>VMOF01000320.1:45309792-46763342 GCA_011764245.1 Trialeurodes vaporariorum
TATCAGGAAAAGGCCACCAAATTGTCGTATAAAATCCTCACATTCTCACCTTCTATATAACTTATGTTGAACAATTTTCAAATCAAAAATCTTTAGGTACTTACCAACCTTGTAAGATATTAAATACAATTCTTCATTCGAATGAATGACTGGCGGGGTTTTTGTTCAGCAACTGCTATGAGCTAATGTAATTTTTTGTATTCAAATCGGTGTCTACCAAAAGTGGTTAAAGAAAGAAACAAATAAACAATAATAATTACAGTAGAAAAAAAATATGGAAAATATTGCTCCGAAACTTGAAAATTATCTTTTCGAGCAACCAGAATGCCGAGTCATGTCTAAATAAACGGCCTGTTAAATTAAATATGTTGAAGAGTTTTGGTAAAAAGAGGAAATAAATTATTCAAAAATTGTCCTAATTGATATCGCAATGAAGAACATGGCCGTGATGAAAGGGGGGAGGGTGGATGGATAGATCAACGCAAACTACAAAAGGAAAACAACAAAATGAAAGTTTTTTAGCGAAAAATTTCCGAGGAGTCCTTGTAACAGGAAAGTACTGGATTGAGTCGTGAAACTGAGAGAAAACAGTGATGGAAAAAATTCTCGAACTTGGATGTTTTTCGTGGGTCCGTCGCAAAATTTTCTCACGTTTGTTCACGTCTTTTGTTTTTTCATAATTTTGCGTAAACAAATCTCCCGAAGAATTGGAGAGAACAACGATTTCCTTTTCAAATGGGGTGAGCAAAGCATGATTGGCCCGTGGAATCAATAATAAAATTGGAAACTTTGTTTGTTTCAGTGAAATTAACACTTAGTTGGCACCAAAACCAATTAGTTTTTGAAGGTACCGATGAACAGGTCAGCAATGAAATCGATTTTAAAGAAAAAGAATCTTTGCTTCAAAATCAAACCAGCCCGTTTACATGCTTCAAATGTGGACGAAAATACAAGCACAAGAGCAGCTGGAAATTTCACATCGTTTCAGAGTGTGGGCAAGAGCCACGTAACCAGTGTGATGTGTGCCAAAAAAAATTTCACCAGACCGGCAGTATGAAACGACACAAGATCTTAGTTCACGGAATGCAATTAAAATCAAAACTTTTTTGAAATTGCTTCCCTAATTCCATCATAAGTGAACAGGATAAGTATCAGTTTGATAGCAATGCTCCGGGCCACTGTCTAAGAAAAGATAGGAAATCAATGAGGCCATAATTATCCGTCGAAAAGGTTTAAAAAAAAGGTCAACATTCGTACCGTCATACCTATAACGATCAATCGCCGAGATTGATTTTTCAGCACTCAATTACAACAGGCGTGGTGGCTCTCTTTCAACATAAGTTCATTTGACTTCTTCTTATTTTCAAACAGTCTTTCATGCTTTGTAAAATATGTATTATAGTTCATCTTTTTTACTACACAAATAACAATATCAGGCTTGCCGATCTGGCTTCAAATGGGCTTTTGTAAGACGTCTTTTCATTCCGTCTTAAAGACGTCTTTTCATTCCGTCTTAAAGACGTCTTTTCATTCCGTCTTAAAGACGTCTTAAATCCGTCTTATGATTGCGGTTCCAAAGACGTCTTTTAAGCTTTCCTTAAATCCGTCTTAAATGCGTCTTTAAGTCGATTTTCGAAGACACCTTGTATTCCGTCTTAAATCCGTCTTCCAAAGTGGTTTTTAAGACATCTTTCAATCCAGTCTTACAAGGTGTCTTAAATCCGTCTTCAAAGACGTCTTCCAAGACGGTTTGCAAGACCGCTTGAATACCGTCTTCCAAAAAGGTTTTTAAGACGTCTTTCAATCCAGACTTACAAAGCGTCTTTAATCCGTCTTAAAGCCGTCTTTAGCCAAGATAGCTAGAAGATCGACTCCAACGTTTTAAAGTCCTGAAATAATGATAGTTTGCAAAAATCACGAAAAGTTTTACAAATTTAGAAAATTACGATAATGTTCACAGTTCGAAAATTTGAAAATTACCAATATTTTCATAAATTTTGAAAATTACGAAAATTTTCATTAAGTTTGAAAATTACCAACATTTGCACAAATTTTGAAAATTACGAAAATGTTCACAAAAAAATGTTGACTATTTTTAGCAAGCTTGGAAAGCTAGGCTTCCTCGAGACGTAACGTATAAATTTAGAGCATTGTGACCGACGCCTTTCATATGTCTTTAAGACGGATTCGTAAGACAGTTTTTAAAGTTGTCTTATAAGACGACGGATTCGTAAGACGGTTTTCGAAATTGTCTTAAAAACGTCTGAAAGACGGATTTGTAAGACGTCTTCAAAGACGTGTTTTGGCGGAACTAGAGACGTCTTTAAGACGGATTTAAGACAACTTTACTTGTCTCATAAGACGTCTTTAAGACGGATTGAAGACGGGTTTTGCTAACTGGGTATCGCTCACATTCAGCTAGCATCTACGTGGTTTCCTATCATGTTACCATTCCAGATTAAGCATAATATTTTAAAATACTTTAACGTTGAGTCAGCTGTAAAAGAAAAAGAAAAAATAGAATACTTTTACAAATTGAATACTTTTATTCCGCAACATTGCCACATTGTTTACGTACGTTTCATACTCATCTGCTTTTCATTCTTCTTCTTCTCCTTCTTCCTTTTCTTCTTCTTAGTATTATATTGATTTTTATTTGCCGTAGTTTGAAACATCCTCTGGATGTGATTCCAATCAGCATTATTACTTTTCTCGCAAAAAAAATTATGATCTCCTTTGCTTATTCTTCCATTTTGTGCCATGCAAATAATTTATTAAAATGTTCTCAGCCTGTCCTTTTTATTCTTTAATTGTATTCTGAATGTCTGCAACAGTGCGTGCAATTTGGCAACGTTGTAACATGTATATTTTAACCCGTGTAAAAGGTCGAATGCGAAAGGTATTCATCGAACACCCAGAAGTTCGATCTTTTTAATGGATTTAAATGAACGGATTACAACGTAGCCAAATTGCACGCTACGCCATTGGTCTGCATCATGATTTTGAAAGATAAGGAAGAAAAAAATATAAAAGAACCTAGGTAGGTAGTGATACTTTACATTTGAAGTAGGCGTACATAGGGTGTCTCGAAAGTGGCGAGACTGACGCTGTAACTTCAACACTGAACAAGCTAGGTAAACGATATTGGACAAATTTAAAAGATCAACTCCTTTTCTATCGATTAAGCTCAAGATGGAGCTCATTTGATCTAAGATTTACGAAATTACGAAAATTTGAAAGAGAATAAAAGTTGACCCCGACGGGTTTTTTTTAGAATATACAGGGTGTAACAAAACTATGAACAGTAATTTTCAGGGCGTGTTTGAGAGGTAAAAAGAAGACTTTTTTCCCCTATAAACATGGGTCCGAAATTGTAGTCTTTTCGAGTTACAGTGTTGCAAAGTTATCGAAAAACAGTTTGAAAAATTGTCAAAACTCCCCCGTGAATTTTTCTTACGTAAATGAGTACTCTGGTGTAATTTCAGGCGCTCTTGCCGATTTTGGCCGTGAAAATGCCGTATGCACAAATTTGAGGGGGGTTTGTGGGGTTTTCTTGACCGTTCTCACTATTTTTGGCCAAATTATGTAAAAACGTGGTTTCGGACTCATTGAACCCAAAAACTATTAGCGTCATTCAAAAGTTCGTAAAAAAATATGCACTTTTGGTCCTTACAAGTTTTTCCATTCCGCAAACTATTTCCAAGAAAGTCGTCCCTGAAGTTGCAGAGGTCGGCCAAGAATGAACAACCAAAGAAACGGCGATTATTGGCCGACCTCTGCAACTTCAGGGACGATTTTAAATGGTTTGCGGAATGCAAAAAGTTTTAAGGGCCGAAAATGCATATTTTTTCACGAACTTTCGAATGATGCTAATCGTTTTTGGGTTCAATGAATCCGGAACCATGTTTTTATATAATTTGGCCAAAGAAAGTGAGAAAAATAAGAAAAACCCCCAAAATCCCCCTCAAATTTGTGCATACAGCATTTTCACGGCCAAAATCGGCAAGAGCGCCTGAAATTACACCAGAGTACTCATTTGCGAGCAATAAGAAAAATTCACGGGGGGAGTTATGACAATTTTTCAATTTATTTTTCGGAAACTTTGCAACACTGTAACTCGAAAATACTACAATTCTGAACCCATGTTTATAGGGAAAAAAAGTCTTAGTTTTACCTCTAAAACACGCCCTAAAAATTACTGTTCATAGTTTTGTTACACCCTGTATAGGGGTGGACAGAAGTACCTTACACCCCCTTCTAACTTTTTTCCTAATTGATATTTTCAGAATTGGTTTCCGCTATTCTTTTTCTTGTCAAAGAGCTACTCTCTTAGGGCTATTTTGAGTGCCCTCCTCATTGTAGGGGTGTGGGGGGGTCAGGGGGGGATAAATAGCATATTTCAAATCAGGACCCAAATTCTTATAGCATATTAGGAAAAAGCGTAAAATTCTAGGTATTGGCCCAAACCAAAGTTCGATATATCTTTCTTTGTATTCGATATGTTACGGGCAAATCCCGACGGCTGGGCAAATCGCGATTCGCCCAGTTTTCTGGGCAAAAATGCTTTTTTGCCCAGAAAGGGTGGGTAAATTGCGATTTGCCCGGACAGATCGCGATTTGCCCGAGCAAAACGCGATTTGCCCGCTGTTTCTGGGCAGACCAAAATACAATTTGCCCAGCATGTAAACTGGGCAAATCGGCAACGAATTTGTCAATAAAATTATTGATGGCATAAAAGAAGTGTGGCCAGGAATGAACATTGCACATGGAAAACCAAGACATTCCCAGTCTCAAGGCAGTGTCATCGATCATAGGAGTTGTGATTTATTTTATTTTATTTTTTTAAAAAGGCACTATCAAGATTATTGAAACTTCATAGGAGTTATGATTAAAAAAAAAAAAAAAAAAAAAAAAAAAAAAAAAAAAAAAAAA
Organism: Trialeurodes vaporariorum; assembly: GCA_011764245.1. Classification (NCBI taxonomy): domain Eukaryota; kingdom Metazoa; phylum Arthropoda; class Insecta; order Hemiptera; family Aleyrodidae; genus Trialeurodes; species Trialeurodes vaporariorum. The sequence continues at coordinate 45,314,725 of VMOF01000320.1, forward strand.
ACACTAATAAAATTATTGAAATTTTCGCGTCGGTCATGCATTGGATTTATAATTTTTTTTTAAAAAAAAAAAAATACTAACAAAATTATTAAAATTTTCGCGTCGGTCATGCATTGAATTTACAAATATGATTTTTTTTTTTTTTTTTTAACAAATAATAATAATAATAATAAAAAAAAAAAAAAAAAAAAAAAAAAAAAAAAAAAAAAAAAATATAATAAAAAATAATAAAATTATTGAAATTTTCGCGTCGGTCATGCATTGGATTTATAATTTTTTTTAAAAAAAAAAAAAATACTAACAAAATTATTGAAATTTTATGCGCGTCGATCATACAAGATGATTTAAAAAAAACACTAAGGAGATCAATAAAATTTTCGCGTCGACCATGCATCGGATTTTTTTTTTTTTTTAAAAAAAAAAAAAAAAAAAAAAAAAAAAAAAAAAAAAAAAAACACTAACAAAATTATTGAAATTTTGCGCGTCAACTATGATTGAAACTATAATAATACTATTTATTGCAACAGGGTGATGAGTCATGGCACTTCCCACTTCGAGTTGCAAAGGACCCCCTTCTTTTTGCAGGCGCACCTATTCGTTAAGCAGGATTGCCGACACGAACACTTCACAAATCCTTGGCCGCCGAAATTTGATGACATTTTGCTTAGAGACCTCAGTGAAATTTGGTTTTGTGGAAATTTGAAGCCATCGTGCCCCTTGTTGGTATTATTATCCTTCATCCACGCATACAGTTGATCCTGGACATCCCTATTAGCCCGTTTAACACTGCCTTGAGACTGGGAATGTCTTGGTTTTCCATGTGCAATGTTCATTCCTGGCCACATTTCTTTTATGCCATCAATAATTTTATTGACAAATTCGTTGCCGATTTGCCCAGTTTACATGTTGGGCAAATTGTTTTTCGGTCTGCCCAGAAACAGCGGGCAAATCGCAATTTGCCCACCCAAAACTGGGCGAATCGCGATTTGCCCAGCCGTCGGGATTTGCCCGTAACAGATACATCGAGGTTCGAAGTTCGATATCCACTCATTTTCAAAACTACGTTGCTCCCCATTAATTTGACCAAATCTAATAAACTTTGGGTGCAAAATGTTTTACTAAGCAAGCACTTTAATGAAAAAATATGGCATTTCCCGAAAATGTGTCCGAAAATCGTAAGTTTTGGACTCTCATATTTTTAAAAAGCTCAACAAAAGGGTCTCAGTGATGTTCAGATTCTAAATCGTTAAATCTAAATCTGTTTGGTTTAAATATTAAGTTTTGAGCTTTTGAGAGCTTGGTATGTAGCCGTCAGTGTGACAAAAGAAACGATTTTCAGTACGTTTTCTTCCATTTTAACTACATATCGTTCGAAAAAATCAGCAATTCCTAATTTTTGGGAAAATCTAAAAAATTTTTTTGAGGGCCCAAATTTGATTTTGGGCAATTAATGGGTTCTCTAATGGTAGCTGGATGTACCCCTTTCACAACGCACAAGCAACCACTTGCTCTCAAGAGAAATAAGTCTCGTTAAAACCTGAAAGAATGACCTAACCATGTTCAACATTTTACCTCATTTTCAAGCCTTATAAGTACAAAATACAAGTACAAACGAACCATCTTCAAAATGTACGTTGTCCTCGCGGTCTTTTCTAGGAATGGAGTCTAGCCTTCTGAAAATCGGTAATAATTACTTATTCCTCGAATGGGGCTTGTGCATGGTTCCGAATTCCTGTTTTTTTTTTTTTTTTTTTTTTTTTTTTTTTTTTTTTTTTTTTTTTTTTTTTTTTTATAGAAAATAAAAGGACTCAGAGCATGAAGAAAAGCAGTGCATTCGGCGAAAAACCGAGAAAAACTCAAGTAACAGGGTTTCAGAGTTACAAACGTGTAAAGTTGCAAAATATTCTGTGGGTAGGTATGTGACGTCACAATGCAAAATTCCCATTTAAAGGAATGCCGTACCTACCTAAGTACTTTCAGCCGAAATTACAATTCTGGAACTTTGAAACCTAGTAACAAACCAATGGTGTCCTTTTTTTCAGCTTTCCGACTTAGTACTTTCATTTTCGCTTTACTTTATAAATGAAAACAAATCAAAAAACCACAACAACACATGCATTTACTTACTTTCCAGCTGGAGTTGGCAAATTCGTTGAGATAGTTTCATTCTGCTGGACATTGGAGCATCCAGCCGTCGCGAACGGGAACAATTTTGGGATTTTCGCCCCCCCCCCCCCCCGGTGACCCCCTTTTTATTTTTTCTACCTTTCCTTCCCCCTATTGCCACCCCTTTTTTTGACCGAACGGGAGGGGCGATCGCCCCCTTCGCCACCCCCTTGTTTCTGCCAATGCTGCTGGATCCATACTAATTTTACTTCCCACAAATCAATACCTAGACCTACTTATAGTCTACCTTAGAACTAGAACCCAGTCCCTTGTAAGTACCGTAACATACCTTTTAAGAGGAAGAGAAGCTATTTAAGCGAAGATCATAAGTCGGACGCTTTGTTTGTTACAGAGACCTTGAATTCCGTTTCGTGCCGAAATCAATCATTTTTTGAAGATTTAGAGTTTGGTGTTATCGATGTCATTGATGATGACGAAAAAGAATCTTTGCTTTTGAATCAAGACACTCCCTTTACTTGCCTTCAGTGTGGGCGAAGATACAAACGGAAGGGCAGCTTGAAAGCCCACACCATATCGGAGTGCGGAAAAGAGCCGCGATTCCAGTGCCAAGTCTGTCGCAAAAAATTTCACCAGGCCGGTAACTTAAAACGGCACCAAATTTTAGTTCACAGAATGTTATCTCATTAAGCAAACAATCATTTTCATTTTTGATCAAAAGGAGGAAGGAGAATAAATAATTCTTTGTTTGATTTTCGTGTTAAAGAATCTAATCTCATTTTTCCATTCCTCTTGCAAGAAGACGTGGCAGGAACATGCACTAGGGGGGGGGGAGCTCAGGAGGGCAGCAAAATGATTTTTTCTCCATCATAATTTTTTGGGGATATTTTGCTGCTATTACAATCAAGTAAACCGAAAGGGCAACTTTTTTTTTTTTTTTTTTTTTTTTTTTTTTTTTTTTTTTACATTGTTAAAAACAACTCCCACTCCCAAACCACTCCCGTCTAACTCTTGAACGAGTTGAGATAAAAAGTTGCAGTTTTGACCAATACTCATTATTTTGAATGATTTTTTTGTTGTTTGTTTGTATCCCCCCGCCCAAAAACGGCGGTGCATCCCCCCCGCCTAACTTTTGATCGAGTTGAGGTAGAAAGTTGCTGTTTGGGTTAATCTTTATTTTGGATGACAATTTTATCGGGGGAATTACACACCCCCCCTCCCTCAGTGCCCCTTTCCCGTCGAACCTTTGAACAAGTTGAGATAAAAATTTGCTGTTTTGAGCTACATTCATTATTTCGATTCATGTTTTTTTTAAATGTCCTAACCCCCCCCCCCCCCACTTTGGGTTCGTTCTCTACGTTGAGTAGGACTTACGAGCTGTGTTTTTATGAAGTATCGGCAAGTTCAAAACTCAACAAACATATGCATTCAAATGACCAGAGAAAGAGAGGAGAGATTGGGAGATGCTGATATGGGGGGATGGAGGGATAGAGGAGTAGGATGAGGGGGAGGGGGTGGTTCTTCTATTATATGCCTCTCGAGCTTTCGCGAGCATCTCTGAAGTTTTGAGGCCCTCTCGGAGGATATGCCTAAGATACGTTGATAAACACCCTTAGGGCTACCTTCTTACAGAATTTTAAAGATGATGGAAGCGGCTCAGATGTGGCCTCCCCTTGAAGAATTATGTTTCTCTGATAGGTTGATAGGCCTTTGTGATATCTTTTAACATGTTCCATTGCATGGAGGAAGAGGAATCTGGGTTTCTATGTGAGCCGCCGCGGTTCGGGTTTTTAACAATGTGTTCTAACACTAGAGTGTTTGAAATCGCAGCTTGTTTTTTGTTTTTTTTTGTTTTAAGGTGATTGGTTTGGTGATTGTTTTAAGGTGTTTTGGTGGCAAACTCCCGGAAATTTTAATCCAATAGATGGCGTTACTTGTCGCTGGCTCCGAAAATAGCCGTTTTTGACGGTTTTCGGCTGTTTTCTCTGAATAGACAAATATTAGACAAAAAATCGGAATGTCAGCACCTGCTTAATTTTTTGCTTGATTTTTTTAGCCATAAATGGGCCAAATTGGTTCTAAAATAAAGGCGAAACTATGCAAAGAAAAAATCATGTGTAATTTGGAGTTGTATCAGTTAAGATTACAGGTGAAACAGAAACCTGTAATCTTTACTGATACAACTCCAAATTACACATGATTTTTTCTTTGCATAATTTCGCCTTTATTTTAGAACCAATTTGGCCCATTTATGGCTCAAAAAATCAAGCAAAAAATTAAGCAGGTGATGACATTCCGATTTTTTGTCTATTATTCGTCTGTATAGAGAAAACAGCCAAAAACCGTCAAAAAACGGCTATTTTCGGAGCCAGCGACAAGTGACGCCATTTATCGGATTAAAATTTTCGGGAGTTTGCCATAGAATCACCTTAAGAATTCTGAAGAGAGTGAAACTTTCTAAAGTATCCGCCAAATGACATCTTTTAGGAACATTTTATAGAAAAAACGCACATCCAATTAATGAGAAAATGGTCCGTACTTGATCCGACTTAAATTAGAAAGTTAGGAAAAATTAAACTGTTATTAAATGCCCATGTTTAGAGTATCAACACCAAGCCTCATACGGGAAACATAGTTTGGTGGGACAATGGACCGGTTTTGTCACCGCCCCCCCAGACCTCCGATTTTTGTGGGTGGAGGGGAAGGGGGAACAATTTTCAGTCAAACGCTCATCAGTGCGAGCCCCTCCCAAGAAAAATCCTGTGTACGCCACTGGTAAGGGGTACTGAGCGCGAGAGAAGACAACTTTTCCTATCAACGTCTCTCTCTCGCACTCGCTATTTCTTATGGGGCTTTAATGGAGCAATCGGACCAGCAGATGAGAAGTCATTTGGGGCAGTACCTAAATGTGCGAGGAAAATCTTTCTCCGTAAACTGTCTATCTCAAGCACTCTTTGTTTTACATGACGCGAAATGCAGCGCTCTGATTGGTCTTTAACACATTTTAGGTGCCCATTGTTGATTTTTCTTTTAAAAACCATGTTTTTCTTTTTTTTTAGTTTTTACAGGCTCGAAAATGAATGATTTCACAAATATATTAACTTATCTTCATACCTATCACGCATAACTTTGATTTTGATTCATCAGATTATGTCCAGGAAATGTCATTTTTCGATCCACAGTTACAGTGCGGACTGTGGATGCGCCACCATGGCAACCACGAGGCAATGGGTGCGAGAGATATAAAACTTGTTGGAAAACGTCTGTTCGCTCACACTCACTGCGCTCGGAATTCTGATTTGCCCGCTACGGTCACATGAAATACAGGGTGCACAAAATCCGAAATCCACACAAAAACATCGGACGCATGAACATATCATAAAAAATGAGGCGGCAAAGTATTTTTCTGTGCATACTAAAGCTTTGGGATGGTGCACTAAATATTTAGCATGTTCAACTAAAGAAATTTTGCTAGTTCATGTTTCTACCGAAGGTTTTGTACAAATATTTACGAAACCAGCATTTTTTCTGTTCAATCGAGGGAAAATATTCTAGTTAATGGACTTAGGATAGCTAAAAAATGTGTGTGTATGGGGAGGCACCGGTCACATCCCGCAAATACAGTGGCGATGGCGCGCAGCGCGGCGCGTGCAAGCTGGAAACGTTGCACTATAGTATTATAATACTCCATTTCAAGTTATAAAAAAGGTGGAAATATTGGGGGTGCATTCGACACAGTGCACTGGAATCGATATTATACAGGGTGTCCCAGACCACCCGTGTAGGTACTTTTTTCAAAAACGGCTGGGAGTAGAGAGCTGAAACAAAAAAGTCACATAGGGAAGAATTCAGAGAAAATATTTTCAAAGCCCCCCGGGGGGGGCGGTTTTGGGGGAGGTTCGAAACACATTTTTCCATTTTTGGCGGGAAAAAGCCTGTAAAAGGTACAAAAATAAGTTCATATCCTGAAAGAGCAACTCATTACCGACTTATTTGGTATACAGTTAATTTTTTCAGAAAACCCCAATTTTTGGGGTTATGGGCCCTTTTGGGGGGAAATTTTCAATCGGCCACTGTGACAACACTATTCAATATTTTTCAAATAATACCTAAAAAAGAAAAATTAAGGCTCCCACTTGGAATCCAAAATTTGGGGGACTTTGGGCCCCCTACGTAAAAAAAAAGTCAAATAGCAAGGTATGACTTCTGATACATCGATCGAAGCTTTAAAGAGTAAAATAAGATGACGCAATCCAAAATCGTCTACAATCATTACTTTCAAAATGGCGGCCGTTTGAAAATTATGGGTGTTCAAAGGTAAGTCCTGGGAAAAGAGTCCAAGGTTGAACGATACATAAATTGAACGGCCTTAAAAAAAGCAAACGGATGGCACAAACCGCAAATCAATCCGCCTCTTCAATCAAAAGTTATGACCGTTTGAAATTTAAGCAACCTTAAAAAGGCCTTATTGAGCCCTTTAACCAAAAACCTAGATCAGGCACTGCAAGTTAAGCTTTTCCAAGAATGTTATTGATAAAGAGAAGATTTTGTTTGTTTCAGCGAAATTGTTTCAGGGTCAGTCTTTCTTTGACCTAACTGATGACTATGAAGGTTCCGAGCTGATTGATAATGAGGACAGCGAATATGGAATTTTTCATCACTCGAATCTCTTTCCATGTCCAACTTGTGGACGAAAGTATAAGCACAAAGGAAACCTGAGACGCCATCAAAAGTTAGAGTGTGGGAAAGAACCAAGGTTCGAGTGTAATTTGTGCCACAAGAAGTTCCATCAATTTGGATCTCTGAACAGACACGTCATTTGTGTTCACGACGGGCCAATTTTATCACGAATTCAGATATCCAAATAAATTTAGTTAAAATTTGGTAATACGTTTGGTACATCATTAACTTAAGAAGTTCTGAGACCCTTACTTACCGTATAGAACTTCTCATCATTTTACTTATCCAATTCTGCGATGTAACCAAGAAATGAAAAATAATGGAACTTATTGTACCTTAACATTCTTAATCGCATTTGTTGATAAATATACACATAATGCTTCGCCAAAATCAGATATTCTTTTTATATTTTATGATAATTGCATATCCTCACGGTTCCTTCCTTCACAATGGCATTTCACAAAGTAAAATTCTGCGGCTCTTTGGCTGACGATCAACCTCAATTGGGATGCGTTCAAAACGTATCCAGTGACATAGGAAAGAAACTCCCCTCCAAATACTGAATTTGACCCTACTACGTATGTGTGAGTAATTGGAAACATGTCTAGGATGCTACAGATTTTGCCTCAAGTAGGAGGCTTAAAGGTCTCTTCCCGGGAAATTCTGAAATTTGAGCTTTTATTGGACTCATTTTGAGACACTGTGATTCGAAATGTCTAAAATCTTAATTTACGGATAGCGGTCGTACTATTCTGATCAAAGTTGTCTGAAATTTTAGCTTTTATTGGACGCATTTTGAGACACTATGATTCAAAATGTCTAAAATATTAATTTACGGATAGCGGTCGTACTATTCTGATCAAAGTTGTCAAAACTCCTGATGTGACTACTTTCAGATCGTAGATCCCCCCCCCCCCCGAAATATTACTGGATACGCCACTGGTGAGCATTGAAGGGATTCCGACATTATCGCCGACTTTCACTGGATGGTTTTTACTTTATGGAGCGAAGTCAATTGACTTCGCTTTTCTCAATCCCTCAAGGGATAAAAACTCAAAATAATGGATTTTTAAGATTAGGTCAGAGACAAATAGAGGCCCAGCACACCGTATGTTTTCCGTGACAGAAAAGTGAAGCACGTTTAGTGGGCATAGTTTAGTTCGTGAGTCACCGGCTGCAACGATCAACAGTCGCCTACTGTTGAGTGGTGAGTTCAACGAAAGACCGTGACTGGTCCGCGGTTCCGGAAACGGAAACAGGGTTTGCTTGGCGAATGCAAACCACGCGCTCATCGGTCAACAGTAGGCGACTGTTGGCTGTTGTTTAGATGAGTTCCGACCAAAATCCTGGAAAAGTGGACACCTGTCGCGAGCTTTGTGCTGGGTCTCTATTTGTCTCTGGGTTAGGTTAAGTTTAAATTAACATGGGGTCTTATGGAGAAACCCCACAAGGACGAGGGCTTAGGGCGGGGGGAGGGTCATACCCCCGTGTCTGTGGGGACTATCTTGCTCCCAAAACCAACCTTGTGGGTTATTTTGGGCTTGTGGGGTACTTTTCCTTAATCCCACAAGGGAAAAATATTCGAAATAAAGGCTTTTCAAGGTTAGGTTAGGTTAATTTTAAATTAACATGGGGTGGAGAAACCCCACAAGAACGGGGGCGAGAGAGAAAGGGGGAGGGAGCACCCCACCGTCTTTGATGGGGACCATCTTGCTCCCAAAACCAACCTTGTGGCTTTGTGGTTTTTTGTGATCCACTCTTTTTCTACTTTTTTTATTTTACCCCGATAGCATTGATAACTCACATACATCCTTGGAAACTCCGGTGACTTCTGTTTCATTTCAGCTTGTTTTAGGGCCGTCGTGAGGAAAAATTAGGGGACAAGCAAACTTTTCGTTGGCGCCCCCTCGGGTTACAAAACTGTAAGTAGGGGGTGGGTCCGGGGGGTATTCTTCCCAGGGAGGGGGGCCGGAAGTCCTCCCCCGAATTTTTTTTTTAGGAAAATAGCCCATGAAACGCCTGTTTTAACGCTTTCTGAGTGTGAAAAATTAATCTAGTGACTGCTCGCTTTCCTTCATTTGATAGCCACAATTTCAATTACTGAAATTCCTCCTCCCTCCCTTTTTATGCTGCCTTAAAAAATCGGGAACATATTTTGAAAAGGAAAAAAACGTATATCAAAAAATAAAATAAATTGGAGAACAAAACATTAACTGTTCACAATTTTTCAAACAAATCTACCCCGCCTAATCATTCATCCAAAATTCAATCCAAATCGTGAATGGGAGGAGGGGGCAATATGGGAATTTGCCCTTCTTCATTTTTCAAACTTCCTATTATTCGATTAAAACCAGACGGCAAATATCAATGTATCCATACACACGAATAAGCCTCGTTCTTAGTTTTACTTTACCTGCTTCTTTTTCGATCTTTTGAAACACCCATTATTTCATTGGGAACAAAGAAGGGGTTGATTCTAATTGTGAGTGAGACAAATGTGCCACCCTCCCCTCCCCAACTTTTCCATTTTTTTAAAAAAAAAACCTGGAAGGGCGCGTTCTATAAGATTTTGAATACATGAATGCCTATTCTCACTTCAAAAATGTCAGCCACCTTTTTAATCAAAATGTAGAATACGCAATTTTGAGGGGCGACAAGTTTTTACCAAAGTATAAATTTCAAAACTTTCCCGCTATAAACAGAGGAAAAAGTGTGTCACCCCAAGCGCGCGCAGTACTTTTTCCATATGGCACGACGGCCATGGCTTGTTCTAAACATTTTCCAGGGAAATAATATGAAATTAGAATATTCTGAGAATAATCGACTGAAGGAGTTTCCAAGGATATTCTCTGAATGTCCGAAAAACTCTGTGTCGTGGCGTTAGCCTAATTACCTAATCACATAACTGTCTAGTCAAAGGTGCCTAGATGTATGCACTTGGGATTTACCTTCTTGCGCCACCCACCGTTGGAGGGCCCTTGTCCTTGTAAGATCTTTTTTTTTTTTTTTTTTTTTTTTTTTTTTTATAGTTCCTTCCGATTTTTTATTAAATACCTAGGGTTTTTTATTCCAGCTGGTAAATAATTTCTAGTTGAACTTGGAATTCTCAAAACTTGAAATTCAGTTGGAATTTGTGCATCTGGTTCCCGGTTCCCCGCGATCGGATGGTGCGTGATAGCTATAGCATTAATACCGTACCTGACCAAACACTGTTATGAAATTATTTTCACAAGTAGCGAAATGAATATGCAACATGTTATCTTTGTATGTGTACACGTACAACGCCCGGAGACGTCAAAGTCACGACACTGAGATGATCGGATATTCAGAGAATAGGTATCCTAAAAAACTCTCCGTCAGCCGAATATTCTAATTTCACATTATTTTCCTGGAAAATGCTTAGAGCGAGCGATCTGAAACTAAGCAGAAGTGTCTGGAGTTTCCAAGGATGTCTTAGAATTATCAATGACAAAAAAAAAAAAAAAAACTCCAAAATAAATATATTACATTTTAAAACGGTGTAAATTGTTTCCAAATGAGTTTTCTTACTTTCGGTTGGATTGAACCCCTCGTAAAAATTTTGGCAACATAGCGCCATCATGGTGCTAATTGGAATTGTGCTGGCGCCATCAGCACCATGGAACCCAAGGTGCTAGCACCATTCCAATTATTAGCATCACGATGACACTCATGGTGCTCATAGTGCCAGCACCATTCCAATTAGCACCATGGTATCATACTGTTCTCAACAGCGCACTCTAGGTGAGAAAAAAGAAAATGATTCTCGAGTGTGCCTTCAAATACGCAGCTGCTGTTGTAGGAAACGTTATGTCTGCAGATGAGTCTGAGAGGCACCATTCTGAAGGTTATTCGATCATATGTGGAATGTGGAACGATGCACGGTGCCCGACCCTGGACTTGAGCCCAGGTTTCTGGCGTGCTAGACAAGGGCTTTACGCTTTGAGCTACCAGATCATATATGGAGGCGGGCTGTCAAAATACTACTATACGTGAGCACCATGAAAAACGTGGTGCTATAGTCCGCTTCATTTAAATACAAGCTTGAGCTCGACTCTTTCCCCTACGAGTTTTACCCTCTCTCCCGTACCTGCGATGACTCGAGACCTGCCCCATCGGGGGCAGTCAAGTCAGGCGGGCTGTCAAAATACTACTATACGTGAGCACCATGAAAAACGTGGTGCTATAGTCCGCTTCATTTAAATACAAGCTTGAGCTCGACTCTTTCCCCTACGAGTTTTACCCTCTCTCCCGTACCTGCGATGACTCGAGACCTGCCCCATCGGTCGGGGATTCCGTCCATCACAATGGACGGTCAGCTATCCAAAGGACAGTCTGTTGTGACGGAGCGGAATCCCCGACCGATGGGACAGGTCTCGAGTCATCGCAGGTACGGGAGAGAGGGTAAAACTCGTAGGGGAAAGAGTCGAGCTCAAGCTTCTATTTAAATGAAACGGACTACAGCAACATAGCACCATGAGCACCATGGAAAACATAGTGCCAGCACTGTTGTATCGCAAACATCGCAACCTCTAGTTTTAAGTTGGTACTTTCTGTACGGCAAAGGGAATTGCCCTTGCCAGGGTGGTAGGCCTGTTGGGCCACTCTTATTGTTATCACTTCGTATTATATTCTTTATGATATCTGTTGAAAGTATAAGTCTCTATCCATAGTTGTCATGAAGACAATTTGTATTTGTTGAAACTGCCGCATGGAGCGCTGCTCCATTTTTCATTAATTACTTACTTCGTGTCTCGCTCCTCTACTTTGCGTCCACTCTATATTGAAGTATCTGTGATCGTCGAATAATGTGTTAATAAAAGATCTCTCGTTTTTACCTTTTAAATCGAAGTTCCTTTCTTTAACTTATCTTTAACTTATTTCAACATGGTAGCGAGATCCGTGGTTTCGATGATTGTGCGTTGTGCGAAATGAAATCCTCGTTTTTCAATAGCGGACAATTTTTTTTTCCATTTTTCATGTACACGTGCGACTCCTTATCACTGCAGTGCCTATTCCTACATTCCTTCTAGAACCCCTCGAAAATGGCAGATACCCGGGAGGATACTGTTCTTCCAATCTTCAATGGAACCGACTACAATAGATGGAGGTATAAACTTTTACTTTTACTCGAAGTCAAAGACTGTAAATGTGTCATTGATGAGGACACGAAGCCTGCCGAAACTTCAGATGCAGCATGGTCGAAAGCTCAAATTAAAGCTAAGAATTACATAATCAACGGAGTATCAAATAGCATTTTCGACCAAATTGTCAACATGCCAACAGCTAAAGCGATGTTTGACCAATTAGATAGTATCTACAGATCTCAATCAATGGCAAGTAAAATTTTATTTCGTCGCAATCTTCTTCAACTGAAAATGCAAGATAATGAAGAACCGTCCATCTTCTTCTCCAACTTTGAAAAATGTATCAACGATATTATTAATGCAGGTGGTACGATCAGTGAGGAAGAGAAAATCTCCGTTCTTCTCCAAGCCCTTCCGAAAAATTTTGCTCACTTGATGGACATCATCGACAGCATAGCTACCGATAAGTATGAGTTTATCAAAAACAAAGTTCAAACCCACCATTTGTTAACTCCGTCAGCTTCTGAAAACATTGATGATATCGCTCATAACCTCCAAAGTGTAAATATCGCCAAAAACTCCAAGCAACACAGAGATCAAATTTTCAATTCCAACCCTTCTAGGAGACAACTGCCATCTCAAGTCAATCAAAATGTTCAACATCAGCAATCTCATCCTCCTTACAACCAGTCCAATAGATGTGTAATGCCAGGAAGCAATCAGCATCATCCTAATCAGTACCATAGAAACTTTAACCATCGTGGGTATCCGAGACGTGCTGCTCACTCTAGTCAAGGAAGAGGTTTCTATTCTCAAAATTATAATAACGACAACCGTCAATGGGTCAAGCGCAAGCCAAGCCGAGGTCACCAGCAAGCGCATCATTGTAGAGGATGTAGAAGAGCAAGAGGGTACTATCGAGGCGATCGACATCAAGCAAATTGTTCTCACCAAATTGAAGAAGATAATTTCTGTAAGTCCAAACGAATATGTATTAATTCTGTAAAATTAGATTTTAGCAATCAAGATATCAAATGGTTAGTTGACTCAGGGTGTTCAGACCATATTATTAATTCAGAGAATTATTTTGAAGATTACAATGAAATGGAAGAGCCGCTCCGAATTAGTCTAGGTGATGGATTTAACCTCGAAACGAACATACGAGGCACAGTATGTTTACTTTTCAAACGTAATGGTAAAACCTACCCTGTTCGTCTCAAAAATGTTTTTCTTGTTCCATCTATGAAACATAATTTACTCAGTGTCTCAAAATTAAATGACAATGGATACGTAGTTTATTTCTCCAAAAATTCTGCTCAATTTTTAGATCAACAACAAATATTACTCGCCAACTTAAATAAGAAAGGTAATCTTTTTGAACTGAATACTCAGGTCTTATTAGGTAAAACGAATTTTTCTGTCAACTCTGCAGCCAAATGTCAAACTTGTAATGTGCACAGTAATGATAGCATTTCCAAGAAAGAAGAATGGCACCGTAAAACGGGTCACATTAACTTTCAAGACCTAGATAGAATGATTAAGTATAATTTAGCTGATGGCCTACCAAATTCCATTGAAAAAGACTATGTTCAATGTGAGATATGCATTCAAAACAAAATGTCCAATTTGCCCTATAATAACAATCGAGACCGAGCTAAGGGATTATTAGATATTGTGCACACAGATGTTTGCGGGCCTTTCACACCGACCGGCCCCAAAGGAGAAAAATTCTTTGTTTCCTTCACAGATGATTTTTCTAAACTATCTCGTATTTATATGATCAAACACAAAAGTGAAGTCTTAGACTGTTTTAAGGCCAACGTCAATTTTATGGAAAATTTTACAGGTAGAAAGATTAAAATTATGCGCTGTGATAATGGTAAAGAGTACCTTAACAATTTATTTTTTGAATTTGCTAAACAAAAAGGGTTTCAGATCCAACCATGTCCACGCTACACCCCCCAACTGAATGGCGTAGCCGAACGTTTAAACCGGACATTAATGGACAAAACTAGATGCCTACTTAGTGAGGCCAATATCCCAAATTATTATTGGCCCTTTGCCTTAGGTACTGCAAATTATCTGCGCAATCGCACTCCAGCGAATAATTTTCAGAGAAAAACTCCTTTTGAAATTTTCTTTAAAAAACGACCAAATCTTTCCAATCTTAAAATCTATGGATCAACAGTGTTTTCAAGAATTCCAGAGCAGCTTAGGAAAAGCAAATTTGACCCTAAATCCTGCAAAGGAAAAATTGTAGGATATCTAGATATGGGCTACCAAATATTAGTTGATGGAAAAATCATTCATTCTCGAGATGTTCGTTTTATAGATGACAGTAAGAAGGTCATCGAGTCCGATAAATTCAAACTAGATGAGTCAAAAATTAAAAATTCCATTGAACGTAAAGAGAACCAACCTAAACTCATCAAATTTATGTGTGATTCAGACAGTGAAGAAGATAGTCAAAGTAACTCCAGAGAATCTCCAAATGTAGAAACTAGAACTAACAATTCTGGCCCCGAAGATGTTTTTAGCACACCATGTTCCGATAAAATCAGTGATAAACATCCTAATACATTGAGTAGGCGCGAAGCACCTAATCGTACCAAAAATCCTCCTAAAGGTCCTCAAGATTCTCATAGTACACCCTGTTCCAGTAAAAATGTAGTTGAACAACCCAACATACGTAAATCTAAACGCAACATAACACTTCCTAAAAGGTTGATAGACCATGTTCTTTTCATTAACTATGTAGATTTTAACACCCCTAGCAGTTATGAAGAAGCAATGATGAGTAATGATTCTGAGAACTGGCGAAAGGCTATGAATGATGAGCTAAATAGTCACAAAGAGAACAAAACTTGGGAAATAGTTAAAACACCAGATAACCAAAAAATCATTGACACCAAATGGTTATATCGTAAGAAAGGTGATGGGAAATTCAAAGCTCGTATAGTTGCGCGTGGATTTCAACAAGCATATTGCGAAAATGAAGACATCTATTCACCCGTCATCAAAAATCAAACTTTGAAATTGCTGCTCTCTATAGCTACAGTGTTCAAGTATGTCATTCATCAAATGGATGTACATACTGCATTTTTAAATGGCTTCATTAAAAATACTGTCTATGTTAAACCCCCTCTGGGTTCCAACATTCCTGATAATTGTGTCTGTAAATTGATTAAAGCTCTGTATGGACTCAGGGAATCCTCAAGAGATTGGTATGAATGTTTCAATTCCTTTATTCTGTCCATAGGTTTCCAACGATCAAACTTTGACTATTGTTTATATTTTGCTCAATTTAACGGTAGTGTCATCTTTGTTTTGATGTATGTTGATGATATTTTAATAATATCCTCAAGTGTTCAAAAGGTCAATGAAATCAAAAAGGCATTAACAAAACAGTTTAAAATGACTGATCTTGGAGAAATTAAAAAATACCTTGGTATTTCAATAAATATTGATCTACATAATAGTACCATAAGTCTTGATCAGTCTGATTACATCCAATCGATTTCCGAAAGGTTTAATATTTTAAACTCTAAGCTCTACAACACTCCCATGGAGCAAAATCTAAAATTACTTCCATCTGACGAAATCAATAGTAATACTGATTATCGAAGTCTCATTGGAGCTTTACTTTACGTAGCTATGAACACTCGTCCTGACATTGCCTTCAGCGTAAACTACCTGTCACGTTTTCAAAATTCATTTAACAATACGCATTTTCAGTATGCTCTTCGAATTCTTAAATATTTGTATAAAACTAAAAACTTAAAATTAGTATTTAATGGTCAAAACCCTAACTTCAATGATATTCTCAATTGCAACGTCGACGCAGACTGGGCTGGTGACATTGTTGATAGAAAATCCACTACCGGATACATAATTAAACTGTTTGGAAACCCGATTGCTTGGAAATCTAGAAAACAACATTCTGTAACAAAGTCCTCTACTGAGGCAGAATATGTGGCATTGTCTGAAGCTACAACAGAGCTTAAATATTTAAAAGGTTTACTCAATGAATTAGGTGTAAAAATAGAACATCCCATTAAGATTTATGAAGATAATTTAGGAGCGGTCACAATAGCGAAACAAGGTAACATGACGAAACGGTCAAAGCACATTGAAGTGCAACATCATTATGTACATGAAAATTGTAAGGATGGAACAATAAATGTAATCAAAATAAATTCATGTGAAAACACAGCAGATGTACTAACTAAGGCGCTAGGACGCATCAAATTCATTGAATTTAGAAACGATTTAAACTTGTTTGATCTTACAGAAAACTAACATTTTTTTTTTCTTTGTGATTTTATTTATTGTTTTGCAGTTGCAAACCACTGAGGAGGCGAAACGCAGGATATTATTTTTTTGGAACAAAAATGTCAAACTTAAAACTTAAATTGAATTCGATAAGTTTCCTTTTATTTAATCTTTATTTTTTTTTCTTCTTCCAACTTTGGCTGAATATCTCTTTTAATCCTTCAGTCTTTCAATAATGTAACAAATTTTGTCTAATAAAAAAAAAACTTACAAATTTAAACTGAAATACTTTTTTTTTTCGTCGTCCAAAATTTAGGAGGCGTAATCTCTATTCAACTAAAAGTTGAACTACTGTTCTGTGCCTGATTTTGTTTTACTATGTTTTTCTAAACAACGTTATCAAATTCACACCATATGATATTTTTATTATTGCTTTTAGTGTTTAAATTTAGTGTCTTAAATTTCTTTGATTTATCAGACTCTTGAATTTTCTTCCTCCCACTTTTTTGTATTGCGCGCTTATTAATTCTTTTTTTTATTATTTTGCTTATTCACTTTCTCTCTAATTCAAGTGTCAGGTAAATCAACTAATTTTTCTCACAAGTCACTAGTTGTATGAATTGTTTTTTTTTTTTTTTAAATCTCACAAAATGCAAACAAATTCATTTTTAACTGTAACTATTATTAGTCACTAGTTGCGACTCATATGTATTGCTGAGATGACTAGTCGTCAAAGTTTATTGTAGCACGTGATAGCTAAATGATATTTTTTTATTCTTGTATAATTTTAAGATATTTTAGTCTTCATGCCAAAGGAGGCGTGTTGAAAGTATAAGTCTCTATCCATAGTTGTCATGAAGACAATTTGTATTTGTTGAAACTGCCGCATGGAGCGCTGCTCCATTTTTCATTAATTACTTACTTCGTGTCTCGCTCCTCTACTTTGCGTCCACTCTATATTGAAGTATCTGTGATCGTCGAATAATGTGTTAATAAAAGATCTCTCGTTTTTACCTTTTAAATCGAAGTTCCTTTCTTTAACTTATCTTTAACTTATTTCAACAATATCGCTAACCGTTCCTCTTGAATTATTTCTTTTCCCTAGTCTTTATTAAATAACGATATAATAAGCACCATCATCATAGCATCATCGGCCATGGTGCAGATCACAACATCGATCATGGTGCTATGTTGCTAAAATGTTTACAAGGGACATGAAATGTCATAAGTAACTGCAGGCTCTGACCACAAATCTATTTTGCTATGCTAAATTTCGTGTTTATATTTTCCAAGCTCTGGAACTGATACGTCTGAATTGAAGTTGATAACTGATACAACTCTTTTTTGTATTCGCACGATTATAATTTATCCGTCTTCCTTTTCAGCAGCTGCATCCACATTCGAGTTTTCAGAAGTGGCCACTTACAAGAGAGGAAGACTCCAGTTGTCATTGGAACCCGCCAATGTGATATTGAATCCTTTTTTCTGTTCTACCTGTGGAAAGAAGTATAAGTACAAAAAAAGCTTGAGTCTTCATCAACGTGTTGAATGTGGTAAAAACCCATCTTTAGTGTGTCATATTTGCCAAAGAAAATTTTACCATCATGGCAACTTGAAGAAACATATGATACTCGTACACAATTTTTTACTTCCGACAAAGGGTAGACTAGTTTATGAAATACCTTCACAGCAACGTACGTTCGCTCAAAGTCAATGGAACATATCGGGTCAGTTTTGAAATCCTTTCTCTAGAAAACGTATTTTTTGTACCTACGACTGCCCATGTAGCACAATAAATCTCTGAAAAAGACGAAATAGCGAGAAAATTAACGATTGGTCGCGATTTATTCGACTGCCCTGTTAAATTTTTAAGCAACATAGCACCATGGAAATCATGGTGCTCATGGTGCTATGTTGCTGGCACCATGACGGATGTTGTGATCGGCACTAGATTCCCTGTAGGTATATGAAAGAGTCTCGCCGTACGAGGTTCCATCTCTGATTGGCTGCTGAAAAGAGAAGAAGAAGAAGGGGTCTATGAAGCCTGGAGGCGCGCTTCTTGTTTACATCTTCATGGAACCATCTTCATTGCTTCCCAGCTTTGAGGAAACTGTCGGCATTTTTAGCTTATACTAATGAAATTTGAATTAGAAATTGATGAAAATGTGTTCAGAACAGAATAAAATTCACGCATTACTTTTAAAACAGGTAGTGAAGCCAACGGGTATTAGAGTTAGGTTGACCTAACAAAGATTACTTCCACACGAATACATGTATGAGTAATCTTTGGCGGGACGATCGTTGGATAAAAATGTATAGAAGAGGCGCGCCTCCAGGCTCCTCAGACACCTTCTTCTTCTTCTTCTTCTTCTTCACTTCTGTTCACGTGTCTTGACTCTTTCATTTATAGGGACCCTAATCGGCACCATGGCCGATGGTGCTAGCACTATGATTTCCATGGTGCTAGCACTATGATTTCCATGGTGCTCATGGTGCTATGTTGCTATCATGACCGGTGGTGATGGTGTTCATGGTGCTATGTTACTAGCACCATGTTTTCCATGGTGCTCATGTATAATAGTGTTTTGACAGCCCTCCTCCATATACAGGGTGTAACAAAACTCACGTTCCAAACTTCTGGAGCATATATTTGAGGCCAAAATAAGAATTTTTCCCCTTGTAAACATGGGTCTGGAAATGCCCCCTTTTTGAGCTATACAACCCCCCAAAGTTTTAAAAAATGTATGGTTTTTTAGGCATAGCGACCACCATTATGAACTGAATGTTATGAAAATTGGTGTACCGAGGTAATTCTACGTGTAGAATCCATCAATGACCTCAAGAAAATCAGAAATTAAGTCGGACTGTACTTTTCAGGCAATCGTGTACCTTTAACGGCACAAATTTTATGTCAAGGATTAAAAATGTGAAAAAAAAAATCACGAAAATCAGATGGGGGAAAAACTATCAGAATGATTTCTGGTCCCCTGCATTTTTTCGATACGACACGTTTTAAGTTAGATAATCGCCCCACAATGTGGAAAAGTCAGCGCTTTTATTATAGCGAGCGGCAGTATAAGTATGCAACCCACCAGTCCGCTGCTTCTTCGGGCTGCCCGCCATAGTAAAAGCGCTGACTTTTCCACATTGTGGGGCGATTATCTCATTTAAAACGTGTCGTATCGAAAAAATGCACGGGACTAAAAATTATTCTGATAGTTTTTCCCCATCTAATTTTCGTAATTTTTTTTTTCAAATTTTTAATCCTTAACATAAAAGTGCCGTTAAAGGTACAAGATTGCCTGGAAAGTACAGTCCGACTCAATTTCTATTTTTCGAGGTCATTGATTGATTTTTCAAGTAAAATTGCCTCGGTACACCAACTTTTATAACATTCAGTTCAAAATGGTGGTCGCTATGCCTATAAAACCATACATTTTTTAAAACTTTGGGGGGCTGTAGCTCAAAAAGGAGGCATTTCTAGACCCATGTTTATACGGGGGAAAAGTCTTATTTTGGCCTCAAATATAGGCTCCAGAAGTTTGGCACGTAAGTTTTGTTTCACCCTGTATGTTCTGGTAGCTCAAAGCGTAATAAATCACTTGTCTATATCACGCCAGACACTCGTGTTCAAGACCCGGGTCAGGCACTGTGAGTCGTTCCGAATACGAACGAACAACCTTCAGAATGGTCTGAACACTCGTCTGCAGACACAACATTCCTTGCAACAGCAGCTGCGTATTTGACGACACACTTGAGAAACATTTTCTTTTTTCTCACTTAGAGTGCGCTGTTGAGAATAGTATGATATCATGTTGCTCTAGCACCATGAGTATCATCATTGTAATTCATGGTGCCAATTAGAATGGTGCTGGCTCCATGAGTATCATCATGGTGCTAATTGAAATGGTGCTAGCACCATGGAGTTCACGGTGCCCATGGTGCTCACCAAGGATTTCATGGTGCTCACCATGGAGTTCATGGTGCTCATGGTGCCAGCACCATTCCAATTAGCACCATGATGGTGCTGTGTTGCTAAAATTTTTACCAGGGTGCGGTTTCATCAGAATAGAAACCTCATACCATCCGCGATAAAGACGCAAGAAAATGTCGATATGTAGAAGAAACCCGTTTGATATACCCATACCAGTTGCGTAGGTAAACTCCCATTTGGGGGCACTAGATTAATCTTGGTTTTTTCGTGACACAATATCGACGGATGTTTTGGATCACGTCATGCTTTTTTCTAACCTCCCATCAGAAAGCGCCCTGTTTAATATCGATTTAATCTGGGGAAAATTCTAATCCCTCCTCCAAATCTCGCCCCATGCAGGAAATTTCAA
Source organism: Trialeurodes vaporariorum (assembly GCA_011764245.1). Lineage (NCBI taxonomy): Eukaryota > Metazoa > Arthropoda > Insecta > Hemiptera > Aleyrodidae > Trialeurodes > Trialeurodes vaporariorum. The sequence continues at coordinate 45,335,249 of VMOF01000320.1, forward strand.
GGGAGGGGGAAAGTCGATTAAATCGAAATGTTTTATCCTATGGTTCAAAAAAAAGTCGCAATTTTGTCAAAATAAATTGGTGATGAATCTTTGATAAATCTAAGAAGAGTATTTTATTGTTCAACTTCCACACGCCACTGCTTGATAGCGCTCGTCGTTTTTTCGTCTAATTTCCTTTCCCATTCAATTTTTCTAACATTCCACGTAGCTTTTTCTTGCACCAGTTTAAAGCACAAGACAAGAACGGTGTTTCCTATTTTTTAATGGAATCATAGCTGGCGCATTTTGAGTATCGGGTTGACTGATTCCGACAAGTGGCAATGTCTGCTTCCAAAGTGCATCAAAATACATCGGTGAGCGGTTGGTTTGCAACGAGTCGTAACTCTTTGATAAACCACCATTTACCGATCCACTTTGATGCATTTCGGAGGCATGCACTGCTCTTTTTTGTCATAACCTGTCAACCCGATACTCAAAATGCGTGAGCTTTTTTTCTAGCTTTTAATTGCATACTGGTCTTTTATTTCTCTAAATTTAGAATCAATGTGATTTAACTTCATGCGCCTAGCTCAACTATTCCCTCAACTTGCGATTACTACCTACGTCGCGCCTAAAAATTGACATTTTAGCAAGAAGAAATTCAGATGGCAATGGGTGTAGAGTCTTTAAGTACAGGAAGTAACAGCGAACAATGCCAGGTACAGAACACATATTCTCGGAAGGGGCTATTTCCGTTGGGGGGGGGGGATTTCCTCGAATTTTCTCGTTTTCACCTGTATCCGCGACAGGATTTTTGTACCTACGTAAAGTAATTTTTCGGATTTGAGGGGAGGGAGCTGGTTCTCACTTTTCCCTACATCCGCCCCTGTAACAGAAAGTAACACCTCCCCTCGGTCTAAATTTTGAATAAGGATAGCTAGAGACAGAAAGTTGCGGTTTGCGCCAATATTCATCATTTTACACGGCATTTGGGGGGGGGGGGTCTAGATCCATTCATGGTGGCTATCTTAAAATTTAAAACAGCACCCTCTACCTTGTGCAACTTGATTCCAAAAGACACTCAGTTCTAACAAGGCTTTCGGCGCAAACCGAAGGTAGATGTCGTTTTTTATATTCAAGGGATCGAATTTTGCCTACCTATATATCTTGAACAATCAAAAGCTCGAATACGAAAAATGATAGTGTCCTCCAAATTGCTTGTAAAGGCTCAGTTTTTTTTTGTACCCTATCGATCGATTTATATTTCGATAGGGGTTGAATGTTTGTGATGCCCCCCCCCCCCTTGGTGAGGAGCAAAAATATTAAAAATGTTAAGGGTCCATCATAGAAATTATTTCTGTGTCAAAGCCGTACTTTCTTCTGAATATTACTTGCTATTCAAAGTATTTTAGACTCCTCCTTTTTTTGAATTCCAACTTTTTATCTAAGAATAACAAATTTATGCAAGTGTGAAGTGCGTCCAAATCAAAGGTTGACCTTTGATGCATCGAGAAATCGAAAACGAAAAATAAAATCAACCTTCGGTTCATGCCAAAAGTCTTAGAATTGTGCGTTCTTTCAAATAATACATCACAAGATAGGTAGGGATTGCCTTTTGTAATTTTTGAAAAAGCCCCCGCGTCCCCCCTCCCATTGGGGGAATGGGAAAGGGGTCAGATTCCCGAAAAGAATAAATTAAACAAAAATAATAAAGATCGGCGCAGACCGCGTTTTTTTTTTATCTCATTAACTCAACTCGTTCAAAATTAAGAGAGGGGGTATATTCCAGTTACACCCTGTGTAAGAAAAACGGGAACCTCTAAACGTCGCGTCGCGTCGTGGCACCGAAGGTTATGCTGTAATTCTTAGATGATATAATTAGATGGTTTAAGCCACAGATTTCTCGATGGTATAATCCTGTAATCATTCTTGATTACATACCTACAAATCCCCATTGAAACCGCAGGATGAAATATATACATACTTTTTTTTAGAAATTCACAAAAAATCGTAGAAACAACGCCGAGTAAAATACCGCGCTTTTATAACCGGACTGTAGGTCAAAAAATCGAGAAAATCGACAATTCGTTGCGAGTTCGTCGGATCGTAATTTTCGACGTATCTATCATTTTCCGAAGATTTTATGACTTAAACTTTTCATCCCTACGTAATATCACTCACCTTTTTCATTGATCGGAGCAACTTTTGTTCGTTCAAAAACATTGAGGTGCGCAGTGGCGGACTGGGGCAAAAAGGCCCGGGGTGCTGGGGCCCGGGATTTGGGGAAAGGGGCCCGAACTATGTACTGTTCCAGAGAGGAGGGGAGCGGACATGGAAGGGCCCGGGGTGCTGCAGCATCCCGGCACCCCGGCCCAGTCCGCCCCTGGAGGTGCGTTTGCTTATCGAAGAAAGACCCTTGATTACTTCAAAACTATGACTGCGAGCATGAAATTAGAAGTCAAAGGATATCGAGTTTTCCTCGTGGCACGTGGACCACACTCAAGATGTGCTTTTTTTTTTTTTTTTTTTTTTTTTTTTTGTTATTGCAGAAATCGAATCTAGGGACTATTTTGAGCAAATGTTCTCACGGGCCCATAAAATGTCCATCTTAAGTGAAGCCGCCATTAAAGTTTGAAAGCTGGATCAAAACAGTTTGTGAACTCGTTTTAGAGCATACTGCAGCAGAGAGATATACAGGGTGTCAATTAAAAAAGGAGCCAGGCTTAATATCTCGAAAACGGCTCCGAATTTCAAAAAACGCTGAAACACGTGTTCGATTATTTCGAGGGGGACATCTTTTGAGGGGGGCCCCAGGGGGGTCAAGTCCCATATTTCAAATGGGGACCCCCATTTTTTATTTGATAATCGGAAAAAGGGTCAAATTCTAAGACTTTTGGCGCAAACCGAAAGTCGATATCGTTTTTCATGTTCGATATATCGAAGGTCAAAGTTCGGTATGGACCCATCTTCAGAAATTCGTAACTTTTCTTTAAATAGTCCAAATTTCAAAAACTTTGGGTCTAAAATGCTCTACAGAGCAAGCAGTTTGCAGAAAAAAATTCAATTTTAACAGAAATTTAGTCAAATTTTGGTTTTAAGCCTCCCAAACATTTTTAACGTTTTTGGCCCGCGCGGGGGGCTATCAGAAAAATGCCGAGAGACGACCCCTTTCGAGTGATACATCAATCGAAAAGGCGTAACAAACTGAGCATTTTGGCGCAAACCGGAGGTCCATATCGTTTTTCATATTCGAGATATCGCATTCTGTAAATCGACATTTGACATTCGATATCTCGAATATGAAAAACCATATGGACCTCCGGTTTGCGCCAAAATGCTCAGTTTGTTACGCCTTTTCGATTGATGTATCACTCGATAGGGGTCGTCTCTCGGAATTTTTCTGATAGCCCCCCGTGGGGGCCAAAAACGTTACAAATGTTTGGGAGCCTTGAAACCAAATTTTGACTAAATTTCTGTTAAAATTGAATTTTTTTCTGCAAACTGCTTGCTCTGCAGAGCATTTTAGACCCAAAGTTTTTGAAATTTGGACTATTTAAAGAAAAGTTACGAATTTCTGAAGATGGGTCCATATCGAACTTTGACCTTCGATATATCGAACATGAAAAACGATATCGACTTTCGGTTTGCGCCAAAAGTCTTAGAATTTGACCCTCTTTCCGATTATCAAATAAAAAATGGGGGTACCCATTTGACATACGGGACTTGACCCCCCTGGGGCCCCCCAGAGGGGGGCCCCGAAATTCAGGACCCCTCAAAAGATGTCCCCCTCGAAATAATCGAACACGTGTTTCAGCGTTTTTTGAAATTCGGAGCCGTTTTCGAGATATTAAGCCTGGCTCCTTTTTTAATTGACACCCTGTATATCTACCAAAATTCATACCTGCTTTTGTGGTCATTTCCCTTGTCTTTTCTTTCGCACTCTCTTACTCCCACTTGACCCATATTTTGTTTCGCCATCCTCATCTGGCCATAAATATACTTCCGTGATGATCAATTAAACATTCTAGATTTCCGACTTCCACGTCCTCTCTCTTTCCCTTCTGGTTCGGCTTGTTCACTACATGTCTGAATACACAGGACTATAAGTTTAATTCATTGTGCGTTCGATTTTCGATACTGAATAAAGAGGATGGCGTGGGGAAGTATGCAGGGAGTGCAAAAGGTGAATACGGGTTGATGAAGGCGAGAAGAAGAAAAACGTATGGTAAGGTGAAGAGGGGAGAGAAGGCTTGAAATCTGAGGTTGGGTCGTCGGTTGAATAGCAGGCAAGTATAGATAGAGCATACTATAAGACCCGAGTATTCCCGATCAATGATCCTTATGAGAGAGCCGAGGCTAACCTAAAAATGGCCGCGATCAGCATATATCGCGAATGTAAACATTGAGTGAGCGATCGCGTTTCTTCAGTCGTGTCGTATTTATTCGTAACTTTTTCGGAGCAAAATTAATCGTGATTGTTTATTTTAAATAGCAAAATGAGCTAATCAACATATTTTTATAGCAAGGGAAGCGTGTCTCGTCTTATTTGAATGACGCGCCAAAACTGTCTTCTAACCGCGCGGTCGATTTCGCTAAGCGAACATGGCGTCGTCGAGAATACTCTAGGTATAGACAGGCCGGACGACCGACCCCTTCGCTTCAGTGAGCTCGCGTTTCCCCCGCCATACAGTATATGCTCTGAAACGAGTTCATAAACTGTTCTGATCCAGCTTTCAAACTTTCACAGCGGCTAAACTTAACGAGAAAATATGTTTGGCCCGTGAGAACTACTGCTCAGAATGGTCTCTAGATTCGATACCTGCAAAAAAAGACAAAAAAAGAAAAAAAAAGAAAGAAAAAAAAATGAGTGTGGTCCGGTCCACGCGCCATAAGGAATGTGCGATGTCCTTTGGTCTTAAATTGCGAGTACCCAGTCTACCCACCTATCCTTGGCGAATCTTGCTGAAAACGTTGCATCCGCTACCTTTCCGATTAAGGGCCCGTAGATTTTTTTTTTTTTCTCCAGAATGTGCAGGTAGATGTGTAAATAGATGTATAAAAGAAAAATATAAGATGAAAAATGCACGTGTATTTGTTTTCTTTTTGTATATTTCATTCCTCTCTTCGGTTTGGTGCATCTTGCTTAGTAAAGAATTGAAGTTTGAATGTTGTAGAACTGATGGTACGTTTGACGAACTATTTAAAAAAAATTATCAGATCATTTGCAATTTTTTTGAGAATTGAACTAAAACAGCCTCCAGACGTCCACAGGACTACGTTCAGACGTCATTTTTCTTTACCGAGTTTCAGATTTAAGATACAAGTTCAGTAGCTACTGCGTGCAATTTCGATTGCACCAAAATGTACAACTTTTTACGCCTTTTCGAATGAGGTATTACAAGATAGGGATTGCCTTTTGATAATTTTGAGAAATGGAAGTTTTCCCGCCAAAAAAGTTTAGGTGCCTAGTAGTTGACTTCCGGTTTATTTGATTCTGAAGTCGTATTTTTTTCTTGAAAGTACTCATCAAGTGAAGCATTTTATATGCGCAGATTTTTGTTTTAGGACTCTTTTCGGAGGAGTTGTGAATTTTTGAAAATTGGGAAAATTGGGGTCAAAGTTAGGAATTAGCGCCCCGAAAATTTTTAACGTTTTTGCCCCGGGGGGGGGGGGGGGGCTATCAGAAAAATTCCGTGAGACGAACCCTATCGAGTGTACATCGATCGAAAGGGCATACCATACAGGGGGGTGATCACGGTGGATCGGATCGTTTTGGTATCGTTATCGTTTACATATAACCTTATGGGTGCCTCAACTGATCGAATCGTTTTGAGCCCCTCGTAACGATTGAAACGGACGAAAGGAAGCGATGAGTCGGGAGCTGTCGTAATTTCAATCGTTTGAAGTAGGAAGAGGTGAGGAGGGGATCACCTGCGCGATCGAGTTGCGCAGAAGCAAGTCCATTTGATTTAATGCAAACGATAACGCTTACGGTACCAAAACGATCCGATCCTCCGTGATCACCCCCCTGAGCATTTTGGTGCAAAACGCAGGTCGATATCGTTTTTTACCTTCAAGATATCGAATGCCAAAGATCGATTTACAAAATTCGATATCTCAAAGGTGAAAAACTATATCGACCTGCGGTTTGCGCCATACTCAGTTTGGTATGCCCTTTCGATCAATGTACCACTCGATAGGGTTCGCTCGGAATTTTGGTAAAATAACAAAGAATACTGGAGAAATCCTGTGTCTAGCGCGTCTTCCGGAAACTTTCTGTAAGTTGTCAGGGAAAATTCAAATCGATTTGAAACTTTATGGGGACATACCTTAGGGTAAAACAATTAGTTAAAGCCATTTTACGAAAAAAAAACTTCTTCCGTCAAAGTCCTCGATTGATCTTGGGAGATCAAAAACTTGAACAGTGAAGAAAGCAGTAAGAGAACTTTCATCATTGTAGCGGCAAGTGTGAAGCTGAGGCTACATTTAGGTAAGTACCTAAATATTATGTTTTTGCTGGATATAGGTTTGTAAATTACGAGGGTTGTTGGTGCACGAAATAAGAGACGGTGTGTAAAGTTCATTTCTTGGATTTATATTTAAAAGTTAAAGAAGTGTTCTTAAAACTATATAGAAACGTAAACAGAAATTCAACAAATTCTCAATTAGATCACAGTAAAATTAAGCCCTTACCATTGTATTCAGCAAATTACTATCTCATTTTCAATGGCGTTTCGGGTGTTAAAGAAAAATGCTGTATAGTCAAGATTGCTGTTGGATAGCGTAAAAACTATTATAATGTTCGGTAGGCATGTATTAAATAAAATAAAGGCTTCGCCGCTAGCACGTGTTTTCACGAATTCGTCTAATTGTAAGATTAGGCTAAACTAAAGCTAGGTTGTGACTGTATTTCGTTAAAAAGAAAAATTTAACTCCACGGAAGGTGGCGATAGCCAGGGATGCGAACCGGAACCGGGAGAATCCTTCTTTTTCAAGGAACCGGAATCTAGCTGAATCTTCAGTACCATCAGAACCGGAACTCGAATTTAAAGTCTGAGAACCGCAAATGGAGCCGGTTCCACGAAGGTTCCTGCAACTCGATTCACTGTGAGCTCTTAAGTTCACCGTGATCCAAAAATGCCGTTTTGCATGATTTTTACATTTTTCACAAACCTTACTTTTTCAAATAGAATTTTAGAGACACGCTTGGGATGCATTTTTAAGTGAGAATTTTTGCCTGAACTTTATCTTAAAATTACAAGAATCAAAACTTTTCCATGTTATTTTCATGCGGAATGATATATGAAACAATAAATCTTATTCACTGCAAAAGCTCTCAAGTTTTTTCCTGCTTGAAAGCAGTACACTGAGAAAAAAAGAATCGGGAATTGGAACCCGGTTTCAGACACAAGCTGGAACCGGGACCGGTTCTAAGTTTGTCGGATGATTTGCAACCGGAACTGGTTCTTAATTACGGAACGGTTCGCATCCCTGACGTTAGCGTCCGTATAAATCTACCGATTGAGTGGTTTTACATACAGGGTGTATCAGGAACATATGTCGTCCTTGTAGTCGTACCTATTCTAGAGGACAAAATAAGAATTTTTCCCCCTATAATTTATGTGTCCGAAAATGCCCCCCTTTTGAGCTGTAGCCCCCAAAGCTTTAAAAAATTTATGGTTCTTTGGAATAATGACCACCATTATGAACCAAATGCCATGAAAATTGTTGTTCCGAGTTGATGTTACAAGTAGAATTCAATAGTGACCTCGAAAAATTCAAAAGTTAGGTCTGACTGTCTTTTCAGGCAATCGTGTACCTTCTATGGCACAAATATGTTACGGATGGGAAATTTGAAAAATAATTACTGAAATCAGACGAGAAAAACTTCAGAAAGATATTTAGTCCTCTTTATTTTTTTCCCCGCTACGACGCGTTTTAAGCGAGATAATCGCTGCACAATAAGGTGAAAAAGTCAGCGCTTTCAGTATAGCGGGTGGCCCGAAGAAGAAGCGGAGTGGCGGGTTGCATACTTTACTGCCGCTCACCATAGTATAAGCGCTGACTTTTCCTACTTGTGCAGCGATTATCTACCTAAAACGTGTCGTATCGAAAAAAAAGAATAAAGAGGACCAAATATCTTTCTAAGAATTTTTTCCATCTGATTTCAGTAATTATTTTCCAAATTTCTAATCCGTAACATAAAATTCGTGCCGATAAAGGTACAAGATTGCCTGAAAAGTACAGTCAGATCTAATTTCTGAATTTCTCTAGGTCATGATTGGATTTTACACGTAAAATTACAGTAGGACACCAATTTTTATGACTATTGGTTCGTAATGGTGGCTGTTATTTAAAAAAAAAAAAAAAAAAAAAAAAAAAAAAAAAAAAAAAAAAAAAATCAATTTTTTAAAACTTTGGGGGCTGTAGTTCAAGAGGGAGGGGATTGTCGGACCCATGTATGAAAGGGGGAAAAATTCTTTTTTTGACCTCTAGAATACGTAGTTAAAAGGACGACATATGTTTTTGATACATCTTGTATATTGGAATCCGTCGCATCTTAGAAATCTTTACAAAATGGAGAACAATTCAAGAAAACATGAAGAGCTTCAAGCCTGATTTGTCTGAAGAGGCATATATTTTTCAATGGTGGGACTTATGACTCGTCTCACGTACTAGGGGAATAACCGCAAATTCAAAGTATACTTGGGGGTAAATCCGCAAGATAAAACAAAATTAAATATCATGCAGTATTTTCTTAGTTCGTTTTTTGTTACAAACATCACAAAGTGATAGATATATCATGACAGCCTCCTTTGTTACATTGCAGTACTTTTTCCTTAGCTCGACCGTCATTTTGTTCCGACCCACGTGTCCAACAGCGATATGAGTCCTATGGATAATTGAAAATAGATCTTCCGTCGCCACAAAGTATTTAAGGGAAGGACAAGCTTTGGTGATTGGATGAGTCAATACTTCAACACCATTAATGCATTGAACCTCATATCTGCTCAATCTTCGATAATCGCAAGAGTCTTTCCTCCTTTTCTTTTTGATCGCTTTCAAATGATCTATCATAGTCGCGTACTCTTGTTTTGTTAGATAGTGACAGTTGTCCTCTCTTTTTGTTGTCAGCAAGTTTCTCAGTTGTTCTTCAAAATTCCATTTGAAATTAGCTTCAAACTCTGAAAAATAAACACTCAGCTCACGTTAGAAGAATGTTAAAATAACAGTTACTTGGGAAGGAAGGCGCTTCGATTTTGACACTTGCGAATATTAAAAATGGGTGGTTTCAAGCACTTGTTTAAAGTCGACTAAAAATAGGTATATGAATTGATTAAAAAATCAATTTTAGTATAAAATCAACAAAAAAACAAAAAACAAAACAAAAAATCGCTGAGAAAAGAGCAGACACAGTTCCTTACCTACCGCAGTGAGCTCTCAGGGATGGGCAAAGGTAATGCACACCCGCCGCTGACTTTTTTTTCTCCTTACTTAGCTACTCTCTACTAGCTTATTTTCTTTTAAGATGTTTCTATTGTTTAAATTTTTATCGCTTATTGTTCTTCGTTGTATCATTATTGGTATTTTGCTTTTTTTTTTATTAAATTTTTATAATCTGATTTTTGGCCTTTGATTTTGGCACGTATTTAAAAAAAAAAAAAAAAAAAAAAAATGCGTGCGATTTCAACCGGGAAACTCTGTGGGGGTGCGTGAGCGAGTGAGACAACTACTTTCGTTACGTCGCAATGAATCGGTCTATTGAGAATATGTGATATTGTCTACATTCTAAAGGCACATGAATTTGCTTCTCTCATTTTTATGACTTTTAATATCAGTAAAAAAAAAAAAAAAATGAAAAAGACATTTCACAAATCTTGAGTCCCCCCCTCCCCTAGAGGGCAAAAAAGTAGGTGAAAAGAGTAATTTTGCCAGGGTTCTACTTCTCCAATGTCAGAGAAGAGAAAACACATGAAGTTGTGGATAATTAAATTTTATTTTTACATATCAGTAGAAAAAAGAACAAAAACCATAAGAACAAACAGCATTGCCTGAATAAATATTTAATACTATAAAGATTAAATAAATAATATTTCTCAAAAAGCGAGCTTTTGGATTGATTCAACGGATGGTAACATGGTTTTTGGATCAAAGTATCACGTACGGAATACTTTCCTCCTGAAACCAATAGGTACTTCAATTTTGTCTTTGCATTTGAAGACACTTACGCTCATAATAGGATACCTACGGGGTTTTTTTTTTTTTTTTTTTTTTTTTAATTCCCACCTTAGGTTTCATTTTTGCTGATTGAGATAGAAAATTGCTATTTTGACCATATTTTGGGGTCTCCTCCTTCACCCCCCTGTGTGGCCCCCCCAGGAGGCTGCCTCAAAAATGTCAAAAGGCATCCCCTATATTGTGATACATCAATTCGGCGCAAACCGAAAGTTTTTTTGAAGTTTGATTTGGACCCATTTTCAAATAATCAAAACTCCCATTTGATAAGTTGGAATTTAAAAAATGAAGAGTCGAACATGCACTAAAAAGCCAGTCCTTTTCAGATGAAAGAACGGTTTTGACATAAATTCAGCCGAAGTTTGATTTTTAAGCCACCATTTTTTTTTTTAAATTTGCCCCTCTGTGGGGCCATCTCAAAAATTCCGTTGCACGACACCTACCAGTGATACGTCGATCAAAAGAGCTTGAAAAACTGAGCATTTTGGTGAACGATATAGTTTGTCGCATTTAAAGTATTGACTTTTAAATATGGGTGGAAATTGAACTTACATATTTGGTATCTCGCATGCGAAAAACGACATCAATCTCAAGATTGCTCCAAGATTGTCATTTTATCAAGCCCTTCCGATCGGTGTGTCACTGGGCAGAATTCGTCGTTCAGAATTACTTAGATAACCCCGCGGGGGCAAAACTTTAAAAAATCGTCGAGACACAAAAATCAAACTTTTACTCATTTTATCTTAAACCCGTTTTTTAACCCGAAGAAGACTTGTTTTAAAACTGAAAATGTTTTCGACTCCTAGATTTTCAATAACAACTTTCTTAATGAGTGTTTTGATTTTTTGAAAATGGGTCCAAATCAAACATTGACCTTCGATTTATCAATAACAAAAAACTATATCGGCGCTCGGTTTGCGCCAAAAGTCTTAGAACTGTATGCTTTTTCAAAAGATGTACCTATCACAAGATAGGGAATGCTTTTTGACATTTTTGAGATTGCCTTCACGGTATCCCCTGGGGAGGAGGGGGGTTGAACCAAAAAAACAAATTAAATTGGTTTATAGTGACGAAGAATGGTCAAAACCGCAACTCGCTATTTCAATCAGCAGAAAAAAAAAAAATAAAAAAAAATAACACGAATAAAATAAAACTGGTGGGAGAATTAAATCTACAACAAAAGCAACCAATTTAATTAAATCTAATATTGCTCTCATTATGATTCTTTCTTAAAAGAGAAGCTAGTTTGCAACAAGAGAAAAGTTACAGAAATTGAAAATCCCCTGACGTTCATTGTTTGAAGGGGGTTGAAGTTAGGGATGAATGGTCAGTGTCACTAGGCATATTCAACGCGCAAGATTGCGAAATAATGTTTTGCAACTTTTTTTTTTATAATTCCGGCTCTACCTCCACCAGTACATAGTTTTCGAAAAATGTGGATCACACCTGCTAACTCTTGACCGACTAAAGCTAAAGAAACGAAAATATTCCAGATGACTGAGGTGGTCCAGTATCACCATGATGCACTTTCAGGCATACTTCAGCTTGTAGAAGTTGCCCTCAGGGCGGGATGGGGAATTGGGTTACCCATATACCCATCCCACTCCCGGGCCCCGTAAAAGGAATATTCTAAATCGCAACTTTCCTATTTGTTGTGTTATCAAAATTAAAAAAAAAAAATGCAAGATTTTTAGCGCGAACCGTAGGCGTATAGGTTGACCACGTTTGAAGTATTACCTACATTTCTCGAAGTTCAAAGTTCGATATTGATCCAGTTACAAAAATTCGTAGCTCCTTGTGAAATGTCCCATATATACAAAGAATGTGGGATGAAAAATTATTCACTAAACCAGCAATTTTAGGCGAAAATACGTTATTACGTTATTTCCTATCGATTGATTCAAAATGGATTTTGGGGCTCCTAAAATTATTTTGATTTTTCGAAAAAATGTGTAGCGTTGATGCTCATGAAAAACGGTCAAACCATCAAGAAATCGTATAAAATGGTTACACTAGACATGCCGATGCCTTAGAGTCCTTCAGGATCCTCAAAAGTCCTTCAGGATCCTCAAAAACCTTTTAGTAATTTCGGAAAATTCTTCAGATTCTAAAATCATCAGGAATGGAGGGGCCTATCAGCCTTTAATATGACGGCCTGAACAGCATTAATATGAATGTTGTATTGAGTTTTGGTCAGCTTCTTCAAAAAATTCCAATAAGATTCTACTTTATACAATTTTCCGGGATTATCGCGTTCTTTCCTCTAACTGCTTGTTTTAAATAGTAATTTTTCACTCATATTCAAAGTAGTTTTTTTTTTTTTTTTTTTTTTTTTTTTTTTAACTGGACCATTTATTTGGATCTACGAATTTTTGAAACATGGTCGTTATCAAGCATTGGCCTTCAATGTAACAAATTCGATAAACAAATTGATTTGTACTTTAATTATTGAATCATGACCGAATTTTGGATCGTTCAACTATTCTATTCCTATCGCTTCTGTTCCCAACATTGTGGACACATATTAAATGCCTATTGTAGCTACTAAGCACTTTAAAAGTTTTGGCACACAACTGACAGCTCAGATTAGGTTCCTTGCCACAGATAAACCTTTTGTGAAGTGACATGCCTCCGTGTGATTTAAGAACTTTGCCGCATTGATTGCATATGAATCGTTCGTCTTCCAAAAGAAGATTGCTCCGAGACCTGAATCTAGGATCCACCATGCGGTGCTCATTTATGTTCCACTCATCCATCGTCACAAAGTTTGATGAATCCGACGTTTGCAATGTTGTTGACAAAAAATTTCCTGCGATAAGAAGGGCAAACAAGAAATTAGTAAACTATTTTTCAGCGACATATTTAAACATATTCATTTGAATTTGTGTTAGACAATGAGTCCCAGTAAAAACTTCTGCCCTTTAAAAATTGGCCCTCGTGATTGAGTTGAATGATGAATGGTGTACTCTACTCGGTATAAAACCGTCACGAGGTTCACAGCACGTCAAAATTACATCATTTGCTACAGAATTTGAGAGTATAACAATTCAGAAATTTCATTTCGTTAAAAAATGTTACCAAATTGTTCTAAAGATAGGAAAAAGAAGAAAAAAACCTCTTTTATATAAACTTTCTCTCAAATAATTCCAAAATGCTCCCACGTTAATTTCATAAGTGGCATCGCTCTCAAAGACAAACTCCCTAGCTCGAGGAACAGTCAACAAAATTGTACAAACGAAGGCAACAGACGAGTTTTCCAAAATAAGATATAGTTTACATCGCGTTGTAACAAGAGGTAGGTACTGAACAGGCAAATAAGAGGCTCAAATAGTTATTATCTGCTTTTATCAGGAAGGCATTCTGTGGAACAGGTGGATAGGAATTTCGTTGCAACTAACCGGCCATCGCAACCTTCGGTTTTCAGCCTCTGAACACGCTCGAATGGTGGCTTTTTCGACCCGTTTCTTTCGTTACGTCACAGAATACTAGTCAGAACGGATACTTAAATTCATTTTGAGACATTTTATACTTTGATAATCTTCGGATCAACCATGTTGCCGCAGCGGTCAGCGGACCATTTCCGGTATTCGTTAGCAACCGGCCGGGTTTTACTTGGTTATGCGTCACTCCTTTTTATTGCATGACTTCAAAGAGCAAGTTCGCCATCTTAAAAGTGAGCAGGTACGGTTGCCAGTTGGTCCCAGTAAATAATAAAACATGCTCTGACTGCAGTATTCTGTGGTTACGTGACAATACTGTGTATTTTTACCGGCTCCTGCAACCGCCTTTCAATCCTACACAGAGTACTATCAACGAATTAAAAATTGTCGCGAGATTCTCATGAGCTAAGTTAGTTGCGCCTTCAAGGTTCTGGTTCGGCCGCTCTTCATTCTCCTCACTCCTTGCTGGTGAGAGGCCAGAGCGGGTGGGGCGGGAAAGCCGTTGCAGATCAGTCCTACACTTACAACCATACCTGAAAATGTGTGAAAATCTAGCGACAATCTTTAATTCGTCGATAGTACTTAATATTTGGCACCAGCAAACAAAAAATAAGAACATCATTAATATTCAAGACTTTATTTCCTCATCTTATTCGGATAAACAATAGCAACATTTTTAAGAAAATGATAATAACTTTAGAAGAAACATCACTAACATATTCTAGAGGATGAGTAAGATTAAATGGACAGCAAACTATCCAAAAACACAACTGTCGCTGTTATAAACTAAATAACTAAACATTTAAAACATGTATTTTTTTTTTTTTGGTTTGTTTTTTTTTTTGTTTTAAAAAGAAGACTTGGAATTTTAAAAAAATATAAATGCATGCATCTTGGTAAAGTAACTTGATATGGAAAGCTACAATTAGTAAAGTAAGAAAATGGGTATGATTTTTAATAATTTTAGCCGAAAAAAAAAATAAAAAGGACTTCAAACTGCTCTTTAAGTACACGACGAAGAGCTAAAAAGTAATTATAATTTCCCTTTAAAAATCTAAAAAGGTAAAGGTATGATGAGGCGGTTCAATCTCTGAAAAGTAAATGTAAGCACATACCTTTTCATGCATGTTGTTATGATATTGAGGTATTTGAATAAAAATTCTGAAGAACTAAAGAAAATGATGCAGCGCAGTAAATCAGCGTATATCTTTAAAAAAAAACAACATCAAAACCGTTTCTCTCAATACGTTGTTTTTATGATTCACGGATATTTGTTTTGATCCCATGGAAAAAAGAAACAAACCCCGATTTTTTTTATCATAGTTTATTTCCCTCAAATCGTGCATGAAGAACGGTAAGTAAAGAATGGGCCTCTTACTAACTTAAGCTGGAAGCGAGCGAATAGTTTCTTCTTGGGGTAATCCTAATGAAAACTACGACGAGCTCATGAAAATTGTAAATTTCACTCACAGACTCGCAAAATAACTAGTTAGTTTCAGGCATGATGGCAGAGCAACGCAAGTTCAATGAGACATTCCTGTCTAATCTGAGACTTTCCTTTGCGTTTTTCTGTAGAGAGAGTAACACATCAGACAGTAACCCCCCTTGACACCTACATAGTCATTTTGTGAGTTTATAAGTGAATTTGGTGATTTCCAGTACACTCATCAGCATCTTTGCTGATTTTCACGCAAAATTTATTGATTGGTCGCAAGCAGCGAATTTCAGCAAAAGCACCATTGCAACGTACACAATGAGGTGTATTTTTGCCTTTTTACATATTCATAAAGCGTTGCAAACGATCGTGCCTTTTATTCGTGTTGAACCCCTATAATCGCCTGTATCTTGATTACTCAAAACATTGCGCAGATTGCAAAAAATTCTCCACCCGGGGTTTGTAGAGTGCCATTCCAAATTCGTTTCGGTGCCCATCGAAAATCTCAAGCATTCAGTTTGCGAGATCATAGTTGATTTTTTACCATTCCCTAAAATTCTTAGCTCTGGGTTCAAAAACTGTAGATCAGGAAGCAGCGCGCACAAATCTTACAAGACAAGAATCCAATTTGAGTATTATATTCAAATGTAAACAAAATTGTTCAAATTACTTGATCAAAATTATAGAATTGAACCTTGATTTTGTCTTATAACTTTTAAAGTCACAATGAGCGAGATAAATTGCTGTAATTAAGAGGTAGGATTTCCCCAAGATGATCTTTCCAAAGTACTGATACCTTACTGAACCTCAAAACAACCGTAAAATTCTGATCAAATTTAACGTATTTAACAGTCGAAATTCGAACCCCTGGACTTTCTTCTTTACGTTAATTTACTTTCATTTGAGATTTGAATGGATTCGGTTCTTCAAAGAGAAATAAGAATCAAGGAACGATTCAAAATCAAACGAATTATGGCAGAGCTGAAAGATCAGATTAGAAGTATTTGTGTGAGTTGAGGACTGGTGATATTTCGACGCAACGCTTGAGTAGTTTACCACTTTTAACTTTATGAATGACTACAACATGTGTATTACAATTGCTTACGCTTTTAAATTTTTTGCGACAAATTTTACACCTAATGATTGTGGAATCATTTTCTACCCCGAGGCATTGCGGCGAAGACGAGTCTCTAGAGACGACAATTTTGTTCATGGTGGGACAAGCCGTAGACTTAGAACTAGATGAATCTTCTGAGCCAACGTCACTTCCTCTTTCCTGTTTGACTTGCAGTCCCTCAATAGAAGACCTTTCCGCCACAGAACTATCTGAAGTGTATTCCTCCTTGATTTCGGTCTTCCGACCGCTGCAAGATGATGCAAAGTTTGTTTCCAGGATGCTTCCTTCACCTGAGGGTTCTTCCTTAAATACCATGTTCATGGGCACCTGTGTATCATCAAAATTTTCGAATTCCATTTTAATGGGAGGAGTTCGTTTAAGATAATCATCCCAGACGTCATTTTCCCACCCATCTCCGACAACGTTACCTTCATCATCGCCTTCTAAAGCTTGCTCCTGCTTAATGCTCTGGCTGCTCGAAATACTGCCGTCCACTGATTGCGAGTTAGAACAATGAGCTGTATCCCTTCTATGTGACCCATATCGCTCTTTTTTAATCCTTGGTTTAGGGCCTAGAGCGCTTTTATCCATACGCTCCTCCCGCGTTGAATTGTCGTCGTTGTCGTTCTGTTCTATTTTCACCGTCACAGAAGGAACTGATGATACATTAGAGTTTTTTGAGTTCTCTGCATAACCATCAGTCTCCTCTCTTTTTACCGTGAATCGCATCAGTGGTTTCCTAAACGTCATTCCACCTAAAAAAAGAAAGATTTAAAACGTCAGAACATTTTATTGCAAAGCAGACCGGAGAGTAAATAAACTGAGTAGAAGCTAGGACACCAAATGGCAAGCAGGATTGCAATTAAATTTGCAAAGATTTGAAAGACAAAAAAGATTAACATAAGCAACCAAGGGCAATATACCAACAAAATGGTTAAGAGTAAATCTTACTTGAATGCTTTGAGCAAGACTGAGAGATACTTCCTAGTAGTATTGGCAGGCTTAATATAAAATGTGAGATTCAAGATGTGCTTGAAATGATTGGAGTGTTCTTCACATCAGTTAGCGTTTTATTTCTCTTTAATTCTGTTAAAAATGGTCGAGTAAGAAAACATTTTTTGTTGATCAGAGAGGTACTTCAGAATTAAATGTAATCAAAAGTTCAAAGTTTTACATACTTAACACAGAGAGCACATGCAAAAGGGAAGCAAAAAATCCAGGAAAGAGTATAGTGCAGTCAGTGAGCATGATGAGATCAAGAAGGTTTTACAAAACGTCCATAGTTGATTATCAGTTATCTTGATAACATGAAACTTGGTGAATGTTCATAATTTAATGATCGATACTTTGCGGCAAGTCCAAATCTTCGGTGGAGCGCGCGAAAACGGAACAAGTAGCTTCTTTAAAATTTCCAAACGGCCACTCTCATTTTGGAGTGTATCGTGGAAAAGAGAAAGACATGCCGAGAGTTTAGGTTATAACCGGTACATTACCGTTTTAAGTTTTCAATACATTGGATGATGAAAATTCATTTTCGGAAATTTTCAAAATGTATAGCTTTCGTTAAAAAAAAAAAAAAAAAAAAAAAAAAAAAAAAAAAAAAAAAAAAAAAATGCAATTTGTCCCTTAAAATACTCCGAAAAGCAAGTGCTTTCAAGGCAAAATTTGAACTATCCTCTGAAAACGACCGAAAGTTCAGTTTTGTGACCACAGCATTTTTTTACAACCAAAAATTCGAATCTCTGTTACCAAGTAAAATGGTCTAAATTAATCAGAGTGCTTTAAAAACAAATCCGTTCGTCTTAGCAAGAGCTGAAAAGAGCTTAAAAGTCTTACAAACCTTCATTCTAACCTTATAATCCAGGTCTTGGAAAAAAATCAAATTTAAAGACCGTACAATTCTTCCTTTCTGGTTTGAATAAGGGGTTTGAGATTTCTGAGCGCTTTTGAGTACCTAAAACGACCAGAGCCTGGTTTTTCAAAACTATAGCAACTTTAAAGAGCTTCAAATGAAAATCACAAGTTCGAAAAATTTCAGAACTTGTTGGGAGCCCGTCAGTCAACTTATCGTTAATTTCAGTGAACGATGGTACGGTTTTTCTTGAGAGCCCTTGCTTTGAGGAGTACTTTGCGGACTTTCTTTTATATTTTGGCAAGTTGAGTGGAAATTTTGAATTTTGAAAAATTGTTCGAAATTGAAAGACATCAGACTTATCGGAAACTGAAAACAATGTTGAGTTCTGGTTTTAACCAAAACGTTTTGTTATTTATACAGGGTGTTTTTTTATCTCCCCTCCCCCTGGTTTTTTTCTTGCTAATTGAGATAAAAAGTAGCGGTTTGGACCATTCTTCATCATTTTGAATTATTTTTCTTTTTTGGGGTCAAAACCGTCCCAGCCCCCTAGAAGGGGCCGCCAGGCGGGCTATCTCAAAATTTCAAGGGCAACCCCTATCTTTTGATGCATCGTTTGAAAGGGCGTAAAATTCTAAGACTTTTGGCGCAAACCGGAAGTTGATATCGTTTTTTCGTTTTCGATATATCGAATTTCAAGGTTCCATTTGGACACATTTTCGAAAATTCATTACTCCACTTTGGAAAATCGGAATTACAAAAACTGTGGGTCCAAAATACTCAAAAAAGCAAGCACTTTTTACTTAACGAAAGAGTTTTGACATAAAATTAATCTAAATTTGATTTTAGAGCCCCCAAATTTTTTTTTAACTTTTTTTTTTTTTAAGATTTTTTTTTTGAAAAAAATTGAGGGCTGTAAAATCAAATTTGGACTAATTTTATGTTAAAACCATTTCGTTATCTGAAAAAGACTTGCTGTTTAGAGTATTTTGGACCAATAGTTTTTTTTAATTCTGATTTTCCAAAGTGTAGTCTTAGAAGTTTACGGTCTTTTAAACGATGTATCACAAGATAGGGGTTTTCATTTAAAATTTTTGAGATAGCCCCCTGGCGGCCCCCCTAGGGGGCTGGGAGGCTTTTGACCCCCAAAAAAGAAAAATAATTCAAAATTATGAAGAATAGTCCAAACCGCAACGTTTTATCTCAATTAGCAAGAAAAACAACAGGGGGGGGGGATAAAAAAAAATACCCTGTACATGATCCAATAAGGTGTAACACAAATGGGGGTTGCCAATTGAAAATTTTGACTACGGTTTAAACCTTGGGTTTATTCTTTGGTTTTCATTTTGTTTTGTTTTTCTTTTGCTTTCGGACCCTTTTCGGCGCTTTCTTCTGAAATGTTAGATCAGCCAAAGAGTAGGAATTAGATGCAAACTTCAACCAATTTTAATGTTTATACTTTCAGTCGCTCCAAAATTAGCTTTAGTGAGAGAACGGACTTTCATAACTTCTCTGTTTGTACGGTGATACTTATGATAGAAAACGATAAAGACATCGAAAACTGTCAAAATATTATTTAATTATTTTATTTCATTGATTGATGACTTTTAAGTATGGTTATTACGCATAAAAGCTACCCTAGGGAGTGTAGTGTGTTGCTTACTTTTTTAAACTGTAATCCATGGAGTTATTTCCTTAGAGATAATCATGTGCCATTTGGGTAGGAGGGATTTGGGGGGGGGGAGATTATTTGATACCTAGCCTCAAAGGGCGATAAGTTCTGGACTAAGTGGCAAAATGTCGAATTGGGAAATTCGATACACCAATCCTATGAAAATTGTGCGAGTTTAGGTCGTAAATGGAAATGGTTTCCTCCATTTTGCATAACTTTTGATAGTTCTCTCCGATACATGGACCATTCATGAGCGCCAGAAAACAAGATGGCGAAAGAAACTATAATTCGGCGGTAATTGAGAACCAAATTTTTGGACAAGACAAGGGATCGACGTACCGAACTCCCAAAAATGCACATTCTAGGCTGAGCCATGGCTTTAGGCCTTTTGGAGGCAGGGGTTAAAATAGGTAATATTTTCTTTCAAAATTCACGGATTGAGTATTATTATTATTTTTTTTTTTTTTTACATACAAAACACAGCTTGAAGAGATTAAACACTTCAAGTGTCGCAATTGTAGAAAATACGACACTTCTTGAGTAGGGGGTGCTACAGACTCGGCAAACACACACATCGCAGCCCGATATTGTACAGCAGTTGATTGGTGTGCGCTAAAGCACTTTTTTCGGCTATAAACTGGAGAAATCTTTGCTGGTGGTCCAAAAATAACCATTGTGTCATCAATTAGAAAAATAGTTTTGAATTCACGTATGGGTTCGCTCTGAACTGACCGGTGTGGTGTGAGATCAACAGAAAGAATTAAGATGGAACGGCGTTTTGAAGGTTTCGTGCAGAGATAGGAGAAAAAGTTCCAACGAAAGTTGATTGATAAAACACACGTTTTTATTCTCAAATATTATTTTACGAGTCAATAGCGAAAAAACTTAAAGGGTTTTTGGGTCAAGAGAGGTGAAATGCCAATTCTGGTAGTTTAAAACGACACTTCAGAACGAAGACAAATTCAATGAAAATTTCATAAACAGAACTAAAGATCTTCCCAAACTTGAATAAAAAAATTACAATTGCAAGATTAACAAAGAGAAAAATGACCAAAGTGTTTGATGTTTGATTGAGATCAAATTAAATGTTGGGTGAGGCTTTCCTTATTTACTAAATGTTGGAAGTTGCAAACGGTTTGAACCAAAGGTTGCCGAGTTGTAGGCAACGTAAACCATCTTTAATCGTTATTCGCTAAAGGTTCATGCTAAGCGCTACGTCCTCGGAGCTTTTTTATTAAGTTTACGTTTCTCACATATAGTGAGATAGGACAAATAAATTAAATCCAAAGGAGATACAATGAACACTCATGGAAATTCACGCGTAAAAGCTTCTAAAGGCGGCAATGTTGTCCATTTTGCTATGAGTCTGAACTATTTCTTACCACATGCTTCAAAAATTGCCTAGTTTCCCTGTATCTGACTCAATTTCATCGTTCAAAAGGAGACAATTTTTGTCATGGAAAACCCTATATGCCTGGACTACAATACAAGCCTCTGAGTTTTGATACATCGCAAATTTATTGAATTCGGCTTTTTCTATTGTCTCATGATGTGAAAAGGGGAAACTTCAACGGGTAAGTAGTGTCAATAAATGTTAACCTGCGAAATAAAAACAATAAAAAGGAATTTATTTGAATTTAATTTGGCACCCTATGCGGCTGCAAAGCCGCATGAAACTTCTAAAATGTTGTACGTAGAGGACGTCATACAGGGTGCGCCAAAAGTCCCGGGACACTTCCATAACTTTTGAACGGCTGCAGATAAAAAAATCAAACTTGGGGGATGTTTGTAAAACTTAAAAGAAACCATCTTCTGAGGGGGTCGACATTTTGAGGTCCTTCCATAAAGGGGGGTTATGGACCCCAACTCAAAATTTTCAAATGGCGCCCCCAACCTTGTGATAAATTATTTGAAAGGAAATAAAATTCTAAGACTTTTGGCGCAATCCGCTGGACTACAATACAAGCCTCTGAGTTTTGATACATCGCAAATTTATTGAATTCGCTTTCATTGTCTCATGATGTGAAGGGGAACTTCAACGGTAAGTAGTGTCAATAAATGTTAACCTGCGAAATAAAACAAAAGGAATTTATTTGAATTTAATTGGCACCCTTGCGGCTGCAAAGCGCATGAAACTTCTAAAATGTTGTACGTAGAGGACGTCATACAGGGTGCGCCAAAAGTCCCGGGACACTTCCATAACTTTTGAACGGCTGCAGATAAAAAAATCAAACTTGGGGGATGTTTGTAAAACTTAAAAGAAACCATCTTCTGAGGGGGTCGACATTTTGAGGTCCTTCCATAAAGGGGGGTTATGGACCCCAACTCAAAATTTTCAAATGGCGCCCCCAACCTTGTGATAAATTATTTGAAAGGAAATAAAATTCTAAGACTTTTGGCGCAATCCGAAGGTCGATATCGTTTTTCGATTTCGATACATCGAAGGTCAAAGTTCGATATGGACCCATTTTCAAAAAATCATAACTCCACTTTGAGAAATCAGAATTTAAAAAACTAACAGTCTAAAATACTCCAAAAAGCAAGTCCATTTCAGAAAAAACGGCTTTGACGAAAATGTAGTCGTAGTCAACATTAGGATTTAGCGCCCCCGAAAAATTTTAACGTTTTGGCCCCTCAGGGGGAAACTATTTCGAAAACGCTGTGAAATGCATTGAAAACGGAGCATTTTGGCGCAAACTAGAGATCGATGTCAGTTTTCACATTCGAGATATCGAACTTTGTAAATAGAACTTTGGCATTCGATATCTCAAATGTGAAAACTGACATCGATCTCTAGTTTGCGCCAAAATGCTCCGTTTTCAATGCACTTCCGATCGACGTAACAAATAATAGGGGTCGTCCGACAGAGTTCTCAAGATAGTCCCCCTTGAGGGGCAAAAACGTTCAAATTTTTCGGGGGCGTTAAATCCTAATGTTGACTATATTTACGTCAAAGCCGGTTTTTTCTAATGGACTTGCTTTTTGGAGTATTTAAGACTCCTAGTTTTTTAAATTCTGATTTCTCAAAGTGGAGTTATGATTTTTTGAAAATGAGTCCATATCAAACTTTGACCTTTGATATATCGAAAACGAAAAACGATATCGACCTTCGGATTGCGCCAAAAGTCTTAGAATTTTATTCCCTTTCAAACGATGTATCACAAGAAAGGGGATGCCATTTGAAAGTTTTGAGTTTGGGGTCAGTTACCCCTCTTAAAGGGGGACCCCAAAATTTCGGCCACTTCAAAATATACTTCCTTTTAAGTTATAAATATCCCCCAAGTTTGGTTTTTTTCTGCAGTCGTTCAAAAGTGATGGAGGTGTCCCGAGACTTTTGGCCCACCCTGTATTTGTGTTGGACTTGTGATTGCATAACGGATCATTTACTAAAGTGAGTTTTATTCAGGCCTCAATCAAGCAGAAATGGGATTTTTCTCCTAAGGACTCGCTAAGGTATTTAATAAGCAAATATATTTTTCTGGTCAGTTTACAATCAGTAAGATTTGGTAACAAGAAAATTAGAGCATTATCAATTAATAACAGAATCATAAAAAATACGCCATTCAAATGACAAAACATCGACTGGTAAAAGTCGTAGTAAAATTAACAATTATAGAACACGCATTGCAAAAAGAAGTTTGAAAAAGGCACACACATTATTGTACATTTATATAAAGTGTAATAAAATGAGTAAACAATTATAAAAAATAAAATTATTCCGAATTTGTCTGAGAAAAGTCATTTCTATACGTAGTGATGTTGAACCTCAAATCGATTATAATCAGAAAATTCTGAAGCTCTGGAGCTTGAATTTGTGCCAAGGGTCGCCGGAGGTAAAATCGGCTTTAACTTCGCCCAGGCCGAGACAGTGGGTATTTGCTCATTCATTTGCTTCCCATTTATTTTTCCCGGTGTAGCGTGAAATTCTGTTGAGAACGTTGCCAAAAAGACATACGAAAAATTTAAAGAGGTTGGCCAGTGGTCACGGTCAAAATAGTCCTTTTTAATCCTTTCCCGTATCTTGGGTTAAAACCAAACTTTCCGTATATTTTTGGGTAGCACCGTTACCACAATTTCACGCTAAAAGTCATTTTGCTAAAGGAAAACTGTCCCAATAAGTTTGAGAAAATGTTGCTTATTTGAAGACTTGAGAGAGAGACACAGGAGGAAAACGAAGGAGCAGCACTTACACATGTTGTATGGTTTTCTCGGACGGGTGCATACTTAACAATCGGGAAAATCAGTTTAAGAGTGAATCGGACCTAACATTTTTTTTTTTTTTTTTTTTTTTTTTTTTTTTGAAAATTCTTTTAAAACCCAGAATTGAAAAATCGGGGGTCTCACAAGGGGGCATCCGACATCCCCCGTTTCTTTTAAGGTCAACAGAGACCCCTATCTTGCAGCGCGTTATTCAAAATGGTATTAAAAGTTGTGTATTTTTGCACAACCTACAGGTCGATATAGTTTTTAGTATTAGAGATATCGAAGGTTGAAGTTCGATTTGGTATCCTTTCCCAAAGATTCTGCAATCCCAGTACTCTCTCAACATGAAAAGCTGTCCAGGGAGGGCCCTCGAGCCCCTTTTTGGCAGGGGCCACACTATACCGACTACTGGGTATCATACGGATGAAATGACTGCGGTAAGCAGTTTTTCCCGCGAATCTAAACACAGAATATTTTTATGCAAATAGAGGATCCTTCATTTTTGCTTCCTCACTAGTCCCCCCCCTCCTTTCTTTTTCATCTTAGAAGCAGCAATTTTTTTTTTTTATTTATTTATTTTTTTTTTTCCTTTCCCGGTCCCCTAGCGGTAACGATGAGCGGATTTGAAAATTGCGATGGGATCGCTTAAAGCAAAAAAAAAAAAAATTACCTATATCAGCACCTTTTTTTTCTTTCTTTTAAGACAGTAATAATAAATCTATCATCAAGTAATAATCGCCATGGGATTGTAGAAAATACACGGATACAGCGCAACAGATTTTATTAATTGAAATGGAGATTATGACGAAAAGAGGCCGGTAAGAGTCGGGAATACAATCTGCCCAAAGGACGCAAAAGCACAATCTCAGTTTTTGAGAATTTTCAGCTTCTCTGGGTGTTTATTACGAACATGAGTGTATAAGTTCCCCTTTTGTTTACATCTTTGCGGGCAGTAGGGGCAATAAAATTGAGGCTCCTTGCCGCACTCAACTTTTATGTGCCTTTGCAATGTACTCAAATGCCGATACCTTTTAGAGCAGTAACAACAAAAGAACTGTTTAGTTTTATCGTCATCCTCGTCCGTTCTCTTGACCAAATGATGAGAGTCATCGATGACTTTAATGCCGTAACTTTGAGCCAAGAGCAGAGAGGAGTAAAATTCCATCTGTTTTTCCTTACTCTCCTTCAGAAATTCTGAAAATTGAACCGGAATTCCCATTAAGAAAAAGAAAGACAATCGCGGTATGGAAAGCTCACACTTTAAAACGCATTTAAAAATATAAATAAAGAAGGAAAGGTAAAAAAAAAACAAAAACAAAAAAAACAAAAACAAAAAAATGGAAAATATAAAACAAGTTGACAAAGGCAATCTACAAATTTGAAAAAAATACATGAAAATTAAATGAGTGAAAGCGAACAAATATTAGTTGAAAACTATGTCAAAAGACTCAAGAATATAAAACAAAGAAAGATAAAGGTGCATGAGGACTGGAAAAAATTGCGCACACAGCTCAAAGAAGAAAATTTGGGGCTAGGACACGATTTGCGATCACCAATCACACTCTTCGGAAGGACAACTCTGTTCGTACCTACCATTGTTAACACGTGGCTTCACTTGATTGGATTTCAAAATCGGATTCAATTCGTGTGGTGCACTTGTTACAAGGATCATAAGTGGCGGTAGCCACCAGGAAATAAAGTTAGGTGAAAACGAGATTATTCTTACTTTTCACTCTAGTAAATACTCATTGTCAGAATTGAAGCGAAGGGAGAGTTACCTATCTACAGTGGCGTCAATTCAGCGTCAGCTAAGAGGGAGGGGCAGGTTTTTTTTTGGGGGGGGGGGGACCGATAGAGGCCGCTGGGAACGCGGGAAAAGTGATGACCCTTTTTTCTTTTTTTCCCTTTCAGAACCGCATACCCCCCCCCCCCAATTTTTTCTTCTACCGCTATTTGACTTGATTTTTTGGCAACATTAAAAATCCTTGGGGTGGGATGGCGCTACTGCCTATCTACGAAAAATAGAGCAGGGCAGGTAGCCTTGCGGGAAAAACGAAAACTTGAGAAAGTAAGCATAATGATAAGGCAATAACTTTTAAATAGATTTACACACTCTCGTTCCATCCCGAAGGAGTACACACGTATGCCTACAGGAAAAAATGTCGTTATCAAGAAAAAATTAAAAGTTGAGGTTTCTTTATTTCTTAGTATTTCGCGTGGCATCCTGCACTCATGGTGAAAAAAAAAAATCGCGGTAAGGAAAGGTGCGGTTATTCATATCTTGAAAAATTGGTAAAAATTGAAATTTCTGAAAACGGCTGAAAATGTTTTCTAGAAAGGTAAAATTTTAACTCAAATAGAGACTAATCGAATCATATTATTGAATTGGTCGAGGATCATTCACAGAACGGTATTTCTTGGATATAGGAGCCAACGTGAAGGCTCATGCAGAAATTCAAAGTTTCCTCAAATATTCCTTTGGTAATCTCATACTCCCTTTTTCTTTATAAAGACTTCCATACTCTTAAAAAAAACTGCCCTATCTTCACTGTTACAAGTTGTAATGGTTGTAACTTACTGTAACTTACAACCACATTCTCGGCGCTCAAAAATAAGGATAAAGATCAAAGACACTTGTCAAACACAACTTCGAAAAACAGACAGGATTTTATTGAACTCTAAAGGTGATTCTATGGCAAACTCTCGGAGATTTTAATCCGATAGATGGCGTTACATGTCGCTGGCTCCAAAAATAGCCGTTTTTTACGGTTTTCAGCTGTTTTCTCTGAACACACGAATAATGGACGAAAAATCAGATCGTCAGCTATCGCGTAAATTTTTGCTTCGTTTTTGTAAGCGAAAGATGGGCCAAATTGGTTCAGAAATATAGATGTATTTATGGGAGGAAAAATCAAAAGTAATCTGGAGTTGTATCAGCCAGGGACGTTCCGAAGGGGGGGGGGGGGGGGGGGGTCATGTGGGTACCCTTGCCCCGGGCGGCAACATCAGGATCCAAAAAAAAAAAAAAAAAAAAAAAAAAAAAAAAAGTTATCAAATTTCAAAGTGAATACGGGGGCGGCAAAATCAGTGTGTAACAAGCAAAAAAAAAAAAAAAGTAATCAAATTTATAATTTTGAGGGAAACTTTGCGGAGGGCGGCAAGACTGCATTTTTGCCGTCCCCCCCCCCCCCCCCCCCCCCCCTGGAAACCACGGCACGCCCCTGGTATCAACAAAGATTACAGGTAAAACCGAAACCTGTAATCTGTGCTGATACAGCTCCAAATTATGTTTGATTTTTTCCTCCCATAAATACGTCTTTATTTCTGAACCAATTTGGCCCGTCTTTAGTTTAAAAAATCAAGCAAAAAATTATGCAGGTACTGACGATCTGATTTTTCGTCTAATATTCGTCTGTTCAGAGAAAACAGCCGAAAACCGCCAAAATACGGCTATTTTCGGAGCCAGCGACCAGTAACGCCATCTTCTATCGGATTCAAATCTCTGAAAGTTTTCCACAGAATCCGTAACCGTAAGTATAAAAAGTACAGAAATCGATGACTCGGTTGAGAGTTATGCGAGCCGCGAACCGTAAACCGGCATGTATACGGGGATTTTGATCAAATTAAAAACCGCAATGGCCACAGAAAAAGAAAAAAAAAAAAAAAAACCTATTCGTTTTTCGGTTCATTGTCAGTATTGGTTCAAAATAGGTTCAATTTGATCCATTTATGGTTCAAAATCTCAGCAGCTGATGCATCGCGTTAATATACTTTCTGCTTTAACTGCGCGAAATTTCCCCTTTTTTCGAGCCCACGGAGACATTTTAGTAATGGTATTTTGATTCTTTTAAACCGAAAATGATCCAGTTTGCTTCATAGGTACATACATAAATGAAAACTATACTTTTTTGAAAGACACCTGCTAAGGCGCAATAAAATTAGAACATAGTAAAATAATCTGAGTCTAACCTTCAATCTTCATAAAAAAGACTATTGTACAAAGTACAGGTCATGAATGACTCATACAAATTGCATTCAATTTTGGGCTTCAAATCCACTTTCCTACCGTCAAAGAAGCTGTCGGCATTTTATTTTCGGAATCCTTTTTCTCCCCCACCGCGACTAGTTGCAGTGGCGAAGTAGAGGTAGTTTCAGAAGTGTAGGCGGACCTAGACCGATAATATTTGGAATTTGTCAACATTATTTCTGATGTTACTCGATGAAAATGAATGAAAATGAAATTGAGTGTTCACTTTTCAACGAGGAACACTTTAAACGTAAAAGATTAAAGTCAGAGGCAAGTTCGGTTTTAATTTAAAGGAATTAAATTTGAAAATTTGCCAAAGATTATGGTTTAGGTCCGCCTACACTTCTGAAACGAGCTCTACAGTTCGGTTTGACATGCAACACTACATTCTGTCTAAGTTGTTTCCATGTCACGTGACCGAGGTGATCAATTAGTTGATCGGTTAATGGTCATTTACAGGATTTTATGGAGTTTTTTGTACAATGAGGATAGTCGACATCTGTATAGGTAGACCTAACAAAGATATCTGCTAAGTCGGGATGCTCGAATCGGCCAAATAAGAACGTAATTATGGGAATTCGCACAATCGCTGCTCTCCTTTTTCTAGTATCACACTACAATAGTGCGAATTCCCATTATAACGTCCTTTTTTTGAGGATTCGAGCTTCCAAACTTATCCAAGATGGCTGCCAACCAATTTTTTCTGCAATTTGGTCGGCAGCCATCTTGGATTTTCGAATTTTGACAAACTGATGCAAAATTTGAATTCTACTTAAAAAAATACCCAAGAACACCAAATTTCAAGTCATTTGGACGGGAAGAACAGTTTATGCCAACTTCTATCACCTGTAGTACGCCCCTCGGGGCGGCCTTTTTCGCGAAAGCGCCAACTTTGAGCCCTCATAACTCAGCTTCAGAGCATTTCCCCAGCATGCGCTTTGAACCATTTTTTTGCAAATTGCGTCTACTTTTACCATGGAAACAATTTGTGATGATTCGTGCGTTGCCAAACTTCCATGATTAAAAAAAAACTGAAAACCCGATTTCAAAAAAATCAAAAAAACTTCGATAAATCGATTAAAAATTAAAACTAGGCAAATATCATACACATCAATCGAAAGGTCTTTAAAAGATCTATCTTTTCGCACAAAGTACATCATCATATCGGTATTCGTTCAAAAGTTATAAGCGTTTGAAGTGTCTAACTTTGGACCCCCCTCCCTCCCTTTCCCTTCGTCCAAAATCAAAAAATAGGCCAGATTCGGAACACTGATTTAATCCTTTATCATCCCTGGAAGTATTTCACATCTCGCTCTCAGGGGTAAAAAGGCCCATTTTGGGTAATGTCCTTTACAGAAAAGAAGATTCGTCTTTCGCACTAACTCATCGATCATTGAAAATCACAGCACCACAAGTATGAAAAAATCCTCAAAATTGTAAAGTTGAAATTCTGTAAGTAAATGCAAAGGGGATGCCGTAACATTTTGAGTGGCATTTTTAAAGAAAAAAAAATCACAACTTTAAAATTTCGAGGATTTTTTCACTACTGTGTTGCTGTGATTTTTAAATAAATTGTTTGTTTCCTCATGCTCTAAATCGACATTCTTTTTTGTATCTTTGACTTATTTCTTAATTTCTTGTATTTTTTTTTTTAATTTTTTTTAAAAATTTTGGTCAAACCTAGGTTCTTTGTTTCTATTCCACTTCAATCTAGGTTCGAACAGCGCCTCATTAGTGCAAAACCTAGATTTGACCAGCGGAACCATGGTCAGACCTGGGTTTGACTAGTCAGCCCCGATTTTTCATCGACCCTTGGGGTTTGACCAAGGGCCCTTCGTCAAACGTAGGTCTGACTGGATATCAGGGTTTGACAGTAACAGATGTATCGAAAATGAAAAACGGTGTTGACTGGCTGGCTGGTCAAATGTTACAAAATGGCCAAAAATAAAATGATCAAACTCAAGAAATGATCCCTGAAATGAAACACCTAGGTCAACGTGAGCTCGTGAGACTTTAAAGGCGTCAGTATGGAATGGAAGTTGATGCCAAACAACATAGGTCAATATGCCCGTACAAATGTGTGTGACACAGCTTGTAAGGACATTGCAAGTACCAGAGGGTTGGATGCTGAGACAATAAAAACAAAGAGATTACGCACTATCTACCTTGCCCATATTAAATTCCCATGACGTTTTTTTTTTTTTTTTTTTTTTTCCAACAAAGCAACGTCTGACTAGACCATCCTTGTTCTTAAATTTTAGGTGGAGTCTTGACCAATCAGAAGCGAGAGTACACAACTTATGGTCGAGAACAACGGACCGTCCGTCCGGAACATTTATAGAGCCCAGTAGCTAATAAAAGCAAAGTATCAGAGTTTCGCAGTTGGTCATCAGTCAACACATGGTCCAGTTGGATCTTGCTACCTATGTTATTCTGTCGAGTCCCCAAAAGAAGTTTGCCCCCACGTAATTGGCTTGTTGGTCATCTCTAGTGTCTACTGTCTCTGGTTACATTTTGAATTCGTCAACATTCAGATGAGGTTAGGTTATCAGGCAAGACCCTTTTTCTTGCATTCATCACAACCTCATTGTCCCTGAGAATTAGTATTCGGACCTCCCATTCTGCAAAATAGGTCATCACATTAGACTTGGGGTTAGGTCAAAAGATCCTTGGTGCTTCGCCATGGTTCAAGTTAATTTTATACTAGTCCAAAAAGCCTTTGTAAGTCAGCAAAACGTAAACCCAAAAGCAGTATCAGTCCAAGATACCTAAAACTTATGTTTGGGATCTTGCAGTTATTCTGAGGAGTAATCAAGCATTACTAAGCCTCAAGAATCTCTTATCATTTGCATCACCAATTTTTACGTCTCAGCATCCTGTAGTGATCTAGATGCCCGAAACTAATGAATTTTTTGAAAAGCAAGAGAGCCACTATTCGCTCATCTCATTGAAATCAAAATATTAGATATAATTATGCATTCTTACCTGTTAAACTAAGAAACGTGAGATCTTCATAAACTATGCTACTGAACAACAGTAGTGGCTCCGTCATTTGCACGTAAGGTTACACATTAAACACGCAGCTTTAAGTATAAACGCCAATCTCGATTTTTTTTTACATGAAACCCAAAAATTGCTCGAACCCTGAAAGTTCCAATGTCAGGCTGACTAACCTTACCTTGATCTCCTACAATGACACACGAGATAAACAAGAGAGAACAAAGAACATTGTTGTTTAAGAGCAATTTCTCTACTGTTTATCTTGTCTTGTTGGACATGATACAGATTTACAATCAGCGAGATTCTCCCCTCCCCCCCCCACCGGAGGTAATGGTGACTCCCACCCCCCACCAGCGGTAATGGTGAAGAATCTGGTGGGTGATCGGATTGGAAGGCAGAATGCTTCAAAAAGGCTTCCAAACAGAGAAATTGACTTAAGATATTTTAGATGAGACATCAAAGTTGTTCACTACCTGCCTTCTGTGAAGACAGCCTGAGTTAAGTTCTTCACATAACCAAATCATGCACAAAAGATAATTGTCAGTGTGCCATGGTTAGAATGGTTACTCCTAAAAATACCAGGCATCACGGCGTTCAGATTGAGCTCTAACAGCTAAACACGAGATACTATCATTCGCCTAAGATGACTGTTTCATAACACAGAATTTAATCATCTTTGGTGAGCCTCAAATGGTGCTCAAACAAAAAAGCACTTACAAAGATGCATACCTCACACAGAAAATGACTCATACTCAGACACACACAATTTTCACTTTGACACCACCTGACCTCCGCTATTGTGACAGCATTCCATTGCACGTGCTTATCGCACTCCATACACATGACAATGTTGTAGTGACTTGTAAGGAGCTTTCAGTTTTAATGAAGTATGTACAAACTTGTTAAATATATGTCCTCCAAAAACACTGCGAACAGCACTTTCAGCAAACCTAGTTGGCTGGACATATAGATGAATGGAACTGGAAAATCATGAAAATGATGGACTCATAAGGTCTGCTTCACAATAATCTTAAAAAACCTTGGTTGAAACAGCCAAGACATTGATACACAATTCAGAAAATGAAAGAGGAGAATTAACCGAAACTAGTATCATATCCACACCATCGACTGATAACACTTTCTCTTCTTTCTGCACTTTAAAATAACTTTGAAAATTATACTGAATGAGACACGTGAAAATAAACATTTACGTACGGCTAATTAATTAGAAACTTTCGTTCATGGAGCAATAATTACGATAGGGATTTCATAAAATAGGCACCAGCACCACAAATAAGATAAAGAAAGAATTCCAGATCGAAACGAATCATAACAAACATATTTTTTTAGGTTATAGAACGAAGAGATTCTCGATCGTTTTTACCCAGAGACAAATAGAGACCTTGCACTATTCTTGCGCGCGGTGTCCACTTTTCGTGGTTCAATTTTGGTCGGAACTCATCGAAACAACAATCAACCTTCGCATAATGTTGACTGATGAGCACGTATTTTGCATTCGCCGAGCAAAACCTGTTTCCGTTTCCGGGACCGCGGACCAATCACAGCCTTTTGTTGAGCTTCACCATCCAACATTATGCGAAGGTTGATTGTTGAGGCCGATGAGTCCCGACAAAAGTTGTTCACGAAAAGTGGACACCGCACGCAACCACGGGAAGAATAGGGAGTTCACGGTCTCTATTTGTCTCTGTTTTTACCAAAGACTACTAAACTTATCATAGAGCTCGTCTCAGGAGTGTGGGGGGGGGCGGAGTTCACCGATAATCTTTGGAATGATTGCAGCGTCATCGTCATTTCTTTACGTTCATTTGAGTTGAGGCTTAAAACTTAAACCATGTGATATTCCGGATATTCCCAAGCAAGATTGATTTCTGTAGAATTTGTAAACAAAAAAGCGGTCATTTCAAACCCATTCGTGTTAGAATACATTGTTAAAGCCCCCCGTCTACCTTGAAGCGCAATGTCTTTCATAGACGTACCCATACGAATTCTATGATATGGAGGGGGCACCACAATTTTTGGGTAGAGGGGGGGGGGCAGTGGCGTCGCTAGATGTTTTTCTAGGGGGGGCCCAAGTGCTGGGTGTCACCCCCTTCCCCATTAAAAAGGTTTCTCAGAACGACGATCGCCTTCCCCTCCTCTTCCCCCCTTTTCCATCCTCGCTCATCAAAAGATACAGATTTCAAAATCCGAATTCAGTGACATTAGGCAAAGAGAAAAGCAATTTTATTGCTCTTTATCCTCGAAGGTTTTGAAGACTCACTATTAATTTGATAAAATAATGGTATAATGTTTGCTGACTTAACGGAAAAGTAATGAAGCAGTGGTGCAGCCAGAAATTGTTTCGAGGGAAGGGAGGGTTTTAGTTGACGCACCTACTGTTCACATACCCCATTCACCGGGAGGTCTGGGGGGTGTGGAATACCCCCCTGGTTAACGGGGGGTACGGGGGTCCACCCCGGAAAATTTTGAAAATTTGACCCCCTGAAAACCCAGTTTAACGGGGTTTCCGGGTTTTATTAAAGAGAACTGAGAAAAATTGATGGGGGTGGATATTGGGGGGGGGGGGGGGGGGGTACTTTCTCCATGCTGTTGATATTCATTCTTTAACTTTCATTTTCTAACTATTTAGAATGGTTTTTATTGACCGGTCCAGTAAGGTGTCACCCCCAGGCTCCCGACCATATGCCCGTATACCTGAAGTCCGGTAGAACCTGTGGTAAACTGTCCTTCCTTCCTTCCACTCACCTGACCCCCCCCCCCTTATCTTCAACTATCTTTATTTTTTCCTTCCTTTCGTTTTCCTCCTCTTTTTCCGTCTCTTATTTCTTTTCTTCTCTTTGTTTCTCCTTTTTCCTTTTTTTCCTTTTCCCCTTTTTCTTTCTCTTTTTCTTTTCTTTTTCTTTCACTCCGTCGGGTGTCACCCTAAGGATGGTGGCAACCGGGGCCCTGGCCCCCTGCCCCCCCCCCAAGCGACGCCACTGGGGGGGGGGACTCATCCAAAGTAATGAAGATTAACTCAAATAGCACATCAGCTTTTTATCTAAACTCATTCAACAGGTAGCCGGGGGGGGGGGGCACCCCGATTTTTGGGTAGGGGGGAAGGGGGCCTACAAACAAACGAAAAATAATTGTAATAATGAATATTGGCAAAACTGCAACTTTTATCTCAACTCGTTCAAAAGTAAGACTAAAATGAGGCACCGGGGGGGGGGCGGTTGAACTCCCCCAAAAAGTTGTCATCCAAAAAATGAAGATTATTAATCCAAACAGCAACTTTTTATCTCAACTCGGTCAAAAGTTAGACGGTGGTGAGGCACGTTGGGGGGGGGGGGGATAGAACTATAAAATAAAACCTCCGGAATAATGAATATTGGTCCAAACTGCAATTTCTTATCTTGACGCGTTCAAAAGTAAGAAGGGGGTGGGGCACGGGTGAATGGGGGGAGGGTGTTGGACTCACCCAAAATACTTGTCATCCAAAATTATGAAGATGAATCCAAACAGCAACTTTACATCTCAACTCGTTCAAGAGTTACGGGGGGGGGGTTAGGACTAAAAGAGAACCTCCGGAAGAATGAACATTCAAAACTGCAACTTTTTATCTCAACTCGGTCAACAGTAAGAGGGGGGTAGGGCACGAAGGAATGGGGGGGGGGGGGGGGGGTGTTGGACTCACTAAAAAAAAATTATCATCCAAATATATGAAGATTAAGCCAAACAGCAACTTTACATCTCAACTCGTTCAAAATTTAGTCGCGGGGGGGGGGGGTTGAGTGGAGTGGCACGCCCGTGTTTGGGTGGGGGGAGGGGGATAGGACTTAAAAAAAAACCTCCGGATTCGAAATACTCGCTGCAATCTCTCGAATCGATATTTAGCATGGGTTTCAATGGACGAACTACAGCGTTGCTACATTGCACGCGACTCCACTGGCTGCATCAGGGAGCCAAAATTAAGATGAAAACACTGCGGAGGTTGGAGCAGTATTAGGTGCATATCCAGGGTCGGACTGGCCAGGGCCGCTAGGCCGCGATCGCGGCCTAAAGTTTTGCTTTTTGAGGCCCGAGGGGGCCCCGCGAGGGCCTTCGATGGGGCCCCCGAATGGATGAAATGGAAACATTTAGGAATGAAAAAAAAAATAATGTATCAAGGGAGACAGTAAATACATTATACACTAAAGGAAAACCATTGTAAGCTAATCAAAATAGCTTATATAATATAAGGATTGGAAATGCCTCGAGACTGGCCAAGTTCGCTCTAGTCCACGATGCAGACCGACATTTGGAAAATCTGGGGCCCCCGACCGTTTACAAAAAGGAGCCTTCGAATGGATCAAAACGGGGCCCCTGAACGGGTTAAAAACGGGGCCCCCGAACGGTCAAAATATGGGGCCCCCTAGTCCCCCAAAAAGTATCTAAAGAATAAATTGGGAAGAAAATAATTAATACTGGCCAGAAAAACAAAAAAATGACAATCCGTTTAATTGCAAGCGAGAGGCGAGTCTTAAGAGTCTCCTATTATGTCTTATATTTTTTTAAAACTAGTTTTTAAAATCTTTTCAAAATCAAAAACCCGCTTAAATGTTATCTCTATCTCATAAATAATTTCTCGGTTTTCTCACAAATGAAACCCAAAAAACTCATTAAAATTGGGTTTGTAGGACGTAAAATTTTCAAAATTTGCCGGGGAAGGGCCCCTGGACCCCCCCGTCCACACCTGGGGGTATTCCATACCCTCCAGACCCCCCGGAAAATGAGGCAATGAAAAAAGGTGGCGTCACTTGTCCCCCCCCCCCTCAAGAATTAATATCTGACTGCACCACCGAAGATACTAAGTTCCTTTATCTTGGACCAGAGGCCGCAGACGAGCATCGAGCATATGCTCTTGCTGATATTTGAGTGGGTTTAAAAAGGACCAATAGAAGCCCGCTACGATCTGAATCCTTTAAAAGTCAAATTAATAACTAAAAAATGGAAACAGAGAACTCTAATTATCAGTTAAAAATAGCGTAAAAACTGCTTCGTTTTAAGTTAATTTTTAAAAAAATGGTCTGAGGGGGGGCCCCAGAATGGAGGGAGGGGCCCCAAAAAATTGACCTAGCGGCCTAACATTTAGAGAGCCAGTCCGACCCTGTGCATATCTCGAAAAGCGCAAATTTGCGCAAAAAAAGCGACTTATCCACGAAAAGTAAAGGCTTTGGAAAGATCCTGAAGGGGGTTTTTGGGGTATTTGAGAAAAGTCCTTTTGAAGTTGGTATATTCGACAAATTTAATTGTTTTAAAAGGGATCTTTATGACACCTAACGGCAATGTTCAAAATTAATGAAAAAATATATAATTAAGTATATGAGTGCCCGTTATTGACGAAGTATGCATTGCAACCTAGCAACACA
Source organism: Trialeurodes vaporariorum (assembly GCA_011764245.1). Lineage (NCBI taxonomy): Eukaryota > Metazoa > Arthropoda > Insecta > Hemiptera > Aleyrodidae > Trialeurodes > Trialeurodes vaporariorum. The sequence continues at coordinate 45,371,621 of VMOF01000320.1, forward strand.
GCATGTCGTCCATTTAAGTGCATTCAAAGGTCGAATCCGAAAGGCTTACCAAAACACTTGAAGTTCGGTATTTTTTATGTATTTGAACGGACCGAATGCTGTGTTGCCAGATGCTAAGCGACACTATACTTGTAGGTATCTATCATATTTTTGAAAAGTTGCCCCCCCCCTCACCCAATCGAACGAGGGAACGATATTCTGGTCTCGGCGCTTGATAGTATACTTGTCAAGAACTATAGATTCTCCAAGTTTCATACTTTTATCTGCATTCATTCAAAAGTTTTGAGTTTTGATAAATTTCCCATATGCTCAAAGCATCGTGGCGCCCGCCCCTGTTAGAGGCACAAATGGCAGGATGTTTATTCAGAGTCAACAGAATGCCTTTCTTCCGTGATTTTTGGGAGGGTAGTTAAATGTTCGTACTCTGGGGATTTGGAATTGCCAATATGATGAATTGAAGGAGCCCGAACAAAACCTTATCTTGTAAGCGTTGACTTCCAGAATCGCGTTTCTTCTGAATCGCTAATAGACTGTTTTAGTAGAGCGATATATCGTATCGATTGCCGTCCGAGGGCCTCTGGTTCCAAACAAACTCTGGTTCAATGTAATTTCCCCATAAGCGGATTTTTGAACGGAAATTCAGGGTATTAAATCAAACAATTTATGCGACCTTTTTGCGATTATGAATTCTCCGTCCTCGAAAATGCTTAAATTTGCCTGGTTCGACCCGTAAAACTGCCGGAATCAACAAGATATTACAGATTAATTGATGCGTTTGGAGGTTGGAATCACCCAAATGTTATTGTTGTTGTTGCGGAATTGGCGGGATTTCGGGCGATTCTAACCTACAAATGCAACATTTAATCTGTAATATCTTATTGATTCCGGCAGTTTTAGTCAAGGAACCAGGCAAAATTAAGCATTTTCGAGGACGGAGAATTCATAATCGCAAAAAGGTCGCATAAATTGTTTGATTTAATACCCTGAATTTCCGTTCAAAAATCCGCTTATGGGGAAATTACATTGAACCAGAGTTTGTTTGGAACCAGAGGCCCTCGGACGGCAATCGATACGATATATCGCTCTACTAAAACAGTCTATAGTAATGTAAAATAGACTAGAGGAGAAAAACTAGTATTTCCGGGCTTTGCCCATTCTTTATCACTTTTCTCTTTTTTTCATAATTACCAATTTATTTTTATCAATACCTACTTATAAAAAATAGTAGCCTCGAGTTTTTCAAGATTAATTAAATAAATACCACAGCATTATTGTAATGGAATGAAAATTGAGAATGCGCTGATAGAATCTGAAAGATAGAAAAGAGAAACAAGGTATAGGCACCTATTGTATCGAAGATTGATACATGAAAAGACTTAGGCACTATTAAAGGACTAGAATTTGTCGAGGAATAAAATTGTAAAAACGGATTAAAATAATGACTACTTGTTGATGGTTTCAATGATACGGTTTATTCAGAAAATTACATAAGTGTGAGTGCACCATCAGGTGCGTTACCCTGGCGGCGCGGTGGGGCGAATCTCCCCTTCGTTACATTTACAGGGTGATCCAAAAGTCCGGCGTCCCCTGAATATCTTTTGAACGGCTGCAGATAAAACAACAAAACTTGGGGGATGTTTATGACTCAAAAGAAACTATCTTTTGAGTGGGTCAAACTTTTGGGGGCACCCCTCAAAAGGGGGGTTAGGCCCCCTAACTCAAAATTTTCAAATAGCAACCCCTATCTTGTGCTACATCGTTTGAAAGGGCGTAAAACTCTTAAGACTTGGCAAAAATCGGAGGTCGATATCGTTTTTAGTTTTTGATACATCAAAGGTCAAAGTTCGATTTGGGCCCATTTTAAAAAAAAAATCATTTCTTCTATTTTTAAAGTCGGAATTTCAACAAGTAGGGGTTAAAAATTATGAGAGGCGATAGCCACCCCGGTCAAGTTTATCTTCCCAGAAGCAGTTGGCTAGCGGGACCACTTATATTTTTTACGAACATCGCGAAAACGGCTCTGAGCAGGATTTTTCGCATCACTCTTATCAGCAAGTGTTTCTCAGAAAAAATTCGGATTTGACACAAATCTAGTAAAAATTTGGGTTTTAGGCCCCTAAGCATTTTTAACGTTTTCACCCCTCAGAGGGTGCCTTTATGAAAAATTCCAAAGAACGACCCCTATCGAATGATACGTCGATCGACAGGGCGTACAAAACTGACCATTTTGACGCAATTCGAAGGTCGATTTAGTTTTTTGCATTCGAGATATCGAATATGTCAAAGTTTGATTTAGAAGATTCGATATCTCGATTGCGACAAACGATATTGATCCCGAAAAAAAATTCAGATTTGACGCAAATTTAGTCGAAATATAGGTTTAAGGCCCCTGGGCATTTTTAACTTTTTTACCACTCAGGGGGTACTTATCTGAAAAATTCCAAAAGACGACACCTATCGAAAGATACATGGATCGGCAGGGCATACAAAATTGACCATTTTGCCTCATTTCTAAGGTCGATATCTTATTTTGCATTTGAGATATCGAACCTTGTAAATCAAATTTTGACATTCGATATTTCGAATGCAAATAACGATATCGACCTTCGAATTGCGTCGTAATGGTCAGTTTTGTATGCCGTGTCGATCGACGTATCATTCGATAGTACTCGTCTTTTGGAAATTTTCAGATAGGCACCCCCCGAAGGGTGAAAACGTTAAAAATGCCTGGGGGCCTTAAACCCATAATTCGACTAGATTTGTGTCAAATCCGATTTTTTTTTCCTGAAAAGCACTTGCTGTTTAGAGTATTTTAGACCCTGATTTTTGAAATTGCGACTTCCAAAATAGGAGTGATCGTGATTTTTTGAAAATGGATCCAAATCTAGCTTTGACCCTCGATATATCGACAACTAAAAACGATATCGACCTCCGGTTTTAACCAATAGTCTTAGAATTTTACGCCTTTTCAAACGATGTATCACAAGATAGGCATTGATATTTGAAAATTTTGAGTTAGTGGGCAAAACCCCCCTTTTGAGGGGTGCCCCCAGAAGTTTGACCCCTTAAAAGATAGTTTCTTTTGAGTCATAACCCAGATAACAATATCAGGCTTGCCGATCTGGCTTAAAATGGGCTTTTGTAAGACGTCTTTTTATTCCGTCTTAAAGACGTCTTAAATCCGTCTTATGGTCGCGGATCCAAAGACGTCTTTTAAGCTTGTCTTAAATCCGTCTTAAATGCGTCTTTAAGTCGATTTTAGAAGACACCTTGTATTCCGTCTTAAATCCGTCTTCCAAAGTGGTTTTTAAGACGTCTTTCAATCCAGTCTTACAAGGCGTCTTTAATCCGTCTTAAATCCGTCTCCAAAGACGTTTTCAAAGACGTCTTCCAAGACGACTTGAATACCGTCTTCCAAAGTGGTTTTTAAGACGTCTTTCAATCCAGACTTACAAAGCGTCTTTAATCCGTCTTAAAGCCGTCTTCAGCCAAGATAGCTAGAAGATTGACTCCAACGTTTTAAAGTCCTTAAATATTGATAATTTGCAAAAATCACAAATTTTTTTACAAATTTCGAAAATTACGAAAATGTCCACAGTTCGAAAATTTGAAAATTACCAATATTTTCATAAATTTTGAAAATTACGAAAATTTTCATTAAGTTTCAAAATTACCAAGATTTGCTCAAATTTTGAAAATTACGAAAATTTTCACAAATTTTGAAAATGTTGACTATTTTCAAGCAAGCTTGGAAAGCTAGGCTTCCTAGAGACGTAACCTATAAATTTAGAGCATTGTGACCGACGCCTTTCATATGTCTTTAAGACGGATTCGTAAGACGGTTTTCAAAGTTGTCTTATAAGACGCCTTTAAGACGGATTTGTAAGACGTTTTCAAAGTTGTCTTAAAAACGTCTTTAAGACGAATTCGTAAGACGGTTTTTGAAGTTGTCTTAAAAACGTCTTAAAGACGGATTCGTAAGACGTCTTCAAAGACGTGTTTGGGCGGAACTAGAGACGTCTTTAAGACGGATTAAAGACGGATTTAAGACAACTTTACTTGTCTTATAAGACGTCTTTAAGACGGATTGAAGACGGTTTTTGCTAACTGGGAAATATCCTCCAATTTTTGTTTTTTTATCTGCAGCCGTTCAAAAGATATTCAGGGGTCGCCGGACTTTTGGAGCACCCTGTATAGTGCCAACATAACAATGTCGATATAATAGTAGGTAACTTCGAAACGACAGAGAAATGAAAACGTATAAAACCGACGTCTTGAGGACTTGACGGTTTGATCAAAGTTGACAGTTTTCCGACGAAATCTTCGTTAGTCCTACTCCAGTGCACCACCCTCTTAAAAAATGTTGAACGTTATTCGAAGCGTCACACTGTCACAGGCGGAATTTTCAAGATATTGCCTGTGAAAGAAAACAAAAAACAAAAACCAAATAAAAAGGGTCTCAAATCCATCATAAACCTGGATTATGTAATATGTATGTAAAATTAAACTATCCTTATTTCTAGAATTGGATGGATGAGTTGAAAAAGATGGGAAAAATCATTGGATTTTTCAGGTGCAGGAGGGGACCAATACACAGTCTTTTGGCGTATCAAAAAACTTCCGGGTGCCCCTAAAAGAGGTTTCATCCCCTAACTCAAAATGTTCAAATTAAAACTCCTATCTCGCGATACCTACATCGTTAGAAAAGTCATACATAATTCTAAGACTTTTGGCGCAAACTTTAGGTCGATATCGTTTTTCCTTTTCGATAAATCGAAGGTCCAAGTTTAATTTCGACTCATTTTCAAAAATCAGAGCTTCCATTTGAAAAGTCGGGATTTCGAAAACTAGGAGTCTAAAACACTCTAAAGAGCAAGTGCTTTCCAGAAAAAACACGATTTTGACAAATATCTAGTCACAATTTGGTACTGTTATCAGAGCCCCCAAACAGTTTATAAAAAAATTGCCCCTCAGGGGGACTATCTCAAAACTTCTAAGAAACAACACCTATCAAGTGAAACATCGCTCGAAAAGGCACACACGACTGAGCATTTCGGCGCAAACTGCAGGTTTATTTAATTTTTAGTTTTTGATGTATCGAATGGCAAAGTTGGATCTTTACCTATATTTTCAAATGTCAATACATCGAAAACTGAAAACGACATCGACCTACGGTTTGCGACAAAACGGTCAGTATTGTGGGCCCTTTCAAGTGATGTATCACTTAATAGTCAATAAGGGCCGTGCCTTGGAATTTTGTTAGAAAGCTTTACACTGAAGGGCAATTTTTTAAATACTGTTGGGGGGCTCTACAACCTTTGACAACATTTTTGTAAAACCCGTATTTTTTTCCGTGTAGCACTTGCTTTTGAGAGTGTTTTAGACTCCTTTTGTTAAAAATGCCGATTTTTTATAATGAGTCCTGATTTTTCGAAAATGGGTCGAAATCGAACTTTGACCATTATGATTAATCGAAAACGAAAAACCTATAGTTTGCACTACAGTCTTAAAATTGTATGCCCTTTCCTACAGTGTACCTATCACAAGATAGGAGTTGTCATTGGAAAATTTAGAGTTAGGCGGCGAAACCCCTCTTAGGGGCTCCCACCGGAAATTTCGGATACGCCAAAAGGTAGTTCTCATTAAGTTAGAAACATTCCCTGAGTCTCGTTTTCTTATCTTCAGCCGTTCGAAAGTTATGATACCGACTATACCTGATCCAGGACCTTTCATTAGGCATATGGTCTCAAGACATCGAATAGTACGTTGGGAATACTTTAGTTTATCTATTGTTGTACACTGTCTTGGAAGGTATTATGAATGTATTCCTTGCGGTATTATCAACATTTGACAGTATTTTCAGATCATGTACACGCAACCCCCCTCCCCCATCCCACCAAGCCCCCCTGAAGGATTTCTCGAAAATCACAAACGCGGCAACTCTTATATTGAGACCCGTCGCGTCGTTGGAGGCATACAATGAGGCAGTTGCAAGGGTCTGAAATATTGTGTTTTTTATCAAGAAAATTATAGTGCTTGATGAGTTGAGAACAATGGTGCCTTTGGTTCTTTCCTGAGTGCTCCGGTTTCGGAGTTACACACGTGTTAAGTTGTAGAAAATCGTGTGCGTAGTGACGTCACAACGCGGAATTCCCATTTAGAACAATGTAATTTGGGCAAAAATCTCAGCTCGAGAACAATTGAACTTAAGTAGGAACCAAAGGCATAATTTGTTCTCAGCTCATCAAGTACTTTCATTTTCTTTATAAAAAACATAACATTTCAGACCCTTGCAACTGCCCCATTCTAAGACTTTTTGAGCAAACTCAAAATTTTCTATTTTCGATAAACATGGTGGCCGGAAAGTGACTATATACACGTCACGTCGTCACAACCCTCATAACTTTTTTTCTATTGAAGATAAAAAGATGCGGTTTGCGCCATTCTCCATCATTTAGAGAGGCTAACTTTTTAGGGGAGTCGCGATTCCCCCTACCCTCCAGAGATATATTGTTTGAAAAGGCATAAAATTCTGAGACTTTTGGTGCAAACCGAAGGTAGGTATCGTTTTTCGATTAAGATGTATCGATGGTCAAAGTTCGATTTCGACCCATTTTCAAAAAATCTTTAAGCCTTTTTGAAAATTCGGAATTTAAAAACTTGGAATCTAAAATACCTATTCCAAAAAGCAAAATTTTTTTCAGAAAAAAATACAGTACCTACAAAAGTTGAGTCAAAAGCTGGGTTTTAGAGCTCCCAAACATTTACATAGTTTTTGTCCCCCCCCCCCCCCGGGGAAGCTATCTGAAAAATTCCGTGAGACGACCCTTTATCGAGTGCATCCATCGAAAGGTCCTAAAAAACTGAGCATTCTGGCGCAAACCGGAGGTCAATGTCGTGTTTCGCACTCGATATATCAAATGTCGATTTAAAAAATTCGATATCTCGAATGCTAAACAAGATATTGACCTCCGGTTTGCGTAAAATGCGTATGTTATGCCCTTCCGATGGATGTACCAGTCGAGAGGGGTCGTCAAACGGAATTTTTCAGATATCCCCCCCCCCCCCCCGTGGGCGTCAAAAACGTTAAAAATGTTTGGGGGCTCTAAAACCTTGACTCAACTTTTGTAGGTACTATCGACGAATTAAAGATTGTCGCGATATTTTCACTCATTTTCAGTTTTGGGTGGGGGTGTTGGACTGATCTGCTATGGCTTCCCGCCCCAACCCTCTCGTCATCAAGGTGTGAGGAGTATGAAGAGTGGCCGAACCGGAACCTTGAAGGCGAAACTTAGCTCGTGAAAATCTCGCGTCATTCGTAGATAGTACTGTATTATTTTCTGACAAGAATTTTGCTTTTTGGAGTATTTTTGATTCCAAGTTTTTTAAATTCCGACTTTTCAAAAAGGCTTAATGATTTTTTGAAAATGGATCGAAATCGAACTTTGACCTTCAATACATCTTAAACGAAAAACGATACCTCCCTTCGGTTTGCACCAAAAGTCTTGGAATTTTATGCCGTTTCAAACAATGTATCACAAGATAGGGGTTGCTATTTGAAATTATTGAGTTACGAGGGTTGGAGGCCCCACCCCCGCACCCTCTGGAGGGTAGGGGGAATCTTGACCCCCCTAAAGTCAGCCCCTGTAAATGATGGAGAATGGCGCAAACCGCATATTTTTATCTTCAATACTTAGGAAAAAAGTTGTAAGGGGTGTGTAGTCACTTTCTGGCCACCCTGAATTGAAGGTCACAGTTCGATTTTGACTCATTTTAAAAAAAATGATCATTTAAGTTTGAGGTTTTAAAGCCTCCAACGATTATTAGAGGTTTTGCCATAAGTGGGGGGGGGGCATATCAAACCTCTGTACGACGCGACGATCTCTACCAGGCATAGGCAGGGGGAAATATGGCGATCGCAAAGACACGCAAAACTGAGAATTTTAGCGCAATTCGGGGGTTGATATAGGCATTCACATCATTGAGATACATACCTCGAATGTCTACATTCGATTGATCAAATGCGAGAAACTATCGACTACACCAAAATGCTCATCGTTTCAATGAATGCTCATTTAATAAAAATGGATTTCGATAGTGGTTGTCGTATGGAACTTTCGAGGTAACCTCCACCCCCCCCCCCCCTTCAGGAAAAACAATATGTTCAACATTTTTGGGAATTTTTAAAATCACCTGAATTTGACTTAAAGATGTATACGAGCCGTATCTCTTCTGAAAATAATTTCCTAACGAGAGTAGGTATAGTTCTTGACTTCAAGTTTTTAAATGTTGACTTTCTTAATAATGGTCGTGCTTTTTTAAAAATGGGTCCAAATCGAACTCTGACTTTCGATAGATTAGATTCGAAACAAAAAACGATCCTCCGGCTTGCGCCAAGTCTTAGAATTTTACATTCTTTCAATCAATGTTTCACAAGATAGGGGTTGCCATTAGAAATTTTTGAGATAGCCCCCGAGGATGAGTAGGTAACCATTGCGTGGAGATGGGGTTGGACCCCAAAAATAATTTGTCATCCAAAATCATGAAGACTGGTCCAAGCCAACGAGCTACACATTTATCTAGAGTGGCGGTTTAATGGCAAACGTGCGTAACCACTATGGGGGATTTTGAGGTTAGGTTTAAGCGAGTGATTTGTCCATTTGTTTCCGAAGTAAGCATCAAAAACTAGAGTATACTATAAGACCCGAGTATTCCCGATCAATGCTACTTATAAGAGAGCCGAGGCTAATCGAAAATGGCGGCGATCAGTATATCAGGAATGTAAACATTGAGTGAGCAATCGCGTTTCTTCAGTCGTATCGTATTTATTAGTAATTTTTTTGGTGCAAAATTAATCTTGATTGTATTTTTTAAACAGCAAAATGACTTAATCAACATATTTTCATAACAAAGGAAGCGTGTCTCGTCTTATTTGAATGACGCGCCAAAACTGTCTTCTAACCGCGCAGTCGATTTCGCTAAGCGAACATGGCGTCGTCGAGAATACTCGGGTCTTGTAGTATACTCTATCAAAAACGACATAATGTGTCCGCGACATTCACCATCCATCAGTGTTAATTTTACTAATTTTTAGTGTTTTAGAATAATTCTACGCCTACAATTTCACTTTATCATCGTCATCTTGTGTATTTTGAGACGCTGATTTCAAAAATATTATCATTTTTCAATTAACTGGCCTAAATTTTCCGTAAATTTGAAATCACTTCTTCTCAGCGAAAAAGTCGAAAGTCAGGAAAAAGTATGAGTTTTGAGTAAAAACTAAGGCCGAATTTGAAATCAGCGGGTCAAAACATATGGGCAAATTGGCGAGAGGGGTGAGGAAAAGGTATCTTATGATGAGAAACCCTGGTTTTACGTTCATTAGCACTATGTCGTTAAGGCGTAAAAATCTTGTTTCCGTGTGTTTTGATGCGGCACGACGCGACGCGACGCACAGTGGATCAAAGCATGTTCCGATCCACTGTGCGTCGTGCCGCGCCGCACCATGGAAATAAATGGACAAATTATTTGCTATAAAAATCCCCCATGGTGGATACGCAGGTTGCCCATTAAACCGCCACTCTAGACAAATGTACCTATAGCTCGTTGGTCCAAGGGCCCAAGTCACGACTAGTTCGTAAGTTAGTCTAGAGTACCTATGTAAGATAGAGTATAGAGGTATGTGAATCCTACGCTGATTGGCTGCGACATTTTAGGCGTTCGAGAAGCTTAGGAGCTCTTTGAGCCCAATTTCAATACGGCCGACCGGATAGATCGTATAACCGGTGTAACCGTTGAGGTTATCTCGTTGATTTTTTAGCGGGAAACGGTCATCAAACTCACCGTTCACCGACACCGTTCTCATCAACAATGTATCATAACTTCAATCAACTCGACCGCCGCCATCTTGAAATTGGGCCCTAAGTGCTCCATGATCGCCTGAGACAAATCCAGACGGAGCACTACACTAAAATACAAAGGGAAGATGTGAGGCACACTGAAATTTCGGGGATTCAACAAAATAACATGTAAAACAACTGAAAAACAACAGTCAACACCTTTTGATGTTGCATGGTGTTGAATGGTGACCTTCGGAAAACACGGGGGGGGGAGGGGTGGGCGGGAAGTGAAGAAGAGGGTGCTCACCACTCAACACCATGCGACGATGACTGTTGTTTTATTGAATCCGCGAAAATTCAGAGTGCCTCTGCTGCAGCCAGTTAGCGTTCCGTCTCTATTTGTCTCATATGATCGCAGACCGCCGCGCCATACTTTCCTTATACAGGGTGTTGCTTAATATGGTTTCCACTCGGGTTTTTTCGAAAACGGTTGAGAATTTCAAAAATCGCTGAAATACGTGTAAAATATTTTTGAGGGGGACGTTTGTTAAGGGGGTCGCCGATATTACGACCCTAAATCCCATACTTCAAATGGAGACCCCTAATTTTTATTTGATGTTTGGAAAAAGGATAAAATTCTGAGACTTTTGGTGCAAACCGGAAATCGATATCATTTTTCGTTTTCGGTACATCGAAGGTCCAAGTTTGATATGGACTCATTTTCAAAAATCAGTAACTTCCCTTTCAATGGTCCGAATTGAAAAAAAAACTTTGGATCTAAATTGCTCTACAGAGCAAGGTCGTTTCACAAAGAAAAATACGAATTTTTCAAAAAAAAAGTTACTGTCAGGGGGTTTTTGGGCCCCTACATTTTTTGAAAATTTGAAAATTTTAAGTGGCTGTTAAAAAGAAACGACTTCGAATTTCAATATACGCTGAAATATGGGTCCTATTATTTCAAAGGATACCTATACCTTTTCTTGGGGTCGGCAATTTTCAGATTCTACGGGGGGGCGGGGCGGGGGTAGGGGTCACATTCCTCCAAATTTGAAAATTTCAAATGATCACATCTCAGAACCCTGCTTAGTGATACATCTCTCGAAAGAACGTTTCAAGCCGAACATTTTGGCGCAAACCGCAGGTCGATATAGTTTTTCGTTCTCGATTAATCGAAGGTCAAAGTTTGATACTGTTCAAATCATCCATTTCGTCGATATCAAACTTTGACCTTCGATTCATCGAGAACGAAAAGCGATACCGACCTGCGGTTCGCGCCAAAACGTTCTTTCTAGAGATGTAGCTTTAAGCAGGGTTCTGAGATGTTATCATTTAAAATTTTCAAATTTGGAGGAATGTGACCCCCCCCCCCCCCCTGTAGAATCTGAAAATTGCCGAACCTAAGAAAAGGTGTATCCTTTGAAATAATAGGACCCATATTTTAGCGTATATTGAAACTTGAAGTCGTTTCTTTTTAACAGCCACTTAAAATTTTCAAATTTTCAAAAAAAGTTGGGGGCCCAAGAACCCACTTACAGTAATTTTTTTGGAAAATTTGTATTTTTCATTGTGAAACGACCTAGCTTTAGAGCAATTTAGAACCAAAGTTTTTTTCAATTCGGACCATTGAAAGGGAAGTAACAGATTTTTGAAAATGGGTCCATATCGAACTTTGACCTTCGATGTACCGAAAACGAAAAACAATATCGATTTCCGGTTTGCACCAAAAGTCTTAGAATTTTATCATTTTTCCAAACATCAAATAAAAATTGGGGGGTCTCCATTTGAAGTATGGGATTGAGGGTCGTAGGGACCCCCCGGGGGGCCCTAAAATCGGCGACCCCCTTAACAGACTTCCCCCTCAAAAATATTTTACAAGTGTTTCAGCGATTTTTGAAATTCCCGACCGTTTTCGAAAAAGCGCGAGTGAAAACTATTTTAATTAACACCCTGTATAGGTACCTACTCTAAAAGTTAGTCACGGGGTGGGGGTTACTTCTGTTTCACCCTGTATAATATTCCTCCTCCCGATCAAAGTTTTTGTCAAAAAAACAAATCAAAATAAATTTGCAATTGCAAACCATTTACTTATTTCTTCGCTTTCTTTATTTTCTGCCCTAATTTTCTTGTCAAAAATTAAATAATCGGGCCCCAAAAGTCCTTAGACACTCTGGGATGGACGGTCTTCTTAACTGATGGATATCGAGAGCGTAAGTGACAAAAGGCTTTATCGCACAAGCTCAGACGGGTTTGATAAAACTGCAGGAAGGCCAACTATGACACTTCCACAATTCAAACATATATGTACTTACTTAAACTTGACCGGAACATCACAACCAGAGGTTAAACCGAGTCGAATCCTTCAGTTAAGATGATTCCAGGGTCGATTAGTTCCAACTTTGGACACCACGTCGCGCTGCTCGAAAAGTCAACAGTTTTTGGCTAAAATTGATGAATTCACACTAAAAACACGAATTTCAGGGACGTCAGCACCTGCGAGCATACTTCAGGAAGATACCCTGAAAGTTTCAGGCTGAAACACTGAAAACTAAAGCCGGAAATTATGAAAAACGAAACTTCCCGTAAGCCGTAATGAGTGCGAGTGAGGCAGGTAGACATATCATCACTCGCGCTCACTCTCACTCACTAAGCTTATGGCGAAACGAATTTCATAATTTGCTGCTTTAATTTTGAACCAATTTTGCTCTTTTTGGGCTCAAAAAATCCGTAACAAAATTTTGCAGGTGCTGACGTTATTGGATTTTGCGTTTTATCGATGGTTTCAGTTTAAAACGCCAAAAACACGACTTTTCCAAAAAGCGACTTATGGCGCTATCCATCGGATTGAAATCTGGAAAAGTTTCGCCTGGAATCACCTTAAACTTACTCACTTCCTCAACTTCCATCAGGTAAGAGGGGTTCCGTTTGCCCCGTGCCTACTCATCAAGAAGATCCAGTAGGTAGATCAACAAAAAGTGTTTACACAAAGGGTTAGGTAAGTACAAACCTTTTTTTTCCGTGCATTCTGCGCATGAAATTTTCTTGTAAAAAGCTGGAGGTACATAACGGATAGTGAAGTACCGTTATCGTCTCAAAAGAAGCGATTCCTTCTCACATACTTACCTACTTCCCGAACCTTACGTATATCGCCTTAGCGTCCTAAGACAAAGTGTCTCTAAACCAGAGGTAAACATCTGTACCACGTAATCTTCAGGTTTTGCTTCTGTTTCCTTTACCAGACGCGTGTCCGAAAATACCCCCCCCCCCCCCCCCCGTTCAGTAAATGCCCCCAAAGTTACACAAAATTGGTCGTTTTTAGGGCATATTGTCCCCAATCTTTTGAATAAAATATCATGAAAATTAATATCCGAAGGCATTTTTCCAGATAAAATTCAATATAATGACCCAATTAACAATGGTACCAAAAGCATGCTACCCGACAACATGACATTGCCCTTTTGAACCCACGAAAAAGGTCCAATTCGGGAGTCATCACCGATCCTTAGATAGTTCGATATTTTTCGTGGGTTTAAATAAGCCATCAAATACAACGTTGCCCGATTGCGCGCTTCACCACTACTCAAAAAGTTCAGTAATTAGGTCGAACTGTACTTTTCAGGTACCTACCTACACTTTCGTGCCTTTGACAATAAACTTATTTCAGCCACACGGATAACGAAGTTCATAAATACTTGAAATACTTACCTAATTGGTTAGAAAACCGTAGAAAGATTTATGGTATCGTGGTTTGTTTTTGTTTTTTTTGTTTTTTGTTTTTTTTTGTTTTTTTTTAGCATCCGGCGCGCTTTAAAGCGAGACAGTAGCCGTGCTAGTTGAAAAAGTCGGCGCTTTCACCAATCACCATGGCGGTGCGGGCAATGCAAGTCAATCCTCTGTATATCTGTATACATACAGCCACTATGTAGTCAATCCTACCACTCTACTCCTTCATCCGTGCCGCCCGTCAGCGTATAAAAGCGCTGACTTTCCCATCTCGCGCGACAATGGGGCAGTTGCAAGGGTTCGGAAAGTTGTGTTGTTTAAAGGCAATGAAAATGAAAGCACTCGATGAGCTGCAAACAAAGACGCAATTTCCAATTAAGTCCCTTCGTTCGTTCGGGAGAGGAGATGTCGGCCCAAAATACATTGCTTGAAATAAGAATTCCGCGTTGTGACGTCACTACACGATTTTCTACAACTAAACACGTGTGTATCACCAAACCAAAACTGGGACACTTAGGAAGAAACCAATGGCACCATTGTTTTCAGCTCATCTCACGGACTATCATTTTCTTTATGAAAAACACAACTTTTCAGACCCTTGTAACTGTCTCACGTTCTAAAATTTAGCGTGCGCTTTGGCAACATTGTAATGTGCCCATTAAATCCTCTAAAATTACTGGTTATTTGTTCAGTCTATTTGGTTAAAATCTTCCCAGCATTTAACCCTTTCAAGACCAGATTAGTTCGTAAGATAGCTACTCATCCGTTTTTATAGGGAAGGTAGTTAACTGTTCGTACTCTGGGGAGTTGGAATTGCCTATACGACAAATTGAAGGCGCCCGACGAAATCTTATTTTGAAAGGGTCTACATCGATAAGCGAGTTTATTCGGAATCATGAGACGTGAACAATATGTGAAAAAGACTAGAGGAAACAAAAGAGTTAATTCGGGCTTAATCCGTAAGGGGTTCAGTAGGTCGCGGTTTTCTCTAACTTTACGCGACAGAGGTAAAAAAATATAAAAATTCTCTCTGAAAGGGTTTCTTTACAAAATTAATTAGGTTGATGTATTTCTCAAATTCATTTTCCGTGGCATAAAATGTGTGCCGTCAAAGGTAAAAAGGTACAACCGCAGACTGAACAGGGTGTTTAAAAAAAAAAACCAAAAAAAAAAAAAACAAACAAACAAAAACCAAACGCAAGAAGAACTTGAGAACTGGTTTGAATTTCGGAAAACGCTAAAATACGCGTTCACTTTTAATTAGGGGGACACTTTTCCCGGGGGGTCTCGATTCTTCAGCTCCCTATGGGACAGTAGGTACTTTTCCCCCAAAAATTGCAATTCTCTTCAGGCACCCCCCGCTTTTTTCATTTTTTCATCTGAAAGTACACTAAAAAATGAATGACTTTCGTTAAAACCGCATGTCAATCGCACGAGTTGACGCAATGAAAGAGGCAAGGCAAGCGGTCAGGTCGCAGAGTTCGAGTCGGACCAATTTTCGAAAAAATCTTATCTCCTAGTCGGAGCGGCGCGGCGCAAGTGACTCAACTTTGCTGCAAAATGCGCCGATATGAAGCTCCTGTAGAGTGAAATGCATCGATTCATGAGTAGTTTCAAAATTCTGTCGTTCGAACCAACTTGAAGGCCGCTCTATCTGTAGGTATTCGTGCACGGCTGGTTGCGTCACATCGGATTGGAGGGACTTAGATAGAAATCATTCATGAATCGATGAAAATCACACATCCATTTGGGCACAGCAGTAAAGTTAAGTCGTTGCGCCGTTCCTACAAGCTACTCAAGACATGTGATTTTTCGAAATTGATTGAACTTGTACCGCTTGATTGCCAGTCAGCGTCAAACCAACTGATTTTCTTATGGATTGCGACTTATAGGTACTTCATCATTTTCAGTGCACTTCCAGATGAAAAAAAGCCAGTGAGAAATTGAATTTTAGGGGTGCGCAGCCCTCCCCCCCCCCCCTTCCTCATTTTTCGAGCCTGTTCTCGAGTTATAGGGAGCTGTTCCTTTTCGCATGTAAGTACGTCCGTCGTCCCTGTACCCTACCCACGTCTAATTACATGCGGCTCGTTCAAATCGGCAATTATTGCTGGATAGATCCACCTCCCGTAGCTTCAAAAAAGTGAAGTAACAACAATGGGACTGTTGCACACTTATGCTAAAAGCGCTCGAAATACTAGGAACCACATACGGATCAAATAAGACGGCTACGTAGCCTGTTGGGACGAACAGCCATTTACTTCGATCACGGTAGCAGCTCATAGCAAAACAGTGCAAAAGCCCCATTCTTTGCCGATCGGTACGTATACACCTCTTAAGATGATTCCACGGTCGATTAGTTCCAATCGTAGACATCACGTCACGCTGATCTAAGACAGCGGCGTGCCGGGGGGGGGGGGGGGGGGGGGGATGTCGGTACCCTTGCCCCGGGCGGCTAAATCAGGTTGAACAACCAAAAAAAAAAGGTTATCAAATCTCAAAATGAATTTCAGAAGGCGGCAAAATCAGTGTGTAACAAGCAAAAAAAAAGTAATCAAATTTATAATTTTGTTCGCGGAGGGCGGCAAGATGGCATTCTTGCCCCCCCCCCTCCTCCTCTCTGGAAACCCCGGTACGCTCCTGATCTAAGAGTCAAAAGTTAGTTGGCTAAAGTTGCCAAATTTACGCTAAAAATACAAATTTAAGGAACATCAGCACCTGCAAGCATACTTCAGGAAGTTACCGTGGGACCAAATCATTTTCGGTCCCGAGCATTGAATAGCGTGCATCTTGCGAGCGGTTTCGAGCAGCCATTAACTGTCATTTCTTCTAATAATTTGAGTTATGAATTCGTGAATATAGAAGTAAAGACGTCTATTAACTGCGTAAACAAAAAAACACCCTTTGGTGAAGACATTAATGAGATACGACAGTGAATTAGCGGATCACGGGCGAAGCCGATCTGCCGGTATTCGTACCCAATCTTTAAAAATCATTTAAAAATAGAAAAAATAATATTAAATCCTTATGAATGGGCTCCTACTTATCTACAAGCTCTATTTAAGACTCTCAAACCGTTAGTCTGATTAAAATCATCGTGTGCTGCCGGAACTTTACACTTAAAATGAGTGCTTTCCCCCATTTAAACACACGTTAATTTGAACTCCCGCTCCTTCTCGCCCCGATTCAACCGGCACCGATGGGAGCGGGGCAGCGGTCTGCCGCGGAGCGAGACGAGGAAGCTGCGCAGTGACTGACCTGTAGTATATGGACCTTGGTTTCGACTAGGCCTGTGCGATGTTCGATACATAAGGGACATCGAATGCGGTTCGATGTCTCATGAGATGCATCGAAACATCGACTCACATCGAAACATTACAACTTCGATCCAGATCGAAAAATCGATTCATATCGATTTCTCCGACCAAAGGGTCGTGTTGGCCACTGTTCCAATCGATCTCTAAAACAAAAATCAAGAAATATGACAGTTTTTTGTTGACGTTTTGGTATTTTGATGTAAAAGTACGCTTACATGCAGATCGATTTTTCGATGTTTTTAAGTAAATCAACGATTCGATACCGATCGATGTTTCGATATTTTCCGATACATCGCTCCGATGTTGGAAACCGGCATCGAAGCGACTTCGATGAACCGAACGAGACATCGCACAGGCCTAGTTTCGACCAATCAGAGAGCTTACGCACGTTCATGTGAGCGTAAGTTGCGCTCGGGACCGAACATTATTTGGTCCCTGAAGTTTTAGGCTGTAACATTCAAAAGTAAAGCCAGAAATTAAGAAGTACGAAAGTGCCCACAAGCCTCAAACAAGTGCGAGTGAGGCAGATAGCGACCGTTATCACTTACTAAGCTTATTGTGGCGAAATGAATTTCATAACTTACGACTTTAATTCTAAACCAATGTGGCTAGTTTCGGACTCAGAAAATCCATTGTTCAGAAATAAAGACGTATTAATGGGGAGAAAAAATAAATGTAATTCGGAATTTTATCAGCACGAATTGCAGCTAGGTTTCGGTTTCACCTGTAATCTTTGCGGATACAACTCCAAATTACATTTGATTTTACCCTCACATAAATACGTCCTTCTCTCTGAACCAATGTGGTCCATCTTTCCACAAGTCGAGCAAAAAATTACGCAGGTGCTGATGATCTGTTCTTTCGTCTCTTATTCGTCTGATCAAAGAAAACAGCAGAAACCCGTCAAAAAACGGCTTTTCGGAGCCAGCGATAAGTCGCAACATCCATCTAAAATCTCCGGGAGTTTCCTTAGGTGTACGCGCACCCAAACAATAATCTTTGGTTAATTTTCAGCTTTTGTTCGTTTAAATCAAAAAGAAACTTTTCCACGACTTCCTTATATTACTTTTCAAGTATTCCTTATTGGAAAGTGAACATTCAAACTCATTTTCTTTAATTTTCATTCCGTAATACTTATATCAAAAATAATGTTGACAAATTCCAAAGATTATGGGTCTAGGTGCGCCAACATTTCTGAGAAGTAGGCCTCTTTAACGACATAACTGTCCGCGAAAGTACCAAACATCAATGTTTTTTCAAACTAAATTTCAATGTATTTCAATGAATTTTCGTGTTGAATACATTAACAGTGTGCTAATCAATAGTACTTGGGACGCTGATTTCAAAAACGATACCATTTTCTACTTAACTCGTCCCGATTTTACGCATATTCTACTTTTAAAAAATGTTCGTGATAAAGTTTAAATTGTGGAAAATTTAGAATATTTCGATCAAAACTAAGGCCAAATTCGAACTAGGCAGGTCAATTTTAACATCGAAATAGCCATAGTCTACGCAATTTAAGGTCCAATTAAAAGAAAAAAGCCCATGTTTGTGTCTAGGGACCCTTGTTTTGTATTCATTGGGGGGCGGACACCTATGTCGTTAAAGCGTAAAAATCATTTCAGAGACTAGCTACCTCTACCACCTCACCTTAACCTAGGTTAGGTTATTCTATAAACTGCATGTTTCGCTGCTAAGCGAGCAGCAGAGATTCAGAGGATTTGTGGAACCGTCATATATGCCATGATGAGAAAATTCTCAGAGGAACCTTTAAAAGCGTACATAAATGTCGATAAACAAAGAGCAGTAATACAAGATTACACTATTGGAAACTTCGGTGGACCAGAACACGACGCGACGCCTACAAAATATAGACGAATGTATAAAATCGCATCCAATGGCGACGCCCATGTCTATCGTTCACTTATCTTAGATCTCAACAAACAGGGAGTTTTCTTCATCCCCCCCCCGGTTTTTATCCCCCTGCTAATTGAGATAAGGAATTGCGGTTTGGACTATTGCTCACTATTTTGAATGAATATCATTTTTTTGGGATGCAACCCCGGCCCCTAGGACTCTAGCCCCTAGGGGGACCATCTCAAAACTTTCTGACAGCAACCCCCGTCTTGGAATACAATATTTGAAAGGGGGTATAACTCAAAGACTTTTGGCGCAAACCGGAAGTTGATATCGTTTATCGTCTTCGATATATCGAATATCAAAGTTCTATTCGAACAACTTTCCTATTCAGATAACGAAATGGATTAGACGTCAAATTAGTCCAAAATTGATTTCAGAGCCCCCAATTTTTTTAAAAAATTTGCTCCTAACAGGGGCTATCTCAAAATTTCTCTTGCGCGACTCTTTATAATTGATATGTCGGTCGAAAAAACAAAACAAAATGAACGTTTTGACGCAATACGGATATCTATATCGTTTATAGTATTCGAGACATCGAATGTTCAAGAATTGATCTTCGCCTGCCTTCAGATTTCGATATCTAGATTGCGCCAAAATGCTCAATTTGTTGTTTTTCCGATCGACTTACAATAAATAAATAAGAGCCCTGCAGTAGAATTTTTGAGATAGTCCCTCTTAGGTGCAACATTTTTTAAAATCAATTCATGACCAATTTGAAGTCATCATTTCGTTATCTGAAAACTGCTTGCTTTTTACAGTATTTTGGACCCATATTTTATTTTAAAATCTGACTTTCCAAAGTGGAGCAATGATTTTATGAAAATGGGTCCAAATCGAACTTTGAAATTCGATACATAGAAAACGAAAACCGATATCAACTTCCGGTTTGCGCCACAAGTCTTAAAATTCTACGCCCTTACAAATAACGTGACATAAAATAGTGGTGGCTATTTCAAATTTGCGAGATAGCCCCATGGGGGCTGACCCCTAAAAATGAAAATCAAAGTGATGAAAGGTGGTCGAAACCGCACCTGTTTATCTCAATTAGCAAGAAAAAAATACGGAGGGGGAGAAAAAAAAGTAAAACACTCTGCATACGGTCACTACCGTAAGTGCTCACGGATCATCATGCGCGCGGGACCGAGAGGACGCAATATTGTTTGGTCCCGCCATTTTGGCCGACCGTTACCCGATGGGGCTCTTACAAACTTTCGCTGTGAGCAAATAAATAGTCCATTCTGATGTGAAAACCAGCAAAATTCACACTGATAATGAGAAAGTTTATATAGCATTAATTAACCTACATAAATGGCAAGATCGTGATGGCGGTTCGACGCAGGTATCATGGGAGACTCCTATCTAATATACCACTTTCTCTTTGGAAATACGGAGGTATGTATCAATTTCGATAGGAATCTCCCAGGATATCTGCGTCGAACCGCCATTGAACTGGATTTTGGGAGTGAATTTCGTAATTTTTACAGGTTTTCCTGCAAGAATCAACTCTTCCGTCCGCTAAAGCAAATATTGGCATGAGCCCCATTAAGAGCACGGAGCAAGTATTTGCTGTAGATCTGTTTAATGATGACGCCATGAACAAAATTGGCAACTCGCTCACTCCTGCGGATTGACCCATATGAAATCGGATCCTTTTCGAATGCAAAATCTTGCTATTGAACAACCAGTTTCTGATTCCACGTACCTTACTTAACGTATTTTTTCACTCCGGCATAGTTCCTGAAAGATCTTGAGTTTAAAAGTACAATTGTACAGAGGTATGTTTTATTCTCGTCAATCTTACAGTCTCTAATGGGCATATCAACCCGATGCCACTAAATCATCGTAACCTCTCTTCATATCGAAGCTAGTTCGAGGGTATAACACGTGGTGTGATGGTGCCGCTGAGCCTATAACCCCGATTTCAATTTTGTGCCCACAAGAAACTATGAGAGGTACAAGGACAATACATAGGACTTACTTCGAAATAACAGTGATTGTACATTCATGCGGGATTCTTCACAATTGCTGTTGCAGCGTGATTTAGGATCACGTGAAATTCGATGGAGATAATGATATGTGAGAAATTTTGTTGTTTACTGACACGAATTCGCATTCGTAAACTCAAGAGTTTGTCTCTTGTGGGAAATCCCACGAGAGTGAGCGAGACGGAGCATTAGTTTTGGTCTAATTTTTTCGGGACATTACACTGAACGGGCCTACGTCAGATCAAAACCAAAGACTGTCAGTCCCGATGGAGCGTCGGGGTCCCGACCGTTGACGTCACACTAGATGGGAAAGGATGACAACACGGCAGGTGAGGAGAAGGATGGCAACAGCGGAGAAATGGTTGAACTGGGTATGAATGAATCTGTGACGTGATGACGTCATGATCAAAATTGGATCCTAACACGCTCCATCTAGCTTAGAGTCCCTATATACTATGAGAGTTGCGCCATTGCTGAATCCATTCTGATTGGCTCTCAGATTTAGGCTGTCAAGAAAGCTCCAAGAGGCAAATGCAAATGGCGGAGGGTTTGCTTACTTTTCGCGAACTCGCTATCATTACGCATTTGAAGTAACAGTGACCGCGGTAATTTTTGTGAATTTTTCCTCTGCTTGAATGTTATCATGGAGAACATTATCTCTTTCAATAACGACCGTTACTGTCGAGAATCTGAACCTAACCTATAAGAGATAGCGAAACAGTGGCAACAGCGCAGAGGCAAATGGCCATCCGCCATTTGCAATTTGCCTCTTGGGGGCTCCATTGATCCGCTTCTTCTTCTTCATTTTGAGAGTCTTGTCGCAACTCTCACAGTATATAGGCACAGAATAATACAATCAGAAGGGAAACTCTAATTCATTTTGAAACATTCTTTACTTCGGGCCGCCATGTTCGAAAGTGAGTATCTTCGGCAATCTTCGGCAGATCTTCGTCAACTGGCCGAGTTGTGATTGGTTGTATAGCCTGAAAAAGCATGTCTGCCATCTTGAGAAGTGAGTAGGCACAGTTGCCAGTTTGTGCCAGTAAATTCCAAATCTTGTTTCCATTGGCTCTTATGGGAGTTTCCCTTCTGATTGTATTATTCTGTGATATAGGGACTCTAATCTAGCTTACTCTCGTGGATTCACCCATAAAGAATCGGCTACAAATTAATTCTAGTTGACAACCTGTTGGTTCAAATTTAAGTGCACCATTTAATTCCATAAACCATGAAGTATCTTTTCACACAGACATTAATTCCTGTAATATCATAAGTACATTTTCCACCGAAGTCACATCAAGTATGTTTTTTTCTTGTCTAACTGACTCTTATGGGCATATCGACACCATGACACTGAAATATTCCTCGTATCGAAACTTGATCGAGGGATACTACGAAACGTGATCGTCACCCAGAACTCAGTGCCAACAAGAAACCGTAAATGAGACATGGACGAATAGAACTGCTCTTTCGAAGTACGTGGAATCCGATGGTGTAATAAAATCTTGAGAGTACCTGTAGCTAGCTGTCACAAATTTGCATGATGCTTGATGTGGGATGACCCACAAGAGCGGGTTAGGGGGAGCATTAGTTTGGATCCAATTATTTCCGCAATATCACATTGAACCAGGTTTCAAGTCATTTAAACAGAACCTGTCAGTGTATTGTCTCGAAAGAATTTGGATCTGAGCACACGCTCTGAGAAAAGGGACCCGAACAAATGCTAAATTTAAATTCCACTCACACTCGTGAATTAGGACACAAACGTCCAAATGTCAACAACTTGTGCCAGTTAACATAACAAGGTATCTCACGATCTAATTTTCAGAAACAACTGGATTCGGCGTCTGTGAAATATGATCTCGTTACAACATTTCAGAGACAGCATGCATCAATTCACAATCGCAATCGAAGAACATCCTATTTCTCCCGTGTCTCCCTCACCATCTATCTTTCTAACTCTACGCCACGGGTTTATCGAATACAATCACACCTCGCGTTACACTTACAGCAAGCCACGTTAAGGGGTGTCTCCACCTGCGAATATAAAAGCGCGAATGAACTGATTGAGCCAATAAGCTGCCTTGAAGTCGATGGGTTGAGTCCGATGTATCGTCAAAGAAGAAGCCTATTGACTCAAGCGGTCAATTCGCAGGTGGAGACACCCCTTTACGACGAGAGGTTCATAGTCATGGTAATTGTGCGCCCCTCGGACGAGAACAGTGCGTATAGCTAGCCTGATATCACCGTAATTTTTGGTGAGTTGTTTGGGAGTCAAAATGTACTTACGTTAAGGTATCTACGGGTCATATGATGGTAGAGCTTTGTGTCGCTTTTACATTCGAAAATTTCGATCCGATTTCTAATAGATAAGTTCATGAGAGGGATGGAACTGTTAGGAACAAATACTGATCGTGATGGCTTCATTGTCGGGATTAATTACTAGGCTAGAGGTAGTTTCGGAAGTGAAGGCGGACCTAGACCAATAATCTTTGGGATTGGTCAACATTATTTCTGGTATTACTCGATGAAAATGAATAAAAATGAAATTGAGCGTTCACTCTTCAATGAGAAAAACTTTAAACAAGGAATGAGGTCAGGGGCAAATTCGATATTGATTTGAAGGTATAAAAGATGATAATTCGCCAAAGATTATGGTTTTGGTCCGCCTACACTTCTGAAACTGCCATCACTGTAGGAGCAGTAAGGGAAATGCGTCAGCAAAGGTGGGTGCGCACCGAAATCCTCGAAAAACCAGGAGAAGTCAAGTTGAGGGTTGAGGTTGAGCGTTATATTAATCATCGTTAATTCCGACGGAAGAGAACTGAGTGCAAGTATGCCAGGGGGGTGATCACGGAGGATCGTTATCGTTATCGAGTAGAATAGTGTTCAAGAAGAAATAAGAGGATAGCCTACTACAGCGCGAGTAACTGCTGCACTCGAAAACGATAACGATAACGATCCTCCGTGATCACCCCCCTGATCAGTTGAACTACATGAATAATTCCCGTCATGTTATATCGCTTGCCAAAATACTAGCAAGGGGAGACTCAGAAGTCGCCGCTTCCGGTTTGGACATCAATTTCACGAAAATGTGGCCAAAGTATAGCTATTATTTCCTTTTGGCCAAAGGACCTTCCTAAAGCGTCAGAAATTTTTAGATAGTTTCCGAAATTCACGTAATAATCCCGAGCGTTCCGAATGTTGACGTGAATTTCGGCAACTTTCAAAAAATTCCCAACGCTTCAGGAAGGCCCATTGGCAGAAAGTGAGGAAGACAAGTCTAATAGTTTTACTTAATCCACATTCGCGTTAATAAACGAAGATTGAGATGCGCACTACTGTCACACGAGCTCGTTTCCGTCAAATAATTAAAATGGGAATTAAATCGAGATTGAACTGCGTTGCAAATGTAGGGGTTAAAGGTCAAATGAGCATTCCTTAGGA
Source organism: Trialeurodes vaporariorum (assembly GCA_011764245.1). Lineage (NCBI taxonomy): Eukaryota > Metazoa > Arthropoda > Insecta > Hemiptera > Aleyrodidae > Trialeurodes > Trialeurodes vaporariorum. Next base: position 45,395,849 of record VMOF01000320.1, read on the forward strand.
AGAACCGCGAATGAAACAATGCGTATACTTTCTCGAGCAGTATAATTCATTCAGAGTGTTACGAGTGAGTTTTCAGTGAGAAAGACGGATTCTTCCTTCTTTCCGATCAGTGATGTCAGCTATAAAGTTTGTCAGGAAAGATCAATCCGATTATCCCACCAAAAAAACACAAATTAATACCTTGAAGTGCTAATTTGACAAAGCACACACTTTGGAGCAAACGTGGTTTTTCCGGCGAACACCTCAGATATTTAACAGGTGCGTTGCTGCTTCCATTTCAGTCAAAGATATCTTTACTAATAATGAGGTCAACACCTCGGTAGCCAACACCACCAGAAGTTGCACCACTACCAATCACCTATTTCTAACTGCAATGTGTCCCAGTTTAATGGCACTATTGGCGTTATACGAGGTTTCAGTCTCGGAGATAATGAATGGAATTCGAAAGAAAAACGCTCAATGCCAATGGTACCGTAAATCGAACATTTTACATGATCCTGAACATAGGTGTCTGGCTGGTGCAACTCGTAGGGAGGTCGGCTGCTGGGGTGGTAACAAGGTATCCCGTTGCACAGTCCAGCTCGATTGACGTCGAGTAACCGCAGGAGTAGCGCCTCGATTCAGAAGTGCGAAAGTCCAGAAACCGATAACGTTTGACAATTTTAATACCTCCCCTTAGAGGTTAAGGAACTTTCACCTAGTCACGGTCTTCACTTCTGAGGCAAGCTCTACTTTACGGTCACCCGGATGAATAAAAGGCAATCACGCCACGTGCGAATAGGCAACATCGCCGCAAGCAGCTTACAGTTTCCCTACGCAAAGAGTCAGCCGCTCATTACGATCAGAAAAAATGAAAATCGAGAGAAATTGAATAATTAATGAATTATAACGATGTTTACTGAAGATCATTTGAAAGCTAGTGCGCTGACGAACATAGGACTATGATCAGATATGATTTCTCCGATTATTTCCTGTCACACGGTGCTTTACCCAAGTATATTTGAACACAGTATGAAACCGCTTTGATAGTTACATCAGTCACTGACTCTGTTCACGATCAGACGGTGGGTGCATAATGCACTATTTAGCAACAATGCGGCTAAGCTGGCTACTCCAACCCTTCGCAGCGGCCCTTGTTCACCGAACGCATCTCTTGGCACGGAGGATTTACAAGGACTGACTGACTCCAAAATTTTCCAAAATTTACACACGTCCAGAAAAACTTGCGAACGGTCAAAAATACGAAAGAACGGACGAAATTTTCGCCCTAAACATGTCAGAATACTGATGACTCAGCAAATCGTATGTTTCAGTACGAATAAAAGATATAATGTCTAATATCGAATTCCTAAGTCATCAATATTCTAACTCTTACTATTTTCGCAGAGATTTGGCCCTGTAGAGGGTTAACATCGTCAGATTTTCCGTATTTTTGACCGTTCGATATTTTTACTGGACGTGTGTAAATTTTTTAGTCCGTCCGTTCTTGGAAATCTTCAGTGCCAAGAGAGCGGTCGGGGGAACAAGGGTCACTGCGAAGGGTTGGAGTAGCCGGCATAGTCGCACTGTTGCTAAATATAGTGAATTACTACCTGAAATCACACCTAGCATCATAGTGTTAACAGAGTATTATTTCTGTGTATGTGCGATCATGGGCATGAGCTTCATCAAATCTAGATTTCATTATCTTATGTACGTCACTAATACACTTGAGCTGATTTATTCTGATAGTAAATTAGCGGCTTTCGCTTTGACTAAGCAAATCACAAGCAATTTTCAACACCAGTAAAATCTTGGACACGTATCAAAATGCAGAATTACCCAATCGCACGCGACACCACTGAGAAGAAAAAGTGACGTATTCAACTTACCTGGCCTGAGGTTATCTGCATTCAACATTTTGGAGGAGCAACTTCATTACAACTTCGGTAGAGTAGAATTAAAAAACCTACCCTTCAAGACTTTCTCAACTTCTCACTTATAATTGGGGGTTTTAGGAAAATGTTTAGGAGCGAATCTAGCCTTCGTCGTTGAACCTGACACTCGGCCGCAATTTAAGTCAGGACTTCCCAAGTTAACTGGTAAATTAGTCCCTGAACATTAAAGAGTGACGGAACCGAAACTCAGCTTTCAGAAACATTAAATAAGGTGCTTTACTACGCGACAGCAACTAAAATTTCATCCCCTCTATTATTCGTTTTGTCATCGACGAAGTGCAGAGAACTTTGCATACGCCGTATCTAAGTAACTAAGTAACGTAGAAACATGACCACCAACCCAACCGCCCCAACTTCTTCCGTCAGAAATTAGGTCTCCACAAGGAATGCTCGTGCAACTAAGGGCCCTTACTCCTCCGTGGATAGGTTTCCGTTGGAAATCACTTGGATGGCTTCAATCCGGCCGTTGCATTGTTACAGTGGCGGCTCGTGCGATTTGGAAACATTGCTTTTCCTCCATTTAAACGCATGTACAACAATCGATTCTTCACGCAATTGTCTAGCCCAGGTTTCAATGTACAAATTGCAAGGTTGCCAAATCGCACGAGCCGCCACTGCAATATTGTAACGCAAGTTTCTTTTCATCACTTCTGGAACTTACAGAATCAACACTAGCTGAAGCAGGACTTTTGATCCTCACAGAATCACTGTTTTGAGTGCTTCAGATATCGAGTAAGTGCCAGTGTTGGACAAAAATAACGTAAATTGAATAAACATGAATAGGTTATGAACTAAATTTATTCACACATTTTCATGTTATTCCAATTAGAAAATCGAAGTTTTGAGACAGGTAATTCATTGTCAAAAGATAAATGACTGGTAGTGTTAAATCTCCGATGTACTAATAGGAATTCCATGAGAATGCGAATAATTATTATTGCTTACGCATGATTAATCAAAAAAGAATTGCTGCCTTACACTACTGCCAGCTGAAGAAGCAAACTCAGCAGATATGAATTGCACACCCTCAATTCTGGAGGAAATCTAATAGAATAATGTTCACCCACCGTTACTTCGTGGCTAGAGTCAAATCCGCAAATTAAACCAAGAGTAAAAAGCATGCAGAATGTAATGAAGAGCTTGGGAACACAATCTCGAGAACTATACTCCAGTGCAGTGCAGTTTAAAGACCTTGCAGGGAAACGCTTAGCGATGTTAAATTGTCAGAAAAACTATGGAGTTTTAGATTTTGTTAGATCTAGGATAGATTTTGAGGTAAAAATAATTCCTATGTTATTACTTTGAAATTATTTCCTGCCCGAAATCTTCTTAAGACCACTTTTAAAGTATACCAGCTTTCTCACAATGAAAGTTCAGCTTATGCGCCCCTTTAACACTTACATTGTCAATTATGTACGAAGGAGGTGAGCAAAAATCATTTCAACCTTACAAAAAAAGCGCACCAAGCTGTTCATCAGAATTCCATCCTTCACATCCAGACATTGAGCATAACTAATTGGTGTGAGAGTCCTGTTGAGGAGCGATGCCTTCTTCCGCACAGCATCAACGCAAATCTAAAAGTAATAGACTAGCGAACCACTCACCGATGCGATTTGATGCAGTGTGGGAGCAGGCATCGGTCCTTCTCAGAAACAGTCACTCGAAATGGATCTGCTCTAATATAAAGAATCCAACTCTAGATGAAATCTACGGGGAGTTTCTTCATTTGCCACCAGCACCTCGCAAAATTAAAGATGGAGAATCCACATCGTTCTCACCAAAATGTCCAAGATGTTTCTATCCAAGGAGGACAGTCAACACCAGAGCTGAGGAGCAATTGTGGAATCGTGAATTTATGGTATCACACGCTTTTCAAAAGAAGCGGCTACTTGAAGAGTAAATTAATTTAGGTTATTAGCGTGATGGACTGTTCATGCGTTCAAAAAGACTATTACTTTTTGGTCACATCGACAATAAACTCTTTCAATTTACCAATCGCACTTCGTTAGACAATCGGAATGATCAAATAACTCAATTACTTCTGCCAAATTACCCACATTTCCCCTTACAGTCCTCTTTTTTCAGGCATTTTGGCAAGATATCGATAAATAGAGAAGTTATGAATCAAATTAGCCCTGGTGCTAAAAACGGATCAAAGATCGGAGAAAGAAGGAAGCACGGTTGGGCTATAAAAGGTGAGAACAAGGTTAAATCTTTCAAACATCATAATCAAGAAAATGTTGGTCGCAACCAATGAAGTTGCGGTCAACATAGAGCTAAAGAATAAGTGTCCGAGGCATTCTTCAAGTAATTCAACACCTTAAAGACAAGCATCTTCAATAAATTCTGATTAGCGAATGCACATTACCACAAATGAAACTTACAAGAGCAGTGACAGAACTAATCAACTGAACAGTATTAGAGTGCGCAAGCGATGCGAAGGAATGGCGAGGATAGAATTCTCGCAACCTGTAGTCTCTCATCAAATAGCGATGTCTAATCATGTTCATTGTCAAGTACAGACACCCCGTGTTCTACAATGAAAGGATCTTTCGCTGACATAGGAATTGACTAAAAAATGCGTCATTGAGGAACTTGTGGTTCCACCAAGCGGACAAAAATTTCCATCAAAGGTTGCTTTCAGTAAGTTGAGCAACGACAGACAGAAAATGAATAATGGAACAGAGAAATTAAAGATTTTTAAGAAACGAAAGACCATTTTTAAGAAACGAAAGACCAACGCATTGGTAGAACGGACACTCAGTTTCGTAAAATGCTACATAAACAATACCTAAATTTAGAGTCATCGGGCGATCAACTTAAAGACAGCAACATTTTAAATAGAAATTATCATACACTCTCAATAGTACGTTTTCTAAAATTTTCCCTACAGCAGCGCAAAACCCTATCAATCATCACAGAATAATTTCTTCAGAAAGTTTCAACCAAGAAAAATGCACTAACTAAAATTCATCGAAGTAGCCTATTCAGATGGAATTGAATCATTTGAAGTTGTCGAACACTTAGAAAACTCTAATAAATTACTTACTACTAGAAAAAATGGAAAGTAGTGATACCTTTTACCGATACTTACGACAGTACTGTTACCTTTACCTTCAACAATGCAAGATGGCTCACTTTTCAACTTGTCTCAGTATTACGTACAAGAGGAGTGACAGAGAGGCAGATTAAATGTACAGCTTAGTAGTGTACAAATACAATACTAACTGCTGTCCAACAAGAAGTAACCAAGCATTAAGGATGGCTTGAACACTAACTTGCTTTGGATCCACTTACCCGCCTGTAACCTCTGCCACACCAAACGCACATCCACACGATGAATCCACTTGACACATGTGAGCGCAGTCTTTGACAAGCAAGCGAGGCAATGAGGTGCACTCACATTCAAGTGGATTTTCCTTGCTGATTTTAGCAAGCGACACAAAAAAGACATGAGAAAATAAAAGTGAAAGGAGGGAGAGGGGATAGTCATAACACAAATTCGATCAGCCTCTCAATGAAGCAGTCTTAAAATTTATCGAACTTTTCAAGCCTGATCCACGTTGCATGTCTAACTTTTTTGCACAGAGTTACGGAATATACAACTTTGATATCATTACTCAAGAAAAAATAGGAGCCTGAAAGAGGTATGAACTAGGATCAATGAGGAACATCAATCCTTGCGTTCAATCCTTCCTCAACTTCCAAAAAAAAATTAATTTAGGACGGCTTAAATGTGCTCAGCGAGACAAGCATAGAATCAAAGTCTAAGAAAAATCCAACATTCCAGTGCTCGCAAAATCAAGAGATTGTCCTGAAAGTCAATACATGTTCCAAGCTTTCAGTCTCACTTTTTCACTGTCAGCTGATAGGCAAATCAACACACAGGAAAAGAATGTGACTTTTTGAAGTGCTGGACCAGTTTCATGGTTAGGACAGTGACTCATGAAATCGCACTGATAGGACGATATTCAGATGAGTCCACAACAAGAGAGACTGATCAGTGAGTCAATATAATTTTCCAAAGGAATATGTAGGACTCAAAAAGAGTCCTTAATTCATTTTCCAGAGGATAATATATAATTGGTCTATAACAGTGCTTGATTTCTACGTAATTTAGCTTGAAATTGGATTTCGATCATCTCTGTCTGACAAAATGATTTTTTAATAATTGTATCAGAAAACTACTGATTCATCTATTCACTAAAGCTGGAAAAACACCCCAAACCTGTAATCAGTCAATAACTGAAAGGCTCAGAAGGCAGTCAGCTTGTGAACAGTCCAGATTTGAAAATCATTTACGGAAACAAGAGATTACTTCGGATCCATGAGGTGAAAAAGGAAATTGAGCGTATTGAACCAAAGCTACATACAGCTATCAAGAAATCTTGATATGGGGTGATGGGAAGGGGGGCATAGAAGTCTAACACCAGCATGCATGAAAGAAGCAATAAGATAGAAAAGAATGGTCAGAATTAAAGAAATGAAAAATAAGGGAAAAGAAAAACAAAATTTAAATCCCGAATCAACCAGGCTGGGGCTAAAAACAAGTCTGAAAACTGCATCAACTACTCAAAGTAAACTTTTTCTGCGGTTTTCAAATTTGCATTCAACCCTACCTATGGTTGAGAAATGGTGTTAATATTAACAAAGACATGATTCTTCACAGTTTAGACCGATGATTAATATAACGAAAATAAAAGGGGTTAGACAAAATTATTCTTGAATATTTATGATATGGTTGAAAACTAAGATAGGAGACCAAGTCCTGACTAGACGGTTCCTCCATGAGGCTCTCCTTTGGATTATATAAAAGATGGGTCATCTTTAGAATAAACTGTGAAGAAGAAATAATTGAGGAAGTCACTCCGAAGATAATGCTGCGAACTCTCTCTTTTTCTCTTTGATATTATCTCTGATATTATCTTCGATACGAGTGACACGGTGAACGCATTGGTTGACATATGCTTACCTTGTGAGTCCCTATGAGCACCAACAGCCTCTTGAGCTGCCATAAATACTTCATCTGTTGATCGATCACCCGACATTTGCCACTGCGCAAAACCTGAACAGAGGAAAAATGTCATCAGATTAGTATGCGTGCAAAACAATAAATTTGAAAAGTGAACGTACAGACTTGGACCTACAATTTCAACGGACTGAGCCTAAGTGAACGTTCAGACATGGACCTACAATTTGAACAGACTGAGCCTAACTTCAAATGACACCTGCAAGCTGATAGAAGATTTCATGGTTTAACTGACCGGTGAAACAAATTACTAGTGACAGATCAGTCGAGGAGACCAATTCAAGGCAGCAGTCTCTCGAAAACCCTTGTTCAGGCACTCGTTTTGTATAGGTGTCGCCGAAACAACCTTACTTGACAAGCGACGTGACATTACTTTTCAAGATACTTCCATCCCAAACTTCGCTCTCTCGACCAATGGCATCACTTGCATTCATTTTCATTGATCCGTTCGACTTGGAAGTCCCCAATCAGCCCCTTGATTATCATGGCATACATGAATAAAAAAACTCAAATCAATCAGCAAGAAAAAGCCATAGTTTGTAATGCAATCAAGAGTGCCAACATTTCACAGCAATGGGCATGTTGTGCTTAGATCGGAATTATGATGCTTCTTGATAATAAGAAATAAACTGTAGGGAATATACCCTACAAACACTTTCTCACACCATTTTTATCTGGGGGAGACCCCCAGCCCCCCTTTAGAGTTATGATGGCGGCCCCCAGACCCCCCTTTGAAATGCTGGGGGAGACCCCCAGACCCCCCTTTAGAATTCTGGGGGAGACCCCCAGACCCGCCTCAAATTTCAAATAGATTCATCTCTAGACATAATTCTGCCTTCAATCCGAAGAGTTTGCAAATTTGTAGAGAAGCTGTCCGAATAGTTGCCTACTTCATCAATTGAAGGCTAATTGAGATCCCTAAATTCTATTCTGATGTTATTGCTTTCAACAAGTTTTAGTTTTAGATTAATTCCAGATTCCAATAAGTTCTTATTCTTTAAGTTGCATTTATTCTATTCATTGGAGTTTCTTTTTTTCCTTAAAGTTTTTATAGGTTGTCAAAATCGATAGTGATTCTTGCATTTCCTCCAATGAATACAATTTTTGGTTCCTTTTTTCAAATGGTGGATCTTCAAAATAATTTTTTAGTTTAGTAGATTAAAGCCCCCTCCAAATATGTACTTTGTTTGTAGACTGCATACACAATACTTCAACAAAATTCATCCAGCCATTTTTGATTGACTCTTCTTTATACGTTTAATTTTCCTTATACGTTCTTTTTTTGGTTTGATCGAATCTATATTGCCTTTAAACGGTATCAGACTTAAGAGTTGTTTATTGTAGCTATACATGAAAAAAAAATTATGCCTAGGCAGATTGCAAACTTTTTGTTTTAATTTTCATTGAACTTAATTCATACTTGAGTCATACTTGAATTACTTATTCAAAATATTATTTTTGTCTTTATATTGGCTTAGTTTCAAAGATTTTTGCTCGATCGCACCTATATTGCCCTCTGAAATGGTCTTAAAGGTTTTACATGGTGACTGTATCAGAAAAATATTTTAGTAGGTAGGTAACATCCTATGTGTGAGCAAAGTTTCATTAAAATCCATCCCATTTTTGATTATTTCCAAGTTTTAACATTAATTCCTCACTTTAATTCTTTTTTTTGGGTCAAACACTTTGTTATGATTTTTAAACTCTCTTAATTGTTGTATATTGTAACTGTAAAGGCTACTTTCTTTTGTAGACTAATTGTAGATTTTATTTGTTAGTTTTCATCAAAATTCATAGGACCGAACCTGAATTATCCCAATTAGTAGGATTATGTTTTTATTTGCTTTTATTCCCATATTTTTTTCTCAATCTCACCTATATTGTCTCTTGAGAAGGTTTTATCGGTTGTGTATGGTGACTAAGAGAGAAAAATTTGTTAATATTCTAATAGTGGATTGTGTGTACACAAGTTTTATCAAAATTCATCAAGCCTTTATTGATTGACTCCAAGTTTAAAGATTAATTTCTAACGATAATTCCATTTTTTGGCTCGAGCGCACTTATTTTGATTTTTCAAACGGTTTTAAGGGTTGAATATTGTAACTATGAGTGGTTTATTTTATAGTAGGCTGGATGTAGATTTTATTTGCCAACTTTCATCAAAATTGATTCAGCCAAACTTGAATTATTCCAATTTTACCCATTTTTACCCATTTTACCGATGATTTTAATGGAAATCATTTTTTTCCCATAACTAACCTAGAAGTTGAAATTTCAAAAAAACAAAAAAAGTACCTCTGGGGAATCTAAAAAGTAACAGCTGTGCAAAATCTGGAAGCATAAGGACCAATGGTTCAAAAGTTATGGGAAGGTACGGACGGACTGACGGACAGACGCCACAGATTTTTTTTGCATAAATCACTCTAAGTCAGAAAGGGTTAAGAAATATGAAAATATGATGGAAGGATATTCTTATGGATGGTATTAGACATGATGAGAGGCCATTATTTTGAATAAATCAAGATTGACTTTGTCGTGAGAGGCCAACTATCGCAACAATATACCTTGAAAATCTCTGCGCCATCGCAATACTTTCTCAATTTTTCTAATTTCATTAGAGTGAGAAAGTAAAAAGAAAGGGAAGTTCTGAGCAGTAGAAAAACATAAGATGGTCTCCGTATTTTCCAGCAATGCATCTTTGTGGAGAGAACACAAGATGAAATTGGGACCCATTGACGACCCTGTTTTGATGAAGAGGCAACGGTGGCTCGCTACGTCATGGATTCATATGGCCAAGCACTGCGAGATTTGAAACCAGCGAGGCCAGCCGCTGTCCCGTAGAGTTCTTACAGCAAAAGACTTTCGCAACAGTCAAACCCATCCCTCTTTACAAGAAATTTTCTTCAGTAGTTAGTCCACATAAAAAATCAAGTGAATCAAATCGAAGGAGCATGAAGTATCCATTCTGTTTGATGCCTTATTTTCCTGCTCGAGCGGATGAACATTAAATGCGCAAGACCGCAGAAAATAATGGATGAACACAAAAAAGTAGTATATTGCATTTCAGAAAATAATACTTTACCCGTCCTAACAAGAAGCTCTGAAAACAGTTTGTTGATCAAATAGGAAATTTGGAGTTCTTTCAAATTGTTCCCAAGTTACTTCCTTATCAGATGAATGGTCATTAAGATACTAAGAGAAAATCAGTGAAAATTGCGGCTTTCCGTTAAAACTCTGACATCATCAACTTTTGAGTTTTAGCAATTCCAAACGGGACAGAAAGCAAAGAAAAACTAATGGTACACATTTAAAAGGGAATTATACACTCTTGAACGTTTGAACTGACCATTTTCTAAGCAGAACAAATTCTTGAGATGAATGAAATTTTTTGCAAAAAGTTGACCTGTTATTAAAATAATAACTATGACTCAAAGTTTTTGAATAAGTTCTTCATTTATCTGGATTACAATGTATTTTGCTTAAAATGGTCAGCATCAAAGTTGAAGAGCACAGAATTCCCTTTCAAAAGAGAACTGTTTCTCCTTAGTTGCTCTGTCCGCTTGGAAAAACTAAAACGTAAACTGCGGGAGTTCTGTCCGAAAGCAACTGTTTTCTTCCTTCATTCTCAGTAACTAATCATCTGACAAGGAAACTACCAAGGCACATTCAAACAAACACAAAACTTCTTCAATTCAGAGCTTCTTGTTAAGACTGGTAAAACAAACAACATTTAAAATAAATGTCGAAATAGTCAGTGCTTACGCTTAAAATCTTATTGTCTTCCACATTTGATGTTCATTCACGCAAGTAGGAAAATGAAAGACATCATGCAAATTTAGTGCATAATGCTCTTCCAATTTGTTTCTCTTGATTTTCATATGAGAAAAACTATATTAGAGAAAATCAAAAGTAAAGAGGGATGGGTTTGAACGCGGCGTAAGGGGCGTGCCATAAGAATTCAACCGGACAACTGCTGTCTCTGATGGTCAGAACTCCCGCACTGCTCGGCTGTTCAAATCATGACGTAGCGAGCCATGGCAGCCTCTTCTCACAACAGAGTCGTTTCAAATATTTACTATTTCCAGCAACTTCACACCCTTACTCGGTGTTAGCGCGAAATGGAAAAAAAAAAAAAAAAAATTTGGGGTCAATAAATTTCATTTCATTTCATTAAGACGAAACACAAAAAGTTCATGCAACACACTCGTTGGGCTTGAGGATCAATTCGACTAAATTGATTTGAGTTTGATGGATAGGCAGATGAAATAGATTTAGTAAATTGAGTTAACATTTTTTGAACATCAGGTTCTGACAGGTGGAGCTGCCTTCTCCCGAATAGTGTTGGAACTTATCAGTGAGCCGTTGATCTAGTTTCAATTTTTCGCAGACCAACCTCTCATAGAAGCATTTCAGAAGCATGCATCACCACTCGTCAAAACGTAATGCTCAAAATACATGAGCTCTCGACTAAAGACAGCAACGTTGCCGTTCATCCATTTAGCTGTGAAAAAGATAGTATGATAGGGTTCGATGAACACCTTCGCATCCGGCCATACACAAGGGTTTAAATGGACACTACACACCATTGCCAAATAGCACGCTACGCCACAGGCACAAATACAGCAATGAATAATAAACGTCCCACAGGGACCATTGATTTCAGAAATACTTGGATTGACAGTAATTACGTCCAAAAAATTTAGCTACTGGACAATGCAATGAAGTCTGTTTTCTAAGAAAAAAAGCATGGTTTCAGCAAAGCCATGTCAGATAGCTCTAGTTCTGACAGCTCTGCGTATACATGCACGGAATCCGGTGATAGAGCTCATTTCACGAAAGAAGACTGATGACAGATCATGCGGCTCGCTGTGCAAAGACGTGTTTGCGTTCTTGCACATGCGCAAAAACGCAAACTCGTCTCTGCGCAGTAAACAAACCCATCTGTCATCGGCCAACTTTCGTGAAACGACCTCAACTTATCTACATGACAACATTGAGGCTGTGCATGTCACGAGAGCTTCTCGCCGCACAGTAGATTCCGATAATTATCGTACTTCGTAAATATTGAAAGATTTGCAATTGACAATGATTAACTTTTTCACACAGCAAAACACAACTTCATTATTTGAGAAGTGAGCGAGATGGAAGTTTCCATGCAGATCGTGACACCGAAGCGAACCTGCGCACATGTCATTGCGCGTATGTAAATAGAGAACTGGCAGAATCTAAGCTAGAGGTAGTTTCAGAAGTGTAGGCGGACCTAGACCGATAATCTTTGGAATTTGTCAACATTATTTCTAATATATCTCGATGAAAATGAATAAAAATGAAATTGAGTGTTCACTTTTCAATGAGGAAAACTTTAAACACAAAGGAATAAAGTCAGGGACAAATTCGGTATTGATTTGAAGGAATAAAAGTTGAAAATTCGCCAAAGATTATGGTTTTGGTCCGCCTACACTTCTGAAACGAGCTCTATCTGAAAAGGCCTCAATATTGCTGATATTACTCATCATATCATTAGCAAAACCAAAGCGTAAACAAGAGTCGCAATTGAATGGAAGGCCTGCGTGGTCAACGTAGATAAGGGATCCGAACGCGGGCTGGCCTCTGATTGGCTGCAACGGGTGGAGCAAAAATGACTCGGGGTTAGGGAAAATAACACGGGATTTTCGTTCCGGGGCGTTTATCTCGAAACCTAAGCAAAATAGTTCTAAACAATTTATGCGAGTCGATTCAGAAGATTTTTCCAAACAATTTGATAGGTCATAAGTGCCACTTTATTGCAAATTCGAAAAGACTGTTTCAGTTTAAAAGTAAGCACAATAGTGAGTTACTCAAACACTATTCGAACACACGCCAAGCATGTAATCACACTATTGTGCGTACTTTTAAACTGAAACAGTCTTTTCGAATTTGCAATAAAGTGGCACTTATGACCTATCAAATTGTTCGGAAAAATCTGCTGAATCGTCTCGTATAAATTGTTTAGATACTATTTTGCTTAGGTTTCGAGATGAACGCCCCGGAACAAAAATCCCGTGTTATTTTCCCTACACCCCGAGTCATTTTTGCTCCACCCGTTGCAGCCAATCAGAGGTCAGCCCGCGTTCGGATCCCTTATCTACGTTGACCACGCAGGCCTTCCATTCAATTGCGACTCTTGTTTACTCATTGAGCAAAACCGACCCCCCACCCCCCAGGTTGTAATTAGTGAGTGCGCTTTTGGCGCTAACCTGAGATAATAGATATAAAACATTCTATTTGATTCGACAAGCGTGACACGATTCCTGATATCATCTAAATATTAATGAGTTAGCCCAGGCTTTCCACCAGAATGCAATTATCAAAAAAGATGTCTGAAGTTTTCCTTCGGCATCTCATCATCCTTGTCTCAAAGTGCCTCAAGGGCACGAAAAATTCCTGTAGGTAGCTAGCTTAAGAGGTTCTGTAAGTTCGGGTTTTGCAAAATCATTTGCACTAACAACAAATAAACTCAGCAATCCAGCGTGACCCTACTTCTGAGTTAAAGCAACAAAACTTGAGCCCCGAGCCAGTTGTGTCAGTGAATATCTGAAAAGTGGCAACAATAAGCTGAGTGCTGAGTTAATTCTTGCAAGTAGAGCTTTGGCTTTCATTAGTTGCGTCCGAGCAGAATACATGTGAATCGGCAAGTCCAGCTACCGTGTTGCAATGTTTAAATAACTTGCCGCCATGCTTCAATCTTGTAAAATTTAACCTGGCTCTTTGGGACTCGACTTTTATTGCGCCAATGGGTCTGTTCAATACCGCCTCTACACATACCAAGCTGCTTCTTTGAGGTTACATCTTGGTATAAAGAGCTTATGGAGAGTGCAATGTTGATGAAATTCAAAATCGTGATTTATCCTCTCTAAATATGATTTTCAAGTCTTAATACTTTATGTAAGTAACTAAGCCCAAAACTTTCATTACTGACGTGCTTTACCAATTTTGGTTGAACTTCAAAAAACCAACAAAATACTCGATAACCATAAGCGGGCCATAAGCTTACGTATACCAAGACGAACATAACCTCCCCGATCTCAAAACAGAGCAGCCGGGTATGAGTAGAGGCGGTATTGGTCTGTTGCATACTTTTGCTACATTAATATGGAGCATTGCTTCTTCTGTAAAATTCGGCGAAAATCATGATGAGCACATTAAAAACGTTCAAAATCCACTCATTAACTCAGGAAATCACTTCAGTTTCAAACAGCCCCCGCTACAGTAGACACTATTTGCACCGACATACTACTACATAGACGGAACCACCGTGCATAAGTAAACAACATCATAACTACAAAATGATGGAAAATGATGGAACTCCCTTCTATGTACATGAACTATTGACTGCATTTGCGGTCTGGTTTTTTCGGTTTTTCAAAGATTACAAAAGAATACAAGAAATGCACGCATCTGAACGCAACATTCCAATGTTTGTAACTTCTGTTCATGTTTAAATAAACGATATGGTTCCATCTTTGCAGTTATGTAAGTCGGTGATGTAGTGTCTAGTGTAGCGCGGGTTGTTTGAAATGGAAGGTATTTTCTGGGTTAATGAGTGGATTTTGAAAGTTTTACATGTGTGCATCGTTCTTTTCGCCGAATTTTATGTTACACACTATGAGTTATACTGATGTAGCAAAAGTACGCAACAGACCCATTACAGGTGGGCGCTCGACAGCTATCAGGCAATGGCTGTCACCCATCTTTCTTCTACTAAATCTCATTCTGTCTCAGAAATAGGCAAGCGTAAATAACCAAGATAATGTAGATAGGCAGCAGTCGTTACTGGCAAATTTTCTGCAAGCCGCATACCAAGACGTAGGGTCACACACGATTACAAAGGAAGTTCAGAAGTATTTTCCAGTTTGATTGTCTCAAAACCTTCACTAAAGAATTATTTGAACCCCGCCAGAAAGTTCACAGTTTGGAGAACAATAAAAGCAGTAAAGGTTTCAGTTTAGTGCAGTGGAATCCACTCAAAAATGAACAGCACCCCCCCCCCTCATACATACATCTTAAGGATTATTAAGGGTTATTGAGTGCCCCTAGGCTCACAAAAACAGTTTTAGTGGCAAAGAAAACAAACTGAGCTACTGAATTGACTCACTGACCCCTGGAGAAACCACTGCACTAAGAGTAATTAGAAAGCGGAAACTTACTTTGATTGGAGCCATCAGCATGTGAAGGACCAGGCATTTCATCATCATCGTCTAAGGTCAGATCTTCTACACTATCTTCATTATTGACATCTTCCAGGTACTCAGTCTTGGGCTCTATCAATTGATCAGTATTTGGTTCCATTTTAGTTTTAACCATTAGTTCACCGCCAGGTGTATTAGGAAACCTGTTCAATGCATCAGTCTCTAAGGGTTGGTCGGATTCAATTGGTTGATTATTGGAGGCAGATGGTGTGGCGAGAATGCTAGGAACACTTATGGGAGTAGATTGTGCTTGGTTAGAAATGGGTGGAAGATCACATGAGTTGCTAGTTTCAAGTTGACTATCGGACAAAGCTGCATTTGATGCATCATCACCAGTTGATGGTCTACGTCTTCTACGTTTCCTAGCAACAGGTGAGGTACTACCTTCTCTAGATTTCATAGGACTTGCGGGAGCCATTTCAGAGGAGTGAGGAATAGACCTGCGGGGTTCGATGGTAAGACCGGAGGAGTGAGGTAATCTGGCTTGAGGGTGGGGATTAACAGGCCTACGAGGCGGCGGATCTTCTCTTTGTCGTTTGGTTGTTGAACCGACATCTCTTGCATCGTCGCCACCACTACTTTCTGATAGGCCTTTAATTTGTAATGATTCAGCGGCTTTTAAAAATGTTGCTAATTGATCTTGCGTAATATTAACTTCACCCCTATACATATAGTCCATCATGGACTTTAATTCTTGGAATTTAACATCTTTCAGTATTACTATAGGGTGCTTTTCATAATGTTGACTTAGTAGTACCTGGAACAGAACAAAGCAAACAAAAAATGTTAATTAACTTATAGAATACCCATCAAAGAAAATGAATACCAAGAATGTAAAAAATTTATGCTAAAAGTAAAGAGTGGTGTGGCCAAACAGAGTTTAAGAGTTAGGTTGCGCATGGTGCATCAGATTGCATCTCTCTCTAATCGACCATTTGAACAGATTAGGCACTTCTCATAAACAACAAGAACAACTAAAGGCAACACTGCACTGCTCGGGTCAACTAACGGGTCGACCATGGACTGGACATCTCCTTACTCCAATCACACGGAGTCCATACCTCTTATTGTTCCCGGAGCAAGGGATCCCCCAATTTCCACCTGTTTCTCCCTCTTACCTCATAAAATTGAATGTATAAAAATTTCAGGAAAGCAATTTTTTTCTTGCAGATTGAACGTCAGCATTAAATTCTGTTAAGGTTGGCACATAAATACAGGCAGAAAGTTTAATATCAACCATAAAAACAACAGACGCTGAGAACAAGTCAGCATATGAAAATGTAACCATCAAAATGAAAAAAACAAATTTTAGGAGGCGCTTGAGAAAAGCAGGTGGAAAACAAGGGAGGACCCCTAGCTCCAATGACAATAGGAGATACCGACTCAGCACAATCGGAGTCAGACACCCTCAGTCAACAATCAGTCATCTCTCAACCCGAGTCCCTGTAGACTATGAGAGTTGGGCCAAATCAGAATACAGTTCTGATTGGCTCTCAGATCTAGGCTGTCAAGAAAGCATAAAGAGGCAAATGCAAATGGCGGAGGGTTTATTTACTTTTCGTGTACTCGCATTTCTTACAAATTTGCAGTGACTGCGACACTTTTCGTTAATTTTTCCACAACTTGAATGGTATTCTAGTGAACATTAAATCTTTCAATAACAACAGTTATCATAGAGAATCAGACCGAACATATTTGAGATAGTGAAATAGCGGCAACAGCCAAGGCAAATGGCCAAATCCAAATGGTTATCAGCCATTTGCAATTAGCCTCTCGGGGGCTCCATTGATCTGCTTAGTCTTCTTTATTTTGAATGACATGGTGCAACTCTCATAGTATATAGGGACTCAACTTAACCAGAGCATTGCATTCATTTACAAAAAGCTTGCAGCCTTGAGATCATTTACGAAAGGCGCCTGAATAGTTGAAACTGACAGTAGCTAAAGAGCACACTAAAACTAGCAATTAATTGGTCACAAACTAAGACATTAGGAGCGGGTGTCAACTGCTGTCACTGTATGATCTGAGCTCCCGCAAATATCGGATTTTCAAAATTCCAAGACCTATTCATCAACAACGCACAATCGCTAGTGTCAATAAAAACGTTGAAAAGTGAACATTTTGGTGAAAGCAAGAGACAGTGTAATGGCAAAAGAGGATAGAGCAGCAAAAAATTTGCCACTGAAAGCAAGCATCCTACTGAAGGAAGTATCATACGTGTTTGCAGCAGACCACCTGTAAAGCCGGGTTCACACTTGAGCATTTCGCTGCACCGCACAGCACGCACCCAAATACACGCCATTGTGGATGTTGCATCACACCGAATGAGCCATGCGTTGTGCGGTGTGGCTGTTTGGCCGTGCTCACTCTGGGAGGCAGTTTTAGTGACTGGAGTCAAAAGGAAATTCCGTGCAGCTCGAACACAGATGTGGACGCATTCGGTAGCGCGCGGACTATTCTGAAGCGAAGACAGAGTTATTAAGCCATTTATTGTTTTGCCTATTTCAGTCCAAATATTTCTTGAGCACAGGCGCACAGCTCGAATGCGGTGTTCATACGCCATTCAGTGCCGCCTATTCGTAGAAATATAAAAGAAATCTCCACCGCTCCAATCCGAATGAGCATGAGCCGTGCAGCGAAATGCGAAAGGGTGGACCCCGGTAAAGGCTACTGGCAACGTGGACATAGGCGCATCAATCTCCGCCTAAACTTGTTCAGAATGTCAACCTTAAGCTTCCAAATACGAGCAATGACTAGATGTACTGTAATTAATGCTTCGGACATTCTGTAGGAGTTGCTGCTCCTGACGGATGTTTCCACATCAATGAAGCATTGACGATCTGTTGCAATGGACAGAAATAAATAAGTCTGTCAGCACAAGTAGACAAACAAGTTTGTCATTCGACCATGTAGCCTAGCAAAAATCAGCTGCGCTTGTCCAGGTCCTATAGGCAATTATCCAAGAAAATAATGCAACCTTGCAGAGATTATCAATTTTCCATCCTCTAACATGCTTCAATAGGCCAGCGAGCTGATCGGGGACTTCATAGTTTAACAGATCGATAAAACTGAATACAAGTGACACGATTGGGTGGGCGACCGATGTGGGGCGGAAGTCTTTTGAAAACCATTGATCAGTCGCTCGTTATGTAAAGGTGTCTCCGAAGCAACCCTTACTTACCGAGCGACTGGACAATGGTATTTGATAAATACACCCTGATTCGATCTCTCACCCAATCGTGTCACTTGTTTTCAGTTTTATCGATACTTTTAACTATGAAGTTCCCGATCAGCTCCCTGGTTCCACTACTGTAACTGCCAATATCATAAAGATAAATTTGGAGGTTAGATTTACCTAAATGTTTCAGTCGATATCTAATTATTAACAGCATTCAAGTCATGGTACAGGCCGTTTCAGGTAGCTTCGATTCTAACAGCTCTTGGATAACAACCGCAAAATCCAGTTTTACCAACCGCTTGAAAACATGGCCCCGCTCACTGCACGAATCATCGGAACTTCATGCCACAAAATAGGCTTCGTTTTCAACAGCTCTTTCATTACTTACGCAGAATCCAGTGTTGCCATCCACATTAAAACATCAACTGCGCTCACTGTGCGAATCACCAGAACTTGTTGCCACATAAATCGTAGTAGACCCGGTTAATTATCATAATTAGTGAATAATAAAGGATTTACAATGATTTAACCAAATCTATTATGCAGCAAAAAGCTCTAGTTTTTGCGTAGTGAGCAGGGTCAAGCTTTTCCCGCGGATGGTAACACTGAGGCGAGCCTGCGCAGAGGTAACATCGTCCTTCCGCACAAGTGAGCAAAGAACTGTTAGAACCAAGGCTATCTAAAATGGCCTCAACCAAGCATAATCAAGCATTTTCGAGGACAAAAAATTCATAATGGAAGACCCAAAATTTCCTTTCCAAAATGCACTGGAACTTTAGCACTGAAACGCAGTATGGATCTAAAGGTCCTCAGACGGCAGCTTATAACTGAACTAAAGTCAAAGCTTGAATAGACAGTTTGACGAAGAACTTCGGCAAAATTCACAAAAACCAGATTTTACGAGTAGTTAAGAGGGACATGCATTCAATAGCTTAGAACTACCCCCCCCCCCAAGACACGTGCTATACTTCACCATCACAGTATGGTTTGAATTCTTGATGATGGAAAAAACATTAATTCGCATTTTAAGGTTGTTTTGAGTATTCAAGAACTTGATCATTTAAGTTGGATCTCACTTAGGGGCAAGTAATAGCTTTACAGTTGCCTCAGCAATTTCTAAGTTCTACTATGGCAATGGAAAGATGAATCGGTAAATAGTCATCACAAATAATCTTCAGAGGTTTATGAAGGCAATTTACAACTAAATTTCCTTGCTAATTGAAGTCTTTCTTTTCCTGCTCGAGTGGGTGGACATTAAATCAGCAGCCCATAAAAAATGATGGATTAGCACATGAAAGTCTGGTGTCACATTACAGAAGGAGTTTTAAAATTGTCTGAACAAGAGGCTCAGAAAAGTTTAAGATTAATGGTCCGATAGGAAATTGTGTGTTCTTTAAAACCGTTCAGTTTAAGATTATGGTCCGATAGGAAATTGTGTGTTCTTTAAAATCGTTCAATAGAATTTTCCTTGTCAGATGAACCATTAATGAGATGCAAAGAGAAAATCCATGAAAATTGCGGCTTTCCATCAGAACACCCGCATCATCAACATTTTAGTTTTTTCAATTTCCAATCGGACAGAAAACTAAGGAAAACATGAAAGACCACATTTGCAAGGGAATTTTAAAGCTTTCAACTTGGATACAGACCATTTTTTATGCAAAACGCATCGTAATCGAGACATAAGAAAATTAACGCAACAAGTAGAGTTGTTACGGGTTAAAATTCTGAAGACTTCTGAGTTCTCATAGACTTATTTTCATTTCTATTGGTTACGATGCATTTTACATAAGAAATAGTCTGTTTTAAAGTTAATGTGCATAAAATTCCCTTACAGATGTGTTCTATATTTTTCCTAGTTTTTCCGTCAGCTCGGGAATGGAAAAACTAAGAAGTTGATGATGCGGGCGTCCTGACGGAAAGCCGTAATTTACAGGGTTTATCTCAATAACCTTACATCTGACAAGGGAAAATACTAAGGAACAATTGTAAAAAACACAAAGTTTCCTGTCACTTCTTTAATCTCAAAGTTCTCAGAGCTGTCTTAGTTCAGACTTGGTTTCAGAAATGTCGGCGCACCCAGACCGATAATCTTTGGAATTTACCAACTAGTTTCTCTTGTTTCAAAATGAAAATGAATTAGAGCATTGGCTTTGCTCTAAGGAACACTTCAAAATTAAAAGTTCCAAATCGAAGACAAGTGTTGTTCCGTTTTGAGGAAATGAAAATTAAAAAGTTGCCAAAGATTATGATCCAGGTGAGCCTACACTTCCGAAACGAGCTCGAAGACTGATAAAATCTATTTTCAAAAATGCAACACCGGACATTCGAGCGCTAACCCATCATTCCTTACTGTCTGCCGTATTTAGGGTCCACCCATTCGAGCAGGAAAAAGACATCAAACTGCATGGAAATTTATTGCTCTATCAACTTGATCCTCTTGAATTTTAACGCGATACACAATATTCAAGAAAATTGTAAGTTCTGGAGGGATGATATAACCTGCCGCGCAAGAGCCATGCCGTAAAAATTCAAAGGGGCAGCAGCTGGCCTCACTGGTCTTAACTCGCGCACTCATCGGCTACACTGATCGTGTCGTAGCAAGCCACCGCAACCTCTTCCTGCCAAAACAGGGTCGTTTCAAACAGGTCTGCAATTCATGTTGCTTTCGCTGCAATGATGCAACCAAGGAAAAAAACAAAGACCACAGATTGCGGTTTCAACGACCGTACAGCTCAACTAGTTCAAAATTGGCATCTAAGTGAGAGGTTACAACAAACTAACAAAATGCAAAATGAAAACATACGTTCGAAGTGCATAAAGATCTACAGAGGCCCCGGAAAGTCACCTTCCACTCTCACTTGCAATAACTGTCAGGGCAATTTGTGAGCCAAAAACCCCTTTAGGGTTGAGCGGTACAGATTTCAGTATTTTTTCGGTATTTGGCTCTGTCTTTGACTGCAGCCTCTAAATGAGTGAGATTGATGAAACTGCCGTGGGCGACGTAAGCCAGAAGCCAACACAACACTATAAAACTATCGAAGTATTGATGCATAGCATTCCCGCATCATAGTACCTTTGAATTCCCTTATAAGTTACGTAAAATACCAAAAAGTCAGCCAGTTTGGTATTTTACATAACTGTAAGGGAATTCAAAGGTAGTATGATATAGAAATGCTACTTTGACAGTTTCATAGTATTTAGTTGGCATCTGGCTATGTCACCCACGGCAGTTCTATCAGTCTAACTCGTTTAAAGGCTGCAGTCAGAGATATGGCTAAATACCGAAAAAATACCAAAATCAGTACCGCACAACCCTACCCCTGTGTAATAGCTAGACAATTTTGCGTCTCACTGCTGTGGGAAGGGACAACAAAGAAAAAGTTCAGAAAAACAAACTATAAAATGACTCACCTCCAAATAAGGACTGCATGCTGAAAGAACTACTTTGTGGGCTTTTAAGTACTGGCCCTCTGCCGCTAGCGTACAATCCACCAATGTTCCACTTTCGAGAAGTGAATCAAATACAGAGATCAGAGTGCTTTGGTGGTTATTCCATCTTAAACAAAACTGCTGGTTATCTCCTGCCATTATGTATCACAGACCTGAAAAAGATAAAGATACAAGTTAGTAACATTCAGGGCAAACAAAACTTAGTTACAATCATTGGCAATGGAACAGGCTTCCAAGAATCAGCTGCTCTGAACTGAATAAAGTCCATCATAGTCAGCAAGTTGAAAGTTCAGGGGGGAAAACCAAAGTTTGGCAAATGGGGGTGGTAATCAACTAGAGGTCATCTCACATAAGTTGGCCGATGATAGATGGGTCTGTTTACTGCGCAGAGATGAGTTTGAGTTTTAGCACATGAGCAAGAACGCCAATTCATCTTTCTGCAGCAAACGACACGATCTGTCATCGGCCTTCTTTCGTGAAACGAGCTCTACCAAGTAACTTTATAGTCGTTTCTTCGGAGGGTGATTTAAATCGTTTTTTCGGAGGGTGATTTTATGGTAATCAGGGCTGATTTTTTACAAGCCACCAGTCATATTAGTTGCAGAAGAATTGGATCTAATCGGAAAGATCCGGAAGTTTACTACTTCTCAGTTAAAAATACATTTAATTACCATCCAAAGGTTTCACGATTGGGTAATCAATTACACTCCTACTTGCCCAACTCAGGGGAAAACAAAATTGCTTGAAATCATAATGGTACTTCCAAAGATTAATTGGAATCAAAATAGTACTTCAAAAGGTTATTTCAGACTACTTCAGCTCCGCCAATGCTTCAGGTGAATACACATGATTAAGTTATTTAGTCTTCAGCTCAGGCTTGCTCCAGAGTAAGAACTTAAACCAGGCAGGCTCACTGCATAAATCTTAAAAGGCTTTGAGCCGCATGATGGCCTCAGATCAAATGTTGCACACAGTGAATAATAATAGTTCACAACATAAGATACTCAGGTTATTAACGGACACATAGCTCTGGAGATTTCAGCAGAGAGCTGAGTCAATGTTTACACACAGGTGAGGCAGCAGAAGCATTTCAAGAATCACGTTCAGATTGGTTCTACGTGTGTACAGCCGCTTGTGGGAGACAGTGGATTATATGCAGTATTTGGGATTAATCGGGCATTTCAGAGCTTTTCTGACCTCTATGTAAATTTTTTCAGTTGGAGGGGGGGGGGGGGATCCTTGGCTGTCCTTCTTCATAAATTTATCGAAAAAAATGTTCATCACCAAAATTAATATAAGCATTAATAGAAGTCCCTCTCAACTGAAAACATCAAAGCTTCGGACTTGTTAAGGCTTACGGTCATTTTGGAGATGAAAATTTAATCGCAAAATTATCAGGAACATCAGCCAAAGACCCCCTCCCCCCCA
Source organism: Trialeurodes vaporariorum (assembly GCA_011764245.1). Lineage (NCBI taxonomy): Eukaryota > Metazoa > Arthropoda > Insecta > Hemiptera > Aleyrodidae > Trialeurodes > Trialeurodes vaporariorum. The sequence continues at coordinate 45,419,102 of VMOF01000320.1, forward strand.
AACTGAAAAAATCAACTAAACAGGCTGAAGTATTTAGAAATGCCCAAAAAACCTTAACAGCCACATACAATCCACCATTTCCCACAAGCGGCAGCAAAGACGTGAAACCAGAGGGACCATAATCTCAATGGGGCGATCGGAGGTACGGAAGAAGACTGCGTTGCTGATTAAGTTGAAGAATTAGTGACTCTTCCAACCAAAAAATGGACAAATACAGATTTGAGCAAACCCTAGCCAGTCTAACAATGAGATTATACAGCTTTCAGAGGAAAGCAAATTCAGAAGTTAAAAATAGTGAAATCCACCTGCTAACATGTAAATTGATAAAAGATGAAGACAATGATATCAACATCCAGTGATAAGAAAAAACGCGAAGAAAGAATATTCCAGCGCTTTGTAAATTGATAACATATGAAGACAATGATACAGAGATGAGAAAAACGCCAATAAAGAATGTTACAGCCCTTCTTCACAGAATTTGCAGAACTTCATACAGTAGATCAAATCAGGAAGAACATTAAAATACCACTCTAATATCCTTGGAGCTCAACATCTGTCATTAAAAATTACAATCCCAAGATTTGGACATAATAGGCTCAGAATGATACATAGAATTAAAACAGAAATTATTTTCAACAAAACATTATTACATTTCCCACAAAATCTCCTAAGTTCCCGCAAATGATGTCAAAGATGGCACAGCTATGGTTTTGGAGAACACACAATAATGGTGAGGCGGATTACAACAACACCACGGGTCATATAGGATGCTTCTTCAGCTCAGAATTCGCCAGCTGCTCATGCTCTCTCTTAGAGCCGTAGTACGAAGAAGTGAAAACACATCTCTCCCATTCAGACAAAACAATATCCAAGTACACAGAAGGACAACAGTCAATACAGTACTAAATTGACAGACTAGCACAAACATTGCCTTCCGCGTGGACATGCACCCAGCAAAGAAGAATAAAGCTTAACAACAAGTCCTAACGCCAGCAATGACAATCGAAAATGGTGAATAGCATATCGGAATTTGATGATATCCAGCAGAAGGGACACTACAAAAGGCCTGCGCTAAAGAACCGATCATGCATTCAAACATGGACCAGAGTATCAAAATAATTAATTCAGTCACCCTCTTGAACTTGATAAGTTTCACGGAAGTTGGCCGAATACAGATTGGTTAGTCAACTGCACATACATTAGTTAGCGTTTCAGAGCATGTATAGTCACACTTTCTGTAATCGGCCTTCTTTCATTAAACAAGCTCTAACACAGCTGACAAGTTATATAAGACTGGATAGTCACGGAGTCAAAGATTTCTGCAACACATTTACAAAAACCACCGCGGTGCCCCTACACACCGAACAAATTTGACAGAGATGGAGCTCATTTCACGAAAGTTGGCCGATGACACATGGGTTTGAATAATGCGCAGAGACGAGATTGCGTTTTAGCGTATGTGCAAGATCGCAAACATGTCTTGGCGCAGCAAGCCACATGACTTGTCATCAGCCTTCTGCCATGAAATGAGCTCTAACAAAAGCTAGAATCAGCAACGTTTGGAATGCTGGTCATCATCACAGCCTACTATGATCTCAGCTAATCAATTGATAAGATACCAAACTTCAGCGACAAAAGGGTGGGTTCAGCAGAAGTCTGATCATGAGCAAGAGAAAGTTGAGAAAATTAGAGAGAAAATCGTTCAGCAGGAGGCTGAAAGATAATTAATCCGTAGGGAACTAAATAAACATACCGAAACAACACCATCAAAGACCAAAACAGATAAAAATTGGGAGGGGCACTGAACAGTTTAACGGAAGGAATGAGAACACTCGCAAGTTAGAAGCGAGAGAAAAAAACGGGAGCACTAACAAGTGGGAGATGAAGAAATGAATAACAGTTGTGCAAATGAGGGAGAAAACCCAGAGAGCGACAGCTGGAATACGGAGAAACGGAGATACACAAAATGGGCACTTCGATCACAAGATGGCGGCTGACAAGTACAGCAACTCCCGGCGTCAGTATCAACGACGCCCAAAGAAACAGGAGAGGTGAAAATCACCACAAAGCCCGTGACGAGGACCGAGAAACTTAACAAGACGAATGCTTGAAACATTCTGAAATTCTGTCAACTCGTGGGTTTTAATCGGCCGACACGCCTAGTTCGGAGTCTTTTGACTCCTCACAGACGCCACCGGAGGGTGCCCGTAAAAGTAGTGCCAGAAAGAAGGGGAAACACAGCTCAATAGGAGATAAGAGGAAACTTAGAAAATGGAGAGCGAAAATCAACGAGATGAAAAGCACTAAACAACAAACGAAAAACTAAAGAAACCCCAAGGCCGGGAAGAAGAGGCACACGATGTCTGACACCGGACCACTTAACGCGCAATAGACACAAGGATGATTAAAACCCCTGCGGAAAACACAATAAAAAATTCACCAGACGATGTACACAGTTAAAAGTAAAAATTGATCACAATAAACACAGCTGAGGGTTAAAGAAAACCACTATACCTTTCAAATCATTAGAAAAATAAACGTTAATCGGCACTGTCTCCCTTACTTTGAGGAGTCTGTTTGTAGAATGACGATTCCGGTTACGATGAACCAACTCCGCAGAACACCGGTGCGTCAAAATCCACTCGCTCAGAAGGTGGAGCGCCCGGTTACGCGTCTCTGGATGGAAAATGAACGGTCACGTGATTTCTCTCTCCCTGGTTCTCTGCGCAGAAGTTCTAAAACGAGTCTTACGCCTCTCCCACCAACTCCTCTTCAACCGGCTAACCGTTAATGCGCTCCTGTTCAATGTCGAGAGTTGCGGAGGGACACGGTTGATGAATGATTAGACCATTTAGAGATCCCCAAGTGAGTCCGTGTCTCGATGACGCACTTGTGAACGCTGTGAACGTAGCTTGGGCGGTTGAGTAGAAACCTCGAGCACGTCTAGACAGCTCGCTTCGTCCGCCATTGTGCCTTCTCTGTTCATTTTATCTCATTATTCCATTTGGTCTCTCTTCTGTTTTTCGACCTCTTTCCCTTCCGTCTGTTTTGCTATCAACCATTCTTTCATTTCTCTTTTTTATTTTTCTTCCCTCTCGATTGGTGTCGCTTATCACTCTTTCGCACGCTGTCAATTCCTACTGATGGCTTAATTACTGCAACACTTGATGACTGAAATATGGGAGTTGGTGAGTTAGTATGAGCTCAGGGGCGCTCTGGCCGCTGGCGGTCTGTGTCAGCGGCGCATCCACAGGGCATGTGCCCCCAACCTACATAACCCTCAAATTTTGCCCTTTTTCAGGAAGTCGCCGATAATTTCTTACTGCAACGCTTCGAATTTAAAAATTTGTGGGCGTGCCCCCCTCCCCCAGAAAAATTGTCTGGATCCACTACTGATCTGTGGGAGGGGGGGGGAGATTTCGGAGCAGCCCTGAAATCAGGATTTGTAAGCTCAAGCCCCCCCCCCCCATTATTTGAAATAATTTTTTTTTTTTTTCAAATTTGCGTTCCTGAAACCCCCACTTGTTTTTCTAATTGGAAAAGGGCTAAAAAAAGAGGAAAACGAAGAATTTACTGATTCTTCAAGCCCCTCCCTTTGTATTTTGGAGGAGGGCTCAAGAACAGTGAGGAGCAAGAAAAAAGTCAAAAGAATGAGATTACACAGTCAATATTGCTTAGAAATTATGAAGGCAGCGCCAAAGTAGTTCTTTTTATTTTTCAAAATAAATAGTGATTTGTGGCAGGGTGGTGATCGCCATGCGGGCCCCAGGCGTTTCGTGCCCTTTCCCAGATCCTTAGCAAGAGGAGAAATGGGCCCAGAGAATAACGCCCAATTGAGTGATACTGGGGCCTTGCCTGCAGAGTTGAGCGACATCGGAGCCCCCGACCACATAGAGCGGGAGCTAATGAAGGGAAAGGAAAGGTTAGGAGAGGGAAAATGGAAAAGATAAAGGTTAGGAAAAACGAGGAAAGCAATTTATGATGCTTCGAGAAAAATGTGGTGTCTGTGAAACTAGCTGTAGGCCGAATCTAAAAATTTTGACTTTTGTGGGTTAAGGGGACCTGGGAGCATCTCAACCATCTCTTGAGGATGCCCATGACACAGCTAAGCAACACCTTGAATTTTCTCTCAATTTTTTTAAAATCCCTAAACTGCATTTAGGAGGCCATATTTTTTAGATCAATAGCATCGATTTTGAAGAGATGTTGAGCAAAAATTTCTGGATGAAATTTTCAAATTTTTGTTTAAAAAATACCTTAGGTACCTGGTACTTACTTGTTAATGCATATTTGATTTTTTCCGACTACAAGCTTCAACTGCGTTGTAGAGGCAATATTTACCTTAAGATAATTTTGTAAGCAATCATACATTCATACCTAATTATCTGTTGCAGTCAGGGATGCGAACCGGAACCCGAGAACCGGGAGACCCCTTCTTTTTGACCGAACCAGAACCGGAACCTGGATCCTCGGTTACGTCGGAACCGAAGCCTGGATCTTCGGTTACGTCAGAACCGGAACCCGAATTTAAAGTTGAGAACCGCAAATGGAACCGGTTCCACATAGGTTCCTGAAACTCGATTCACTGTAAGCAATTATGTTCGCAGTGATCCAAAATTGCCGTTTTGCATGATTTTCATTTTTTCATAACCCTTACTTTTTCAAAAAGAATTTTGGAAACATGCTTGGGATACATTTTGAAGTAAGTATTTTCGCCTGAACTTTGTCCTCAAATTGCAAGAATCGAAGTTTTTCTCTTGTTAATTATTTTCATGCGGAATGATATAAAACATTAAATCTTATTCACTGCGCAAAGGCCCTAAAGATTTTTCCTGCTTGAAAGCAGTACTTTGGGGAAAAATAAAGAAAATGAACCGGGAATCGGAACCAGGTTCTGAAACCGGTTCTAGAACCGGAACCAGGACCGATTCTAAGTTTATCAGATGATTTGGAACCGGAACCGGTTCTAAATTCCGGAAAGGTTCGCATCACTGGCTGCAGTGGTGGATCCGGAAAATTTTTCTGGGAAGGGGGGGCGCCTGTGTAACATTGAAATTTGAAGCATCGGTGGAAGCAACTTCAGGCTATTTTCTACTAAAAAAAATGCAAAATTTGAGGCTTCTGGGGGATTTGCCACCGGTCTGCTGTAATCTATTTCAGCTGGATCTTATTTTCAACCATTGTTGAATCGACCAGCGAGTAAAAGCTCCGTCAAGAAATTCCTCTTAGCTAAAGCTTAAGAAACTGCAATTTAAAATGTTCCTATTTTTAAAATGATCCCGCCATGTTTGATACAAATTTTCCGTAATTTTTGGACGAAGTGGTTTTTAACGTGCTGTTAAAGGTAGTTTCAGAAGGGTAGGCGCACCTAAACCGATAATCTTTGGAATTCGTCAACATTATTTCTAATATTACTCGATGAAATTAATGAAAATTAACTGCGGAAAATCCTGCTCAGAGCCGTTTTCGCGATGTTCGTAAAAAATATAAGTGGTCCCGCTAGCCAACCGCTTCTGGGGTTTTAAACTTGACCGGGATGGCTACCGCCACTTATAATGGAGTGTTCACTTTTCAATGAGGAACACTTTAAACACAAAAGAATAAAGTCAGGGGCCAATTCGGTATTGATTTGGAGGAATAAAAGTTGAAAAAGCGCCAAAGATTATGGTTTTGGTGCGCCTACACTTCTGAAATGAGCTCTAGGAACCTTAGATTTTGAATTTTCCTCGTCTTTTAAGAGGGCTTTACGAAATTTTCTAGCCGGATAGCTTTTAACCAAGGTTTAGAGAGGCTAAATTTTCACAATTGTCCAAGGGACATGGGCGGATCCAGAGACGGGGGGGCACCCCCCCCCCTTGAGCCCCCCCCTCGAAAAAAAATAAAACAGTAGGAGGAAGAGAAAGATACGGGAAAGCAAAAGAAAATGAGAATCTATAAGTATGATTCATGTAATTTTCTAATTATTATCTTGTTTGGGAATGGGGAAACAATAGCAAGGGCGGGATTTTCCACTTTTACGAACAAAAATTGAAATGAGGTAGTATAAAAATGAGGAGTAAACGGTTAAAATATGCCTCAAATTGGCTGGAAAGAAGCTTAAATTTTCAAATCTTTCTGGGGGGTTCCCCACTCACGTTACAAAAATGCTCCCCCCCCCCCTATGAGACTTTCTTGGATCCGTCCCTGCCAAGGGAGAACCCCTGACAACCCCTTCTTGAACCACTAGAGGAAGTGATGTCCTCCTCAGCCCCCCCCCCCCCCCAATCAAGCAAATCTCAAAAGTTGCTCAAGTAAGTTTAAAAAGCCCATCCATCGGGTTAGAAATAGAATCAGGTTAGGATACGTGGATCTGCCTTTGTCTTCAGCAGAACTGAGAGCAATCAATAAATTTTGTAACACCAGTTTTTACCAGTGGCGGCTCGCCTAAGGAGGCAAGGGAGGCTGTGCCTCCCCAGACATTCAGAGGGAAGAAAAAATAACGTCGACAAGACAGTAACGAGAGACAGCATATTAAAATTAGGAAAATCACAATGTCCGTAACTCAAAAACTTGAGTCAATCTTCACTAGGAGAGAGCGCAAGAGAAGAAAGTTATAAGCGGGCAGGGAACGAGATTTCAGACTCGCGAAACGACAGCATTCAGCAGTGCCAGAGTCTGTGCCTCGTCTCCTCGTCGAGAGGCACAGACTCCGAGACGGTCGAGTCAGTCAAGTGGTGTTTGGCACACACACACACACACTCACACAACCAAGCAAGGACTATGCAGGGTGCACGCACTAACGAAGGTATCGGAGCAATACCGCCTCTACTCATACCCGGCTGCTCTGTTTTGAGATCGGGGAGGTTATGTTCGTCTTGGTATACGTAAGCTTATGGCCCGCTTATGGAGTTATCGAGTATTTTGTTGGTTTTTTGAAGTTCAACCAAAATTGGAAAAGCACGTCAGTAATGAAAGTTTTGGGCTTAGTTACTTACATAAAGTATTAAAAGACTTGAAAATCATATTTAGAGAGGATAAATCACGATTTTGAATTTCATCAACATTGCACTCTCCATAAGCTCTGTATACCAAGATGACCCTAACCTCAAAGAAGCAACTTGGTATGTGTAGAGGCGGTATTGATCGGAGGCTGCTATCCTCCACGACTCCCGCAGCGTTGCCGAGCCAGTAGCCGGATATAGGTTGTCCCAAGAATGATTGGACTTGACAACTGTAGCTTTAAATGAAAACATCAGCTTCCATCCTCAGATAGAGCAACCTGATTGGTTAGGAGCCGTAAGAAGCTGATGTTTTCATGAAAACCATAGAAGTGTCAAATCCAATCTTTTCTGGGACAAGCTATAATAACCTTCATGCCAGTCGCCAAACCAGCCGCGCCTGTTTGTTTTTTTTGTCAACGTGTTATCGGTTTTCAGGTGTGTTCCCCCCCACCCCCCCCCGGCCTTCTTGCTGGGGGGGTCTGGGGGAGACACCCCCCCCCCACAGCCTCCCCAATACCAAAGCCCACGAGCCGCCACTGGTTTTTACGATGGACCACGCGCAAAAATGTGTCATTAAAGAACAAATTTCAAAATATTTCGCTGTAGGGCCTCCTGAACTTTCCGTGGGGATTATCAAGTGGCACTCTCATTACTGATGATTGCGCAATAGGCTTGCATTTGGTGAAGGATCATCCAAATCTTAAATTGGAGAAACTGCAAGAGATGTGGTAAAGTGATTTGTTAAACGGCGAGGTTGTGTGTGCGTGTGTGAATGTGTGTGGGGGTTGGGGGGGGGGGGGGGGGGGGGGGGTTAATCATGATTAAATAGACTCGTTTAGTGTGCGATACATCGCCCATCATTTTGTGACAAACAAACCATCTTCCGCTCAGCCGGAGCATCAACAAAATAAGTATCATGAAGACAAACGTCAACACAAGAGTTTCCTCAAATAACTTTAACTCCTGTGAGTCCCCCTGCCATGCCGGCCCTGCCCAGTGCCCCCTCCCCCAATTTAAAGAGGAATAAAAACCAAAAACCCATGGCTGAGCGGGGGACGGGACGGTCAATGAGCTATAACTTTAGAGTGGCACATCAAGGAACGTTCCGCTGGTTCATTGTTGTCACCTAGGGCGCCGCCATCTTACCGTAAAAATAGGTTTTCAGGTTAAGTTTTGTAGGTCGTTTCCGGTCGTTCAGTGAACAAACCAGAGACAATGTGTAATAGAGACCACGCACTATCTATCTTGCCGATGTTTGCGCGCGGTGGCAACTTTTTTTTTTCGGGATCTCAACAGAACACCGCAAACATGGTCCATACGTTGACTGATGAGAAACGTCGTTGCGATTTTTGCCTAGTGAAACTGAAGCACCGAAATTGCATCAGTCAACGTATGGACCGCGTTGGATGGTGCACCCTCATGCTCCCTGTGTTAATTCCTGTTGAGTCCCGACAAAAAATAAGTCAGCCACCGCGCGTACGGCTAGTGCGTAGTCTCTATTATAATATTGTCTCTGGAACAAACCAATGAGCTATAACTTTAGAGTGGCAGCGAGCTGGTCAGGCCCGGATTTACCCTTTTGCCGCCTGTGGGCGAGGACGAAAGTGCCGCTCTCATCGTTTATTTATCCACGAGAGGGGGGTCTGGGGGGACACCCCCCAGGAGAAGGGGGTGCCCCCCAGAAATTTAGGAAATTCTAGAGCTCTAAGATGCAATTCTGGCCAATTTTCGATGAAAAAATCAACCCCGTAGTGATCTCGTTTCCCCGCTTATTTATAGCTAGTCCCTCTTCCCTCCCCTTTTCCCTCCCTCCTGAACGAAATCCATCTAAACCCAGATGCACTGATGGTGATGGCTGATCTGCATCCTTTGAGCGGTAATTTGCACGCACCGCCACTCGCCACCGCGCACCGAAAACACTCGCGCTCGTCATGGCCGTGGCTTGCGGGGGTGGAATACTTATTATTTTATCATCGCCCTGGAGCGTGTCGAGGAGGAGAGGGCGCATGTGGATACCTTTGCTCTGGGCGTCACTCTCTGAGGGCGGCAAAGCTAGAGTGAACAAGCAAAAAACAAAAACAAAACCAGAAAGTGTGATCAAAGTGAAAACTTTGTCTCACAAGGCGGCAAAATCAGTGTGTACAAAGAGAGACAAAATGCAGTCATCAAATTTATAATTTTGATGGGCGGCGAACCGGCGATTTGCTAAGGGCGGCAAAATGTCAACCTCCCCCCACCTCTGGAAACCACGGCACCCCCTGTCATCGCCACACGTCAAGAACTAAAATTTTGTTTAACCGTAGAATTTCTAGGATGTGGGATTTTTTCTTTTTTCTCTTTTTTTTTGCTTTTTCCCTTTTTTCCCTTTTTTTTCATTTCTTTTCCCTTCCCCACCCCACTTTTTTCCGTTCACCGCCCAAATTTGCCGCTCCCAGAATTTTGCCGCTGGGGGCAGCCGCCCACTTTGCCCCCCCCCCCCCCCCCTAAATCCGGGCCTGCCCCTGGTCCACCTTGTGCCACACAGGGTAGAAGGAATCCCGGGAAAAAGCAGAATTTGGACGGCAGATTCCAAGGTTTGAGATTATATTTTTGTAGGTCGTTTCCGGCGGTGCCCGAGTTTGTTTACGGAACGACCGGAAACTACCTAAAAAACTTAACCTCAAAATCGATTTTTACGGTAAGATGACGGCGCCCTAGGTGACAACAATGAACCAGCGGAACGTTCCTTGATGTGCCACTCTAAAGTTATAGCTCATTGGAACAAACTCGGGCATCGCCGGAAACGACCTACAAAATTTAACCTCAAACCTTGGAATCTGCCGTCCAAATTCCGCTTTTTCCCGGGATCAAAGTTCAATTTCGACCCATTTTCAAAAAATCAGGACTCCCATTTAAAAAGTTGGAATTGGAAAAACTATAATAGTCTAAAATACTCTAAAAAGCAAGGACTTTTCAGAAAAAAATACGATTCTGCCATACATTTAGTCCAAATTTGGTTTTAGAGCTTCCCAAACAGTGTTCTAAAATATTGCCCCTCAGAGGGGCTACCTATCTCAAAAATTCCGAGGCAAGACCCCTATCGAGTGATACATCGCTCAAAAGGGCACACTGAACTGAGCATTTTGGCGCAAACCGCAGGTCGATATCGTTTTCAGTTTTCGATGTATCGAATGGCGAAGTCGGATTTTCATCCGTTGTCAAATTCCGATACATCGAAAACTAAAAACGATAGACTGATTTAGTGAATCGGCTGGACCTATCGAAGTTCCGACTGGTTCGATATACATGGGTTCTCCCATAAGGAATCGGAATGCGATTTTCAAGCGGAAATTTCGGCCTTTTTGAGACATTTTTTACACGTCGGAGGTTGCGATAATGGAATCTACGTATCCTCAAGTGCCAGGAACCAGCATAAAATAGGGCGATAGCGCAAAATTTAAACTAGTTATGCCGCATATATCGAACCAAGTCGTGAAAGTGAGGTTATGGCACCCCATTGTTTACATCCTTCCTTCCAACCTCTATGAACTGCAAAACTTCCATAAATTTCGACATTTAGCTGTTATTTCTTCGAAACTTTAAGAGGAATTATGTGTCAGATTATAGTAGCACACTCACTTGCACTAACATTTTGAGTCCTGTAATGCCTGACATTACCACAGATTTTAGAAAAAGGCATGTTCCGTAACTCTACCCGAGTCTTCGTTTGAATTTTTCAGTCATATTCTTCAACCTGCCGGTGTTTCGTTCGTTTCTTTGATGCTTGTATCCTTCATTTACCTCTTACCCTTCAATACCATACTTCTAAAAACATTGTCGACTGTAAAGAACCTTTCGGCAGGGTGATTCAGTCCCGTCATCAATCAACCGTCCTCCCACACGTTCCTGACTGTAGCCTTCCTCTAGCTTTATTTGAGTGTTCCCCCTTTAACTTGTCTAGATTTGAATTACAGATAGAAGGTAAGAACCTATTGTTGTAATTTAGATGTGTTAGTAACCCAGCGATAAAATTTTAGGCTAGGCAAACGACAATAAAGTACCTACTTAGATTCTGTACCGTTGCGGTGATGAGGAAACACTAACTTGTTGAGTAATATCAAGCATATTGGAGCTCAAAATTTCAAAGCAGGTGAACTACAATACTCTAGTATATTATTCCTCCAAAAGTTCTAAAGAAATAACAGCTAAGTGTCGAAATTTATGGAAGTTTTGCAGTTCATAGAGGTTGGAAGGAAGGATGTAAACAATGGGGTGCCATAACCTCACTTTCACGACTTGGTTCGATATATGCGGCATAACTAGTTTAAATTTTGCGCTATCGCCCTATTTTATGCTGGTTCCTGGCACTTGAGGATACGTAGATTCCATTATCGCAACCTCCGACGTGTAAAAAATGTCTCAAAAAGGCCGAAATTTCCGCTTGAAAATCGCATTCCGATTCCTTATGGGAAAACCCATGTATATCGAACCATTCGGAACTTCGATAGGTCCAGACGAGTATATCGCATATAATCGCACGATATATCGACTCACTAAATCAGTCTATATTGACCAGCGGTTTGCGCCAAAATGCTCAGTTCAGTGTGCCCTTTTGAGCGACGTATCACTCGATAGGGGTCGTGCCTCGGAATTTTTGAAATAGCCCCCTGAGGGGCAATTTTTATAGAACACTGTTAGGGGGCTCTACACCAAATTCGGACTAATTGTATAGAAGAACCGTATTTTTTTCTGAAAAGTACTTGATTTTTAGAGTATTTAATACTCCTAGTTTTTCCAATGGGGCTATTGCACACTTTTGCTATCAGCGATTTAATAGACGATTCTGGTATAAAAACCTCTAAAAATAACGATCCCAAGCAGCAGAATTTTGCAATTAATTGTACACTTTATAGCAATTTCATTGCAAGCAAATTGCTATTAAATTGGCAATTAAATCAACAATTAATTGCCAATTTTCCTTCAATATCCTGGCAATTTGTGGCAATTAATTGAAGCAAAATTGAAGGGAAATTGCAATTAAATTGCAATTAAATTGCAATTTATGGGGTTGAAATTGGAGAGAAAGTGAAAGGGGCAGTGGAGTAGGGATGGAGGGAGGGATGGGGGGGGGGGTTGGGAAGAATAAAATCGATAAAAATTATGATCATACTTTTCGGTGAATTCCATACATCTGTCTCTCTCAACTTCTAGACAAAGTTTAACGCCACGACCGGGAATCGAACCCGCGACCTATCAATTCTTAGCCTAGCGTCCTAACCAGTACACTGCCCTGACAATTGAAGATTTGCGACGAATTTCAAGTATATAAGTTTGCGGACGTTCATTTTGGAAAATACGGTCGGATGTAATCCGATTAGCGTGAAAATTGGTGGCCCTAGGTAAAATTGGTCGAGGAGTCCGATTCTGCTATCCATTTTTCAAATTTCGAAAATCCAAGATGGCGGCGATATGCTTATCATGACTAACTTGCCTACTTTTCAACGGATTTGCACGAAATTTGAGACTGGGAGATATTTCCACATGAGGAAGCCAAATCTGCCACCTGTTATTTAAATTTAGAAAATCCAAGATGGTGGCGATATGCATATCATGTCTAATATGCCTAATTATCAACGGATTTTCATGATATTTAGTATCCGAGGGCATATTTACGTAAGGAAACTGAATCTGCTACCTTTTTTTCAAATGCCAAAAATCCAAAATGGCGGTGATATCCTCATCATGACTAACTTGCTTAGTTTTCAACGGATTTACAAACAATTTATCATCCAGTGGTATTTTCACACGAGGAAGTCGAAAATGTCATCTACTATTTAAATTTTGCAAATTAAAGATGGCGGCGATTTGCTTATCACGTCTAACTTGCTTAGATTTCAACGGATTTACATGAAATTTGGTTTCCGGAGGTGTTTTCACGCGAGAAACCCGAATCTGCATCCATTTTTCAAAATTCAAAATCCAATATGGCGGTGATATGCATATAATCGCAGCGTCACTTAATATTGTCAAAATTGAACGAACTTGGGGTAAAAAATAATCTACACAGCAAGCACTTTACGATGGGCTTGGCGCCGATACCCGAAACTGGGGTTCAAAATCATCCAAAATTGTCGAATTTTTATTAGGCCTAAAAGTCAAATTTAAATCAAATTTTGGGTATCAGCGCCAAGCCCATCGCAGAGTGCTTGCTGTGTAGATTATTTTCTACCCAAAGTTCGTTCGTTCAATTTGGACAATTTTAAGTGACGCTGCGACTATATGCATATCGCCGCCATAATGGATTTTGAATTTTGACAAATGGACGCAGATTCGGGTTTCTCGCGTAAAGTGAGTGCCAAAATATTGATATTATTTATTGAAAAACTTTCAAAAAATTATTAATATTTTTTTTTTCACAATTGTTTAAAAATTCGTCCAAAATTTTCAATAACTTTTCAACAGTTGTTAGACAATTTTTAAAAGTTGTTGCCACATCATGGCAGTGGCGGTTCGTGAATTGTGGCAACAATTTATTTTCTCCATTTGAGCCTATGTAAAACAATTGCTCCTCGATCCTCATGAGGGACACATTGCACTCAAGAAATCTATACTTTTGCATAGGTTTAAATGGCAAAAATGCACGGTTGCCAAATTGCACGAGCCGCTCCTGCAACATGGTGTCGACAAACTGGAAACACTTTTTTTTTGTTGTTGTTGTTGCTTCGGTGACCAAATTTAATTGCCATTTCATTGAAATTACATTGCAATTTCATCCGCAAAAACTGAGTGGACACTATCCAAATCTGATCCAGATTCCACACTGAAAAAAAAATGATTGCTGGAATATCAAAATTTGCTTTGCTGAAATAGCAAATTAATCAATTTGCTGGTTTATACATGCTCATGGATAATTGAGCGATAGTTTTGTAAAAATTACAAAATGAAAATTGTAAATATTGCAAATTAAAATATTGCAGTTTTTGCATTCATTTTTTATGTAAACATAACAAACAATTTGCTAGTTTATCAATACAAATAGCAAAAAGAGCAAAATTGAATTGTAGTTGTAGCAAATAAAAAAATTATAAAAATTGCAAATTAAAAAAATGCTATACGAGCAAAATAAATCGGCCAATTTGCAGAAACATTTATAAAAATGGCAAAATTCCAATTTGCTCAAATTGCAAATTGACATGTATGCAAAAATTGCAATTTGTTTTGGAAAAACAGCAATAACATTTTTTAAAAGTAACAAAATGTATTTTGCTCAAATTGCAAATTAACTTTTTTGCGAAAATTGCAAATTCATTTGTTTGCAAAAATTGCAATTTGTTTTATAAAACAGCAAATTATTTTAATTACAAATGCAAAACATAATGGTATCCGTTCGGTCGTTCGCTGAAGCGCGCCTCCTGCGGAGTGCGGAGTCCGGTCAAAGCGAGCCTTATCAAATAATTTTCTCTTTTCAGCTTTCAATGGGTTTGTTGCAAACTTTTGCTACAGCGCTATAGAGTTTTGAATCTGATTAAAATCGCCTGAAAATTACATTGGCGGCATCAAATAGTCATAAAATCCATTAATAAACCCACAAAACGCATTATAAAGAAAACCATAATGGCAGTCGTAAAGCCGAACAATCTGTGCATGCGCACGTCGAACATCAAAGATAGGCGATCAGTGGCGTCATTTCGGGTTCGGCTTGGGGGGAGGGCAAAAATGTGATGACCTTTTTTTTTTTTTTTTTTGCTCATCAATATTATTTTAGACACTCTCCAGCCCTGCACATTTACGGCCCTAAATTCCAACAAAACTCGTTAATGACCACCAAATTTTAGTTCAAAACTTTTTTCTTCTCCTAAAAAAAAAAAAAAAAAAGAAAAAAAAAGAAAGTCATCACTTTTTCACTTTTGGCCGACCCTTGGGGGGCAGTTGCCCCCCCTGCCCCCCCGCAAATGACGTTACTGTAGGCGATCCATTTTCCCCTTTTTCGTTGAAAGGGGGGAAAAGAAAATATCTCTACAGTCAAACTGTGATTTTAAAAATTTGCATGGTCAAGATGTTGTGTTCTATGAAGGGTGGAGGGGGGGGGCAAAATATCAAGAATATAGTGTGTTTAAAAACTTAAGTGCCAAACTTATGGAGTGTATTTTTGGGGTCAACATATATTTAAGGCTTTATTTTCCTACATGAATAAGTGCTGCAAATGTTTCTCTTCTGAGCTAGAGCCCTCCAAAGTTTTGAAAACAAAAAACAGAAAACAAAACAAACACAAAAAACAACACCTTTGAATCATCTCCTTATAGATACATCTGATCTAAATTTATTTTTTTCATAATTTCTCACCAAATAAGCTCAATTGGACAGCACTTGTCACAAAAGAACCGAGTGACATTTTTGATAAAATTGAGTTATTGATTGATAGACGTAGCAATACTGAATCTCGAAGCGACAAGTGCTTCTTCTAATAACAACTACTTCCTGTCAAAATTCCAGGTAAAAGTGAGCTGGTGAGCCTCATTGAAGTCATTGTCCATATATGATGAAATAAAATGAGAACTTGGTTCCTTTTTCTGATTAGGTTAAACCTTAATCCGAGTCACGTAAGGAACCAACACCGACTTGGTTCCTTTAATAGAATTGGGAACGGACTTAAGTCCGGATTAACGGATTTTAAATTAATCAACACTGTAAACCAACTCTGCCGTTTGGTTTCTCTTAGAGATTCGTTTTTCGTGATTATGCCAAACAAAAAGAAGAAAGGAACCAAGTCACTTTAAACGCTAAAAATTAAGTACCTACCTTTCCTGTATAGGAAATTCTACTTTTCCGGTGTTGAAATGCGAAAACATAACACGGTAGTTGAATGAAATCAAAACGTAAGTAATTCCAAGTTTTTTGTTTAAATGCTAGCTCTTCAACTTTGGACTCAATTTTCTCGAGATTAGCTCCATGTCACGTGGTTCCTTTTTAATGAATGCTGTCTAATTATTATCATTGCTAGCAAAAGCATTAAAGCTGTTCAGACTTTAGTGGCAAGCTTTTCCAACACCTGCGTGTTGGAATTTTCCCTGCTTGTTTTTTTTACTTTGAGTTACGCCTGATTCAATTAACCGTATCAACTGCACTTATAACTTTTTTCCCCCGGACAAAACTATATTATTTAAATTTTTTTTTACAAATTTCACCCTTGAATCAAACGTTTTATTTAAAAGTTATGAAGATTTTCGTGTTTTGATAGACATTCCTTCCCTCTTCCCGGTTCTCAATGGGCTGGATCAAAAGTAATCCCAGTTTTGGACGCCTAAAATCAAGTTCCATCACCTCCCAAAATATCAGTACAAGATAGACCGAAACTATTTTTGCCCATATATTTTAAAGATAGTTGTTTTCGAGTTTACCTCTCCACCCTAGGGAAACTTCCTCAGGGGTCTTAATTTCGAAAATTTCCCTAGCGAATTGGTCCTTCGAAAAGATAAAGAACGGCGCAAACCACGTCCAAATATCTTTAATAGTGCAAAAGTTATGACCACTTTCAGTTACTTTACAGCCACCCTGTATATAAAGTTACCCCTCAATCTATTATACTAAGCCCCTCCGCCCCTCACTATATCTCTTGAGTAAGAGCCATCGAAAATAGCACCCCCTGAAAAAGCTATAAACGTATAAGGGAAATGGCGCAATGTTCCATCGATAAGGAAAAAAGTTAAAAGGTGCATTATTTTTGAATCACCCTATATATCCCAAATGGTTTTTAATATTTTGAAAATCCAACATCAGATTCGTTTTTCTTGACCAAAATACCCCTGGCTATCAAATTTCATGCAAATCGGACGTTAAACAACTGCTATTTGTCCTTTTTTGCCGCCCGCAAGCTTATATACCGAAATTGTGTCCGCAGTCACCATCGGCTCTAGCTGGTGTATTGGATAGGATACTGGATTAGGAATCTGTAGGAATAGGTAGGTTGTAGGTTCAAATCCCGGTCGGGAACTTGACAGCTAAAAAATTAGGAATAACCACAGAGTCCGCGGTATTTGGTAGCAGCGCGCTGTGTGCCC
The DNA here is from genome assembly GCA_011764245.1 of Trialeurodes vaporariorum. NCBI lineage: Eukaryota > Metazoa > Arthropoda > Insecta > Hemiptera > Aleyrodidae > Trialeurodes > Trialeurodes vaporariorum. The sequence goes on from VMOF01000320.1 coordinate 45,436,119, forward strand.
AACCTAATTGCATGACAATATTACCTACTATAAATTGCAATTTGATAATGGTCGATTGGCGAGTTATGTATTGTAACTTGTACAGTAAAATTATTGTTGGTTGAGCAAAAAAGTTGTGTTAATATTGCAAATTGAAAATTGCTGGTTGAACAAAAGGGAAATTGTTGATATTGCAAATTGAAAATTGCTGGTCTACCAAACTCATTTCGTAAGTTTTGTAATTTAAAATGTCCAAATGACAAACATACTTTGCTAATTTTGCAATCCTTAATTTGCAATTTTTGCAAAGTAAATGTTTGCAATTCTTCCAAAACATTTTGTTATTCAAGCAAAACTGTCATTTCATAGAATTGCAAATTACTGTTTTGCCAGTCCAGCAAAATGAAGAGTGTAACGTTTTTTTGCAATTAGCAATTGCTATTTTAGCAATGCCCCATGCTCTTCCAACAAACCTTTTTTTTCAGTGCATCGCAATTTAATGGCAATTGAATTGCATCTCTCTTGTAATGAAGTTGCGATTTTATTGCAATTCCATTGCAATTTCATTCATGTCAATTTAATCGCGATTTAATTGCGATTTTTAGTCAGATTTATTTCAATAAAATTGCAATTTTACCTTCTTCAATTTAATTGCAATAAATTGTTGATTAATCGTCGATTTTTTTACAATTAATTGCAATTTCTGCTGCTTGGGATGGCAGCACTAAAAACTTCCGAAATCCATTCCTAAACTCAATAAACGCTTTTATTTGCGCAGGCGTAATGGTAGCTGAGGGTAGTAACAATGGGAGATTCCTACGTAACAATATACTGCAACTCCATCAAGAAGTGACCAATAAGAGACAACTTTCATTTGACACCGGTGTCACTATAGGTGTTGTGGTACCATTCATCGGATGTGGATCATAACTCTGATGACTAATTACTCTGTGAATCATCCTTGTCAGCATAGAAAGAGTGACGAAATTAAGATAGGAATCTCCCATTGTTACTGCCCTCGGCCACCATTACACCCTCGCTAATAAAAGCGTTTATTGAGTTTAAGAGTGAATTTCGGAACTTTTTAGTGCTGCCATTGTTATTTTTCGAGGTTTTTACACCAGAATTGACAGTTAAATCGCTCATAGCAAAAGTGTGCAACAGCCCCATTCCGACTTTTCAAATGGGAGTTCTGAATTTTTGAAAATGGGTCGAAATTGAACGTTGAACTTCGATGTATCGAAAACGAAAAACGATATCGACCTCTAGTTTGCGCCAATAGTCTCAGAATTTTATGCCCTTTCAAACGATGTATCACAAGATAGGGGTTGCCATTTGAAATTTTTGAGATGGCTCCCCAGGGGGGCTCTCTAGGGGGGGTTTGACCCCCCAAAAAATAAAGTTCATCTAAAGTTATGAAGAATGGTCCAAACCGCAACTTTTTATCTCAACTCGTTCAAAAGTTGGACAGGGGGGATATATCTGTAACACCCTGTATATCCCTCTCCTTTCCTCGGTTGAGTATTTCAATCCCCTCCCCCCCCCGGACCACCAGTGCGTAGGTATTTGTTTTTGATGCCTCGCCAATTATGATGTTTACGAGCCGACTCAATGCCTAAAACTTCAATTAAATTACATTTTTGGCTCCCAAAATATTTTCAATGTTTGGCAATCTTTGGATCACCGATTTTCACGAAATAAGGTTAGCAATCAGAAATTACTGTTCATCGTCAAGAAAGCTAAAGCGACAACTGCTGAGCCCATGAAGTCCTGGGAAGGAAGTTTAGACACTCGAACATGGCCGTAGCCGGGGAGAAGGGGTCATGAGGCTACAGCCCCCACCACCCTCCCCGAAATGCCAGATAAAAGGGGGAAAGGTGAATGAAAGGCAAACGGAGGGAAAAGCGGGAAAAAGATTTGCAGCCATCCCCGACAAAAATTCTAGATCTGCAGCCTCCACCGAAAAAAGTCCTGGTTACGGCCATGCCCCCGAAAATTGCCATTCAACTATGGTGGCGATGGCGGGAAACGTTTTTCTGGATGGGAGGGGGCGAGGGGGTTCACCTCACACCTATGACATTTAAACCTCGAAGCATTGCAGTAAGCAATTTTGGGAAATTTTCTGTCAAAGAAAGCAAAAATGTGTGGCTCGGGGGGGGGGGGGGGTGTCAGTTTCCACCCCCCCCCCCCACCCAATTGGAGTTATGTACATCTGATTTATACCTCTGGTTATGTCTTTTTTTTGGATTGTGAAGGATTGTGAAGCAATAAATATTCAATTTTCGGGTCCAACTTTTGACCTTGAGACTTTTTGAGATCTGAGGAAGGCCCAGTGTGAATGAATAGACGATTGAGAAGTTCATTTTCCGACAGTTCGGCGGTTTTCCATTAAAATTGGAGAATCGACATTTCTCAACAAATTAAAAGAATTTTGAGGTCCAATTACCACGCCAGGGCCATACTATTTTAAGGACAGACATATTTTTTTCCAAACATGCAAGTGCCTAATGGTAGAACATTTGGGTCTTTCTTTTTTTTTATTCGGACCTTTTTGGACGCCAAAGCATGGGATGGGCGGGGACCCCAGCCACGAAGTTAAATTAATCAAAATATGAATTTTGGAATCAATTCCTCTGAAAATGACTTGTAAGAATTGTTTTGCCCGCAATCCAGGGGTGCCCACTTAATATAAATCATACGAGCTACTCGTATACTACGAAATTGGGGGGGGGGGGTGAATTTTTTTTTTTTTTTTTTTTTTTTTTTTTCCTCCCCCTGTGTCGGTCCGATTTATTTTCCAAGGTCCTTTTTTGACGTAACCCCCTCCAAATTGTGCTTCCCCCATTCACAACTTAATTACCACCCCCCCCCCCCACAACTCAAAACGTAATCACTCCCCCTCCCATCCCTTGGATAGCTCCAAAACTAAACCTCCCAAATCGTATCCCCCAAACATTACCCCCTAACTAAACCTCCCAACCTCCCCCCCCCAAACAACAACCCCAACCAACACCCCCCAAACTATACCTCCCAACCTATACCCCCCGAAGTATACCCCCTAAATTCCTCCCCCCCAACTGTGCCCCATAATTATACCGTCCCAGATTCCAACCCCCTTAAGTCCAGCCCCCCCCTGATTCCAGCTACCCCCCCATGTCTAGCCCCCCCATCCCAAAGTTCAGATCCCAAAGTCCACCCCCCCCCCAAATACCGCTCCGAAATTCCAGCCCACCCCCCCCCCCCAGATTCCACTCCCCCGCAAATTATACGCCCTAATTTCACCTCCCTCAATTCCACCCCCCAACCGTACCTCGTAATTACACCCCCTAATTTCACCACCCAAATGCCACTCTCCCCCCCCCTAGATGCCACCACCCCCAAAATGCCAACCTCCCCCCCCCAGAATGCAAACCTCCCCCCCATATGCCAACCTCACTCCATTGCCACCCTCCCCCCAAATGCCACCCTCTCTGAGCCTCCTACCTCCCAACCTATACCCCCATCCTGTGGCGGCGTACCCACGGAAGGGATATGGGGGATAGATCCCCTCTTCCAGCCCAAAAAAGGGGAAAAAAGGAAGTAAGGAAAGGAGAAAAAATGAGGGGAAAAGAGGGAAAAAACGAGAAAAACATCAGAAAAACAAAAACAATAAATTAATACCTTCAAACTTTTCCTTAAAATGTCGATCTATTAAATCTTCAAGGTATGAAACACTCCGTTTTTCAAAAGAAATTGCCTAAAACCGCTTTCTCAGACGCATCCATTCTCAACATTTTCCCGCTCTCCAGGGACAGTTTTTTTTTTTTTTTTTTTTTTTTTTTTTTTTTTTTTTTTTTTTTTTGCGAAAAGCGTCAAAATAAGGTGCAAATATGGTGTGATCCTTATAGGCCAGACTTCTGGATTAAAATGACCATCCATTTGAATAATTTTTAAACCTTCTTTTTGGCTTCTATGGTGCACTTTATGGGTACCCATCCTCTGCTTGTGGAGTAAGATATTGCGTTAGTTTGAATGTTAATGTTTCTATTCTTTTCGTGTCTCTGGTTACCGTTCTACCTTCATTAAATTTATCGTCAGGGTCTTTTAGCGTCAAAAATTGAATGCAGAAAGCCAAAAAATTCGATTTTGTTTGTAATTGACGTGCAAGTATCAAATAATCTCATTATTGATGTACGTGAAACCATAAAAATCGTGAATCGTTTCCGATGGACGCTCCCAGCCCTCCCTCTCTTTCGAAAATTAGAACTATGTTCTTTACAAAACAAACTAAAAAATTGATTTATTTATTAGTTAAACTATCCTGAAAATGCTTCAAATTCCGATTTTGGGATGCCAAAATTCCAAAATTTTCTGGAGGGCTCCCGAACAGCTTTTGTTGCAGTGTCCTGTAATCTGGCTCTCTATTACAATAGTAGAGGACTGTAACGCGCTTTCAACGAAAAAATAATGTTTTTTTGTTCTTTAAAATTTGGTGAAACCCAAAGCGTTCCTAAAAATGAGGTTTTTTCTCGATCAAAATGTTTGCAACATCAAAAATCGTAGAGTATAAGTGGCCCGAAAATGCTTTCTGAGAGTCTCAAAAGTTCAAAATTTTCTGGGGGAGGCCCCCCGGACCCCCCTCTGCCCTTGGGGGGTATGTCCTAACCCCCAGACTCCTCGGTATGCGGTTTTCCCAAAAGTAGGGTGGTTGCCTCTGATCCTCCCCCCTCCCCCTCGAGCAAAATCCTGGGTACGCCACTGTTCCCATCTGTGCCCCATAATTATATCCCCTGAAATCCAGCACCGCACCCCCGGAATTTATCCCTCCCCATAATTCAACCCCCCCTCCCCAATTCTTTCTCCCTAAATCCCATTTCCCCATCTATATCCCGTAATTATACCCCTCTGAATTCCACCCCACCCAATTATACCACAAAATTCCCCCCAAGCACACGCATACCACAGTCATCCCCCCGAACGTTACTATCTAAACTATACCCCCTTAACCAACCCTCAATATTCCCATTATGTTCTTTCACTGAATACATCTTTTGATCGATACTACTTAGTACTCATGCGTCTGATAAAATACTGCATGATTATGAATACCGGATAGCATGTGGCACCTTCAGCGCTTACCCGCTCATATGAAAATTTAACACTTCATGAGCTTCGAGAAAAGTGTTCTATTTTGACTAAGAAAGTCCTTAAAATGCATTGCAGAGGGTTGAATTTTTTAAAAAAAAATCGGGGGAGGCCCCCCGAACCCCCCTCTCTTCGGGGGGGGGGGGGTGGTCCATACCCCCCGGATGGGGTGGTGGGAGTTTGATATTGGGAGGGGGGGTAACTCGTATGCAAGCTTGGGGGGGTTGGGCACCCCTGCCGCAATCAAAAACTGAAAACATTCTGTTTTGATTCTCGTGGCTAAACAGTAAATCAGAGAAAATTTTGAAAAAAGTTGTTTAACCGACCCAATCCCCTGCGAGTATAAAGAGAGGGGAGGGGGCATCGTAATAAAGTAGCTGCTGTTAGAGAATTAGACAGTACTAGATGTTCTCAGATTAAACCTGAAATTTTCTACCGAAATTGTTGAAAATATGTTCAGAACAGAATAAAATTCAACTCCTGTAAATTAAAACAGAAAGGAAGCCAACGGGAATGGAAGGTTAGGTTGACCTGACAAAGATTACTTTCACACGAATACATGTATGAGTAATCTTTGGCGGGAAGATTGTTGGATAAAAATGTAAACGAGCGCCTCGAGACTCCTCAGACCCCTTCTTCTTCTTCACTTCCATTCACGTGTCTTGACTCTTTCATTTACAGGGCCTCTCTTTCAACCTATGTAAAATAATCAATTCTAGGCGAGGTGACGAGCCAGGGGCGGCTTTGGGCTTAAGGTGATTCTTCAGCGTTTAGTGCCGATTTCTGCCACCAGAGCGCTACCGTTCGATTAAAGTCAAATTACAGGCCGAAAGTAATTTATTTTTAAGAAAACGGAGTGTCAGTTACTAGATAATCATCTGAAGAGTGTCTCTGCAAAAAATCTCTTCAATAACTTCAAAAGTAAGGCTGAAAGTACCAAAAAATGAAATATCGCATTTCGATATAAGAATCGATTTGCGATATTTCATTTTTTGGTACTTTCAGCCTTATTTTGGAAGTTATTGACGAGATTTTTTGCAGAGACACTCTTCAGATGATTATCTAGTAACTGACACTCCGTTTTCTTAAAAATAAATTACTTTCGGCCTGTAATTTGACTTTAATCGAACGGTAGCGCTCTGGTGGCAGAAATCGGCACTAAACGCTGAAGAATCACCTTAAGGCGGCGGTTCGGCTTGTGCAATATAGACTGATTTAGTGAGTCGATATATCGTGCGATTATATGCGATTTACTCGTCTGAACCTATCGAAGTTCCGACTGGTTCGATATACATTTTTCCCATAAGGAATCGGAAAGCGATTTTCAAGCGGAAATTTCGGCCTTTTTGAGACATTGTTTACACGTCGGAGGCTGCGATAATGGAATCTACGTATCCTCAAGTGTCAGGAACCAGCATAAAATAGGGCGATAGCGCAAAATTTACTAGTTATGCCGCATATATCGAACCAAGTCGTGAAAGTGAGGTTATGGCACCCCATTGTTTACATCCTTACTTCCAACCTCTATGAACTGCAAAACTTCCATAAATTTTGTCATTTAGCTATTATTTCTTTAGAACTTTTGGAGGAATAATATACCAGAGTATTGTAGTTCACCTGCTTTAAAATTTTGAGCTCCAATATGCTTGATATTACTCAACAAGTTAGTGTTTCCTCATCACCGCAACGGAACAGAGTCTAAGTAGGTACTTTATTGTCGTTTGCCTAGCCTAAAATTTTATCGCTGGGTTACTAACACATCTAAATTACAACAATAGGTTCTTGCCTTCTATCTGTAATTCAAATCTAGACAAGTAAAAGGGGGGACACTCAAATAAAGCTAGAGGAAGGCTACAGTCAGGAGCGCGTGGGAGGACGGTTGATTGATGACGGGACTGAATCACCCTGCCGAAAGGTTCTTTACAGTCGACAATGTTTTTAAAACTATGTGATTGAAGGGTAAGAGGTAAATGAAGGATAAAAGCATCAAAGAAATGAATGAAACACCGGTTAGGTCGAAGAATATGACTGAAAAATGCTAACGAAGATTCGGGTGTTATGGAACGTGGCTTTTTCTAAAATCTGTGGTAATGTCAGGCATTACAGGACTCAAAATGTTAGTGCAAGTGTGCTACTATACTCAGGCACATAATTCCTCCAAAAGTTCCGAAGAAATAACTGCTAAATGACGAAATTTGTGGGAGTTTTGCAGTTCATAGAGGTTGGAAGTAAGGATGTAAACAATGGGGTGCCATAACCTCACTTTCACGACTTGGTTCGATATATGTGGCATAACTAGTTTGAATTTTGCGCTATCGCCCTATTTTATGCTGGTTATCCGCACTTGAGGATACGTAGATTCCATTATCGCAGCCTCCGACGTGTAAAAAATGTCTCAAAAAGGCCGAAATTTCAAAACCCATGTACATCGAACCAGTCGGAACTTCGATAGGTCCAGCCGATTCACTAAATCAGTCTATGGCAAAAACGTAATCTCTCCATTTAAGCCTGTGTGATGTACTTACCTGTGTCAGGTAATCGATCAGGTGCAATCGCACCTCCAAGAAATCGATACTTTTGTATAAGTTTAAATGGCAAATAAGCATGGTTGCCAAATTGCACGAATCACCACTGCGACGTGCCCAACCTAGTGGAACCTTGCGTAATTGAAAAAATAAGGGGGAGCGTGTAAATGCAGTGAGCGATTGCCGATGAAATCAAGAACGCAACGTAATTAGGACGCTACAGCCATCTTCATTCAAATACTGTCCCATCCGAGTAATTTTTTTTCTTTCTTTCTTTTCTTTTTCTAAGAGTACATGCGAAAATCTCCCGGAAAATCGTGGACATCAGATCCCACCCCCAACTCTTTCCCCCACAAAATGGTTCAGCCCGTGGTTGCATGGCCGCGCAGAGAAGTATTCACATCTTACATTGATTTTTTGGTGAACATTAAGATTTTTCTGCACAGTTTGGCAACCATGGTTCAGCCCCTCCATCCTCCTCCACCCCCCCCCCCCCCCCCCCCTAGAATTGTGCATTAGTTGGAGAACACAAAATGCTGTAAAATCAATTTTATTCAGTCTCATCAGTAGGAAGGGCTACACAGACCAACGTCACTCTTCAAATCGGGTCTCGGGCCGGTAAGGTGAGGATTTCGACGGAAATCGCCACTCAAAAATTGAAAGGTTTTTGCCCTCTAACAAGGGGAAGGCAAAGGTGGGCCCGCTCCAAATGGAACGGGACTTGCGCGAAAACATAGACCTTGGGATCCTAATGAAGGGACTTACACAACACTTTTTGTGAATGGGCCCCTGAATTTGCAAAAATTTGATTTTAAAATGAGCCCCCGGAACGGCGGATCGTAATGTGGCCGAGAATCAATCCCTAGTCCTGAACTTTTTTTTTTTTTTTTTTTTTTTTTTACCTTCTGTACCAAAGATAAATTTTTAAATTTAATGATCTTTCTTCCTATCTTTCTTTCTGAAAATTACTACTACTTACTACTTCCTTTCTTTCTTTTTTGTTCATCCTGATACAGCCGCCAGAGAGTGCCACCCTGAGCAAGTAACCCCCCCCCCCCCGGCATGCCCCTGGTGGGGCATCGTATGGGACAGTTTTTTGGGGAGTTGTTATTCGTAGGGGCGGAGGTGTGGCACTAAACTGCATAGTAAAAAACAAAACAAAAAAAAAATAAAAAAAAATTTCACAAAAAGTGCCAGTTCCCACCCACAAAAGAAAACAATTGGTTGTTCGTAGCTGAACCCACTTCGGACTCTCCATGACTCTCACTGGAACCGGAGGAAAAAGACAATTTCTGAGTAAATTTCGATAAACTGCCTAATCTTCAATAGGTGGCAAATAGTAAGTTTTCGGGGGAAAAAAATCATTTTCATTTCCCAGAGAGTAAGAAAATTCCCTTATGGCTTGATTATTTTAGCCAGACTTACTACTCGAAAGGCAGTCACTCTCACTCAAGTCTCAAACCGGGAGAAAATTCAAGAGTTTGTGTGTGGACCGCTGTCTCTATAAGAAAGGAAGGAGGAAGAGGAAGAGGAAGAAAACATCTTCGGAAAGAAACGCCACCACCGCGCCGCGCCACGGCCGCCGCTTGGGGAATGAATCGGATGGGCGTTATGACACCTAGACGACGTGGAGATTTCAAACATCAATGATTAAATTATAGAACATTTGCATTGTGGTGATCAGAACTGCACGGGGAAAGAAGCGATTGAGTTGATAAGAATAAATTAGGATAAAAGAGAGCGGCTGCGGCGCGTGGCAGTGCAGTGCAGTTAATGCAGATTGCCGTGTGGGGTATCGCCGGTATCGGGCATTGCGACTATCGCGGGCGATCAAAGACGTGGCAGAACACAAACACAAGCAAGGCACGATTTGCTGAGGTCGTTGCTTCTCAAAGCCGGCCGGCATGGGAGCATGAGCGCCACCATAGCCCGAGCTCTGCGCGGCGCACCCTACTGACCCTAGCGTGCTCACAGTATTGATTGGGCGTTGTCAGCCTTGATAAACATTGAACATGAGCGCACGAACCAGACTAACCGGACGAATAGTGGGGGTAAAATGATTTTCCATCTAAAAGTGCATCACCTGACCCTCTCTCGGAGTATGAGAAAAAGGAACACAAAGGGGAGCAAGGAGAAGGATGATGATGATGAAAATTGTAAAGTCTAAAGAAAGATTCGAGAGGAAGAAGTAGGTTCACAACAAAATAGCTTATCGTCTACTTTGCTTTGTACAAGTGTTCAAATTGTCGTTTCCTTCTTCTTAACTACGTAAGTATTGCCTCACTTGACTTTATTTTGGATCCCATTTCATTATTAGGCTCTTTCTTTCATCGATCTGTCCAAAAGAAAACTAATAAGTAAACACAAACTGAAATGATTCTATCGTCTCTTTTCACTTTTTACTGTTTATTTTGGAGGGAGATGTGTTTATGATGATACTCAACCGCATTTGGGCCGTGTTTACTCCCGGGTCATTTTCTTCGCCGATAATGATTGATAAGAGTAATGATCAGTCGCTTGGTTATCAGTTGATACTTTACGACGATTATTGCATTTGCTTTGCATTATGGCCCGCGCGACGAGTTTTGCTTCACTTTTCGTTCGCAGCTTTTATGTTGTTGATTATTTTTGTTTATTATTTTCACGTTTCTCCTCACATTTTTTTCGCCCTCGGTTTTGCGCCTCCCATCCCCCGTTTTCTCTTCTGCCGTCCGTCTCTCGTTAATTTTCTACCTCGCCTTTTTTTCCCATTTCACGTTCTCTTTTTCTCAAATTGTTATGCCGATTGTCTGCCTCACTCTCCATTCTCCTGTTTCGAGCTCACGGTTTTTGTGACTGGAAGCTAGATGGACTCGGAAGAATGCACGTTCTGTTGTATGCAAGAGGGAACTTCTCCACTTATGAGTTTATCGAATACATATTTTATTCGCTTCTCTCGATTGTTAGGTCTGGTTGTGTCTTCATCGTTCCTTCTTGCCGATGGCTTTAGCCGATCGCGAAACTAATGCCCTCAACTGCACCGGTTTTTTTTTTTTTTTTTTTTTTTTTTTTTACGTCCTTCTTCCTTCGTGGTACGCTTTGACACAGCATCCGTTTCGGCGTTTCCTGAATAATTTCCTTTTCCCTCCTATTTCACAATTTCACTACTCATCGCAAGAGTGGGTTGAATTTTCGAGGTTTTCTTTTCGCTTTGATGATAAGGATCATGATCAAATTACTTTTCTTTCACACCAATTCGTCCATGCTTTAACGGCATTTTCGCTTACTTGTATGTAAGTGGTAGGATTATTTATGGAAGATGGTTCATTAATTCGCTTTTTTTCCATTGGTTGTCATTTGTGACTTATCACAACTGATTTGAGAGAAAATGTCAAAGCTCTATTCCATCAACTTCAAGTGTCCTATTCAAGCTGGTGTCAGCTCAGCTCTTGCCTTTTCCAATGAAATTTTCTGTTTTTTCCAAATCGGCCTAGTTCACTTTCTTTGCCGGTATTGATGGAGCTGGCCCCAAACTCACAATTTTGTGATTGATCGAAACTTAGGAATATGTCTTGAATTCGAGTGATTTTAAGTGAGTTGGAGTTATTTTATACCTAAGTTAAACTACAACTACACATTTTTCTGAATTTTAGACTCCTCTCATTATTGGTTGTGTTGGAATTTCCCAACATTGTCATAACACAACTATTGTGTTATTATGACTCCTCCATGAAGTAACTCTGAATCTTCTGTGCCCTTTCCTTACTGAACGTTATTCCATGATACGTTGTCAACAATTTCTCATGATTTCTGCATAGCCAACTGAGAGCATTTTTCCTTGATCGACACAGGATCGGTTCTGTTCTCACCACTGATCAACAAAGGCTCAAAGGCAATCAAATGTCAGTTTGGCATTTAACCTCAAAATTTAGTGTAGTCACAGTGTGCTTTTCCTCTTCCGAAGAGGTTTTGTTGTTGATTGTTTTTCATGACATTCCTCCTTTAGGGATATTGGAATCCTGTTTTCCTTGCTTCTGGTTAGTATGGATCTCTATGCTCTGTTTGTTATCCTTGGTGAACATGCAAATCATATCATTGTTTTCATCTCAGTAGGTACTGAATTATTCAGGTTTGTTTCGTCATTTATTTTACTGATGATTTTGCCTCATACATTGATGGATAATCTTTGGCAGATGTGTTGTGCTTGTCAGATATGACTACATTATTCTTTATTAGTCTGACAACAGAAGGATATGAAGGGATGACGAATTAAAAATTGACTGCGGTTTCCAAAGGGTACTCAAAGTTTCCGACCCCGGTGATGCTGCAATGATGCCACTGGGTCTCTCCCACTCACGTTCTCTTAGAGGCTGGATACAGTAGATACCTTGGCACTTGTTGATTTAATTTTTTTTTTTTTTTTTTTTTATTTTCTTTTATGGCTTCAACTGGCATTCATAATTTAGCATAAGATGATTCTAGGCAAAACTTTCCCAGGTTTCTTTCTGATGGACAGGGCCACTATATTCACTTTTGGGGGCTTTACAGGGGAAGTCAAGTTTTTGGCATGTTAAGTTGGAAACAGTGGAACTGTGCGTGTACCAAGACTGCCGGCAGTTGTTTAATTTTTTTTGGATTTTTCGAGCACTAAATGAAGAAGAATTGTTGAGATTTTAAGCCATTATATTGGAAGAGAATTTTGCAGTAAGCTTAGTGACTGAGTGAAATTCTAACTATCTGCCTCACTTGCACTCCTTGGGGCTTGTGGTTAGTTTTCTTATTTTCAATATCCTGGCTTGATTTTTGAGTGTCTCGGCTTGGAAATTTCTGAGAACCTTCCTGCAGTATGCTGGGAAATGCCAACAAACCTCAAACTTGTGCTCACTGCGTATCTACGTACATTAATTTTGGCCAAAAACCACTGACTCTTTGAGTAGCAACCATATATGGTGCCAATATTTGGAAGAAAGTGACCCTGGAATCATCTTGACTGAACGAATAATGTGATCGATGAATAAAGTTTTAAATTATGGCTCGGAATACCTTCCGCCCTATTCTCAAATAAGTGCAAATTTTTGGGGGACACAAGACACGAGGATTTGATGAGCAAGTGGAATGAATATTCCTAGCAGTATATAATTTAGGGAAGAAACCAATATCAGTACCTATCAACGCTTGAGCCGTCATCAATGATGTGCCACTGGGAATATCTGATACTATTCCTAGCCGAGCAAGTATCTGGGTTTAAACTAACTCACTGGGTACTGCCATCACTGTTGTGGTACCAAAACTGACCTCATTATTTAGGTTTTCCTTAAACCACAAAGTTAATCAGTTTGATAAGTTTGGTCGGTCATCTCTGACAGTTGTAAAGAGACGTTAAGTTTGGTCGATCATCTCTGATATTTGTAAAGAGGCGTTTGGCTCTGGCCTTCCATCTATCCTCTTATCTTGCTTTAGACGTAAAAAAAACAACCAATTTACAAAACAGAGAAAAAATGAGCTCTTCCAAAAATATTAGAACTTATCACTCAGAATGTCTTCAAATTCCTGAATTCAGCAAACTATTGTTGTGATGAAAGCAAGCACCCTATACTCTATAGTCCTAATTGGAAGCCTTGAAGTCCTACGTGACAGAGCCTCCTTGTCATTTAAATGCGCAATGTGTCAAAGACTCTTACGGAGAGGAGTAATATTTATAATACCTACTGCCTCTATTTGTTTGTTTATCTTTTTTTCTTCTTTTTTATTTGTTCAAAGATGAAGAAGAAAAAAGTTAGAAACTTGTTAAATTGAAAAATTTCAACCATGTCTGGTTATTTTAATGAACCAGATAACTTAGTAGAAAATAGGTAAGTTGAAGTTTGAATCAAGTCCAGTAGTGAGTAAAGCCTGTTTTCAGCCTTCCAGTTCTGTCCTCTTTATCGCAATATTGGTCTTATTTTTTTATTGCTTCTACTAGCCCACTAATTTATAGAGTTCTAATATCACCTTCCTCTTCTTCTTGTCTGGAGAGAACGTAAGTAAGCATGTTGGCATCATACGGCCTCTACCATGAGGACTTGCTCTGAGAATAAGGGAACGGAAGGAGTTTGTGGAATATTTATTGTTCGGAATGAGATGGTGGAGGGGTAGGAAAAGAGTTTTATGATTTTTATTTCCAGACATGGCACTTCTTTTAAAAACGTAAGACTGGCATTTTTTGCTAATACATCTGGAGGGGCCATGGGTGTGATGTTTCCCTGACTCCAGTGATGCTTCCCACTTTTCATGGCTTTTTTTTTTAGGAGGAGGGGGAGGACTTGTTCCGCTATATGATGGTATCATTGGTATCGTTCTGACAAATTGAAGGACCTTGATTTTTGATGGATGACGCTTTAGTAACTAGTAATCTAATTATTAAGTACAGTAATAATAGGTACCTATAACCTAACAACAGAGTTCGCTCCATTAAAGATCAGCATCTTTGCTGTGCCAGCTCACCTAAATTTCATTATTCTCAGATAGTTTGAATGCGGAGTAACGCATTGGTGGTTACCTCGGGGGGGGGGGGGGGGGGGGGTGAAAAAAATTGTGTCACAAAACATTTTGAAGGAAAACCACCATTAATGCCGCAAGTTGGTTCTAATTTATGTTGTCCTGCTGATCAATTGGACAGCATTATGCAGGAAGGAACCAATTCTGTAGGAAATCCGTAGCAGTTGGCTCACCTTAAGCTGTCCAATTCATTGTCGATTTATTATTGCAAAGATTAGAGGGCACTGCCGTTCAAGATCATGAATAGTGAGGTTGCCTATTTGAATTAAAGTTTAGCGGTCGAGAAATTGAAAACCTTAAACTTATTCCATTTGCTGAAACTATCAGTGAAAATGGCTCAATTTTTTCAGTGTCAACTCGCTATGTTTGGTTGAGTACATTTTTGATTGATGACAACTTTACTTACTCTTAGTTGAATCACCAATTACTCTAAAGAGGCATGTCCTCGAAGCCAAATTTTACTGGAGGAGTCTGTATACTTTTCAACTTTTTGTAAAATAACTATAATTTAAACAAAGTCTGTCAATTTAAATAGACCGTGCACTGAATGCTGCCTATAATGATGCACTAACATTACAGAAAGCTGAGGAACATTTTTATGAAAAGTTACAAAGCTTTTTTCCTCCCCATGTCTCCCCTATGAAATTTGGTTTTGTGGAGCTATCCTATTTTAGTATTTATTGGTTCCGTTGGTCTGCAAGCTGTTGTCCAGCTGCCTTGATCTTCAATGAATCTCAACAAACTTTAAGTTACTTTGTCTAATAGCCTTTGTTCTCACTGCTTGTCTGTGACAGTTGTCTTCACTTCCTTTTCTCTCCTGTGATTTACCTTTACTTCTCTGTCTTTCGATGCTAAAATAAACGGACAACTATCAGTTTGATTCTTAGTTTATTTTTTGTCTGTAACTCTGTCTTTGGTGGGTGGTGCGTTTTTCTCTAATCATGTTTGTCTATAGTGTTCATTCATTTCTTCCAAATGTTGATGTCAATAAAAGATTTTCCGCCCAGGTTATCTTGGTCTTCAAAATTCTTCCTATTACTTTACACGCCTACAATTATGTACTTAGTCGCTATAATTGTATCACACCGCAGCTTGTCTCTCCTTACACATATTTTGGGGCAAGCCAAAACATATGATTGAAATTCTGGAATTTGCACCTTTTTAATCATATTGTACCTACAATGAAACTGGCTGCATAGATCGCTAATGCATGAAGATCAATGGGTACCATCAGTTTGATAGTGTTTTGAAACAGCCTTCGCCTTAGTTTTGAATACCCAGCTTTTGGAGCGATATGAGTGGAGGAGAACGTGAGGAAACTGAGAGAAAAATGAAGGAGGAAAGGGAGTGAAATTAAAATCAAAGATAGAATTGGATAAAAACCTAAGAATGTGCACTATAGCAATGTAACAAGTCAATTTTCAAGTTCTGCAAGTGACTCAAGGGCGTTGACCGGCTATGTTGCGCCCCTGTAATATAAAATTAAACGTAGGCGCGTGCACACATTGTTTTCTGCTCCTTTCATTTCTTTGACTCATCTGCTTTCTCCATCCTTACTGCATTACTATCTTTCCCATTGTAAGCCATCTCTCTTCCAGTTGAAGGATGTGAGCCCATTTTCTAGTTTTTATCCTCTCTATGTGTGCGCCTGTGGTGACAAGTGAAATTTGGCAACTGTCTTTTTCTTCGAATGTGATTGATTCTTAGGAGGCTGACAGCATCCCCAAGAATCAATTGTTTTACCTAAGTTTAAATGGAAAAATGAGATGCTCTTCAAATCGCACGAGCCGCCACTGGTTTGCGTTATGCAAAACAAACCAATACGTTAAGGTGATTCCAGGGTAGATTAGTTCCCATCAAAGGCAGCTTGTCGCATTGCTTTTAAAGTCAACAGTTTCTTGCTAGAATTGATTGATGCATCCGAAAAGCACAAATTCAGGAACATGGGCACTTGCGAGCAATCAATCATATATTTCAGGGAGATTCCAGCAGAAGTTTCAAGCTGTTATACTCTCAGAAATTAAGCCAAAATTTTGGAAAAACAAAATTCCTGTAAGCCCGAATGAGTGGGGGTGAGGTAGATAGACATGGTATCACTCGCACTCTCCAAGTTAACGGCAAAATTAACTTCCTATGTCACAGCTTTTATTCTCTACCAATTTTGCTCGTTCTTAGCTCAAAAAATCCATAAAAAATTACACAAGTGCCGACGTTCTCGGATTTTGCGTTTCTTCCTTGTTTTCAATTTAAAATTCCAAAAACCTGACTCCCCTCTAAAGCAACTTGTGTAGCGCTATCTAACGGATTGAAATCGGGATGAAATTGAAATCATTGCCTGGAATCACCTTGAATTTCTTTAGTTATCTATTCAATTAGTATTTCACTAATTTTCCTCTCCTACATCTGACTTGTAAAGCACCAAAGTATCAAATTTATATTATTAATCTAAGAAGCATTCAGAAACCCAAGTAGAGCTCGTTTCAGAAGTGAAGGCGGACGTTACGGACAGTGGCGGCTCGTGAAATTTGGCAACAGTGTCCTCCTCTCAAATAACCAATGTAAAAGAATCGATTCTCCCGGAGGCTGTCAGCCTCCTCAAGAATCGATTCTTTTGCCTACGTTTATATGGAAAAATTGCATGGTTGCCAAATCGCATGAGCCGCCATTGGTTACGGATAGTAATCTTTGGTGGATTTTTCATTTTTATCCCTTCAAATCTACACAAAATTGCCGGAGAGAATGACATTGTGCTCATAATTAATGTAAAGCCAAAAGCTCATAAATTTAATAAAAATATTCCAAAGATTATTGGTGAGCTTTGCCTTCACGTATGAAACATGCTCTACGTAGCAGCAATTTTGTTGAAAAGCAAAATTGCAATATCATAGGAGAATGTGCTTCAAATATCTAGATTTGATTCAATGTTCGGACTAATTTTCCCACTTTTTAGAAAATCTCTGCTATTTGGGATCAAAATCGCTTGGTTTTAAGCTGTGTGCCCTTTGTTGAGAGCATAGAAAAGTTAATCTTGTCTTGCAGAGAGGAGAATCATGTTCGACTCTATAACCTTCTTACTTTCAATTATTTACTATCATTGCTAATCTTCTGTCTGTCTGTCTGTGTATCTAGTGGGGAGGGTTGGTCCTCCACCGCCGAGCCCAATATGGCGAGTCAGCACTATTGTCTTCGGTGGAACAACTACCAGTCCAATATGACCTCAGTTTTTCATCATTTGTTAAGAACGGAAGCATTTGTAGATGTAACGCTGGCTTGCAACGAAAATTCTCTGAAAGCTCACAAGGTTTGTTGCAATATTCATTTTTGGTTCTGAAAGTGATTCCAGGCAAAATTTTTGCAGATTGGGAAAAGTAATGTATTTGGCATTTTAATAAAAAACAATGAAAATACGCAAAATCTAAAGTCATTTTTGTGAAGGATTTTTGAGCCCTCAATGAGCAAAATTGGTTGAAATTTAAAGCCGTAATTTTGGTAATTCATTTCGCCTTAAGCTGAGATAGGGATGTCGATTCCGGATCTTGGTATCGATACTCAAAATTCCGTATTTTTTTTAAAAAAAAAAAAAAATAAATGAAAAAAAAAAATGAATAAAAAAAAAATAATAAATAAATAATAAATAAATAAAGTAAAAAAAAAAAAAAATTAAAGAAACTTGATTGCTTTAAAGAGAGTTTGCTTTCTTCAAAATTGCACCTGAGAGGAACAAAAGAATACCTGTATACCTATAATAAAAGGGATGACCATGGGTAGTGGGCCATGATACAGTTGATGGTTACTGCGGAGAAGGAAGTTAGGTTAGAATTAAGAAAATCAAATATTTCGGTATTGCGCGCGAAATAGTATCGATTCTTTGAGGTATCGAGTACCCAGTATCGATACTTTGAGGTCAAAGTATCAATACTTTGGTATCGATACCAAAGCATCGGCTTCCCTGAGCTGAGTGAGTGGGAGTGATACGTTGCTTATCTGCCTCACCTGCACTTATTGAGGCTTATAGGAATTTTCATATTTCCAATATCCCGGCCTTATATTTGAGTGTTTTGGCTTGAAACATTTCAGGGTATCCACCTAAAGTATGCTCACAGGTGCCGATCTTCCTCAAATTTGAACTATTTTCATAAATTCATCAATGTTAGCCAGAAACCGTTGACTTGTTATGCAGCGCGCCATGGTGTCTTTGGCCGGCTAGTACTAATCGACCTTGGAATCACTTTAAGCTCTCAACTTTCATACCCATGCCTCCTCAGCCATGATATTTTTGTTTTAAATTTTTTTGAAGTACCTTTTTCAAAACATTTTTATCCTATTAGGGTATGGGGTATGTATAATAATACTGATGTCCCTCTCTATTCGTGGGTCATAAATTATAGCCACAATGTTCTATAGATACGCAGCGAAGGTCAAAAGGAATGTCAGACGATTCTTTAGATTTTGGCTCAGATATAGGGCACTTATGTCACAGAATAATACAATCAGAAGGAGGAACTGCTAATCATTTGAAAAAATTCTTTACTCGGGCCCGCCTGTTCGAAAGTGAGTATCTTCGCAACTGTCGGCAGATCTTCGGCAACTGGCCGAGGTGAAATTTGGTTGTATAGCCTGAAAAAGCATGTTCGCCATTTGAGAAGTGAGTAGGCACAGTTGGCACAGTTTGTGCCAGTAAATTCCAAATTGTTCCATTGCTCTTGGAGTTTCCCTTCTGATGTATTATTGTGCTTATGTGTTATGTTTAATCATTGAGATGTACAACATTTCGGGCAGGGATGCGAACAGGTATGGAATCCAAAACGAAGAACTGGGAAAAAAAACCCGCCCTTTGACACAACTGGAACCAGAACGGGGTTTTCGTTTTTGTTGAAACGGGAACTGTAACCGGACTCTAAAGTCTGGAAACTGCTAATGATGGTTCATCCTAGATTCCTGAAGCTTGCTTCATTTGAGTCTACTCATTTTCACAAGAGTCTGCACCTGTGGGTCCTGTATAGATTGGCAACTAAGGCCTTTGCTGCCTCATACACAGGTCACTGTGGAACGATGATTCCTAAATTTCTCTTTCATCCTATCCATTCCGTTAAGATTGCGCTTGACGCCTGACTTGTTATAGGCGGTACTTACTGCTGCTACAATCTTATAGTTCAGCCAGCCGAAGAAAAAACAAAAGGCCAAACTTTGGACAGCTGCTTGGATAAATTTTAAATTAAGTAATTTCGCTGCTCTTCCCCTTCATGCAGCAAGAATCAAAACTTTGTTATTTTATGAAAAAATGTATATAAGAAAATACATCTACTCACTGCAAAAGCCTTGAAGTTTTTCCTGCTGGAAGCAGTACACTGGAGAAAAAGAACCGGGATCGGAATCTGGTTCCAGACCATGTTGGAACTGGACCGACTGGTTCTAAATCTACCAAATGATTTGAACCGGAACTGGAACGGGTTCTAAATTCCTTAACGGTTTGCATCCTGTTTGAGGATAGCCTACAAGAATGGTGGACATTTTTCTCGTCCTCGACTGAACATCAAATGAACATATCTATTGAGCAAACTGCCTGCTATTTGGAACATGGAATACTTTCTTTCAAAACCGTTCACCTAAAAGACATCGTTTTCGTTAACTTGGCTTTCGAAATTTGTCTCTTACCTATCTAGGATTGAATTTTAGTTTGGAACAGTGTAGATTCTTGAGTATCGTGCCTGTAGATTTCAAACAAATTTTTTTAAGGTGATAGCATTATCCTTAGGAGGCCTCAAAGAGCATCCCTTATTGGCTGTTTCAGTATGAGGCCAGAAAAAAATTGGATCCAAACAAATGTTCTATCTCACTTATTTTACATGGTTGCTGGTAAGCAATTGCATCCAACTTTTAATTCAAATTCATGCAGCTAAACAAACGGATTCTGCAGATTTTGTTGCAGCACCAGATTCCACGTACCTTAAAATATGTGTGTGCTTCAACAAAATTTTGAAACATCTTTCATTAATTTGCAATCACTGTTATATCCAAGGAAGCCCTATATGTTTTGTCCTTGTTTCACTCACTATTTCTATGGCAGCTGGATGTGGGATCATAGGCAGCATGATATGTGTCATTTCTTAAGAAAGTTTCGAGATAAAGAGAGGTAGGTTTGGATGATGAGTCTTCATGAATGTCACAGCGATGATATGCCCATAAGAGACCGTGAGTTAGACAAGGACAAAATGGGGACTTTGTTTGGTGTAATTGTGATTGTAATCTACTTGAGATCTTTCAAGAATTAAGTTGCTGTGAAAAAATGCTTTAAAGTATGTGGAATATATGTATAGTAAATTAGAGACAACTGGTTGTTTACTTGCGTGAATTTACTTTTGAAAAAGTGGATATAATTTCTTATGGGTGACACTGTGAAAGTGAGCTAGATCAGTCATTTGTTTGGGTCCAATTTTGATTGTGACAGCATCACGAAAACGGTTAGTATAGTCCCTGAATCTATGATTGATGAGCATGTGGAAAATGAACGGAAACCTTATAAATTGCTCAGGTTTGTGAGATTCCGATATTTCCCGTTTAAGTATTTGATGATTATTTTAGTGCGGAAATTATTCACTTCAATTCATTAGCACTAATGGTTGAAATTTTCAAAATAACTCAAGAACTTTGCAGAATGTCTAATAACTGAATTTTAAAGGCATATTCTAGCTAATAAACACAATTTTAACGTTTGAATGCGTTTTTCTGGAAATGAGGCTTTTGTTTGGTTTTTGGGTTGTTTTTCCAACTAAGTCCACGACTATTATTAGCGAACAGATAAATTTTCCAATTTTTGAGTTGTTTTTCCTACTAAGTCCACAACTATTATTAGCTACTTACCAGTTAAATTTTCCAGTAGCCGCACTGTCAAGTTTTAACAGAACTTCGGCCAGGGAGGATCCCTTGTATTTTCCATGAATTACTTGAAAATGGCCCTCTCTAGGGTTTCAGCATGAGTACTTGTAACTGTCTTTAGTGCCATATTTAAGTCCGGAAAATCCGCTCAAAGGGTCCTCATGCAGCCAGCAGCATCATGTGTAATCTGGCAACACTGTTTTTTTGTCCATTTAAATTCATGTAAAATATAAATTTGAGGGAGTGTACTGTTGTGCACCGCCTATAGTTTGACCTTTTCCACAAGTTTAAATGCACGGCATACGATGTTGCCAAATTGCACACGACGCTACTGCATGCAGCTCCTTTTCACTGTCTTGAGATTTTATTTTTTTATTGTTGGACTGGAGGATGGATTCCAAGAGCACCTCTCCCCCCCCCCCCCCCCCATTCTCAAATAGCCTGACAACTATTTACACATACTGCCTCAGTAGGTACAATTGTTCAGTTCCTTTAGAAATACTGTAAAAAAGGTGTAGTTGGGTGGAGCATCTGCCCCTCTCCCCCTTTCACCTGAGGTGAGCAAACATCCAGTTTTTAATGAACAGTCCAGCCCCCTCCGGCCTCCCTCGGCTCTTTGGCTGTGCCATAGAACACTCAATGGTCTGGACACTCCAATGTCTTCTTTTTAAGAATAAATGTGTCAAAAAAATTAGAGGGGGCTGGGGGTGAGGTATAAGACAAACAAAGAAACGAAAAGCTCAAATGTTATTTTCATTGCATATCAATAGAGACCATTCATTACCAAAAATCTCTACATTAACTTGTCTTCAACTTCACCAGACATTCTGCTTTACTCATTTTCCAGGGAGAGCCATCGTTCACATCCAGAATTTGAAGCTAGCTTTTCCTCATAATCAAGAGATTTCCTTTGTTTTATAGGAGTTCCTTCTTTCAAAGATTGACCAACATAGGCGCAAATAGAAGGCTGGGGGGATAAGCTCCCCTCCCCCTAGAGATCTGCCAAGGTCCCGCCAGAAAAATTTGGAAGCAAAAAACTTTTAGCCATTTGGTGATGTGATTTGGCTCATCCCAAAATTTCGACTCTCATGGAGAATTCAAGGAGCAAAAACAAAGTGGTCGTAAATACCGAATGTGCTTTCCCCCAGCCTAGATTTTAAGGGAAAAGGGTCCTCAAGGAGCTGGATAGACAGAGTTGATGGTCTAGAGTTATCCGGGATCAAACGCATGAGAAGCAAAAAGAAAAGAAAAAGAAAGGGTTATCAATTTTTTGTCTGCTCAGCCCCCTCCCTAGAAAAAATCCCTGGAAAAAGTTCCTAGAAAAGAGTAAAAATTCGCCTATGCTGACCCATCAGAATGCATAGGTGGGTTTCCGGAACCATTGGGAACTTATTTTGCACCCATTTCGCGAGATGGGAGCAAATAATTACACACGATTCTTTTGAGAAAGTCAACTTCATAGATTTTTGAAAGAAGTGGCATCATCGGATTCCAGTGGCGAGGCGTGCGATTTGGCAACGTTACTTTCCCCATTTAAACACATTAAGGTCGAAATGCCCTGGTCTCGCCGATGACTGAAGGGTTCTACTTTTTTGGTGAATTTAAATTGAGAAAATACATTGTTGCCAAATTTCACGCCTCGCCACTGTCGGATTCGTCTTTTTATTCCAAACTCTCGGTTTCAAAAAAGCTACTGATTGTGTGCTGTTTTCGCGTGGAACGCGGTTGACAGTTGAAAAGTTCCGACCGGGGGTGGGGAGAGGGTGGCTTGGAGCAGCTGAAGCAAGCTACTTACTACTACCATCTGACAATGAACAGCGTTCAATTTTTGGAAGTAGACTAATATTAGCCCCACCCCCCCCCCCAGATTTGGAGCTTGGCAAATTCTGATGCCATTGGTGCTTGAAAAAACCAACACTAACATGATCCTTGATTGCAAAAGTAGACATTTGAGTCCCGATTTGATTTGATGGGTTTGTTGACCACGATGCCATTTTCGCCTCGGAAACGTCAGAAAACCCAGAGATTACTATTCAGGCTTAGCAATCTCTGAGAAAACCAAAGATTCTCGACTTTTTGTCAACTACAGTTGTATAACCATGTTGCATTGTCGTTGTTCCGTCTCGACCACCCGGACCATCAGACCGAATTCGCAACTTTTACGTCAGTTCTTGGACCGTCCGTCCGGAACATTTTTAAAAGCCAAGGTTTGTCTGATTGCAGTTATGTGCTGGATTGGGACATCATAGGGAAATTAGGGTTATCACGAAAATTCACCCCTAGTTTCATTCTTCATTCTTCGATGTCTCGACGGTAGGGATTCAAACCGTGATGCTTTTTGCAACCCGGTTTTTACTGTTAAAATGTCGCGTAACTTTTTCGGATCAATATAGGTTCGGTTTTTTTCTTTGCTCTGACTTTCGATTTTCGGTTCGGTTCAGTTGTACAAACCGACTCAAACTTGAACTAAAACTGAACCTATTTAAAGACTATACTACAATGTCTCCATGGCTGTGGACACGAAGAAAAAAGAATGAATCTGCTGCCGTGATCATTGCGATTTTGGTTTAATTTCGGTTCAAGGAGTCTCCTAACTTTCGGATTTCGGTCGGATCAAAATCTCCGTCTAAAAACCGGCCGGCTTGCGGTTGTTGGTCCAATTCCGGTTCTCATCCCTCTTTGTCGGTCGGCAGTCGCAGTCGGTACGTTGCGCACCTCGGAGTTTTCAATTCGGCGGAATTTTGATCGATCCTTTAATCTGTTTCAACGATCAACGAGTACGATTTTTAATTCGTCTCTTATTGATGAAAAGTCTCGCTCTCGCATTTTCTATCCATGCGCTACCTCTCCCCTTCCCGCTGCCCCTCTGTCCACTCCGCTCTTGTCATTCCTTCTCTCTCCCTCTCTCACAGTGCGACTCGATTTATTAGTTTGGAGGGAAATTCTCTTCACTGGCGGAAAAATCGGGTGGAGTACGACGAATCATGACGGCAGGGCTCAGCGCAGGGGGGAGGGGGAGTTTATAGGATTAGCAAGAAAACTGTAGTGCATTTAAATTACAGGCTGACAAAGCCAATGCTGTAGGTTCTTGCGGCAGGGGCGGGGTGTGAGAAGGGGAGGGGGTCAAAACGAGTACTGGAGAGAAAGGGGGCAGCGAGGGGGGGGTCGGCGTAAACGAGATAGAGAAAAAAACCGAGAGAAGAAAAAAAATGGAGAGAGAGAATGAAAAAAAAAAGAGAGAAGAGAGCGAGAGTATTTTAGCCGACCGACCGATGCCGAACCAAACCCGAACTCCCGCAGTCCAATCCAATCGCGTCCACGAGTCTGCGTTTCTGACGCGTCAGGATCGTGTCGCCCGCGCCCGCCGCTGCTGTTGAGTCAAGTCGAGCCGGCTAAAATCCCTCCTCCCCCGCGCGTTAGCCCCCTCCCTTTTGGTCTTGCCTCCCTCGCACCTCGTTCCCCGCGGCCCCTCTCCCGATTTCGTTTCATCGTGTGTTCGTGTGCGTGCATGTGTCTGTCTCGTCTGAAGTCGTTCGAGTTATTTGAGTCGCTCTCGGCTCTCGTCGAATTTTTTTCACCTCGCCGGTTTGGATTTTTCAACCTGTCCGGAGACTGTCGCAGAGTTTCTAACCTCTCCTGTTCTCCTTTTTTTTTACCACTTTTACGAGTATCAGCCTTTGCGAGTCGCGCCACCGTCTTATCAGTTCGATTATTGTTTTGACCTTTGTTTTCTTCGATTGGTTTTTCGGGTAAGATTATTCATCCGCTCTCTCTTTACGAAATTCAAATCGTAAGTCGTGCCTATCTCCTCATCATCCCTCCTTTTTTCGTCCTCCCGTTTTTTCGTCTTTGTGCCTTCCCTCCTGAACTGAGGTTGGAGTGAACAAACAAGATGTTATTCTTTTTCGTACTGTACTTAATTTAGAGGACCTTCTAAGTACTCCTTATCTTATTTCATCCTATTCGAATCTGTCAGCCTGTCAATCACTCGATCCGTAGTAAGGTGGGGTGGGATTTTTCTTGGGAGTTCTGCCAACATTACGATTTACGGTTCCACCGAAAGCTACCTATCTTGTTGAGTTACACTGCTGCTGATTGATAATTTTTCTAATTAATCAATGTTTTTTGTTTATTTGGTTGCCCTTGGTCAAATTTTCTGCTTGACTAACTTGAGTTGTTTTATTAGAGATTTTTCATGGACAGTTTTGCTTGAATTCCCTACTCAGAGGAAACTCATCAGATAAAAAAAAAAAAAAAAAAATCGAATTTTTGACTGTAAATGAAATCATCTTGAACATGGAAATTTTGATCTACAGGGAATCATCTATGTGCATACATTCTTTGTTATGATAATTTTGTTGCATGTTTGAGTCCTCTCAAAATATGCGGGAACAAATGTGGGCACTGAATGGTCATCTGTGGGCGAGTCTTTAAATTTTCCAGTTATTCCTGTGAGTGACTTGTGTAGGTTTCAGAATTATGAATAGAGTTTCCCCACTTTCGTCGCAACTTTTAATGAACCGCGATATGATGAGCTGATCTTGATTCTTAAACCATGGGTCATTTCAGAAGCGCGGGCGCACCTAGACAAAAAATCTTTAGAATATTTTAATGTTATTTCTCATATTGCTGAATAAATATGAATGAAAATTAATTTCTTGCATTCGCTTTTCATTGAGGAACGCTTTCAAATAATCTTTTTCTTATATTTTTTTCAATTTTTTTTTTTTATTCATCTTGTTTTTCTTAGTTTCACCATTTCTGTTATCATTGTTTGTCAAGTGGAAGTTCGTCAAATTTTGAGATTTTAACTTATACCCAGCTTGACTACGTTTAAACGGACTATACCCATTGCTTTCCTCCTTCCTACTTATGTGTTTTGATGTGGTCTTGTCTGGTTACTTGAGTCCCTCTAAATACCGAGACGAATCAATTAAAGTCATGAGTGCTGCCAATCAAGTGCCGATCAGCACGCAATAGACAGATTTAGAGGAACATCTCAGAAGTCTTTGGTTCGCCGGCAATGCTCTCTTTAGTTGCAGTTGGCCAAGCTAAAACTAATGTCGCATTCTATACTGTCTCTCTTACTTTCACGTCACCCTCATGTTGCTGAAAACATATTCGGCGATATTTTCTTTTGAGAATCGTAATTTAAGGAGCGGAGAAATTTATTTCTGCCCAAAAATTTCACTGAAATTGTCTCCGTTTATACTTTTAGTCCTGATAGTGAAGTAGCAGTGCAGTCGGGTAATGCTATAGGCTGTTGACTGTTCCAAGAATGATTAGACTTGACAACTGTAGCTTTAAATGAAAACATCAGCTTCCATCCTCAGATAGAGCAACCTGATTGGTTAGGAGCCGCATGAAGCTGATGTTTTCATGAAAACCATAGAAGTGTCAAATCCAATCTTTTCTGGGACAAGCTATGTGAACTATTTTGGAACCTTCACTGAAAATCTTCACTAGACAACATCATTACAAAAATAGTCCCTAGAGTTTGCTCTATGGTGGAGATAAAGCTTTAAGCCGTATACTTCATGACTGTAATTTTTACGTACACTTGGCAACTTAGCCCTTCTTATTCTGTTACGGATTCTCTTTCATAGTGCAGACTTTGCTTGAATGGATCTTTCATAAAAATGGCTTTAACAGCAATGAGTGCATTCATCAAGACGAGAAGAAATAAATGCAGGTACAATTTTGCCTCCTGTGATGACTCTGGTTGAGCCTTCATCTAATCAGAGGGTGTCAACTTCATTAACCATTTCCTGGCTTATCAAGTCAAAGTTCAGCATATTTTGCTTATTTCAGGGTGATGTAAACACCCTAGTAAATGGCACCCCTAGAGTTCGCACCAGTACTGGGCACCCATTTTTTACAATGTGAAAAGTATTTATTTACGACAACAACGTTTTATGTGATCTTTTTCTGAGACCTCAAGTTTGAAACATTCGAAAAAAATACGCAAAACACCAAAATTGCCATTACACTATTGTATTCCACATTGTGAAAATTAAGTGTCGGGTACGGGTGCATATTTTAGGAGTGCCGGCTACGGGGGTGTTTACCTTGACTAGCGGATCAGTTTCATCTATTTTCTACTCTCTGTTGCTTTTGGTTTGGTTGTTTATGCTCTTGGAGCAATTTTAATATGTCTATGGTACTTCTAAGGATTGACAGTTCTGTAACTGTGTCTGGTTTCAAGCCATCCATTGCTAACCTAGTGTGTAACTCACTCCGAAACAACCAAGGTCACACAATTCTGATGAATTGGGCTTGTAGCTACTCCGTAGCCTTTGTATCTGTCAGACCTTCATCATAGACTAGCAAGGGCTTTTATTGGAAATATTTAGTTTTGTATTAACTTCACCTGTAAGGTTATTATGCACTGAAAAAACACTACGGTCTACATAGGTTTACCGAGGCATTCCCGGTCTTGAAGCCCGCTACTTTCTGTGATGGAGTCCGTAATTACGGGTTGCACCGCCGAAAATTACGGGTGTCACAACCGTAATCCCTCGGTAAACCTTTATAGTCCGTAATTTACAGTGTCCAATACCGTATCGTTTTTTCAGTGTGCTTCTGATTGCTCATTCGATAGAGGTCATCTCAAATGGGTTGAGCAATGACAGTTGTCACATGACAGACCTTTTGAAACGTCTAGTTGGAGTTGACGTTGACTTTGATGTGTATAAATATTGGGAATTGTCATCGTCCAAGTCATCTAAAATGACTTCTACGAACATTAGTAATTACCCTGCTGGCAACAGACTGTTTTTGGGATAACATCATCTGGTAACAAAGCTCTATCAGCGTTCCACATTATCTCTCTCTCGTGTGACTCCTATATTCTGCTCTCTCACTCTCGTAAAAAAAAATCGTATCCAGACTCACTTTTTACAATATTTTATGGCAGTTATGTCGGGTGTCTTTTAAGCGTGTTTTTTTTTGCCAGGAAATGTTGTGAAACTAGGCCCAATACATAAACTTTGACACAAGAAAGAGATAGCCATTTATAAGGGTCACAGGAGGGTGATGGATATAGTTTGGCGTGCTATGCGAGTTTCGTCACAGCTGTTTGCGGCCAATGAGTACATTGTTGGTCAACCATTGACTTTTAAACTATCAATAGATTCAGTCTCCCTAATCTAGTGGAGGAATTTTTTATGAGTCCATCATTAGGAATAGGACTTGCAGTTAGTTTTTAGGAGCAGAATTGGTAATTGCCCCTTTTTTGTACACATTTTTCGAAGTTTTTGAATAGGATCTGTGTGCGGTTAGGCTTGGTGGTAAATCTCTTACTACTCTAAACTTCCATCTACTTTCTTCCTTCTCACCTTTATTCTTTTTCTCATTTTACTGTTTCTTTCTTTTTTCCTTCATCTAGGATATTTTAATGAAGAAGCAATTAATGTGAAAATTAGTTTTGGGAAATTAGAAGAAAACTGATTGCTAGGAAGGAGCAGAATCGATGGCTTATCAGTAGAGCAGCTCTGTTCTTATGATCCCTCTCCAGCTCATTGTCTTGCTCAGTGATTATTGCTGTGGTAGCAAACCCATCCCTATTTACCCCAGTACAACCAGTTAAAACCTGATCTATTGCCCTTTTGATGATTATAGAAAAATTCATTTTGCTATGGTACGTTGATTACTGTACCTTCTGGGAAGGAAATGCTGCTTTTCCTTAGAGGGTGATTAGAAAGGATCGCACTGTAATTGTATCATGATAAGGATCAAAATTGTCATCCGCTTATGGGTAGTGTTTATCTTCAAGTAGGCACTCTGATTGAGACCCTTCAATTTCTACAATGTGTGCATGATAGAGGTCGTTTCACGAAAGTTGGCCGATGACAGAAGGGTTTGTTTACTGCGCAGAGACGAGTTTCCGTTTTTGCGCATGTGCAAGAACGCAAATTCGTCTTTGCGCAGCGAAAGGCACGATCTGTCATCGGCCAACTTTCGTGAAACGAGCTCTAGCTCAGGAGTCATCGGTGCATTTTTGCAGAGATGCAAGGGCTTCTATCGGAATGACAACTCTAAAGTTAAACCACCGTTAAGAATAGCATGCACTTGATGGCCACTGAATATGATTACGCTAAGGTTACAATACAATCCTTCATCATGTGCCTGCCCTCTTTTTACTTTAAACAGAGCTCTTCCAATGTTTTTCTAGAAAAATAATTATGAGACTATTTAGGAAGAGTTGAAAAGTCATGTTTGAAGGAGGAAACTATACCTTAGGTTTAAAGTGGGCTTCAGGACATTTAGGCATTAATTATGGCCGAAGATATCACTGCATTATAAGCA
Organism: Trialeurodes vaporariorum; assembly: GCA_011764245.1. NCBI lineage: Eukaryota > Metazoa > Arthropoda > Insecta > Hemiptera > Aleyrodidae > Trialeurodes > Trialeurodes vaporariorum. The sequence goes on from VMOF01000320.1 coordinate 45,465,446, forward strand.
AATCACCAATATCTTGTATGTTATCTCTGTGCCACTTACAAAGTGCTATTGAGATCATTACTGGGAATTGGGTGGATGAAACGAAAGGCGCGCTCTTTAGACAAAAGTCTCCATTTAATCACTATGCTGATTTCTCAGAAAGAGCACTCTTGTTGTTTTATGGGCCCTTTACTCCAGAAATGGCCTCAATTTGTTGGGTGAGATGACTGTTGTTTGTTTTTAAAGTGGTGACACCATTACTCATTAGCTGTAGTTGGTGCAAGTAAGCACTGGTGGACCCAGAGACAATATCAAATAGAGACCACGCATTAGCGCGATGGCGGACTTTTTTTTTCAGAACTTGACAGGAATTAACGTAGGGAGCATGAAGGAGCACCATCTAACATGGTCCATACGTTGACTGATGCAATTTTGATGCTTTGGTCTCATCAGACAAAAACCTCGAAAACTTATCTCATTTGTCAACGTATGGACCACGTTTGCAGTGTTCTGTTGCGACCCCGAAAGAAAAAGTTGCCACCGGCGCTAACATAACCAAGATAGATAGTGCGTGTGTGGACCATTCCAAACTTTAGGTGAAGTTTGCCTTATCTGAGGAGTGGTTTATAGACTTTTGAATGGTTGGACTGCTATTTTTGCAGAATTTTATAATATGCTGGATAGTTCATCCATTAGCTTATAGAAAGACCTTGCAAAAGCCTCATTGCTGTCCTCTGATCAGACTGGGCTATTCTCTCTAACTTTAACACTAAAGATTACGTCATCTGTTTGTAGTGTTTTCTCTCAAACCTGTTACTTTTTCATCTAATTACTTATCAATATTTTTTTTGTGAAATTTCAGGTTGTATTGTCAGCATGTTCGTCATATTTTCAAAAACTATTGATAGAGAATCCTTGCAAGCATCCTACCATTATTATGCCACAGGATGTATGTTTCAATGACCTGAAGTTTATTATAGAATTTGTGTACCGTGGAGAGATTGATGTCTCACAAGCAGAGTTGCAAGTAAGTTCATTTTCTACTATTCCTACACATAAATTCTCTTGAGTAAATGGGTCTGTTGCAAACTTTTGCTACAACAATTAAGAGTGTTTAATCTAATATAAAATCGTCTGAAAAGTCCATTGGTGACATCAGAAAGTCATAAAATGCACTAATAAACTCACAAGAGGCGTTTAATGAAATCCAAGATGGCGGAGAAATATCGAGCAATTTGTATGCATGCACCACGAACATCCAAGGATAGCCAACCTCACAATATCGATCACAACCAATCACAACGTAAACAAACACTTAACCTCTACCTCCAGTGAGGTTGTCAAAGTTGGCCATCCTTGGATGTTCACGGTGCATGCATACAGATTGCTCGATATTTCTCCGCCACATTGGATTTCATTAAACGCCTCTTGTGAGTTTATTATTGCATTTTATGATTTTCTGATGCCACCAATAGACTTTTCAGGTGATTTTACATTAGATTATACACTCTTAATCGTTGTAGCAAAAGTTTGCAACAGACCCATTACATTGAAAGTTCATTTTCTACTATTCCTACACATAAATTCTCTTGAGTAAATTACATTGAAAACTCTTATGTCAAGTTCAAATTTTCTTGATTTGGAAAAGCAAAGCTAAATTTTCAACTTTATGCTCTGTCCAGACCAAGTTTTAATGTGCTTGAAAGACCGGTAAACCACTGAAAAATTCCATCATGCTCTCCTTAGCCAGAATCAACCCCAGCAATATTTACACAACATTCAATTGGGGTGGTAAAACCTCAATGGAAATTCTTGACTTGAAATCAGTTTTTGAATAATGAACTACTGGTCTGAAAGCATTCTACTGTCTACTTTTACTGCTGTAAGAGATCTGAAAGCAATTTGAACAGTGACTCTGCCTGTAAATTCCTGGGTGGCACTTTCATTTTCATTTTTCAACTGAGAACGTAACGAGACATTTTATCAAAGCCACTGAAAAACTCTGAAAGTTCTTGAATTTTGACTGTCAGGGGTTTGAATTACTCACAGACCCTATGTCATGAATATTTCTTATGTAACTTAGTCTATCATAACTCTATTTTCATTTTATTTTTGTCTTTTTCAGTCACTTTTGAAAACTGCCGATCAGTTGAAAATTAAAGGATTGTGCGAAGTGCCTGAAAGGAGTAGTAAAGAAGGAACGCCTACAGCAGAAGTGACTCCTCTTCCCCCTGTCCAACAGAGCACTTCACCAATTAGAGGAAGAAATAAATTGCAAAGAAGAATGTCTGGGACGAAGAGAAGGTTTAACGAACAGTATCCAAATAACAACAATAAGCGACCTAACTTTTATGGAAGGGATGGAATGAAACCACAGCAAGTTCAAAGCCAAATTATTCAAACATCAGTTACCGCTGATATGTTAGACTCTAATCAAGAAAACCAGGTATGTTCCTCTCATTTTGATTTGTGAGGCGGAGAGATGTCGTGAGAGTTTGATGTGTTCTCATGAAGGCAGTTTGTCTGCGTCAGTTTTCGAAACCTCAAAAGTTTTAAAGATGACCTATCTCCATGCATGACAATTTTTTTTAAATTGAGGAGTTCTCTTCAATAACCATGTATAAAATAGAGGGTATGTCCGTCCTCTAAATTATTTTTTTCAAAACGTTATTGCGTATGTTTCTGATGATTTAAACGGGTTGTTCTTTTTCATCTGCTAATTGGAGATTACTTATATTTGTCTCATACAAAGAACAAGCTAGTCAATTCATCTGAAACTCACACATTAACGCTTTGAAATATCAATTGTTGACATGGAGCAGACCCTCTGTTTTATACCTGATTAATTCCAAAGAACTCCTCAATTTAAGTAGAGTTTAAAGAAAATGATAGATTGACTCAGAATCAGACTTGAACTTCTCTTTTGAAGTATCTTTCACTGTAATATCATAATCTTTTATACATTTCTGGGCCCCTCTACATTTTGTGCTGTCTTAGACAAAAAAAAAAAAAAAATGTCAGATGAATGATGACTCCTTAGATTTTGAATTTGGTGGACTACCAACAATACTCATTAGTAATGAATGTAAGCTTTGCAGATGGCTGGCCTATCTAAGCTAAAATCTAAGGAGTTGTCTGACTTTCTTTTTGTTCTTCGGAATGTCAGACTGACTGTTGTCTGTCTGACTATCCTTGTTCCATCTGAGGAAAAGTTCAATAAAAGTGTATGCCGGCTCCAAAAACTTTAAAAAACTAAAGCTTTAAGTACTTAGCCTGCATTGCAAATCAACAGATTTAATGATCTTTGTTTTCAATTCTAATTGTTCAGTTCCGCGGCTTTATTATTCTTTATTCACTACTTCGGAGAGTAATTTTGCTAAGATTTTCATGTGTTCATCATCCAAACGAAAAGAAAAGAGGTCCAATAATTTTATTAATTTATATATTTTATTCAACTATTTATTATTTTTTAGTTTCAAAAGAAATGTTCAATCATTCTCTCTGGTGTTCGCTTTTTTTTTTTTTTCAACAACTTTAGCAACGGTACGATGCATCAATAAGTCATTTTAAGAAGTCATCCTTGTTTCAGTTGCAACCACTGACCAATTGCATGACGGTGGCAACTTCAACAGAAGAAGAGAATGATTGTAAATCAAGCATCGGATTAAGTGTCTTAAATTTAGATCAACAGCAAAACCCACCTGGACCTCAGCAGCAGCAAGCGCAGCCGGTCCTTCATGAAAGTAGTCATGGACAACATACGCCTCATTCTCAACATGAAAACAGATTAGTCATGACAAGTCCTGCACCTATCATGTCAACGACGCATACACCTCCCTCAAGTATGCAATCTCACACGGTATGTTAATTTTAATCAATTTGAATTTTTGAAGAGTTATTGGGCAAAAGCAGTCTTTTCTGTAAGGTATCTGTTCCCTTGATTGTGTTTTTGTCCATGGTCAGAAAGTACATCTCAAAAATCAGATTGCGAGCATGTGTTGTTGATCAATGACTCAAAATATCAAACAAGTTGTTCTCAAAGCTTCCGTCCCTTAACCGAACTAATCTTATTCAATTTATCGAAAGTTTTGGAATTGAGAAGCTTGTTTGTTGAATACCAAGTTCTTGAAGTCTTGGCAAAAACGATTCTGTAAAAACTCAACATTTTTTAATCTGACAAGCTTAGCGGTTCAAACATTTATCGGTCAATCAGTTGATATAAATCATTTTTCCTCCTTTTTATTCTACATTGGCTGACTGTATCGAAGTGCCATAAAAAGCCACCACTCATTAATTTTCTAAAAAAGGAAAAGGCAGTGTTCTTTGCATTACATAATGAACCTTTCGTAATCGCAAAGGTGGATTTAAGGGTAGGGCACCAGCCCTTCCCCTCTGTAATCCCAAAAACCGCTCTTCATCAATAGAAAACTGCCCATAAACACGTCCAAAGACGCTACTATTGTCAATTTTTAATGCATGTGTCCTCCTGATCTGAAAGTCTCACAGGCCCAAAAAATTACTACCGCCCGTTTCCGAGATAACGGAGCTTGAAGTTTGAGAAAATCTCAGCACTCTGGAACGAATTCGCTCGGCAATTGAGCGTGCGTCCTACCTTGGAAGCGGCTTACGGCATACTGGCAGTGGCTGCTGCCCCTTTTGCTCACACTCTGTTCGGAGAACGTGTCAGAGCGTTTGGAGTGGGAGAAAGGGGGGCATCACCTCCAGACTGAGTGTGAGCATAAAGAGTGGCAGCCATCGCCAGTTTGCGGTAAGCGGCTTCCAGGATAGGATGCACGCTCATTTGCCGAGCAAATTCGTCCCTGAGCGCCGAGATTTGCTCAAACTTTAAGCTCAATTATCTTGAAAACAGCCGATAATAATTTTTTGGGCCCGAGAGACTTTTTGATCAGGATGACGAGACGAGAAAAGTGCAGCCACATTTATATTAAGTTTGACCGTAGGCCAATTCCCATAAGGATTGTGCCACGTCCTTTTGAATTTTGACCTTTTATAAGGCCACAACCTGTCCAAGAGGCATCTCGTGACTTTGATGAACACTATTAAGGCAGGAAGAAGAAAGCAATTTCAAATTTCATCGTATTACCTTTTGATTCATGCTGTATCCAAAAAGATTGGACTTGACTGTTCTATGGCTTCTCTGAAAACATCAGCTTTGTATTGTGAATGAAGCAAAGCAACCCCATTAGCTAGCAGCATTACAAAGCTGATGTTTTTAGAAAAGCTGTAGAATTGTGAAGTTCGATCTTTTCTGCAACAGCCATTGGTTTAATCACCTGGGGGTTGATGTTTTCTTTAGCTGATAGTTAAGACTGTCTATGAGTGATGCCGATGCTATTGGTCTAAAATTGTAAAAGTTGGCTTTTGTTCTGGTAACCTTTGTTTAAGTAACCTTTGTTTAAGTGCCCGATTTTGAAAGCCATTTAACAAACAGCCTTTAAATAATGGACACTGTAACGATGGTTGCCATAGCAACAGCCAAGTTTGCTGGTTTCTGCTAATGCAGACAAGTCTACTATTGATGATTCAATTATGTTTCTCTCTCCTTTCAGCTTCAACCAATGACCAATTGTATGACAGTTGCGACATCTACCGAGGAAGAAAATGACTGTAAAAACAATATTGAACTAAGTGTTCTATCTTTAGATCAACCTCAAAATCAACAAGGGCAGCAGCAACAACAACAACAACAATCAGTACAACACGATAATGTCATGTCGCTAGATCAAGGGCCACAATCACAGCAACCACAACCTCAGCAGCAACCAGTTCCTCATGAAAATGATCATGGACACTCAGGACCTCACTCTCAAGAAAATAGATTAGTAATGACAAGTCCGGCACTTATTATGTCAACGACACTTACACCTTTAACAACAATTCAGCCTCATTCGGTAAGTTTAGATTCCCGTTTTTGTGTTTTGAAGCGAGGACTAAGTTTCTAGAGCTTGTTTCAGAAGTGCAGGCGTACACTTAGATCATCATCTTTGGCAAATTTTCAATTTTCATTCCTTCAAATCGAAACGAAACTTGCCTCTGACTATGAATCTCTGATTTTCATGAGTTCCTCCATGAAAAGCCAATGCTCAAATTCTTGTTCATTAATTTTCATTTTGTAACATGAGACATAATGTTGAAAAATTCCAAAGATTATCAGTCTAGGTAAGCCTACACTTCTGAAACGACCTCTAGTAGGGATGAGCAGTTATCGTTTTTTCAAGTCTATGGAAAATGAGTTTTTTTTTTTTTTTTTTTTTTTTAAATCGAAAATTGTATTATTGGGAACCTCATCAAAAAAGCCAGAGAAGTAGTTTTCATAGTAAATAGAACGACAGAAGTGAAAGGAATTGTACTCAGTTTTTCAGTAAGTGTTAAGAACAGAGGACGGTGACTACGAAGGAAAGGAAATCAAGGCCAGTTCTTAAATTTTTCAAGTTTGTCCTTGAGTCCTTTCACTTGCAAACAAGTCTACTTTATAGACAATGATATGGCTGGTGCAAGCCGTTTGCATGACCTTCAAAAATCTAGTTCCGCACGATGAAAAATTCCCTTTAACGAAATTCCACTGAGATCAAATCTTTTTGTATTATTCCTGTGGGAGGATAACAGTGCTAAAAAAAAAGAAAAAGAAAAATTAATATCCACTCCGTAAGAAATTTCACTTTTTAAAAATTCCACACAATGAGTTTTCACTGTTCTACGCCTAGTAATCCTAGTAGTGTTTGGATATCTAATTTTTGTTTCTAATTAGTAATTCAATCATAATTTGTTATTTTAAAATAATTTCGTTTGTAGTTTTCTGTGTTGCAGAATCCAACGGGAGAAGATGAACACACCATGCATACTATGATGATCACTCCTGAATTATTAGGCCTTATTCCTTCCTCCTCTGGACAGTCAGGTAATCATTCTTCTGCTCCATGCATCTGATAAAGACTGATGAGCTCGTGCCCTAACTTTTTAATGTGGTTTATCTCCAGGAAAATCTACTAGACTAACACTTTTATTTCTTTGTATATAACAAACCACCTTGGTACCCACCTTGTTTGGGCAGCTAGACTTTACTACCACTATAGCTCTTGTCCCAGAAATTTTTGGACTTGACAGTTCTACGACTTGTATGAAAATATCAGCTTCAAACGCCCAACCACGCAGCCTGATTGCTAATTGGTCAGGAGCAGTAAGCAGTAGACATTTTCATCATGCTGTCCATTTGTCAAGTCCAATTATTCTTGGGACAGCCTTTACAACTACTTTTTTTTTTTCTCTCCTCTCTTTGTACAAGTAGACCTTAGAAGAATTTTAATGGCACAAGTGTAAGAAATGAAATCCTGACTTCTTAGAAGCATTAAGTTAAGTTAAGAAGAATCAAAAATAAAAACAAAATATCCAAGTAACTAACTCATTCACTAAACTGGCAAGTTAATTTGTCATAACTTTGAAGAAATTCTAATTACCCAATAGCTAACGTTACTCGCTCCACCCTATTTCCACAGTCTCACTGCAAGGCGTGCCACTTGCATAGAATGAGCGCATAAGCACTGTTGCCAAGCAACCGTAATAAAATGATGGTTTCAGTGAATGGTTCAGTTAACTTGGTTCAGTTATGGTGGAACGCATTTTTTTTTTTCATTCCCTTTCTTAATTCAGTTCAGTGATCAGTTATAGGCCGTTTTAGATAACTCCAGTTCTGAAAGTTCTTCGTTTGCATGTATAAAAATCTTAATGCCGTTCACTGCGTGAATCATCAGAACTATTTGCCACAAAATAGACTCGGTTAACAATCGTAATTAGTGATTATTAACATTAAAGCGTAATTGAAGACTTAATATTGTTCTTCTGAGCATGTAAAGAAAGAACTGTCAGAACCAAAGCTATCTGGAACACCCTCTACTTGCTTTGAAATACAAGCATGAAAAACAAATAGTTTGGCCTTCTACCACTACTGAAAAATGTGACAAAAATATTTTGTCTGTTATCAAAGGTTATGATGGAAATAATAAGTTTCTGTTTGGCATTATCTATTTATTCATGTCTACTCAGTGCCTCTTCTGGAATTCCAGAACTGACATTATCTACTTATTTATGGCTAGTTTCTGATATTCTAGAACAATACGGATCTTTCTGTGAATTTGAATTTCCGGTATATTCCTCCGTTAATGAGATTCCGAGAATGGTTCGTGTGATAAACCATTTTTCTGCAACTTGTCCAATTTTTTGCAGAAATGTTTGCCATCTGAGATGCCAATCAGAAATGGACTTAAAGATGGCGCAACTCTTGTATTTTATAGGAACTCAAAATTTTGCCACTACACTTGGTGGATTTTAGGGTTAAGAAATGGTCAGTTTTTTGGTGATGTTCCTCCTTGACTAAATGTCTATTATTATCTTCCTCACAGATGTTAGCAATGATAGTAAATCGGGTATCGTTACCTCTGGAACAATATGCAACAAAGCATGGACGCAAGAAGATATGGATATGGCTTTAGAAGCGCTACGGAATCACAATATGAGCTTAACAAAGGCGTCTATTACTTATGGAATACCTTCAACAACTTTATGGCAGAGGGCGCATAGGATGGGCATTGATACGCCTAAGAAAGATGGGCCCAATAAGTCATGGAATGAAGATGTTCTTAATGTAGCTTTAGAAGCCCTTAGAAATGGCTCAATATCTGCAAATAAAGCAAGCAAGGCCTATGGTAAGTTCTCCATCTTAAATTTTGGTTTCATTTGTGTACATTATTATGTCAAGTGTTGGCGTAAAAAGATACCTAGAGAGTAAGAAGGTACCAAATTAATTTATTTTGGTTTTTTGAGAAACCATAGATTAGGTTTGTTTGTCTTATGATAGCCAAAATTTTGATGAGGAACCTCATCAATGTTTAGTTGCAAAGCTAATTTTTGTAAGCTTCCAATGACGAAAAGGTCTGTCGGTAATCTAGAGATGACGCTTAAAACGCCTTTGGCAAGTAACAATCAGCATTGTCTGACCAATAAATCTCATTTCATGCAAAGGAAATACAGTTTATCCCATGTGGAAAAATTCAGAGCTGGATAGTATTCAATGATAGCATAGACAGTTAATTTTCGTTCGTTTTTTCCTAGTTCAAGATAAATTAAAGTAATTTTTAATGAGAGCACCATTTTTTTGCATTGTGTTCTACTCTGAAAGAGTTTCTTAAGATTGCTGGAGCAAAATTTTGTTTTAGATCCGCTTGAAAGGTGATTAATTTAGACTTGTGTTAGTTTAATTACTTCTGCCGTCATTTATTATCTTTGTCGTACTTGGGGCTATGGATCTTTTTTGTTTTTTTTGTTGTTGTTTCATTACCGTTCTTTTGTTTGGTTTTGTCAGGTATCCCTAGTAGTACTCTCTATAAAATTGCAAGGCGAGAAGGTATCAGATTAGCTCAACCTTTTAATGCGGCGCCAACCACGTGGAATCCAGACGATCTGGAAAGGGCATTAGAAGCAATTAGATCTGGACAAACGACAGTGCAGCGAGCTGCGACAGAATATGGTATTCCGTCAGGCACTCTGTACGGTAGATGTAAACGAGAAGGAATTGAACTCTCTCGAAGTAATCCAACTCCATGGTCTGAAGATGCAATGCTAGAAGCGTTAGAAGCTGTGAGGTATGACTGTATTTTAGTCTGTTTTATCCCTCTCAAAAATAAGCTGAATCTCAAGCACGGAAGCTAAAAGCTTTGTTTGAGCCTCCTCAGAATTAAATTAGGCAAATTTTATTCAGTGATGGAGTTCGGTCTCTTTGTCAAAAATCAAATGGGTGTCCGCCATCTTTAGTTTTGAATTTTATGACCCGGTTATTGTTTTTGTTACCTAACTCCTAAGATTGGTTTCAAATTCAAGGTTCGGTTATAAAAATCTGAGACTGAAAAAACTTAAATTCGAGAATATTATATTTATCCAATATTAACATATTGTGGAATGATATGAAGCAATGTATAAATGACCTACAAAAAATGACTGATAGATAATCGAGCATTTTATACTGTCACCAAGTAATCGAACCTTCACTAAACGTGGTCAAAAATTTGCTTTTTTAAAGTTTGGAGCAGAGATTTGTGATGTTTGGTCCAATTTTCATATTTTTATTTTTTTTTTATTGGTATGGCGCCTGGACTACTACTTCTATTACTTCTCAATTATTTTGTTGGGCAAATAGTCTTTTTCTACAAGCTGCTTCTTTTTAAAAGCAATCAAGTTGGATTCAAGCAGCAATCAGGTAGCTGCCAATTTCAATGAAATTATTGTTATTTGATGGCAACAATTTATTATATTGTAGCACGTTGATTTTATTGAAATAGGTATGCCTGATTATGGTTTAAATTAATCTTGATTACTTGGGTCAATGTCTCCATTTGAAAACTTTGCTTTTACTTTTGAAATACGGGCAGAAAAGTTCTTAGTAATCTCTTGGATCCAGTTCCATGCTTTGATAGAATCTTCAGAGATTAATACTCTTTTCCGCCACCAGAGTATTACCGTTTGATCAATGTCAAATTATAGGCCGAAATTATTTATATATCGAAGAAAATAGAAAGCAGGTATTAGATAATATTCTGAGGAATGGCTCTGCAAAATATCTCTTATAAATAACTTCAAAATTAAAGCTGAAAGTACCAAAAAAACAGAATGTTGCAAATCGATTCCTGTTTCAAAATGCCATATTCTATTTTTTGGTTCTATTTGAGTGCTCTAAGTACATCCTTCCCAATTTGAGAGTCCTTGGCAGGTCGCCGTAACTCTCCTCTTTCCTATCCTTTGTTTGAGAATACTTTGATAGTCTTTCCTACCCCTTCTTTTTTTTATGCAGTCCTGTCGTTCGCTGTGAAATATCAGCATAATGAACCACGTGTTTGGGTGGCTTGACTTAACTACTACTACTACTACTACTACTCTTTTAGCCTTAATTTTAAAGCATTCGACAAGATATTTTGCAGAGACATTCTTCAGATGATAATGTAGTACCTGCCCCCTGTCTTTTAGGTATTCATTACGTTTGGCTTGTAATCTGACGCCAAAGGTAAGGTAACGCTCTTATGGTAGAAAACAGCACTAAAAGCTGAAAATTCAAGTAACTGCTCAGAGATTTGAACAGTATTTTTTTTTTCTTCTTCTTGAACCTCAGTGTTTTGGGCGGTTAGACTTAACTGTTAATATTTTGAGTTTATTGTAATCAATGTCTTTGTTGTAATATTTTCTTTTTTTTCTATCAGAATGGGTCAAATGAGTATCAATCAGGCTGCTATTCATTACAACCTCCCGTACTCTTCCCTTTATGGCAGGTTTAAACGAGGAAAGTATGAAGCAGACCATCCAGATCAAATAAATGTCGATTCATCATCACCTCCTGCTCAACAGCAGCAAACCCTCTCACCGATGTATTTCGTGTAAGTAATCTTCTGATATCTTTTTATTTTCCTCTCTGGTTCCATCATGAATTTTTTTATTCAGGTGTTGAACAATGCATCTGCTGCAAAACATGACATTGACTCTAAAGTTAAAAGCTAAAGAGCAAGTTATAGTCTAAAGTTATAGAGCTATTTGACTTACCCAAGTATTGCCAGAAGCTGATAATGAAGGTAATCATATCAAGTGCCTATCGAGTGCGTACTATTCTTATGGGTGGTGTAGCAACAATAGGTTCCATTCCAATAGAAACCCTTCAATCTCTATGATATGTGCACGGCAGCAGCTCAGGAGTCACCCGTGAATTTCCGCAGAGAAGGAAAGGGTTTCTGTCAGAAACTAACCTGTCGGAATGGCACCAACCGTAAGAATAACATAAACTCTTCCATTTCTGAAACAAGTTGTAACCACAGTGAGGTCTTTTTGCACCCAATTTTTAAATTCCTGTCTACCGATAGATTTTATAATTTGGAAAAAATTATCGAACTTTGTCCTATTCATTTTTAAGGAATGTTGAATGCTTGAGGATACGTTCCCGTTTTTTTTATGTTTAACTATTGACTAAAACTTAATGAATGAAAGTTTGCCTGTGCTCTCGTTCAATGCCGGTTCCATTCGAAAAAGCTATCAGTGAAAGTCAGCTATTAAGTGCTTTATTGCTTTAGTGTTAAGCTCATATTAAGGGACGTTTGCTTCATTTCTAAATTTCTTTAGCAGCATCATAATTTTTCTGTGGGATAATTTTAGGGATATGCAAATATCATTGTTTGAAGTTGATTCAAATCAAATTTTTTTCTAAAATATTCCAATTATCGAATTGAATACATATATTTTACTTTGGTGTAGAATATTTAGCCAAAATCTACCATAGCGAATGTCTCCATGCTTCGAATTCAACTTTGCTGTTTTCAGCCTTTATCAGCAACGAAACGTAGTTTGGTTTCTTTTTACCACGGAGACTCAATAAGCAACAGGTTTTAGGCTCTTTCAAGAGGTTATAAAAGAGTAAAAAAGGTATCGAGACGATAAAGATGCCAAAGCAGGCTTGAAATTTCTGCCTGCACAATTTTCCGTTAAAATCCTCCCTAAGACTCTTTAGAGTTTTGATCTTGTTCTTCCTATTATTAAATTCAACTGTTGGGCTCACTACTTTTAAAGAATTTTTGAGTTTGGAAGGTCCAATTTGAAACCACAACTGGATCAAATTGGATCTGCCGCACTACAGTTCGGTGCAGGTTGCCTTTACATTCCTCCAAAGGTGCGGCGAGCGAGGTCATGGTATTGCCCATCAGCTCAATTGAAGTTGGCGCGAATCGCGGTTGACCAAGATCGAGGGAAACTGCTGGAGACAGCGGAGATTGTCGAGATTAAGTATGATGCGTCCGTTTGAGGTTGAAAGACATGTCGTGGGTTTTCTTGAACTTGTAAAACCGTGACTTTTGTCAACTCTCAAACTCATGATAAAATCAGCCAATTTTGCGTCAAAACCCGAATTTTGTGTTTTCGGGGGAAAAGCCCTGTTTTTGCGTTTTGATGCTTGGGATTTTTGAAATCAGTGAGGCTAGATGCTCCTCTGTCTACGGATGTTTGTGCCGACTGGAAGCCGAAGATGCCCGAGACTTAGTGATGCTGCATTTGCTACCCAAAGCGCGCTCTTGCAGCAACGCATCACAGGCTGTTTGCCGTTGAGTAAAATTTGCTCAGTCTAAAATTATTTGAAATTTCGAATTTTAAATTCTGCTTTCGAGATTGAATAAGGAAAATTGTTAGACTTCGAATTTTGAACCGTTTTTAATATTTGCCCATCCCCACTGTTAACGTATGAATCAAAACTATGCAATTGGCTCGTTCCACTTTTATTGTTACTAATTCCAGTTCTCTCTGAACCATTTCAGATATGGACAAGGCGTTGATGAGTCAAACTCCTCTGCCGCTGTTAACGGCTCTATGTAAGCTAAGCTTGTTGACCTCTACCAGTAGGTACCTCAATTGGTCCAGTCCTTGATTCCGGTTTTGACTTACCAGATTTCATCAGTTGAGCAGAACCTGGTAGAACCAATTGGTTCAATTTGGTTTGCCTCCTCAGTTTCACCCTCTGCTACTAGTTTTGATTTACAAAGTGAATCAATCCTCAATTTGATTCGCTCAGAATCAAACTGTGAAAAATAAAAAAGTGATAACCTACCAACCTTTTTTTTTTTTTTTTTAATATCAATAATGTAAGGATTTTAGTCTGTTTATTTTCAAGGTATCAAAAGTACCAAAAATTTTCCAATTGGTTTTGGGAAATTTTACTTCGTCTGTGATGTGTAAATAAATCTCTTTTTGTAGTCAAATTGTATTTAATGCAGCTTTAAGCTAAATCATAGTTTAAGTAGTTGTCTCCTCCAATTGTACATGTTTGTATATTTTGGGTTGGTCTCATCTCTTGTTTTGGTTTACGAAACTACTCAAAACGAAGGAGAGAAAAAATCAGAATGTTGTAATTTGTTATATTGTTCACTAATCTGCTACATTTATGCAAGTATCTAAAATTTGATTAAGCGTAACCTTTTGTCAACTGCCCTTTTATCAAAATCTTCAAGAAACAAAATTTTACTGAAGGCAGTGGTCCCCCCTTGACACCAACATTTGCCCTAACAAAGTGTAATTTTTTGCGTTTTCCCAGAAATTTTACCAACTTGTTATGTTTGTAAACCCCCCCCCCCCCCCCATGACAATTTTTGAACTCCTCCCCCTAGAAAAATTCCTGGCTTTGCCACTGACTGAAGGCATCCATGGGAGAATACGATTTCTTAGTGCAATCAGTGACTTTCGAGGGCAGAACCGCCAACGTTAGAGGTGGTATCACCGAAAGTTGAGGAGAGGTCCACTGATCAGAGTATTTTCCCTCAACCTTTGGTTTTATTACTTCAGAGTTGGTGGGTCTACCCTCAAGAATGGCCTGTTTAAGGAGACACATTTGCTGGCGGGAATATTGCCAATTTTTTTTTAGTTTTTTTGTTGTTTTTTGCAAATTTCTTGGGGGTCCATTTAAATCCTCTGAGGACTTACTATCTTCCATAAGCTTGTATGGATGAATCATATTTTACAAGCTGTTACTGCTTTGAAGGTATCAAGCGGTATCGTGAATTAGTTGTTCCATCTGGATGGATTTGCTTCAATTTCAGATGCTTGCACAAACGTAGCTGTTATAAACCTACCCCTTTCCCCCTTCTTTTTTAACTAATTTATTTTTATAAGGAAATTTTTTTACGGAACTCCTAGAACAGTGGCACTTTGGAGTGACCTCAGTTTTGGAATCTTAACAAGAATTTAGTTGTTATGGAGCAATGATCTATACTCCTTCTGTTGTTTTGAACTCTTGATCCACTGATCTGAACTTTTATGAACTTTTTTTTTCTCTTGGAAAGCTAATTTTTTTATGATCAATCTTTTCTTGCATTTAAGGGAAGATGCCTCCCCACAAAAATTGGAATCACTGGTCATTTTTCTTCTCACTCTCTTTCTCTCTCTTTTTTTTTTTCTTTCTGTTGCTGTGAAACGTTTGAGTCCTGTTTTTTTCTTTGAAATACAAGTATGGTGATTTAATGGTTTGGGCAGTTATACTTAACCCTTCACAGCTTCTTTTACTACTTTTTGTGTGTGTACCATTTGAGGCATTAGCCAGGATGAAAAGCCTTTAAACACCTTGTTTACTTTTTCTGGAAACTTGACCACCAGCAGGCTGATTATGAACGATTGTATTGTAATGCCACAGTGGCGGCTCGTGCAATACGGCAACAATGTCATGCCTCCATTTGATTGTATGTAAAACAATCGATTCGAAAGTGAAGCAGCGCTTCACCAGCAATCGATTGTCAAACACAGATTCAAATGGAGTAAAGACATTGTTGCCAGATGGCACGAGCCGCCACTGTAATGCCATCGAGTCGATGATCGAGAACATGTTATCTTATAGGTGGTATTATCTCTGCGGAACTTCCCCGATAGCTCAGGAGTCATCGGCAAATTTCTGCAAATATGGGATGGTTTCTATCAGAATGAAACCTATCGTAATGACACCACTCAAAAGAATATCTCGTATTCGATCATTAACTCTATAGCATTACGATATGATTGTTCTTAATCGGCCTGCTTGTCTTATGTTGATCGCTGAGAGCAGCTTTTAAGACTAATGTGTCATTCGAGGCACCTTTTCCTGAAGATTCATAGGCCCCTATCCTTACCATTGCCTCAATAAAACGTTGAGCTTATTGTTACTTGATCCAAGTTTGATTATGTCTTGACGTCAAAGAGTCAAAATACGAGAAGTGCAGAAGATTCTAATCGTAAAGCTTGTTTCAAATGTGAAGGCAGGGTTGACCTGCAAGTTTTGGCACTACGATTACTTGTTCCGGCTGTTTAAAATTATGTGAGAAGTTGCCATTTAAGGTAACTTTTTGATTTCTAAGCATTCTTAGCTATAGATTTGGAGCTTCCTTGCCAATTTTGCACCGTTTTGGCATGTTTTGAAAATTGAATGAGAACGATTATTGCTACAGATAACATGTCAGCTGTGCCTTCACACATGAATTGAGCTCTAAATTCTTCCTTTATTATCTGAAAAATTCAATGGATTAGTGATATTGTTTTTTACCATAAAAAAAATTTTGATGTAAATTTGTCTCAGAAATCCTCTGTTTTATACCTGTGTACGGGTTAGTATCAATGAAAAAAATCATTGTAAAATATAATTATGTATCACATTTTGATTTCCTATGCTTTGCATCTGACAAAAGAACATTTTAAGAAAGCAGGTAGGCAGTTAAGGTGATTTGTAATAATTGAAATTTCTTGAAGAAACAGCTCACCATTTCAATGGTGAGATGATGTAATAGTGACTAATGATCCCTCAAAATGATGGCTCCCTTTGACCACCCAAGACCCTCTTGCCGGGACGTATTAGTTTCACACTTACCATGAGTTAAGCAAAACTAGGAAGCGAACTGAGAGCAGTTCAAACTAGCCTCACCTACTCAAAATTTGCAATTCATGGCCCAAAATTTTGGCAATTTTGTAAATATCTGCTACCATTTGCCTCTGAGTCGGCAATTTTGATCAATTTTCAGTATTTGTACCTTTTTCTCCCGAGTTGTTGTCAGAAATTATTTTTATTTTTTATCCAATAAAATTGCTGTTTTAAGGATGAATGGCTGGAGTTTAGTCGAAGATGACCGAAATATTTGTTTTTAGGGCCGCAAGTTGGGATATTTATTGTGAACTTCTTCTACTGTGTTTGAAACTTCATTTTATTCATGGCATATGTGACTACTGTGTCGGGTTGGGAGGGTTTAGGGTGGTCGGAAGGATTCAACATTTTTAGGGATCATCATTAGTCACCGTTACACATTAGTTTCATAGTGAGCTGTTTCCTTTTGAAATTTTGATTTTTCCACCGTAATTTATGCTAGTGTGCCCAAGATGGAGTCTCATCAGATCTGGCGCAGTTGACCATCCTGTAACTTTAAGCTACGGAATATCATTGCACAGGCATTGTGACCTGGTTACCTAATCATTCGTTCCCACTTGCAGTGCTCTTGGCAATATATGTAGTATGCTGCTCTTACCTGTCTCTATCATCCTTGATATGTAACCGAGATTATGCACTAGCAGATAGACTTGCCTTTAAGGCTGCTTTTTTACCTCTTATTTTAAGTTTATTGAAAGCTACTCACTCTTTGTATGGGTTTTATCGAAGCCCTTTTTAGACAATTCTACACCGTCCTAAGTTTTTTGGTGAATTTTCAGCATTTAATCCAAAAGTTTTGTTACCGTAGTGTTGCTGATTAATAAAGAACAATTTCCAAATCATTGGCTTATTTCTTGGAGGAAAACAAAGTGTCTAGTATCAGACTTGGCTTTGAAGATATTCTATAATCAACTTTGTCTGAAATTGGGGGGGGGGGGGGGCTCTAAGGACCAATAATCTAATTATCTTTGATCGATTTTCAAGTATTGAATTGTGATACTTTTATTTTTAGCCTTATTTTTTTAATTTTGTAGAAATCAACTGTCACGTAACTTCTGACATGAGTATCAGGACTGCTGTATAATTAAATGCATGAAATAATACGAACTGCCCCATCTATCCTAAAGTAAAATGTTTGAATTTCCTACCAAATTTGGCAACACTGATGGGTGGTTTTATCTGATGCTGTTTCCTCCCAAAGAACCTACTTCTGTTAGGTGAATCTGTCTTTGGGTCAATCGTTTACTGGAGGCAGCATTCACTTTTGATCGCTGAAAGTTCACTTCAAAATTGGAGTTCTGGATTCTCGTAATTGGATGATTTAAAGAGTTTTTCTTTTTAATTTAATATCACCTTTTTACTGTATCATGTCTCTGTGACCACAGATGAGACTTTTCTTCACGGAGAAAAAAACTTTGGAAGATGTACCACATGAGTCGAGGTTTTCAGCAAGCATAACCAAACTACGGTTAGTTAAACTAAAGTTTGGTTATGCTAACTGAAAACTTTGGCTAATATGGAACATCTACGGACGTTTTTTCTGATTTTTTTCTCCGTGTTTATAAATGTGTGGAGTATTCATTTAATTATTCATTTGTTTGATATGTGCGTGGAAGGCAGCTGCCACGGTGCATGTCAAAGCAGAACTTTAAGAACTTTACAGAATTCAAAGTTACACTTTAATGAACATAGCAGTTGTTACAAGTTCCAGTTATTATAATTTTAATATAAAGCAGGTGCTGTGGAAAAAGTGGTGGTCTAGGATTTAAAATGATCACTTCAATTTTTAAGTCGCTATTTATTTTAACTGGAAATTTTAGCAACCAAACTTAAACACTTCTGATGTTAAACTACCTAGTCTCTCTAATCCTCCCATGTTTGTACTTCAGCTTCTTCTATGTTATTATTCAAAAGACTGATCTAATTTTAAATGTCAAATAGCTTCCATTTAATGAGAAATTTAAATTATTTTTGACATTTAAGTCTTATCTTTACATTTCAATCTTGGTATTGTAAATATGAACTTTCCACTTGATGAAGCCTTTTAAACTGACAATTTTTGGTTGTCAAACTTATGAAAATCAGTTCAGACTTGTGGAACTGTGCAGGCTTAGGCGTTTGTATTTATTTTTATTTATTGATTTTTTTTCAACTGTCAAACTTTAACATGTAATCGTTAATTTTGAGTGAGTAGCTAAAGCTTTTCAGTGGCGTAGCCAAGGGGGGGGGGGTCTAGGGGGTCTGAACCTCCCCCTTGACACCAAAATTTGTCTTAAAAGAAGGTAATTTTTTGCGTTTTCAGAGGAATTTTACCAAATTAGTATCATTGGACCCCCCCCCCCCCCCCTTTGACAATTTTCGGACCCGAATCCCCCTCGAAAAATTCCTGGCTACGCCACTGAAGCTTTTAAATTTTCTTGTCCTGTTAAGTGGCTGAAGTCCTTTTGTAGTGAAAGATGTTCAACAAAGTGAAGTCAGTTGCAGTGATCATAGGTTTTCCTTTGAGAGCTATACATCACAATAAATATAACTTGGTTACGTTCGTTATTATATCAGAACTGATGGACTTTATGGATTTAAAACTCTGTTGCTGATGCAATCCGAGTTATGAGATTTGGAACATATTGAAAAAATCTTAGATGCAACAATGAGTGGAGCATCGTCAGAATGTAACCTAGGGTTCTTAACTAATGATGGGTTGAATCCAAAATTTCAACATTCAAATATTTGAATCTGAATCTAACATGATTTGCAAATTTCCTAATTTTAAAGCATTTTCAAATAACTCAATTTAACAATTTAACCCAACGAAAAAAAAAAGCTGGAGAAGGCTAAAAACAGAGTTAAAACATTACACAAGGTCAAAATGATGCAATATAACCAGTTTTAATTGGACTCATTGGTGTAAAATAATCATTTGTTTAACATGTAATTTTTACATAATTGACTCTAATTATAATTGTTTATACTTCATCAATAACTCTACTGTTTACTTTTCAATTTTTTAAGAGTGAACCAAGAGCATAATTTTTTTTTTTTTTTTTTTTTTAAGCTTGTAGTGAGACACATTACCGAAAAATGATTCAAGACAGTGTTGATCAGGTCACTCATTGACTTTTTCATTTATCATCTTAACTCATGGACATTCAGGTCCTTTGAATGGATATTTTTTGTTGGAGTGGACATCGGCTAATGAACCATTTCTTGAAAGTGGTGATTTGCAAATTCCAAATGGTTTGGACTGAAGCAAAAAAACTGTCAACTTGAAAATTAATGTGTTGTGTGGTCTTGGAACTTTGGGATTTCGGTAGTCTGTTTTTTTGGTTGGATGCTCTGCTGGGGTATACCTTTGGGTCTTCTTGTTAGACGTAGAAGACATGTGCAGTTAAAAACATAGTTTTTAAAATTTTGGTCGGATGTGGGTTTTTGACGTTAATGCACAAAACCTGAATCACGTACATAGTTTTTTTTTTTTTTTTCATTATGTTCCTCTAGATCTCATATTTGACTCTCTAAAAGCTGCAGTTAATAATTCAGAAGTCTTTATATTTATGTGAAGTGTTGCAGCATGTAACATCCCTAAGTTAATACATTGAAAGTTCGTTGTGTGGAACGTCCTCTTGGTGGAATTTTTTCTCAGCACCATGAAACCTCTTACACCCAGACAGCAATTTCCCAAGTGGAATTTTTTTCGGGGCAGGACATAGGTTCTACACAATGAACTTTCACTGATTCCATTTGATTTGCGGATTTTATGATTTCTCTGATCTTTCACTCTGCCATCCTAATAACTACGCTATAGTAAAGTCCATATCCAAGATCAAGGCTGTATTCAGTTGAAATGTTTTATTTGATTTCTGAATATTTCTGCCTCCTTGTTTATAAGTTTGTTATCAACCATCTCCGTCATTCAATGAAATTTTGTTAATCAATGTAAGTAAGCTTGCAACCTTGAAATAATTTTGTCTTGTTTCAAATTTGCCTTTTCTGTAAACGAATCCTATCAGGATGGTTGCAAAATATTGTTCACCCCACATTATGAGACAATGACTGTAGTGCTTTTTGAGGTAGAAGTTTTGACTTGAATACATTACAGGATTAGACAGCATGATTTATCTTCTTAAAGCCACCTGCCTTTAAAGAGAAAGAAGAAACACGTCTATGGGTGTACAAACTCCTGCAAAATCTGGCTTTATCCTCATTTTTTGTGGTATCACTTTAAATCTTTTACCAAGTGTTGAATCATTACAGTTATTTTTTAAATCCTTTCGTTACTTTCAAACAGTATCTTCTGTTTTTCATTAACTGTCTTGAAAAGTGTGGGACACACAATCAGGTCAATGGAGTTAAAGATCTTCGCTACGTATTTCCTCTGGTTTTTTGTTTTGTATGGAAAAGTAGCGAAGACCTGAGAAAAATCCCATTGAACACTGGTGTCTGTAAGAGAAAATCATTTGCTGGACTCAATTTGTCTCATTAGACCAGAACTTATCATGTCATTTTCCTTTGTACACACATTTTTTTTCCCTTTTTTTTCTTTCTATTTTTGGGTTTTAAACATTTCAAAATTTTTTATTTTTTCTTCCGTTTTGATCTCATTCAATTAATTTATCTATAATTATCAAAGTTATTTATTCCGTGTTTTTTGTTTTGTTTTTTTTGTCTCAAAATTTTCATCTTCATTATAGTTTATGACAATTATATTATTATTATTATTTATCTCAATTATTTTTATTAAATATTGTACAGAAACGGTGTATCATATTAAACTTGTTTTATAATATGATTTATAATACCAGCCTTTTTATTAAAAATCCTGAACCCTATTAATATCCATTATTTGACTACCTTACATTAGTGTAATTCGGAGTTCCTCGGAACTCAATTATCACACTCTTGTAAGTGGAAAAAATCCTTTTTACTGCTGCCTTGTCAGAAGAGCAACTTTTTTTGAAATTTTTTGAAGCATTAAAGTCATCATTTTTTATTTTTTATTGGAAAACGTATGAAAGTTACCTCTAGAAACTGTTGTATGCAAAAGGGGGCATTGTGTGATCCTGGGAAAATTAATTTTCTTGTCTTCTGTGTACTTAATTTTTTTTAAAGAACAAGAATTTGAACAAACTGTTTTGACAAAATATCTTTTATCTTTGCAGCTAGTGTTGCCATTTATGGCAGAAATTATTCGAATTTTTCATTAGGTCAAATGAGGCTAATCGGGTTAATCGGCTATCATCCAAAAAATTGCAACACTGTTTGTAGCACCAGGGGCGTGCGGAGGGGGGAGCATGTGGGTACCCTTGCCCCGGGCGGCACTCACCATGGGGTGGCAATATCAAGGTTAACAACCCAAAAAAAAAAAAATAAGAAAAAGGGCGTAAACTTTTAGGGGGCGGCAATATTGCATTCCTGCCCCCTCTCTCTGGAAACCACGGCACGCCCCTGCTTAGCTCCTACCCTACCTTCCTATCACAGAGTAACGGAAGCAACCAAAATCTTTCTGTGGCCACTTTGGCTGTCTTTTGACCCTTTCACTCCACAGTCCCATGTGTTATGCGTGGTAACATGAATTCTTCCGAAAGTTGACAAAAATTAACATGCACACAAGATTATTTGTGAGAAAACGTCATTCGAATCACTAGTATAGAGGTCTTAGATTGGTGAAACTACTTTATCATAATGCAGTACTAAATGGGTTGGAATGTAGAAATTGACAAGGTATTTCATGTTAAATGAAGGGGTGGACCACTGTCTGGTTCTCACGCGGACAGTTGGAGAATTAAGAATTATTAACTCTAGATCAGACTGTTGAAATGCTGAAATTAAAGAAATTCAGTTTTTGAAGGAGGAAAAAAGAAATATGAAATGGGAAGGGGAAGGGGAAAAAAACCCCACGAGCAGTGGCTCCTATAGGAGTGCAAAGTTCAAAATTTGTCTTTGGGTTGCTGATACGGGGCCTTGGTATCTCCACAGGTTCTAATACGGGTATTGATATTTCAGCCTAGTATCAATACTATAGTATCCTTACTTCAACCCAATATCAATACTAAGGTATCGATACCTCAGCCCAGTATCAATACTAATAATAAGGTATCGATACTTCAGCCCTGTATCATTACTAATTGTAAGATATCGATATGTCACCCCAGTATCGATTTTTAAGAAACCATGAGGAGAAATTAACAAAAAATGTTGGTCATGAACATGGAAAAGGTTGCTCTTTAAATTAGTAAGTAGTGAATTATATAAGTGGATCTGAAAATTGATGTAGATACAAGTTGGTATCACTTTAGCCAGCAGACGAACGGAGCAAAAACAGACAAGTGGAGATATTGGTACTGCCTGGTATCGAGTACCCAGTTTCGATACTTTATGGTTGAGGTATCGATACCAAAGTATTGACAATCCTAATAAGTCATGGATTGGTATCGTTTTAATCTGCCAGTCTTGGCTCCCTAGTCTGATGCATGCTTTAATGAGATTCGGGCCATCTCCATGCTCAGCTCACTTGGAGTGTTAGGATCAGGACAATTCAAACAATAGTAATAGCAATATAGGTAATTCTATACAGGGTGTCCCAGACCACCCGTGTAGGTACTTTTTCTCAAAAACGGCTGGGAGTAGAGAGCTGAAACAAAAAAGTCAGATAGGGAATTGACCCCAAAAAATTCAATGAAAATATTTTCAAAGCCCCCCGAGGCCCCCCGGGGGGGTTTTGGGGGGGGTTCGAAACACATTTTTCCATTTTTGGCGGGAAAAAGCCTATAAAAGGTACAAAAATAAGTTCAGATTCTGAAAGAGCAACTTATTGCCGACATTTTTACTCCAGTAACTTTTTCCAGAAAACCCCAATTTTTGGGGTTATGGGCCCTTTTGGGGGGAAATTTTCATTCGGCCACTGTGACCACGCTATTCAATATTTTTCAAAAAACTAAAATCCATCTGAAAGAGGAGATCAAGACCTTTCAATTGATGTGCCACATGATACCTAAAAAATAAAAATTAAGGCCCCCACGTAGATTCCAAACTTTGGGGGTCTTTGGGCCCCCCCACGTAAAAAAAGTCAAATAGCAAGGTATGGCTTGTGATACATCGATCGAAAGCCCTCGAAGAGTAGAATAAGATGACGCAATCCAAAATTATCTACAATCATTACTTTCAAAATGGCGGCCATTTGAAAATTATGGGTATTCAAAGGAAAGTCCTGGGAAAAGAGTCCAAGGATGAACGATACATAGATTAAAAGGCCTTAAAAAAAGCAAACGAATGGCGCAAACCGCAAATCAATCCGCCTCTTCAATCAAAAGTTATGACCGATTGAAACTTAAAGGGCTCAATAAGGCCTATTTAAGGCTGCTTAAATTTCAATCGGTCATAACTTTTGATTGAAGAGGCGGATTGATTTGCGGTTTGCGCCATTCGTTTGCTTTTTTTAAGGCCTTTTAATCTATGTATCGTTCATCCTTGGACTCTTTTCCCAGGACTTTCCTTTGGACACCCATAATTTTCAAATGGCCGCCATTTTGAAAGTAATGATTGTAGATAATTTTAGATTGCGTCATCTTATTCTACTCTTCAAGGGTTTTCGATTGATGTATCACAAGCCATACCTTGCTATTTGACTTTTTTTACGTGGGGGGGCCCAAAGACCCCCAAATTTTGGAATCTACGTGGGGGCCTTAATTTTTATTTTTTAGGTATCATGTGGCACATCAATTGAAAGGTCTTGATCTCCTCTTTCAGATGGATTTTAGTTTTTTGAAAAATATTGAATAGCGTGGTCACAGTGGCCGAATGAAAATTTCCCCCCAAAAGGGCCCATAACCCCAAAAATTGGGGTTTTCTGGAAAAAGTTACTGGAGTAAAAATGTCGGCAATAAGTTGCTCTTTCAGAATCTGAACTTATTTTTGTACCTTTTATAGGCTTTTTCCCGCCAAAAATGGAAAAATGTGTTTCGAACCCCCCCCAAAACCCCCCCGGGGGGCCTCGGGGGGCTTTGAAAATATTTTCATTGAATTCTTTGGGGTCAATTCCCTATCTGACTTTTTTGTTTCAGCTCTCTACTCCCAGCCGTTTTTGAGAAAAAGTACCTACACGGGTGGTCTGGGACACCCTGTATATTCGTTCTTTGCTAAGGTATTACCCAATTTAATATTTCATCAGATTTGATTTTCTTTTATTTTACAATCGAATTGAAAGTGCTCACAATTGTGTTTGATGGTGATCCCTATTTTTTTCCGGGATCAAACCCCCCTCTCAGCTGAGGTGGGGGGGGGGGGCTGCCACCCTGCCCCCTTACCTAGTTGTTAAGATGTTTTAATAAATCACTTTTAACTTGTTGAATCATACATGTATTCAATCCAAAAAATTTCCGCTGAAGTAAGTACAAACAGATGTGAAGTGTCGGAAGAGAGTGGGGGGGGGGGGGTGAATAGGTGCGAATGAGTAGGTAAGGGGGCAGGTAAACGGACTTTTGGAGGGGTCCGAAAATCGCATGGACGGATCTAACAATAAGAGCGGCCGTCACTACTTGTAGTTGCATATTGTTCAGAATTGGTATTTTTTACAAAAAGAAGCAACCCGAACTACTTAAAGCAATTTTACAGTAGGTGCTTACTTCGATACCTTTTTATTCATTACTTACTTAATACTTACTCATTTTCAGCTTTTACCAACGTTATGAATTACTTACATTCCCCCACTTAACTGCACTTAACAGTCGGTCGGTGATGAGTCGGTGTAAGGCCGGTGGTATGTTCATTGATGTAAGGCGCCATGATACAATACACATAACTGTTGTTTTCGGTGAAAGATAGGTAATGCCGTGTTCGTGTGTCTGTTATGTACTTATGTCCAACTATCCACAGGTGTTGATAACTGAAAATGGTTGAAGTTCTGTTAAATCTAGGTAATTTCAAGGCGATTTTTCAGTAAGGAGTTCTTATTTACCCAAGGCGGGATGACTTATTCGAAGTTGTGCGTTTTCATCCGGAATCTATGTGTCAGAAGAAGTGAAATTTGAGTTAAAACTGGTCTAGTTTCCAGGAATTAGGTGAGAGCCTTTTATGGTTTGTTATTTGATTACTGAAGTATTTGCTCTCGTTCTTTTCGTCCGAAATAATTAAGTTTCCGGCGAGTGTTTGTGAAGTTCAAATCATGAATGTTTGTTGTTCTCGTTTGAAGTTCCATTGTTTCTTCGTTATCTTGAGAGGTGAGTCTGCTTCATACTGAAAACAGCATGGTGCTGTCCTCATCTCAGGTAATCAGATTAATTAACAGGTGATTATGACCAAAAAGCAGTTAAATGAAGTACACTTGTTTTACCATTTCTGTGCAATTTCGGAAATAATTTCTGGGCTCCTACCCAGAGCTCCGAAGTAAGTAAAGGTCGTTTCAAATTAATTCGTGTATGAAATTTCTCATTGTTCAAGCGAAGTCAACTTTAATTGCATTCGTAACTGAAGATTGAGTTTGATGGGTAAAGACACTACTGTGTATTAACACCGAGAACTGCTTGCTAATTTGAAAGTCCTCTTCATCTCCCTAAGAATTGTAGGTTGTATCGGAACTATCACTTAGTTTCGTAGAAAACCACTCTTTGAAGTCCTCGTTCAGTAGGATTCTGGTACAGGACATTCCGAAGTAGTGACCAGTGGCGCTTTCCATTGGATCAAAATCTGGAAAATTTTCTCCTAGAATTACCTCAAGGTGTATCCTCAGTGACCTGTAGTGACATTCAAAACTGCTAGGTACGTGCTATTGTTGCACGCTCCCTGAAACTATAGCTTTGCGGCCTCTGACTATCATTGGCGGGAGGATAGTCAACTTTTCAAAAAAATTTATGTTGCAATCTAGATCAAATCCTTACGAACATTTGAATACCATATTGAGCTTTCTAATACCAATTTTTCAGGTTTAAATTCCTGGCATGGAATTGTGAGTCA
Organism: Trialeurodes vaporariorum; assembly: GCA_011764245.1. NCBI lineage: Eukaryota > Metazoa > Arthropoda > Insecta > Hemiptera > Aleyrodidae > Trialeurodes > Trialeurodes vaporariorum. The sequence continues at coordinate 45,491,835 of VMOF01000320.1, forward strand.
AAAGGTTCTGATAAATTCAGTTGTAACCCTCGAACTCCCAATTTCTTGCCAGTTTTTACGACCTGAAAACTTTGTTTTTGGAAGTTCAGAATGGTTTCTATGTTCCTTAGCATTTTATCTTGAGTGCAACATCAAACATTTTCAAATAATCGACTCTAGCTCCCGCTAATGAAGGTCAAAGGGGGCAAAGCTAATGTTTCAGGGAGTGCGCTACAGCGGCGTATATCCAGCGCTCTTGAATGTCACTGCAGGTCGATGAGCATTTACCTTGATCTATCTGAATAAAATGGTGACCTGATTTCTTGATCAACCTCATCAGCATCCTAGCTTATATTGTTAACTTCATTAAAGTGCTTTGAATTATAATTTTTGCTTGCAGGTGTAGAATTGTTAACATGGACCATTCTGATCTAGTAAACGAAATGGCTCATGTGGAGCACATGAGCACACAAGACAGGCTTCACCTAGCGAGGCGAAGACGAATTCAACAGTTAAAATTTTGGGCTCAAAGAGAAAAGGAGTGGCAGAAGTCGGAACGCAGCTCACACAAAAAATCTGATAAAGGACACCAAGTGAAGCCAGTGAAAAGAGGAATCATTTTCAGTGACAATGTCATGTTGTTAGAAGCTGCTTCCAGAAATGATGTTACTGAAGGTCAGATAAATTTTCTTTAAACAGTCTTAAATTTTTTCTGTGTATGTTTTTTTACTATGCATGGACAGCGAGTGACTGTCAGAATTGTCAACTCCAAACCAGGGGTGCCAAAAAAGAGCATCTAGCAATCCGTGTATTGCGCCAAAGTGAGAAATTTGCCCGTAAAAAACAATCTCGGCCTTTAAATTTTAAAAATATTGGTCATTTTTAGCACACATTGTGTTAAAACAGAAAAAATAAACAAACATGAAAACAATACTACGGTGCTAAGGAAGAACGCCGTATCTCCACTGCACATGAAATCGAGTAAAACGCGTTCAAAGTTAAACGCACGGCCCTCCCAACTGGTTTCGATTTTGGCATGTTTTCGTACATAAATTGATTATATGTATCTTCACTTGAATTTTTATTGTTGTAAAAGGGTGCCAAGTAAAATATTTTTGCTCCAAATAACAAAAGATCGAAGGAAGGTCGCAGACACGATGGACATACGGCTTTTTCCCCGTCTGGCGGGGCATGCATTGTTGTGTAAAGGGTCGCCGAGGAAGCGCCCGAGTAGAACCCAGGTAGAACGCCGCATCTCCACTCAGCTTGGCTGGAGATACTGCATTCTACCAGTGTACCTGACGCTTACGGCGTTTCTCCTGAGTAAAGGTACCGATTTCGGCATACTTAAGGCTGGCAGCCTCTCTATATCTCAGAAACTAATAGAGATAAGGGAATCCTGATTTCATCACGTGAAAGTGCATGTCAAAAATAGTAGATTTCCGTGTCTAACTCAATTTTTTTATTTTTGGCTTTTATGACGTTCTTTCTTAGCACGGCAAAATAGTGGTCATCACTCTTTTCAAAATGTAACGAAATTTTTCAGAAATCCTGTGGTAAAAAAATTCTGGATTGTTTGGAACCATCGTCCATCGTTTTAAAACACTTTGCACCCCTGCACCTAACAATCACATATTTTGATACTAACTCGTCTAATCTGAAGAAAAAGCAAAACAAAAGTCATACACATGCAAGAACAAACCTAGAAAAAACTTGGGTACTTGGACCTTTTTTCTCCAGGTGACTTCATGTGAATGATAGCTTTACAACATAGATTGATTTGAACATTGATTTGAATAGAATTTTATAAAAGTTGATTTGCACTTTTAAGGATACCAGGAAAGATCACTAATTTTGCTCATCTAAAACCTCAAGCTTTCTTATGGAGTTTTCTCAATTTGTAAACAAAAAGGTTGAAAGAATAAAAAAAAGATCATCTATCTAACAGGAGTATTCTTAAATCGGATGTCTTTCCAAATTCAGAGGAAGGGTTTAGGTTCACCTGAAATAAAAGTGTGGAATTTGTTTGTACTATCAAAGACTATTATTGATGGACTCATTGATTGAATAAAGAATTGTTGACTTGTCAGTACCTAGTACTTACATAAATCAAGATCAAACAGGTGGTTGATAGATGCCTGTCCTTTAAATGATTGATTACTTGAGATTCTATTCTTATCCTACTTAAAGCAACACCATATTTCTCTTTCGGAAGGACACCTGCCCTCCTCCGTTTAAGTTTGGTTTCCAATGTTCTATTTATCTTTACGTAAAACTTGTTTAATTTTTATTGCAGTGAGAAGATTATTGATGAAAGGAGTCAGCCCAGACTCAACAAATGAAGATGGTCTCACCGCATTACATCAAGTAAGATTCTCATCAATCCACTCACAATTTAAAAATTTTGTTTGATGATCTGAAATTTTTTCGGACCAAACATTATTCAGCTGCTTTAATCTTTTTTCTTAGAATGCATCAAGTAGGTGTATCAAGAGAATCCTATAAACTCTTGAGAATCGGAAACCTTCGGCAATCCTGTATTTTGACTGTAACTTCTTATCTTTCGAAGTTTTTAACTTATTTTTATTTTCACTTCAGGTAAATCTTCTGAGTGCAGTTCTGATTTAGTCCACCAGAGCACTTCTGCACAGTGGAGCGAGTCAATGGGAGGGGCCGAGATAATGTATAGAGACCACGCATTAGCCGTGCGCGTGGTGGCAGACTTTTTTTTTTTGGAACTCAACAGGAATTAACATAGGGAGCATGCGTGCATGAAAGGGTTCATCGATTTGAAACTTACACAGGCATAACTACTTACCTAACGAAATCTTCATTTTAAGTTTCATTAAATTTGACCCAACTCAATCATTCATAACACCGTGTGATTTAAATTAAGACGTAATCATATATTTGATCTAAGATTGGTTTCCAACAATGTATTTAAAAGCAACAGAGTTAGAAATCTCAATCTGTTTTTGTTTACCTACTTATTCAATTTGTTTTGATAATCACAATTTATTAATTTATAGTGCTGCATTGATGACAATGAAGAAATGATGAAAGTTCTGCTAGAATTCGGTGCCAATGTCAATGCTGAAGACAGCGAGAAATGGACCCCATTGCATGCTGCTGCTACTTGTGGGCACCTTCATCTTGTCAGATACCTCATAAATAGGTCGGAATCATTTTTTTCAATACCATTATTTTTAATTACAGAAATAAGTAGTGTCTTCAATTAATTTAACTCAAGAGGAGTACCTATTTAACCCTTTTGAGTTTATGATCGTGTTAAGTGACTCTGGAATGTTCAGTTTTGGACATTCATCGGCGGATCCAGCCCTGACGATTGCGGGGGGGGGGGCTAACTTGGAATTTTTGCCCCCTGGTGACCCCTTTTCTGTTTTACTCTCCTCCTTTCCCCTTCTTTCACCTTCCCTCCCCCTCTATTCCATCTTTTTTTGTTGAACGGGGGGGGGCGCACCCCCCCTCTCATGTAGCCGCCAATGTGGACACTAAGCGGTTTGCTACCAAAATCTTTGTGTGACGCAGCTGAGGACAGGAGCCTTTTCTTCAGTGTCAGTGCGGTCTCCGTGTCCCCCCCCCCCCCCCTCCCCCACAAATAGCAGTCCTGGAGGGGGCTCTTGTAAATTTGAATTGAAACATTGCAAAGAACAAGATGTATTAGATAAAAAGAAAAAGCGATAAATAAAATGAAACTAAATGCAAAATAAAAGCCAATCTTGTATTAAAAACGGCTTTTACGTAAGTCCTATGTAAAAGCCAAAGACCTTTGGATCAAAGTGACCATCATCCATGGCACGGAGTAAAGTTCTAACAAGTAAACGTTAAAAACAATAAAAGCTACAAAAAACAATGTAAACTAATAAAAACAGCATGATGTCAAACAATATGTTAAATAAATAAAACCAAAAAACTAAAGCAAAAGAAAAAACAGGCAAAAGCAAAGAGGAAAAAGCCAAGAGCAAGTTGGAATGAGAATGATGATTTGAAAACAATAAGAAGTTTGCAAATAAGTAAGTAATAAAAACTACAAAAATTAGTAAACAGGTGGCTGCACTCATCCAGATACTTTAAATAAATAAACAAACAAATAATAAACTGATTAGTGGCTAGGTTGCAGGCTCGCAGCACTTGTCAATAAGGACGTTATTAGCACCATCAATATCAAACTGGATGTTCAAAAGCTTTCAATTTCTGCGACTAGCTTTATTAATTTCGAATTTTTCAAGAGCACTCAAAAGCATCTTGTCGTTGGAATTGTGCAGTACCGTGACATTTTGCTCGATATTAGAAATGATAAGATTTTCATCAATTATATGCTTAAAAACATTTGAGTTATTTATCGTTAGGTGCTCTTTACATTGACAATTTATTGAGTGCTCTGCTTTACCAATGTAGGTAGTTGTAGTATCACAAGAGCTGCAATCAACTTGGTAAATTCCAGCTCTATCAAACTTGCTAATACCGATTACGGCTACGATACGATCCTCTGTGATCGCCTCCCAGGTAAAAGATTAGACAAAGTTAATAATATCTCTATCGGTTTCTCATCAACTTCAGATGATGATTAGCAAATTGCTATCTTATTTCCTGTGGGTCTGGTTGAATTAAAATTCTCATGCAAGTTCAATCCCATCATTAGAATTATATCATTTGATAATTTGTTTTCCTGGTTTCAGTGGAGCAAATTTACTAGCTGTCAATGCAGATGGTAATATGCCGTATGATATCTGCGAGGATGAGAGTGCATTGGATTATATTGAAGGAGAAATGGCCAGGAGAGGCGTTACCCAAGAACTGATTGATGAAACAAGGGCTGCCACTGAGTCACAAATGTTGCATGATTTAGAGGTTTGCTTTAAATACTTTTTAACATCAAGTTAACTTTTTCTCCTTCCTTCTAAAATTGTTACTCCTCTTCATCTTATTCTCTTTGTTTTGGAGTATCTGAGTTTTTCACCGAACGTGCAGCCGCTAAGTTGATTCATAAAGAAATGGGTCCGTCGTAAACTGTCACTACATTAATATTGGAAGCATCTAAAAATTCCAAACTTGAGCTACAAACTTGATAAATGCGTTCAAACATTATTCCCAGATGGTGGTCAAATGAGCTGGTTGCTATGGGGGAGTCCCGTCTAATGGGGCAGTTGCAACTTGCAAGGGTCTAAAATGTTGTGTTTTTTATAAAGAAAATTATAGTACTTGATGAGCTGAGAACAATGGTGCCTTTGGTTTTTTCCTAAGTGTCCCGGTTTTGGAGATACACAAATGTAAAGTTGTAAAAAATTGTGGGTGTAGTGACGTCACTACGCGGAATTCTCATTTAAAACAATGTATTTTGGGCTAAAATCCCATCTCCGGAACAATGGGACTTAATTAGAAACCAAAGGCATCTTTGTTCTCAGCTCATCAAGCACTTTCATTTTCTTCATAAAAAACACAACAATTCAGACCTTTGCAACTGCTCCATTGCAACTATCTTTGCTAAGAGAAGAGTTTTGTTCACAGAGAAAGCTGCAGTTAGATGGGACTCTCCCATTGTGACTTTTGCTCATTTGACTGCTGTCTTGAATTTCTCTTAAAATGTCTTTTGTGGGTTTGTGAGTAGATTTTGATACATTTTGATGCTTTCAATATGATTTTCAATTGGTCTCAAAGAGGAATGGACTTCCTGTACGCTAAAGCGAAAGTTTGCAGCTGACCCATTGGGACCTTACTCTGAAAAAACGATACGGTATTGGACACCATAAATTACGGACTGTATAGGTTTACCGCACTCCGATTATGATAATTTTCCATTTAATCACAATTTTTGGCGGTGCAACCTGCAATTATGGACTCCATCGCAGAAAGTAGAGGGCTTCAAGACCAGGAGTGCCTTGGTAAACCTATTTAGACCGTAGTGTTTTTTCTGAGTAAAATATGATTCTACAGCATTTAATGCCAACTTCTACCACCAGAGTTACCAATTGATGAATGTCAAGTAAATGGATTCTTGTTTAAAAGTGCAATATTCGGCTGTTTGGTGCTTTTAGCCTTGAAGCCTTCATTTTTTAAGTCTTTGGCAGAATATTTTGTAGAGATGTTCTTGAGAATGTCTCCTGTATGTCTGCACTTTGGGGCCAAAAGTTTATGATATTAAAGTATCCGTGTTTTCTCTTGCATAGGGTGAAGTAGGAATTTTGCAATCATTGATGACTGATTTAATTAAATAAAAATGGCACTACCCATAAGTTGGAGTATTACAGTAATAGTATGTCTAAATCACATTCACATCCTTAGAGTGACTAGGTATTCGTCGAGCCCTCTCTGTTAGTTATTTAAGTCCAAGTTATCAATGTGTTTTAATTTACTCTTTATTGTTTTAATAGATCTTAGCCAAGCAGGGAAAAGACTTGGAATGGTATGATGAACAAGGGGCTACTCCATTGCATATAGCTGCCGCCAATGGCTACATCAGAGTTGTTGAATTTCTGTTAGATCAGCATGTGTCAACGGATGTTCGAGATGGTGATGATTGGCAGCCAGTTCATGCTGCTGCTTGTTGGGGTCATGTAAGTTCCTTTCTTTGCTTTTTTTCTTGCTTTCTTAAACAGCAAAGGAACATGTATTATCTCCTGGTTTTACCAACTCCGAAAATGAATTTATCTGATATCAAGATTTTGCTGAATCCAGTCCTTGTTTGGGGGATGATGCATGAAAATACAGAATATAAAGTGGGAGCACAGAATACTCTAATCAGAACGGAAACTCCCATAAGAGCCAATGAAAAGAAGATTTGGAATTTACCAGCACAAACTGGCAACTGTGCCTGCTCACTTCTCAAGATGGTGGACGTGCTTTTTCAGGTTATATTTAAAATCAGAGTTGACGCACAACCAATCACAACCCGGCCAGTTGCAGAAGATTGCCGAAAATGCTCACTTTGGCGGCTCGAAGTAAAGAATGTTTCAAAATTAATTAGAATTTCCGTTCTGATTAGAGTATTCTGTGGCGGAGGTAGGAATCATGACTTTTAATGGAGAAAAAAATAAAATTAAACCAAGCTATCAAAAGTAAACATTAAATATATTCATAACCAACCATTCCAAGTACGCCGCGGGTACTTTTCCAGAGCTACCGTTTTGTGTTTATTCAATGGCATTTTTCAATTCGCTGATGACTCCAAGAGGTTGACTGAAAGATTTCGCAGTTTAGTTTATTGTAACTGTGTAATGCACAAAAACACTCTGATTTGTAGTCTTTTCTCAACTAATTGATTCATCACTGACTTTGAAACTTTTTGGAATATTTTTATAATTGAACGGTGATTCTACTACTTGAAAAAAGATAGCAGTTGTGAATATTTTCTTACATTATAGTCGTACACTGGACTGAACCATGGAAAATTTTACTGAAGGATATGACTTTTCAGAATATTTTGTTAATTATACTTTTGCTCTGCCACTTTCTCAAAAAACCACGTTTTTGTGTGATAGCACTAATGGATAGATTGTGTGATTCTGGGATATGATGTAAAGATACCTATGTATTTAACAAAGAAAACTTTTGATTGATACTTATTTTCAATTATTTCTTATAGTTGGAGGTTCTCGAGTTACTTGTACAGAATGGTGCGGATTTGAATGCTAAAACCAAACATGATGAAACCCCTGCAGGTAATATATCTCTTATTCTCTTCTTCATTCAGCGCCAAGAACCTATAAATAACAAGATTTTTGGTAAATGTTTTCTGCTTTTAGTAATTGGTCTGTTCCAAACTTTTACTACTGCCAAAGAGAAAGCCTTTTATAGTGTAAAATCACTCAAGAATAATGTAGGAAGCATCCGAAAGTTCCAATTAATTGACTCACAAATTAAGGAAATGCGTTCAATTAAATGGATTTCTCTCATAACGCCCTTTGTGGGTTTACGAGTGAGTTTGCGACTGTTTGATGCAATAAATGTGATTTTCACACGATTTTATGTAGGGTTTGACCCTCCGTAAGACACCCACTGTTAAATCTTTCAAACTCTTTGACTTAAAATATCACCTGATAAGGTATTTTGAGGTATTACCATTTGTTGCTGGCAAGGAAATATGTGATAAATTGATAGTTTATAAAGATAGGGAGCTGTCCGTTTTTAAAAAAAGAATTGGAATTTTGATCTTGCTGTTAGAAAAGAAGAAAAATTTCTTTGAAATTGTCTATGTTTATTGAGAATCCACATTTTCTCTGAGAAATCCCTCAAAACTTTGTTCAAGTCGTCCTAAATTTCTGTTTTCTTTTTCAGATATTTGTGAAGATCCAGAATTGCGCGAAAGGATCCTTCAACTTCGAACAGAGCAAGAGACTAAACGGATTCAAGAAGCTCAAAAGAGACGTGTGAAAAGAACTCAGTCGAACAATACAAGAACACAGTCTGTCAGAAGAACTTCCATCCGAGAAAAAACGTTGACATCCAAAAAAGACGCAGTGGAAGAAGCCAGATTGCGACTACAAGCGCATGATGTAAGTTTTTTTTAGCTTTCCAAACAAAATAATCGAATATCGTGGATAGTTCCCTCCTGGTAACTGCCATCAGTAGTAAAACATGGGAAAGCTACTTGCGCTCTTAAAACTTAGAGTTTTATGTCTAAATTTTGTATTTTGGACTCTACCTATTATTTGGACTTTCAGACAGAAAAATTTAAACTCAAATCTCAGAAATCCTTTCCAGTGCAACTTTACAAATCATTAAATTGGGCTTCCTGTTGATTTATCGTTTTCTTTTTTCAGCCAAGGAATGTGCAAAGTTTGTGCCATGTGGCTGTGGACATCTCTTTTTTTTTTCTGCCAAAACGCCCCAACCAGAAATTAATCACCCACTTTGGTCCCAAAAATGTCGCGAAAACCGCCTAATTATATCCCAGTGTGTTTCTGGTCTCGAAGCAAATGTCTTCAACAGTCTCAGGGCATTTTTTGGAAACTGTAAATTTTTCTCACTGAAGTTTGCTCATCCTTCTTATGTTTAGTTCAAATTTTGAAACTAAATTGACCAAATCCCTTATGCATCCGCAGGTCTTAGGGCCTTTCCTAGGATGTTTTTTGGCTCCAGCAAATAATCTTTAACTTAATCAAGTTGTTTTTAGGACAATTTCTTTTTTTGGCAGGTCTTCAAATTTGAAGACCCATTTATGCTCAAAAATTCAAATATTGAAATAGACTTCAAGTATTCATCAAATTACAAAATACAATTACTTTTGTACCAAAATTCATTTACCTATTTACTCTTTGTTTTCAGGTTTTCATTGGACCTGTCGATATGCCTGAACTAGTCAATAACAAAGTCGGAGAATCAGTAACTGATTCATCGATAGATTTCTCATCTCGCACCTTACAGAAAGATCGTAATGAGAGAGATGTGTTAGGAAGAACTAGATTAAGTTTAGCCCCTGATAAACCTTATCAGCTGATGCCAAATATTGATGATTCTCGACAAGTTTCACCTACCTCCGATTTATCAGTAAGGAGAGAGCCGGAAGGAAAAGATAATGATAAGCAAATAACGGAAAACAATAATGATTTAAAACCGAATGGTAATCTTCCTTTTTCCTGTCATTTGTTACTTTTGTTTATTTTATTTGTTAGATTTTTTTTAAACCAATAACTGAGGCAATATGCAATGGATTTTATACAAAAAAATGCCTCGCAAAAAAATCTTAAATAACATCTCATATCCGCAAAAGTATACCCGCCAAATATCATTTCAATCTTACCTTTACAAAATTCAGGGGAGGAAAAAGTTTAAAGGTGAGTCAAGGCAAAATGGTGTTTCGTTGAGTACGGAAGTGCCCATTGGTTGGACTTCACTGAAAAATTTAGGAGCCATTTTGGCTGGCATAATTTACTTTAGGAGCCATCTGGGTTTTTTTAGGGGCCAAAAAAAAGTGTGCGGCTTGTGTCCTTCACACTTGTTACTTAAAAAGTCAGTATTTTTCTTCACTTATTACGGATGCTTCTCACTTCTATTTGTGAACATGATTTTGATTTAGTATGTAAAACAAAAGTGAAGTGGCCAAGAAATAATGTCATGAGCACGGAGTGCATTCCTGATGCAGCCATTTCATCTTTGTTTTCTCTGATTCGCCGCAAAACAGCACGATAGATAAGAACAAAAATTCAAATCAGCGAAAACTTTCTTGACCCCTCCATTCATATTAGGTGCCAACTTTGGCCATCAGTTCAATTTTTTAGGCGCCGATGCCGAATTTTTAGGCGCATTTGGCGCATGGCGCCTGTCGAGTTCAACCACTGCTGGTATCTATTGCATGCGTACATATATGCACTTTCCGTTGCTAACCAGATTCCGCGTTAAAAAAAAAAAAAAATTGCAATAACAGCTGCTTTTTACCATCAGTTGTAATCAGAAGTTTCTACATTAGATTCAGACAAGTATTTATCCCGTAACAGATCTTCATTATGAGTCACGTTATTGTGTTTTTCCTAAATGTTCAAAGTCCTTTTTTTCGTTAATTCATCCAGTTCTAACCTCACGGGGGGGGGGGGGGGGGGGGGGACTTTTTCTGCCAACATTACGCCACTTTTATCAAAAGTAAATCAAAATTTAATAAAAATAGTCTGGGATTATCATAATAGGATATTCTCGCCTCATTTTACCCAAAATTTGGTCCTTTAGTCTCGATTTTTTTGATTGTAAATATACGGTGAAGTTTAAAATACGTTTACTCAAAACAAGGTTATTAAAAAAATGGCCTCTTTGCACATATTCCCTCAATCTTAGTTTTGTTGTAACTCAGGTCTGTTTTAAACGTGCAAGTCTATCGTTCGCGGTGAAACACCGGCATAAGAGCGAAGCCAGCAGTTAGGGTGGTAGACCTTCTATCTATCTATCTATCTAACTCAAGTCTGCTACAAACTTTCAAGGGATTCTACCTGCTTGTATCCTTTAGACTTAAGCGGTCGCTCTAAATAAGAGGTAGAAAAAAATTCTGAACAATAATTTTGTAAAGTGAACCAACTGTGTCAAATAAACCAAACATTGAAATTACTGAAAATAAAAATGAAGAACATAGAAAAGAAAAAAAAGATTCAAAAACAGCAGCACCAAAATAATTGTAATGGGATTAAGTTGAAAACTGAGAAAATATTTTGTTCTCACACTTGCGCTGGGGTGGTTGCTAATCATTGAAGATAAAACTAGAACAAGGGGGAATAAAGTTGAGTTGAGCTGTGTGCTTCTTTGTGAAAACCCTAATAAGGATTTATGAATTTTGTTTCATTTTGTTTTTTGTTTTTTTATTTTTTTTTTATTCTTTTTCACTTTTTTTCTATGATCCTCAGCTGAATTGCCAACAGAAGCAACTTACTCCACTGAAAGTAATGGGAAAATCAATATCCATGTTTCTGTCACAATAAATGCTGGCACATTAGCAGAACTGAAAAAACAACGGGCTCAAAATCGCACGATAAGCCCTGATTTGTGTGGGACTCCTTCGCTTTCAGCATCTCGAAAGTCATCTGTAGCTGGCTCAGACTTAGCCAATGGAACGTCTGCTGTCAAAAGATTTGCTGGTCAGTATGAGCTTGGTTCATGTAATGTTTTTTGGTTGGCAAGATAGTTTGTCCTATATATTTTTTCCAACTAACGTTAAAATCATGTCTACGCTCAATTTTATCCAATATTTCTTGTGCAAATATTCATTGTCCACTATACGATACAAAAACGTCCAACATAAACTTAGGCTGATACACTTTTTTGTCTCTGAAGGCTTTTGTCACTATGCAAGAATTGGCAACTCTTCTTTTTGGCCAACTCAATGGAAAATAACCTGAGAGGTAAAAACAAAGTAAAAGAACACTGATTTTTCTGATGAGTTTATTTATTCATTTATTTTAAAAAAAAAAAAAAAAAAAAATTACACAAGAAATGAAGCAAAATAGAGAAAAATAGAGAGTTGAGAAATATTTTGTTTGAGAGGGGGGGAAAAAAAAAAAAAAAAAAAAAAAAAAAACTAGATCTATTTAGAGCACTTTACCTCCTTGAGTGCTCTAGGTATTTCCTTCCCAAACTTGAGAGTCCCTGGCAGGTCGCCGTTACTCTCCTCTTTCCTATCCTTTGTTTTGAGAATACTTTGATTGTCTTTCCTACCCCTTCTTTTTTTATGTAGTCCAGTCGTTCGCTGTGAAATATCAGCATAACGAGCCACGTGTTTGGGCGGCTGGACTTTACTACTACTACTACTACTACTTTTTTTTTTTTACACAAATACTGCATATCGCCAAATATAAGCCGCCGTTGATTATAAGCCACACCCGAATTTTTGGTCCGGAAAAATGGGGGAAAAAAATCCTCGAATATAAGCCGCACCCTCGAAATTTTTAAAAAATAGCGCTAGAAACCGGCCAAAATTACAAGGAATGATGTAAAAAAGCTTCTGAATTACTACATACTACTACATACTACGCCATTTACTACATTGAAACAAAAAATATTACCTATGAGATCATCTCCATCTGTTTACATTCGTGATCTTTTTTCCGAGTGAGCCGCGCGCCGAGACAAGACGGAACTGGAATGCCTCGCTGCAGCTGAGCGAAAAATCACACGAAAATGACCCGTGAAGCCGAGACCAAAGCCACACCAAGGTTTTCGGCCCTTTTTTTTGTTTTTTTTTTGGGAAATCGCAGTGAGGTACCTTGGTAGGTATCTCCCTTCCTTCCTATTCCCTTTTTGTATTCTCAGTCCAGTCGTTTGCTTTGAAATACAAGCATAAGGAACGCAGGTTTGGGCGGCTGGACTTTACTACTACTACTTCTAGAAATCCTCTTGTACAAGCCGCACCCGGATTTTGTACTGGAAAAATCGGGTAAAAAAGTGCGGCTTATATTCGGCGATATACGGTAGACTTAGTGAAATTTTAATTTATTTATTTTTTTTAAATTAACCCTTAAGAGCACCATTTTTTTTGTGCATTCTGCACATGGAATCTGACACTTACTACATATTCTACATGTTTTTAGAGAAATATTTGCCAGATGGCATTCTCATAAGTTAATATGCACTTGAGCTATAGAGCTTAGAATTAATTGTTCCTATGCTGGGCGCTTGGTCGCTTAAGGGTTAAGAAACTAAAAAAACTTTGGAAATATTAGGATTTTTTTTTTTGCCAATTAGCAGTCTCATTATTTTTTCTGATTGTTGCTCTGTAGGAAACACTGGAGACAATGTCATCGGAGACCCTAAAACAAGATGGTGCTGCTTACTTTCTTAACGCAAGTGCTTTATTCTCTATTGGTGCTTGAAATGTTGCATTCCATTAGTGCTGTGAATTTTATTCGTCCATTTTTACACTTGTCAATTATTGTATTTTAGTTTTACTTAATTATTGTTGTTCCAGTTTGTTTTCATCTTTTTTTTAATTTTGCTGAGTTCCGTAAGTTTTTTAGAATTTTTTCTAGCCGGAAATTCTTAGCTATGTACTTAAAGTATCAGTCACAAAGTATTTCATCTCAATTTTCCATAAATGGTGATCTCACATCTAACCATTTGGTAATGTTCGATTAACTTAAATTGTTTGTCAAATTCAGCCATCTGACAAGTCTCATCTTCGTTGGACCGGTTTGAGTTTGATGCAAAACTCCTTCAAGATGATGAAATTTTGTCAAATTGTCTGTTTTTCTGACCATGTGAAAGTTCCAAGGTCTCTCAAAAATATCTTTCAACCGTGTCTTACTAACTTTTTGAGGCCAGTTTTACGTTAGATATTTGGGGGGTCACCAGTCCCCCTCCTGCAAGTCTGGTTACCATCAATCCATACATGTAGAGGCTACATTCAGAGCAGAAGAAATATTATTGGTTGTTAGATTGAAGATTTGATGTTTGGTTTCTGAATTTTATTAAATCAAATTTTAAAATTGAATCCAGGACTGGCCTGTTTTATTCTTTAAGTTAAATAATTAATGCTTTTACATTTTACGTTGAGAGCTCTACTCTGTAGTTGTTGAGCAAATACATTTTTCAGGAACTCAGCAAGACGGAACAATTTTAAAGTTTTTGTCGGTAGAATTGATTTTTTTTGTTTAAACTCTTGATGAAAATTTTCCTTGGAGATTCCTCCTTTTTAAAAGACTTCAAGTTTTGTTAGAAGCAATTCTTACTTATTCAGTATTACTAGTAGATAAATCTCATGTTTCTTCGGTACTTTGTATCCTGTACATTAGTTGTTCTCTGTTTAACAATTTGTATATTAATAGCTGTTTTCTCAGTCACATCACAAATTTCATTTGTAGCTATTCTGTGTGATTTTTATGGTTTGTATGTATTTTTTATCATATTGTAGTTTGAAGAGCTTAAAGGTACTCAATTTTGGCCTAGAGCAAGAATTAATTTGATTTTAAGTTTATGATGTTTTGCCTTTATTGTTAGACAACCACCTGTATCCTTCAGGTGACATGTGCCTCTTATGTAAATTAATTTTTAAGGTTTCCATAGTTTGCCTCCCCCCCCCCCCCTGATACTGATGTTTAGCCTTGTTAGATGGTCTCCTCTGAATTATTTTTAAATTTTCTCTCCTTTTTCTGAAGAGTAGGTGTTTTTAATAACAGTTTTAGTAATTTTTTTGAGCCTCTCAAGCAATTGGAAGATAAGCATGAACATTATCTGATTCAGTATAGGCTCATTTCGTGTGACAATGTACCGCTTCGATACATCGTTTTGTGACCAAACAAACCACCCCCTTCTTCACTGTAGTGTGGCTGAGCGGGGGATGCTTTGTTTGATCACAAAATGATGCATCGAAGCGATATATCATCCCACCAAATGAGTCTATAAAATGCTAGATTATCCATAGATGTAGACATTTTTTCAGAAACTTCTGGAAGTTTTGAGTTTTTTTTTGGGGGGTAGAAACAAAACACATCTTTTATATCAGGAATTGAACACAGAATTCCATTTCCAGAATCTAGCGCCCGCTTTACTGAAAAAAAAAGACTCCGTTGATTGGAATTTTTTCCACAGAAACAAACAGTTTGTTCGGTAGAAATGGAAAAAAAAAAACCTTACACTCGGAAAAAAAAAATTGTTCTTTTGACAGTTCTAATGTTTCAAGTGGTGATCACAAATTGGTAAAAGTTTTATTTTTTAACAAAACTGGAATGTAAATTAACAAACTATTCTTGTTTAACTGACAAAATTGATTTGTAAAACCAACTAATAGTTTGCGAAATGCTCAAAAATTTTGTTGATTTAACTTTATGTTTTATCAGTTTAACAATGATACTTTGTTAAATTAGCATCTTGCTTTGTTAAATTTACTTAGACCTTTTTGTTTTTGTGGTCACCACTTCTGACATTAGAATTGTTAAATCAACATTTTTTTTTTTTTTTTTTTTCTTCTTTTCCAGTGCAGCTACAGACCATAGTTACATGAAGTATAAGACTCTTTTTGGATTATTGGATGGCATTTTTCCCCCTTTTAAACATTTCTAAGTTTTAAACATTAGTTTTAGTGATCAGTATTAAAGTTTTTTCATCGCTGATTATTTTGCACATTGCTATTTCACTTTGGGTGATTATGTGATTTACTTAAGTATGTATTTTTCTGTGATAAAATATTAAAATCAAATCTATCTTGTTGCATCATGCATCAATCACACTCTTCCACTTGTTGTTTATCTTAAGTGTCCTTGTTGTATATTTTTAGCAACTTTATTTTGCTATTTCTTGTTAAGCTTATTTCTTTGTTGGCTATATTTTGTCAGGAAAAAAAGTGACAAGCATTGAAAGAGCCAAGTTCCCCTCTCCCCTCCTTCAAATACAAACTTTATTTGTGATAATCTAATTGTTGGTTTCTCTGTCCCTGAATAATTTTCATCATTAAATCCATATGCCGTTTTTTTCTGGATGTTGTAAGACCCTCATAAAACCTTACCTGTAGTATACTACAAAGGGTGTTCCAAAAGTTCCAGAGCTCTGTAACTTCCTAATCCTGTAACTTTAAAACGAAACAAGCTAGCGATCTGATCTTGGTTACATATCTTGGAGGATCAACTCATTTGCTTTTGATTGTCCCCCAGACGAGTATATTTGGTCAAAAATTGAATAAATTATGACTTTTTGAAAAGAAAAAAAAATTGACCTATGGGTTTTTTAATGAATATATCCTTGTAGCAAAAAACGAAGCACTAAACTGTCCGATGTACTCTTTCTCTGGACACGACTTGACAACACCAAAAATACTACTTATAAACATTAAAACTTTTGACATTGTTGTCTAACTCGAGAAGAGATTAATAACGCTCATTAGCTGATCTTACTGATGACAGCAAATTTTTCCCCACGAAAAAATATTAGTCCAGAAATCTGTATGGGTCAAATTTTTTTTCTTTTCAAACTCTCATAACTCAGTCCCGGTTGTTTTGGGACAAGCTATGTATAAGACAAGAGTATTTTCAAGACCGCAATTTGTATGGCCATGTCGCTGCGTGTGTTGCTCTTTTAATGGCCCTCTGATATAGGTAACGTTCTAGAATTCATATGTGCAGAAAAGATTACATTATCCTGTGGTGTAGTATATCTTGGTGTTTTGAAAAATACTGCTATTCATAATCTTTTATGCATCGAGACAATAAAGGGATGAATTCTAGAACGCTACCATAAGAAGAAGTTTGTGGGGAGCAGTTGAGTGCAACCCTTCACCAGCCCCCTCAACCGTTGTCACCATTTATATGGCTGTTTCAAATCAAATGAAGGGAGAATACTCGTGTCTTACATTATACCTACTCTTGAAACCAAGTTTTCCTATAAGTTTTGGAAGAATCTAAAGGTTTTTGAAAGCATATACTTTCAAGAAATATTACAATAAATTGTCAAGTACATACTTACCCCTTAAAATGAAAGTTTGTTGGGTGGAACCTCATTCAAGTGGAATATCTTGCCAATTGAAATTTTTTCTCAGCACTGTGAAACCTCCCATACTCTGACCGCAATTTCCTAAGCGGAACTTTCGCCTAGTGGAATTTTTTTTTGAGGCAGGACTGAGGTTCCACACAATGAACTTTTGCCGTAGTTCCAAAATTGTTCAAACTTTGCTCAGAAAAAAATTAAAAAAATTGTGGACTTTAAGACTGTCTTTTATCAGCCATAGCATAGCACCTTTGTTTTCACTATTTAAGTTTTATTTCTTTGTTATTATTTGTGATGCTGCATCAAGTTAAAAGGAACCTCATTCTCATCTGACATGAAATTTCAACCTCTAGCACACAGGGACTTGGAGCCGGGGCCTAGGTTCATCGGGTCTTGGTTGTCTCAACAGAAAGCTGTGAAAAATGCTTTTGGACCAGTAAATCTTTTCAAAATTGCTTAAGTATTCTCAAAATTAATTTCATGACTGACAGTTTGAATTATTGCAATGGGAGCTCATTTTGGGAGCTCTGATTGGAATAATTCTAACTGTAAATTATGAAATCAAGTTCTAATTGTATGAGAACCCTTGAAATCAATCATGAAGCATTGAATTACTGGTCTTCAGGCTTTTTCATTGGCTTTTTGCCGGCAAAGACGCAAAATTTGATGTGAACTATAGCTCTGACTCGGAGTCCCTGCCAGCACTGCTACAAAGAGGTTTTGATTGCAAAGTTTTTGTAGCACAATGGAACCTCAATGTGCCAGTAATTTTTTATTCAACTGTGGACAGTTCATGAAGAAAATCTTGAGTTACAAGGAAAACTAAATTTGATTTTGAAAAGTTCATGTATATCATAATACACATGATTTATCCACTTATGGTCGCTTTTAAGACCGTCTGTTAAATGTGTAGCAGGTGGATGTTCTCCTTTAGCGGGCAGATTGCGAAATTATTATTCAAGGCTAGGCTAGTGTCAGAAAGCTTTTTTCAGAAACTTTGTATAAAATTCAAGTTTGATCTTGAGTTTTACAAACTAAGTTTTATGTTTTGAGTCAAGATTTAAATTGAATGAAATCTTTAAGCCCTTACAAGGACTATTTAGCTGCCTTTTTTCTGGTTTTTTCTCTTTAAGTGGCAACCTGCCTACTCTGCATTTTGTCCATTCGAACCCATGTGAAATATTGGTATAAGGGAGTGCACTGTAGCGCATCAGTTGAACCTTTTTCATAGGTTTAAATGAACTTAATGCAACGATGCCAAATTTCAACACCACTGTGCTTTTTTAAAACTTTTGTTCGGTTGATGCATAGGTTCTACCTTGCTTGGCCTAGCTTCACAATCCTTTTTTTCTCTGCTTCAATCACTATCACTGTTTAATGTATCTTTGATTGGTTGTTTTTCCCTCTTGTAGACACTGATTTTAGTTTAGTTGCTGTACCGTACAAATTTAATTACTACCTATCTAACTAATTCATCTGTAGTTTTAAGTATGTATCAATGTATGTACTGGATTCTTCTTCATATTTTTTTGAGTCAAATTCTCATGTATCCACTTGTTGTTCCTTGCCTTGTCCTGAATGTCCTTTCCTCTCCTATCATTCCTTTTGAATTCTTCCGTCCAACAGGTGAAGGATTTGTAAAACTTGTTCTCTCCTCCTTTTGACTTTAAACATCACATAAAAATTTTCCTTGAATGCAAACAGCTGCCTCTCTTGATACGCAGGAGTTAGAGACAATATATAATAGAGACCCTCGCATTATCTATTTTGCCCATGTTTGCGCGCTGTGGCAACTTTTTTTTGGGGTCTCAACAGGACTCTGCAAACATGGACCATACGTTGACCGATGAGAAACATCGTTGAGATTTTTGCTCAGTGAATCTGAAGCACCGAAATTGAATCAGTCAACGTATGGTCCATGTTGGATGGTACTCCTTCATGCTCCCTAAGTTAATTTCTGTTGAGCTCCGAAAATAAAGTCAGCCACCGCGGCTAGTGCGTGGTCTCTATTATATATTGTCTCTGGTGGAAGTCTAATAGTTACTTGTGCTGTCACTGCTGCATCCTATTTACTTTCGGTGTTTTAAATTTTTAATCTACCTGGAAATTGAGAAAATCGAATTTTCCTCTCCATTTTTGTATTTCTTTACCTATTTATTTATCTATTTATTTATTTATTTATTTGTTCATTTATTTATTTATTTATTTATTCATTAATTCAAAATAGGCGATCCATCTGATTCTTTTGATCAGTGGAACTTTTTAAAAATCTCATCATTGTTCCTGCGCTCCTGCATTATTTGAACTTTATAATCATTTTGGATGAAGTACCTATCTATTTTGAATTTTAAAGAATTATCTTTGAAAGTTAATTGAAGTATTACAAAGCTTTTGTTGTTGGTTTCTAAATTGACTTGCTCACTTTTTTTAAAAAAAAATTTGATTCTGAAAACCTTAACCAATTTCATTTTAAGACTGCAGCGGGGGCGATGGATAGATTCTATCTATCTATCTATCTATCTATCTAGAAAACCACACCTCTTGAACACCTGTTGCTGCCAGTTCTCCCTCCTCTATTTTGTTTACTCCATTGTTAAAATGCTCCTTCACTTAGAATCTGCTGCTCAAATTCAAAGTTTGATAAACATTAATTATTAGGTGAACCATTTGGTCGCACACTTAAGCAGGAACTGGACTGAATAATTTGTTGAATAATTTTTGCCCAACACTGTTTAAAGCATTCCTCCCTAAATCTACTTATTGTTACTATTCTTCTGTAAAGTAATGTGTCTAAAATTTTCTTTCTTAATTTACAAAAAACATCATGTACTATTCTGAAGTAGACTTGTTTGTACGCTTCACTATGTAGGAAGGTACCAGCAGTCAATTAAAGAATGGGGCTAAAATATGTAGTTCCTCACATGCCATGCAACTGAGCACATATATTTCAGTCCCATTCTTAATTGACTGATTTCTATCCTTGGGCTCTTGAAGACAGAATATGAGAATCCTAAGACAATACATAGTAAATGATTAGATTATTTAAGTGAATTTTATTTACAGTGTCAGGTGAAGATTCAAGGTTCAGAACTTTCCGGGAGACACCGAACGCCAAAGTCAACAAAACCTCTTCTAGCCAATCAGGAGGCTTGTTTATTGTTATCTCTCACCCTTGAGTTACTCTTTTCACCCCACCTCGTGGAACGGGTACTGATTCCGAAATTCGGGTACAGCATCGGTGTCATCCATCGTTGCCAAACAAACAGTTCGGGTGAGATAGTAAAACGCAGAACAGAAAATCTTTACCCAACATTGTAAATAAAAGTTGCCTTTTGTGTAGAGGCGCTGCAGAAAGTTTTTATTTATTTTTTTTTCTGGCTCAACAAACAATACAGTTAAAGTTCTTTTATTTTAAGATGGAACTTGGTGCTTAGCCATTATTCCTGATGACTGTTGAACCAGGGTGATAAAATATTTTGGGCGGCTAGACTTTAACTACTATTATTTATTAAACGGAACTGTGCTTCAATTAAGACTAATTCATCAGTATTGCAAAGTTTGCTGATCTCCGTTTGTCTTAGGCTAGATTTTCTAAGATCAAATCTTATTTTAAGACATTTTGATGTTATATGAAGGTCACAGATGAACATCTTTCAATTTAAATGAAATCATTGAAACATTGCAAATAACAAGATGCATTGGAATAAACAAAAAAAGAAGAAAAAAATGAAAAATAATTTATATAAATTGGCCAATCTTGTATTCATTGAACTTGCTTTTATAGTCATAAGCTTTTCAATCTTAGATCATCTTCTGTGACTTAATTTAATATCTAAACAAGCAAAAATAAAAAAAAAAAATAAAAATATAGTTTTGACAAAACGAAAAAACAAAAGCATTTAAAAAAAATTGCTAAAATTGTTTTAATTGGCTTTTATTTGTCTAAATATTATTTAAAGCCACTTGAGATGATCTAAGGTCAAAAGGCCTATGGCTCTGTAAGGATGTTTAATTAATGCAAGATTGGGTGATTGATATCAGAGTGGGGCAAATATTATTCGAAGCATTATCTGGTAAGTTTGGCAACGCCATAAAATCAGATTATTCAATGGATTATTTGGTAAATGAACTATACCTCTACACAGACATTGCTGTCATATCTCACGCACCAACTCTGTTGCCCAACTGATTTAATTATTTCTGATCATTTGGTTTCCCAACTTTGATTGTTATGAATTTTTTTTCATTTTCTCTCTTTTTTTGTTTAAGGTGATTCCATGGCAAACTCCCAAAAATTTTAATCCGATAGATGGCGTTACTTGACGCTAGCTTCGAAAATAGCCGTTTTTTTACAGTTTTCGGCTGTTTTCTTTGAACAGACGATTAATAGACAAAAAAAATCGGAATGTTAGCACCTGCTTAATTTTTTGCTCGATTTTTTGAGCCATAAACGGGCCAAATTGGTTCTAAAATAAAGGCGTAACTATGCAAAGAAAAAATCATAAGTAATTTGGAGTTGTATCAGTAAAGAATACAGGTGAAACAGAAACCCCAAAAACAGCCAAAAACCGTCAAAAAACGGCTGTTTTCGGAGCCAGGGACAAGTAACGCCATCTATCGGATTAAAATTTTTGGGAGTTTGCCATGGAATCACCTTAAATGAAACCAGGTTCCACAATTTCCTGTTAAAATTTTTCAGCACCTAATGTCAACTTCCTACTCTATTTTATGAACGCTTCAATACTCCCATCAAGGTTCTCTGTGCAGTCCGTCACTTTTGGTCCATCTGGTTACCCCTCCAACATTTTTTACCCTTCATGAAACTAATCCGGTTTCCCACTCATCAATTTTCTAGTATCCTGATTAACTATCCCGTGTGAATTAGTGTACATTAGTTGTACAGGATTCAGGTAATAAAGACTGAACTTCTGTGTAAGATAACGTGCCTCAAAAATATTCAAGCGCACCCTTTATTTATTTACTTATTTAGTTTCTTTTTGACTTATTGTACTTAAGCTGTGTATCTTCTTTTTCTGTCACCTTATAGAAATAAAAGAAATAAAACTATAGTTACACACAAAATGTATTTTTTTCTAAAAAAAAAAAAAAAAAAAAAAAAAAAAAAAAAAAAAAAAAAAAAAAATTACCCCTGCAGTTTTTCAACGAGTGACGCTCCTAGTAATTAAATATAATTCAAAATGAATTGAAAATCGTGAAATAACTGACCGATTACAGGTTTTGAACATTCCTCATCTAGGACTTTTTCACAACATTGAATCATCTAAGTTTTGATCAATTTTTTTTTTTTTTTTTTTTTTTTTTTTTTAAACGTTTTATTGGGTACAAGGCAACTACAAAAATGTATTAATCCTAATTAAAATAATAAATTATTTGATCCATCAAAACTTTCTGAATTTTTCATTAGATTTTCAAATGAATAAACGAGATTTGAGAACATTATCTAGTTTTCAATCAATCAAAATTTTGACATTTTTTGATCAATCAGAAAATTTTGATTGTGTAGAATTTCATAACAATTGATCGTTGACTTTTTCAAGCGCTCAAGCCTAGCCCAGATATAAAGGGGCCTGAAGACATGTGTTGAGAGTAAAAAAGAAAAAGTTGATGCATTTTCAGCTTTCAATTTCATGTAAGTTTAACTCAGCCTACCAGTATTCATAGTATTACAAATATTTTTCAGAGCCCATTCATTACTTGCTGTTATAGAATCTACTTACTTTTTCTTTTCGTCTCATGTGACGAGCATGATTCATTTTGTAGTGGTTTCCACTCCTTTCCTTCACTCAACAATGCAATGGTGCATTGCTGAATGGGGCAGTTGCAAGGGTCTGAAATGTTGTGTTTGTTTCAAAGAAAATGATAGTACTTGATGAGCTGAAAACAATGGTGCCTTTGGTTTTTTCCCAAATGTCCCGGTTTTGGAGCAACACAAGTGTAAAGTTGTAAAAAATCGTGGGCGTAGTGACGTCACTACGCGGAATTCCCATTTAAAACAATGTATTTTGGGTCAAAATTCCATCTTTGGAACAATGGGACTTAAATAGAAACTAAAGACAACCTTTTTTTCAGCTCATCAAGTACTTTAATTTTCTTTATAAAAAACACAACAATTCAGACCCTTGCAACTGCCCCATTGCATGAAGCCATTCAATATCAATGAATGTCTTTTGCTTTAGTTTGGTTCGGAGCTGTCCTAACGCTGTGATGCTTATTATTGGTTGGATGCTTGATGCTTGGACATTTTGACTGCCAATGTTAATGTATTTTTTATTTTTTTTATTGCGGTATTGTGCTCTGTGCAGGCTGCCAAGCATTGTTTCGTTTGACTTCTTATCATGCTGAAATTTCTTACCATCAATTGGACTGAGTCCTGCAAAAGGGAACCAACTGCTATAGGTACTTAGGTTACCCTAGGTACTTGATTGGTTCCCTTCTCCAGAGCTCGGTCAACATTTTACTTTCTCAATATTTAATGATTATTCTGTGGATCCGGAGCCCTCAATTGTTTTTTATTTTTGCTTTGTTTTTTTTTTTTAGAAGGGGGGGGGGGTGGAAAAAACCTCTTGTAAAAAAGTTGTCATTTCAGGAACTTGACACAGAAAAGAAAGTCTTCAGATTAATTTTATAATTTCTAACTGCAAATCATGTAATTCCGAGAAATAACAGAATGATTCATACTAAATCTCTCCATGTCTCTCCTAGTCTACTCTTGATGTGTAAAATTTGTCGCATCGATAATTGAGGCGGTGGCTGCAAAAACAGCACATACCGAAAAACCTGATTTCCAGAAAACGCATTTAAAGTTTTCATTTGCTAATAACGCGTTGATATGATTCGGAAATGAGTACAATTTTTCTTGGTTTTATGCTTTGAACCCTTTTTGAAGAGAATCCAAGGACAAATTTAAAAAAAAAAATGGGTTGAGTTCATTCGCGGCCAATTTAAAAAAGTGAGTTATGTGCGGTTTTTGCACCCAACAATAAAATTAACGCTTTAATAGGATTTGACAGTTAAATGAGAGAATAATAATTTTTTTGCCATAATTTATTGAAACATAAAAATTTAAAGTAAAGTAACAACGCAAACTGAAACAAAGAAGTAAAAACTAAATAATAAATCAGCTATATTTGGCTCGCAATTAAATGTGAAGGAAAATGACCGCTCAAAGTACATGAGCATAGCCAGCAATTTGGCAACCATGAATTCTTCCCATTTGAACGCATAAGAAACAATCGACTCTTGAGGAGATCATGGCTCTTTTACTAATTGATTGTTTCTCATGCATTCAAATGGGAATAATACACAGTTACATACAGTTATACGTATAGTGCATGTACTCGTATGTGCTGTTTTTGCACCCATCGACGCGATATCTCCGCGTAGAATCATCGTCACGTCACCAAATTCACAGGGGTGATACTTCTTGAGTATAATTTTCAATTGCGCTGTTGGGCGCAAAAACAGCACATACGCGCATGGGCTGTTAATGCAGGGGCCGCCTCAATTTAAGACCGAAAGATTTCGACATTTTTAAAGCTTTGAACAGCGATGATTTGGAAACTATACTGATACTCTGACTGATACGTACCCCGTACCGGGATCCGGGAGGATCATTCGTGCATCAATCCGCGAATTTTTCATTTCAAAGTAGGCGGTACTATACAATATACATACACCTCACAGGTCACCTTGGCAACGCCTGCGCTGCTCGGCGAGCGATTCGTGAAATTCTCTTATCGATAAAATGAGATTTTTTTGATCGGCAGCAACTTCGGATGAATGTTGCGTATGCGTTATCAACACCATTGAACGGTGTAATACTGTAATCATTAGATGTCGTGGTCAAAATGTCAATACAGTGAATAGATAGTCAATAATTAGGTTTTTTAACTTCGTGAAAATACGTCTCCTCTGTAAAACTCTCGGTTATTATTATTTAGTGTTTTTAAGTTTTCTCCTCGAGTTTTCTTTGGCATTCAAAATTGGCTCGAATATGTCGTCCACACCGGTTGTAATTGCTGCAACTGCCAAGCATACAGCAACCGTAAGTGTACATTTTCATTGATTTTTTTTATTATACACGCGTCTTGCTCACCTATTTGTATCAGCCTTGTGACTAAAATTTGCTGGTTGTCTGTCAGTCAAATACTGCTTTGTTCCTCTCAAACTGAAACATTTTCATTGCTTGAACAATCTATTGAAAAGTTTTTCTGAGTTGGACGTTATCACTCTGATACTACTATGTGCTTTTAGCATTATTTGGATTCCTAAATACTTGGCCGCTTGTGCTAGAAGAAAATCGAACATGTTGAAGGTGAACCAGTTTAGTTCTGTTTCAGAACTAGGCAATGTGCTTTTCTTTTTAGAAGCAATCTTTCTAGAGACAAGTGGTTCAGTGAGGTATGCACCAAAGAAAATTCCCATCGCAGCTGAGGAAGGGAGACAGTCTTACCAAGAGAGAAAAGTTCGATGTATTCTTTGAACAAACTTTAAAGACGTACCTTTTAGATGGAAGCTACTGTAGTTGTGGTGATAAGACTCCTGAATACTGCTCAAAGTGGGGGCCTCACAGAGCCTGTTAACCCTTTCCAGTCCAATGTCGGATATATCCGACAATACAAAAAAGCAGTTCCAGTCCACTGTCGGATATATTCGACACGAAAGTTAAACTTGTTCTGTAGTCGATGTCGGATATATTCGACTCGTCCAGCGTGTGGCGGGCTCTGGTGAACACTTAAGGAACTAGTCTCGCAGTCGGCAACGGTGACAACTGGCTTAACCTTGTCTCCCTTCGCATATTTTCACTTTTTTCGGGATAACCTGAAAAAGGCCGAAAATCGGCAAAAAGTACGTGGACCAGCTACGGCTGCCGGGTAAAACGGCCGTGGACCGGAAAGGGTTAAAAAATAAGGTGTAAAGGGGCTGGAAACCAAACCAGAATAACTGTATGGTGGATGCGTGGACCCGAAGCAGATCAGTGCCGAGGGCCTCATTTAACTTGTTGCTTGAAGGCCCAGAAATATTTCGTTTCGTTACTAGATTCGGAGGTTCTTTAGATTTGCTTTTGTTCATAAAGCACCGCAACCTCTGGCTTTAGATCAATTTGCTCGCTGCATTATGTTGATTTAGAATTTTCTAATCTGCCTCTAAAGTTGCCTCCACTGCTCTAATGTATTATTTCCTGCCCAGTTTTCATATTTATTCATCATTAGTCTCTTTGCAGCTTTATGTGAATCCTCAGTGTCCTGCAGTGACATTGGAATCTGCTGGATACACGCCACTGTTGCGTGCTTACTGAAAAGCATACCTAGTTTTGCCACCTTTGACCATCATTTGAGAGAGCCAGAGTCAATTTTTGAAAAATTGGCTCTTGCTCCCACAAATGGCAGTCAAAGGTGGCAAAGCTATAGTTTCAGAGAGCGCGCATATCTAGCGGATTTGAATGTCACCTCCTGTCGCTGAGGACTCACCGTAAATGTGATATTTTTTCCATCTCACTCTGAAGATTGGAATATCAACCACCTAGATTGGTTTCACAAAACCTGCCTGTAGAAATGCCAAAAGAACAATTTTACGCGCCAGCTGAAATCAAATATTTTTCTCCTGCTTTTTCTCCTTTCACGAACTTCAATCGAAAATCAATCTTGATTTGGGAAAGGTTGACTTTTCTAAACTTTCGTATTCAATCCACTGGAGCTGATTTGAAGGTTTATTTTTAATCTCTCCAAAAATCGATCTATTAGTATTTAAAAAATTGATAGGACCTAGAGGTCGAGGGTCGTTTCTTTATTACTTCACCTTGTCATTCTTTGAACTGTGGCCTCTCTGTCTAATCTATCTTGAGAGCTCTTTTTGCTATGAAGACTTAAGGAATAGGGCTCAATCTTATTCTTTTTCTGCCTGTTGGCGACTGAAAATTCCTACGTACCAGCAAAGATGTGAATGCCACATTGGGCGCGGAATCATATGACTCAACCATGTTGTGTTGGTCTTCAACACGGACACTTTTCTTAAATTTTAAATCGCTCCAAAATCATTGAGTTCTTCCTCCCCAAGGCTAAAATAAAAAGTTCTATCGATAATTGATCAGATACTTTAATAAATGACAGCATTCCAAAGTACGTATAACAATGGAAGTCAAACAATAGGACAAAAAAATCCTGGATCAGAATCTGCTGAACAACACCAACAATAAGTCCAGAAAGGAAAGAACAAATACAAATTATTTACTTAAGGTGATTCCATGGCACGTGACCAAGCCGATTGATTAGTTGATCGATTAATGGTCATTTTCCGGACTCTGTGGAGTTTTTTTTTGTAAAACCAGGATTGTCAGCACCTGGAGGTAGATCTAACAAAGATATCTGTTAAGTTTGGATGCTCGAATCCGGAAAATAAGGACGTAACTATGGGAATTTGGAATCTGTTGTGCGATACGATAAATCGAACAGCGATTGTGCAAATTCCCGTAGTTACGTCCTTATTTTCGGGATTCCAGCAACCCAACTTAACAGATATCTTTGTTAGATCTACCTCCAGGTGCTGACAATCTTGGTTTTACAAAAAAACTCCACAGAGTCCGGGAAATGATCATTAATCAATCGACTAATCAATCGCCACGGTCACGTGCCATAGAATCACCTTAATAGTTTTTCACTACTTAGTTTTCATTTTTTATCGAAGAGACATTTTTTTATCCAAGGTAAAGCAAAGGGTGTAGTTTCAGTCAAATTAAATTTGATTTAGATTTAGGATGAAGACGATGAATGCGGAATTATATAGTTCAAACTGTACTCTTCTCTTATCCCTCCTGCTTTGTCCCCTCTTTTTTATGATTCAGGTGTGATATTTGCAAACCCCCCCCCACCCCCACCCTCCCTGGCCCTCCCATTTCATACCCATTTCTTCCTCTTATAATGTTGTCATCCATCATACAACGACTTCTTGGTTAAGTAATTTTATCAAATTAATGGCTTCATTTATGGGGCTCTCTCCAAAGAAAAAAATATTCTTCCTCTTTCTTGTCATCATTCTTATGTGTCAATTTTAAATTCAGCATCATGTTTGTAACCTAACGTTTACTTACTTAATGAACCTGTAGATAAGGAAGCTCATATTTTTGTCTCCAAATTCCAAAAAAAATTTGTGAGTACCTCTTTTTAATGAATTGAAACTAACTCATTCAGTGTAAAGTAGCAGCTGGGCTCATGTGAACGAATCCTCGCTTCTCTAAACGCTTTTTTACGCAAGAAGTCTTCTTTTTTTCTTAATCAATTATCTAAGCGTGGCTCTACACCCCTCACTCCTCAAATGACAGTTATAACATTAATTACTTTATGTCTGATAAATGGCTTGATGTTTTAAGGAAATCAATCTATCCAGGACCTCTAAATGAAATAAGAAAAAAAAACATTTTTAGCCGTTGTCTTTATCTCCTGCACAGCTTGCAGATAAACTTAAAGTGAAAGCGAATGGCTGTAATTCAGTAATTGAGAGATTGATTCAATCAGCCATGTAGCAATGATCAGTAGTTTCAAATTCAATTTTCGGGTTCTATTTTCAGCTGTTTAGTAGACCTTTATATTTTAAATTGGTCAGTCTCAAGAGTCTGATGACCTTATTTTATTGAGAAATCAGGAAATACGCCAATTTCAGCAGTAATTTCATTTTTATCAACTGCGGCGTTACAGATAGATGAATAAGCAGATAGATTCCAACTCCTAGGGGGCCCCCTATCTATCTTGCTAAACCTTTTCTTGCAAAGAACATAAAAAGGAAGAACTAAATGTGAAAAAAAAAAGAATTTAAAAAAAAAAAAAAACAAAAACTTATAGCTAAGTTCAGCCATTTTCTGTTCAGATTAAATAGAATGTAAAAAAGTTCGTAGAAAATACTCTCTCTTTTCACTGCAGCAACAGCCTATAGAAAAACCAAGAAAGGGAGAGTTCTAGAATTCTCTGGAGTGTTGCACCGGTGCAGAAAAGATTAAGAATGGCAATCATTTCCAACATATATTGTTCCACTACAACACAGAATACTATAATCTTTTTTGCACCAGTGCAATTCTCTCAAAAATTATAAAACACTCCTCATATCCCCCTCCCCTCCCACACCTCCATCTAAAGAAAATATGAATTTTAATAGAAGTAGAAGCATACTTTCTTGGAAGTTTCAGAAATGACAGTGGTTTTTACCTTCACCATAAACTGAGGGCAAATTGAACAGGCTCTTGCAAAAACGTCCGTTGTCCATTTTTTTTCAATTTTGACCTTGTGAGCGTATACATCACTCTTAAGAAGATGCTATGTCTGTATAAGTCCTGATCAGACTTGTTCCTCGGCTTCTTGCTCCTATTTCCCTTGTTTTGGCAATTTTAATTTTTTATTTTTTAATTTTCTAATTTTTTTATTTTTTTCATATTTGTCTTCTCAATAAAAATATTTTGGACATCGGACGTTTTCTCATGAGCCTGTGCAACTATCCATCCAATTTTATCCATCAGAAGTAAACAGCAAAGCTTACTAATTTTAACCTTTAATGGATAACCGTGTTGTACTTTCACAATTAAATTAATTTTTGTTCATTAAATTTGTTTCAGTTGATCTTCTTACATGGCCTCGGAGACACTGGGTAAGATTGTCTTTATCCCTAATCTTTATCCCATGATCTATCCTTTCGTAAACTGTGACATGTTTGTACAAGCAGAGCCATTAGTCCTGGCTCGACGATTCGACGCAACCCGCACTACACATAGCCCGAACCTCGCTCAGTCTCGAGAGAACAAAAGAAAAAAAGGTTTGAGAGTGTTAACTGTACGTACATGTAATGCGGGTTGCGTCGAATCGTCAACGCAGGACTTATAGCTCTACTTGTACAGTCGACAAATTAAATAATGTCAGTCAATGCCTCATATTTTAGTTCTGGTAGGCAACCTGCAATACTCATGACAATGCTTTTAAGTAATGCATGTTGCCTACCCCAGCGTAAATTCAAGGTTGGAAATAAGTATCATTTTAGCCTGTGACACTAAACTCCACAACCTTATGCAAGACAGACTGTATGTGAACAGCAAATAAATCCCTCAGTTTGACTTAATTCTTACAGAAATTATATTTAATCCTATTGAATATTTCAGCGCCAAAGTTTTTCTTAATCTTGGATTTCTTTAGCTTCTAAATTTTGAGAAACTGTAACTAGGCAATATCTTTTTTTGGAGTTTTCCTTTGCTGAATTGATATTATTACTATAAATCAATAATTATTTTGTTGTTTCTTATTCTTTCAGCCATGGATGGGCAAGTGCAATGGAAAGGATCAGGGCTCCTTACATGAAAGTCATCTGTCCTACTGCGTAAGCTATTTTTGTAAATTTTAAAAGAGCGTTCTTCCTCCTCATGTGCTCTAGAATCTTTTTTTTAGTATTTATGAAAGGGGCGGTGGCAAGGATCTGCAATTTTGTGTTTTTTTCTGAGAAAATAAAGTACTTAATGAGCTAAGAACAATGGTGCCTTTGGTTTTTTCCTAAAAGTCCCAGTCTGGAAGATACACTTTTGTACAGTTGAAAAAATTGTGTGCGTCACAATCCGGAATTCCCATTTAAAACAATGTATTTTGGGCCAAAATCACATCTCCTAAACTATAAAACCAAGATAGAAACGAAAGAAATCCTTGCTTTCAGCACACTGAGTACTTTCAGTAGCCTACTAAAAAACGCCGAAATTTAGACCCTTGCAACTGCCTCAATATTAAGATCGTAGCTGCAAATTACTGGCCATAAAAATTTTGTGTTTTCCTGTTTCCCTCAGACCTACAATCCCTGTCACATTGAACGGTGGTTTTCAAATGCCCTCCTGGTTTGATTTGAAAACTCTGGATGCGTCCGGTCCTGAAGACGATGAAGGCATAAAGAAAGCAACAAGTAGTATCCACACTCTAATCGAGCAAGAAGAAGCTCTTGGAATCCCTTCAAATCGAATTGCTATTGGTGGCTTCTCACAAGGTGGCGCCCTAGCGTTGTACTCAGCTCTTACGTACACCAAGCCGCTAGCATGTATCGTCGGTCTTTCTTGTTGGTTACCATTGCACAAGACTTTCCCAGCAGTACGTACTTATTTTTTCTTTGTTACTGTTAAATTCTCTTTTACTTCGCGAATCAAGGGAAATTCTTTGAATAATATAGGGATTGAGAGGGGACTTTCTGGTAACCGGTGAGTTGTTGAGATGATCGGTTGCTCAAAATACAAAAACGTAGGATAGAACCATTTATACAAAACAAGAAGCAAAGATTACCAAACACACTTGAGAAGTATAACAATGGCGTGTAGAATATTCCAATCCAATCGGTGATTTTACTGGTTGGAGCAGAGATTACAGAAAGATCAGTTGAAAAGTATGTTTAAGCGTCGTCAAACTTTACTTTTTGATGGTTTTCTTGTTTCTGCAAGCCTTTTTTTGACAGTTCTGACTTTTTCATACCTTAGGAGAAGTATGTACTTTTTGTCCTGGTTTTTAACTCAGGTGTTGACTGCATTTCCAGTGGTGTCGCGTGCAATTTGGCAACGATGTATTCTATCCATTTAAACTCATGTAAAAGGTCGAATTCAGGGGGTTCACAGTGCACACGGAAAATTCGACATATTTTATGAGTTTAAATGGAGCAGTTGCATTGTTGCCAGATGGCACGCGACGCCACTGTCTGCAATAGAGGTAAGGATTAAAGCTAGTGACTTGGTATAAAAAATTCCTAAGAAAACAAAAAGACTAAATGAAAAAGTAATATAAAGTTAAACCATTTTAAATATTATTCAGAGTATTGGGTTCTGACAAGGAGCGATGTCTGCTTTTGAACTGCATCAAAACGCAACGGTGAGCGGTTGGTTAGCGCAGAGTTCTGACTCGTTGCTAATCAACGGCTCATCGATGTGCTTTGATGCAGTTCTAAAGCAGGCACTGCTCCTTGTCAAAACCTGATACTCTAAATGATTCTACTCAAAGGCAATCAGTCAACTGTTTTTGACATCATTTTCGATTCCTCATCGTGCTCTTGAGCAGCGTTCATTTGCCATGTCTAAATGAGGTTTCCTTCAATCGGGTCAAATTTTGCGCGTGTGACAAGGAGAGATTGTCCCCAAAAAATGGCAGCCGTATATTTGGTTTTGATTTATAAACGCAGTTTGACTACGACGCACCAGCGCTTGTAGTGGTCATCACGAGAACTCACCAACTGGTGGGGTGCTCTTGGCAGGCACCGGCGAGCACCGAGTCTTCAGTGAGCAGAACTCTAGGGTCGTGCGGTACTGATTTCGGTATTTTTTCGGTATTTAGCTATATCTCTGACTGCAGCCTCTAAATGAGTGAGACTGATAAATAAAACTGCTGTGGGTGACGTAAGTCAGAAGCCAAGTAAATACTATGAAACTGTCAAAGTAGCATTTCTATATCATAATACCTTTGAATTTGTTAAAAGAATGGTTTCTACAGTGACGAAAAAGAAGAAAGGGAAAATTATTAATCGTGAAAGGTGGAAGAAAGCAACTATACTTGATATCGAGTGGTATAATTCAGTAAGATTTATCTACTTGTTATGAAATATTTTTAGTTAACGTTTTTTTTTGGGTAAGTCTATGGTAAAATATATTTTCTAAAGTAAATCAATTCATATTCTTTTTATGAGAAAATAAGTCAATTAAACAGAATTCCCTTAAAGTTATGTAAAATACCGAACTGGCTGATTTTTTCGTTATTTTACATAATTTTTTGGGAATTCGAAGGTACTATGATGCAGGAATGCTATGTATCAATACTTTGACAGTTTTACAGTGTTTAGTTGGCTTCTGGCTTACGTCACCCACGGCAGTGTTATCAATCTCACTCATTTAGAGGCTGCAGTCAAAGACAGAGCTAAATACCGAAAAAATACCGAAATCAGTACCGCACAACCCCACAGAACTCCTGGTGTATATCTAACCCAACAAGCTGTAGAAATAGAGCGGCCAAGTTCTTTGAAGTTTTTTCAATTCTTTTGAAGCCATCATAGACAAGATCTCTTGTGGCCAATCTGCTATGCATTCGGTTTGTTTGCCTTCTTTAACCTCCAATCA
This sequence comes from Trialeurodes vaporariorum, assembly GCA_011764245.1. NCBI lineage: Eukaryota > Metazoa > Arthropoda > Insecta > Hemiptera > Aleyrodidae > Trialeurodes > Trialeurodes vaporariorum. The sequence continues at coordinate 45,524,842 of VMOF01000320.1, forward strand.
TAATCAGATGAATTCAACAGATATTGGCCTAAAATAAAGAAACGTGGCTATTTAAGCATAGAAATCAATCAGATATCACAATTTACCAACACAGTTTGTTGAAATAAATTTGTGTTAAGTCAGGTATTTTTCTTCTCCAATATATTTTCTGTACTCCTTGGGTCAACTTACTGATACTGAACCGGTCCTTGTTTTTTCTGTCTCACAGGCTGTGAAAAGTAACAAAGAAACACCCTTCCTCCTTTGTCATGGTGATTGTGATCCCATCGTCCCTTACAAGTGGGGACAACTCTCATCCTCTGTCATGAAACAATTTGTCAAATCTGTGGAATTCAAAACGTACAGAGGACTCCTCCATTCATCTTCAGAAGAGGTAAGTTTTCTAGCTCATTTCTTTCTTTGTTTTGAAAGTTTCAGCCTCCTGAAAAAAAAAGGGATCACTTGGCAGTGGGAGATTAAAGTCGGGGTGCAGATTTGATTAATTTTTTATTTATTATAACATTGATACACTTTAGCTTGGGTGTCACCCCTTGTCATTGTACAAGTCATTTTAAACTATACAATTGACTACTTACACTAACAAATACGTTAAAGTTCCTTTGCAACATAATTGAAAAGAAATAAATCACAATTACAATCACAACTGATTACTTCCTCTTGAATTCTTCTATTGAGTAGAATGGGTTTTTTAGAAACCAGATTGTTCTTCTCCTCTGCAATTTACACACAAACCAGAATGGGGCTGTTGTATACCTTTGCTGTAAGCAATTTAAGGTCAATTCTAATGTAAAAACCTGCAAAAATAACGATGGTTGCACCAAAAACTCACAAAATCCACTCCTAAACTCACGAAATGCTTCTAAATGCGCAAGCGTAGTGGCGGCATTGAGCACTAATAATAGAGGATTCCTATCTTAATTTCGTCACTCTTGCTTTGTTGACAATGAAGATTCACAGAATAATTAGACATAAGAATAGTGATCCACATCAGATTAATGGTACCGTGACACCAGGTGGTTTGGTGTCAAAGGAAAGTCGTCTCTTATTGGTATACCTTCTTGATGAAATTACAGTATTATTCGATGGGAATCTCCCATTATTAGAGCCAAACGCCTTCATTACCTACGCTCACGCATTTAAAAGCATTTTATGAATTTAGGTGTGAGTTTTGTGAGTTTTTAGTGCTACCATCTTTATTTTTGCAGGCTTTTACATCTGAATCGACCCTTAAATCACTTACAGCACTAGTGTGTAACAGCCCCATTGCTTCGGCAGTATGAAACCCGCCAGCTTCCACATTGATGACCTTTTTGCAGGAACGCTTCCACAAAAAATTGATGAACTTTTTTACGAAAGGTGCTCTGCAATCCATCTGAAATAAAAAGGAGACCAGCAGTTTGGGTTTTTTTCCTAAAATGATTTTTTTGAAGGTTTGAAAAAAAAAAAAATTATTTTGTTGGAGCCTCTACAATGGAGCTGTTGCAAACTTTTGCTACAGGCTTATTAATGGTTGATTATGGGGTAATCCCAGTAAAAATAACGATTCGCGCACTAAAAAATCACGAAATCCACTCCTAAACTCACAAAATGCTTTTAAACGCGAGACCGTAATGGCGGCCGGGGCTGCGGTTTTCATCGGGGCTCCCTATCTTCAATCAGCGCCATCTACACAAGGTGTTCTCGCAACACCACACAAGAAGAAGAAGAAGAAGCATACAATTGCCATAAGAAAACTGCGGCCTCGGCCGCCATTACGGTCTCGCATTTAAAAGCATTTTGTGAGTTTAGGAGTGGATTTCGTGATTTTTTAGTGTGCTAATCGTAATTTTTACAGGGTATTATCCCATATTCAACTATTAATAAGCCTGTAGCAAAAGTTTGCAACAGCTCCATTGAGGAGGTAGCTGGAAAGACGGCCTAAGTAGCAAAATCGCGTTCTGAGAAAACGGCTGTTAAAGTTTTTATTTTAGTGCCAATCTAACATAGATGAAGAATCAGGCTTGGGTTGGATCAAAAAAGTTGATCCATACCCTCAGGTTGAAGTTGGTACAGCTGAAATATGCTTTGGCTGTATAGGAAAGAAGAAATTGGATAAATACGAAAGGTCTACTAAGGTCGTTTTTCCGTAGAACGACCTGTTGCACAGAGACAAGTCCTCACTAAACGCTGAGTATTAACTCCGTTTTTCCAGAGAATGACTTTCTGTATGGAACATATGTACTACATGATAGATGTAAAAAAAAAAAACCAAAAATCTGCAAAAAAAGAGGCGAATTTATTAGAAAATAAAGAATATAAAATTATTCGTCCTCGTATTCACTCTCGCTTTCACTGTTGCCCGAGTCCTCTTCGCCATCTTCAATTTTCCCCATTATGGTCATTATAGTCGCCAGCAGAAGTGGCAACCTCTTCTCATATAAACTCCCATATCTCACTCAATTTTTGACGTACGGTCATGAAATTTTGTGGAGATATCATTGAGCCTATGTTCTCTCACAAGGGGAGGTCACGATGTGTCCGGCTCTGATTTTCATGAAATTTGCATGAAAATGTAGCTTAGGTACGTCTTATTGAGGATCAAGAATCGTTATCGGCAAATGGGCACATGGAAAGTAAAAAAAAAATTTCAAAGTTTCGTCAAAATCTGCGAAATTCAAAGTGTGCGGCTAATGTATTGGAATTTCCGGGGACTCTTGTGTAGCAGTTCTGTGGCCGACTGGTACAGCGCTAGACTCGGAACCCGTTGGTCGTGCGTTCGATCCTGGGGACGACCGCTTACTTTTTGCACTTCAATATCCAATTTTAATTGCTGAATCTCATGTTGTTGTTGTTTTTTTGTTTGTTTTTTATTTTTTTTTGTTTTTTTTTTTTTGTTGTTGTTATTTTTGTTTTTTTTTTTCGTATGTGTGGAAAAAATTAGACTGAAAAATACATTTTGGAAACGATTGAATAACGTATTTCGGACGAAAAGAATTATAACGCTCTTATGCCTCTATCATTGAGGCATAAGAGCGTTATAATTTTCTCGGCATTGTAAACGAGTTTCAACCATTAAAAGTGTAGGTAGGTAATCTGTTGATAGTGCAACTGACTCACAACTAGCTGCGCTCTCTTCTGTAACGTATCTGAATCATTGTCATTGCACGACGCATGATCAAATCGCATTTATAATCTTGTCAAATATTAAAAAAATTACTCCATCTTTTCATCCGAAATACGTTATTCAATCATTTCCAAAATTTCTTTTTCAGTCTATTTTTTTTCCAGACATACAAAAAAAAATTAAAATAACAAACAAAAAAAAACAAAAATCAACGACAACATGAGATTCAACAATTAAAATTGGATACTGTAGTGCTAAAAAGAAGCGGTCGACCCCAGGATCGAACGCACGACCTGCAGGTTACGAGTCAAGCGCTGTACCAGTCGGCCACAGAACTGCTACATAAGTGTGCTCGGAAATTCCAATACATTAGCCGCACACTTTGAATTTCGCAGATTTTGACGAAACTTTGAAATTTTTTTTTTACTTTCCATGTGCCCATTTGCCGATAACGATTCTTGATCCTCAATACGACGTCCCTAAGCTACATTTTCATGCAACTTTCATGAAAATCGGAGCCGGACACATCGTGACCTCCCCTTGTCAGAAAAGTTGTTCTCCGGAAAAACGGCCTTAGCCGGCTAAGGCCATTTTTCCAACTAGCTCCTCAATTTTTACTGAGGAGCCTTCACTGATCGTGAACATTCTGCACCCCTGATTAAAGTTACAAAAACTTAAAACCTAACTCACTTTAAATGGAATGGGCAAAAGAATTGTCAATTCTGGGGGCCTACGGTTAAGAAAAGATTGAGAACTACTGCTAGAAAATATTTTGTTTTCTGTTTAATTTGATACTAAATCGTTCCATCCACATTTTAGAGAAATGTTTCATTCAAGAGTTATAATGGGTCTCTTGCTAAATTTTTCTATAAGCAATTGATTAGTTAATTCTTGAGTGAAATCCAGCAATAATTACGATAAGCTCATTAAAAAATTACGAAATTTACTCACAGACTCACAAAATGACTTAATTCTTTAAGGCGTAATGGTAGAGCTACGCAGGCACTATGGGAGAATCCTATCTAAATTGAGGCTTTTCTTTGTGTGTTTCTTAAGAGAGTGATATACAAGACAGGAATCCCCCAGGACAACTGTGTAACTCTTCCATCATAGGAGATTCCTATCTAATGTGTCTCTCTCCATAGAAACAGATGGAGGAAAGTCTCAAATTAAATAAGAATCTCCCATGGTACCTGAGTAGCTCCAGGGCTGCAGAATATTCACGATTGTGCGATCTTGATCGCGTGTAAATTGTGGAAGCTCCACCAAAACCGAAGAAAAAAAAACTAAAAAATCATCTTAGGAAAAAACACAAATTTTTGTGCTCCTTTCTATATAATATGGTTTTTAGAGGCACTTTGGCAAAAACGTCATCAATTTATTGTGGAAGCGCTTTTGCAAAAAGGTCGCCAATGTGGAAACAGCGGGTTTTGGATTGCGGAAACAATGCTGGTTTGTGTGTAAATCGCTGAGGAGAAGAACATCTTGCACCCTTGTGTAGCTCCACAATTGTGCTTTAAACTTTAAGGTCATTTTGTGAATCTGTGAGTGAATTTCGTAACTTTTTAATGTGCTCATCATAATTTTTGCTGGTTTTTACACTAGAATGTACCATTCAATTGCACGTAGCAAAAGTTAAAAAAAGCCAAGTTTTAAGTTGTTGATGGAAAATTTAATATCAAAATGGAAAACCTTCCAGAACCAGAAGCCTAATTTACCTTCGAAAATTCAGTGAATTCTAATTTTAAATTTAGGTCTTTCTACCATGGCAAACTGAATTATTTTGTCCATCATGAGAATCACAAAGTATATTAGCTTAGAAGCTGATTTTTATGCACTCTTTTGTTTCTTATTTTCCAGGAAATGGATGATATGAAAACTTTTGTTCAAGGCGTCATCAAGCCCTTGTAATGTTGCCTCTAACTGCTCTCAATTTTGTTTAATTTTAGACTCCAATCCTATTCTTTTCGTCCAATGCTACTTCTCTAGACCCTATGATTCACTTTAAATTTTGAGCTTGTGCATATCTCAAACATCTGAAAAGCCCAATGCTAGATCTAATTATATTAAACTCATTCCTCCCTCCCTGTAAAATAAAAAAAAGTAAATAAAAATAACCACCCACTGTGACTGGTGCTAGAAAAATATTTTTGCTGTAGATGATTTACAAGTAGAATGAATATCTTTAAACAATGCACTCTTCTACTAAAAGCAAATTATTGTCTTGTATTTTCCACATAAAAGTTTAAGAATTTTAGTTACCTGGTCCTCTTTTTAGGCCTTACAGTTGGTTCGGAGCAAAGGTCTTTTGAATTATTCCACTCCATAAGAGAAAAGCGTCGACCAAGTTAAAAATGCATGTTAACATTTTTTTTTTTATTTTGGCTGGCCCAAAAACAACAAAAAATAAATGCTTATGAAAATGCAAGATTTTAAACAAGATGCGTTGACTGTGATATGTTCATTATGAATGAGGCTCGCGTTTAAAAGTTAACAGGAAAGCCAGGTCAATATGGATAAATAGAAGACCCCTTAGTTCTTGGATAAATTTTCATCAATGTTTCTCAGTAATTACTAATTTATATCTGCCAAAAAGAATCAAAAATACATCGGTGTTTTGTTCTTAAACTACTGTAATCAGCCTTTGAAAGGAAGAAATATAAACGTTGACCTTTGCAACGGACCTACTTGCTATTATTCCCTTTAGGAGTATTTTAGAGGTCCCTAAGTCCAGCTAAACGTTATGTAAATAGGTAATATTTTCTTAATTTCAATAAGTCTATGCAAAAACCACAACAGTCCTCAACATGATGTGTTAAAGTTTTATTTGCTTCTTGTTTGCATTAAAGTACAAGTTACTTTTTTCTTTACCATTAGGAATTTAGCTCAAATTTAGCTTTAAGATGGAAATTATTTTGACATTGATTTCAACATTTCTGAGACCTACTCCTGTTGTTTTTTCTCCTTGTAAGGTCATAAAATCTGGACAAAAGAATGGCATTTTCAAAACTGTAGCTTGTTTGACAGCTGCAAAGTACATATGTCGTTTTTGTTAACTTCAAGTGAGTGAGAACATACCAATTATTATCTATGATTCATGATATAATATGTATGTTACTCTCAAACTAGGTATGGCTGAAGAGAGAATTTTTTGCATTTAGAAAGTAAACCCATACCGTCTTTTTATTTTATATTACTTTTGATCATTTTTTTACTTACTTTTCTATTTATTTATTTATTTATTTATTTATTTATTTTTTTTTAATTATTTATTTATTTATTTATTTATCTATTTTAGTTTGTTTTTATGTAATCTTACTCATGATTTATTTATAATTGATTATTTATTTATTTATTTATTTTGATTTATACATTGATTATTGTTTGTTTTACCCACAGTGAGTCTTTTTTGCTTTGGTTTATCATGTACAATATTCAATATTTTCGGCAAGCTATCTGAATTTTCAATTTGAAATGTTGATTGCATTTATGTGAATCAACTACTCAAACTATGCTGGAAGATGACTGGAGTGTTCAACTTTGACTCATTGTTATTTTATTGTTTATTTTCCTCCCCTTTTTATGCGTAGAAGCAAAAAACATAAACTGAGCGTTGAACAAGACCTTACTGGGAATGCTCAATTTAATATGCATGACCATGCCTACTTACATATAATGTTTGCATAAGTCAGAACTAGCAATAAACTTCTAAAATTCCTGCCTCTTGAGTTTCTCTCTCCCGAAGATGTGCCTGCGGAAAAAGCAAACCTGCTCTTTTTTGATCTGTCTGCGTACAGTTTTGTGTCTTTCACATACATGAAGAAAGCCCTCCATCAAATGGCTGTTGTTGCTTTATAATGGTAACTGCGTTTTGCTGTCTTTCAGCCCAGTGGTTTATCTTATCGTGATTCCATGACAAGCTCCTGTAGATTTCTACTAGATAGCGCCACTAGTCATTCTTTCTGAAATAGGCAGTTTTTGGATATTTTCTATAAAACAATAACTATGTATTAGACAGTACATCTCTTTATCAGGACTTCTCGTGTTTTGTATTAATTTTTGAAGTTTTCGATTGTGAAAATTGGTTCAGAAACAGAAGGCATGGATGTTCTCGGAATTTTTAACCATCAAAGTGAAAGTGCGGTGGCTGAAAAACTTCTTAAAACATGAAGGAGGTCCTAACGATCCAAAACGTATCTCCTTATTCATAAATTACTTTTGTTCAGGCCAAAAACTTGGCAGTTGTTGAAGAGTGCATATGGTGGTAATCTAGAAACTAAAGTACCTTGTAATTAAGTAAGAAATGAACCCTAGCTACATCTATTAGAGTGCATCTTTGTGGAGTTAACTGAGCTCAATTTAGGGTTAACAAATTAAAGATTGTTTTCAAGAGCTGTCTAAGGTTCTTAATTTTAGGTATCTGATCTAATTGTAAGTGTGGACATCGTCTGGATATGAAGAGAGAGCTTTAATCATAGTCATTTCAAGATCTATTGTTTGAACAATTCCATCCTTTTTTGTCCGAGGTATAGTTGTTCATGTTCAGCAATGAATGAATTTATTCATTTAATATTATTTCTTCATTAGTACCAATTTATGTTTTTTGACAAAAATTTGCAATTATCTTTGAATAACCAAAAAAAAAACAAAAAAACGAAAAAAGCTGCAACTCTACTCTGGAATTAAAATCTGTCCTTTTTCCTTAGTTTGGAATATCTATTTAAATGAAAAGTTCTTTGAAATTCTCTGAATTATTCTGCGTTTGTGCATCCAAATGTTTTGTGAATAAATTATTATATTTTTCAAAGTTCATTTACTTTTTTTCTCCCCCAAAAACTGCCTCCTACTTTTCCTCTCTTTTTTTTTCTAATAGTAATCTAATCTGTTCAGTGTGCAAGTACCCTAAACAAATTTGCAGGAAAACAGTAAGTGCTTATAGTCATGAAAAGGCAGGCATAGGTGGAAACAGGAATTTGTCTTTCTCTCTCTCTGGCCATTTAAACTCATATGTTAGAAAAGGATAGGATAGGAGGCCATCATGTAACTTTGACCCGTATCTCCGTCCTTTTCTAACGCACCCATTCAAATGGGAGGAAAGAGAGAGTCAGACAAATTCTTGTATCCGCCGCACAGTGGAGCGAGTCAATGAGAGAGACCGGACATTGCGTCGCAACTTTCAAAGCGTAAATCTTTGGTAATACGCAACGTAGAAGTTTAAAAGTGGTTTCAGTGGTTTTATTGTAAAATTTCCTGCAAGAATCACCCTCCATAGTTTGTTTTTTTACCGTGAAAACATTCAAACTTGGATTTTTATAGTCATATATTCCATGCTCAACCATTGAATAGCTCCACTGGGCGCCTTGTGAAAAGTAAAGTCAATGTTTGAAAAAACTGTTTTTCCATCACCATTATTACTTTTTCACGTTTTATATTGTAAGTGCTCAAGAAATGATTATAGTCACAGTGAAAAGAAATAATAATAATAATAATAATAAAAGAAAGAAAAAAAAGCATTCTCTGAAATAAGCGCCCAAAAATCAGTGGAAAAAAGTCATCAAAAATAATTTTTTTTGACTGATTAAGCTTAATCTAAAACTTTTCAGTGATATTTCCTAGTTCAAATTAATTGTTAAAAGCGTTCTCTGTGATTAAAATTGGTCCTGAAAGTTTATAAATGATAAATTGATGAAAAATTTATATACTTTCTGATTTTTGGCCTCTTTTTGGCGATCTAAGACCGTAGTGCGCTGAATTATTCCTCAAGTGCGCTCTCTTCACCTCCCTGACTTTCGTATCCAAATGATTGAGCTAATAAAAGATAGAAGTCAATTTTTATTTTTATTTTTATTCTATTTATTTATTTATTTATTTATTTACTTATTGATTTATCAATTTATTTCTCTTTTTGTTTTTCTCTCAAGTTATACCCGGAAACGCCAAAGAGTTATTCCATTATGCGCAAACATGCCCGATAACTTTAACTCAATGTGAGTCATCTCTGTATCATTGCTTGCGAAAAGTATGAATTAGGTAGAGTCAGTGGCGTAGTAAGGCGGGGGCGGAGGGGGCGGTCCGCCCCGGGTGACACCATCACAGGGGTGACACCATCAGTAAATACGCTGAAAATCGTGAAGAAAAGGGAGAAAAGGGGAGAAAGAAGAGAAGAGAAAGTGAAAATGAAGAGGAGAAAACAAGAAAAGGAGAGGAAAAAGAAAGAAATTAGAAAAATACTGGAAAAATAGAGGGATACTGAAAGAATGATAGAATGCATGAGAAAAATGGGTGCGAAAAGGGGTATGATAAAAATATCAACCTGGCTAAAGGGTGTCACCCTAAACCAGGAAGGTGTCACTCTGAACGAAAGGTGTCACCCTAAAATTATTTTAATTCACTAGACTTGTGTGAATACTGAATAGTTTCAAAAATATATAATTTTTCTTCCTTTTTTTTCATATTTTATTTGCAAAAATGGCGAAAAATGGGATCCAAAATAAAACAATTTTTTTTTAAATTTTCGGGGGGGGGGGGGTGACACTATAATGATTCGCCCCGGGTGCCACTAACTCTTACTACGCCACTGGGTAGAGTTGGGTTTACAAACCCAACTTTATAAAGCAGAGCGAGCGATTGTCTCTTGATATTTTGTCGCTCGCATCGGTTTTGCAAGTAACGCTACCTATCGTTCAACTCGTGAAGCTTGTGAGCCATTGTTTACAAATAAAACCGCTAGAGAGCAGTTGCATTCAGAAAAGCCATTATCAAAATGTAAATACTAACAGCTGATTGGAAGACAACAACAAAGGAAACTGAAGCGTTGCGCAAAATAACACAGCTGACTGAGAACATTTTTGCTCCACAGTGATATCACTGGAATTAGTTGTGTTTTGCAATCCGCGAGTGATTGTAGTACGTGACTACAACTTTTTAGTTCGGATAAACTTGTGTGTTTTTTATTAGAAATTTTTCTTTTAAGTAGTATGCCCTTTATCTCTAAAGATTGGCGTTCGCCTGGTGAAGTGTGGGTGAAAACCGAAGAAGGATGGGAAAAGAAGAAAATTTTGGAGTGCGGACGTCATTTTAGTCAAGAAAATCTGGATGCAAGGTAATTGGGCTTTTGTTTGTCGTTGATGGAGATTTATGCTTGCCTTTTTACTACCTATTTAGATCGAAGCTCAGGACTATCTCGCGTTGCTTGAAGTGTTTATCTTGAATTGATTACCTTTCAATCGTGTGTTCGAATTTGAAAACATGTCTCTGTAATCAGGGAGTGAGATCACCTTTGTAAACAAAACATGTTAATCTAGTGCTCTAATTATTTTGAGCCTCTGAAGGCCTTTCCCTGTATGAATTGATTGGTTTCCTCTCCATAACTCTATTTTGGACTAACCTGTTTATTACGTAGGTATCGAAGTCTTTGATGAGAAGAATTTTAATTTTGGTAACAGGCGCTCTAATTTTGCCAGGGTCCCCTCTCTCCTCCTCTGTTGTTGCCATTGTTATTTTTCTTCACTATATTTGCTTGATTGGGCAATTTCTGAGCTTTTGAAGCGCAAATTTCCTCTTTGGGTCGCTTTATAGTTGTTGCTCCAGATTTCATGCCAGTTAAGGGTTAGGTGCTGTTCAGCAAAGTGGCTTCTAACTTTCGATCAAAAAATAATTTTTCCCTAACCTTTGCAGCAAGGAGAGTATTTTATCATAATCTTGGTCATAGGGCACCTTTTTGTAGCCACTTTAGATGTGAAATAACCTTGACTTTGTCTACAGTGAAGGAAAAATACTGTTCAAGAAGCCCTTTTCGACAGAATTTTTTTGATATTTTAAAAACTTGCTCTTATCATTGGTCACTTCAGATGTGTTGACTGTTGACTATATTGTCATGTGATCAGTATTAAAGCATTTCTGCTTGGTTGAGACGTTGATTCCGATGGGCAGAAGTCACCAACAGATAAACTGCTAATGCATTGCAAACTGTCATTAGCCATCTAATATGAAACAACCTCTTGTACATCTTCTAACCATTAGGTATTATCTCATCTAAAATACTCAACTCCACATTGTTAGATCGATGAAAAACTTCAGGGACGGGAGACTTGGAGTTATCTTTAAAATATTGAATGAAGGCAGGAGAGTTCATGTAGTTTGTCACTCTATCATATGTATAGTATTGTACGCAGACATCATGTACTAATAGAACGGCACTGTAGAAAGTTTTCCCACAGAGGTACACTAAAGTCATGGAAAAGGTGAAGTGAAGTCTATTTTATTTAACGCAGGATGATGTTGCTTTAGAGGTTGTTTCAGATAACTTCGGTTCTGATAGCTCTTTGTTCACATGCATAAAAATGTTGACGCTGCTCTCTGCGTGAATCATTAGAACTGTTTGTCACAAAATAGACTCGGTTAACTATCGTAATTAGTGAATTTTAACATTAAAGCGAAATTGAAGACTTGATATTGTTCTTCCGAGCATGTAAAGGAAGAACTGTCAGAACCGAAGCTATCTGAAACAGCCTCTACTCATCCATGATATCAGAGATTGTTCAAAGAAAGCTTTGTCCGGACTGTGGAAAAAGGGGGGTTGACAACTGAACCAGTTTACCTTAGACTCGTGACTTCAAAGGACTCCCAACTGAAGATTTAATCCTGGAAACAAGAGAAAGGTTTAAGGAGCTTTTAAACCTGACTTGCCCCAAGTCTCTATATTTTGTGGGCACTACTCAGGCTTTGAGCAGTGCTCTGTCTCCTTTTTATATTCTATCTCTATCATCATCAGGGTTGAATTGAGTCCCAAAAAGTCAGCGGAGTTCAGACCAGCCTTACTTGCAATCTGGATCGAGGAACCTCCCCAGCTCAAGGAGGGTTTGAGAGGTCTCAACCCGTTGAATCTTTTTCCCCACAGGGATGCAGTTTTAGCACCAGAATACTAAAAATTTTACTCAGTGAATGCTGATACTTTCTCGCTTTTGCCAAACGGGGAAGAAATTTTTTCTGGAAATGATACTCTTGCTGCCGAGCCCTTGGCTGTGGATCCAGTTACAACGGTTTGACGTGAACTAAAAACTCTGCTTAGCAACACCTAAAAACAGAATGCATTCCCCTTAGTCCAGCTGCAATGATTTTTTGAATTTTTAGGCTGCGGTCGGATGTGCCGTTATTGTAAATTTTGCGCTTGTGACCGCAGTTTGCTGGATTTGACGCGTCTGTCAGACTTGCCCTCAGGCTCGACAGCCCTCTAGGTATTTTTCTAATATTCTGTACAGTCAACCTGACGCTAATCATCATGATAGACTGAGATCATCTTTGAAACCTTTTTGACTAACTTCGATCATCATCAGAACCTTCTGTTATACCTTGATAATCATTGGAACCTTCTGATAGATATCGACTTAGTGGATGGGAGACTTAAGGTACCTATTCTTCTCACCACACGCAGGATTCCAATGCTGAATAAAATCTCATGCTGTAAGCAAAGTGATTATTGTTCATGTCAAAGGTAGAAACTTTTAGTGAACTCTCAAGTCTTAGTTTTAATTCACGTAAATTTAAATGTAAGAAGTCTTGAGAAAAAATTGATTCTTTACATTTAGAGACTGTCAGTTGTCACGGTACAAATACATTTCCCATGGCCCACGGGTCTAATGATTTACACCAGTACAGAAGTTGCAAATGTTTTGACTGCGGGTAAGCTAGGCAAAGTTTCATCTCTACAAAACTTGTGTGATGTGACCTTGGATGTTTAACAAAATGTCAGAATTTCATGACGTTTGTTTTTCAACCCCTGCATAAAATCTATTCTTTTGCTCTATAAATGTGAAGAGCCCACCAACCAGTCTATAGTTACCTAGATAGCTAGATACCAAAAGATCCTTATTGAAATGATTTCAATTCTACCAGGTGTCGTATTGCATTGAATAATTTTTAATAAGTTTTATTCATGGAGGTGCATCAATATAGTATTCAAGGAGTTGAGTTCGTAACAGAGCTGTATTCAGCTGTCCTCCAGCTGTACAGAGTACAGTCAGGGCTGCTCATCGGGAGGACACAACTGACTTGCTTCAAGGGACCCAGTCCTAAGCAGAATTGGGCAAATGGGGGTTGCAATTGATTACACGATCACCGAGTAATCGTAATCGTCGTTTTTTCGGAGGGTGATTTTATGGAAATCATGGCTGATTATTTACAAGTCACCCATCATATTATTTGCAAAAGAATTAGATCTGTACAAAAAGACCCTTACGTTTACTATTTTTCCGTGAATACTGCGTTTAGTTACCATCCAAAGTTTTGACGATCACCGAGTACCCAGTAATCGTATAATTGATTACACTCCTATTTGCCTAACTCTGGTCTTGAGGCACTGGGGAGAAAATAATTTAAAAAATCTTGAGTGAAATCTTTTGTGGATAGTCTGAACCATTTTTCTGTTTTTGTGATTTCTATAGGCAATCCTGCGTAACACACACTTTCGATAGGTAAAATAGTTGTACTTACCTAGAAATATTGTGACTTTACAGTTATTTGAGTCACTGCATTACCCTGCATTTCTGGTGCTCTCTACCGAATATCAAGTAGGCCTGCTAAATATTCCGACATTTTTTACACAACCAAATTTTAAGAACTCTGAACTCCTTCCTCTCGCTTCAACCAATGGTTTGAATGATAAAGTACTTTTATTGGATGCCTTTTAGCATTTAGTTCTCTTCTGAACTCCCCCCTTTCTTTCAATTTTCTCTCCTTGATGTCTGATCGAATCCATCATTTTCAATCACTGAAAAGCTTAATTTTGTTTGGAGTGTAGAGTTCTCTGTTAGATGAAATCATAAAAATTTGCTCCTTCAAAGTACTAAATATAGTCAGTTTTTGATAGGAGCTTGAGGATGTCCCTGTCCCTGTCCCTCCCCTCCCCCTCCCCTGACCCCCACCATCCTTCCACTTATTTATTCCAGAACGTTCTTGGCTTATTTTTCTCCGTTTCCTTTTTTTAAGTCTGCCCACAATAATTGTATATTTACTTTTCCATACAGAGGGATTATTCCTTAATCCCATACTAGTTCACCTCTCCATTGATGGATTAATAATAAAAATCTCAAAATTAAGACCAATTGGAACAATGTTCTCCAGTCAACAGTAGGTGACTGTTTGCTGTTGTTGTGTGTACTTCCCAAACAAAAATGAACTGATTTAATTTGCCTCACTCCCACAAAATGGGAAGCATAGCATGTGCTGGAAATGAGTAAAACGAAACTAAAACTTTTCTGGAATTGTTTCAAAAATTTCTCTTACAAAATAGACTCTTAAATTACTTTAAAAAAAAAAAAAACAAAAAAACAAAAAAAAACAAGCAGATTCCAACGCCGAAAGTTTGATTTAAAAAAAAGTTAAAGCATGTCGAACATATTGATGAAAGAGTTAAAATTAATGCTGAAAGTACCTTTCAATTTCTGCATCAACCAGCGAATTAATAGAGATTTCAGTGGTGGCACTTGCTGTGTGGCAACAAATGATTCTGTTCATTTAAACCTGTGTAAAATAATCGTTCTTCAGTAGCTTCATCGAACCCCCAAAAATTGATAATTTTGCATTGGTTTTAAATGGTTAAACCTATGGATTTTGGCAACCATAGCCTATGGTTGCCAAATTTCACGAGCCTCCTCAAAACGAGTGTCCTCATTAAACCCAAATCTTAATTTCAATCTTTCCAACTTTCAGTCCACCCCAGTCACCAGAATTTGTTCCTCTAAAAACCTCCTGCTTGTACTTTGAAATATGTACTATATTTTTACTATTTTAAGAACTATTTTAATGGTGGGTTGGCTTGGATCAAAGGCGTCTTGAGAGGCGTCTTTCCCCCATTCCCGCTTTCCCGGCCTCTTTCTTTTTATTTTCCTTTCAGTGGCGTAGCGTGCAATTCGGCAACTTTGCAATTTGTCCCTTCAAACCCATGGAAAAGATCGAACTATTTGGTGTTCGGCTAACACCTTCGCATCCGACCTTTTACATGGATTTAAATAGACACAATCAGTAGCGTACGCAGGAATTTGTCTTTCTCTCTCTTTCCCCATTTGAACACGTGAGTATAGGAAAAGGACAGAAACAGGGACTCGAACATGACTCCAGCCCCTATCTCTTTCCTTTTCTAGTAAATTCACACAAACGGGAAAAGAGCGAGAGAGACTAATTCCTGCGTACGCCATTGGACACAATACAACGTTGCCTAATTGCACGCCTCACCATTGGTTGCGACGCGATTTCAGCGTTTGTCTCTGTACCTACTCACAAATTGCATTTTGTCGTGATTTGTAGAGGATAACTGAAGTTTTCGTTTTAATTTACCAAGTTTAGCAAGATTGTCGCTGATGGTACCATGCGAGCTGTGCAGTGAGCTTTGAGTAATTAGTTGAAATAATTATTACAGGTCAAGAAGACTGCCTAATAGTACACGAAGCTTGCCAAATGAGCTCTCATCATTTTCTCCTAGTTTCTAATCTTAAACTGAACTTTTAAAACTGTCTCTTTGTAGTAAAACTCTTCCACTTAGACTGCGCTGAGTTCTATTTTTACCTGTGGCCTTAAAAGCTCGTTTCCTATTTCTCTTCTCTAGCTCCTTTCGTTTTCCTCCTCGCTGTATGTACTATGACCTGCAACAGTGGCGTAGCATGCAGTTTGACAACGTTGTAGTTTGTCCATTTAAACCTATGAGAAAAATCGAACTATTGGGTATTCGGTGAACACCTTCGTTTTCGATCTTTTACATGGGTTTAAATGGAGACAATCCAACGTTGCTAAATTTCACGCTACGCCACTGACCTGAAAAAGAAAGTACCCCGGTTGGAGTTTTTACTCCTTTAAATCTCGGCAACTTTTAAACATTTTTGCGACTTTCCAGTTTTTAAGGACTAAGTAGAATTGCGTGTAGTAAAATATGTCTTGAAAAATCGAATATTCTATAGAAAACGAAGGAAAAAATTTAACAATAAATATTTCGATCAGGGGACGTTCATTTGCTAGTCATGGTACTTTCGTCTTTTTTTCCCCCTCGTACTCAGCTTTAATATATTCTTGATGATAGCTTTAAGAATAGGTACATCAGTGGCGGGCTCGTGAACTTTGGCTACAACGTTTCTCATCCATTTGATTCTATGTAAAATAATCGATTCGATAGTGGAGCAGCGCTTCACCTGCATTCGATTGTTTTATATCGAGTCAAATGGAGGGAAAACATAGTGCCAATTTGCACGAGCCGCCATGCCACTGTGGTACATAGTATTAAAGTTCGTGTTTCCCAGCAGTGCTAGTTATTTCAAATGCAATAAAATCAGCGAATTAATAAAACCTAATTTCCACCGAACCAGTCGTTGGCTTAAGCCTGTGCGATCGATCGACGTTTCGAAATTTTGAAACTGATCAATTTTTATCAAACTTTGCTAATTTTCTCTATTTCGATTCCATGATCAAAAATGCAATATAATATTCTAAAATTTTCAGCGCTCGTAAGTTTTTCGATTTTTCGCGAGTGATCGATCGATCGATACTTCGAAATTTTTCATTTCGATCAAAATGCTCAGGCCTAATTTCAGTAACATAATGTTAGGTTTACTTCAGAGTTTAAACTGGCGGGTTTTTTTTTTTTTTTTTTTTTTTTTTTTTTTTGAAGAAAATGACGGGTTTGGATTTATTATTTTGAAATTACATACTCGTACTTTATTATAGGAATAGTTGAAATGTTGACGTGAAAACAATATTCCATTTAGATTCCAATTGGAACAATGCTCACTAGTCAACAATATGCGACTGTTCGCTGTTGTTATGTGTATTTCCCGAACAAAAATTAAACTCATTTGATTTGCCCCTCACTCCCACAAAAAGGGAAGTATAGCATGTGCTGGGAATCACTAATTACTGAAAGGGGACGTGCGTCCGCAAAACCAAATTTCATTGGAGAGACGAAAGAAAACTCCCAACAGGGATTCTACTCTTAAGGTGATTCCAGGCGAAACATCACCAGATTTCAATCCGATGGATAGCGCCACTAGTCGCTTTTTGGAAAAGTCGTGTTTTTTGGCGTTTTAAACTGATACCATGGATAAAACGCAAAATCCAATAACGTCAGCACCTGAAAAACTTTTTTATGGATTTTTTGAGCCCAAAATGAGCAAAATTGGTTTAGAATTAAAGCCGCAAATTATGAAATTCGTTTCGCCATAAGCTTAGTGAGTGAGAGTAAGCGCGAGTGATGATACGTCTATATCTGCCTCACTCGCACTCATTGCGGCTTACGGGAAGTTTCGTATTTCATAATTTCCGGCTTTATTTTTGAGTGTCTCAGCCTAAAACTTTCAGGGTATCTTTCTGAAGTATGCTCGCAGGTGCTGACGTTCCTGAAATTTGTGTTTTTAGCGTGAATTCGTCAATTTTAGCCAAAAACTGTTGACTTTTTGAGCAGCGCGACGTGGTGTCCAAAGTTGGAACTAATCGACCCTGGAATCACCTTAACTTGTCATATGGAATTGTTTTAAAAATGTCTATATAGTTTCTAAATAGTCAGTGTATACGTCAGTGCACCATACATCATGTAATGGCACTTTTGACTTTGTAATAAACAAATGTTAAGCCATTTTGTGAAAATTTACAAAGTTTATGTCTCTCTTGTGAAAGGTTATATGGACGCACGTCCCATTTGTCTCTAAAATTTAATGAAAAATGATGAGTATTGACAGTTTTTCATTCAAGTCTAAGCAAGACTTGCGAAATAACGAGCTTCGAGAGAGTGTTCGAAATATGTGACTGCGAGGTGCAGAGGACTGCCGATGGTAGCGTCTCTTTTTTTAAAATAGGATCTAAAACAGCTGTTTCTCCCTCCGACACGCCCCCCCCCCTACATTTCCCCCCTTCCCTTGCGTTTGCGACGCCCGTGTTCTATATCATTTCCTCGATAGGAATCGGCGGGTCGCGTCGGATTCTCCTAGGGATCGGAATCGAGAATCAAGAAGTGTTCACTGTTCAGGTTGTTGCTCTCGTTTGTTTCCAGTTGCCGTCGCACAGTGTTCTGTCTCTGCCAATTGCAGGAACATTGGGCGAAAAAAGCGAAAGTTGTGTTGTTCGAACAAAAACATACGGGGTCATGCAAATTGCCTTTCATTTTTCCGTTCAGCTGATATTTGGACGTTTCGTTTTTCTTTCTAAACCACAGGAAGCCCTCAAAGTCACGTTTTTAGGTGATTCCATAGGCGAAATTTTTCCAGCTTTCGATCCGATGAATAGCGCAACTAGTTTATTTTGGGAAAAGTCGCGTTTTAGGGAACTTGAATGGGGCTGTTGCAAGGATCTGAAATCAGAAATGTTGTGTTTTTCACTTAAAAATTGATAGTACTTTGATGAGCTGAGAACAATGGTGCCTTTGGTTTTTTCCTAAGTGTCCCGGTTTTGGAGATACACATGAGTAAAGTTGCTAAAAATCGTGTGCTTAGTGACGTCATTACGCGGAATTCCCATTGAAAACACTGTATTTCGGGCCAAAACCTCATTTCCAGAACAATGGGACTTAATTAGAAACCAAAGGCATCTTTGTTCTCAGCTCATCAAGTAATTTCATTTTCTCTATGAAAGACACAACATTTCAGACCCTTGCAAATGCCTCATTGTGTCTCAAAGCTACCATCGACTGCATCTACCCTCTGAAATTAAAGTCCATTTCTTTGAAACATTTGCGTATCTGTACGGCATCGTATTTATGTTTAATTATACCAAGAACTATAAATAGTGGCGTCACTCCCCCCCCCCCCCCTCCCAATCGATAAAGAGAGAGATCGTGTAAAAAAGTAAAGGTAAGTAAAAAGAATGAAAAGAAGGGAAAGAAAAGGAAAGACATCAAAGAAGGGGACAAAGGAGGAGAAAATTAAGGGAGAAAGTGTGTGTATGAACAGGAAAAATTAAATCAAAGTAGTATCATCGAGAATTTAATAATAGGTACTGACCTAAATTCTGATGAATAATTGTTTACTTTTTCCAAGTAGAAACAAGGAGATGATTTGGTAATTTTCGTCAAAGATTTTGAGTAAAATTTCATTCAGAATAACGTGGAATTTTGCTTTATAATCCTCAATTTTTCAAAATTTTCCGGGGGTAGACCCAAGACCCCCTGATCCCCAAAGGGGGTCAGGATCTCACGCCCCCCCCCCCAAATGCAAAAGTCAAGTGACGCCACTGACTATAAAACTGTAATGATTCCTCTAATGACTCTCTGAAGAAATATTAAAATGTGTGACCGGGAAATACCGTCGCTTGATCCACTGAGCGGAGCCGGTGTCTTGATGTATAAACGACAGCCTTTTGGCGTGTCATCAAGTCTTCCACTTCACTCCGTCCGAAAAGAAAAAAGATCATCGTCACTTTTCACGCACCGTGAACAATTTTGTCAGATTTACAAATTATAAACCTACGCTACGGCGAGAAGAAAAATATGTATCTGTTTTAGTGGAAATTGGGATATTTCTTACAGTCCAATTACTCCAATTAGATGCCTGTGGGATGATTTTGATTGCGATTGTACGAATGTTTGAATCGTCATCGGATTCAGATCAGTGGTGTAGCGTGCAATTTGGCAACGTTGTATTGTGTCCATTTAAACCTGTGTAAAAGGTCGAATGCGAAGGTGTTCACCGAACACCCTATCATTCGATCTTTTTCATGGGTTTAAATGGATGAACGGCAACGTTGCCAAATAGTACGCTACGCCACTGATTCAGATCGGCAGTGTCGTCGATATCGACGCGAGAATTGTTAATCCTTATCTGATTGAAAAAGGTCCCCCTTCCAAAAAAACAAAAAAAAAAAAAAACTAAACAAAAAAACACGCTTTCCATAAGGAATAATACTATCGAATCGACTTATCGATATAGAATTCGATTACAATTTGAACAATCATTATCATATTTTGATTCCACGAGTGGGTGATCAGTGAGCGGGTATAGTGGCTAGTACGAATAGGCACATTTTACCATCATTTTATGAGCCTCGGGAATCAAGGGCGGTGACTATATAGTGTTGCTAGCCACCTGAATCGGTTCATACCATTCTACTTTTACACTACATATACCAATTTATCAATCTCTTTAGCAGTGAACGTAGCGTGCAATTTGACAACGTTGTATTGTGTCCATTTGAACCCACTTTCAAAGGTTGAATACAAAGGTGTTCCCGAACACCCAATAGTTCGATCTTTTTCATGGGTTCAAATGGACACATTGCAACGTTGCCAAATTGCATGCTACGCCACTTCTCTTTAGGTGGCTAGTAACAGTAGCCACTGTCTCTAAAACTCGGGGGGGGGGGGATACACACAGCTTGTTGGCTAGTGGCGAAAGGAGTTGATCCGCAAAGGGTTATTCTGCCTCTTTTGCCTCGCGGCTTGCACCCCATTCATCAGATTCAGCGTTCATTGGTAAAATCACTAAAATAGTCTAAAGGGGTATCTCCACCTGCGAATTTAAAAGCGCGAATTGACCGCTTGAGCCAATAGACTTTCTTTGTTGTCGATACATCGCGGCATCGGTCTCGATCTATCGACTTCAAGGCAGCTCATTGGCTCAATCAGTTTATTCGCGCTTTCAAATTCGCAGGTGGAGACACCCCTTTAGCGTGGTCAACATGTTACGTCTATTCAAACAACTGGTAAAGGCTTTTAATGTATGTACTTAATTGTATTTCATGCAAGTATCCGCAGTCAGCAGTGACCGCAGTCTCTATAAGAAATTTTGTCAAATTTTAAAAAATCATACTATGTCCCGTAGAAAAATTAGAACGTATATCCTTACCATCTATATGATCGAAGGATCGCATTTTATAAATTTCAATTTTTTTTTTTTTCAACTTATTTCAAGCGTGAATCGCATACAATCTTTTTAGTTGTGCGTGTTGGGCGAAGGCAGAGCGTTAAATCTGGCGGCGTTTCATTGTGTACTTTAGTCTTTGAAACCCACAAAAAAGATCGAAGCCAAGGATGTGATGTATGTACGTATCTTTAGATTCGACCTTTATTCGCATAGACTAAATGCAATGTTGCCAAATTGTGTGGATCTGTTGAAGAAAACTCTATCCATATCCAGAGGTTTTCGGCACACTTCAAATCGAACACCCCGCCTCATCGAAAAAAGAGAATTGATTCAACAGTATACGCGCTTTTGAGTCTTGACTCCAAAATCTAATCTGGCGTAATATGCAAGTTTTCATTGTTATGAGTCTGTTGTTAGCTTATTTGCTTTTGCAATTGCGTTACCGACGGTCAATTCCTGTTTAAAACTGTGGAAATCACATCGAAAGCATCAGAAAGTCTCCAATTCCATACTCAAAAATCCACAAAAGGCGATTTAAAAGAGACGTCTATAAGGTGGCAGTTAAAATATGAGCAGGTCCTAATGGGGGGGGGGGGGCAGTGGCGGCTCGTGCGATTTGGCAACAATGTTCTACCTCCATTTGATTCTATGTAAAACAATCGATTCGATAGTGAAGCGCTGCTTCATCAACAATCGAATGTTGCACATAGATTCAAATGGACGGCAAACAATGTTGCCAAATGGCACGAGCCGCCACTGATGGGGGGAGTCCCACCTTGTTTGCAAAATGCACGCTTCGGGCTACGCCACTGGTACCGGGGCCTGAAAAATGAAGTGGGGGCACAGTAATCAGTATACAGCTGAAGCAAAAGTCTGCAACAAACCTATTTCATTTTATTCTTTAGTGTTTACTTACATATTTTTCTACGCAAAGTGGCAACTTCGTCGACTTTATAAACCGTCACATTCGGATTAATTAAATCGTTACGCTCACCGCGTGTTCTATGTCTAAGCCATCCCTCCTAGTTTATATCTTCTTTTATTCTCTCCTTTCGTCTTTTCTGCGTTGTCTTCTCGTTGCTCTATGGCGCACACTGGGTCAAGACTTGAACTTTCCCGAACTTTAAGTGTTGTTTCTTCCTCTAAAAACATTTTAGTGTTGATATTTTCTTGCAAAAACTGCATTTTTTCCACACATTCTCTTATATGAATGAATTTACACATTTTTTAGTTATCTAGCTGTTTATTGTTCATGATCTTGATTGTTATTCGTGAAATTATGGCTGGGAAATTTCATGTTCCGATCCACTGTGTGGCGATGCGATGACGATGGCGAGCGCGTGCATGGCAATGTTTTGTACCGAGGCGATTTGTGCAATTTGGCAACACACTATTTCGCCCATTCAAAGTCATGAAAAATATCGATGTTCGAGGGTGCACAGGCACAGTGGCACTTCCTTCAATGGACGTTTTGCTTGGACGAAATGCAGCGTTGTCAGGTTGCACGACAATGGGTCTGTTGCACACTTCGGCTACAGCGTTTTAAAGTATCAATTCTTATGTAAAAAGCAGAGAAAATAACAATGGCAGCATCAGAAAACACTAAAATTCTAAAATTTAGTATTAAACTCACAAATTGCGAAAAACACTAGACACTATTCACCCCTGTATCTTTCCACTACGTGCGCGATATTTCGCGAAATTAGCGCGGCACATTCAAATAATCACGGCCGACTGTCATCACAGCTGACTTCATAAACAAGTAAACAGTAAACACTGACGGCTTCTGTTCGCATTCATAAGTTTCAATACCCTCAATTCCTCACGAAAGGTTGTGAAAGGTACGGAGACCGATATTTGTGTCGAAAACTTATCAAAATGAAACAATAACACACAGGAGTTCGAAGCATGATGATCGAAGTTGGAATCATCCTTGGAACTCATGTGAGTTATTGTTTCATTTTGATAAGTTTTCGACACAAATATCGGTCTCCGTACCTTTCACAACCTTTTGTGAGGAATTGAGGATATTGAAACGTAAGAATTCGAACAGACGCCGTAAGTGTTTACTGTTTATTTGTTTATGAAGTCAGCTGTGATGACAGTCGGCCGTGATTATTTGAATGTGCCGTGCTAATTTCGCGAAATATCGTGCACGTGGTGGAACGATACAGGGGTGAATAGTGTCTAGTGTTTTTCGCAATTTGTGAGTTTAATGCTGAATTTTAGTGTTTTCTGATGCTGCCATTGTTATTTTCTCGGCTTTTTACATAGGAATTGATACTTTAAAACGTTGTAGCCAAATAAGTGTGCAACAGACCCATTCCGCTGGTTCTATTTCGGAAAATTTCAATCGGAAGCATAGTTGATTTCAGGATAATTTTACGCAGTATTTTTTGCAACTACTTCAACACATCGGATATGATATTGCCTATATCCAACAAATTGAAGGCGCCCCCCTTGATTTTTTATTTTCACCCCCCCTCCCACCACTTCTTTAATAGTGAGCATGGGTGGTCTGTTTATTCTTCTTTATTTGATTTGTGTTGCTTCGCCATACTCTTGAGTCCTCCTCTATGAATAGTGGAGGGGCTTGTAAAGGTACGCGTTTAATGTTTCCCCTTTTTTGAGCCTTTTCCTAAAACGTTGCGGGGGTTTGCGGAGTAGGTAAAGTGAAAAAACAGACTGAACCTGTAGATAAATGACCCAGCAAAACCCTTGGCAAATTTTTGGTTCACTCGGCAAAATCTCTTTAGTTCGGGGTACAAAATCTTTGGTTAGCTCTACTAAAGTCTTTTGCTGGGTCATTTTTTTTACCCAATAAGGTTTTGTCAGCGATACCATAGTGTTTTTTCGGTTTCCTCTGTGTAACAACCTTCTTTTCCCCATTTTTGAGCCCTTTTCCAAACAAGTGGGGGGGGGGGGCTTGTACCACTAGTATTTACCAAGCATAATTCTACTCGGCTTTCAACTCTTCTCTTATTGTTAGAGTGCTTAGGAAAATTGACATGAAAATCCTTTATGAAGCAAGCTTTTTGGATATTTGCTTATTGGCAACTGCTGGGCGCGGTATCGGCAATGCTCAGCGGGCGGTTCTAGGGTTGTAGACAGGACCGGGTGCAGGCGAACGTGTGTTCGTGTGTGTGTGTATGTGTGTACCCGCATCAATGGCTCCATATGAGCCGGACCTGAGTCGAATCGCTCTCTCAGTTTGCTTGAACGCTCGCGCTATAGGCTGAATGGAGATGGAACCGCTCTGCCGAATAAAATACGACATTGAAACTCCCAAATATGGCAAAACAGGTTCGCTGGGTTCGATCGAGCACTCGAAGTTCGAATCGCGACTCGAGACTTGCGGCACTTGCAAGTTGCGGCTTGTGGGTACATTAAACTGTCTAACGTAAAGATGTCTGTTTGACTCCTGAGCCCTCCTCCAATCCAGGGTTGTCAAATTTAACAACTCAATATCCCTCCAAGACGGGTCTGTCCAGTGGCGGCTCGTGCAATTAGGCAACCATGCTTTTTTGCCATTTAAACCTACGCAAAAGTATCGATATCTAGGGGGTGCAATTGCACCTCCTGAAGATCGATTGTTTTACATAGGTTCAAATGGAGGAATGGGTCACTTTTGCTACAGCGATAAAAAGTGTTTACTCCAATGTAAAATCGCCTGAAAAGTCCATTGGTGGCATCATGAAGTCATGAAATACAATATTAAACTCACAAGAGGCGTTTATTGAAATCCAAGATGGCGGCAAAATATCGAGGAATCTGAATGTGTGCACCGTGATCATCCAAGGATTGCCAACTTTGATAACCTCACTGGAGGGTAGAGGTTATGTGTTTGTTTAGTTGTGATTGATTGTGATGGATATTGTGAGGTTGGCTATTCTTGAATGTTCGTGGTGCATGCATACAGATTACTCGATATTTTGCCGCCATCTTGGATTTCATTAAACGCCTCTTGTGAGTTTATTATTGCATTTCATGGCTTTCTGATGCCACCATTGGACTTTTCAGGCGATTTTACATTAGATTAAACTCTCTTTAGCGCTGTAGCAAAAGTTTGCAACAGACCCATTACGTCGTTGCCACATTGCACGAGTCGCCACTGGGTCTGTCGCATCGCACGTACTGCAATGAACACCGTCATGTCAGACCGAATTTCAGGAAGGGGCTTACGGGACATTTACCCCGCTGTCCCGCGATTTTTTCACTTCAATGGGTCTGTTCCAAGCTTTTGCCACAGCTATATAGAGTGGTAAACATTGGCGGATACAGGGGGGTGGCGAAGGCCCCGATCGCCCCCTCCCGTTCGGCCCAAAAAGTGGGAAAATAGGGGAAAGAGGGGAGTGGAAGGGGAGAAACAAGAGCGAAAAAAAGAAAAGGGGGTCACTAAGGGGCGAAAATCTCAAGTTCGCCCCCCCCCCCCGTTCACGAGGTCTGGATCCGCCACTGGTGTTAAATCGTGAGTAAAATCACGTGAAAAGTCTATCGGTGGTATCAGAAAGTCTTAAAATGCAGTATTAAACTCACTAGAGGCGTTTAACTGAAACCCAAGATGGCGGTAAAATATCGAGCAAACCGTGTGCACGCATACCGTGAAGGCTTGAACATCCATGATGGCCAACGTTAACAACCTCACCAGCATTGAAGGTTATGAGTTTGTTTGCGTTGTGATTGGTTGTGATCGATGTTGTGAGGTTGGCCATCATGGATGTTCATGGTGCTTGCATACAGGTTGCTCGATATTTTACCGCCATCTTGGATTTCAGTTAAATGCCTCTTGTGAGTTTGTTATTGCATTTTATGACTTTCTGCTGCCACCAATGAACTTTCACGATATTTTACATGAGATTGATTACTCTACAGCGCTGTAGCAAAAGTTTGCAACAGATCCTGCGTTTTTCAAAATTAGGGTGTCTAGCATCAAGGGAACGCCATGCTTATAAGCTTAGTGAGTGCGAGTGAGTGCGAGTGATAGCATGCCTATCTGCCTCACTCGCTCTCATCAAGGCTTATGGGAATTTTCGTATTTCATAATTTTCGGTTTTATGTTTGAGGGTTTCAGCTCGAAATTTTCATGACATCTACCTGAAGTATTCTCGCAGGTGCTGATGTTCCTCAAATGTGTATTTTTGGCGTAAATTCATCAATTTCAGCAAAAAACTGTTGACGTTTTGAGCAGCGCGACGTGATGTCCACGGTTTGAACTAATCATATTTTAAAAGGAGATTAAACGATCATCAGGTTTCAAATGTCTCGGATTAGTGGTGAAACCAGAAAGGTTTTTTTTAGGAAGGAGGGGACGCCTAAGAAAGTTTGACATTTGAAGCGTCGCGTCGCGTCGTAGGAAACAATTATTTTGGGCTTTTTCTGTCCAAGAAAGACGAAATGTTAGGCTTACAGCCATAGCCGTAGCCAAGATATCGTCTTTCTCTCTCTAAGCCCATTTGACTGCATGTGTTAGAAAAGGAAAGAAATAGGGGCTGAAGTCACGTGACAGCCCCTATATCCATCCTTTTCTATAACACATGCGTTTAAATGGACCAAGAGAGAGAAAGACAATATCCTGGCTACGGCTAAGCTTACAGCTATAGACGAGGGCACTACGCACGTATACCGACGCTTCGCGTCGTACCGTTGCGTTGTACCCGCGTGCTCCCCACTGGCGGATCCAGTGGATTGTCTTTCTCTCTCTGTGGCCATTTGATCGCGTGTGTTGGAAAAGGATAGAAGAGGGGGCGAAAGTCACGTGACTGCCCCTTATCTGTCCTTTTCTAATACACACGATTAAATGGCCACAGAGAGAGAAAGACAATCCACTGGATCTGCCAGTGGTGCTCCCTCCTGAATCCGCCTCTGCCTCAGGTTGTATACCTATTTTACATGGAGCTTTTATGAAGAATGATATAGTTTCGTAGCTTGGTAGACGTACACAACATCAACAATAACTAAACTGGCTTTGGCATGACTCAATCCATCATAATTTACTCGCCGAAATTTCCGACCAAACGCGCACCACGGCCGCGGTAATTTTCCCGAATTCGCGCTTTTCTGCGAATTTTTCTCCTCCCTATCTGCGAAATTGAAGATCCCGCTCTACACGCGTCTATCGAAGCAGCACTTTACCTACTACCTACATGGGTATCACCATCGGGCACCTGTTGTGTATATGTATAGGAGCGATATTTATTTTCGCGTTTCAGTCTCTTGTGACCTTGTAATGTCAAGGTCGCCACGCGAGGTGACTTCTCCTCTCCTCTCCCCTCTTACTCTCCTCTCTTGCTCTTCTCTCGTTCTTCTCTCATGAAAGTATAGTCATTTCAACAATCTATCGTCGGGTTTTGAGTGTAAAATAATGAAGGTAATCTCCGCACAGAAAAAAAACAAACAAACAAAACAAGCGCTTTGGTACTATAGCCCTCTTTAACGAACCTTTGATAGAAAAATGACCGAACAAAATACTTCAAGTGTAGAGCTAATTTCACCGAACAAAAGATTTTGCAAGTCTCACTGAAGAGATTTCACTCAGCAAAATCTCGTTAGTTGGGCGTTTGATTAGGTGGACCAAATATTAGGTTTGCTCTATCGAAGTCTTTTGGTGGATCCTTTTTCTACCAAAGGTTTTGTGAGCGCTGTACTAAAGCGTTTTTTTTTCTGTGCGGAAAAAAAGGCTTATACAAACTTCCAGTGCCGGCTCGTGAAATCTGGTAACCGTGCTTTTTTAATCACTTAAATCTATGCAAAAATATCGAATCTATAGGTTTTCCGCAGGGTTTAACCCATGTATGCCCGACGAATTAATTGAAATCGTAAAGGGTTTTTCTTTATTTAAAAAAAAAAAAAAAAAACAAAAAACAAAAAACAAAAAACAAAAAAACAAAAAAACAAAAAACAAAAAACAAAAACAAAAACAAAAAAAAAAAAAAAAAAAAACTAACAATCTGAGAATTTAAAACTTGAAAAAATGAAAAGACCAGAAATTTTTGGTCCAGTTAATTGATTTGTGCCAAGAACTCCTAAAAATGGGTTGGGTCATTTTCATGTCAAATCATACCAAAAAGGAATAAAATTTTTCCTTGCCCCTTCAGATTTTCATGAAATTTTGTGTGCTTATTCTACCTACTGAAAATAGGCAAAATCCAAATTTTCAGAATTTTTGGGTCACCCATTGCCGTTTTATTCAATTTTGAAAATTTGAAAATTTTGCCAATTTCACTGGTTTCAGCAACATTCAAGTGGCCATAACTTGAGACACATTTGGAATTTTTCGAAACATGTGTATATCATTTGAAAGCTCTTTTTATGCTCTTTTAATGGTGTTTAGTAAAAAATAAAAATTGCCCAAATTTTTTGGGGAATTTTTTTTTTAAAAATTTTAAAAAGTTGTTTGTTGTTTTCCATCACGCAAATAGGCTCAGCCTGAAGTATTTCTAAGAAATTATATTTTTCTTAATTTATCGAGTGTTACCATAAACCTAACCTAACTTAACCTGTCGAATTTCTTTGTTTCAGGTATGTGTTTATACGTCCATGATAACTTCCGACTGCTGGCTTCTTTCGCTTCCGAAAGCTTGTGATGAGTATATACCTACAAAAAAAAAAATAATAATAATCATCTACAAAATTGTTTTAAAGCGCATGTTTTAGATATATTTTCAAAAAGGGAAGTAGGTTCGCTATTTTTCAGTTAAATATCTCTTTATTAGATTTTATCATGACGTAAATACGTCACAGTATTCTCACTTCTTTTTCCTGATATTCCATTGATTGACTTGACATAAGATATTAACATGTGCAATTTGGTAATATCTTATTTTGTGCATTTAAACAAGCGTGAAATAGGTCGAGCAATAGTTATACCGCAAATAAAGGCGGTGCACACTGCAGTTCTCTCTCTCTCGGTTTGATATTTTACATGAATTTAAATGGACGAAAAAGAAGCTTTGCCAAATTGCACGCGATGCCACTGATTGACGGAAAAAAGCCGGCAATTTTGATCAGTATATTACTTCTCTTAAGGGGGTACCCAGGTCAAAAAATTGTCTTCTCCCCTATTGATTCTACCACCCCCAAAATGCTGTAGGTGTCAAGGTACGCATTCAAACCCGTACCAACAAATTTTTCGTTGCGCTGGTAACATTGCCTGCCCTGATATGGTTAATAATGTCTAAAAATATGCTTTTACTGGAACAATGAGATCTCAAGTTGTAGGCATTCAATTTACTTCTACATAGGCTCAAATTAAAGCTGAGAGTTTGATCTCTGGGATCACAGAGAGAAAGTGAGAGAAAACAATGATCTAATATTTTTTTATAACTTTTAAAAACTCAATGAAATTTTCCGATAAATATTTATGTTTCAACTGACTTGACCACTCAATTATTACAAGCACCTAAGAAATGGCTCTGTGGTCCCATAGTGCAGAAAATTCTGCTTTTTAAAAAAAACCTGAAGTCTCTAGCTATTATAGATCTTGAGATCTGACTGTTCCAAGATGCAAAAGTCATCAAAAACAAACCTGTTCAGGAGAGCAAAAAGAAAAATACTTTGTGTTTTTCGTACACTTTTATTTTTACAACTTGTAATCAGTTTCAAAGTTACCATTTTTTTTTTGCCCCTATTTCAAAAAAAAAAATTAAAAATATTTCAGACTAAGTTGAGAAAAAAATAAATACATGGTCTTAACCAGGAGAGTCTGCTCTACAAATTAGGTAAAAAAAAAAGTCAAAATTTTCGAAAATTTGACCTGGGTACCCCCTTAACGGATACAAACCGAAATTTTGATCAGTTTATTACTTTTCTCCTGATCCGATCTGACGGTTAATTTGAGTCGAGTGCACTGTACTCTAGGTTAGGCCTAAAGCGAGAAAAAGTGAGGAAGAGTGCACGAGCACTGAGTAGTGCAATCAGTGCAAATTGCGAGGAGAAGTGAAATTCGGTGAGCGAGGAAAGCAAAGCATAGCATGCAGAGGAAAGTGCGACTGATGTGCCGCGATTATTCGCTGTTTGGTTCGGCCGCTCACAGTTGCCAGGTGCCGATGACCATTGTTGTCACATGTACGGGTTTAAGTCTTATATTTACCATAAGCACAGTTGCCAGATTTTCCTGTATATGACCACTTTTTATATTCTGTCAAATAGAAAAAATCGGATAATTATCCGAAAAATTGGTGATATAAATCAATGTAAAATTCATACAGCTTTTAAACAAAGGCGTAGCGCGCAGTTTGGCAACGTTATATTGTGTCCACTTAAACTCATGTAAAAGGTCGAATCCGAAGGTGTTCACCGAACACCCAATAGTTCGAACTTTTTCATGGGTTTAAATGGACGGACTGCAAAGTTGCCAAATTTTACGCTACGCCACTGCTTTTAACCTCACATCTGGCAACGCTGCCGATGATCGAAGCAGAGTTGCCGTTTCGTGTATACTGAATGGCATTTTTCAATTCCAGTTCAGTTCAGTTTATGGCTGTAATGCTCGAAAATACTATGATCTGTGATCTCTTCAGTGGCGTAGCGTGCAATTTGGCAACGTGGAATTTTGTTCATTTAAACCCATCTAAAAAGTTGAATGTGAAGGTGTTCACCGAGCACCCAACACTTCGATCTTTTTCATGGGTTTAAATGGACGAACTGCAACGTTGCCAAATCGCACGCTACGCCACTGGATCTCTTCTCAATCGGTGGAATCGCCGTTAATATATTAAAATACCCGCAAGTTTTTTTAAAGTCAGTGATGACTCCACCGATTGAGAGAAGATTACAGAGCGAAGTATTTTCGTGCTTTAATAGTCGTAAACTGAACCGAGCTGTGTAATATTTTCTCAATCGGTGGAATCATCGGTGAATTGAAAAATGCGATTGAATGTACGTGAAACTGCAACTCCGCGTGGAGGGATTTTGTAAACTTTGTGATCCGATTACATCATTCGAAACTGAGCGTCTCAGCCTCTGTAAAAATCAAATTTTGGATCTCTCTTGGCAGGAAATCAAGAAAAAGAATTTTAGCACCCGATTTTTATTCGTCGAAAAACTGAATTAAAGTGTTCTCGCACATGCAGAAATTAATTTTAATTAGTTCAGTTTGGACTATTGCATTAGGAGCTTGTTATATGGAGCTCATTTTGGGAGCTGATCTGGCGAAGTGGCGAAGAGCTTCGACAGCAATAATTCAAACTTTAATCAATGAAATACATTTCTGACCGTCCGATATCACTCAAAATCAGTTTTGGTACAACCATCTACTGATCTTAGAACATTTTTCATAGTTTTCTGCCACGAGAGACGCGAAATTCGATTTTAACTGGCTTCTGCTTCAAGCCTCTGGATCTGACTATTCTTACGCTATGAGGATGAGGAAAAATTTCAAATGGGGCTCTTGCAAAATTTTGCTGTGAGAAAATGAATAATCTAATCCGATGTAAAAACCAGCTAAAATCAAGAAAATCACACTTGGAAAGTCTAAAATTTAGTAATAAATTCACATAACTACTGTAATGACAAGTTCGTAATGGCGGTTCAACGCAGGTATCATGGGAGATTCCTATCTATTATGTCATTTTCTCTGCGGAAACACAGAGATTTGTCTCAATTTAGATGGGAATCTCCCACGATACCTGCGTCTCTCCGCCGTTAAGCCCGATTCTGAGAGTGAAT
This sequence comes from Trialeurodes vaporariorum, assembly GCA_011764245.1. Classification (NCBI taxonomy): domain Eukaryota; kingdom Metazoa; phylum Arthropoda; class Insecta; order Hemiptera; family Aleyrodidae; genus Trialeurodes; species Trialeurodes vaporariorum. Next base: position 45,556,441 of record VMOF01000320.1, read on the forward strand.
TTCGTGATCTTTTAGTGTACTCATCATCATTTTTACAGGTTTTTATGCAAGAATCAACTATTCAATCCCCTGCAGAAAAAGTTTGCAAGAGCCCCATTTCACTTCGAATTGAATGGCAATCAGGCAAATTTTCTCCTGCGCAATGTCACATTTCTTACTCCGAGGATAATACTCAAGAGAATGCCGCCAGCTCCTCTAAATTCAACAAATTGGGAACCCGAGGAATACTTCCTCGTAGTCTGATTCTTTTATTGCTTGAATGGGTCTGTTGCAAACTTTTGCTACAGCGCTATAGAGTGTACAATCTAATGTATAATCGCCTGAAAAGTCCAATGGTGGCATCAAAAAGCCATGAAATGCAATAATAAACTCCCAAAAGGCGTTTAATGAAATCCAAGATGGCGGCAAAATATTGAGCAATCTGTATGCAAGCACCATGAACATCCAAGGATAGCCAACCTCACAGTATCCATCACAATCAATCACAACGTAAACAAACACATAACCTCTACCTCCAGTGAGGTTGTCAAAGTTGGCAATCCTTGGATGATCACGGTGCATACCTTCAGATTCCTCGATATTTTGCCGCCATCTTGGATTTCAATAAACGCCTCTTGTGAGTTTAATATTGTATTTCATGACTTTATTATGCCACCAATGGACTTTTCAGGCGATTTTACATTGGAATAAACACTTTTAATTGCTGTAGCAAAAGTTTGCAACAGACCCATTATCAAAAAATGGGGCTGTTGAACTGTGCACACTCTTGCTGCAGGCAATTTACTTCAGATTCAATTCAGATGCAAAAACCTCCAAAAATTACGATGGTATAGCACTAACAACTTTCGAAATCACTCCTAAGCTCATGAAATACTGTCAATCGCATGATGTAATGGAGGTGTTGGGCACTAATGCTGGGATATTTTAATTTTATCACTCTTTCTATGCTGAGAAGGAACATTCACAGAATAGCTAGTCACCAGAGGATTGATTAACAGTCGATTCATGGTACCATGTCGACCTGTGCCGAAGGAACGTCGTTTCTGTTATTACTGACCACTCTTTGGTGGTGTGACGCAGTATTATTAGATGGAAATCTCCCATTTATTAATGTCCAACACCGCCATTATACGATGCACGTTTTATGAGTGTAGGATTGGATTTCGTAAGTTTTTAGTGCTACCACCATCGTTATTTTTGGAGTTTTTTACAGCTGAACTAACCTTTAAATCGCCCGTAGCAAACGCCCCATTCTGCTATATTTTATTTCAAACTTTTTCATTGGAATCAGGGGAATTTCCTTCTGCAAATCTGACAGCCCTGAATCCGCGCCTTTTGCGGTGTAGTATCCGTCGTTCGCGGTCCCAACCATTACAGTGTTGCCATTTTTCGGAAAATTATCCGATTTTTCCTATATGTATGTAGTTGCCTTGTTGTAAAAGTTGGTCATTTATACAAGAAAATCTGGCAACATTGTCCCCAACCCAACGAAAAGAGATCATTTCAACCGAGGATGGGTTAGTGGTGGTTGAAGAGAAGTCTCGGAAGAAAATAAAAAAAAAATGAGGATAAATTGGCCACCGACCGGAGCGTTTTAGCGCTTTGCGTTTTGCGTTGGTCGTTGAGTGACGGCTGCACAATCGTTGAATGGTCGAGTGGTCGAGCGGCGAAATCGAACCATTCAACGATGCGATCCAGTGATTGAACTCACCGTCGTCAGTGACCCTGCGGTACCTCCTCCCAGTCCCCCCCCCGCAATCCGCCCCCTTTCTCGAGAATTATTTGTATTCCACGACCCTGTAGATAGTTAGAATGATCAGTTGAATGATATCATGATTTGTAAGGACCACAATATTCAACTGATAATGCCTCATGAAAGGAAGAGCTGTAAAAAGGGACACTCACAAGTGGCAGATCAAGAGGGCACGCCCCCCCCCCCAGAAGCAAAAAAAGTAACCAATAAGCGCTTCTCGCGAGACGCTTCAAATCTCTACATTTTCCCATGGGAGGCTCCCCGAACTCTCCGTGGGAATTTATGCCTCCTCCCTAAAAAAAAAAGTTTCCGGATCCGCCACTGCCCTTGTCTCAAGCTTTGCGCTAAGGTCTCACCAAAGAACATGTGTTTGTGAATGGCGAACGCAGAATTTTTGTTGGCAGGACTCATGAACGTTTGACTGAAAATTATTCCCCTCTTCCCCTCCACCGCTAGAAATCGGTGGTCTAGGGGAAAAGACTTTAGTAGCCCCCCCCCCTCCCCGCGTAAGCCATCGCACATATTCAACGGTACCTGCACCTATACGTTGAGTGATGAGTGATAACCAACCAAATTTTCTTCCTCACGTTTTGAATTCACCAAACGCGAGTTACCCGCATGCCCATGCAGGCTGAATGGAGCAGTTGCAAGTGTCTGAAATGTTATGTTTTTTATCAAGAAAATAAAAGTACTTGATGAGCTGAGAACAAAGATGCATGCATTTGGTTTCTAATTAAGTCCCATTGTTCCGGAGATGAGATTTTGACCCAAAATACATTGTTTTAAATGGGAATTACGCGTACTGACGTCACTATGCACACGATTTTTTTTAACAACTTTACACGTTTGTATCTTCAAAACCGGGACACTTTGGAAAAAACCAAAGGCACCATTGCTCTCAGCTCATCATGTATGTACTATCTTTTTTTTTATCTTCTAAAAAACACAACATTTCAGACCCTCACTACTGCCCCATTTTATCCAAACATTCTACCTCACAAAACAGAGGGCGCGGCTCTTGCGAATTGGCAACCATGCAATTTTGGCATTTAAATTCAGGTAAAACAATCGATTTCTCAGGAAACTGACAATCTCCTGAAGAATCGATAGGTTTATACTCGTTTAAATGGGGGGGGGGGGGTGCACTGTTGCCAAATTGCACGCTCCGCTAAAGAGGCTGACAGCCTTCTGGAGAAATTTTGTAGATTCGTTTAATTGGGGGAGGGGGAGGAGGAGGGCACTGTTGCCAAATTGCACGAGCCGCCACTCCCACAAAACCAGTGGCGGCCCTTGCAATGTGGCAACCATGGATTTTTTCCATTTGAACCTATGTAAAATAATCGATTCTTTGGAGAGGCGCTGTGCCTCACCTAAAATCGATATTTTTGCACAGATTTTAATGGCAAAATATCACTGATGCCAGATTGCACGACCCGCTACCGCACACAACTCGACAACGTTACGCCGGAGGAGGACGTTAATGCTAAGCTGTAGAGTAGAGTGGGCTATTTAGAGGGCGAAGAGGGGCTTCGCCGCGCAAGAAGTTGGATGGACGCGGAGTAATTACTCACCCGAGCTAGGAAGAGAATCATTTCACTATTATTTTTACTTTTTACTTTTTTTTTTTATTTTTCTTTCAACACCGTACATTATTAGCGCAGCGCCGTGAAGAACTCTCACTTGCACTCGATCAGCGCAGCGTCCGTCGCGTCGCGAGCCGGAGCCTCTAGTGTAGCGCACGAAGACGCCGCGTAGAACACGCGCGCTAAAAGACCGATGATGTCCGTTGTTGGATGAGCGGTGCGCGTGCACTACGGAAGTTATAGATAACAAATCTCGCAGTGGCGAGGCGTGCAATTAGGCAACGTTCCTTTTCCCCTATCTAAACACATTAGAAAAGTCGAAATGCCTGGTCATCGCCGATGACTGGAGCGTTCGACTTTCTTGGTGATTTTAAATGGAGAAAATACATTGTTGCCAAATTTCACGCTTCGCCACCTAAATCTCGTGCCCAGTGATGTGAAATGAACGCCGGACGTTGTGAGTTGTGACTTTGCTGCCGCGGTGATACAAGTGCCACAAGTCCATTTTTTTTTTTTTTTTTTTTTTTTTTTTTTTTTTTTTTTTTTTTTTTTAGAAAAAATTGACTTTAAACGTGTAGTTAAGGCTAAGTAAAATTCCATAAAATTCCCCTACATAGCCCAACATTCTGCCAAAATTTCGGTGCTTGATTTCTCCGTCGATCTCATTCTCATGGGCGGGTTCAGCAAGTTGACAATAATACATTCTTCCCATTTAAACGTTTGAAAAACAATCGATTCTTGAGAGAGCCATAGCCCCTTTACTCATCGATTGTTTTTCATACGTTAAAATGGGAATAATCCACAGTTGCCAGATTGCTGGATCTGCCTTTGGTTGATCTAGGACCAATATTATTGAAATCTGGCTCAAAAAATTGAGTAAACAATTATTACCCAGTTCGCATACGGAGACGCTCTTACATTGATTAATGCTTTCAGAAAAAAAGATAACAAAACTAGAAGAATTTTAAGCAAAATTTTAAAAACGTGACTAGTGGCGCTATAGTTATTGAGCCTGAAACTTATTTCAGGCAGGTGAGGAATTACTTTCCTTAAGGAAAGGATTGTGAAAAAATCTCGACTCTTCGCATCAAGCCGCACTCATAGAGAGGTCTATGAAGGTGTAAGGCGTTGAGATTTTTGTCACGAATAGAACTTATAGACAATGACTTATAGACTTATAGACAATGTGGCAACGACGGATTCTCTCCATTTAAACCTACGTAGAATATTGATTTAAAAAGGACCAACCCATTCAGCCACGGCCGATGGACCTTAAAATCGTTTTTGTTTTTTTTTTTGTTTTTATTTTCTTTTTTAAACTTCGGATGCGGATTCATGTATTGAGCGATTAAGTTTGATCAAAATTACTGTGTATACTAATAACCCCTTCCCCCCGCCCCAAATAAGATCCCTTGTTGAAGAATATAAGGACTACAGGGCATGCTGTGAACGAATGGGTTAAGGACGTCAAGAGCGGAGTGTCGGTACATCGCCTGCTTCGTAACAAAACGTTGGCCACAATGTAGCTTGTAAAATGTAGAGTCATCAAATTGCGCATTAATAGCTCTAATGTAGAAAATCCATCATACTACTCTGAAAAAAAATTATTCCTTTATTCTAATAAGTTTACCACCAGCACAACTATACGTCAACAATGGAATTTCTTGTACTTGCTCTAGGCAACTAACTTTGGTGCTTCAACCAGAATCTGGTCATAATACTAGAATTTTCCCCAAAGTTTGTTTCAAGAACTATTTAGTTAAAATTCCAGAAAGTCCCTGGTTGGCGTGCACAGGGCCGGTTTTAAATGCAGGGCGACCGGGGCGCACGCCCCAGGGCCCCCACCACAAAGCAGGTCCTTTTTTTTTTTTGGTATTGATGGTTGATGAATTTCCCTTTTTTTCTATCATTACAATACTGTAACAGCCCGGCAATGTTGGAAGAGAAGCTTTTTGTAAAATAACCCTTCAAAAAATAAAGAAACATTAAAAAATACTAACGAAATTTTAAAAAATTATTAACGACTTTTTTATCGGGGTAATAATTTACTTCTTTTACTCGATATGCCTTTAAAAGTACGGACTTTATAATTTATTATTCCTAAGATTTACAAGGAGGGCCCCCCCCACCAAAGGTCCGGGGCCCCCTGAAACCTAAATCCGGCCCTGGCCGCGTGCATCGACTTGCTTCGGTATTATTGCCGTCTCTTTTTTGCAGTGTATTGAATATTTCAAAACGGTTGTGTAATAATTGTCAAAAAAAAAAACCCCCTTTAAAACATTTAAACTATGAATTAATGTCTGTTCTACCTCGAATTGGACCTTCACTTTTGAGGTTACCGTTTTCTATAGAACGAAACAATCCGCATAGCACCCTAAATTTCGCTTGTGACGTCAGGGCCATTTGTTTGGTACGGAGGTGTCGGAGGTCCTCGTCACCATTTTCAAGTCGGATATCCTCGCTGTTCATTGGTGGAGACACAACTTGCGCCGACTTTACGTTAACCGGAGGACCGTCCGTGCCAAGCAAAATGAGGCCCCACGACATTTAGTCCCGGCAATGGGTGATTATTGGAAGAACAAATTCCCATCAAAGGTTTTTTGGGCTTAATCGCTTTGTCTTGGTGTCAGTAATGACCACCTAAAAGTCCCCATGCGTAGGTGCTGTGCTAAATTCAGGGGAGGGGGAAAGGGCCCCAAAATCGATGTTTTCGATATATATCGAAAACGATGCAAGATATCGAAAAAATCGATACATTTTTTTGTTCCTGAGGTAATTTCCAACAAGAACGGTCCTTTACGCTTTAAGGTTTTTACGCTCTGGCGACGTCTAAGCTCTCAAAAACACGATTTCAGTTTTCGGCGATTTTCAGGAAAATTGATACCGCGTGGCAACGCTCATTTAACGCAATGTTTTTTTAATGACTTCGATCGCCTTACCGTAGCATTTCGAGTGCTCCGATTTTTATGAAATTTGGTATCCGGGGTTTTTTTTTTTGGTCGCTGATTTCATTTTTGGAGTCCAAATTTCCTTAAAACGTGATTCAGACGAGCTTTTTGAGCTTTTATCACAAAAAACAGCTTTTTAGAGAGGGGGTGTTATTTTGCGGCTGTTGGTAAGTGTTGCAGGAGAATTTAATCATAAATGATCTTATCTACTATTAGCTTACAAGTTTAAATTGGTGGCAAAAGGACACCTCCCGTTGTACATGGTGACAGGCGCTACCCCTCGGTTTGCCGGACGGTGGAAACGCCTGATCTACCTCTGTCTCATTCTCATGGGCGGGTTCAGCAAGTTGACAATAATACATTCTTCCCATTTAAACGTTTGAAAAACAATCGATTCTTGAGAGAGCCATAGCCCCTTTACTCATCGATTGTTTTTCATACGTTAAAATGGGAATAATCCACAGTTGCCAGATTGCTGGATCTGCCTTTGGTTGATCTAGGACCAATATTATTGAAATCTGGCTCAAAAAATTGAGTAAACAATTATTACCCAGTTCGCATACGGAGACGCTCTTACATTGATTAATGCTTTCAGAAAAAAAGATAACAAAACTAGAAGAATTTTAAGCAAAATTTTAAAAACGTGACTAGTGGCGCTATAGTTATTGAGCCTGAAACTTATTTCAGGCAGGTGAGGAATTACTTTCCTTAAGGAAAGGATTGTGAAAAAATCTCGACTCTTCGCATCAAGCCGCACTCATAGAGAGGTCTATGAAGGTGTAAGGCGTTGAGATTTTTGTCACGAATAGAACTTATAGACAATGACTTATAGACTTATAGACAATGTGGCAACGACGGATTCTCTCCATTTAAACCTACGTAGAATATTGATTTAAAAAGGACCAACCCATTCAGCCACGGCCGATGGACCTTAAAATCGTTTTTGTTTTTGTTTTTGTTTTTATTTTCTTTTTTAAACTTCGGATGCGGATTCATGTATTGAGCGATTAAGTTTGATCAAAATTACTGTGTATACTAATAACCCCTTCCCCCCGCCCCAAATAAGATCCCTTGTTGAAGAATATAAGGACTACAGGGCATGCTGTGAACGAATGGGTTAAGGACGTCAAGAGCGGAGTGTCGGTACATCGCCTGCTTCGTAACAAAACGTTGGCCACAATGTAGCTTGTAAAATGTAGAGTCATCAAATTGCGCATTAATAGCTCTAATGTAGAAAATCCATCATACTACTCTGAGAAAAAATTATTCCTTTATTCTAATAAGTTTACCACCAGCACAACTATACGTCAACAATGGAATTTCTTGTACTTGCTCTAGGCAACTAACTTTGGTGCTTCAACCAGAATCTGGTCATAATACTAGAATTTTCCCCAAAGTTTGTTTCAAGAACTATTTAGTTAAAATTCCAGAAAGTCCCTGGTTGGCGTGCACAGGGCCGGATTTAATGCAGGGCGACCGGGGCGCACGCCCCAGGGCCCCCACCACAAAGCAGGTCCTTATTTTTTTTTGGTATTGATGGTTGATGAACTTCCTTTTTTCTATCATTACAATACTGTAACAGTCCGGCAATGTTGGAAGAGAAGCTTTTTGTAAAATAACCCTTCAAAAAATAAAGAAACATTAAAAAATACTAACGAAACTTTAAAAATTATTAACGACTTTTTTATCAGGGTAATAATTTACTTCTTTTACTCGATATGCCTTTAAAAGTACGGACTTTATAATTTATTATTCCTAAGATTTACAAGGAGGGCCCCCCCCACCAAAGGTCCGGGGCCCCCTGCAACCTAAATCCGGCCCTGGCCGCGTGCATCGACTTGCTTCAGGTATTATTGCCGTCTCTTTTTTGCAGTGTATTGAATATTTCAAAACGGTTGTGTAATAATTGTCAAAAAAAAAAACCACCTTTAAAACATTAATCTATGAATTAATGTCTGTTCTACCTCGAATTGGACCTTCACTTTTGAGGTTACCGTTTTCTATAGAACGAAACAATCCGCATAGCACCCTAAATTTCGCTTGTGACGTCAGGGCCATTTGTTTGGTACGGAGGTGTCGGAGGTCCTCGTCACCATTTTCAAGTCGGATATCCTCGCTGTTCATTGGTGGAGACACAACTTGCGCCGACTTTACGTTAACCGGAGGACCGTCCGTGCCAAGCAAAATGAGGCCCCACGACATTTAGTCCCGGCAATGGGTGATTATTGGAAGAACAAATTCCCATCAAAGGTTTTTTGGGCTTAATCGCTTTGTCTTGGTGTCAGTAATGACCACCTAAAAGTCCCCATGCGTAGGTGCTGTGCTAAATTCAGGGGAGGGGGAAAGGGCCCCAAAATCGATGTTTTCGATATATATCGAAAACGATGCAAGATATCGAAAAAATCGATACATGTTTTTTGTTCCTGAGGTAATTTCCAACAAGAACGGTCCTTTACGCTTTAAGGTTTTTACGCTCTGGCGACGTCTAAGCTCTCAAAAACACGATTTCAGTTTTCGGCGATTTTCAGGAAAATTGATACCGCGTGGCAACGCTCATTTAACGCAATGTTATTTTTAATGACTTCGATCGCCTTACCGTAGCATTTCGAGTGCTCCGATTTTTATGAAATTTGGTATCCGGGGTTTTTTTTTAGGTCGCTGATTTCATTTTTGGAGTCCAAATTTCCTTAAAACGTGATTCAGACGAGCTTTTTGAGCTTTTATCACAAAATACAGCTTTTTAGAGAGGGGGTGTTATTTTGCGGCTGTTGGTAAGTGTTGCAGGAGAATTTAATCATAAATGATCTTATCTACTATTAGCTTACAAGTTTAAATTGGTGGCAAAAGGACACCTCCCGTTGTACATGGTGACAGGCGCTACCCCTCGGTTTGCCGGACGGTGGAAACGCCTGATCTACCTCTGTCTGACATTCCGTCGCCGTTCTGGCCTCCAGAGCGGCGCTCTCGTGGAAGAGGCAGCGCCTGATCTGAAACCAGCACACCCGGAGATGCCCACTTGGCGTTAAGCATCTTTAGTTTATAAAGTAAACTCTTCAGAAAATTTCATCTGTGAGTTTTCTGACTTCTAGCGATCTTCTTTCAGACAATTCGGAAGCGATCAGTCAGGGAAGTTGTGATAAGTCGTAAGCTAATATGCTCCCAGATAGTCCGTGACTCAAATTTGCGAAGCGACGAAATTTTTTGATCGTTCCATTTGAATACAGAGGCGCGTGCGCTGGTCCGCTCGCTGGTTCAAGAGTATGCGGAGAGTTAGTTACGCTCGAACCGACAGATGGCGCCACGAGCGCTCAATCCCATACGAGTCTTTCCATCGGGCGACAAGGTGACACCGGTTTTATTCGGTGGTTATCTCCGATTTTGCACCAACTGGTGCTCTTTCGGGATAACCGCCCGTCGAACCGATGCTGATTTAGAAAGCCGCGAAAATCATTTCGATTTGAAATGGTAAATAATTTACTTTACGCACTTTTCTCAATAATGATTCAATTTTATTCGAGCACCACTGAAAGGCTTCCTTAGGGCTTAAATAATGACAAGAAAATAATGATGGAAACAATTTCTGTAGTATTTACTTAGTTCAGTTATTATTTGATTATTTATTTAGAGGTTCTTTTGAGCAACCATTACAATCTATCAATAACCGAACCTTATCTAACCTAACCTCACAGGAGTATTGGTTAAGTAGGAGACGCAAAATTGATGATAAATTCTGTTATTTTCACTATTATACTCATTAAATCGTTATTTATTACGTTTCCGCCGTTATTTTCTTGATATTTATGGCCGAAGGAAGCCCTTTAGTGGTGCTTGAATAATTGAATATAATTAAATCATAATTAAGAAAAGTGCGTAACGTTAATAATTACGGAATTATAACTAGATGTGCACCTAGAAATGTATATTCAGTCATTTAAAAATTGATTTAATTTGGGAAAAAAAGAAAAGAGTTTACACTCTGGGCTGGGATCGAACCCGGGACCGCAGGTTCCACGAGCGAGCACTATTCCACTGCGCCAATTGAGCCAGTTGGAGATGACTGTCAATCTTAACGTAAATAAGCATACCGTTCTGGCGCTGAGCAACGATAGCCACCGATTGGTGAAAAGTCGGATATAACCGCCGAATATAACCCGATCTCACCTTGTCGCCCGATTGCAAAACTCATCCCATACACACGAATGCGGAGGTTATATCCAGAGATTACTAAGCCTTATTGATCTAGGCTTATTAATCTCTGGTATGATCCCTAGTGCTGCGTCGCGTCGCACTGTGTGGGATTTGACCGATCTAGCTAGAAAAAAGTCCAACCAATGACTTTCTTCCACGATAAGTGTTACTTGGGGGTTTAAAGGGTCGCTGATCACGAATCTGAAGTCAGTTTTTTATGAATTTTAATGTCAAGTGCTCTAAAAGCCCAAAAACTGTCAAAATAATTTTATAAAAAAGAATAATAATGAAAAAAAAAAAAATTATACCTCTAAAAAACAGGGGATCAGTTTTCAACAACGCTAATTAATGAAACGTTCACATTAAATGAATTGGTCCTTTAAAAAAAATGCCCAGAATAATGAAAAAAGGAAGAAAAATTTGAGAATATCCGAAATTCGAACTGCAAACCTGTCGGCCGAGGGGTGGCTCCGCAACCGACTGAGCCAACGAACCAACAGCGACGAGCTCTCACAAGCACTTCAAAGTGTGGTCTGAACTGGCAATTCTCACTTTTCAAATTGATCTTATTTTCGTGGGGGCACCTTGTGGCAGCTACTGTTTTCATGGATTTGTTCTCTGAAATATATGGGCTTTCACGTGGTGTAAACCAAAGTTCCGCCAAACGCCGCCAAATTTAGTTATTGTCCAATAAAGATCACGATTTACGTAAACCTGAGGAGTTGGAGAACGTTTCATTCGAGGCTTTGAAAAAACCATTAGAAAGGACATTGAGTAAATGAAATAGGGTGCAGAATGATCAGCAGACCACTCTCTACAACATGCAACCAACACTTTTCTCGAAACTGTAACACGTATACTTAAAATAGCATCAAATCTAAGGCTAAGAAAATGATCGTAGGAAATGTCGTAACCATACTACGGCGGAGGCCAATGTTCAAGCTGTTTTACACTAATCGGATCGAAGAAAATGTATAAACAATATGTATATTCGTGATCAGCATACCCTCACCTTTTATTTTCATCCATTTTCGAACAATTTTAAGCAACTTGATTTTTCGACTTTTTTCTAGCTAGATCGGGCATATCCCACACTGTGCGTCGCGTCGTAGAATCAGCTGATTGGGAGTGGGGGTGAAGGTGAATTGAATATACGTATAGTCGTATACTATGTAGAATGCAGGTACCGTATCGTCCGTATCTCACATTCTCACAATCAGTGGCGGCTCGTGCACTTTGGCACTCCACTCATCTTTTTCCTCCATTTGATTCCATTAAAAAAAAAAAAAAAAAAAAAAAAAAAAAAATCGAATCTAATATGAAGCGTCCCAATGAGCGGGCGCGGTGGCCGGACTGACAATGATTCGGTGAATCACTCATCATTAGTAGCTGACGCAGGGGCGGATTTACAACTCTTGAGGCCCTTCCTTCGCAATCTTGTATTTGAGACCCCCTGGAGGAAGGGTATAGGATGATTGGGAAAACGTCCCCAAAAAAAAAGGGGTCTCGGGGCCCTCCCCTTGAAATTTTTTCTAGCAAAAAATGACTTTGAAAACTCATTTTTTAACTGTTTTGCAGCAAAGTTGTTTTATTTTTTTATCCTTCTGTCTTTCCTTCGTTTACTTGTTCTCTCTGCTTCTTCTCTTTTTCCTCCCTTCGTGAAGTAAGGCCCCCTTAGGTCTGAGGCCCTTCGCAGTTGCGTATTTTGCGTGAATTGTAAATCCGCCCGTGGGCTGTCGACCCAGATCCGGATCAAGACGCGAGCTTGGACCGTGGACGCTTGTCACTGATATTGTAGTGGCGCTTGCGTCTGGGTCTGGTCGTTTGTGGTGATCGGTGAGCGTGGCGGAACGTACAAAGTTGCGGTACAGGGACCAAATAATGTTAGGTCCCGAGCATTGAATTGCGTTCATCTTGCGTGCGGTTTCGACCAATCAGAGAGCTTACGCTCGGGACCGAACATTATTTGGTCCCAGTTTGTTAGTCTACGCGAGTGCATATTATGAAGCGGATTTTCGCGATATAATATGATTAACAATACCAACCTAACTTACATATTCGAGGAAACTCAATTGTGTTTTTCAGGGGCGTCGAGAGGATTTTGGGGACCCGGGACAAACTGTGCATTTGGGGCCCTATTTTTGTATCATCCCCCCTGGGGGGTCTGGGACACCCCCCAGGTTAAGGGGGGTCCGGGGGTCCTCCCCCGAAAAAATTTTAAAATCAAGCTTCTAATTGACGCCATTTTAAGCTATCTCTACTGAAAATTTTCAAATAATCACAGCAATAGAATGTTTGACTTTTACGTTTTATTTTGCCACATGATGTGACTGACTTGAAGATTTTTGACACAAAAATTTTTTCGTTTCTACTTTGATTTCTAAAAATAAAAAAAAATAAATAAAAACATTCATTCTTCAACTTTTCATTACTCAGCCCTCCTTGGCTAAACACATTTTCACAAGTGTTGGCAGGGACGTCGAGAAAGTTCTGGAGGTTTTGCTAAGAACCAGTGGCACGCCGAGAAATTTGCCTTGGGGGGGTTTTGGTACGACTCAAACTCCGGGGGGTCTGGGGGGTATGGAATACCCCTCAGGACAAGCGGGGGGTACGGGGGTCCTCCCCCGGAAATTTTTTTCAATTTTCCCTACCTTCAAATTGAATTTTACGGTACTTTCATGTACAGTAAAATTGAAATGATGAAATATATTTTCGATTTTGCTGCATGAAATCTTTGCTCTCGACCCATAATTGGAGGAAGTAGAGTCAAGTGGAATGTGGTTGAAGGAGCCATGGAATATTCACCGAGGGGTTCACCGAAAGGGGGGGGGTTTGGGGGCCCTCCCCCGGAAATTTTTTTCCCTCTTCCCCCCCCCCTTCTCATGATTTGGGGGCCCCCTAAGAGCGGGGGCCCGGGGCATTTTGCCCCATCAGCCCCCCCTCTCGACGCCCCTGGTGTTTTTAGGTGATTCCGGGGCATCGATGGCATCAATTCGATTTTGAATTCAAGTCCAGAGGCTAACTCATCAAAATCGAATTGATGCCAGCGATGTCTGAAAACTGCACCTCAGAAGTTCAAAAAACACGATTTAGTTTCGTGTCATCCACTGTTGTCATGCGTAGGTTGGCGATGATTTTGTTTTGTTCTGTTGGATATTTTCATCCCAAAAATTCGCTCGGTGTTGCCAGATGTCTGGTTGAAATCCTTATATGTTTTACCAGTATTGCCTTTCATGGCCGAAATTATTCGAGTTTTACATCAAGCAGTCGAGTGGGACAAATCGGATAATTATCCGAATAATGGCAACCCTGTGTTTTACATCGATTCCTCTGAGAAATATGTGGCCTAACGCCTTATTATATCTGGCAACACTGAGTTGTTAAGTGCAAGTGCATCACTGTGCACGCGCCGCGGGGAAAGCGCTGTAATCGAAGTAAGTAATCGATTAATCGATTACACTCTCTGCGCAAAACTGCTTGCTGCGTGTTTAAATTACGATTTATTATCATCGGCGATCCATTGATGCGCGTGCGTATAGTGCGCAATGGATCGATCAATATTGCGATCTGTGTTAAATTGATTAATGGACTGCTTGAAAGACGATCTGATAAATACAAGAGCTCATGAATGGCCTTCCTTTCACACCGCATTGGCTCACCGTGGGTTGAATTGCTAGTTTTTTCAAGACTTGAAGTGTGCTTTTGTCAACGAGCTATAATCATATGGAGTCCCTATATGTAGAGAGTTAAGACAAGAGGGTAGTCAACTTCTGATTGGTCGATGAGTTTTAGGCTCTACGGATGCCGCCATTGGATACGATTTTGCACTTTTGTTTACAATCGCAGTTGTTTACCAGCGGTATTTTGCGGATAAAGAGTTAATTTTCGACGAATCTGTTAATTCTAATCATGATATGCCTCAAGAATGTCTGTAAAGCTCAAAAGAATCTTTCAAAGCGTAAATAGATGTCGATCCATAAAAGCAGTAAAAGATTACATCGTTAGAAACTCAGCGGCACTGTAATCTTTGCAGTAGACGAAAACACAACAACGGCCCTCAGAATGTAAACAAATGTGCGAAATCGCATCCAATGACGGCGCCCATGGTTTCATTTGTCTTAACTCTCTACATATAGGGACTCTATAATCATACAGCGATTTAGCGACTCACAATCAGTTCCTCTACGCTAGGGAGTGCCTCCCCCCCCAGACCGCCCAGTGAGGTTTCCTAACTTGGCCCCCTCCAGAAAAATTTTCTAGCTATACGCCCATGTTTGAAATGATGGTGAAAGTGTTTTAGGGTGCTATGTATCTGAACACATTAGAAACTGGTCCAGCTGTTTCTTTTAGAAGGATTTAAACGATAAAGAAACTAACCCCTTCCTAATCATGCCAGAAACAAGCAAAATTGTCTCTCCTGCAGGTTGATTATATGATCGATCGTATCGTAATACTATCGATTTGATGATCGAGTACCTGTCAGTGTCACTCTTGAGAATGGTGTCATTCCGATAGGTTCCATTCCGATGTAGAAACCGAAATTCACCGATGACTCCTGAGTGATCAGCGAATTTCCACCAGAGATGGAAGGGTTTCTATGGGAATGGAACCTATCGGAATGACACCACCCATAAGAGAGTATATAACACGCACTCGATAATCTAATCGATGGTATTATGACGCGCGATCGTTCATAAGCAGCCAGCAGGATATTTGTAGATTTGAGTAGGCTCTAAAAGTTCCGTTCAGGAAGTATGAAGGTTACATCCGCCATCTTTGGGTAGAGCCCAAACCTCATCCGCCCAAAAAAAAAATTAGACCAAGGAACAAAGAGCTCTCGAAATGTGACAAATAAATTTTTTTCCGTGTTGACACCTCGGGCACGTATAAAGAAAACGCTAGTTCACCCGAAGTCTAAAAGAGCACAGCTTAGCATGGCACCACGATGGATGCTATATATGAACTATAAAAAATACATTTGTCCTTGATTTTGCTCCCTATGCTGGCCCATGTTAGATTCAGGGGCCCGATCAAGTTGAGCCACTCTCGGAGCTATACTGAATTCAACCGGTACCTCGAGTCTGCACCGCCGACCAATCAGTAGAAAGTATTCGTGAAATGTGAGGTTAATCTAGTTAAAGTCAATTCCGACTTTTCGCCAACTTGATCGGGCGCAGTACTTTGCAGGGCCGAAAAAAATTCATGTAGTAAAGGGTTGAATTAACGGGCTTCCTCACTTTTTCTCCTTCAGCGTGGCAACTCCGGCAGTTTCACCTTATTCTTTATCTATCTAATTTACGCGGCCCACCATCTCATTGATTCAAATGAACTGCAAGTCAATCAGTCAATTTATTGTTTACACAATCCTGTAGCGATGGACGATGAAAACGTCTAGAGGTTTGGGAAGGAAGGAGAAGAGTTGTAAATAGATAAATTATCTTCTAAATCGCGCTTTTATGTAAAACTAGGGCTACATTATTTCTTCTTTCTCTTTTTCATTTTTTTTTTTTTTTTTTTTTTTGCTCTTCGAAGTGATTGCCATCGTGTTTATTCGAGACGAGTGGGTGATAAAAGATTGTGTGCATTTCTAATGGAACAGGCTGTCATTCTGATAAGTTTTCTCCAAAGGCCGTGACCGTGTGTCAAGTAAAACAATTTTACGTCTTATGTTTTTCTACATATTAAATATTCAATGTTAGCAGATGACTAGAGTTTTTCAATGTCAAAATCTTTGAAGTCGCGTCCGAAGTTAGAGCTACTTTGAAAATCAGCAGCGCCTATGCAATGTCATCGGCGGAACTATAGGTAGTTTCAGAAGTGTAGGCGGACCGAAACCATAATCTTTGGCGAATTTTCAACTTTCATTCCTTCAAATCAATACCGAATTTGCTCATGACTTTACTCTTGTTTTTTAAAATTTTCCTCGTTGAAAAGTGAACTCTCAATTTCATTTTTATTCATTTTCATCGAGTAATATCAGAAAAAATGTTGACAAATTCCAAAGATTATCGGTCTAGGTCCGCCTACACTTCTGAAACTACCTCTATAGGTATTTCTTTTTCTAGGGAGCTGAGCAGTGGCGTCATTTCAGAACTTGTCAGGGAGGCAAGAAACTTACTTTTTTTTTTTTTCTTCTCATGCCATAGGCGGATCCAGCAATCTGGCAACAGAGTATTCATCCCATTTTAAAAACTTGAGAAACAAACGATTTGTAACAGGGGCCCTGGCCCTCTCAAGAAGATTGTTTCTCATACGTTTTAAATGGGATGAATTCATGGTTGCCAAATTGCTAGATCCGCCCATGCGTCTCATGCGCGTTTGATCCCTGATAACTCTGACCATCGAGCTCCTTTTTTGAACCTTTTTCACTTACAACTCGGGCAAATTTGGGAGCAATCACATTCTGAGTTTAAAAACCCTTTTTTTTTTTACTCTTTGAATACTCCAAGCCGCGATCTATTGGATGTGCCAAAAAACTTGATTCACTTGACCAAATGACTAAACGTTTTTTGTTTTCAAAATTTTCTGGGGGGAAGGGGCTTGGTGGACCTCTAGATTCTAGAGTCTAGAAGGGGCTAAGTAACCCCCTGCCCCCCTTATTTCCGCCTGTGTGCAATGTATTCTATGGGAAGAAAGTGACTGTGGGAAAAATGGGCACTAGCGTTCCGTATGGGGCAAAAAGTAGAGGGTGGTTTGGGAAAAGGAAATTAAGTCGAGAATTTATGCTCCCCCTCTTTTATTTTTTTGCTTGGAGTGGTTCAGAAAACAGCGGGCCGGTATGTGAAATTCCCGATAAATTTCGGGGTCCGAAACCCCTGCAGGACCCCGCTAAATGTCCATCATTTTTTTTTTTTTTTTTTTTTTTTTTTTTTTTTTTTTTTTTTTTTTTTTTAAAAAATACAGTTTTCGTAGCAAGCAAGAGTATAAATAAACTACATGACTGATTTTTTTTTACATACAACTAGTTACAATTTGGCATTTTTAAGCTATGGGGTTTTTAAAAAGTTAGATTTTTTAAAAAAATGGGTCTGACTGTTTGGGTGGGTCTTTCTGTTTTTATAGTCACCCTGTATAAGTGACTCCGGCCACTGTGCGATAGTTGACGAGTCAGTGTTGCCAGATCTACGGACTCCTCAAACCGTGGCGTCGGGTGCAATCTGGCAACGCTGCTTTTCTTCCATTTAAACTCATGTAAAATATCGATTCGAGGGAATCATCTGTGCTTCGCCAATAGTTTGACCTTTTTCACGTATTTAAATGCGCGAAAATGCTCGCAACGACAATGCCTCAAACCCCATTTTTTTCCATTCGAAATTTAAAACAAAATTGGATTTTTCATAACTAACATCTTGCAACACTGTAACAAGTTGACGTGACGCTTGACGCTTCTATTTTCCGATTAGCAAAGCTGTTACCGGTCACTTCAGATGCTCGAAAAGTGACAGGATCTTAATCTTAATGATGGGTTTATAAAACTCCGCATGCACAGTAGGATAAGTTCGCGCATAATTATACTTAAAAAACTGAAGAATCCCGCAATTTACAGGATTGTAATTTGTAGGAACAGCTTCACTTTGTTGGAGTCGAAAACGGAACGTCGTGTTGCGTCGCGGTTGGACCTAAATTGGTCAATCAGATGCTGCTGTTTCAGTACCTCGTTTGAAGACGTCGTTGTAAGCAGCGACTCGTGAATGGCGATGTTTCAATGTAGAACCGTAGTCATGGAATTCGTTTTTCTCCCTCTTTTTCCCCATTCAATCACGTGTTTTAGAAAAGGAGGGATGGGCTTCAATTTTAGCTGCATGCATTAATGTACTAATTTGCCTTTCGATCGGTGGCACCGATGCGATGCATCGAAATCCCGATTGATGAAATGCACCGTAGCTTGTGGACCGATGCTTTTCTATGCTTAAAGTTCGATTCTGAAGTTTAGACTTGGCGCGCAGCCCTCATCGATGCCGATGGCTTCGTGGCCCGGACATGGGCCTGATGAGCATGGCGGGTCCAATGTCCATTTATCCCGGGGTCGAATCCCGGTAGAGGCTGCAGATTTTTGACTGGTCTTGTCGCTGGCGAATTTTCAATTTTTATTCCTTCAAATCAAAAAAAAATTGCCTCCTCCCTTTTACCTTTAGATCATAAAGTGTTCCTCAATAAAAAAAAAACCCAAACGTTCAAATCAATACCGTTTGGGATTATGGTTGTAAATATATTATCTTCTAAATCGCGCTTTTATGTAAAACTAGGGCTACATTATTTCTTCTTTCTCTTTTTCATTTTTTTTTTTTTTTTTTTGTGCTCTTCGAAGTGATTGCCATCGTGTTTATTCGAGACGAGTGGGTGATAAAAGATTGTGTGCATTTCTAATGGAACAGGCTGTCATTCTGATAAGTTTTCTCCAAAGGCCGTGACCGTGTGTCAAGTAAAACAATTTTACGTCTTATGTTTTTCTACATATTAAATATTCAATGTTAGCAGATGACTAGAGTTTTTCAATGTCAAAATCTTTGAAGTCGCGTCCGAAGTTAGAGCTACTTTGAAAATCAGCAGCGCCTATGCAATGTCATCGGCGGAACTATAGGTAGTTTCAGAAGTGTAGGCGGACCGAAACCATAATCTTTGGCGAATTTTCAACTTTCATTCCTTCAAATCAATACCGAATTTGCTCATGACTTTACTCTTGTGTTTTTAAAATTTTCCTCGTTGAAAAGTGAACTCTCAATTTCATTTTTATTCATTTTCATCGAGTAATATCAGAAATAATGTTGACAAATTCCAAAGATTATCGGTCTAGGTCCGCCTACACTTCTGAAACTACCTCTATAGGTATTTCTTCTTTCTAGGGGAGCTGAGCAGTGGCGTCATTTCAGAACTTGTCAGGGAGGCAAGAAACTTACTTTTTTTTTTTTTCTTCTCATGCCATAGGCGGATCCAGCAATCTGGCAACAGAGTATTCATCCCATTTAAATACTTGAGAAACAATCGATTTGTAACAGGGCCGTGGCCCTCTCAAGAATCGATTGTTTCTCATACGTTTAAATGGGATGAATTCATGGTTGCCAAATTGCTAGATCCGCCCATGCGTCTCATGCGCGTTTGATCCCTGATAACTCTGACCATCGAGCTCCTTTTTTGAACCTTTTTCACTTACAACTCGGGCAAATTTTGGGAGCAATCACATTCTGAGTTTAACAACCTTTTTTTTTTACTCTTTGAATACTCCAAGCCGCGATCTATTGGATGTGCCAAATAACTTGATTCACTTGACCAAATGACTAAACGTATTTTGTTTTCAAAACTTTCTGGGGGGAAGGGGCTTGGTGGACCTCTAGATTCTAGAGTCTAGAAGGGGCTAAGTAACCCCCTGTCCCCCTTATTTCCGCCTGTGTGCAATGTATTCTATGGGAAGAAAGTGACTGTAGGAAAATGGGCACTAGCGTTCCGTATGGGGCAAAAAGTAGAGGGTGGCTTGGAAAAGGAAATTAAGTCGAGAATTTATGCTCCCCCTCTCTTTATTTTTTTGCTTGGAGTGGTTCAGAAAACAGCGGGCCGGTATGTGAAATTCCCGATAAATTTCGGGGTCCGAAATCCCTGCAGGACCCCGCTAAATGTCCATCAGTTTTTTTTTTTTTTTTTTTTTTTTTTTTTTTTTTTTTTTTTTTTTAAAGAATACAGTTTTCGTAGCAAGCAAGAGTATAAATAAACTACATGACTGATTTTTTTTTACATACAACTAGTTACAATTTGGCATTTTTAAGCTATCGGGTTTAAAAAGTTAGAGTTTTTAAAAATGGGTCTGACTGTTTGGGTGGGTCTTTCTGTTTTTATAGTCACCCTGTATAAGTGACTCCGGCCACTGTGCGATAGTTGACGAGTCAGTGTTGCCAGATCTACGGACTCCTCAAACCAGTGGCGTCGGGTGCAATCTGGCAACGCTGCTTTTCTTCCATTTAAACTCATGTAAAATATCGATTCGAGGGAATCATCTGTGCTTCGCCAATAGTTTGACCTTTTTCACGTATTTAAATGCGCGAAACTGCTCGCAACGACAATGCCTCAAACCGCATTTTTTTCCATTCGAATTAATACAAAATTGGATTTTTCATAACTAACATCTTGCAACACTGTAACAAGTTGACGTGACGCTTGACGCTTCTATTTTCCGATTAGCAAAGCTGTTACCGGTCACTTCAGATGCTCGAAAAGTGACAGGATCTTAATCTTAATGATGGGTTTATAAAACTCCGCATGCACAGTAGGATAAGTTCGCGCATAATTATACTCTAAGAAACTGAAGAATCCCGCAATTTACAGGATTGTAATTTGTAGGAACAGCTTCACTTTGTTGGAGTCGAAAACGGAACGTCGTGTTGCGTCGCGGTTGGACCTAAATTGGTCAATCAGATGCTGCTGTTTCAGTACCTCGTTTGAAGACGTCGTTGTAAGCAGCGACTCGTGAATGGCGATGTTTCAATGTAGAACCGTAGTCATGGAATTCGTTTTTCTCCCTCTTTTCCTCATTCAATCACGTGTTTTAGAAAAGGATGGAGCATGGGCTTCAATTTGAGCTGCATGCATTAATGTACTAATTTGCCTCTTCGATCGGTGGCACCGATGCGATGCATCGAAATCCCGATTGATGAAATGCACCGTAGCTTGTGGACCGATGCTTTATCTATGCTTAAAGTTCGATTCTGAAGTTTAGACTTGGCGCGCAGCCCTCATCGATGCCGATGGCTTCGTGGCCCGGACATGGGCCTGATGAGCATGGCGGGTCCAATGTCCATTGATCCCGGGCTCGAATCCCGGTAGAGGCTGCAGATTTTTGACTGGTCTTGTCGCTGGCGAATTTTCAATTTTCATTCCTTCAAATCAAAACAAAACTTGCCTCCTCCTTTGACCTTTAGATCATAAAGTGTTCCTCAATAAAAAAAAACCAATCGCTCAAATTTATTTTCATTCATCGTTATTGTGTAGTACTGTGAGGAATAACATTGGAAAATTCTAAATATAATATCGGGAGTTCGCCTTTTCCGCACAAAATAGGGGGACTCATCATTTCCGCACCTAAATGCCCGTTTTCATTTCCGCACAAAATGATTTCCGCACAATTTTTTTTTGCACTCAATGGCAACGTTGCAGCCTCCCACAACTTTAACCTAATGTTTACACGTTACGTTGAAAAAATTTAGGCGGCAACGGCCACCATTACGGTCTCGCGTTTGAAAGATTTGCACCGCCATATACTATTACATACAAGGATCAACCATGTGTATGTAAGCAACATCGTAACTATCAACATGATTGTATTTCCTTCTAAAGACATGAAATATTGGCTGCATTTGCTGTCTGGTATTTTCTGGCTTATCAATTATTACAAAATTGTACAAGAAATGTGTGTATCTGAACAAAATATCCAAATGTTTGTAAGTTATGTATTGATGTTATTTGCAACTGTGACTGTTCCACTCATTGCAACTCACGACTCATCATTTGGGCAAAAAGGTAATGTCTCCAAAACCCCCCTTGTGACCCCTCTATATCAATTCAGCTAGAAAATATAATAAAATAAGTTAAAATAGTTACAGGGAAAAAATTAGACTAAAGCGACAAGTAACAAAACAAAACAAAACGTAATTAACGCGGCGAGAAAGTTATAACATAAACATAGTACCGTACTTATCTTAGTATTTAGATAAACAGCGTTGTCAGATTTTGCAGCGACGCGACGGTGCTTGTGCGGAAAAGATGACCCCAAAATTTTGTACGGAAATGATTTTGTGCGGAAAAGCCGTGCAGCCATAATATCGGTCTTGGTGCGCCCACAGTCTACACTTCTGAAACGACCTCTAGTATCGAGTAAATCGATGCATATCCAAAATCGTATGCAAGCTGCGGACGTATCACACCTCCAGGCGATTGGTCGTGCTTCGTGCTCGTGGGATGAGGATCAGTGGCGTAGCGTGCAATTTGGCAACTTTGTAATGTGTCCATTTAAACCCTCGTAAACGGTCAAATCTGAAAGTGTTCACCAAACACCTAGTTCGATCTTTTTCACGGGTTTAAATGGATGACCTGCAAACTTTTCCAAATTGCACGCTACGCCACTATAATATGAGGACCACTCCGATCGATCCATCTATACAAAGTTACCGGGCTAGTTTGTTGTCGCGAATAAACTCGTATCGCAGCGCGGTGACGATATCGAGTAAACAATGCAATAAATAACTGCATCCTGAACTGGAACAAACTGCTGCTCCACTACTCTTTAACTCCCCGGGTCATAATTCCCTTTTTCGGCCACCGCGCCGCTTCGTGGCCGCGTCGAGACTTGTTTAAGTGTAAGTGCGAAAAAGAGACGGAGCCAGAACGGGAATAGTGAAGCTTGCGACAGAAAGAGTGTGAGAAAGAAAGGAAAGGATTGATAGCAACAGCTGTTGAGCGCTATTGATTTTGTTCCTCAAAGGGGGCTGTTCGCCGTAAATGGGGGTGGGGGGGGGCGCAAGTGGGGGAGGAGGATGACCTAACCTTGGCCAGGGGAACTGCTGGGATCCTGCAAAACTGGAGCAACGGCGCACAGTGTGACCTCTTAATGGAAGATGCGGCAAAAACCTCATACGATGCAAGAACCTCGTTGAATTTGAAATCAAATACGTAAAAACGGCGGTAAAGGTTTATTGGTTCACCAAAAAACATGCAGTGAGCCTCTCAACAAGATTTCTTTAAAACCCTTGGGGGGAGGGGGGGGGAGATTTGTACAATCTCCAATTTCTCGGCTTTTGTCCCATTTTGGTGAGGATATTTCACATAGCTGATTTGCTAATGTTTTCGTCGTTGTCACTATCTTTATCATTGTTGCTCTTGATGGTGATGGGAGTGGTAGTGGAGGTTGTGATGTTGATTTTGTTGGTTTTCTTTGTTTTCAATTGTTTTTATGTTTGGCTTTGCTACTATACAGGGTAATTCAAACCAAACCACTCAGCCTCAATTTTTTCTAAGATAGCAGCTGGAGATAGTAAAAAGTGGACCAAACGTTCACGTTATAAATCTACCCCAAGGAATTCAAAGAAAATATTTTCAGCACCCCAAAACCAAGCCATCAGTGCTTTTTGGGAGATAAAAAATTGTTTACTTAGAATTTTCGGTGACAGTTTATATTGGTGCAGTTTGTTCCAAAAACTGTTATCAGACAACTATGAAAGTGATTACCTATCAAGTGGGTGTTGTAGCAATATAATGATGAGCTATGTGGAGAGAGGACATAAATGGTTGTGTGCGATTTCGGTGTTGTCAAGTCGAAGGATCGCAGCGAAGTAACTCAGTGCGACAGTGCAGTGGAGTGAGCAAGGGAGCCAGCGCAACGCGACAGGTTGGAACTTGTCTCGGCAACGCTGCTGTGCTGTCGTCCGCCGGAACTTTCGAGCCTACTAAACCTTGTGCCGTTCTCCCTCATTTTTCTCCCTTCCCGTGGCTTCTACGTAAAAATTGCTAGAGACCAAAATTGAAGACCATAAAATTTCCTTTCTTCTCATTGAAAGTTTTATTCCTTTAAGTGATTTTTAACTGAGATATGAAACAAAAAGCCAGATATATAGTTTCATTGAATTTTCTGTAGCCCCGCGCACGACCCCGCTTCGCTATGTTCAACGGCTCATATCTTCCAAACCCAATGAAATCCGGTTACAAATTTTTCAGGGTAGTTTGTCCACATACCCAGCATGCCAAAAATGCCAACGAGAAACCGGAGCTCACCGGAGCTAGCTTTTGAAAGTCTATAACTTTGCAAAAGTTCCTTCTAATTCGAGGAGTTGGCAATATAAGTCTTGCCAATGCATGATAATTTTTTTTTTTTCAAACTAACCATGAAGGTTTATTAAATAGGTCTTATGTTGTCTAGAAAAGTGCCTCCTATTTCAAAAATAACGATTAAACAGTCTAAAAGTACCGATTTAAAATTTCCAAAAAATACAGCAAATTTCGGTTTTATGAATAAAACTCCAATTCCAAGCCTCATATCTCCAAATAAAATGAAAAAAAATCGAAATAACCGTCCAAACCTATTAGTCTATACCCTAAGGAGTAGAATTACCTTAATTTTGAAGAGTTTCGATGGATTTGGACAAATAGGGTTTTTGCCGCTTAGGACACACTGTGCGGCGGCGCACTGTACAGCGTATAGTACACAGCAGCGCAAGAAGTGAGATGCTCCGTCTCTCGCCTTTCTCCATTAAAACGTGTTTGTTGGACAAGGATGGACGTGGGGATGAAAATTACCTCATTTCATCCTTTTTCAACTTATACATTCAAAGAGGAAGTGAGAGAGACAGAAGACAATCGCGATAAGAGTAACATTCTGTATCTTTCTCCTTTCTCAAGTAAAGCATGCAAGTTAGACAAGGATAAATAAGGGGATGAAAACCTCACTCTCCTTTTATCCTTTTTCAACTTTTAAATTCAAAGGGGAAATGAGAGAGATAGAAGACAGTGGCGCAAGGAGTGAGATTCTCTATACTTCTCATTTCTTCATTAAAACGTCTATGTTAGACAAGGATAAATAAGGGGACGAAAACTTTATCTTTCATCCTTTTTCAACTTCTATACATTCAAAGGGGTGGTGAGAGAGATAGAGTAGATCACGAGGTCGCGAGCCTCTGCAAGTACATTTACTCTATTCCTGGAACTGAACTGTTCCGTTTTTTATCCTCAACCGACAACCAATGGAGTATGTACGACCCGGTATTCGCCCTTTGATTAACATCCCTTGCGAGATAATTTTCCTGACGACAGAAGCTGCGATGACCTGGAAAATTCTTGGAAGGGGAAAAAAATACTGGACGAAACTCTGACGGAGTCTTGAAATCTTTTTGTCCGTGGGATTTAATCAATATTTCATGTGTTAAATGTATAAGCTCCAATATTTTCTTCGTCGTGTCTAATGTTTGATCATGGGCGGCGGGAGGGGCTGGCATTGGGGGCACCCCCCCTTCCACCGGAACTTGAAAAGTACCTCTTACAGGCCAGAGAAATGAATGAAAAATGTTCAAAAATCAGGGAGTAACTTGGGTTTGTATACCCCTCTCCCTGGAATTTCGTCTAGTGCGCGGCATCCATGATTCTCTGCAGTACTTTTTTCGACAAGTTTTGTGTCCGCAGCGCCAGTGTGTTTGACAGTGTTGCCAGTTTTTAGGTTAAAAGTCGTATTTTTTAAAATGGGTCGCAAGGGAAAACACTATACCACATTCAACATTATACAGCTTCCTACCAACTCTGGAAATATTGGTGTCCGGTATCGCTACAAATCCTCAGCATTGAAACCTTCGCATATATGTATGTGTAGATTGAGGCAGGGAGAGCATATCCACACCAAAACCAAAAACCAAAACGTGGAATTTTAAAAAATGAATTTCTGCTGCTTCTATTCTTGCTGCCTTGTTGTTTTATGGATCCGAGTCATCATCTGTAGAACCTCATCAGTGGCGGCTCGTGCACTTTATAGCAACATTGTTTTTCTTATAATTGAATCTATGTAGAACAACCAATCGCAGTTGAAGCGCTGCCTTACTGTCAAATCGATTGTTTTTCATAGAATCAAATGGAGGAAAAACACTGTTGCCAAATTCACGAGCCGCCACTGCCACTCAGCACTCACCTGACACCCGCTCACCTCATTTACTTTTTTACAATCACTATAACTATGACGATTATAGAACCCGTACCGTATATCCTCACATTTACGCTCACATTGACTCACGAACACTTCCATCCGCGTGTTAGTGTTGGCAAGTGCGGGACAAGACCTCTATCAATGACTGCTGTGTGCAGTGTGTGTTGTGCGGTCATTGTGCCAGCGGCGCCAAGAGATAAAGAAAGCAGCTGAAAGGAACAGGAACTCGGAGAGTGTTATTTAATTAATTATAACGCGAAACCGGATTGATGAGCAGAAGAGAAAACATTTTGAGGTTATGTAATTTCTGTGCCGTGCTTCGTTATACTATCTATGACATGAGGCCCCGACGGACGCGACTCCCGCCCGCCGCTTGCGCTGGCATGGCGTGAGTGTTATGGTTGTGCCAGGCTTGCTTTGCTGACTTCTGAAGCCGTGGTCTTTGGCATGCCATGCCGCGGCCGCGCAGCGCCGTGACGTGTGAAAAGCATAGGTATTCTTCAATTAAGTTAGTGCTGCAATCTGTGCCTTCGATTATTTTTTTCTATTTTTCTAAAGTTTTGTTCCCGTTTTTCCAGAAGCGCAACCGGGGATGTGGAATTCGCCCCCCTCCCACGGGGCTAGGTTTTCAGGTTGTGCTACTGGTTTCTCTTGGTTTCAAAGCCCGATACTTACATGACATAGACTAGACTTCGTTCACTGTAGAGGCATCAAATGCCTTCGATTGTGAAACCGCGGCCTAATTCCTTGAAGGTTTCAAAAACTCCTGATATTTGGTTTTGTTTTTTTAATATCGATAAAAGGAATGGAATGGAACGGACTCATTTCATTGGATTTGTTCAATTTTTTTTTTTTTTTTTTTTTTTTTTTTTTTTTTTTACCAATTATTCTAGACATACAGTGTGAGTTTTTCTTTCGCTCAAGTCTTGGTACAAGTCGAACCCTTGTTATACCCGCACCACGTGCAATTTGGGAACGATGCAGTTCGTTCATTTAAACCCATGGAAAATATCGAACTAGTGGGTGTCTGGCCAACACCTTCGCATTCGATCTTTTACATGAGTTTAAATCGACACAATGCAACGTTGGCAAACTGCACGCTACGCTACTGACCGGCACAGCTTCTATGATAAGGAGCTTGCAAGTTGCAACTCCGCGCCGCTGCGTTGCCGCGCTGCACGCTGCGTCGGGTTTTAAACTGAGCCCGATCACTGCGTTGTTGCGTCGTTACGTCAGGCACGTGTCGCTTCACACTGGCAAGGTTGATTAATATACAGGTATAGATGCACCAGACTTTTATGAATAGATACAGGGAGAGCAGACTTGTCGCCGAGCCGACTTCCGTCTCGAAAGAGAGCTACCATTGGTCTTAATATACAAGGTCGATGTGTGACATACTTTGATATCGCCAATGAGCTAGAGCTGCAGATAGATGACATGACGCCATGTTATAAGTCCTATTACAAAGTGAGGCAGCAGCAGCATGGACGGTTTGTTTACCTTTGTAATTTTAACCTCAAATCAAATTTTGTACATATAATGGGTTTATTGCATACTTTTGCCACAGCAATATAAAAGGTTGATTCCTGCGTAAAATTCCTTGAAAATAACGTTGATATATATCATCAGAAAGTTTTAAAAAGTCTATTCAAATAATTTACTACAAGAATTTACGGAAGGACTTCTTTGTTGGAACAGAATCACTATTACACGGAAAAAAATACTGGTAGAATAATTTACCATCTGCATAGCTGATTTTGGCGTCTGATAGCAGGTATGGCAAATTTCACAATATTATGGTAAATGCAACCTACCTTGTGGTAAATTAAGGTAACATGTTGATACATTTTACCATAATCTGGTGAAATTTACCATTCTTGATAGGAGACTCCAAAATCAGCTATGCATCAGATGGTAAATTCTACTAGTCTTTTTTTCCGTGGAGGTACTAACTCTGACTAAATGTTAAGGTACTACAGAGTACAGCCCTAAAAGCTTCGTGTATTCGTCGGCCACTAAAGGGTTGCATACAGTACTGTACGCTGTAAAAATTAGAGGTCGAAGAGACTTGAAAGTCACGTGTCAAGTTCCTTACAAGTGTACAGCTCCGGAGACCGAAAAGTTCCACACAAGTGTTTTCAGCCAACTTAAAATAAAATTCAGTTCGGACGAACAAACAACACAGAGGGTAAAGGTATAGGCCAACTTAAGACTTTTACTTTATAACACTGACAAGTTATAAATCGTGAGAGATGGAATACAGTCAATGATAAAGAGGCAAAATGTAGATAGTCACTATAACCCCTGAAAACGAATGGGCCGAAAAAGTTTGAACAAAAAGCACAAGTACTGTATCAATCTTTGAGTACCTAATTTAAACTTTAAATTACTTCCCCGAGAAACAACAAGTTGGATGCTAAGAATTAAAAACTTTAACTCTCAGACTTTCAAATCCTTCTTTGCTGGCTCCTCTGATGTCTGTATAGATGCGAGAAAGTTGAAAATGCAGAGTCGATAATTTTGTTTGATGTTTATACGTTTCTTCAAGAAATGAGACCATTTGATAAGACGATGCAAATAAGATTCGTTTCCATCGTCACGCGGTTTCAAGATTGTAAGGATTCTTTGCTACGATCACAATTCTATTTCACGCCAAGGACAAATGGGATGAGGGTGAGGGTGAAACTGCCAATATCAATAATGGGTCTGTTGCAAACTTTTGCTACAACGATTAAGAGTGTGTAATCTAATGTAAAATCGCCTGAGAATTCCATTGGTGGCATCAGAAAGTCATAAAATGCAATAATCAACTCACAAGAGGCGTTTAATGAAATCCAAGATGGCGGTAAAATATCGAGCAATCTGTATGCATGCACCTTGAACATCCAAGGATGGCCAACTTTGACAACCTCACTGGAGGTAGAGGTTCTGTGTTTGTTTACATTGTGTTTGGTTGTGATCGATATTGTGAGGTTGGCTATCCTTGGATGTTCCTGGTGCATGCATACAAATTGCTCGATATTTCTCCGCCATCATGGATTTCATTAAACGCCTCTTGTGAGTTTATTATTGCATTTTATGACTTTCTGATGTCACCAATGGAATTCTCAGGCGATTTTACATCAGATTATACTCTCTTAATCGTTGTAGCAAAAGTTTGCAACAGACCCATTGACGAATTATTCGTATAGTGAACAGTTTGGGGGCAGATCGACGCGACATCGCAAAGACTTTTAAAAGAGACAAATCAAGTATAGCACCATTATACAATATTTGGACCATTTTTCTATACATGTCTGGTTGGTTGATAAGGCATGGCATGACTAGAGTCCCTATATATGTAGAGAGTTAAGACAAGTGAAATCATGGGCGCCGCCATTGGATGCGATTTTGCACATTTGTTTACATTCTGAGGCCGTTGTTGTGTTTTGCCCCACTGCAAAGATTACAGTTCCGCTAAGTTTGTAACGATGTAATCTTTCCCTGCTTTTGTTGATCGACTTGTATTAACGCTTTTAATGATTCTTTTGAGATTTATAGACATTCTTGTGGTGCATCATGATTAAAATTAACAGATTCATCGCAAATTATCTCTTTTATCTGTAAAAGACCGTTGGTAAACAAAACAAAAGTGCAAAATCGCATCCAATGGCGGCGTCCCTAGAGCCTAACATTCATCGACCAATCAGAAGTTGACTACCCTCTTGTCTTAACTCTCTACATATAGGGACTCTAGGCATGACCAAGAACTAGAGGCAGATCCAGAAAATCTCCCAAGAATTAACTTTAAAATTACAGAATATTACAGTCAGAACGGAAAAAATTCATTCTGAAACACTTTATGAAATTTTTACTTCGGGTATATCTTCGGGTTCCCCATGTTGAAAAGTGAGCATTTCGGCACTCTTCGATAACCAGCCGGGTTGTTATTGGTTGTGCGACAACCCTGATGGTATAATTATAACCTCGTACAGCACGTCCGCCATCTTGAGAAGTGAGCATGCACGGTTGCCAGTTTGTGCTGATAAATTCAAAATATTTTTTCCACTGGCGCTTCCGGGAGTTTCCGTTTTTATCGTATAGTATATTTTCTGTTACAATGACAAATATCAGTGGGGAAGCGAGCAATTTGGCAAAGCTAAATTTTGTTCATTTAAACTCATGAAAAATATCGAAATACTGGGTGTGCAGTAAACCCATTGTAATTCAATCTCTAACATAAATGGGTTTTAAATGGACAAAACATAACAACGTTGCCAAGCTGCACTCAGTGCACTTTGGTCTGTGAGATCGTCAATAAGTGGCAACAATTCAGAAAGTCAAGGTTCTACCTCCATTTGATTCCATATGTAAAACAATCGATTCGATAGTGAAGCGCTGCTTCATCAACAATCGATTGTTGTACATAGATTCAAATGGACGGTGAACAATGTTGTCAAATAATGGCACGAGCCGCCACTGCTTTCAATGCCAATTTTCGCCAAACACTTTTAACAAGTAAGTAATTGATATCTAGAAATGTCTGAGGAACGTTTTAAATTTGGTTTGAAAGGTCAAAACGATGATTTTTTTATTATATTTTTTTTTTTAACTTTTGACCACTTATTTCAATCTCAGACCTTAATGCAGTGGCGGATCGTTCGATCCGTCAACCACGCAATTTTTTCGTTTAACTTTAAATGAAACTATCGATTCTTGAAGCAGGTTACAGCCTCCTGGAGAATCGATTTGTTTTACATTTATCTAAATTTGGGGAGGGACAACGTTGCTCATTGCTCAATCGCTCCTGAGCCATCATAGTGCAGTGGTTGCAAATTTCGCCACGAGCACACATTTGCAAATTTTTGCTACAGGGGATTGAAGAGTTGATTCTTGCATGCAAAACCTGTAAAAATGACGATGAGTACACTAAAAAATCACGAAATTCACTCTCAGAATCGGGCTTAATGGCGGAGAGACGCAAGTATCATGGGAGATTCCTACCTAACTTGAGAAAATAAATGTCTCTATGTTTCCGTAGAGAAAGTGACAAATTAGACAGAAATCTCCCTTGATACCTGCGTTGAACCGCCATTAAGATCTTGCCGTTTTAGCAGTTTTGTGAGTTTATCACTGAATTTTAGACTTTTTAAGTGTGATTTTCGTGATTTTCGCTGGTTCTGAACTCTTCATTTGCTCACAGCAAAAGTTTACAAGAGCCCCATTCGCCGCGTTATGAATTATTTTCGAGGCACACGAGACAACACCGCAGAGATAATTTAGATCAGGTGAAGACGAAAGTCGTTCGGTCTGGCAAAATTAGTTCTCGCTTGAATATGTTTTCTCTGTATTCATATAGACATAGAGTGCTGTGCTCCTCCATTTATTGTATATCTATATATATTTTTTGCAGAGCTTTTTCGCCGATGAAGTCTATACTCTGTTTGTATGTATATATATGTATATAAAGTACTTGAAATCTGAGGTCCGAAGTTCCGAAGACGCGTTTACTCACGCTCTATGTGTGTAAACAAACGCTTTATAGGACTGAGCGCGGGTCGGGGGAAGCGAGGGGTTCTGGGCTTCTCCATTTCTATGCAGCAACGAGTGAGCGGATGATAGAGCGACTTGCGGGAGGTGGAGGGATGAGGGGTGGGGTGGGGGGGGGGAGGGTTGCAAAAGTACACAGGAATAGTAATAGTGTCGTATGAATATTTTAAAGCCTCTCGGGAATCGAAAAACAGTGTTGCCAGTAGTTAAAAATAAATCGTTGGCATGTGTAAGTTATCGGCTCGAGCGGTATTTCGCATGAGAAAGTAGCGGTGGTGGCTTGTGCAATGCGGCAATGACGGATTCTCTCTATGCTAACCTATGTTGAATAATCGATTCTTTCGTGGCCGTAAGGAACCGTACCTCAGAGCTAGAATCGACCTTTTTACGCAGGTTTCAATGGCAATGGAGCGCGATTACCAGATTGGACGAGCCGCCCCGGTAAAACTGAGCACCAAAGAGCACCTAAAATTGTTCCAATTGTCACCTTTAGGTGATATAACCGACAATTCTTGGTGATATCTCCTAATTTAGGTGACAATTGGAATAATGTTATTGGTGATCTTTGGTGCTCAGTTTTACCAGGGGCTATACTGAAAAGCAGGTCAACTATTCACACTATGCTAGTTCTACTTCGGCGTAGAATTTTCTTTCCAATTCTGGAGTAAAAACAAAATTATTTTTTTAGGAAATCGAATTACACTCTTTTGTGACGCCATCTATATCACTGAATGGCTTTTTTAAGCAGTGGAGTGCGACGTCGCGTGAAATCTGGCAGCACTGAAATTTATCCATTTAAATCCACGTAAAATATCGATTCGAAGGATTGCACGGTGAACCTTTGATAGTTCCAGCCTTTTTCACAGGTTAAAGAAAAGAAAGGAGATGCCAGATTGCACGCGACGCGACGCCTCTGCTCTTTAAGGGGTGTCTCCACCTGCGAATTTAAAAGCGCGAATAAACTGATTGAGCCAATGATCTTCTTTGTTGTCGATACATCGGACTCGACCTATCAACTTCAAGGCAGCTCATTGGCTCAATCAGTTTATTCGCGCTTTTAAATTCGTAGGTGGAGACACCCCTTTAGCTACCTCACATCGCCAAGCATTTAATTCAATAAACCTCTCCATCCGGCAACGTTGTTGATTTGAATTGACTGATGAACGGACGTTGTGTTGTGATGTGCCTTGACGTGACGTGACCACGTGAGACGCGGCGGTAAAGTGCACTGCGTCGGATCGCATCGCGCCGCTTTGCATCTGTGCTGACACTGCTGACGAAGACAGGCGGAGTAGGGAGGGTGGATCAAGAGGCTCCACTTTTCTCCCCTTTTTCAACAATTTTTTTTTTTCTCCCTGCATTTGCGACAAATTGGACACAGACAAGAATGAAGTGACTCGTCTCAAGTATATGTATGTCTGTCGTGTCATGTGTGGCTGTGTGCGTGTTTGCGCCGTTTATTTGACCCAGTTCTTCCTCTCTCCAGTCTCCTGTCATTTTTATCCTTTCCTTCGGATGAACGGTGCGGCAGCGGCGCGCGGCGGCGTGATGAACGCGCGTACGCTCGGCTCGGCACACGACCGTCTCCATAGGAACGGGAAATTTACCAAAGGCAAACTTTCATTGAAGTTCATCGGCTCCTTCTCCGAGTTTTAAGGGGTTGTTTGTTTTTTTTTCTATCCCAGTAAACTTCTTATCTGAATCTATTGCCGGCTCACTGAAATTTTAGTCTCCCCCTTTTTATTTTTCCCTTCTCATCATTTTCTGTACAGTGGTGCTAGGTTTAAAGGGAGTCGTATGTCCCAGCGACCGAAAAATGCTGTTCCTTTTTGGTCACTCTACTTAGATAAATGGTGAGACCAGTGGTGAATCTCGGGGGAGGAGTGCACCAAGGCACGTGCCCCGTAGAAGTCTCAAATAATGTCGTATTTTTTCAACAGCAACTAGCCCAAAATTGCTTCCTGATGCAACGATTTCCTTTTCATAGTCGTCCCCTCTGACAAAATTTCTGGACCACAGGGGGCACAGGGTGAAACACAAGCCTTCAGTGGCGTCGCGCGCCATCTGGCAACAATGCAACTGCTCCATTTAAACTCATTAAATATATCGAATTTTCCTTGTGCACCCCCTGAATTCGATATTTTACATGAATTTAAATGGATAGAATACATTGTTGCCAAATTGCACGCGACGCCACTGAAAGCCTTTCATTAACATGCTTAAGTTCTCACCCTCCATCTTAGTAGAGTGACACTAAATTACCAATATTTTTTGGAACCAGAGTTGTAAAATGCTCCTGAACGCCGGAAGTTTCACACGGTCTGGGATTTTTTCCTCCCAGGATTTCCGAAAAATTTATTCATAAAAATTGGAAAAATTGATGACCAGTTTGACCACTATCTCGGGAAAATATTTTTATCCGTCTTTCCTTTAATTATTCTTAAAATTTCCTCACTTTCCCAGAAATCTCATATTTTTCCCAGAAATGTCCTCACTTTCTCGCAAAATTCGGATCCTGTAGATCAGTCACTCTTGCATCCCTGCTCATCTGCTGTACAACCTTACTTGTAAAACATAGTAATGTTTACCTACTGTTAAGGCTGTACTATCGACGAATTAAAGATTGTCGCGAGATTTTCACACATATTCAGTCATGGTTGTGAGCGTGGGACTTATCAGCAACGGCTTTTCCCGCCCCACCCGTACAGGCCCTTTTGCCTGCAAGGTGTGAGGAGTATGAAGAGTGGCCGAAACGGAACCTTGAAGGCAAAACTCAGCTCGTGAATATCTCGCGACAATCTTTAATTCGTCGATAGTACACTTTTCTCAGGAATTAATGAAGATAATTCATTTTTTTTTTTTTTTTTTTGCAGGGATCGTCTATTTAATGGAAACTATCAGTCGTGAGAGGCTTTCGTTTTGAAATTCTGCCAAAGAACACATTTTGTGAACTTTCGAAATTTTCTGTTTTATCTCGCAATTATTTGAGCTTTCCTGAATTTTCTATTTGTTTGTGACATTGCAACAATGTTCTTGTTCAGATCTTGGCTCTTTAATCTAGACTAGTTTAATCCCATATTTATAGTCTGAGCCCTGACACCCAAACGAGTTAAGAAAAGAGGGTTGTGAACCATCATATAGATAGATTGCAGCTAAGTTTTAGGCTGTGATGGGACATTGCCATCGGAGACCAAATTGTCTTGGGTTTCATATAATGCTTATTTATGAGCGAAGGCTTGACTTGAAGTATAAAGATTTTCGTCCAAGTTCTAGAAACTATAGACACAGTGCTTTTTTTTTTGTTTTGTTTTGTTTTGAAAATCACGTCACTGTGATAATCAGTGGTAAAATCTTAGGTTAAAACAAGTAGATTATTAGCCACTGGAGGATCCAAGATATTGTCCTTCCCTCTCTTTTCCCATTAGAACGCATGTGTTAGAAAAGGATAGAAGAGGGGGCGACAATCACGTGATTGTCTCTGATATTCTGTCCTCTTCTAACACACACGTTCTAATGGGAAAAGAGAGAGAAGGATAGATTCCTGGATCCGCCAGTGGTATTCGCCGTTCATTGAACCAAGCTCGAAAAGGCAAATCTGAAGAAGGTTTGTTAGCCTCTCAAAATTTCTGTTTACTTTTTAAAAGATCTCCTAAAATGACCGGTCAAAACTTATGAGAGATTCTGAAACCACTCTGCTGAGATAACAACACGACGATACTCAATTTTTGATCATATAATGAACTTAGCGCTAAAATCACAGTATGCCGCATAATTTGATTAACTTTGTGACGAAGCTCGACTATATCCACAGTATACACTGCACACATTCAAAAAGTGAAGATTCTACAAACTTTTCGTTTGGGGCTGTATATAGTTTATGAGGATGCAATTCAGAAACTTTCCTTGAGATCTCTTTAACTTGGCTTGGACTTGAAACGTCGTGTAGATTCAATTTGAAATTCAGAAACGCACCTAGAGCCAAAACGTCTTGAAATTTCTCAAGGAAGTTTTAAGGGACTTTCGATTGAGATTGAGACACGAATTTAATTTAGAGACACTTCAGAAACGCACAGTAGTGTACGCAAGTCAAATCTTGCGAGGAGACTTCAAAGTATAGCTCGTTAGCTACCTTAAAATAACTCAAGATTTCTGAAGAATTTCCTATTTACGACGTGCTTTTCTGGATTGCAAATTTTCTCTCCCGACTCAAATCAGTGAGTATTTCTCAAGCTAAGGCAAGTCTAAGAGATCTCAAGGAAAGTCTGAATTGCAATCTTATTAGTGTCGCATTTTTTACTGAGAAGTTGAGTCTCCTGAACTCTACTTTTATCAACTTGAAGAATCAAATTTTTTGGTATGAACGACGGACGTGATTTCCAAATACAATTCTTGTTAATACAAAGCGGCTGAAAAATACTGTGGAAATGGTTTGATTCCAATGCAACGTAAATGGTATCAGCCGGTATTCTAATCCTAAGAGCTGAAAGCAGAACTTTCTCTTGCCCAGAAACTGAAAGTCTTGTCCCGAAAAGAATTCAAATCGAATCACATAGATTTTTAATTCCATTTCGCCAGCTTCTTAGCTGCAGAAAGAAATGAAGCTGAGGAGACTTGGACCGGGGGGGGGGGGGGCTGACATTGAACGTAATTTACAGCAGGCTGATCATACTCCAGACAGATTTCAGCGTTTGAAGAAAAACTCGCTAGATAAAGAGAGAGGGGGAAATTTATTCAACCATACTTGGTAATACGAGTAATACGACCCATTGTTGCGTTTGTAAGTCTCATTGATGCCAAATTTCACGAGCAAGTCATCAAATTTTGAATGAAACCCTCTCTACAGTCTAAATCCAAATTGAAATGCGGTAAAAGCCCATTAATATTTCTCAAAATTAACCACCATTAATTCCCCTCCCCACGATTTTTCTAAGTATTCCTTATTATTTACATATACGCCTTGACATTCGACGTAAAGTAGCTTAAAATCTCATCATATTTTCGCCAAGCTTGACAACTCCGGTGACTTCACACTCATTGAAATGAATCACAGCCAACGTAAAATCACTTTTAAGAACAAAAATGTTCAAAATTTTGGTGGAAAAAATCCCCGTAAAAATCCGGCTTAGCTCTGGAGTACGAAATTATAAAAATGCGGTGATTCAGACCGATAGCTTTAAATGCAAAGAGGCTTTATAATTTCGAGAATTAATGAAATTTTTCGACTGCGGCGTTCTTGCGAACCTATCTCAATTTTATAGATTACTTTCTGGAACAGAACGACTCGGATTAAAATTGGTACATTTGATGTTCGAATTCCCCTGCACCGAATTCAAGAAATCTGGTCACCCATAATAATCAGATCATTTACTGTGAGACTTCTTTACGCAAACTGCCGCAAGAAATAGGAAAAGCCAAAATGCTTTAAAAAGGGAAAAGAATAATGTTAGTTGACTGAAAAAATGGGTTACCGCAAGAATATTGAATGCATTTTAAAATGAATTTTGACAAACTTCTGTAGAAAACTTATAAAAAAAATGAAACCATCTTCATGTTAAAAAAAAATTAAAAAAAAAACAACGAACACAAACTTTGGCTAAGAAAAAAAAATTATACTATTTAATTTTTGAGTAGATCAAC
This sequence comes from Trialeurodes vaporariorum, assembly GCA_011764245.1. NCBI lineage: Eukaryota > Metazoa > Arthropoda > Insecta > Hemiptera > Aleyrodidae > Trialeurodes > Trialeurodes vaporariorum. The sequence continues at coordinate 45,593,743 of VMOF01000320.1, forward strand.
CCATTAGATTATAACTTTCGATTGAATACAATCCTCACAATTTTACTGTAAAATTCAAAATAAAGCTTTCGATTTTTTACCAAAGATTTAAATGGAGCCAAGGTATTCAATAGACATAGGTTGAATGTGGCATTATAGACGTCGCGTCGACGCGACGCGACGGTTCTCCAACAATGCTTTCATCGGTCGCAAATTTGTAATCAGCTGGTGTAAAAAACTAGCTTAGTGTTCCAATCTCTCTCATTTTTCCCCTGACCCTCATGCACAGTTATCTCTTTCTAGTGTCGAATTTCGTATACATGGCCTTGCTTGTAACGAGACATTTTCTTCTCAAAATCGCATTAAATTGATCAAAGAAATTAATTTCTGCTGTATAAAAATAAATAAATAAATAAATAAATACATCACAATATACGATTTCAGTAACGAGAGTGAGATAGCAGTACTTAGAGGTCACGGTCGTGTGAAGGTGTGAGGGAGAGAGATAGGTTGAAACGCCCATCGAACATTTTCACCGGATGACGTCATCACTGAAACGGTCTTTATTACCCACTAATCACTTAATAGTAAATTCCCAATTCTCAAAGAATAAATTCCCGGAAATTTAAAATCACTGTTTGTTATATTTATACTAACATCATACACGGCAGGAACGGCAACATTGTAAGAATAACTGCATTCACAACGACTCGTTGCGATGCATCTATTTATGCATACGGAGCAAACCTGCAACCGCTTTTATGCAGGTGGTGGTCCATCTGTAATTTACGGTGCGTCTTCGTTCCCCCGGCCCCGGCCCCGTCACGCGATCCAAGTAGTATGAAGATGTCAAAATGCGGAAATATCGACCATAGCTGATGACCATCATACCCCTTTCGCCTGATGCCTTGGACTGTTGCAAAAACAAAAAACAAAAAAACAAAAACAAAAAAATGTTGACGTCCGGACCGGTGGTTGACGGATGACGGGCGGTTCATTCCCCATAGATCAGACTATTCAGTCAAAGAGTTTACGTTTATTTACGTAAAATAAAATAAAAAAAAAAAAAAAAAAAAATTGTTGGAGTAGAACTGCATAACTATAGGTATGTATGTGTATTCGTTGGACGTTTTAACGTCAACAATCGAATCGCATGCACTCACACTGAAACAAAAAACAAAGGTAACACAATAGTGGAATCAATCCGGTTGTTGTCGTACAAATTGCGCTCATATGCTCCCATAGTTGTCAAGTTGTCTTACCTGACGCCTGATGGTAACAGCGCAGCGCAGCCAGTGCGCAATGCATTGGCGGATACAGGGGGGGGGGCGAAGGGGCGATCGCCCCCCCCGTTCGGCCAAAAGAGGGGAAAAAGAGGGGCAGGAAAGGGGAAAGGAAGAGAGAAAAAAGGAAAAAGGGGTCTTCATAGGGGGCAAAAATCCCAAGTTCGCCGCCCCCCCCCGTTCGCGAGGGCTGGATCCGCCAATGGCGCAATGTGTCATTTCATAAAGGTCGTCGAGGTCGTCGATGTCGTCGATAGCGGCCAGTGGCGTAGCCATAAATGATTCCAGAGAGGGGGGGTCTACGGTCTGATGCCTGAAAGTTGTCTCAGTTGTCTCAGTAAGTTCAAAATGTGCCAACATTTCCTTTAGAGCGCGGAAAATTTAATTTCTCTGGGGAAATTTTCTATTTGTCAAGGAAGGGGGGGGGGTCAAGGATCTGTAACTAATCACCGGGGGTTAAAAGGAAGTATTAGGTTAACAATTGATCTTAATTAGCTGGAAAACGCGATAAATTCCCTTTGTTTAGGGAAAATGTCCATGTTACGGCCGGGGGAGTGGGAGCCAGAGTACATGCAAATGCAATACGCAACACACGTAATACATCACGTGTTTAATGGTACACTGTGCATTGCGGATTGCATACCCTGGCGCATTGGCGGATACAGGGGGGGCGAAGGGGGCGATCGCCCCCCCCCCCCGTTCGACCCAAAAAGTGTGAAAAGAGGGGAGAGGAAGAGGAAAAGCAAGAACGAAAACAAGCAAAGGGGGTCATTTAGGGGCGAAAATCCAAAATTCGCCCCCCCCCGTTCGCGAGGGCTGGATCCGCCACTGCCCTGGCGAGGTATCTTTGTCTCTGCTAGTACACATCGACAAACAAAAGTGAGTAGGCCGAGGATGAACTCGTCGTAACTTTACGAAAGGGTAATAAAATCCGGTTCGGGGGCAAAATAGAAAAATATCCGCCTATTATCACATTATTACCCCCATCCACACGATACGTTCATGGTTAACTGTGCATTTCGTATGATTGCATTGTGTGCATATCATAAGTTTTATAACTGTACCTACTCTGCACGGTTGGTTAAAGCCGTCTTTTGTTTGTCGAGTTAAAGCGTCAAAGTTTTAAACTTGTTTTATTAGACTTGAATAATAAATCAGAATAGTGGGCGAAAAGAATTGTTCGGTGAATCATAAACAGAACTACTTTTCAATATGTCTGATTACGGACAAAGCGTAGCATCTTAGTGATCGTTTATTCAGAACTTTGATTCCGCATCTTTAATTTGTCAGAATTTTCTTTCAATTCCCCAAAATTTCTATCTAATGACTTCTTTCAAGTTGAGATTTTGTATTTTTTTCGTCATTGACTCGCTGAACTATGCTGAGTCGTTTCAATAGGGAAAGTACATAATTCAGGCCCGTAGTTAGCTCGAGACTACAGAGGGAGGGGGCCGGGGGAGGGGGGTGCAAGTGAACTTTAAGAAGGGCACCGTTTTTTTTCTTCTTCTCATTTTCCTTGAGCTCTCATTTATTTAGAAAAGGAAGGCTTAAGAAGTTACACCAATTATTTCACCCCTTTTAAGCCCTTTTCCAAAAAAAGTTGCCGCCCCCCCCCCCCCCCCCCCCCCATGGACTGCCGCGCCGGTGCAGAGGTGCGGGCTCTAAAGAATTTCTCTCGGATTTTAGAACGTTTTGAAAATGTTGCATTTTTGAACGAATCTTAATCGCACGCAATCTTTATAAAATTAGTCCTCTGTTTCAGCAACGTATAGTGATTTAAAACTTGAGGGAAGCTGGGTGGTATTTCTCGGAGGGTACATATAACGCCGACGACCATAACGCCGAATTCTTAAAAATCTTTCACTCATATCCTCGACCAAAAAGACCGGATAATTAACACCGACGTTCATAACGCCGACGTGCATATCCTAGACGTTCATATCCCCGACGTTTATAACCCCTACGTTACTTACTGAATGTGATTACGGCCCGCTTCGTACGTCTAAATTGCCTTTTGTCTCCTTGTCAAAATCGCTCTAATCACGGCATGTCAAAGAGTTTTTTCTCGTAATGAGGGCTCTGAAGTCCATGTTTGCCTATAGCTTTGAAGCCCAACGATTTTTCAACCGAGGAAATTACTGGTACTTCTATCCAAGAATCCTGGTATTTGTATCATACAGTTCTTAGAAATTTGGATAAGGTAACTAGATTCTGATGGAAACATCCGAATATGCCGGTGAAAGTACCAGAAATTCCTTGGTTGATTGTGCAACTGGTAATGTATTAATCATTTATAGAATTTAGGAACTATTTTCTTTTTTCTGTGCAGAGTACTTTTCTGAGAAAAAAAAAACAAAAAACAAAAAAACAAAACAAAAAAAAACAAAAAAAAAATAAAAAAAAACCAATATGTAGGTTAAGAAAGGAAATCCTTATGAATCCCACACGTTCGCAACTTTGAATTGAAAGCCTCGACCCTGAAATAAAGATTCCTCAAATGTAAAAGAGTATAGATTACAGATCGACCCGGTCTTCACTGCCAAACGATCTTTAGGAGTGTTATTATAACTTACTGTGCAATGATCATAAACCGACTGTTAGTCGTGGATGTTAAAAAAAGTTAAAAGTTAAGGAACTTGGAGAAACAGTCCCCCTCCCCCATGCACCCCCAATTACGAAAGTGCCAACTTTCTTCCTGGAAGAACGAGTAAAGGAGCACTCCTGTCCTACTGTTAACAATAATAATTAAAATTAACCAGGCGCCTTGCCTGCCGCTCTGATTGTAAACTGCACTCCGCTGTTGGTGCGGTTTGTATATTGTATACAGGGTGTAAAAAAAGGGGCGCAGCTCAGAATAACTCGAGTTTGGGTTCGAATTTCTAAAAACGCTGAAACACGGGTTCCATTATTTTGAGGGGGACATCTTTTAAGGGGGCGGATCCGGGGGTCACCGCCCCCAATTTCACATTTCTCAAATGGCGACCCTTAATTTTTATTACATCACGGAAGTCAAAGATCGATTTTGGCCCATTTTCAAAAATTCATAACTCCCGCTAAACAGGTCGGAATTTAATATTATATTAGCTTAAAGTTACAAAACAAGGACTTTTCAGAAAAAAATACAACTGTCCAAGGAACCAGATTTTTAGGCGTAAAAAAAATTCAAAATTTTAGAAAATTTTGAATCAGCTATATTCTTGTAAAACGGCCCGAATAAACAATTTTAGCTTGAAATTCGTTGGTTGCGTCCAAATCAACGATGCTAAGCGCTCAAAAGTCCCCAAAACCCCATTGAAGCCTGAAAGAGAGGTGTTACCTGACTCTGAATTTAGCAGTGTTCTAAATACTGTTTTTGGTAATTTTAATGGTGATTCTGAGACTTTCTTGAGCTTTTAAGCGCTTTACATCGCTTATCTGGACTCAACCAATGAGTTTCAAGCCAAAAACGTTTACAAGGGCCGTTTTACAAGAATATAGCGAAAAAATCAAAATTTTCGAAATTTTGTTTGAAGCCTAAAAATCAGGTTTCTTGGACAGTTGTATTTTTTTCCTAAAAAGTACTTGTTTTTTAGAGTATTTCAAGCTAATATTCTTTTAAATCCCTACTTTTTTAGTGGGAGTTATAAATTTTTGAAAATGGGTCAAAATCGATCTTTGACTTTTGATATCTCGGACACGAAAAACGATATCAACCTGCGGTTTGCGCCAAAATGCTCGGAATTTGATGTTCTTTAAAGTTATGTAATAAAAATTAGGGATCGCCGTTTGAGAAATGTGATTTTGGGGGACAGTGACCCCCGGATCCGCCTCCTGGGGGGCCCGGAATTTGGCTACCCCCCTGAAAGATGTTCCCCTCAAAATGATGGAGCCCGTGTTTCAGCGTTTTTCGAAAGTCGAACCCAAACTCGAGTTATTCGGAGTTGCTCCTTTTTTTTACACCCTGTATACAGCGGTAGTTACACAATACGCTAATGTATATAAAACAACTCTCGTCCGTTATAACAAGATAATGGGAGAGTAAATTACAGGCACCATGAGCCATAGATTTTTTTATGGCCCGGTTTACTACTCCTGAGAACTGATTTATACGTGGTTCAACGCGATTGCACGTATACATATGACTGTCTGAAGAACGAAAAATAGATTTGTTGATTTGTTGTTTTGTTTTTTTGTCGACAAGTCAGAACGGTGAGTCTTTTGACGGGAACGAAGAAGGCAAAACCTCTCTCCCTTCAAAATCTGGGATGTGAGGGGAAAAGTATCGTGTTGTTTCATCTCTCCCTTCCTAAATAATCCATTGAAAAGGAGGAAAGATAAAAAAAAATGAAAAAAGTATAAAAGAGAAGGTGGAAAAAGAAGGAAAGAAACAGATTCCAGTGATCTCAGATCGCTGAAGTAAAATGATCTCTGAACTCTTGACTATGTGACAGTGTTTACTGGTGTTTTTTTCGCAGCCTTTTGTCCATTTTCTTTTCGTATTTATGTATGCTGTTTTTAGGTACGGAATGTATTGAGAACTAAATTAATTTATTTTATGTTTCAGATGTGATACTTTAAACGCCTCGGATTTGAACTCGTTAAACAGATGGTAAGTTTATCATGTCTTGTCTTTTCTTCCGTTTTTTTTTTGTTTTTTTGTTTTGTTTTTTTTTTTTCCATGAAAAATGTATTCTTTTATTTTTTCTTGCCTAAAATTTACGCAAAAACATTTCTGACAGTAAAACTAGGAGAACTCTCTTGGAATTTCTTGACAATTTTCGCTATTTAGTATACCTAGTGGCGTAATTCGAGATAATTCTATCCTTCTTGTTACCCGTTCCAATGTAACGGCTGAAAAAGGATAGATAAAGACGATTTGATACCAAAGTCGTACATTCAAGATGGCAGGGAGCGACAGTAGTCAATGCCCTTTCTAGTTCCTGGAATATGCAAAAATGAGAGGGAGTTTGACAGTAATATACTGGTTGAAACTTTCGAAAATTGGGTGAGTAAATTGAACTTTTGCTCTTTACTGCCCCCCGCCCCTCCGACTTTTTCGGAATACGCCCTTGATTGATTTCCCCTTGTCTATCCTTTTCTAACATGTTATGCGCTTACACTATAGAAAGGGCAAAGAGTGAGAAAGTGTATTTCTAGTTGTGTTACTGGTCGCTATCAAACACGTGAGTTTCCTCAATATACTTGGGTGTTTTGCAAACTTTTTCTACAGCTTTAAGGAGATTCGACTCCTCTAAAAAATCACTTGAAAATAACGTTGAGAGCTTCGAAAAGTTGCAACATCGACATACAAACCCAAAAAAATGCGTTCAAACCAAATTCCGAGACGGCTGTCATAATTTGAGCGAGTCAAAACTCACCAAGGGGGAGTATCATCTAATTACAGCTTTCTCTATGATGAATCACTTTTTCAGCATAGAAAGTTGCGATTATATAGACGGGACTCCCCCATTGTGACCCGCTTATTCGACCGTCATCTTGGAATTTGGTTTAAACGCATTTATCAAGTTTGTAAGTCAATTTTAGAACTTTTTGATGCTCCCATAATGTTATTATCAAGTGATTTTACTCCAGAATAGACTCTCTCTACAAACAGAAAAAAAAAACAAAAACAAAACAACAAAAACACACAAAAAACCGGTTTATTGTTAGTGCTGAAAAAATCTTTTGTAGAAACATGACCTTTGATCCAGCAATAGACTCTCGCAGAGCTGATCAAAGGTTTTGCACGCCTAACTAAAGATATTTTGCTGGGTGTACTAAAGATTTGGTTGGCTCAACTGAAGTCTTTTGCCGGGTCATATTTTTCTACTAAAGTGTTTTTTTTGTTTTTGTTTCTGTTTTTTTTTTTTTTGTTTTTTTTTTTTTTTTTTTTTTTTGTGTGTGTGGAGCAAAAATTGTCGACGAACTTATTTTCTTTCGAAATATTCTAAATACTCGTTTGATATAAAAAACTTTCAATTTTTTTTTTTTTTACTATCAGCTCCTAAAAAAGGTTTTTTTTTTAGATATTGATAGCATCTGAAGGAAAACATTTTGAAATTTTTTTAATTGCGAGATCATCGCGGGTTTCTTTTTCCACGCTTGGAAAATGATGATGACATTCCACTTAATGGCGCCTCGCCCTCCTAGCTTCGAACTGAAACTGTCGACGAAGGAGGTGCGAGTAAAATGCAGTTCTTCGTCCCGCGACCGCAACGCGAGGGGCGCGAGGGCTCCCAGTAACAATAATAATTATCGAGTTCTATAAGCGCCTCTTGTCACACATTCCCGGGCTTTATGGTTATGGTTATATCCTTTGCCTTCACACTGGATGCGGTGAACGCGTCCATGGTTGTGTGTGTTGTGTAGACTCAGTGTCCTGTCAGCAGCTCATAAATATCGATTTATGTTTCATTCACACCGTGTGCGACGCTCCATGGTCTAAGATTTTAAAAAAAATGTCCAAAAATTATTGAGAAAAAGTCATAGTTTTCGACCTTTGAAACTTTTCAGTGATATTTCAAAGGGTTTAATTACTTTTTCAAAAAGTGTTTGGTGATTAGAAATTAATTTTTGAAAGTTTATAAATGAAAAATATGATGAGAAATTTACTTACTGATTTTTGGTCACTTCGTGATGATCTTCTAGACCTTAGTGCGACGGACGTCGCCGTCGGACGGGGCGAAAGGATCTTTTGGATCTCGATTCTCGCCTCAGACGCGTCTATTTTTGACCGCAGCCGAGGATTATAAAGTCTGGAAAAACAAGAGGATTTGAAAGAATTGCAGTCATCAGCTCCACTGGCGCAACCAGGATCTTTTCTATCTCTCTCATTTCCCATTTGAATGTATAAATTAGGAAAAGGACAGAAAGAGGGGGTTTTATCCCCTTGTACATCCTTGTCTAGCATACGGTTTTTAATGGAGAAAAGAGAGAGATGAAGAAACTCTCATTCCAATTCCTCTGAGACCCCTCTCGCTTTAATCCCGTGTCCCCCTGTCCTCCTGTCTATTCACACTCTCTCAGGTTTACTCGCTTAATGGACTGAAATTTCGTATCGACTCCTATATCTACTAAAAAATGAAAATTAAGTTAGGGGGAAACAGAGAGAATAACTAATGGAAGAAAAAAATGGAAAACAAGAGCATTTTTTGGTCGGAGTACACCCCCCCCCCCCCCCCCCCAACCGGTGGCGCTAGATTGACCATTTTATCCCGTAGTCCTGTACGAGCTGTCAAGTGTTCGTCCTCATAAAGCTCAATGAACTATTCTGAATGAACTCTATTCATTCCTTCCTTTAATGCGAAACTATTTTATTTTTAAGGGGAAAGATATGTTTTTACAGATAGTACGTTTCTTATGGAGTTGGATGGCGGTATCTGTAGTTATTTCAGTTACTTCTGTCATTCCTGTCATATTCAAGATAAATCGGATGGCTTTCTGTTGGAGAAAACTAACTTTTCCGTGTCTGTTGACGCCTGACGGGATCCAACTACGATGGGTTTCCTCTGTCCAGTTAGCTTTAGAAAGCTGTCCAATTCATCTACACATTTTGAAACAACTAGATACCGTGATAAAACGTTATGGGAAATGAAGGTCAGAAAAATCACAAAATGATCTGTTCAACTCTCTTTTTTCCGTTAAACATGAAACGTTTTCGCATTTCTAGAAGGAATGATTGTGATGGAATTCATTCGGAACAGTTCATTGCGCTTTGTAACAGCTTTTTCATAATTTTAAATTTTTTAAAATTGTTATTTTTTAATTTCATTTTTTTTCATTTTTTATTTGATTTTTTAATCGCTGGAAATATCAGCATAACGAACCACCGTGTGTGGGTGACTGGACTTTACTATTGCTACTACTACTACACCACTACTACTACTACTTTTTTTAACTTATATTTTCATTTTTTCATTTTTTTCATTTTTTTTCATTTTTTTCCCATTTTAATTTTCTATATTTCATTTCTCTTTCCGTGTTTATTTTTAATTATATTTTATTTATTTGTATTATGTAGATTATTTTATTTTCGTTTGCCAGTTCTGGCAATCAGAACCGCGTATGGCGCCTGATTATCGTGGCTCGGAGAGACACGCTTTGCACGCCTAGGGACGGAATTATCGGATTTGATTGAGTTCGTCCGTCATCACGCGGCTGTTAACCTAGAGGCCTGATCATAATTAATTATACGGTCAAATACGGTTAGGAATATGGAATACGCACGGTTATTCAATTCTCCACGAAGTGTTTCCAAGCTCGTGCTTGTCCACTCGCATAATTTAATATTTCTTCTTTTAATCGTCATAGAGTTCTCATCGCGAGCACGTTGAGCGCAATTCCGGCCGTCTCATCGCTGATACAGTCTCTTTCAACGAGAAATCTAAAACACTTTCTCCTTTCATTTCGTTTTATTACTTTTCCCCTCCCCCTCTATATTTCATTTTATTTATGGTTTTTACTCTAACCGCAGATCTCTGTATTTTGGCACGCCCCGACCGCGGCCCGGCCTGGCCCAACGATGCAGCGTACGCTTATCATCAGTCGTAATCTCTGCGGTGCTGCTGTGGTCCGATGTCATGTCGCGGAAAAAGTGCCAAACGCGCAAAAAACGAATAAAAAATTATAAATAAAAGAGAACCTTGTTCCCTTTTTAATACTTTGATAATCCGAGTGATATATCTGTAGGGATTGAATTTTGAGCTTGAGCAGAAACAGAAACCATTTTGGGAAAACTCCCGGGCCCCGGCCGCAACCCGGAAAAAATGGGCGTTCAGCGTCCTGGATACACGCCCAGAGAACATTCAAAGGAAATTTTGAAAAAGTCATGAATTGGTCTTCAATGCATTTGTTTGACCCTCTGAAGGCGATCGGCAAAAAAAAAAAAAAAACAAAAAACAAAAAAAACAAAATCTACACAATTTCCAAATAATTTTTTTTTTTTTTTTTTTTTTTTTTTTGGTCTTAACCGGGAATCAATGGCATCCCAGCAAATGGATATCGCGAAAATGAAACAAAAATATTTAAGTAAAACTGTAAATTTTAAAGTTTTTTGTTTGACGGGAAAACTCCTATAAGTGCCTTGGAGACTTTCGAATCCGACCTTTTTCGCAGGTTTAATGGACAAAATGCAACGTCGCAAAATTGCATGCTAACGGTCGGTCAAAGTACTTTCCTTTAAATGTATTTTTAAACGTCTACAGTGTTAACAACAATAAAAATAAGTACACCTGCGATACGCAATATTTCCCTTTTCTTCCTCGTTACGACTTGCGGATCTTATATTCTTGCTCTGCGATGCAGTCACTAATCGGTTCGAGCAGACAATTTCTCGGCCCTGCGTTTGACGGGTGTAGTGGACACCAGTGCTGCCATATTTAGCGGGAAATTCAAAAATTGTTCATTGAGTTACATGAAAAAATGCGTATAAACACTCACAAAACGGCACCCTATGGTGGACACGCTTTCATTTTAAGGCGTTTTAGTCCGCAAGTTGGAGTCAGTCGCAGTCCGACCAACTTAACATTAATTTATTCGACAAAACCGAGTTATAAATTTTGGGATTCGTTTCGCTCATTCAGTTCCGACTTCGGAGTGACAGTTTTAGAGGATGCTTAGTCCGCCAACGGTAGTTTTACTACCTTGGGTAAATATTTTACAACTCATTCCATTCAAAAGACGTTGAATTATTGATTTGGCATATAGGCTCGTTAAACTCGGTGAGATAAACTCTTCGTCTCCTCAACTGTAGGAAAAGATGGAGAAGGTCATGGGCGCCCGCAGCGGGGGGCAAGAGGGGCACTTTCCCTCCCTGGAATTCACAAAAGTCAAAATTTCACGGTAAAAAATGAAAGGATAAAAGAAAATGCAATGTTAATCAAAGGATTAATAGTTAACAAACTTCATTATTTGTTTATTTTGTAATTTTAACCCATTTTTTGCAATGAATATATTAGAATGAAACATTTTCCTTGATATAATTTTTGTCTGCTGTCTCTTTATCTATTACATCAAACACGTCAAAATTATTACAATTATTTGATACACCTACCATGGCTTAATAAGTGTACGCCATTTGGATGAAAAATAAAAGTTTTCCCTTTTTCCCTGGGGGAGGGGGAGTCTACTTGACCTTCCATTGAGGTTCAACAAATTTTGCCCCCCCCCCTTGGAAATTTTTCTGAGGGCGCTCATGGAGAAGGTTAAGAAGTAAATTAAAGAGAAATCGTTGAAAGTTGAGAAGATTGGAGAGAATGAGAAAAAATTAGATAAATGAGACTGAAGAAGAAAAAAGGAAGGTAAAGCGTGATTAGGAGTATTGGGATAAGATAAAGATTAAAGGGACGAATTTTAACAAGTTTCTTGACTTTTCCTCGATGTGAGGTGTGCACTTTGTAATACACGAAGGATTAATAGAGGTATCAACCAAATCCGCCTTGTTGGGATGTAAGACCACAGCGTTGCCTATTGGTGCCGTTATAAATTCCAAACTTGCTTCCATTATGGCTCTTATGGGAGTTTCCGTTCTGATTGTATTATTCTACGGTAAGAGAATGAAAATGAAGAGAAGAGGAGGTGGAGGAGAATAGGGTAAAGCAAGGAGGAAAAAGGTAAAGACGAAGAAAGAGAAGGAGGAGAGGGCGAAGAAGATGAAGAAGAAACCGAACAGATGCGTCTTCTCTTTGCAGGAAAATAAGAAGTCACTTTTTATTGGGCTCTAACTAATGATCCGAAGTCTCCTCGGAGAGAGGTAATGTCTTAAATCCATATTTTCTCTTTTGGTTTATTTCTCCTCTTTTACTCATAGAGTCATTTGGCAAGGAACCAGCCACGTTTTGCCACAGAGCGTGCCGCGTGCCGAACCCGCGCCGTTCACATCTCGGTTTTTTCTCTCTTTATTTCCAAGCTGTCAGTCACCGTAACACGAACTCTCGTCTTCCGGCTTGAATCAAATCGAAAGGCTGAAATTACTGCAACTAAATCAAAGTCCCTTCATTATTAAGTATTACTTTTTATTGTCCGCTGCAACAATTACGGCATACAGTCGTTGATTAAATGATTCCAAGACCTCTGCAGACAAATGCTGAGACCATCAAGAAGGGTCTCGATGGAAATCAGTTAACCCCTTATGGACCAAGCTCGAGTCTACTCGTTTTTCTCCTCGAGTCTATTTCACATTGATTCAGTCTTCATTTCCGATAAACGCGATTATCGATGAAAATACTAACAACATAAGCGCCTTCATTTTGTCATATAGGCAATTCCAACTCCACCTTGTACGAACAGTTAACTATACCTTCCCTTTTTAAACGGAAGAGTGCACGGAAAAAAAACTACGGTGAAATTAACCATACGATAGCTGATTTTGGCACCTGCTAGATTTTAAGGCAATATTAACCAAAAGTATACTATGTTTTGACTAGGTACTAGGTGATGTTACCTGATTGCATGTCGAATTTACTCAAAGTATCGGTAAATGTATCATACTTCTGGTCAAGTTTGCCATAACATCTAGCAGGTGCCAAAATCAGCTATCGTATGGTTAATTTCACTAATCTTTTTTTTCCGTGTGGTGTTCTCTTGAACTAACATGGCTCTCAAAGGGTTAAGGATTGGATAATGGATAGGCACGACACGGGGGCAGAAATTTGAATAATGGCGGTCAAAAATCAGCAAGTTACAATGGGGCAGTTGCAAGGGTCCGAAAGTTAGTGTTTTTTATAAAGAAAATGATACAACTTGATGAACTGAGAACAATGATGCCTTTGGTTTTTTCTTAAGTGTCCCAGTTGTGGAGATACACTTGTGGTACTGTTGCAAAAAAGTGTGTGCGTAGTGACGTCACTACGTGGAATTCTCATTTAAAACAATGTATTTTGGGCCGAAATATCATCTCGGGAACAATGGAACTTAAGTAGAAACCGAAGGCATCTTTGTTCTCAGCTCATCAAGTACTTTCATTTTCTTCATAAAAAGCACAACATTTCAGACCCTTGCAACAGCCCCATCACCTTAAATAATTATTTTTTTAGCGCTGAACTGATTTTGTAGACTCTCTGTGCACACTTTTCAGATTTTCAGATGGAATTTTATATGTTGTAAGTGGTTAAAGTAAATTAAATTTGGTCCTGGGAGCTTTTAAATGATATGTTCATGCACTTTTAACTTTCTAATTTTTGGCCACCAAATCGGTCATTTTTTCCACTGTGACGTGTCTGATACTTAATAGTAATGCTTATGGGTATGCTTTCGAGGAGTCGTTTTTACCTGCTTCAACTGGCCGTAAAACTGACGGCTTGAAAATTAACATGTTGAATGCAGCTTTTCAAGCACTTTACAGCTTGCTAAGAGGCCCATATTGCTGCAATACTCTGTAATGCGGGATAGTATCGGCCGTTAGCTAAGCGCTTGCTTCATGCCTGATTAGACGGCTTCTTTGTTCTTTGGACATTTGCTTGGTGACTGAAAACGGTCGTTTTAAAGTTCAATCGGAATAGATTTCAAGTGAATTCATTCGTATACTTTAATCACGATAACTGAACACAAAATATTTCCTGTCAAGATTTTGTGTTTTTAGCAAATGAAGACTAAGCCGAAAGAACATGATAAATCCTTTGCCACATTGTACTAATTTTGCAACCCAAAGATTTGGTTTGCTCAACTATAAAGTCTTTTGCTTGGTCATTCTTCTATCGAAGGTTTTGTAAGCGCTGCGCTACCAAAGTGTTTTTATCTGATTTTCCTGTGCACAACGCTGTAAGCAAAAGTTTACAATAGACCCTTTAATATCTCATCGCACGTTACAATTTCATTATTTTCTAACAACTGAATGAATGTGATTTGACCCCATTTATTCTAATCCGTTTTGCAAAATGCAATAAGTAGTTCACGAACTTTAAATTCATGTTTGATATTGATCAATGGATTGAAATCGGGAACTTTTGTTTTTGTGAAATTCGGACGGAACGTTTTATTGCTGCGGACAACCAAATATTATTGACTAGGAGCAACATCATTCGAATTTGGAGAAACGCCAAACGAAGAATGAAGTAGTAAATTTTCACAAGGTCGCGCGCGTTGAGTGGTCGTCCAATATATTTTAAGATTTTGATGTTTGCTGCGCGTGCGTCTCTAAAACTACTTTTCGCGAGTTCATTCGTCAAAACTTTTCCTAGTCCTCTGTTGCCAAATCAAAATTCTACAGCGTTTAGTCGAGGGGAGACGACGCGCGACGCGACGAGTCCAGTTGATGACGACGTAGACCCAGTGCAGGAATTCAACGTTTGTTTACGTACGCATTCGTAAACAAACGTACGCAACGTAAGGTCATAAGTTGATTCTAGAGCACATTTAAATTTCAAGATGTTATCGCAGCCGGAAGCATTGATTTCGATTCATATAAACCTTTTTTGATCGGATCTTTTGTGGATTCGATATTTTTCGTGAACATCACTAAATACTCGCGTTTAAGGTGGCTCGTGCAATTTGGCAATCACGATGTCCCATTTAAATCTATTGAAAGTATCGATTTTTTGAGGGCGCAGTAGAACCTCCTGTAGATCGATTGTTTTACTTAAGTTTAAATGGTGAGAACACGTTGGTACGTTGGTGCCGCATTGCACGAGCCGCCACTGCACTGCCTTACAACTAGAGTCCCTATGGTACCGTTCTAGAATTCATCCCTTTATTGTCTCGATGCAGAAAAGATTATGAATAGCAGCACTTTCCAATGTACATAGATATACAGTATCACAGGATAATGTAATCTTTTTTGCACGGATGCAGTAAATGGTTGAATTCTAGAACGCTACCTATATACTGTGAGAGTTGCGCCATTGTTGAACCCATTTCTGATTGGCTCTCAGATTTAGGCTGTCAAGAAGGCTCCAAGAGGCAAATGCAAATGGCGGAGGGTTTGTTTACTTTTCGCGCACTAGCTTTGATTACACATTTGAAGTAACAGTGACCGTAGTAATTATTGTAAATTTTTCCTCTGCTTGAATGTTATTTTGGAGAGCATTATCTCTTTCAATAACGACCGGTATTGTCGAGAATCTGAACCTAACCTATAAGAGATAGCGAAATAGCGGCAACAGAGCAGAGGCAAATGGCCATCCGCCATTTGCAATTTGCCTCTTGGGGGCTTTATTGATCCGCTTCTTCTTCTTCATTTTGAGAGTCTTTTCGCAACTCTCATAGTATATAGGGACTCTACTTACATAACACAGATTAATACAATCAGAATGGTAATTGCTATAGTTCTAAAGTAGCGAATTGAAACATTTTTCGTCTTTCGGTGTGCATTCAAAACGGCGGACTTATCTCTGCCGCTATCTTTCGCTTTGCTTTGCACGGGGAGGGATGTTTTCGTAGGCGTACCGTGACCAAAAAAAGTGGGGGGGGGCTAAAAAGTGATGACTAAAGTGGTTTAAAGTGATGACTTCCCCCCCCGTGCTTTTTAGCCCCTCCGTAATATTTTATCCCCGATTTTTAGCCCCTCCACCCAAAAAAGTGGGGGGGGGGTGTAGCCGCCCCTAGCCCCTGATACGCTACGCTTGTGGATAATTTGGAACTTCTCAAAAAGGCGTACTAGAATAATATTTGATGGTAAACGGTAAAAATAAATGAATAATGTAAAAAAAGGCGCATAGAATTGTTTAGAATGTGGGATTTTCTTTTTAATGCTTTACCCTAAGTCAGCACAACGCGGTCAATATGACTTTTTTGCGGACGTGCAGTAAACTGGAATAGCGGATGTTTTTCAGGGGATAGCGTATTATTCATAAACGAATTAAAATGTTGCACCCCTGTCGATTCTTAGAAAAGTGTGTTTATAGTATAACACGGTAAGCCTTTCACGAGGTTCAAAACGTCAAGACTAGTGCAGCGTTTACCTGCAACCATGAAAAGAAACTTGGCCCGCAAACTGTTTTCCTCTTTCCCTTGCATAATTTTAATCTATTTTAACCACTTATAATCATATTTCTTCGGTGCTTGCATTAATATAATACGGTTAATTTACGGTTAAATTAATATAATACGGTGCGTTTCGGTCTAACCCTTGATCTTTTGATCGTTTATTACAACCTCATTGGCTCAGAACCTTACAATTGCAAATAACACTCTAAAAAGTGTAAATATTTGATGACATTAAGCGCGCAGTAATTATGTTTACGATGGTGTGACTAAGCGTTAGCATTCGAATAACCAGCTTATGTATTTGATTTGAATAAATGTGTCACATGAATGTCCGCAGAACAAAAAAAGAAAGAAAAAAAAAAACGAAAGCAACATTTATTTTTAGGGCAAGTTTAAATCGCGTGTCGGTGGTCGCGGATTAACTGAGTCATTCTCGCGGTTGGCTCAAGAGAAAGTGTTTGAGTTATGAAAACCATTATTTTGTTCAACTGTTCCAACGTATATCAGACCGGGGCGGGAAAATGGATCACAGTTGAGTTTCCATGTTTTCGTCAAGATTTGTTTTATCGCTTCAGATAATTTGTTCTTCTCCCTCAAATTTTACAGCTTTCTCGGTCTAAATCTCATCTATAGGTCAGTTGTACCGGTGATTTTCAGTACATTCCGTAACCATATAGAAAGAAGGTCCTCGATAAAGAATCTATACGCTCTCGAAGCGATACATTTTATTACTGAGTAGGTGTTCCCTGTATACATTCGATCATTCATGAAAGTGATACAGGTTTTTTCCTATACCTCATCGCCCATGTAAAAAAAAAAATGCCTCCCGGCAGGCCGGTAAGACGAAGTAGATTCCATGCTTGGTTACATCATTTTTTCAAAAATTTAAATATAGGTTATAATTTTCGTTAATTTTTTTTTATTTTTTTATTTCATCAGCTGCTCAAAATCCAAATATTATTGTGAAAAAGATTATATTACCAATAGAGAAATGTGTAATCTTTACAATGCAAGTGAGAAATAAAAGCTAGGTTATATAAGTTTTTCACAAATTTCAATAAATAGGTTATGTTATGATTTTCTTTGAATTATTCATTTTTTTTTTTTTTTTATCAGCTGTTCAACATTTAAATAAAAATACCCATGAGAAAAAGATTATAGTACCAAGATAGAAAAATGTGTAATCTTTGTAACGCTAATGAGGAATAAATCTGAATAAGAGCAGCTGATCAAACAAGAAAATAAATAAATAACGTACCTAAGCAACAGTGCATGTGTAAAACAAAGAACGAGCAATTATACCAATACACTACCCTTGTCTTTCACATGTAAAATCCCATAAGAAACTAAATAGCTCGTAAAACACGTAAAACACAAGGAAAATTTAAGAAATGGAGCATATGAACTAAAAACATCCTCCACGATATATACTAAAATTTTTGAACCAAAAAAACAATTTCTTCATATAAAAACACTGCCAAAAAACCCGAAAAACACATCACTATAACTCGCTTACAACGCAAAAAACGAAAAAATGACTCGAGTAAAAAAGTTGCGTATCAAAACGGCTAACATAAATTTCCCAAAAAAAATTACTCAAAACAAACACTCCTAAAAATAAACCTCAAAAACACATTTTACGACTCAAACACGGCCCATAACGCGAAAACTAACTGTCGGATTTACACCATCTTCGAACTCATCCAAGAATTAAACCCAACGAATAGTTGAGACAAATTTCAAAAATAAAAACCAAAAATTACGAACAGGATCGTGGGACATAAAAACGGTAAAACTGGCTGAAACATACATATAAACACACACACATATATATATATATATATATATATATATATATATATATATATATATATATATATATATATATATATATAAAAGTATAAAACAATTCTTAATTAGCCCACTAATATATATAACAACTTTAAACGGGATAAAGGCTATTATTAATCAATAAGACGGGACATTTCGGGGTATCACAACCCCATTATCAACCGCGAAAAAAAAAAAATAAATAAAATAAAATAAAAGTGAAAATAATACAAGGCACAGGTGGACATCTGTGACATCAGGGACATCAGGTGACATCTCAATCGAACATCTGTGTTCCCTGCCTAAAGAGCAATTTTTACATGCCCTTAGATTTTGCGTTTCTTCAACTGTGTTCCAATTCCAGGATAAATTTTACCAGCAAATTCGGGGTTTGGCCATGGGGGGCTGTGTGTCGGCAGTGTTGGCTAATATTGTCATGGAAGATTTTGAGGTGGATATTCATGCCTCAATTCCGTTTTTAGTTTATTTCTATAAGAGATATGTTGATGACTTGTTTTTAATTGTTCATCAAGACAATGTAAATCCCACTCTGCAGTTTTTCAACTCAAAAAACCCTTCAATCCAATTCACTTTGGAGGAGGAGGTAAATCAAAGCCTGAATTTTCTTGATCTAACGGTGATACGCAATAATAACAATATCAGGTGTAAATGGTACCAGAAGCCAACGTCATCGGGGCGATACGTAAATTATTTGTCGGTGCAGCCTTTTATTTTTAAAAGGAATATTATTTTTAACCTTGCGCAGCGTATGTATCGTCTCAGTGATCCTCAATTTTTGGCTGAAGTATTGCGTGTTGGCCGACGGCTTTTGAGTGAAAATTGCTATCCGTCTTCCCTTGTTAATAATATTTTTAATTTGGTTCCGTACTGTCTTGGAGATGATCAATATTTTGAAATGTGGTGACCGGGTTTGTAATTCCCGCGCAGATGTAGGTAAGCTCAGCGCTTGCTATCACCATTTTTTCCTTCCAGAGACCGCTGGTGATGGTGATCGCTGAGGGTTCCCGTCTAGGTTTGTATACTCTGTGTCTCGATTTCAATGGCCTGTCCACCTGTGCCTTGTATTATTTTCACTTTTATTTTATTTTATTTTTTTTTTTTTTTTTTCGCGGTTGATAATGGGGTTGTGATACCCCGAAACGTCCCGTCTTATTGATTAATAATAGCCTTTATCCCGTTTAAAGTTGTTTTATATATATATATATATATATATATATATATATATATATATATATATATATATATTTTATATATATATATATATATATATATATATATATATATATATATATATATATATATATATATATATATATATTTTATATTATATATAATAATAATAATAATAATAAAAACTTAAATGGGAATAAGGCCGCGAAACAATAAAATTAAAAAATCAAGACGTTTCGGAGGGCTAACACCTCCTTTATCAATTGAAAATTAAAAAACCAAAAAAAAATTAAAAAATAAGAGTCATGCCATCACGATAACAACGGCCATGACTAAAGCTCAAACCACAAACAAGTTCTCATTTGAAGGAAAAGACTACACAGGCAAAGAATAGTATCAATCACCAGCTCTATCTGGACGAAAAAACTGGTGATAAGCAGAGCTTAATCTGGACACGTCTGCGCGGCAATTACAAACACTGCTCTCGTGTTTCAAGATTTCTATCATTTCAAGGAGATTTCTCGCGAAATCATTCCTCTCGAAACCTAAAATTTTCGCGCCATGGAAATCAAAAGTATGACCAAGAGAATTTTGATGATGGTGAAGAGCAGTTTTTTCATTTTGGTCATACTTGTGTCCATTAAATCTTTTACTCAGTATCTGTTTAGTTTGCCCGATGTAGCTCAATTCACAATCGTTGCACTTAATTGAATAAATTACAGAGGACATTTGGCTGCTATCAGTCTTAGATTTTAAAGGTGACAGTAAGAAACAGTAAGAAACAGTATATATATATATATATATATATGATGAATACCTTTAGAGTTGGTCAGACTCTAAAGTTTGGAGAAACAACAAAGCCAAAAAAGGACTTTTTTGGCTTTGTTGTTTCTCCAAACTTTAGAGTCTGACCAACTCTAAAGGTATTCATCATTTATTTTTTGGCCATTTTTTGTGTGTTTTATTATATAAATATATATATATATATATATATATATATATATATATATATATATATATATATATATATATATATATATAATTTTCAACGAGTGGTATTTTCTCACTCAGGGGACCATGAAACGTGCTCATTTGATAAAATTTCCCGAAAAATCCAACATCGCACCCTCTGCAATAAGTAGGAAATCTACTTAAAAAAAAAAAATGGTTTTAGCATTTCTCCCACTATTCTCTTTTCTGCAGTCATTTGTCTGTTTTTAGCTTGCTCTCCTTTGCCTCTGGGGGGGGGGGGGGATTACTAGGTGCACAACAGTATTTCAACCTTGGTAAGGTACCATGGTACTGTTACCAGTGGCGTACGCAGGATTTTTCTTGGGAGGGGCTCGCACTGATGAGCGTTTGACTGAAAATTGTTCCCCCCCTTCCCCTCCACCCCCAAAAATCGGAGGTCTGGGGGGGCTTTAGCCCCCTTAGCCCCCCCCCCCTGCGTACGCCACTGCGTGTTACCAGAATTCTGGTATTCTGCCTACAGTCCATGAAAATGTTGAGGAAATTCTGGTCCTGTGACTGTGACCATATTCTGCAATTTTCTGGTAAAAGCACTATATTATCCTCGCCTCGGTTGACACAATTACTGTTATGCTTTTTTAGTAATATTGTATTAGATTACCAGGATTTAGGAATTTTTTTAAGCCAGGATATTGGAAATAAGAAAACTGTCATGAGCATCAATAAGTGCAAGTGAGGCAAATGGATCTATACTAGGGGCTTGTGGACGCTTCGCGGCCGTTTGTCATTTTATGGGTTTCGGATATCATGAAAAGGATAGCCGTTCACAAATTTGTCAACATTTTTAAATTTAATCTTAGAATTTCCGGCATTTATCTGGAAGAAAAGCGTTAACATCCTTGCTGGCCAAATGTGACTGTGCATGGAATAAGTATAAAGATTAATAACTCCCTCGACATAAATTTTACGGACTAACCTACCACTCAAACGCAACTCACTAAGCATACAGCAAAATTCCCTTCGAATATTATGCGGCTCTAATTCTCAACCGATTTTGTTCATTATGGGCTCAAAACAATTCATAAAAAAAATTACACAAGTCATGCCGACGATCTTGGATTTTGAATTTTTTCGTTGTTTTCAATAAAAAATGCCAAAAACGCGACTAAAGCCCGAAAGTTGACAAGTGGCGCTATCCGTACACGGAAAAAAAGATTAGTGAAAATAACCATACGGATACCTGATTTTGGCACCTGCTAGATGTTATGGTAAACTTGACCAGAAGTATGGTACATTTACCGATACTTTGAGTAAATTCGACATGCAATCAGGTAACATCACCTAGTACTTAGTCAAAACATAGTATACTTCTGGTTAACATTACCATAACATCTAGCAGGTGCCAAAATCAGGTATCCGTATGGTAATTTTCACCGTAGTTTTTTTTCCGTGTAGAGCAGAAATCTGGAAAAGTCATATCCTGGAATCACCTTAAAATGAACTTTTTCCATGGGGGCTCCTATGACAATAGAAATTTGAAGCGTCGGAGGATGCAATCTCGAGATTTTTTCTGTTGAAAAAAGGTAAAATTCGAAGCTTCGGTACGGGCATCACGTGCTCCCGTGCCTCATACCCCCCAGATTCGCCACTGACTTGGACCTATAACCCCCTGGGTCCTTCTTCTGACAAATCGGCAAATAAAGCACCGAGAAAGCAATCGTGCGATGTCTACTAATAAATTGTTCTATAGGAACAGAGACAACGGTTCATTGATCCGCTGATCAATCGACTGAATAAAAGAATCCGCCGATTCGGAAAATAGAGACGGGTTTGCGTTGCCGCGGAGCAAATTACTCAACGTGCAGAGCACGGATTGCACCGAGTCATCAGTGTCATCACCCTTGCTTTTATTTTCTTCCGTTTTATTGTGAATCAAACGGGCGTAGCTCATTTTGCAGTCGTCACTGTCAAGGGCGACCCCGCACCTACCCACCTTCTTCTTCTGATTGGTTCATTTGAATTCTTTGATTCCGCGCTCTGTGATGAAGCTCAACTATAAGTATCCCCCCCCCCCCCATTCCCTTTCTTGGAAGTTTACATTGCTCCTCGCGCTTTGCTGACATTTTCTCTGCCGTTTTTCGTTTATTTATCCCTAATTATAATCACAAATGAACTGTTTAGCTCGAAATGAAACTGCACAAGCAGCTTATTGGAGTAAGTCTTGCGTCGCCGTCACGTCGTGACGATTTAACGCAACCCGCGTTACACGTAGCCCGAACCTGTCCCGATTTTGAGAGATCGAACGAAATATAAGGAAACAAAGGAAAAGAAAAGTGAAGAAAAGGAGAGGAGAGGAGAGGAGAGGAGAGGAAAGGAGAGGAAAGGAAAGGAAAGGAAAGGAAAGGAAAGGAAAGGAAAGGAAAGGAAAGGAAAGGAAAGGAAACGAAAGGAAACGAAAGGAAAGGAAAGGAAAGGAAACGGAAGTTTATGATGAAGTCATAATGGTTTTTTTTTTATTTATTATTTTTTAATGTGAATGCTGTATGAGAATGTAACATATATATATATAATATTATAGAGTCAAAATATTAAAGTGTATTGTAGTCTCGCAATCTTTTACTCAAAATGCATTTTTGATCAAGTTTAATCTATAGGAAGATAACTCAGCTGTTATTCCTTCGCCGTTAGAGGCAAAAAAAAGTTTCCCGTGGGGGTTTTTTTTTGTATCCCCCCAAGTCAAAATTACGGAACTTTCTTGTTTGCTCGTAGACAACTTCGGATTCAAAACTTGATGTTACCCAGGATCAAGGAATTGCAGCACTTTTAACATTGTATGGCACAACTTGATCGACGCGCTCTTGTGCATCTTGATATGTCGGCTCGTGTTTAATTTCAAACTGCCCGAAGTGCATTCGGAAGTAAGTATTGCATGCTACCGAGCGTTTGTCGGCACTGTACGAAGCGTCGTCCTGTCAGTTTTTCTGTTGCCATATTTCCGTACAAAATTCGTCAATTTTGAATTGATTCAAAATGGAAGTGTATTTACTTACGGTCTCGCGAGTTGGACAGTATGGCAGCACTTCGCTCAGTGCCGATTGCGTGCTATGTTGCTGAAGGAAAACTCGCAGATTCGACTATTTCAGGGACTATGAATCTTTTTAAGAATCATTCACGGGAAAATAAGACTGGTACCATCTACGCTGATTTTGGTGTCAGCTATCAAGTATGTGGTAAATGCAATATACATTATGGTAAATTATCTTAACTTGTTGGTAGGTATATACATTTTACCACCATTTAGTAAAATTTGCCATACTTGATAGCAGACTCCAAAATCAACTATGCAGATGGTAAATTCTACCAGTTATTTATTCCTTGTTCACTGACAAAAAGATAGCACTAATGTTTTTCTTCTAAAAAAGGACGACCAGGTAACATGGATTCTTATAAAATTAAAAAAAAAATGACGTGCACATGGAATTATAAGAGAAAAATTCATTCGATTCAATAGTTAAGGTCTGCAATTTGTAAAACTACTTCCTATTGTTAATTTAGCGTTGAAAGGGTTAAATCCATATACTGACAGGGGCCCGAGAAATTTTCAGGGCGGACGGTCCTTTGTTCTTGACTCTTAATTTCGAACCCATTGCTCCTGATTCGTTGAGGCTCCACCAAACGTTACAAAACAAGGACCTTTCTTCCTAAACATTTTTTGGTCCAGGGTGTTGCTTGAAAGCGCAAGTATGCGGTTAATCCTTTAAGGATCAGGTTAGTTCAAGAGAACACCACTCCTCCGCATCTACAAGAGAAGGTAGTTAACTGTTCGTACTCGGTAGAGTTGGAATTGCCTGTACGATGAATTGAAGGCGCCCGACGAGACCTTATATCTTGTAGGTGTTTTCACCTATATTTGCGTTTGTCCGAAATGAATACTAGAGCAATGTGAATATATACTATAAGAGATAAAGAGTAAACTCGGGCTTGGCCCATAAAGGGTCAAAAAGGTCTCGGCGTTTATCATAAATGACGAAAAATTTTACCGGGGGGGGGGGGTGTTAGTTCGAGGAAAGTCTGCGACGCTACTACTACACCCGCGAGCTGATAAGCGAAGCGTAGGCAATAAATTCACTAATTTCAGGAACAGAAAAAGTTAACGAAATAAACAGCTGAGAGAGCCAAGGAGATGCGACACGCGAGTAGATCAAACGGATGAGTCATAATAAAACAGCGCGACTCGACGCGACCGAGAATTTATCGAGTAAGTTGACAGTTTTGATAGTCACTTTCTGACTTTCGCAGTCTCCTGTCTCGCCATGATTTTTATCGCACTGACATAACCTGCGCCGCAACTAACCTCAAATATAATATTTCCTATACCCATCACTACCGCGAGATATTTTAACCAGAAAAATAGAGACCCAGCCAATGGCGTAGCCAGGAATTTTTCCTGGGGGGTCAGGGGTCCGAAAATTTTCAAGGGGAGAGTCCATAGTTACCTATTTGGTAAAATTTGTCTGAAAACGCAAAAAATTACCTTTTTTTTAGGACAAATTTTGGTGTCCGGGGGGGGGGGGGGGGTCCAGACCTCCTAGACCCCGCCCCCGGCTACGCCACTGGACCCAGCACACCGTATACTTTCCGTGTTGGAAAAGTGAAGCCAGTTTAGTGGCCACAATTTGGTTCGGAGTCACCGGCTGCAACGATAAACAATCGCCTGCTGTTGCTGTTGAGTGGTGAGCTCAACGAAAGGCAGTGATTGGTCCGTGGTTCTAGAAACGAAAACATGTTTCGCTTGTCGAATGCAAACCACGCGCTCATCAAACAGCTGTAGGCGACTATTGGTTGTTGTTTCGATGAGTTCCGACCAAAATTGAGCAGGAAAAGCTTTGTGCTGGGTCTCTATTTTTCTCTGATTATAACACACAAAACAGGCATTCCTAAAAACTACGGGTCGGTTTTTTGGAATGTTGGTATTGCGTGCTATAATCACGGTAGCCATGGGTAGTTAATACATTACGTACTATTTCAGTCTAGCATCAGTACTTGGTGGCAATACCACCACCACCCCCCCCCGGCCCCCACCCATTTTCAGCAACGCTGATTTTCCGCACATCAACTTTAAGTTTTTTGTGTTTTACTGTCTCCCAAACCAAATAAATATTATCTATAAATAATCTCAATTTTTATGAAGCTGTAAAGGGTATGTTTGTATTTTTTAAGCAGTTCAACTTATTTTTGAATTAAAATTTAAGTCTCATTATTTATCAAAGAAAAATTTCACGCGTGACATTCTAGTTCTTCATTAAAAAAACTAGAGCTAAAAACAAGTAAAAGTATTGAAAACCAAGGGCTCCCCTCCATTCAATTCGGTTTAGAGGTTGTACCCAATGATGACTTATACTCCAGATATGGCACTCGCTAAAATCTTGTTGAAAGCCTGGCCTTCATTGCTGGAAGTCACCCACTGTCCCACGGTTTGATTACGGTTTGTCAGCCGACTGGCCCACCGCACCGGTCCAACGGGTTTCTCGCTCGCAAAAAACTTCAACAAACCGTGGGCCAGTGTCAAGGTACTTATACTTAACAGGTATGCTCGACTCGCTTCCCGCGTCATCTTCAGTGGCGCGCAGTTCAAAATAATCAGCCAAGATAGCCGACGAAAGAAGAAAACAAACCGACTCTCACTCGGGCGACACCGAGTTTCGCCGACCTCATTCGGGAGAGCCCGAGTGAGTCGGTTTGTTTTCTTCTTTTGTCGGCCATCTTGGCTGATGATTTTGAACTGCGCGCCACCAAAGATGACGCGAGAAGAGAGTCGAGCATATACCTGTTAAATATAAGTACCTTGGGCCAGTGTATAACTTCGAGCAATGAAGGCGCTCAACAAAATTTCGATATAGCTAGTGCTAGAGTCCCTATATATGAAAGAGTCTCGCCATATACGAGGTTCCATCTCTGATTGGCTGCTGAAAAATGAAGAAGAAGAAGAAGAAGGGGTCTATGAAGCCTGGAGGCGCGCCTCTTGTTTACATCTTCATGGAACCACCTTCACTGCTGCCCAGCTTTGAGGAAACTTTCGGTATTTTTGGCTTGTACTGATGAAATTTGAATTAAAAGTTGATGAAAATGTGTTCAGAACAGAATGAAATTCACGCATTGTTTTTAAAACAGGTAGTGAAGCCAACGGGTATTGGAGGTTAGGTTGACCTAACAAAGATTACTTCCACACGAATACATGTATAAGTAATCTTTAGCGGGAAGATCGTTGGATAAAAATGTAAACAAGAGGCGCGCCTTCAGGCTCCTCAGACACCTTCTTCTTCTTCACTTCTGTTCACGTGTCTTGACTCTTTCATATATAGGGACTCTAGCTAGTGCCATATCTGGAGTATGGGTAATCTTTGGTTGTACACCTCCCCCCCCCCACCCCGCCTCTTTGGAAAATTTTCAACTGGCGCCCATGCGAGCTACTGCAACTCGCATTTGACCCTCCTTAATATCAGCTTTACAATCAAATCAGTGTCGCGCCGCAGCTGCAGTGGTTGACAATCATGAGCATCTTCCATTGGCAACCTGCTGTCTGGTCGTCGAGTGCCAATCCAGTACCGACACCGACTTCGACTCGACACGACACGACATGACACTGCACTGACTCGATTCACGGATGACTCATTCGACAGCCAATCCAATCAGCCTGCCTGCGGTCATGGCACACCGAGTGCCTTGCCATGCCGCCGCATCGCCCGCGCGGAACCGCACACTGGAGCGAGTCAATGGTAGAGGCTGGACATGATGTGGCGATTCTAATCAGGGCTGCCATTTTGCGTATAATCAATGCTATTTTTCTATTCACCGATGATTCCACCGGTTGAGAAAAGATTACACAGTTCACTTCAGTGTATAACTGCAATGCACGAAAATACTCTGATCTGTAATGTTTCCTTAATCGGTGGAAACTCCGTTGATTAATGAAAATATCCGCAAGTTTTTTAAAGTCATCGACGACTCCACCGGTTGAGAAAATATTACAGATGCGAGTATTTTAGTTTATTACAGTCATGCTCTGAACTGAACTGTGTAATCTTTTCTCAACCGGTGGAATCATCGGTGAATTGAAAAATAGCATTGATTCTACGCAAAACGGCAGCCCTGGTGCGTATACATCTTTGTCAATACGCAACCTAGCAGTTTGAAAATGGTTTCGTTGGTTTCATTGCAAAATTTTCTTATCAGAACCACTCTTAATGGGGCAGTTGCAAGGGTTTGAAAATTCATGTTTTTTATAAAGAAAATTAAAGTACTTGATGAGCTGAGAACAATGGTGCCTTTGGTTATTTCATAAGTGTCTCCGTTTTGGTGATACACACGTGTAAAGTTGTATAAAATCGTGAGCGTAGTGACGTCATAACGCGGAAATCCCATTTAAAACAATGTATTTTGGGCCAAAATCTCATCTCCGGAACAGTGGGACTTAATTAGAAACCAAAGGCATCTTTGATATCAGCTCATTAAGTACTTTAATTTTCTTTATAAGAAACACAACATTTTAGAGGCTTGTAACTGCCCCATTGTTTGTTTTTTACTGTAAAAACCTTCAAATTTGCATTTTTAGTCATATGTATATTTCATGTCCGACCCCTTCCATTGACTCGCTCCAGTAGCGTACCGAGAGTTTCTTCATCTCTCTCTTTTCTCCATTAAAAAACGTATGTTCGACAAGGATGGACAAGGGGATAAAACCCCCTCTTTCTGTCCTTTTCCTACTTATGCATTCAAATGGGAAATGAGAGAGATGGAAGAGATCCTGGTTGCGCCAGTGACTCGCTCCACTGTGAGCCGCCGACCGCCGACCCAGCGAGTCATTGACCCAATGTCCGTCGCGTATTTATCCACTGTGTGCGAATACTCTCGACATTCGAAATAAACGCAGGCATCGGCAGGCATCGATATTCGATTATATTCAATCGGACATCGGGCATCGACCATCATCTACCGATCGATCTTGCTGATGTGATTTGCTTGCTGATATTTGTTCGATTCATTTCTCTCCTCCTCCGTCTAGCTCTCGCTGCCCCCACCCCCGCCCCCGCCCCACCCTCGCCCCCCACCCCCGCAACGTACCCTCCTGATCACCTGACCCCTCAACCATGGCACCACAGCCGCACTATGGTCTCGGCATTTTCTGGACGACTGGGAATCGATTATTTGAACTTTGAAAGTAGTTGCAAACATTTGTTACATCGTTATGGACCTTGGCGGATCCAGCCCTCGAGAACGGGGGGGGCGAACTTTGGATTTTCACCCCCCGGAGACTCCCTTTTCCTTTTTTTTCTCGTCCTTTCCCTTTTCCTCCCCCTCTTTTCCCCCTTTTTTGGCCGAACGGGGGGAGGGGGGGGGGTCGCCCCTTCGCCCCCTCCCCCTGTATCCGCCAAAGGTTATGGAGCAGTTCCTGCCCTAGGTTAAATAGCGTAAAAATCGCAATAAAAGCATCGAAAAGTCCTCAAATCCACTCATAAACTCAAAAAATGAGTATAGGGAAATTCAAAGGTACATGGCGGTCGAATGAGCGGGTCACAATATGGGGGAGTCCCATCTAAACTTTCTATGCTAAAAAAAATATTTGTCATACAGAGGAAGCTGCAATTAGATGGGAATCCTCCATTTGTTACTCGCTCATTCGATCGCCCTATTTGATCGCCCTATTTGATTTTTGTGAAACGCATTTATTGAGTTTGTGAGAGGATGTAGAGGGTTTTAGTAATGACGACTGTTGGTGATGAGCTGTCCAAACAAAGCCGGTTTGTCTCTCTCGCTCTCACGTGACCCCCTTGTACTGCCATCTCACTCTAATTTCAAAAACCGTATATAGACACTTATTTTGTGAAATTTTATGGCAGAAATGAATTCCTCGAGTCATTTTCATGCGATTTTGATAATAATATGTCGTCAAACAAGGCCCTGTATACGAATTTCGGAACTAGAAAGATATGGATATACATGGGGGTCACGGGAGAGTGAGTGAGATAGTTTGGAACGCTACGCGGGTTTTATCCCAACCGATTGCAACCGATGAGCGCATTGTTGTGGTTGTTGGCTAACCGTTGACTTTGCACTAAAACCGTCTATTGAGACTTCGATGATTTCAATATGATTTTCATGAAATTTTTTCACAGGATTTGACCCTCTGCTTTAACCCTTTAAAGTCCAGGTTAGTTCAAGAGAACGCCACTCCTCCGTTTATGCAGGGAAGGTAGTTAACTGTTCGTACTCGGTGGAGTTGGAATTGCCTATTCCACGAATTGAAGGATCTTGATGAGACCTTATCTTGTAATGTTTTCATCTATATTTGCGTTTATTCGGAATGAGGACTGAAACAATGTGTAATAGACTAGAGGAGAAAAACGAGTATACTCAGGCTTGGCCCATAAGGGGTTAATGCTGTAGCAAAAGTTTGCAACTGACACTAAATACATTTCCGGAAGAAAAGCCTATAAACCGACAGGTGTGTAGTAATTTAACAGTAATTTCAAATCCTCCATAAAAATCACAAAAATTCAGACCCATGCGTATGCCCGTTTCAAACTAAACTGAAAGTAGAACAATTAATTGACTGTCCATTGAATATTTTTCCTCAATCAGAATCATCGTTTTTAAACTTTCAAAAAGTTGACGCCTCTTGGTATTTAAATTTGGACCATAACGCTCCGAAGCTGACTGATGCACATAAGTGGCGTAGCCGGGTGGAGGGAGGGGGTCTAAAAGTCTTGCCGCGCCGCCCCCTTTCACATCAAAATTTCCCTTCAGAAGGTAATTTTTTTTTTTTTTTTTTTTTTTTTTTTTTTTTTTTTTTTTTTTTTTTTTTTTTTTACGGAATTTTAAAATATTTTGGAATCCCGACGTCAGCCCCCAACTACTTTTAGACACCCCCCTCCTCAAAAAGTGTGTTTAAGTTGCAAAAAACCATGGTTGCCGAATTGCACGAGCCACCACTAGATCCAGCTGCAGGGACGACTCCGTGGGTATAGAGCTCCAGAATTCGCCCGGGGGAATTCATCTGGGGGTATAGATTATGGATTTCAATATAAAAATCAGATTCAATTACAGTATAGCTGGGTGACGTCACAATGGGTAGAACGGTCCATTGAGTTGATTGACAGCTCACCTGTACCAGTGGGAAATAGTGAACGAGTGGGATGGCGAGGGGGAGGGGGGAGGGGAGGACCGGAAGGAAGTACGGTTCATTGCAAATCGATCTTTCACTGCGGGACGAGAATCAGGACTCAGGAATAGGGAATCGGCAAATGGCAGGCAATGCAGGATTGCAGGCGGCCAGTGGATTCGCAGTTGTGCGGGTAAGTTGTTCGACGATGTTCCGGTTATTGCTCGTCGCACAGTGATCATGTTCATCAGTGGCTTAGGTGCAATTGCACCTGCTGAAGATCGATTGTTTTACATAGGTTTAACTGGAGAGAATACGTTGTTGCCTCATTGCACGAGCCGCCACTGGCTAGAGCCCGCCTGCTCTAGACCTGCAGGCTGATTTTTAAAATCAATGGCTGGTAAAATGGATAAATGAAGGTCTGCTATTGGTCCCTCCAAAGCGTTTATCGAAAAGTAGAGCTCTATAACAAAGTATTCCTTCTCTACATTCGATAAGCTATCCCCTTGTTCCAAGCAACCTTTAGTCGTCCTTTATTTCGTCGTCTGGGATGCTTTATGTTTATTCTTTTTTCCACAAATCTAAATTCGAATTTTATTTGAAAACTTCCTCGTACACCAACGAACTTTAACTTTATAGAGGCAAAACCATGTTTTCAGTCCTGTCTCGAAGTAATAAGATGTTGCATTGACGGTTTGTTTACCCCCTTAATTTTAATCTTAAATCAAAAATTGTAACTAACCCTTTATGGACCAGGCCCGATTATAATCGTTTTTCTCCTCTTAGTCTATTTCACATTGTTTCAGTCTTCATTCCAGAAAAATGCGAATGTCGATGGAAACACTTACAAAATAAGGATTCCTCGGGCGCCTTCAATTCACCGTATAGGCAATTCCAACTCCCCCAAGCACGAACAGTTAACTACCTTCCCTACACAAACGGAGGAGTGGCGTTCTTTTTAACGAACCTGGCCCTTAGAGGGTTAATTCATTGGAAACTGGTATTAAAGGAAAGTTCAAGTGTTTTAGAATGACTATCTGGACGTATAGAATTCAATACAACTATCTGTTAAGAGGATTTCGCTTACTTCCGCCGTCTGTCACTTCCTTCATCGTGTAAATTCTTCCGAAAAAAAAAGTTTTATTGATTTCTGTGACCAGATAGCCACTCTAAAACATTCTCTCCTTCATTTCAAACCAATTTCAAATTGTTCCGTCCCATTCCCAACTGTTAATGTGTGGTAAAAACTAATTGAGGAGGCAAACCAATAGAACCTGTGAAAATATCCTTGAGATATTTCCACCTTGGCTGTCTCCGTGGCGTCTTCCAAATTACGTTCTAGAAAGTCCCTCTAAGTACACATATACATAGTTATAACTCGTTGACGTTCACTCACTGAGTGACTCGCCGTCCAGCCAGCGGAGATGAGTCTCAAATAATGTGTGAAAAGAACAGTCGATCATAATTCTGACTCTAAAAGTTGAGATGGAAGTTCGGCGTAAAAATAAAAGTTTTTGATTAATTACCGAGGAAAAGAGAGTAATTCTATCTAATTATTTCCCTCGTACGTAGCTGCTTCGACCCTGCAGAGCCGTGCCGCATAAAAGTTATGCTGTTCTCAAATTACTAGAGAGCATGTTAGTTCTGTTCTCAAAGTCTCGGCCTGCCGGAGGAAACTTTATACTATCATGAATTGACCTCCTTGTACCACATCAAAGGCATACTTGAGGCTGCAAAGTCCTTGTCATGAAAGACGCGATTCCTTCAAAAATCAACTTTTTTACAATAAGTAAACACAAATAACCGTACATGTTTTGAGGAGCAGACGGATTCTTTTGCGATGCGACTTTTACGCTCGGTTTTTTGGGCCCAAATCCAAAAGATCTCGTACACTTTACTGTACTCTCCTCTGTCCTCATCATCCGGTGTCTTTTAGACATATAATGTGGGGCCTTTGTCTTAAGTCACTCCGTACAGGGATGCGGCCAATTTGTGACCTCAGCAAAACGGGGGAAAAAGACTGGTAGAATTGACCATCTGCATAGCTAATTTTGGAGTCTACTATCCAGTATGGTAAATTTTACCATCATATGGTAAATTTTACCATCATATGGTAAATGCAACGTACCTTGTGGTGGAATCAAGAGGTTCTCTTAATTTACCACAACAAGATACGTTGCATTTTCCGTGTGATGGTAAAATTTACCTTACACGGAAAAAAACTACGGTGAAAATAACCATACGGATACCTGATTTTGGCACCTGCTAGATGTTATGGTAATGTTAACCAGAAGTATACTATGTTTTGACTAGGTACTAGGTGATGTTACATGATTGCATGTCGAATTTACTCAAAGTATCGGTAAATGTACCATACTTCTGGTCAAGTTTACCATAACATCTAGTAGGTGCCAAAATCAGGTATCCGTATGGTTATTTTCACTCATCTTTTTTTTCCGTGTACTTGATAGCAGACTCCAAAATCAGCTATGCAGATCGTAAATTCTTCCAGTCCTTCTTTTTCGTGTACCTGAAAAATCTGGAGGTGTCAGAGAGTGTCACAAAGTCAGAAAAAATCTGTATAAAAAAGTCTGAAAAATTAAGGGAGTATTTCGTTCGAAAGGCTGATGAAATGGAAATGTTCGTACTCAAACATCTTGACTTCCCTGTGTCATTACGCTGTGATAAGACTTAATGATGTGTCAAAATATTTCTATTTTTCATCTATCGGTTAGATTATTTATTACGCTCCTTAGTCCTTAATTAATTTTCAGATAGATAAGGAAACCCAATTTATTTAATCGGAATTTCACACTGTAACATTTTGAAATCACGATTTACGAGCACGAGCAAACTCTCTGTTTTCTAACTTTTATCAGCCATGTTACCAGTAAACTCTATTTTTTATCTTTTTCATCAGCCATACCTCCAGAGTCCTCCTCAGTTGCGGTTAGAACGTAAAAGTGATGAGCAGAAGAGAGGGGGGGGGGGTTGTTCAACTCTTTTTTTTTTTTTTTTTTTTTTTTTTTTGGAACAGTTTATGAGTCCGTCATACGTCATTAAGGCCCCATGGACAAAGATGGAAGAGAGAAGAAGAAAGAAAGATGAAACGGAAAAATCACATCCATGTCCTTCTGAGTTGACAAGATCTGATAGTGAGTCCATCAAATCTTGTCGCCCCGGCCATCAGAATGCGTGAACCTGGGACCTCTGAATTAGCGGTCAGTTGCGCCAACCGCCAGACCACGGAGGTAGATTAACTCACCTGTTCCTATTTGGTTTTTGAGTTCCTTCTGTTTCCTTGCAAGAGTTAGGAAACTTATCAGAAAATAGATTATCAAGTCAAGGAATTAACAGTAGTGTTGAAATACCATTATGTCAATATCATAACTCATATGTGCCTCATAGTGATCACCCATACCACACTCTGTCTTAACTCCCTCCTTAAAGTGAAAAGGCTTCCCACAAAGCACGCCGGCCTTGAAGATTCAAAGATCTATCTGTTTTGACATCATGGTGGTGTTTCATTTATTTTTGTCTTTTAAACGCTTCTTACGCCTGACGTTACTGTGAAAGATATATTCTATTGTTTTTGTGTTTTTTAGAAAAAAAAAAGAAGTACATATTTTCTTTCTTTGTTTAGGTTGCAACAAGAAGAAGAAGAGGATAAAGAAAATAGGTCAATTGAAGAATCAGAAAGATTAAAAACTCTACAAAGTCTTTCAGACGGAGCTAAAAATATGCCAGGTATAAAATTTGCTACTTTGTGTGTCTTTTTAACCTTACCTTGATTTCCCTTTTTTCATTTTTTCATTTTTTTGTTTTTTTGTTTTTTTTGGCTTGGTCTGAAAGTGACTGATCGTGTGGATCTATTATTTTGGTTCTCTATATGATAATGGCGAGTGTTTTTCAAAATTCCATCCTGTACTTTCGTTTTCCTTTAACCCCAGTCTCAATCCGGTCTCAGAAAAATGTTTCCAGAATAAATCTTCTCATCACGAAAAGTTTGGTCGTTTTTCAACCGTTTTTAAAATTGCTTCCGAAAAGTAATACTTTTTTTCCGAAAATCCCATAGAGAATGAAACTTATTTTTATTTACTTTTGGTCGTATTCAAAGCTTGGCTTGTTTCAGATGCGCGCTGGACCGTTATACACCTCCCCCTCTCTCCCGCTCTATCTCTCTCCTCTCTCTCTCTCTCTCTCTCTCTCTTCTCCTCTCTCTCTCTCTTCTTCTCTCTCTCTCTCTCTCTCTCTCTCTCTCTCTCTCTCTCTCTCTCTCTCTCTCTCTCTCTCTCTCTCTCTCTCTCTTCCTCTCTACCCAAAACGCAAAGAACTGGAACGAAGTTGGCGTGAAAGTTTCTATTTTAAATTCATGGACACTTTAGTACGAAAGTTATTTTTCACGCCTGGTCTGGCTGTCTCAAAGAGGAAAATTATTTCAAAGATTTTTCAGATTCTGAAGAAGAAGAAGGTGTCTGAGGAGCCTGGAGGCGCGCCTCTAGTTTACATTTGTATCCAAAGATCTTCCCGCCAAAGATTACTTATACATGTATTCGTGTGTAAGTATAATCTTTGCTGGGTCAACCTAACCTTCAATCCCGTTGACTTCATTGTCTGTTTTAATTTACAGTGAAGATTAATGTGTGAATTTTATTCTGTTCTGAACACATTAATTCCAATTTCAATCGAAAATATCATCAATACAAGCTAAAAATGCCGAAGGTTTCCTCAAAGCTGGGCAGCGGGGAAAATGGTTCCATGAAGATGTAAGCATGAGACGCGCCTCCAGGCTTCACCCCCCTCCCCCCCCCCCTTCTTCTTCTCCAGTTTTCAGCAGCCAATCAGAGATGGAACCTCGTATGGAGTGACTCTTTCATATATAGGGACTCTATGTATACCTTCTTCCCCTGAAACGCATCTAGCGATCTTACAAGAATGTGAAATAAAAAGAGGTTTTGGTTAAAGGGCGCGCATCATTCGTTACTCTGTCATTCAAGTGAACTATTATAACTCTATTCTTTCGAGGGTAACATTTAGCCCCTTCCAGTGGCGTCGCGTGCCATTTGGCAACAATGCAACTGCTCCATTTAAACTCATTGAATAAAGCGAAATTTCATTGTGCACTGTGCACCCCCTGAGTTCGATCTTTTACATGAGTTTAAATGGATAGAATACATTGTTGCCGAATTGCACGCGACGCCACTGGCCCCTTCTACTCTTCGACCCTCGATTCCTCTCCTTTCGCATCAATCATTATAACGTAGGCGACAGGTCAAGTGATCAAGTCAGAAAATTGAATCTTTTTGCGATTCACGCCCTAAAAAAATTGTAAACAATGAATTTTCCCCCCCCCCCCCCGTTCAATTTATCGATTTCCCCGCGGTGTCATCATGTCATCGGCGCGCGAGCTTTAACCTTTGTGCCTTCGCCCATTGTGTTTCACAGACGAGGAATTAATGCATGCACGAATCATTAATGTGTTTGATGTGTTTATGAGGTAGAATTCACACAGCTTGGATTTATCGGACGATCAATCATCATTAGTCACACGGCAAGGCACCGCGCAATTTACACTCTTCATCGCTCGGTTCAGTAACACCGAAAAAAAGTCAAGAAACTGACCCTTGATGCCAAGTTTTGCGTGACCTGCAACTTGCAATTATTGGAATCCAGGATAATCCAATAGTATAAAATACCACTCTGAAAGTATCGATATCGATTGATTGACCCACTCAGCAACCAACCCAAGTTAACCCAAGTTAGCAACAGCTCAATGGAGCTGTTGCTAACTTTTGCTACAGGCTTATTAATAGTTGATACTGGGGTAATACCCAGTAAAAATAACGATTAGCGCACTAAAAAATCACGGAATCCACTCCTAAACTCACAAAATGCTTTTAAACGCGAGACCGTAATGGCGGCCGGGACCGCGGTTTGCATTGGGTTTCCCTATCTTCAATCAGCGCCATCTACACGAGGTAGTCTCGCAACACCACACAAGAAGAAGAAGAAGCATACAATTGCCATAAGAAAACCGCGGCCGCGATTATGGTCTCGCCTTTAAAAGCATTTTGTGAGTTTAGAAGTGGATTTCGTGATTTTTTAGTGCGCTTATCGTTATTTTTACAGGGTATTACCCCGTTAACAACTATTAATAAGCCTGTATCAAAAGTTTGCAACAGCTCCATTCTGATTAATAGAACTTGTAAATTAACCAATCGTAGCTTTTGAAGCCATGATCAAGCTATGATTGGTCAATTCAAGAGGTCCATTCATCAGAGTTGGGCAAATGGGGGTGTTATCGATTCCACGATTATTAATTAATCGGAAATTGCGAAAGCTTTGAATGGTAAATAAACGTAATCTTCGCCGACTTAAAATAAACTTTTGGTTCATTTCGAAGTCTTCTACTTTATATCGGCTCTGATTACCGTAAAATCAGCCCAAAAAAAACAACGATTACGACGTGTAATCGATTAACACCTCCATTTGTCCAATTCTGCCTTTTATGCAAGGACTCTATTTGATGGATGACGTTTTTCGGTTCCCGATCGCCGATCGGTGGATCGACTGACGTTGCGTTGCCTCCGAAAGACGTACTCCACTGGCGCAACCAGGACCGCTTCCATCTCTCTCATTTCCCATTTGAATGTATAAGTAGGAAAAGGACAGAAAGAGGGGGTTTTATCCCCTTATCCATTCTTGTCTAACATACGTTTCTTAATGGAGAAAAGAGAGAGATGAAAAAACTCTCGGTGCGTTACTGACGTATACTCTATTCGTATATAGCTAACGACCGTAATAGGCTAATGCACCTACCTTTGTATTATTAATCTATCTTGAACCACTCTATGAAAGTCTCCCATCACTAACTATCAAACGCATTTCATATCAGTCCAAAGATTTATTGGAGTGCTAGTATTTGCGCAGTTTTTTTTCAAATAATTGTTTAAAAATAGACATATGTTGTGTTGCTCCCTCGGTTATCTTTCCCTATTGTTAGTTTGTTTGTTTATTTGTTCGTTTTTCTTTTAGAGAACTGTGCAGAGTTCTTGAGTGTTTATAGTGGAACTCAACGCCCCCCCCCCCCACCAATCAAATGAAACACTGCAGTCGCTCAAACTTATTCTGACTTTATTTACGAACCAAAATAATCAAGATTGAATGAGTTATAGCTCTAGTTTTACAGATCAAATAATAATTATGTATAGTTTCAGTTTAGAGTTTATTCAGTCAATTTTGGAGCTTGCTAATGCTGACGTTATTTTCAAGTGATTATACACTATAGACTTAACCCTAACTCCAGCTGCAGCAAAAGTTTGAAACGAACCCATTCGTGCCTCTGATAGAATTTGCGTCATGGAATACTTTTACCTGATTGGGTATACTTCAACTTTACGGCGCAATGTCTGTTGAATCTAATTGGGAGAGATTGTGGATTTCAATTTAGTGCTCCTCAAAATTGACTACTTTTTTCCATAGTGCGGTATAAGAACGTGGCCGTGTGATGTTAAGGTGATTCCAGGCGAAACTTTTCCAGATTTCAATCCGATGGATAGCGCTTCTATAGTCGCTTTTGGGATAAGTCGTGGCATTTTAAAAGAAACGCAAAATCCAATAACGTCAGCATCTGCGAAATTTTTTCATGGATTTTTTTGAGCCCAAAACGAGCAAAATTAGTTAAGAATGAGATCCATAAATTATAAAATTCGTATCGTCATAAGCTTAGTGAGTGCGAGTGAGTGCAAGTGATAGTATATGTCTATCAGCCTCACTTGCACTCATTGAGGCATATGGAAAATTTCGTATTTCATAATTTCTGGCTTTATTTTGGAGTGTTTCAGCTTGAAACTTCCCGGGTATCTTCCTGAAGTTGCTCGAAGGTGCTAAAGTTCCTTAAAATTTGTGCTTTTAGCGTAAATTCGTCAATTTTAGTCAAAAACTGATGACTTTTTGAGCAAGCGCGACGTGGTCTCAACGGCTCGAATTAATCGACCCCGGAATTGTCTTAGGTACTTTTATCGTTCAAAATCGTTTCATCGACAAAGTCATCGTTTTTTGACATTTTCCACTCTAAATCGAGGAAATCCCACTCAAAATCCGAAGGCACAATAAAAATCAGGCGTTGAGTTGAATTCTTCTTTCAGTCTTCGTTCGTGTATCTAATATCAAGCTTCGTGAATAGCAGACCCAGGTTTGTGGCTAGAGCAGTAGAATAGTTAATTGTGTCTTGAAACTTAAGACTTCATTGTTGCCAGTTCGTACGTATTCGAATTGAAGAAACAAATGTTTGTCACGAAATTTGGCATCAATGCTGTATCCTATGAGTATAGACTCACGCGTGGGCACACAATAATGTTGGCGGTGAGGTAACTTAACTTTTTTTCTCTCTCTATCGGGAGGAAAATTAAAGTCAAAAGGCAAGACGCGATGCGCATCTCCGAACTGCTCCATTGTTGCCAAATTAAAAACAAACAAGTAATTAAAAAAAATCGTTTCAAAATTTGTGCTGATATTCACTGTTGTTTCAATTACACTGAAAAAATAGTTCTTAAATTCTAGTAACACTAAACCAGAAGCGCAACGATTTGTAAACCGCGGACAGTTTAGTTTTTTTTTTTTTTTTTTTTTTTTTTTTTTTTACCAGAAAATTCTGTTGTTACTATATCAGAATATGGGCGCAGCACCAGACTTTCTTAAAAAAAAGTCAAGAACTTTATGGTATACAAACATTAGAAATTCTGGCAAAAGTACTTTATTGGTTCACTTATCGTTGTGTTTCTGGTATTCTTGCCATCTCTTTTTTACTTTTTTTCGGTGTACTATCGTTTAACTGTCTTATTTTAAAAGTTACTCTTGAGTAGCCTTTATAAAGCTGTAGCGATAAGAGGAAACTTAACAATGTTTGTCGTAGCAATATCAGCAAATTCATAAATTGATCGACCAATATGGTGCGTTTTTTTTTTTATTCACCGGTGCGCGCAGCGGTGCAGCTTTACTGCACCGTAATGTTTTTTTTATTCCGGTGCCGCAGCACCGAAGTGTTTTTTTTAGTACCGGTGCAATGCACCTAGTGCTGCTCCGGTGCAAGCTTCAGTGCATCGGAGTTGAAGACCGATGCACTGGAGCTGGAGCTCCGGAGCTTCTGGTGCTGCACCATACAGCTTCAGTGCAGCTCCAAAAGCTCCGGCTTATCGCACCGGTGCGGATTCCGGTGAATAAAAAAACGCACCAATAGCGTCACTCATACAGTTTAAGTAAATGATCGGCCTGCTAAATGCCAGTCTCATTATTGTCGTATTGCAAAGCATCTAATCAACATTGTTTTGCATTTTTCAATATTTTCGGCAACGTGGCTTTCCTCGCCACGAGGAGTTCGTTGATTATCCCTGTTCTCTGCTATATTCTCGTGTCTTCTTAATTTTTGCAAAAATAATGACCTCGAAATGAAGTATGCGTATGTATCATGTATTTCTAGGAGAATGAATCATCCTATATTATGTGTTGTAGTTAAACGAGCATCAGCAGGATATTCTTTTCAAGAACAGATCAACCTAAAACTTTTGGAGATTACTATTTAGAACCCCCCTTATTCCCCTTCCCGACAGGACGAGTCTCGTTAATCACATCCACGTGTTCTATTTAAAAAGGAAACAAATTATAACTACAATTTCATTTAAGAGAAAATGAAGGGAAACATTCAACCGGTCTAACTTTGGAGTATATATTTCCATACAAAATTTAAAAAAAAAATCTTTGGGGCCATTTTCGTTTTGTTTTTTTTTTTTTTTTTTGAAGTATCAAGTTTTATCAACGAAAAATTAACGACACATCTGTGTATTTTATGTTGGATTGTTACTGGCGCTCCCATCGCCTCATATATTCTGCCTAATACTGAAGACCAGTGGCGTAGCCAGGAATTTTTCTTGGAGGGGGGTCCGGGGTCCGAAAATTGTCAAGGGGGGAGGGGTCCAAAGATACTAATTTGGTCAAATTTGTCTGAAAACGCAAAAAATTGCCTTTTTTTAGGACAAATTTTGTTGTCATGGGGGGGGGGGTCCAGACCCCCTCGACACCCCCCCCCCCTTTTGGCTACGCCACTGCTGAAGATGTACCACAATAACGTCTTATAGTTTTTTATAGTTTCGATTAGAGTCCATTGATGGAAATATTGTATATTGGGAGTACCGACACGACGCTTTATACATTTGAAAAGAGTCGACCGCCTGTACGAATTCAGAGGTGAAGTTCGACAGTGGACCGCAGTGCAGTGGTCCGGACCAAGGTCCATATACATAAGGTCTGGCCGGTAGCTTTCGGCTCCCCTCGTTGGTCCACAGTTTGGGAACCACTTCTCCATTTAAAACCATTGAGCCAAGATGGCGGCGAACTCGGGAAGAATGTTAAAGTAAATGGGGGTATGGGTTCCCAAACATTGGATTTCCCGAGATGGCGCTACCGGCCAGACCTTATGTATATGGACCTTGGTCCGGGCAGGCGAATTTGCCGGCATTCCGGTTCGTTCCCATACATACGTTCCTCTACTCATCGACTCTTTTGTGTTGAGCCTTCGATGTCGTCGACTCTTGCTCGCCTTCGTGAAAGCCTAAAACCAACGACCAATCAGAACTCGTTGAGCTCGTGTCGGGTACTCCCTATACAATATTTCCATCAATAAGGGACTCTAATTTCGATTAAATTCTGAATCGCGCCTTTTAATTAGCATCAGAATTTCCGTTAATGGTTGCCTCCCAACCAAAACTTTTTTACCTGTGCCGCCCCCCCTCCCTTTTAACAGTAATTAACTATTACCGTGACTGTTATACGAGTGTTTACGCACCGTGCGCAGACGTGACTTAAGTTGAGCTGAGCTGAGTGATGACTGATGCGAGCATGGCGGCTTGCAACTTGTAAGGATATGACCATAGATTGCATATTACAGTAATGCACAAATGCATAAATGCACAATGCACCACATTAACACGTCTTATTACGTCGTACTCGATGCTCGTGCACCGCGCGGTATCTTCCTTTTTCCATAACCGCGGAAGGTGATGTACGATGTCATCGCCCCGCCCCCGCCCCTTCCCCTCCTTCCGCAGGAAACACCCCTCCCCCCTCCCGCCTGTCAGCTGCGGCCGCTGCAGTGTGTCGGTCCTTATCTACATCAAAAACGCTTCTCAAGGTATCAGCCCTCGAAGCCGCTGCGCTGCTCGTTCTGTCAGGAGGCAAAAGCTCTATGAAGAGAAATCATATTGAGTCATTCCGGACGGAATGTTTCATCCGTTACATTTTAAAACTGTAATTTTAACTAGAAAACTTCAAATTTTGTACTTTACTGCAAGTTGTGATCTCCGATCTTGATTACTGCTAAAAAGTTCGAAACTTTATGTTTTTCAGTCAAAGAGACAGTTTTAAAATGTAACGGATGCTACATTCCGTCCGGAATGACCCTCTTGACGTGTTTGGTGGAGAGGAGGGATGGGGGGGGGGGCAAACTCAAAAGAGTGGAAGAACCTTGACCTT
The DNA here is from genome assembly GCA_011764245.1 of Trialeurodes vaporariorum. NCBI lineage: Eukaryota > Metazoa > Arthropoda > Insecta > Hemiptera > Aleyrodidae > Trialeurodes > Trialeurodes vaporariorum. The sequence continues at coordinate 45,635,578 of VMOF01000320.1, forward strand.
GAGTGAGGTCAAAAAGGTGACAGCTTGCAATTGCAATGCATTTTGCACGATCAAAGAAGATGGGTTTTTCCAGTAAATTAATTTGGGAGCTTATGTAAGGCTACCATCTTTATTGCGTTTGCCCTCGATTTATTCTTTGGGTATTCAAGGCTCCTAGTTATTTTGAAGGTTTCTTTTATCCAAAAAAAACTTGGAAGAAATCGGGGAATTCCATCAATTTACTGCAATTTTAACTGTTTCTAAGGATTATAGGGATAAGAAAAAGGGAAAAAATGTGATTCTCCGATGGTGATTTTGAGTTGGGGGGGGGGGGGGGTGACTGCGGTTTTACTTCAAGGACTGGCATTTTGGCTGCGATGAAGCTCCGGATGCGGCTACGGAAACTCTAATTATATGGCATCGAGCTGCATATTATACGTTAAAGTGTATTTGGCGACTTATTTGATGCCATTATTGTGGCGGAGTCTTGACCTATTTTTCCTTATCCTTCCTAATACATACTCCTATTTGACGCCTTTATTAAAGCGCATACTTGCTTGCGGCTCGTGTAATTTTGCAACAACAGATTCTCTCCATTTAAACCTATGTGAAATAATCGATCTTCAGATGATTCATTGAATCTTGGAGAAATCGATACTTTTGCACAAGCTCTAATGGCACAAGCTGCTACTGAGCTATACCATTTTTCGGATCTTTAGAAGAATTTTGTAACTCGATTGATGATTCCACCTGATGACAAAAAGGTCACACAGTCCAGCACAGCAGAGTGTATATGCTTATAGTATTTTCGTGGGTTTTATGCAACTTTGCACGAAAATACTCTGATCTGCAATATTTTCGTCCACCATTGTTGGAATAATTGTTGACTTTAAAATTTGATAGAATGTAGATAATCATTGATGATTCTATCGGTTGAAAAGAAATTACAGATCAGAACATTTTCGTGCGTTACGGCCAAACTACTGAAGTGGACTGAGGATGTTACTGAAGATCCGTAAAAAAAAAAACAAAACAAAACAAAATACAAAAAACACCACCTCCCCCCATCTACAGTTGGCACTTGTAATTCGTATTTAATAACCATATTTTTGAAATTGTGAATGGTTGATGTTTTCTGTTTTAATATGAACATTATGAACCCCCTGTGTATGTGAAAGGCAACTACCCTCTCTTCAAGACAGTGGCGGCTCGTGCAATGTGGCAACAATGAATTTCCTTCATTTAAACCTTTGTAAAATAATCGATTCTTTGGTGAGGCGCTACACCTCACCTAGATTCGATCTTTTTACATATATTAAACGACAAAGTAGTAAGGTTGTCAGATTGCACGAGCCACTACTGCTTCAAGAGCTCAGCCGCGGCAGATCCTCCTTATTTCTTACCAAAGTTGCCAGATTTCCCTTTAAATTATCAACGTTTACTGAAAATTAAATGGGAAAAATGGGATAGTTATCCAAAAAATGGCAACACTGATTCTTACCTCACGCACTTGCCTCGGGCTAGTGCTAACATTTAATGTTGGAAAGGCTCGAAACGGCATTTTGCACTACCAGCCGCACGGTTTCCAATTTCGCCTTGTGAATGTGTAAAACGAAAAACGAATGGTGCATTGCATGCATGCATGCGCTCAGTGCATTTCTCTGCAAAAGCCCTAAATCTTTACAGCAACGATTTTTTTTTTTTTTTTAAGGTTAGTTTTATGGATCAAGGTAGTGGCTAAGTCTTTGTTATCTCTGATCGGAATCTGGTATATAGTCTGCACGGTTGTCATATTTGGCCATAGTAGATTTGTTACAGGGGTAGTTGCGTTTTTTTTATTCATCGAAAGAGCACCGGTACCGTCTTACATCCCTGGTAAAAATGTTCCATGACCAATTTTTCATGGAAATCGCTCAAATTTCCATGAAAGACACGCATATTTCCATGGAAATCGGTGTGTTTTTCATGGAAAAATACTTGGTTTCCATGGAAATTGCACCAATTTTCATGATAATCGATTTCCATGTAAAATTGGTCATGGAAAATGTTTACCAGGGCGGTGCAGCTAAAACGTAAAGTAAATAGAATTATGCTAAAAAAGAAGAGGTAAAGGGGTAGCTTTGGTCAGAGTGGGCAAATGGTGGTGTAATCGATTACACGATTACCTACGGTAATCTTCAAACCTTTGGATGGTTATTAAAGGTAATATTTACCGATTTAGAATATTCGTGAGGATCATTTCGATTAGCTCCAATTCTCCTATTATGATGGGTGATTAGTTATAAAACTGCTCTGATTGTGAGTATCGTAATATTAGTCTCCGAAAAAACGACGATTACAATTACTTTGTAATCGTATGTAATCGTTTACCAATGATTTTCTCAACTCTGGCTCCTATGCAGCGCACAATTCTATTGTTCAGAGATTTGTCGTCCGAATTCAAAGGTTAGGTTGATTTGTTAATCGAAGTGTACGAGAGAGAAATTCGCCAATTTCACACGTCTAAATATTGATTCTAATTTGTGAGGTTAATTGTTTTTTTTTTTTTGTTTTTTTTGTTTTTTGTTTTTTTTTTTTGTTTTTTTTTGTTTTTTTTTTTAAACTATCATTTTATTCTTTTGTTCACAATTTTCGTTGAAAATTAAAGAATAAAAATTCTGTTGAAAGTTGAGTCAATAAATCAGCAATCTTCAATATCAAGCAAATGTCGCTCGTAAGCATTGAAGCAAATGCAGTGGCGGGTCCAGGGAGCGAGGGGTCACCCTCTCCCAAAGCCTCAAGTCTTGCTTTTTTTTTTCATCAGAAAATATCCCAAAATTGCTTCCTGATACGCTTCGAGTTTCTAATTTCGTCGTGTCTCTGTCGTGTCTTCGTCGTGCGTGTCTCCTTTCGCCACAAAAAATTTGCTGGGTCCGTCACAGAGCAAGTAAAACTATTAACGAATCCAGCTTATCATATCTAGAGTCCCTATATACTATGAGAGTTGCGCCATTGCTGAATCCATTTCTGATTGGCTCTCAGATTTAGGCTGTCAAGAAAGCCCCAAGAGGCTAATGCAAATGGCGGAGGGTTTATTTACTTTTCGCGAACTCGCTTTCATTACACATTTGAAGTAACAGTGACCGCGGTAATTTTTGTGAATTTTTCCTCTGCTTGAATGTTATTACGGCGAACATTATCTCTTTCAATAACGACCGTTATTGTCGAGAATCTGAACCTAACCTATAAGAGATAGCGAAGCAGCGGAAACAGCGCAGAGGCAAATGGCCATCCGCCATTTGCAATTTGCCTCTTGGGGGCTCCCCGCTCCAGTGATCCGCTTCTTCTTCTAAATTTTGAGAGTCTTATCGCAACTCTCATACTTAGTATATAGGGACTCTAATTATATCCACAAGTGTGCTCCGTTTGGCATCAGCGCGTCTTTATTTGAATGTTTATGTTTATTTGTATGTGTTCGGTGTCACCTGGTGACTTGTGAGCTCTCGAGTTGAGTTTTCTATTCATTTCATGGGAGTCGTGAGCGTTTCCGATCAAATCCGCAGAGTTTTATGTCTGTATTGTCTCCGCCATCTCTTATACATACCGTGGCGCTGCGCTGCTTTGAGCGTCGACCAAACCACTAACTTTCAGCGTGTCTGTTAACTTAAGTTGTTCCATTTCAAGCTTCCTCGTTGCTCCGGGTGCAAGTCCAATGGGGCGTTGGGCCGGTGTTGTTGGGCGCCATGCTGTGGCTGCGGCGGCGAGAGAACCGCGGCGCGGACAAGACAAAGGATATCTCAGTTTTACCACCTAATGAGCTTTGAAGTCTCTAATGACATAAAGGCGGAGTTTTAGAATTCACCCGGAGAATTACACTTGTGCAACAAAGATTTCAAAGTTCTGTGTTGTAGTATGTATGTGCGCTTAAAAGTATTGATGCGCATAATCTTTTCTGCACCGGACTGCAACGCTTCCTATTTGTACGCCGAGGCTGATCATAGCGGACTCGGCTTGTGGCTGGACTTAACTTGATTTGAGTGACTTTCGCCGACTGGACTGTTCCGTTTTCTGCTCTGTTCATGCACAAATTGCGCGGATTTCAATACGGGCGGAGAGAAAATACAGTAGGTGCCTTGCACCGCATCGGGATCGCAGAGGAAGATGTTTTGTCGCGATAACTTTCAGATGGCTGGGAAAATGTGTTGACAGCCACGCCCGTTTACAGTGAGGCCATTTCGAAATGTTAATATTCTATCTTTCGAATCCTCGATATTTCTTGAGAGGTACAAAGTTTATTATCGCTTAGATCTCAAGCAAGAGGACTACTCTCATTGTCAGTCATTTCTTAATGTTCGTTTGTCCCTCAGATTTGTCCCCGTTTTTCGGGATATGCTGGCTGATTTTATGTAGGTGCAGATACTTTTCCCGCATTGTGTCAACACGCATGGAATGAATTTTAACAACGTTTCTGGGCATAGAAGAGAAAATGTGCGAGATTATATGGTCACGTTTTTTCCGTGTTCGAACACTTAAAATTCCAAATTTTTTGTGGGTCCTTAAAAGGATTTTGTATCGGTGTTCAATTCTTTTAACGTTTTTTTCTGCTATCACTCGTTCTGTTTTCGTAAGGATGAGAAGCAAAAATATTTTACCACATTGCACTTTGAAAACTCATTTTTTGAACGCGTGGAATAACCGTCTTCCAACCTCTTGTATAGGAATAGTGGGGGAAAAATTGAGGCAAAGTAGGTTAATTAAACTGGAAAATATGAGAAATCTTTAGCTGTCCTCGATAGTGGTATAGCGGTTTTTTAAGCGAGTTATGACGATTTGAACATTTTTCTTTCCGCGTTTTTTTTTCGAGCGTAAATTTTCAATCGTTCGGGTGGGCGTCCCCCCCCCCCCCCCCTCCATACGTAGTGTATTTCCTCTTGTCAGATTCTGTCGGAACTAGTCTGCCTAAATTGTAGAATCACCCACACATGTCTCCACAGACCTAATTAATTCTTTCTTTTTAATATTTTTCCTCTTTCATTGCTTATTTCTTATCCGTCGTTCGCTATACTTTATCCTATTTGTTGAACACTCACTTAATTCATTGGAAAAAATGATCTGAAATCTACCGATTATTGTTGTCAAATTGAATGGTTTAACGCAATTCTGATGGACGCCCAAATTTGTTTGTTCTGTTCACTAGACAATTTTCTCATTACTCAAAAAAACAAAATTGAATGTAATATTGAAGATTGCCCTATAACGTAACCTAACCAAGTGAATGCAGCGGCGTCGTGTGCAATCTAGAAACACTGCATTTCGTCCATTTAAATGCTCGAAAAAGGTCAGAAATTAGAGGTCCCCACTGCACAGTTTACTCTCTCAAATCGATATTTTGCATGGGTTTAAATGGACGAAATGCAGCTTTGCCAGATTGCACGCGACTCCAAAGCAATAAAATCGAAGTGATTAAATCTTAACGATGGATTTAGATTTCGCTCTACGACGCATATGGACTGCGGAGTCACATGAATTGGAGGTGCAGTTGTGCATTCAATGCGTCATTACAACATGCAATTCCGCGAGTAATTAAAATCGCAAATTGTATCGAATAGCCGTCCGTGGTCGTGGCTATTGTTGTGATCGCATCGAATATACGTGGCCGTTTTCCAGCGGTTTCCGTCGGGCGGGCTTTAATGAGTTTAAACGAGGTTGCCATCCTGTGCCTTCATTCAAAGGCTGGTTGAAAATCTATTATTGTCCATTCGGCCGTTAACATTGAACAGTAGCACAACTAGAAAACCTGTCCCCCGGGGGTCTGCCCTGAATTTTTTTCCTGCTCAATTTTGGGGGATGGGGGAGGGGAATAACCCAAAATGTCATCCCTATTTTTACAAAAAAGAAATCGGCATTTTAGTCGTGGTAACAGAGTCCCTTTTGGACAACTCTCATTGTATATACATAGACAATTTAAGGCCGTGTGCGGAAGAATAGTCCATGAAACAACAGTTGTGCGATTCCCGTATAAAATAAGCCTTACGATCTCATTTGAATTTAAATTTAGATGAGCTCACCTATCATTTTATGGGCCCTTTTTCTGTAGACGGCCTCAGTTTGAGGCCATTGTGCCATAAGAAGAGCTGATAAAAACATCAGGTGCGTTCTTTCCTTAATATCAGCATACAAATGGATCGGAGAGATTGCATAAAGAACACTCCTGATGTTTCATACGATCATATTTGATCTTATAGACTCCAATATCGGCCAATAATTAATCCACCAGGTGGCATCAGGTGTGAGTTCTTCATTCAAAATCTCCATTCCATTAATGAGCTCATGCAAACTTTTGCTATTAGGGATTAAAAGTGTTGATTCTTGCATAGAATTCTGTAAAAATGACGATGAGGATTCTAAAAAATCACGAAATTCACTCTTAGAATCGGGCTTAATGGTGGAGAGACGCAGGTGTCGCAGGTATCATGGGAGATTCCTATCTAAATAATTGAGACATATCTCTGTGTTTCCGTAGAGAAAGTGACATAATAGACAGGAATCTCCCATGATACCTACGTTAAACTGCCATTAAGATCTTGTAGCAGTTATGTGAGTTTATTACTGAATTTTAGACTTTCTTAGTGGGATTTTCGTGATTTCCGCTGGTCTACACCAGAATGGAATATTTATTCGCTTATAGCAAAAGTTTGAAAGAGCCCCATTTGTTGATTTTAACCCTTTCAATACCACGCCCGAGTTATTTGATTTCGTATCGTTAATACGCGCAAAATAATGTTTCACATAGCGCCTTCAATTACGGGGATAGGCAAAACCAATACCGCGAAGCATGAATATTTTACTACCCATTGAATTTGAGCGAGTTATGTCTTTGGTTTTTTCCTGGTTATCTGAACCTGGTAGTAGAAGGATGAAGGACAGAACGCACCTGATGTTTTTTGTGCCTTTCTTCCGGCAAAGTCCTCAATCACAGAACAACGATCTTGTTCATGGAGCACCATGCACCAGTTCACCAGTCCCCTAAAGCCGTGCCGTCGCGGCCTGGCGGCAACGCTTAATTTAATGCGCGCAGCACGTGACTGAAATCGCGATTAATTAGGAGCGTCGCAAATTTCGTGTCGTCCCCGCCCCATTCTCGAGCAGTGAGCAGAGCACCCTGGAGAACAAGTCCGATATGAATGAAAAGGATTCGAGTTCGCGCGCCCCGCGCTTGCGATTTAACCCATGACCCTCCACGCGCACTGCGCAGCCTATACGCGCACGCCTAGCTTTTGCTACGCTTCATCGCAATGTGGCATGAAAGTTGGACGGAACCGGGCGTACCCGTAGGAAATGGAAGTTTCTAAAAGAAATTGGAATTCGACAAGAATCCCAAAATATTGACAAATTTGTACAAAAAGAAACTTTATCAAAATAAAAAATAGCTAAGCTGATACGTTTCCGTTTGACTTTAACCCTATAAGTGCCAGGTTATTTCAATAGAACGCCACTCTTCCGTTTATAAAGGGAAGGTAGTTAACTGTTCGTACTCGGGGGAGTTAAAATTGCCTATACAATGAATTGAAGGCGCCCGAAGACATCTCATCTTGTACATGTTTTCATCGATTGTCGCGTTTATCCAGAATGAAGACTGAAACAATGTAAAGTAGACTAGAGAAGAAAAACGAGTATACTCGGGCTTGGTCCTTAAAGGGTTAAGAATGTCTATTGTGCTCATAAGAATCTTTAAAAGCATAAAAGCGTCAATAGACGTTGATCAACAAAGGCAATGAAATTACATTGTTAGAAGCTCTACGGCAGTATTTAATCTTTGCATTGGACCGGAACACAATAATAGCCCTCAGAATCAGGGCTGCCGTTTCGCGGATAGTTTTACAAAATTCCCCCATTTAACTCAATGTAATTTTTTTGAATGTCCCGCGAAATTTGGTAACACTGCTCAGAATGTAACAAAATTTGAAAAATCGCATCCAATAGTGTTTACTGCTCACTGAAAAATAAAGGTAGCAAAAATACCATTAGAAGCGCAACGATAATATTATGTGAAGCAAGGTGAGGGATAGTATTTTTACCAGAATTTCTAATGTTTGTATACCATAGTTCTTGAAAATGTGTAGAAAATTCTAGTACAGTGATCATACTCTGATTGTAAAACCAGAATTTTCAGGTAAAAGTACTAGACTCTCTGTGGTTCACATATCGTTGTGTTTCTGGTAATGTTATTAGAATTTAAAAATTCGTTCGTATACCCATGATTTCACTGACACTCTACATATTTTAGGGACTCTAACCGCAATATGGGCGCCCGCAGAAAAATTTCCAAGGGGGGGGGGGCAAAATTGTTGAACCTCAATGGAAGGTCTAGGAGACCCCCCCCCCCCGGGGGGAAAGGGATTTTTTTTCTTTTTTCATCACAATTACTAAGCCATGGTAGGTGTATCAATTAATATTTATAATTTTGACGTGTTTGATGTAATGGATAAAGGGATAGCAGACGAAAATGATATCAAGGAAAATGTTTTTAATTCTACTATTCCTCGCAAAAAATGAGTTAAAATTACAAAAAAAAAAAACAAATAATGAAGTTTGTTAACTGTTACTCATTTGATTAACATTGCATTTCCTTTTTTCCTTTCATTTTTTACCGTGAAATTTTGATTTTTTTTAATTCCAGGGAGGCGGCAAGTGCCCCCTCTTGCCCCCCGCTGCGGGCGCCCATGCGTTCAAACAATTTTGAAGGGGATTTTTTTTCCCCCTTTTGTTTTCGAGGAAGAAAACACGCGGCGTTGTCTTTTTAAAACCAAAATATCTATTAAAACTTTTGGTTTGTCCAAGACATTCTTTCTGACGACCCTTTGTACGCCAAGTTGCTGAGCGATGGCCGTGACTTTGCCATTAAAAGTTTGCCGCTTTTCGTCCCCTCCTCAAACGCTTTTAAATCCTTGCGCGAGGCGAAATCAAATTTCTCGTCTGCGTCTCGCCAATATTTACCAATAGAGAGGATTAGGAGTGGGTTAGTTTTAGTCAGACACTAACTGTGAAGTTGGAATGTGAAATGTCTGAAAGGAATTTCAACCTCAAAGTGCTGCTTGATAGAGCTTGATTGAGAAACTGTTCCTGGATGCGAGTAAGTTTGAATTTAATCCACAGTGTTGTTAATGCGCGCACTTTTTAAATAGTAAAGACAGTGAAGTAGATATTGAATCTCATTATTCACTCGACATTTTTCTTGAGGAAAAACTGCCAGGGAAAGTAAGGGGGGGGGTTGTCACCTGGAGGCAGACTATATTCAAAAGTGCAAAAGAAAACACGTCATATCCTTATTGGTTTGATTTAAATTAAAATACATTAAATATTCAATTTATTAGACCTGTAAATCTCCCCCTCCCCATTTTTCGGTTTATGTCTGTTTAGTCATTAGTTTCTCTGTATTTTCTCGTCATCATGTAGTATAATTGTAATTTTTTTCTTCTTTTTTTTCGTGTTTTATTTTGCGTTTTTAATTAGGTTATAAATTTTATAGTTTTCAAAAGTTTTAATTTTATTTTAGGTTATATTAGTTTACAACCCTCCTTCAACGTCGGCTTGCCTAAAGGGGGAGGTTTATTTTGTCATAGTTTTATTTATTTTACCGTTAAAAATTAAATTAAATAAAATTGATGTGTCACATTTTGTAACCGCGCGTTTCCAGGAAAAGGACCTATGAATCAAAAGGTACGCTCTTCAGACGCAATAATCCATTCCAACGCAATTTTGATTCCTCTTAAAGAGCACAACCGATGTTTTTCGGGGCCTTTTCCCGGAAATAGCTTCTATTGATGTTGATTATATTCGGTCATCTTCAGTGGTGGCTCGTGAAATGCGAGCTTTAAATGGATGTCCAGTCCATTTAAAACCATAGAAAAATATCGATTTGCATCGATTGCACCCCCTGAAGATCGATACTTTTCTATGGTTTTAAATGGAGTAGACATCGATGTATCATCGCATTTCACGAGCCGCCACTAGTCATCTTGTCCTCACACGAGCGTTACAATTTTTGAAGGGATCTCCATTTTTTCGAATGAACAATGGGGCACTTTTAGATAAGTCGAAGATCACCTCTCATCAACTCCCCGTCTTACAAGTAGTCATAAAGTATTTTTTCTGTTATCTGAAGTCGGTGCTTTTCCGACACTTGATCGCTTTATATTAATGTATTCGATATTTTATAAAATCTTCGATGAGTATAGGCATCACATATTTAATATTTAAATTTGTCGACTGTATTCAATTGAAAAGTAGTTTCGAATAACTAATCGCCTTCAAGTAACCTCCATCTCTGTTAAAGCCGCAACCCAGTGGCGTCGCGTGCCATCTGGCAACAATGCAACTGCTCCATTTAAACTCATTAAATATATCGAATTTTCCTTGTGCTCTGTGCACCCCCTAAATTCGATGTTTTACATAAGTTTAAATGGATAGAATACATTGTTGCCAAATTGCACGCGAAGCCACTGCTGCAACCTGCAACCCCAGTCGAATCGGAAGCGCGCCTTTGTTTCCGCCTGTTTCAATCCGTGTTAACAAATCTCGCCCTTGCCTGGACCCTGGCGATTTTCTATAATCTCAGCCGTGGTACCATATAAGCACGTGGCAGATATTTAACCTCAGGGATAGCTCGTTATTCGTATTAAACGGGATGACGTAAAGGGCATGTATAGCAACAACAGCGGACTGTCCCCGTCAAACTGATTTGATTAAACATTCGAGTGGCGCAAAACGCAGAAGAGGCAATGAAGACTGAAGAGCGTGCCCTTGACCTATTACGCGGTACGGGACGGACGGGGCACGGGTCCCGGGTCCCGCGGGAGTCAGTCCGGAGCGGTGCGGGGGTGGAGTCCTCTCAAACGACAGATAATAATATGTCGACCTCAACCGCTCAACCACCAACACACACCGACAACGGTGACAATCGAGACGTGTGCATGAGTGCATGCGATATTTGTGATTTCAACGGTAAACGCGTGTAAAAATGAAAAACTAGTTGTTTTTTTTGACGTCACAACACCAACTTAGAAAATACTTGAAAACCAATGATGCTCTTTGTTTTCACTTTTTTTTGCTATCCAAGAACCACAAAAATTCAGACCCTTGCAACTGCCTCATTATGAAATTACTTACTTTTAAAAGGGGCTAATGAGATGTATTCCTTTTAAAATGATCAGTCATTGATGCTGCGATTCTCTCTCGTGGATTATTAGAACTTTCAATTGGATCTACGAGAATTCTGGAAATTTCAGAGGGGATTTATTTTCAAACGTGAGAATTATTGACAATTCTAAAATAACTTTATTTTTAGTCCGTATTTTATCAAAAAAATTATACATGCAAGTGGGCATCAAGTAATACTCAGTTCTTATTAGTAAGTACTGTAGCAAACGCACCGAACGTAGGAATTAGGCGTAAAATGTTGTCTTGCGATTGAAAATTTGTCCTATGATGCTTTATCTTGCATCGATGGCGGCTTGTGCGATTAGGCAACCACGTAATTTGTCTATTTAAACCTAGGTAATATAATCGAATCTTGAGGAGGATGACCAGCGTCCTGGAGAATCGATCATTTTATCTAGGTTTAAATGGAGGAAAAGCTATGTTGCCAAATGTCTGAGCTGCCTCTGTCTTGCATCTTGGAAATGGTATGTACCGAAGTATCTTTGTACTGAAAATTTGATTAATTATATGCGATTTGGTGTGCCCTTTCGTGCCTCCTTCTTCCACTTGCATTGTCTCAATTCTTGAGTGCCAAAACTTTTACGTTTGATAGTACTTACAGTACAGTTTTTGTCTAGTTTTAAAATCTCCCCCCCCCCCCCCAACTGTTAGTGAGCTACTGTAGGATGCCTGAGTTTATTCATCGACTCTGCTTGTGAGTGATCAGAGATCCGCATATTATTCATTGTCGATTCTCTTCAATGTAAACACAACACGCAAGCGTAATCGGAAAGCGATACGAGCTCTTGCTCTCCGATATGATTGCGTTCATATCGATTAACTAGGTTACTGTGTGAAGCGCCGAATGCACGATCATAATGAAGTCATCGGTGAGGCTGTTGAACAGCGAACAGCAAAACAGCGATCCTCTAAAAAGAGGAGGTCGCTCTCGTTTGAGGATCTCCAATCATCAATTCCATTGCATCATCATGACCGACAAACATACGAAACAATTTCAAGACAAAAAATTCAACGAAAGTAACTCTAGAACGTTGAGCTCCACCAAATAAACGGCACCGATTACTGCCATTCCAGTCGTGGTCGTGTATAATGATCGCTTGAAGCGATGATTACTTGGTCAAAATGAAGAACGAAACGGGGATCTTCGATTACTAAACACTCGATGCGTCATCAAGAATAAAACGATCTACTTTGCCGCTCTTCTCCCGCTTCTTTTTGATCGTGTAATTACAGATCGCATTCTGTAAATCGACATTTGACATTCGATATCTCGAATATGAAAAACGATATGGACCTCCGGTTTGCGCCAAAATGCTCAGTTTGTTACGCCTTTTCGATTGATGTATCATTCGATAGGGGTCGTCTCTCGGAATTTTTCTGATAGCCCCCCGTGGGGGCCAAAAACGTTAAAAATGTTTGGGGGCTTTAAAACCTTTGACAAAATTTCTGTTAAAATTGAATTTTTTTCTGAAAAGTGCTTGCTCTGTAGAGCATTTTAGACCCAAAGTTTTTGAAATTTGGACTATTTAAAGGAAAGTTACGAATTTCTGAAGATGGGTTCATATCGAACTTTGACCTTCGATATATCGAACACGAAAAACGATATCGACTTTCGGTTTGCGCCAAAAGTCTTAGAATTTTACCCTCTTTCCGATTATCAAATAAAAAATGGGGGTCCCCATTTGAAATATGGGACTTGACCCCCCTGGGGCCCCCAGAGGGGGTCTCTAAATTGAGGACCCCCTCAAAAGATGTCCCCCTCGAAATAATCGAACACGTGTTTCAGCGTTTTTCGAAATTCGGAGCCGTTTTCGAGATATTAAACCTGGCTCCTTTTTTAATTGACACCCTGTATGCAGAGCAGCTATATTGTGGATATATTCAATGTTATTCTACAATCCATCGGTGATTCAACAGATTGAAGCAAAGATGCAGAGTTGCCAGATGTGCAGAATTTTTGGAATGACCGTATCAAAAATCTGCACAGAAATGACACGAATCTGCACAAATTTACCCAATTTTGTAGTAAAATTTATGTTTGTGCAGAAATACTCGCGATAGTTTTCAACATTGAAGTATACGATTGTGCAGATTTTTCTTCGCAGGGGCAACCCTGCAAAGATGACTAATTTGAGTACTTATGCATTCAGGAAGGGTCTCCTGCATCAGAATCTAAGAATGCATTGCACAATTGCACATAGATCCAATGCAGCCTTTTTACGGGCCATTTTAATGGCATTCTACAAAATTCATCAGTGACTATCAGTTGAAGCAAAGATTGTAAATACCACTTGAGAAGTATTACAGTAGCCTGAGATTTGTAATCTTTGCTTCAACAAGTCTTCACCGATGAATCGTAGAAAGTCATTAAAAAAGTCCGCGAAACGGCTCCAATGGATCTATGTGCATACTTGAATTCTGTCTCTACCTTAATCCGTATTTGCAATAATAATGGCACGTTTCGCTTTTTTTCCTCGTACTGTGAATTGAATAAGTTCAACAGAATGCATACAACTTACACCTTTTCAAAAAACCGTATTCCCAAATCATAAGAATAAAATCATGTAAAATTGCCTCAAGGTCTTCTAAAACTAAAATACCTCATGCTACTTCGTTCATATGAGTTTTTTTTTTTTTTTTTTTTTAGAGCATGAGTGTCATGCTCTATTGAAATCGTTTCTACAAGGTCAATAATGCTTTTCTTATAGGAACGGCATGGTTCGGGGGTCCGCTCGGGGGATCGCTTGGTTTCAGTATCGAGAACGGGTCCTCGAGGACCGATTGACCCATGTGATTCCACCAATCCGGTGTCCTCCCAATTTGTCGCTTTTTCTTTGTGGCGGGAGTTTTTGGCCAAGATTGAGGTTAAGCATTTTTGGGAATGTAATTACGTTACTAATTTGGATCAGACTTCAACGAAATTTTCTGTATGAGATATTGGGGTTTTATATCAGAGGATTGTGTCCATGTTTCGTGTATTCTGCGATTTAAAATGCATTTAGATGATTTCAAATTTCCAATCCTGTTATTGTTGATGTTTCGGTCCGCTAAAAGAGTTCGTTTGGGGAACGCGATCGGCGTTGCGTTTTAAGGTGAATCCTCAGCGACCTGTAGTAAGATTCTCATCCGCTAGATAACGCCACTGTTCCGCGGTCCAGAAACCATGCTTTTTCCGCCTTTAATCGTTAATTGCGAGAGCTAGAGTTAACTTTTCGAAAATGTAAGAACGTTGCGTTCTAGATCAAATCCTACGGAAAATTTTAAGACCATTCCGAGCCATGGACGAAGATATAACTAAGGACTGCCGACTTCCTATCTCCGCCCGTGTTAAAACCTGTTAGCGGGTTTTCGAGCGCGACCGCAGCGCTCCAAGCAGCAGTAAGGGTCAACTAAAAGCGAACCGCTGCAGCGGTGGCCGCTCCGGCTTCCTTTCTCCCATGTCTTCCCGCAAATGTATACCGTGTAGGTAATTTGAATCACGATTGAACGAAGGGAACAAATGATCAGCGAATTAAAAGGAAGCAAAATCCGCTAAAAAGCAAACGTCTGGAGTATTTCTTGAAAGATTCCTGAATTGTCGAAAATGATTAATCAAGGACTGAAATACTATACATCACAGTTAACCTCAAAACGGAATCAAACAAGAAAGAGTACATAGACATTTGTTTTATTAGTAGAGATCAGGCGACTCTTTTAATGTGCTGATGATTTCTGTTACCTTGTCCAAAGTTGATTCTGAATTTCCCTTGCTTTCGATCTTCCATTGAGATACTGAGTTATCTGATCCTCTTGGGTCGCCGACAACAGTTGACAGCCATGCCATAACAGACCAACTCCAACAACGGTTTTAGCAGTAGCACAGCATGTGAGCATGGACACATCGCCAGGATCGCTCACTTGAAAGAGTAGTTCAGCTGACCGCTGCTTGGAGCGCTGGGGTCGAGAGCAAAACAGGACTAACAACAGTCGGCAGTCCTTCGTTATATCTTCGCGAATGGTTTTGCGACGACCTCCCGTCCCCTTTGCCCTCCCCACGAACTACTGCACCTACGCCTACAACAGTTGCTTGCCGCGTTGTGCAGATTGCATGAATGATGTGTGTCCATCTACTTCATCCCAATTTCACAGCCATCACGGATGCCACGCCCGCCACGGGTCTTCTACCTGGTTTTATGCGACATCGGTCATCGTGGCCCAGTGGTACATGGTAATCAGCGGCGGATTCGGGAAAGGCACGCCCCCCCCCCCAACTCACGGTAGCCTTTGCCTTTTTTCAACAGAAAAAATCCCATAAATTCCTCCCTGCAAATTTGAAAATTCATAGGCGTGAAGCCCCCCCCCCCCTAAAAGAATTTTCTGGATCCGCCATTGGTAGTAATTTTTGCGGCACACTACGCCGGATTCCCGTGCAAATTCCTACACTTACCTTTCTCCCTTATCTGTCAATGGGCGCTCCCCGAGGGACGGCGCGGCGCCCCCCCCCCTAATTCAGAAAAATCAAAACTTTACAATAAAAAAGAATCGGAACATTCGAAGATCAAATAATGACGAAAGGAGTAAGAGTTAACAAACATTATTCTTAGTTTACTTTACAATTTTAATTAGGGGCGTAATTTGGGGGGGGGGCAGGGCGGGAAGTAGCCCCCCCCCCCCTAAGCAGTGGTGCCCAACCGCCCCTTGCCACTATACAGCTCGCCCCCCAGTTTCAGGATTCCTCTCCCCCCCAGATCTAGACCTCCCCCTGATTTTTACCCCACCCCCTCCTGATTCAGACGACATCATACTTTCCACCCGTCATCTCCCTCGCCGAAAGAAGTTTTAAAATCTACTAGTATGAACGTGTCTACATTGGCAACTACCGTTGGCAACGAGAATTTTGCGAACTTCCTTGAAAATTCAGAATCCTCTGGTCGATAATTACATGATTAGAGAATGTATAGGCAAGAGTTTTGGTTTTGTTAATTTAAATAGGTTAACTCTTAGAATTCATCAGGACAATGAAAATAAAGAAGGAATAGTTGTACTTACAAGGGGAGGTCGCCGACTTGTCACCCTCGATTTTGTTCAAATTTCGCAGAGAGGTAGTTCATACGAAACCATTAGACCCGTGTTTCAGCGTTTCTTCCAATGGGCCCTTTAAAGCCCCGAAATTTAAAGTTGAAAATCCGACTTTTTGGGCCGATTTTCGTCTCTTTGCCGATTCTCGCTCTTAAGTTCGGTTCTTTCCGCCCTACATTCGTCGCAGCGGGCGTAGCGTACTGGATACGTGCTCGCCTTGCACCCGGTGAATCCAGGTTCGATCCCTTCCGCAATTCACTATTTTTTGCACTGTTTTTTGCACTGGTTTGCATTTCATGGAGCTAATTAATTGCGTAAGATACTTTCCATCTTTAAGGTATCAGTTTGCATCGCAACAAACTGATAAGAATTCAAGACTTATGTCATGCCAGATTTTATTAAAGATGAGACAGCTACACTGTCAGTATCAGGCCATTCGCGTTGTTACCACGTGTGCCGCGTATTTAACGGTAGTTTTCGATTTTTTGTTCTTGGTTATGGAAACTAATGCGAGCACACAGTCCAGTTCCTTTTTAGAATATTATAGCCCACAAGATGTTACGGACGCTTTTTTTTTTTTTTTTTTTTTTTTTTTTTTTTTTTTTTTTTTTTTTTTTTTTAGCGAAAATGTAGCTGTCTCATCTTTAAAATCTGGCATGACATAAGTCCTGAATTATTATCAGTTTGTTGCGATGAAAACTGATACCTGATGGAAAGTATCTTACGCAATTAATTAGCTCCATGAAATGGGGAAGAAAAACAGTGCAAAAAATAGTGAATTGCGGCAGAGATCGAACCTGGGTTCACCGGGTGCGAGGCGAGTACGTATCCAGTACGCTACGCCCGCTGCGACGAATGATGGGCGGAAAGAACCGCACTTAAGAGCGAGAATCGGCAGAGAGACGAAAATCGGCCCAAAAAGTCCGATTTTCAACTTTAAATTTCGGGGCTTTAAAGGGCCCATTGGAAGAAACGCTGAAACACGGGTCTAATAGTTTCATATGAACTACCTCTCTGCGAAATTTGAACAAAATCGAGGGTGACAAGTCGGCGACCTCCCCTTGTTAGCTTTTTACTATTTCTATCATCTGATGCTGTCACTTTATTCATAATATCAAACACGTCAAAAATAGAATTACTTTTGATACAACTACATGCTACAATCACTTACAATTTCTACCATTTGGAAGGATAATTGATTTATTTTCGATTTTGGGCGGAAGTGGGGGGGGGGGTTCTCTAGACTTGCCCGTCTCTAGGTGGTGTCCCCTAGACCTTCCATTGACATTCAAAAAGTTGCCCCTCCGGGCAATTGTTTTGCGGGTGCCCATGTCTTTGTCCATGGTCTCTGAACCAGAAATTGAACGTTCTTCCGGTCTGTGGTTGCCTTCTTTTCTCATAAGTTTAGACACGGCCACCCTGTAAACCCCACAACAAGTTAAAAGTCCGCAATCCGCACCCTCGACCCGCAGCCACTATCAAAAGTAAATTGCCGGTTGACTTGCAGGTACTCTCCTCCTCCTCCCCCAACTTAGATTAGACACAAATATAAAATTAAAAAAAAAAAAAAAAAAAAAAAAAAAAAAAAAAAAAAAAGTGAAAAATAGAATGTATGCCCCAGCAAAGGGCCCCCTCCACAGTTTTCCAAGAGAGGGAGCGACCCCCTTGCCAGCGTAACTCCGAAAAAATAATTCCAACTGGGGTCCAAGTAACTCAAGTAAGGTCTCAAAATGAAATCAGATGGATCCAAAATTTTAACGGCGAGTACCGGTAAGCTTACTCTTTTGATCGGTCCAAACCGAATTGCGATACATCGATTTACTCTCGAGATATCGATTTTTCAAAGGCGCGCGGTATAGGGTCAGAAATCTAAGATTCTCTAAAATCCGCGAATTTCGACTCTCATGGACCTAGCATGCGCCGTGAGAAGTCATATGTGAGTTTTTTGAGTTCACATGAAGTTCATTAAGGGCCCTGACAAATGTCGGACCGATAAAGTCTATATCGGGTGGGGGGGGGGGGGCGTGGCCCCAACTCCAGCGTAAGTCTCACGTACAATGTCTAACTGCGGCCGCGGGAGGTCCCATAAGATCCGTTTAAAAACTTGGATGGATCTGAATTTTTTTCAAGAATTATCTAAAAGCTGAAGCTACCGCCCAATCCAAACCGCAGTGCGCAATCCATCGATTCGTTCTCGAGATATCGATTTTTCAAAGGCGCGCGGTCTTGTCAGATCGACCTTAGAGGGGCGCTGGAGGCTGGAAAAAGGCGAATTTCGTCTCTCACGAACCAGTCGTGTGCCGTATTATATCGGTTCCGCTTTTTTTCGGGTCCCAATGATGTCCCGAGAGGGCCCAATGCAGTTTCGAGCCAAAAAATATTATCTTAGGGGGGGAACTACTCCCCGTTTCAGCGTAACTCTGACAAGAAATGTCTAACTGCGGCCGCGAGAGGTCCTGTAAGGTCATTAAATAAACTCGGATGGATCTGAAATTTTCGAGGTTGTCAGTCACAAGCAAGCGCTTTCGACCGGTGCAAACCGAATTGCAATACATCGATTCACTATCGAGATATCGATTTTTCAAAGGCGCACGGTCTTGTCAGATCGAACATTGAAATAAGCTGTGGATACTCTGTATCCGCGAATTTCGTCTCTCATGGACCGTTTAAGCTCCCTTAAAAATCGAATGAGCTTTTTTCAAGTCCATATTACGTTCCTTAAGGGCCTTGATGAGTGTCGGATGACATTTGATCAATATTAACATTCATTTTTTAATCTGAGACAAAAAGAGCTGAAACCATAAAGACGAAGAATTTCCATCGTGATGACTTTGGTTCAAGCGAGGAAAATTCTATAGAAGTCCCAAATAACTAGACTAGACTTTCCGGCTTGCTAGGATTGGTATTAAGAATTTCCTTCCTGATGACTTTGGTTCAGGCGAGAGAAATCTAAAAAAGTCCCAAATAACTAAACTAGACTTTACGGCTTGCTAGGATTGGTATTGCGTCATCCGATTTTAAAGGAACTATCACTATCGAAATCGATTTTCAAAACCACAGTATTCACCTCGCCTCGTGAACAACTGTTTCAACACGCTATAAGTAAATTTTCATTCCCACTTTGACCTATCAAGTTATTTTTACAGCGATCACTGTTATACAAACACAAATGCAGCGTTGCGATTGACTTTGTCGCAGTTTTGTACTATCAATATGGAACTCCACACTTACAATGATTTACGGCCGACACTCATGCTCTCTTTGCTAACACTGTTCCAGTGTTGCAAGTTCCAACTTGTTTTTTTTTTGTCTTGTCAAATTCCATAATGCAACAAACTAAGGCATGCCGACTTTTTGTCTCTTTTTCACGAGTGAAGGCTTCGCAGTAAGTCACTTGGCATAGCATGTTGCACTTATTTTGCAACTTTTAATCCATTCGTCTGTCACAAAAATGTGAAAAAAAAGAAGAAGAAGAAAATCCCTATCAGGAGTTTTTGCTGAGAAACGGTCGCTAGTTCGATGAATTTCACTATTGAAAAGAAGTAAAATAATTTCATATTGCTGAAAAAAGTGTTGCTAGTTGAATGAATTTCCCTATTGAAAGGAAGCAAGATGCTTTCATATAATTAGTTTTTAATTGGAGAAAAGTTGTCAAATTAATGCTACATGGCAAATGTCGCTTATCTTCTTAGAACAAACGATTACTTGACTAAACAATTCTAATGTTAACAGGTTAAAAGTATACTGTATATTGTGACCAAGAATGATAAAAGTCAATTTAACAAAACGGAATACTAAATCAACAAAACAGTATTTTTAAACTACAATAACACGAATCGTCAAATCTTCAAAATTTGTGTTAATTTCTCATACTATGTCGTTTTAACAGTCTATTTTTTGTCAGTTTATCCAACAACAATGTTTTGTCAGTTTAGCATCCCGTTTTGTTAAATAAACTTTTACCATTTTTCAGTCACCAATTTTAACATCAGGATTGTTAAATAAGCTAACTCTCTGCTGCCCCCCCCCCCCCACAATTTATTACAATAGACATGTCTTTGAAGCTCACAACATAGACTCGCTAATTGCTATATTCATCCGCCAAAATGGCTGAAATGGCCAATTTCGCCAATTTAACTTAAATTTGTCCACACAATTTCTTCTTTCCAACAACTTCCACGCGAGATCCTAGTCCACACTCTCCAGTCATGTATTAAAATAGATATCTCGTCATGTTAAGTGGCGGTAGGGATATAAATTTTCATTTGCCCAAACCATTCTTCCATAACATCCAAATGCACGTTCTGAGGAGTGTAGACTCGTCGAGGACATAGCCGTAGCTAGGATATTGTATTTTTCTCTCTTAGCCCATTTAAACGCATGTGTTAGAAAAGGATGGATACAGGGGCTGTCACGTGACTTCAGCCCCCCTTTCTGTCCTTTTCTAACACATGTGTTTAAATGGGGAAAGAGAGAGGAAGACAATATCCTGGCTACGGCTATGGTCGAGGATATGAGTAATCTTCTTCTTCTTCTTGCGTGTCCGCAAGCACCAAATTAAATTTTTCTCTCCCAGTATTTAGCAACATAAGTTGCTTTTTCGTTTGCTGTAAAAATATCATCCATTGTGCAAGATGTGAGCAGATTCGGGCAAATAAGCAAGTGGTCATGGTCATGGTCCTGTACTGAGTGTACTGCCCCGCACTCGCACCGATCATTTTCGTTGAACCCCCACTTAAGTTGGTTCGATTTGCAGCGGGTTACTGCACGGAAAAAAAAAGATTAGTGAAAATAACCACACGGATACCTGATTTTGGCACCTGCTAGATGTTATGGTAATCTTGACCAGAAGTAAGGTACATTTACCGATACTTTGAGTAAATTCGACATGCAATCAGGTAACATCACCTAGTACCTAGTCAAAACATAGTATACTTCTGGTTAACATTACCATAACATCTAGCAGGTGCCAAAATCAGGTATCCGTTTGGTTATTTTCACCGTAGTTTTTTTTCCGTGTGTAAGTAATGAATTAATGTCATGCATGTATAGGCACAGTACAACGTTGGCGCATTGAATAAAATACATGTCTTAATTGGAGCTCTTGCAAGGTTTTGCTGTATGCTTATGGACTATCAATTCTGATGTAAAATGCTGCAAGAATATAAAAATGAGACCTTTAAAAAAGGTCCAAAACTCACTCTTCACAAAGAAAACTTAGCTCAAAGTTCAGATGGACCACTTTATTATGGATGTATGACGTATGTATGTACTAGAGTCCCTGTATGTAGAGAGTTAAGACAAGTGAAATCATGGGCGCCGCCATTGCATGCGATTTTGCACATATGTTTACATTCATGAGAGCCGTTGTTGTGTTTTGGTCCATTGCAAAGATTACAGAGCTGCGGAGTTTCTAGCGATGTAATCTTTCTCTGCTCTTGTTGATCAACATCTATTTACGCTTTTAAAGATTCTTTTGAGATTGATAGACATTCTTGAGATGCACCATGATTAAAATTGACAGATTCATCGAAAATTAACTCTTTCATCCGTAGAACACCGTTGGAATGGCGGCGTCCGAAGAGCTTAAAACTCGCCAACCAATCAGAAGTTGACTACCTTCTCGTCTTAACTCTCTACATATATAGGGACTCTAGTATGTACTACTCATACGTTTCGCTTCCCCCAAACAAAATAATTGGACATGGATTAAAGCCATATGTTTTGCTTACTGCGCAACTCGGAACTTTTCTGTTGGTATCACCGTGTTCCTCGCGACGAAATCTGTTATACTTATTCAACCTTCAAATCTGCTGTGCGGAAAGCAAATTGCAATTGTCTTATTATTCCAATTCGTAGGTTATGTTTTTTTTGTTTGGGTGTGCTCAAAACACGTAATGCATACCATGTGCAATAAATGAGAATATACCAGTGGTCCATCTAAACTTTGAGCTTAGTTTTCTCTGCAAGGAGTGAGTATTGTAGTTTTTTATTGGTATCAATGTCCTCTTCGAAGCATTTTATATCGAATTGATGATCCATAAGTCTACAGCAAAATCTTGCAAGAGCTCCATTAAACAAAACAGACAAAAAACAAATAAAAACAAAAATAAATAATCTGGAAAGTACCGTTTTTGAAATCCTTATACTTTTGAAGTTGTATTTTATTGCTTGAGAAACCCCGAAATCGTGCTGACTTTAGTAGGAAAAATTGCTCAGTTGAGAATCTTCGAGTTGTATTCCATCAAAAATCGGCAACAAGGGAGCATCATGATGTTCCGTTCTGTGGTTTTTGGAGCCCGTGATAATTTCGCAATTTATCGGGTGACATGGCTTGGCGGAGAGAGGTCGGTCATACTTTTAATTACCTTGGCTATTTCCTAGTACTCTTGGTCTATATCCTTCAATTGCTTTTAATTATTTAAGTGTGAGTCGACCGCCAGAAGCAGACTATTTTGTGTCCTAGCAGTGCTTATGTGCTCAATTATTGTCCCCACTCTGTAATCTCCATGTCCTCGCATCTCTGTGGTCCAAGCGGAACTTTCTCGTCCAGCTAGGTCGTTTAAATCCTCCGGTTGAATCTTCAAGTTGAATCATTTCGAGTTGATCCTATTTTCTTTGATTTTTGTATTTTCTCCCAAATTTGAAATCGAGCAAGGTCGTTTGAACCTTTTGGTTGAATCTTATGAAGTTGAATCTTTTTGAGTTGATACTATATTTTCTTTAATTTTTGTATTTTCTCCCAACGTTGACATAAATTATGCTTATTATTTCAATTTGGAACAAATGTGGGCAACTATATCAAACGTTCGTCGCGAAAATTATTGCTCGAGCTAATAGGAAATTTAGGATAAAAAATAGGATTGCTTGGAAATCCTTATTCCGTGGCTTTCGCGGACAGCAATTGCAAACACTTGTAAAATATCGATCTTTGAGGAGGCGGTCGGATGATTGTCTCATGTCAGCAAAAATCGATTATTATTATTATACACACGGGTTAAAATGGAGAAAATTAGTTTTTGCCAGACTGCACGAACCTATGTCCTGTATAAAGAAACAAAAATAAAAAACCAGAAACAACAAAAAACAAAAAACATACAAAAAAACAATTAAAATTATAGCGTTTGGTCAAACGCAAAACGGAAACATACATACCTACAATCGTCCAAATGAACAAAATAAAAAACAAACAACCAATTGCGCGATGAAAAAGTTGTCACTGTAAGTTTAGACCTTTACCATTAAAATCAGCAAACTTTCCACCTTTGATTTCACATGTTAGTCAATTTTCTTGTAATTTCATAAGACTCCATGTTATGTTGTGTCCATGTTGATCGAAAGGGTTAAGGTAGCGCTTCTTGAGTTGTGAGGAGAAGGGCTTTTGTTGAAACGCCACTGATTCTATGAATGCAAGTCGAGAGATAAGAGGAGAATAGACATATTTAAAGGGGTTAGGTTCGTGGAGCTGATCCACGGCATGAAAGAAATATCGAATTCATCCAACGCACTCATCAAATCATGTAGAAAGCTGGCGTGAATAAGTAACTAAGTAAGTATAAGTACCAGATTGTTTAATTTGGCACAGAGAGCACCGAGCAGAGAGCATAAAACACTTATAGGAGATAGAATACTATAGAGTATACACTACAACCGTTCATTTGTCGCCGCGGCCGTGATGGAAAGTGTGTTCTGTGTCACGATCACGATCGCGTGGCGCGCTTGCGCTTGTGGAGGTGTTAAATGTTGAGTGTGGAGTGTTCGTTGTTTCGCATCCGATGCAATGAAAACTTGCAGCCCGGTGATCATAAAACACGGCGCGCTGCCAGGTGGCATGGCACGGCGCACAGTGTGTCCGCCTGTGGAAAAAACCCCCCAACTTGACATTCGCCCTTTTGAGGAAACAAATACATGAAAATACTCCTCAGAGTACGTGGAATGTCACTCTGAAACTGTTTTTTTAAAAAAAAAATATTTTAGGCCAAATAAGGGCTCTTAAAATTTCTCATTATGAAAGGTTTGAAAAAAGAGCGTTTTCAACTGTCAACTCTACGCAAAATTTGAAGTGTGTAGAAGGAATCTTTTTTAACAGAATTTTCAGCGATTAAACAACGTACTCTGAGCTATCTTTTGATGCCTAGTTTTTTCAAAAATAACGAAGGACACATATTTTATATAACTTTAAAAGCGAAAGGTCTAAATGTCAAAATTTTGAGTTTCCCTGAGACTTTTGGAAGTTAGCTCCGCTTGCCTCCGGTTTGAAACTTCAATTAAATGGAAGCTCATACTATGTAGAACATCTCCTGAAAAAATCTCTTGCACATATTTGCACCTTTTTGAGATACACGCATTTTAAGTTGAAAAGTGAGCGCATGAAAACGCATGAAACTGACTCCGGCCGCGGCTGGGCCGAGCGGTATTTTACCCAAAAAGTTGGCAGAGACGGTTTTTACCGTCTGAATGACTTGAAATTTGGTATCCGGGGGTATTTTTTAACGTTGAATTCAAATTTTGCACCCGTTTTTCAAAATTCGGAAATCCAAGATGGCTGCAGACAATTTTTTCCACTACTTGGTCGGCGGCCATCTTGGATTTTAGAATTTTGAAAAACTGATGCGAAATTGGAATTCAACGTTAACAAATACCCCCAGACACCAAATTTCAAGTCTTTTGGACAGTGTTGCCATATAGAACTCGACTAAATGAAAATTGACCCCCCTTC
Organism: Trialeurodes vaporariorum; assembly: GCA_011764245.1. NCBI lineage: Eukaryota > Metazoa > Arthropoda > Insecta > Hemiptera > Aleyrodidae > Trialeurodes > Trialeurodes vaporariorum. The sequence continues at coordinate 45,660,533 of VMOF01000320.1, forward strand.
CTCCACCCTTGAAAGCGACTTACAACAATATCATTCACCTGATAGGTGTATTACTATGAGAAATACAATTCCTGAAAGTTTCAACGTTTAATTCGCTCTCCTGAAAAAGTTACGGGGTTTTTTCCAAAATGAGCGTAAAACGCAACACCGTGCGGCGTGGCGCACGCTGGTCAAAATGACACATTGACACACGTTTATTCAGCTTCTCAAAACTCTTAACCTCTTATGCGCCAAGCCCGAGTTTACTCGTCCTAGAGTCCCTATATGTAAAGAGTTAAGACAAGAGGGTAGTCAACTTCTGATCGGTCGATGAGGTTTAGGCTCTACGGATGCCACCATTGGATGCGATTTTGCACTTTAGTTTACAATCGCAGTTGTTTATCAACGGTATTTTACGGTTAAAGAGTTAATTTTCGACGAATCTGTTATTTTCAATCATGATACGCCTCAAGAATGTCTAAAAATCCCAAAAGAATCTTTCAAAGCGTAAATAGATATCGATCCACAAAAGCAGTAAAAGATTACATCGTTAGAAACTCAGCGGCACTGTAATCTTTGCAGTGGACGAAAACTAATAACTGCCCTCAGAATGTAAACAAATATGCAAAATCGCATCCAATGGCGGCGCCCATGGTTTCACTTGTCTTAACTCTCTACATATAGGGACTCTAACTCGTCCTTCTCCTCTATAGTCTATTACACATTGCTCCGCATTATGATGATTCAGGATAGACAAGATGTTGGATGTAGACACAAGATAAGGTTTCGTTCGGGCGCCTTCAATTTATCGTATAGGCAATTCCAACTTCCCCGAGTACGAACAGTTAACTATACCCTCCCTATATTGACGGAAGAGTGGCGTTCTTTTGATCAAACCTGGTCTGTAAAGGGTTAATCTCTGAATAGAAGTTGTCACGAGAAAAAAAAAATGACATTTTCAGTACGATTCAATCAAAGTCGAAACACACAACTTTTACCATAACCAAAATTAAAAATTAACCTTCCGAATACTAACCGTATGACTGTAAAGTGTAAATATTAACCGTACGAATGACTGTAAGTCATAACTGTAAAATTAACCGCTTTAAGCAAGAGCCTTGTTTTATTTAACCATCGCGCTGTAGGTATTAAACATTTAAATGAGGGGATCCTGCATAATATAGGAACCATTTAAGAGTGAACTTTACCCTTCCACTTTTTTTTTTTTTTTAGTGTAGAACGTTTCAATCAAAGTCGAAGCTCTAAACTCACCTCAGAATTCTCACGGGGGGGGGGGGTGACATTTTCAGAGCATTTCAATTAAAGTCGAAATATGTGGGTCAGACAAAGATAGATAAGGGGAAAAATCCCTAATGGGGCTGTTGCACTCTTTTGCTATAAACATAGTTAAATAGTCGATTCTGGTGTAAAACCCTCGTAAAATAACGATGACAGCACAAAAAACTTCCGAAATCCACTTCTAAACTCAATTAACGTTTATATTTGCGCGAGCGTATTGATGGCTGAGGGCAGTAATAATGGGAGATTCCCATCTAACAATATACTGTAACTCCATCAAGAAGTGACCAATAAGATACGACTTTCATTTGACACCGGTGCGGTGTCACTATATAGGTGTCGCGGTACCATTCATATTGAATGTGGATTATTACTCTGATGACTGATTACTCTGTGAATCATCCTTGTCAGCATAGAGAGAGTGTCAAAATTAAAATAGGAATCTCCCATTATTACTGCCCTCAGCTACCATTACGCCCTCGCAAATCAAAGTGTTTATTGAGTGGATTTCGGGAGTTTTTAGTGCTGCCATCGTTATACTTTTGGAGGTTTTTACACCAGGATCGACTATTAAATCGCTTTTAGCAAAAGTGTGCAACAGCCCCATTTGATCCATAGGCGTCATTCAAGGTGGGCTTGGGGGGGGGGGAGAGAGGTCGCCCCCAAGGATTTCACACATCTCAAAAAAGGAAAATTTGAGAAGCAAAAAAAAAAAAAAAAGATTTTCTTATTTAGCGTGTGTAGGTTAAGAAAGCTTTCAATTTTAGGAAAGAAAGTGTACAAAAAGTGTTTTTGCCCAAACGTTTCCTTAATGATTGGAAGTAAAAATGGACATCAGGGTCGATGGTCAGAGTTTGCCGGGGTCAGAGGTTAAACGCGTAAGGAGACGCCAAAAAATAGGAGAGTCATCAGTAAAATCATCAGTAAAGTCATCAGTTCCCCTTCCTCCAAGCAAAAGTTGCGATGACGCCCCTGATTTTATCCTTTTTTTATTTTATCATGCATTCATATTAAAGACAGAGGGAGAGATCCAGGGACCCAGCGACATCATCGCGCTCGCGCAGGCAACTAGTGTGCGGCGCGGCGCGAGGCGTCCGCGTCATCCCATCAGCACTACGCGCGCTTCTCTCTCCTGTTCACCGATAGTTTTCTGCAAGAGAAGGGGAAGGAAAAAAAAATATTCAAAGTGAGGTTATGAAAGAAAGAGATACACAATGAAAGATAGGTGATGTGACTCACTTATGTTTTTCAGACTGGAACTAATTCTATTTGTCCATCTTTTCATTTCTCTAACTTTGTTTTCTCTTTTCTCCTCATTCATTTGCCCATTTCTTTCCCTGCACCAAGTTGAAATTTTCCTTCTCTTTCCGCCCACCGCCCACCGCGCGACGCGAACAACGTTTCATTTTGAATCAGTAGCAGCAGAGATTTATCGAGACCCTCTACAAACACGAACCTATGAAAAGGGGTCAATGGTATATCCTTATTAAACCTTTGAATAATCGATACTTTTATGTAGGTTCTAATTCAGACAATCAACCATCAACGATAATCAATTGCTCACAAGCCATCAAACTGATTCGAGTTCGACTGTGGCGAAGCTCAAACCCGTGCTGTTTGGTGTTGTATTTATATCCCATGGGAGCCCGCAGAAAAATTTCCAGGGAAAGCAAAATTGTTGAACCCCAATGGAAGGTCTAATAGGACAGGGGACACCACCCAGTGATAGGCAGGTCGAGGGAAACCCCCCACCCCCCGCTAAAGAAGAGGGGGACAAATAACTTGTTCTTCCGAATGGTACAACTCTAAGCTATTGTAGGTGTGTCAAATAATAATAATAATTTTGGCGTGCTTTATATTCTGAATAAAGTGATAACAGATGACAATAATTGTAAGAAAAATGCATACTTCTACTATTCCGTTTTAAAAGTGAGTTAAAATGAAGAAGTACGCGAATAATATGTATATAGTTCGTCAACTATATTACTCATTTGATTAAAATTTTATCTAATTTTGTCCCTTTCATTTTTTATCGTGAATGTTTTGACTGTTCTGAATTCCAGGGGGGAGGTGAGGTAAGTGCCCTTGCGGGTGCCCATGATTAACCTATACATTTAAAACCACGCGAAAGGTCGACTTCGCAGGTGTTTATCGCAACACCCAATATTACTATAGTTTTCATTGGTTTAAAGGGACGAAATTCGACGTTGCCAAATTGATCTGATGTATTTTAGAACCCTTCCTGTACACTTACAGCTTCCTATATAGCAGTGCCGCACATTCGTTATACATATATTCACTTTGATAAATACGCAGTCCTCTTTTTAATTGTCTATGATATTTTTCGATACAGCTTGTTCAAGTAATCAAATTGAGTGATGTGTCTATCTAAAGTAAATAATAAACCCACAGGAGATGTTACTTTTAAATCCTACTCATTGGATCCTCCGAAGAAGATTGAGGTCGACCTCCGTATCAGCCACCAGCGCAAAAAAATAACAAACTAAAACCAACGTTACTTCACTGAAATCTACCGAAAAAAATTAGTGGTCATCCTATTTTGATTCGCCTGATTCATGGATGTGCCGGTCCCTTCATTGTAAAGGTGTATGCATTGTAAGGATACGTATCATCGGTTCCTTTTTTTTGAAAATTAATTATTGACATTAATACAGTGAGAGAGACAGACGTGCTCAATGTGAGAGAGAAGAGAAAGAGAAAGAAATAGATAGTCATAGAAATTAAGGTCTCAACTCAACCTCGATGCCGTGTTGGTTGTTAGGTTAGGTAATTACTCGCGCCAGCATCGATAATCACAACGTGAACGTGAACTGGTCTGCCGAGCTCGAAAAAGTAAAGGGAGAAAAAATAAGAAAAAAAGAAAAAAATGATAAAACTTGCATTCGTATACAACGCATTATGCAGTCATTTCTGGCGTTCTCAACTTTTTTCTCTCCCTCCCCCCTTCCCCTCTCTCTTTTCTCTCTCATGCATTCGCCAGTCATTATTATTATTTTTTTTTTATTTTTTTTTTAATTTTTTTTTTTTAATCGCTCGTGTGAACTGTGCCTCGGAAGAAATTACTCAATCGATGTTGCAGTCAATGTTGCCAAGCCTGAAAAGACGAAGTATCCCTCTATGTACTTACATTTGTAACCATGCATTCATTGATACGCTGAAAGAACCTCAACGACCACCCCCCCCCCCTTTCTTTTTTACTCTCCGCAATCTGGCAGCACTGATCATGTTTGTGATATTCTCCCCCCCCCCCCTAAACGTAACACCGTGCGGTTCCTCTTACACCTCTCGAATTGATGCACATACACACGTACCGTACCAATGACCGTACCCCCGCATGACACTAATTACTATCACAAGAACTCGTTCCAATATTTATATATATATATATATATATATATATATATATATATATATATATATATATATATATATATATATATATATATATATATATATATATATATAATATACAACAGTGAAATGGGAACTAGACCAAAGAAAGCTAAAATAATACCGAAACGTTTCGACACAAACAACGTGGATCTTCATCAGTCGGACAATTAAAAAATAAAAAAATATAAATAAAAACAAAGAGCAGGTGAGCCCGTTCCAAATCACATTGGAGCAAGGACTGACCATCAGACCGCATACCGACAAGAGGAGAGACAAATAAACAGAGACACTGGAGATAGAGAGGAACATTAGTTGTTATCAATGTAATTAGGAAAAAACTGGTGATAGGCAACACTCAATTTTTCAACGTCTGCCCGGAAGTTGCACACGTTACCTCTGTTCTTTATTATATGAATCATTTCGCATAGTGTCCTAGCATAGTCATCCACCTCATGAGAAAGCACTCTAACATTGTCAAAATTAAACAAATGGCCATGGTTAACGTTTTGATGTTGGTGAAGTGCAGTTTTTTCGTTTTGATCGTATTTATGACCATTCAAACGTTTCGAAAGTTGTTGCTTCGTTTGACCAATGTAACCAATATTACAGATCTGACAGTCAATACGGTATACCACACAAGAAAGTTCGAAAACAGATCTTTTAGCTTTTAAGTTTGACCATAGGAATTCTAAATTATTATACCTTTTATGGACCGTTGTGAAACCAATTTTTTTCAAAATGCCCGCCACATTTTCAGAGAGCAATGGAACGTAGGGTAGTGCAATAATTTTGGAGATATCAATGTCATTTTTAGGTACTGTTGAAGTTTCCTCCACATTGTTATATACATCAACAATATTCTTAAAACATTTGTTAATGAGAGATACGGGGTAACAATTTTCTAAAAGCAGTTTCTTACCTAGCTGAATCGCTGCCATCCTGTATTCAGGGTCCGTAAGACCTATGATCCGTCTAGCTAGGTTAGAGATGACATTTTTTTAAAAAAGAAAGGCTGAACGGATAAGTAATTCAAATATCGGCCAGACGCAGTAGGCTTTTGGTACCATTTACATTTCAGCACATTACCTACCCTTGACACCGTCATATCCAAAAAATTCAGAGAAAAATCCCGCTCAATTTCCAACGTAAATTGGATTGAGGGGCACTGACTATTAACAACTCTAAAATGGGCAAAACATCATTCCGGTGCACACATAAAAATAAATCATCAACGTATCTTTTGTAGATGTAAATGAGATACGGTGTTAAATTATGGATGTTAAGTTCAAAATCTTCCATGACGAGATTTGCCAACACTGCAGACACGCTGCCCCCCATTGCCAAACCACCTATTTGTTGAAAAAATTTTTCCTCGAACTGAAAAACTGTCGAGGTAATACAAACACGGAGCATATATAGGAAGGGCTCTTTAGGGATAGAACAAAGATGACGAATTTCATCCCAGCGACGCTCAACACACAGTATTGCCAAATCAGCAGAAATGTTAGTGTACATGGAGGTTACGTCTAACGATATTAAAACATAGTCATCCGGTATTTCACACTTATTAATGTCGTTAAAAAAATCAAAAGAATTACGAACAAAATATTCAGTGTTACCCACAATGCGTGACAAAATGTCCGCATGCGGACAAAATGTCGGTATGCGGTCTGATGGTCAGTCCTTGCTCCAATGTGATTTGGAACGGGCTCACCTGCTCTTTGTTTTTATTTATATTTTTTTATTTTTTAATTGTCCGACTGATGAAGATCCACGTTGTTTGTGTCGAAACGTTTCGGTATTATTTTAGCTTTCTTTGGTCTAGTTCCCATTTCACTGTTGTATATTATAAATTGTTTTGGCCATTTAACTTTTTCTCTAAGTAATATATATATATATATATATATATATATATATATATATATATATATATTATATATATATATATATATATATATATATATATATATATTATATATATATATATATATATATATTATATATCTTGGAGTATTCTGGAAATGAAGGATTCGCTCTGCAATGTGTTTCGCGGTTCCTGAATGGGACTCCTACAAACCTTTGCTATAAGCAAATGATTAGTTTAGTTTCAATCTTTAATTAATTCGTCTTTATGATTTATGTAAAATCCAGCGAAAATCACGAAAATCACTCTAAAAAAAGTATAAAATTCAGTGTTGAACTCAGATCACAGATGTAACGGCAAGATCGTAATGGCGGAGCTACGCAGGTTTCATGGGAGATGCCTGTTTAATTTGTCACTTTCTCTACGGAAACACAGAGAGATGTGTCTCAAATAAGATAAGAATCTCCCGTGATACCTGCGTAGCTCCGCCACTTGGCCTTGGCCCAATTCCGAGAGTGATTTTTGTGATTTTTAAGTGCACTCATCGTCATTTTTACAGGTTTTTATGCAAGAATTATCTCCCCAATCCCCTGTGACAAAAGTTTGCAAGAGTCCCATTGATATGTAAAGTATCGATACTCATTCATTGCGACTAAGCGACGTGACTGGACGACCCGAACGTGTCGGTACCGGACAATGAGGTTTTGAAGACCGGAAGCGCCTTCAATTTACAGTTTATGCAATAACGGTACCGTCATGCAGGAATAGTTAACTATCTGTTGCTCTTGGCCCAACAAATGTTTGATACACGACGCGACACGAATCTTTGTACGACCGTAACGCAACACAACGCAATGGTATCGGATAACAATGAGTTCCTGAAGACGAGAAGCGCCTTCAATTCACAGTTTATGCAATACCGTTGCCGTCATGCAATAACAGTTCACTATCAGTTGCTCACAAAGATTACTTATACATACATATATGGCATTAGCCATCTCGCCCATGTTAAGTGAAAAATGGATAAAACGCCGGCCGTGATACAACCGGGCATACAGAGGGGATCATAAAGATCACAGAATTCTGGTCCGAAAAGATTACGTTTCCCACTTGTCCTGTGTTTGTTTGCGGAACTAGAACAAACACGGAACGTGAACAGTGGAACGTGGAACATGGAACAGTTTTGTAACAGACAAACATGGAAAATGTAATCTTTTCTCTGTAATCTTTATGATCCCCTCTGTATGCCCGGTTGTATCACGGCCGGAGTCAACTTAACAAAATTCGGACTTATGCCATGTCTGTATGTATAAGTAATCTTTGGTTGCTCATGGCCCGAAAAATGTTTGTGTGGTACGCGACGCGTCACGACCACAACGCAACGGTATATGTATATACCAGACAAAGAGTTCTTGAAGACAGGAAGCGCCTTCAATTTACAGTTTATGCAATATCAGTACCGTCATGTAGGAATAGTTAACTATCTGTTGCTCTTGGTCCAACAAATGTTTACTACGGACGCCCGGACGGACGGGTCGGAAGGTCCCTTATTCTCGATCCCAAGCTGCGAATCCTGACTTCTGATTGGTCGAGACTCCACCTAACGTTAAAGAACAAGGACCGTCCATCCCGAACATTTTTTTGGCCTTTGTCTAGGAGTTGAATTCCTTGATGGAAGTTTTGACTTTTGTATAGGGAGTACCGACGCGAGCTCAATGAGTTCTGATTGATCGTTAGTTTAAAGCGTTCGTATGGTGCGGAAAAAGAGTCGATATCGAAAGCTCCCGGAAGGATCCTAAAAATAGAGTCGATAAGGGAGATGAGGAGAAAAGGAACGCATGGGAATGGACCGAAATGCCGGTAAATCTGCTTGTCCACCGTTTGTGCTTGTCTACCGTCTTTAACCTCCAAATTCGTTCAGGCGGTCGATTCTTTTTCAATGCATAATGCATTGTGTTCTCTAGTCCAGTGTACCAGATGTACTGTACCTAGATGGTAACTTTTTTTTTTGGGAATACCGACTCAGCGCTTTATGCATTTGAAAACAGTTGACCATAAGAACGATTTAAAAGGTTAAATTGACTCCAATCTGTCTCGAGTGCAAATGTGTGCTCGTAAATATTTTAGGTCATGAATCTGGCAGTGCTACTAGTACTGACTGTCATTTATGAAGATTTCTTTGATGATCCTTATGCTCTTGGTATAAATTGTTGATTTTTAATTGTATTTTCTTGTCTTGTGTGTTGCAGATGGGAACACCATTTTACAACCTCACTGTCATATTACGCTCAAGTGCACAAAAGAGGTAAGTTCAGTATTCTTCCCCGGTTTACTGAAGAAATAACTGTAAGCTGTAGGGAAGAACTATTAGAGAGAAAATTTTACTACGTCCGTGAAGTTGGCTCCCCAGCCTTGAATTTTTTCAATTTTTTTTTGCTCAAAAATTTGCTATTGATTTGCTATTCTTTGCTATACCTTTCATTTTGCTATCCTCACCCAAATTTTGCCACAGTCAATTTTGTTTGGGGGGGGGGGGCAGCATCATGCCAGTTCCCCAACCTGGAGCTACGAACTTCCGGATTGGCTCAAATAATTCCTCTCACTTGTTATTTTTTGGCGTCTTTTTCAGAATTTTTGCCATCCCCCTCAATTTCCCATAAATGGCCTCCATAGGCTGGCGTGATGCTGCCCCCCACCTATGGAGGCTATTTATGGGAAATTGAGGGGGATAGCAAAAATTATGAAAAAGACGCCAAAAAATAGCAAGTGAGAGGAATTATTTGAGCCATTCCGGAAGTCTGTAGCTCGAGGTTGGGGGGCTGGCGTGACGCTGGCCCCCCCAAACAAAAATTGACCGTAGCAACATTTGAGGGGGGGAGGGCTGGCAAAATTTTGAAAGGTATAGCAAAGAATAGCAAATCGATAGCAAATTGTTGAGCAAAAAAAATTGAAAAAAATTCAATGTTGGGGGGCCAACATCACGGACGTAATTTTACTGTGATTAGAAATTTTTACTATCACTCCCTCAATAACCTGTCACTTGCAGATTCCTCCCCTTCTTTTTTGTGTATCTTCCTGTGCTGGCGTTTTGCGTTTAATTCACCGATTATTCCACTGATCGACAAAAGATTACACATTTCAGTCCAGTGTATGACTGCACTGCAGGAAAAAACACTTATTTGTAATCTTTTCTCAACCAGTGGAATCGTCGATGGCTTTAAAAAAGTTGCGGATATTTTAATAATTTAACAGCGATTCCACCGATTGAGAAAAGATTACAGATCAATGTATTTTCTTGCAGTACGGTCATACACTGAACTAAAGTGTGTAATCTTTTTTTAACCGGTCGAATCACCAGTGAACCGAAAATCACCATTGATTATACGCAAAACGGCAGCTCTGGAATCTTCTCTGTATAGTAGCGGCTCTTGAAATTTGGCAGCAATGTATTTCCTCTGTCTGAATCTAATAATCTATGCACAACAATCTACTGTCGGCGAAGCAGTGATTCTCTATCGAAGCGATCATTCAAATGGAGGAAAAATATTGCTGCCAAATCAGTGCCCATGAAACATCGGAAGGTCAATAAATGAGTAAATTGATCAATTTTAATTGATGTTTCGTGAAAGATTTCATCAGTGTCTGAGTGTCTGAGAGAGTTTCATGTTAAGAGATGGCAATATTAAAATTATTTCTAAAAACTTCATCATTAGTTCAGTTCTTCTATGGAGTCTTTCTCAAGCTCAGTGGTGCAGCCGGGGGGGGGGGGGGTCAAGGGGGCCTGGACCCCCCCCCCCTTTACACCAAAATTTGTGCTTAAAAAAATGTCATTTTTTGCGTTTTCAGACAAATTTGACCAAATTAGTATCTTTGGACCCCTCCCCCCTTCCTTGACAATTTTCGGACCTCAGACCCCCCCTCCCCCTAGAAAAATTTCTGGCTACGCCACTGCTCAAGCTTTTCTTCATTCTCTTGTGAGTCAAACGGGACTGATAATATACGGCCCTTTTTCGCTTTCCTGTCCCTCTATCTTCAAAATCATCACATTTTCTTTACAAGTTCTCATCAGTGGCGTAGCGTGCAATTTGGCAACGTTGTACTTTGTCCATTTAAACCCATGTTAAAAGTTGAATGCGAAGGTGTTCACCGAACACCCAATACTTCGATATTTTTCATGAGTTTAAATGGAAGAACTGCAACGTTGCCAAATTGCACGCTACGCCACTGGTTCTCATTTGTAGCATTGTTTGAAACCCTTCTTTTTTGTTCACAGATAGCAGGATTTAATGGACTCAGTGATGCTTTCAAAAGGTTGGATTTCCGATCTGCTGTTCATGATGTCCGTAGGTTTAATTATATCTGTAAATTATTGGATCTTCTAATTTCTCATAAATTGCCCGCTCTCTCCGGTTGTGCTCAGAAAGTTCTTTTCACAATGTTGGAGGAGGTTGCCTACCAAGGTAAGGCCTTATCATTTATTTACTAGTATTTACATCTTACTGCATAGTAAGTTGTTTCACAGCAATCACAGAAAAACTACTGTACTTAAAGGGTTTTCAAAGTATTAAAAGATAGTCAAATGTGAAATGAAAGCAATTTTTATAAGAGACTAGTGGCTGCAAAACTCACATGGACTTTGCTCAAAATGTGAGAATAACTATCATCGTTGCTGTGGAAGAATAAAAATAGAATGATACCTAGCACAGTATTTAAAGAATACTACACTGAAAAAAATGGACACCGTAAATTACGGACTATATAGGTTTACCGAGGGATTACGGTTGTGACTTCCGTAATCCCTCGGTAAACCTATATAGTCCGTAATTTACGGTGTCCAATACCGTTTCGTTTTTTCAGTGTATGGCATTATTCCTGGGTTAGCATTATGTTTTATTATAAGCAAATGTTTCTAGTTTTATGTGTAGTGCACTCAAGTTATTGTTCTTTGATCAGTGGTTCAAGGGATGATTCGACCTCATAGAAAATAAAAAGAAAAAGAAATTATAAAAAAAAAAAAAAAAAAATTGTCTCTACCAACACTTGTATTCTTTACATAAAAAAATGTGGACAGTGCAACTACAGACGGACAATCACTAGTGAGCGCAATTTGTAAAGCTATTTTTCTTACTGATGAGTCATGATCAAAGAAATTGTGTAAAATTTAGAATGGAATGGGAACCGCCGAGTAAATATGTACAACTTGGCAACATCACACTCACTGATGACTCCGTTGCACTTTCTGCATTTTTTTGTATGTAAGGAATACTTGTGTTGATGTAAATGAGAATTTTTTCTATAACTACTTAAATTTTTTCTATAGGTACCTACTTTCATTTTTTTTTTATTTCACCTCAATTTATGTTTCTGGTCGAATCACCCCCTAAAACATTTAACGAGGGACAATAATTTGAGTGCGTGCACTGCACATTAAACTGGAAACATTCACTTATAATAGAATATAATTTATACCCAGGAACAACACCATAGAATACGGAAGATTTTTTTTTTTTTTTTCTACGTGAATATCCTGTCTGCTATTTACTATAGACAGACCTCTTCATAAGTAAAATATGACATATTCTCTTTTACATCAATGAAAGTTCTTCTCCTTTTTTGTCATAAATCCATGTTAGACAATAAGTTTTCTATAAAAAAAACACTTTTGTTTTATATTTAACTCTTTTCAGCAGGTGTCAAGTGTTCAGCAGCTGTGTTGCAGGCAGTAAACTTGTTAGGTATTGTGTATCGCAAAAGCATCCCAGCATTGTCATTCATCTGATGATTGTCATGAGTCACCATTATTTTGAATGGAGCAACTGCAAAAGGAAGAACTTTAAGTCCATGATCATTTTGTATCATAATCTCCATATTTATTGTAATGGTAAGATTACAGGTGAAACCGAAACCTGTAATCTTTACTGATACAACTCAAAATTACGTATGATTTTTTCCTTGTATAAATACGCCTTTATTTCTGAACCAATTTGGCCCATTTATGGCTCAAAAAATCAAGCAAAAAATTATGCAGGTGCTGACAATCTTACTTTTTGTCTATTATTCGTCTGTTCAGAGAAAACAGCCGAAAACCATCAAGAAACGGCTATTTTCGGAGCCAGCTACAAGTAACGCCATCTATCGGATTAAAGTCTCCGGGAGTTTGCCATAGAATCACCTTATTTTTGTTTTTAGTTGTCTCATTCCTCTGTAATTTTGAATTTGAGCTGATATGTATCGTCTGATTGTTTTTTTCAGTGTCTGCCAGTCAACAAAACATTCACATGTTGAACCGACTTTTGAATCAACTTCAAGTCATGATTGACTGTGCTTGTTGGGGACGTCCGTTAGGTTCATCGCAGCTCTGGGAAAATCATCTAGTCTCTATTAACAGAATACTCACGATTGCTAATCGAATCCAAATACAAGAGGTAACTAGATACTCATGGATACCTTTTTTTTTTTTAAGTAATACATGTCAGACATAAATAAAGAAAGCTAAAATCAAACTTACTTGTAACGGTTTGGTTTAAAATTAAACTTTTTTTGGATGTATTTTGTTCATCATCAGCACTCATGTTGTGGTGCACCCACTGATGATGATTGACATGCGCATGGGTCAACATCTGATTTCGGTAGAATTGAGCCATAGAAATTAGAAAAAAATTGAGTGGAAATTAATGACCCATGGTTACTCTTCAGTGATTACCATAACTTTTTAAGTAATTTTGCCGAACGGTTCAGCTTAACCACCTAAATTTCCTTTTCATGGGGTTTAGAGGAACATCATATCGCGTGACTTTTATCTAATGACTCAGAATTTGTCCTCAGTTTCCTGGAATGTATCCCTTCAGAGAACAATCATGTTGGAATTATTCTAATATTTTCTTGAAAATATTCTAGCGAACATCTCAAGCCAAAATCAATTCCTGGGAATATAACGTCACTACTCATTACACCTTATCTTCTCTTTTTGATGACAAAATTTTAAAATAATTGAAAGCATTTTTCGTAATCTAACCCAGAACCCTTTTTACCTCTTCAGTGACAATTGAGGCAATGGATGCAAGGGAGGCAATTTTTTGAAATTTTAAAACTTTAATTTACATTTTTTACCAAAAAACTCATGGCTCCGGTGTCAAACTGTGAGTATATTAAGGTGGGTATACTATGCCCTCTTATGATATTCCAACACGATTTTTTTTATTTAATCAACGATTGTTGATTAAATATTGATAAAAGTGGAAGAATGTGGTCGAAAAAAGTGCCCTCCTTGCGTAGAACTGGAAGTATCACCAAAAAAAAGGACTATAACACTTATTAAAAACATTATAACGTGACTAAAAATAAAGATCTGTTACGGAATATATACTCGCCTGAATCCGTTGTAGAGACTGCTGATTACAGATGATAGTAGTGGCAGTAGTTATGATTTTTCAAAGCGTAATCTGGTTAGCGGCAGAGAAGGGGGTGTAGTGCTTGCAGTAGATACGGCAGAGGTGCAGTGATGCGACGGTCCCTATATGTGTACTCATGAACTTTTATCTCCCCTGAATGCTGTAAATTTCAGATTGAAATGATTAATTGGTGGGTGTATTCTTAAGGGTATGAGGTGTTATTTTAAATTTTCTGTGCAAGGGAGGCAGTGAGGCACTTCCTCGAAATTACTTCTGTTGCACTCATTGCCTTAATTACGAGTTAAATCGTATCTGCGGAAAAATGCACCCAGTGCCAACCATGAGTTAACTTGGAAATCTTTTAAGCCGTCTTCAGCTGTGCCTTATTGAGGCCATCCGCAGTGTCAAAAAAATCATAATGATTGTCCTTTACTTTTATTGGAAAAACAAACTTGACAAGGGGGTATTTCAGCAAAAAAAACGAATGCAGTACTGAAAAAGTTAATTTTCATTTTGAAAAGCCAATTTGTGCCTTTATCCTTTGTCATCTTCAGCCGTATTTTTAATTTTCCTCTCTTTTCCAACTTTCTTGCAGCCTGGTGAAGAAGTCTTTCCAAAATTGGAGAATTTACCTGAAGAATGTGTACGTGAAATATTATTAAGATTAGCCGATCACAAAGACCTGGAAAGTAGCAGCAAAGCTTACTCTGTAATGGCTCGATTATGTGACGAGCAAAGAATATGGCGTGAGCTTTGTCAGTTTCATTTTACTCAACAGCAGATTAACTTCGTTTTAGATTCTACCAGTTCAGACCGTCCTACTGATTGGCAGAACATTTATCACAAACTAAGGAAGTAAGTAATTTTTCTTCTGAAATTCTAATTCTAATTCTAAAAAGGTCTGGAAAGGAGGACTCAGTTCAGTTAACTTGATTCCAGAGGCTCAGCGATTTCGATTTGATTACTGTCCGTTATAATGCTTAGAATTGACTAGGTATATTTCAATTATTTCAAAAAAGTTGTACGTAAATTTGAAGAAACAAACTACACCCAATATTAAAGGTAGTACTGCAGTGAAAGGCGTATCCTAGAACAATTCATCAAATTGATCTGCTATTTGCCTTTTGACTAGTTTATTTGTTCTGATATTCAGCGGATAAATGATAGCCTCTTTAACATCTCTGTAAAAAAGCCCCTGATCAGAACAAAAAAGTTGAAGCTGCCTAGCTATCTCATTACGACGTTTTATTACGTTTTTAGTAATTTTTATAATGTATTCACCGTCATGTTCGTAGAAAGTACTTGCTTTAATTCTGATTTGTTTATGTTCTACAGAGCTTTCGGCCTACGTGAAGAGTATGCTGAAATAATTCAACTCTGTCGCAACTGCCGATGTTTATTTTGGAAATCTATCGGTCATCCGTGTATCGCTGATTCAGATCCCGAGTTCCAAGAAAAACTAGAAACTGTCGATAAAAGTTCTCTACATGTTCCGATCCCTCCGCAAGCCTTTTTAAAGTTTTTCTCGCTATAGAAATGTAAGTATTGTAGCCCTTAGTTATCTTTCACAGCACAAGAGCCTTGTATTGAGCTCCAGCTCAATTAAAAGAAAATCAAGAAATCAAGAGAAGCAATCAGATGAGAGAGTTTGAAGGACTGTTACTAAGATGAGAAAGATTGAAGGACTGTTATTAAGATTAGAGAGACGGATGAATTGTTTTGAAGATGAGAGAGATACATGAATTGTTCTGCCAGTTCAAAAACAAAAACAAAAATATTTTTGGAGAGAAGCAATGAGACGAAGCAAAAAAAAATACAAAAAAAAAATCTGAGAGCTTACCAGTCCTTGTATGCTCTTGAGATTCTTTCTTTCTCTGGGGTGTCACGCCTGTAGCGGTATCCCTCTTGTCCTCTTATTACCTTGGTGCAAGGTCCCTTGTTGGGTAACTCCGTTCCCCCCTTTTTCCTTTTTCTACCATCAGTCCAGTCGTTCGCTGTGAAACACCAGCTTAACAAACAATATTTTGGGCAGATAGACCCAAGCACTACTTCTACTTTAATTTTGATGTGATTGCAACGCTAAAAGATGCAAAAAATTTGATGTAAACCCAAATTATGGGGGTGAATTGAAATTGGACTATTCTCTGTGACTTTAGTTGAAATCAAATTGTTCGCATATTTTTTGGTTGCAGTCTCATTAGCATTCTCAACAGCAGGTTTGCATCAAAAAAACAAACTTTCGGATGAAAATGTGCTCTGTGAGATGTGAAAAAATTCCAAACTTGAAGGCACTGAAGAATAACAGGCGCATACAAAAGAGCAACCCTTGATGTGCCATTATTAGTAGGTACAGTAAACCTCTGATTTACCGGACCTCAAGGGACCAAAAACGTCTCATAAATTGAGCAAATCGCAAGGTGTGTTTTTTCGCGGCAAAAGCAAAAAAATTTAAGATTTGACTTCAACCGAGCAGAAGCATTTTGAGTATCAGGCTCTGATAAGTAAAGGTGCCTGCTTCCAAAATGCATCAAAGCGCATCGGTGAGCTGTTGATTAGCTATGACTTAAAACTCTTCGCTAACCAACTGCTCACCGATGCCCTTTGATGCATTCCAGACAAAGCCGGATTAACCATAAGGCTGACTAGGCTAGAGCCTAGAGCGTAAGATTTTTAGGGGCGCAAAATTTTGAGGGACAGCTCTTATTAAGGCGAAAAGTACGTGCAGAGAAAAAAGAAAAAGAGAAAGAACGACAGATACAGAAAGAAAGTAGTAGTAGTAATTTAAGAAAGAAAGAAAGGGTGGTTCAGGGGAGGGGCGTTGCCCCTTGAACGAGGTGGGCGCACACAAACAGTTGAGGCGGTGGCTGCAAAAACAGCACATACGGAAAAATCTGATTTCCAGAAAACGCATTTAAAGTTTTCATTTGCTAATAACGCGTTGATATGATTCGGAAATGAGTACAATTTTTCGTGGTTTTATGCTTTGAACCCTCTTTGAAGAGAATCCAAGGACAAATTTAAAAAAAAAAATGGTTTGAGTTCATTTGCGGCCAATTTAAAAAAGTGAGTTATGTGCGGTTTTTGCACCCAACAATTAAATGAATGCAAATTTAATAGGATTTGACAGTTAAATGAAAGAATAATAATTTTTTTGCGATAATTTATGGAAACATAAAAATTTAAAGTAAAGGAACAACGCAAACCGAAACAAAAAAGTAAAAACTAAATAGTAAATCAGCTATATTTGGCTAGCAATTAAATGTAAAGGAAAATGACCTCTCAAAATGTATGGGAATAGCCAGCAATTTGGCAACCATGAATTCTTCCCATTTGAACGCATGAGAAACAATCGACGCTTGAGGAGACCATAGCTTTTTTATCAATTGATTGTTTCTCATGCATTCAAATGGAGAAATACACAGTTGCCAAATTTCTCGATATAAGCGTATGTGCTGTTTTTGCATCCATCGACCCGATATCTCCGCGTAGAATCATCGTCACGTCGTCAAATTCACAGGGGTGATACTTCTTGAGTATAATTTTCAATTGCGCTGTTGGGCGCAAAAACAGCACATACGCGCATGGGCTGTTAATGCAGGGGCCGCCTCAATTAGCTTAGGGCGCCAGGTAGGGCTAATCCGGCTCTGATTCCAGAAGCAGGTACCGCTACTTGTCAGAACCCGATACTCAAAATGTTTCTGCTTTAGTGTTTTCAACTGACTGAAATGAGCATACAAGGGTATTGGTTCACCAATTACATCACAGCGTAGTCAATTTTTGTAAAGCGGACATCACATGTCTCAGCGGTCGAGTGGCAAAAAGTAACAAAAAGCTAGTTAGTTTTAATGTGCTCCTAACTCTTTGAACAGACTGTAAGACTAGTGAGCTTTCGGCTTAAATTTTTCGTAAAAATAATAATAATCTAATGATTTTCTTCTCTGTCTACAGACTTAAGTCAAAGGAGCTAGGCCGATGGTGGTATCACTCAGATTTACGGCAACTCACTTCATCCTCCACTAACCATTTTTCTCGTATTTTATTTTTAAGCTGATTAGGATCATACATATATGTTTACATTATTTTTCCTTGAGCAAAATAAGCTTTGATGTGTGTGTAAATGATGCAATTATTTTATCCTTGTGAAATTTCTCTGCTTCTTTTCCTTTTTTTATTCGTCATTACAAACAAAGTTAAAAACTGAAATTTTTTAGGAAAAGCAAAAGAAAAGTAATTTTTTTTTGGTTATTGTTTTTCATTAATGCATTAATGTGTTTTTGGGTTATTATGGTATTCAATTTTGTTTTTTTCCTCCTTTTTCATTGTTGATTATTGTCAGAATATTTTTTACGCAATTTGAAGGTTTGAACTCAGCATAGGCTTTCCTCCAAATCCAAGCGATGTGAAAAGAAATAATAACTGAAAAACTCATCTTAGCTGAAACTCATCTTAATAATGTAAAACTCATCTTAGCTGAAAATTTTTTAATCAGCAACTTCCATACATGCAAAGCAAAATTCTGAAATTAAAACCCTTTCAATAATACTAAACCCTTTTCAAAGCCGAAATTGGCCCAAGGCGACAATGAAAAAGATTTTTTGATCTTAAAGAGAAAATTGCCCCTGTTTATTATGAAAGAGTATCTGCTGGCAGGAAGAAAAGATTAAAGGGTTCCTGAAAAACAATGAATTGAAACTAATTGCATTTTATGGAATAGACTGCGTATTTAAAGTGGTTTTTCAATAAAGATTTTTCCATTGCATTTTCAATAAAAATACAACTATGCATATTAATCACTTGCACAGTTTGCAAGTAAAGACGTGCACTTGCTATCTTAAAGTATGTATTTATTTTTATACTTTCAACTATTTTGAGAAAGTACATATTTGTTTTTCTTTGAATTCACTGGAAACTTTTTAAGAGTGAAATTTTTTTTTTTCAAGTCGCTAAAGACTCCAGCTTAGATGAGTTTTACCATACAAAGTTTGCAGAGGAGCGAAAGAAGTGCCTCTCCTTCTTGCATTTAATTGAATGAAAAACCAAATGGCTTCCTCTTAGATTTTGTTTAATCTATATTTGTGATTACCTTGTTCCAATAATCTCCAATAATCTTAAAAGTACCAATGTGGAGAATGCTTCATTTAATAAGTCTGTTAGGTTGGTTTAAAAACTTCAAAAAATGCTGGTACATTAGTTTGAAATGAAGCCCTTAAATTCTAAACTCTGCATTTGTTTTATAATGCATGTTTTTAATAAAATTGGTTTTCCAGTCCTCTCAAAAACCAAAAATTGGATTGCTTTTTGTATGCCTGCCAATTTTAGTTGACGTTTCAAGTCCATTCATTTTTTTAACTTATTCGTCAGACTGTGCCTGTGTTCAAAGCAATTTTCTGTAATTATTTTGCTTCAACTGAACAGTTAGACATGAAAGTCCATCTCGGTTGGATTTTACAATGACACAACAACTTGACCCTTTACTGCATGTTTTTTTGTTTTTTTTGTTTGGAAAACACAATTTTTCAATAATTGATTTTGACTCAAAATGAAAGGGAAAAATAGTGAAAAAATTCCCAACAATAATTGTTGCATTCCAGAGACCTGCAAAGCACCGAATTTAACATGGGCCAGCTTAGGGAGGATAGTCAAGGTCAAACGGTTAAATATGATTTCTAAAGTTCAGATGGCCCCCACCATGGAGCTGTGCTCTTTGCGACTTAAGTTCTAAGCTCTAAACTTTTCCATGATATTTGACTGAGGGGTGACGACTTGGAAAAAAATGATATTTTAACTTTCAAGTGTTCAAAAAGGGGAACTATATTATGTGCCTCAAGGGTACCACGATGCAGTAAAGGGTTAATGGCCCAATGATTGTCCGATCAGTAAGTTCAATATGATATGATTTAGTCATTTTGTTGTATCGCTATGCCGGTTTTTGGGTACATTTATAGCACTTAACTTGTCAAATGTTCATTGTTACTTTTTTATCCAGAGTGAGCTGATCATATTAGTGGAGTAACTCAGAAAAGCCTGGAATTCAATGGAAATGCAAAAAAAAAAGAAAGAAAAAAGTGAAATGATACAAAAAAACTGAATGGCATTTAATCAGTCGATGCATTGAAATCATGAATTAAAAAAGAGAAAAATTTAACTGCCATCCATACTGATTTTAGTCTCAAATCAAATTTTAGTTTGAAGAAGGAAAGGAAAAAGTTTGTTTGCAAATAGGTAGGTGCATCATGCATTTTTCGTTAGTTTTTTGTTTTTTGTTTTTATATTCTTCACTAATGTATCAGCTTATATGTATATGAAATTTTTCTTGCTCTACAGCAGTGTTCACTAATGTTTTTTCTGACTTGGAATCGCTTGAATTTTTCAAAAGGAGATGAACTAAGTCTGTTTAACCTTGCAATGAGGCAGTTGCATGAGTCTAAATCTTGGTGTTTTTTAGTAAGCTAATGAAAGTACTTGATGAAGTGAAAACAAGGATGCTTTTGGTTTCTAACTAGGTTTAACAGTTCCAAAGATGTGATTTCGGCCGAAACTACATTGTTTTAAATGATAATCTTGTGTGTGACGTCTCAACACCTGCAATATATATTCTACAACTTTATACAAATGTTTATCCAAAACTGTGGTCAAACAAACATTATTGCGCGTGGTCCATGATCGTAAGATTTTTAATTACGTATCACGAAATACGTCACAACTTTTTTTGCATATCTTCATTAAAATGATTTATTGAAAGGGTCCTTGAGAACAAGTGAAAACATTTCATTCCACGCTGAGCACCCAGAGTTTCAGTCACAAACTAAATCAGTCTTGATCTTATTTGTATTGCTACTTTAAACTGATAAGCCCTCTTTGTAACTTTGTGGGAAAAAATGAGGTGTCAGAAATTTGTTATTTTGAGTGAGCGGAACCTATTAGATCATCCATATTGTATTCCATTGTTCATGAAAATTGTTCACAGTCACTTTTATTGATGCCAAACACTTAGTTCTCCTCCTATTTGCTCAATAATCTGGAAAATTAAAATTTTGGAGCCAGGGCTGTTTAAGCGGCTAGCAAACTGCGTTGTCCACAGTCAGTCAATAATTATTTTTTTTTTTCTTGTAAAACTTTCGAAAGGAGTTCTGGAAAATGTTTTCTATATTGTACCTTTAATTTTACAACTGCTCAGATGAAGCGATAAAATCACTTCAATTTCTAGAAAAATGGATCATGGGTTTTTTTTTTTTTTTTTTTTTTTTTTTAGACTCAGTCTTGTTTACTTAATTTTTTTTTCTTTTCTTTTTTCGAACTTGTTTTTGTATGACAACTATAGTGATTTATTATTAGTTCTACCAGTTAAGTTAGTCATTATTTGTTTATTTCTTTGAAACTAAAGTTGAAAGTCAAAGTAAGACAGAATTTAAATGCATAGTCTATCCTTAAGCTTGATGCATGTGAGTATTTGCTTTATATCTATTCAGAATAGATTATTCTTAATGAGTAAGTACTCGTTGTTTGCAGCTCATTAAAAGAGCATTTGTTATTCTAAGCTGAAAGTCTTTTGACTTTTATAAAAAGTCAAAATGCATGAAATTTCAATCATATTTTTGCCCAAAATTTTACTGCATTTGGTCTTAAATGCAAAATGTTTAAGTACAAGCAGTCGCATAAGTCCTGTGTCGACGATTTGACACAACCCGCATTGCACATGAAAACAACGCACTCTTTCCCGTCTTATCTTTTATTTTCTGAAACCCAAGAAAGGTTCTGGTTACGTATAATGTGGGTTGTGTTGATTCGTCAATGCAGGACTTGAGCGATTGCTTGTACTATCCACGAATTAAAGATTGTCTCCAGATTTCCACGAGCTAACTTTTGCTTTTTAGGTTCCGGTTCGGCCACTCTTCATACTCCTCACACCTTGCAGGCCAAGGGCGAGTGCGGGTGGAGTGGGAGAGCCGTTGCAGATCAGTCCTGCACATGACTGCGGCAGTGGTCGCTTAGAGTCCCTCAATGGAAATATTACACAGGGTTTACCAAACCACCTGGATAGGACATTTTTCTCAAAAACTACCGAAGCAAATGATTTGAAGCAAGAAAGTCAGATTGGAAATTGACCTCAAATTTTTCAGTTTTGATATTTTCAAAAGTCCCTGACTGGCCCTTGTGGGGTATTTGGGGGGGGGGGGGGGTGTTAATCAAATTTTTCAAGTTTCAAGGTGAAACTTAGCTCGTGAAAATCTCGCGACAATATTTAATTCGTCGATAGTACATCCCAAGTTCATAGCGTTCCTATATTAAGAGCAGCCAATTTTCCATGTCATCAATGCAGCTAAGTAGGATTACCCTAGTGGTCGAGCTGTAACCATGAGAGCAGTTATTGCTCTTGTGCCAGATTACTTATCTAAATTATCTTAGCTTACCAGAATTCAGACGCTCTCTTGTTTACATCCAAGTTTCATTTAATGAGATTGTAATTTTAGGTCCAAAAATCTTGCCTGAGATTTTCTCTCAGAATCCTTAGCTGGTAAGAAGTAGTCATTAATGCGTATGTGATGCGTCACGCAATTTGCCGTCTTAACTTCATTGGACATAATTTTTACGAGGGCCAAAAAAAGACGCATCAAAATCTATATATTTTTTTCCTTCAATAGGAAATATTATCCAGAAGCCTCCTCTACAAGTACGGAATACAGGTTCAGGTGTGATGACCCTTTCATCATCAACTGGGTATTTGGTTCAATGCATGAAATCCAAGGCCAAATAATTCTATGCAAAATTTTCAACTGAATAAGTGGCTTTATTTTGACCACCTCAGGGTACCTATCTAATTCAGCCCACAGGAAGCACGCCACCAAACTTAGCTCTCATGAATTTTATTCTCCTTTGGCGTGCTCTCTTTGCCCTGTTATCGTTGTTGTTGTCAATGCAGCAAGAATGTTTGTGTACTGCTCACATGCATTAAGTCTTTCATCGATTCAAGATAATCTGTTTATTCCTGCCGTTTGATTTTTTATTCCTTGCCCTCTGGTGATCCCCCCTCCTCTCCCCTTCTCCCTGCTTTTTCAGTTCTGTGATATTTTTAAAAATAGTTTTATTTATAAAATGGGCCTTTTTTATACTTTTTTTGATAATTAATTTCAATTTTTTGCAAATTTGATATCATTTGCCGCATTTTTTCTTCACTCGTGGAGTGATTTTGTCTTTTATAAAAACATATTAGCTGTTTTTATGCGCCAATATTTATGTACGCGATTAAAAGAACTTTTTCGTCTTGTAGATCTTTCTCTTTTTTCTTTCTTTAACCCTTTTGCTTTCTTTATTAACAAAATAATGTAACATTCTTAATTCACAAATGATTTATTGTATCACAGAAACATATCTTGTTATTAACTGTTTGGATGTTTTTCAAAAGCCTGTTAACATTTATTAATGTTGAAAAGATATTTATTTATCTACTTCTTCCCTAGTTTACCCAATACCGACATTTATTTTTCTTAATTGAAAGCCTACTTAAATAATTAATTTGTGTTTTAATGCTTCTCACTTCAAAAATTACAAAATTAGTTTTAACTCACTGTTTTAGAGTCTACAAATAAGTATCTTTTGAAATTTGAATTTAGGTAGTTCAGTGGAAAAATGTGTGTGAGCCCAAATTACCTTTGTAAATATGAGGGATTAGGAATTATTATTGCTTGTTCACGTTAGTACAGAAAAAACTTTTTTGTTTTGTTTTTTAATCATTTCTTTCAGTTCTAAATTTAGAACTATTTTGTGCAATGGCCCAAATTATGAATAATTCATCTCTGCTATTGTCTCAGTGTACTTACCTTATGAAAATTTAGTCTAAAATGTTTTAAGATGGAAAATCAATAAATTAAAACTAAGTTTTATTTATTTCTTACAGATGTCTCGTAGCTCTCTGTTATGCTTTGTTTCTTGATTTATTTTCAAGTGGAGTTTCCACGCTAAAACGTCAAAAATATCTTGGGATGAGATCTGAATTTGTAATTGAGACGAATAGCTGCAATAATGATGCAGATAAAAAAAATATACATCAATTTGTGTAAAAAAATTATGAGCCATTGCTTGCTGTCAGTAAATTATTTTTGAATCATGACAAATCTTAATTAAGAATAAAATGTTTATGTGACATTTTCTTAAAGTAAGATTTTTGGTAGTTTGTCGTTTATTGCAGTCACTGTCTCAATGAAAAATAGATTTCCTGTAAGGAGAATAAACAATAAGTCATGGTTATTCATTTGTAAATAATAATTAACTATGATTGTAACTTGTTATCCTGCTGAGGTTGTTAAATTGAGAATCTCCTGCTTTCCTTGATATTTTATCAAACCTATTACCTACCCTTGCAATTTTCGTCAGCAGAAAAATTCAGGATTTTGCATTCAAATGATTGATTTTCTTATTTTCTGCTTTATCATGAAGTTCTTTTCTGCCGTATTTTTTTCAGACCTCACCTTTGTATTTTGTCCTTAGAAACAATTTTTTTTAATCATAATCTTTTTCAAAGCTGCTGAATTTTTCTTTCCAGAATCATGAGGATTACGGAAGGAGCCAATTTGTCGTCCATCTGACACACAAGCGTACTTCGAATCCAACGTTTCATGATAGTCTTTCACGTTTCAAATTTTTCGAAGGACAATGCGTGTACGGATCATTCTTGAATATTTTTTCTTTGTTCTCCATGAGTCATAGAATCACAGAAAAATATTAATTGAAGTAATTGAGTGATTGATGGCGGTTGAAAAAATGAAAATGAATTTGGAAATTTTGAAACGTAGTATTCGACTTACGCATCTGCGTCAGATGGACGATGCATTGAGGAATGAATTGAGATTTTGTGGAAATATGTATCAAGATGTAGAGTTTTTGTTTTTACCTTTTATTTGGAGAATTACAACTACCATCTCTCTTTGGTCAGGTGTAATGAAGTAATTTAAAATCAACATCTGTACTTTTTTGTGACTTTATCCTAAATGAACATCAATATCAGTTTATTTATTTACGAGTCTTGTATTCTTTAAAAGTCTGATACGATGTAAATAAATGCAATTTTTTTTTTTTTTTTTTTTTTTTTTTTTTTTTTTATTTTATTTGCACATGTTTACACGGGCTACATATTGACACTAATGCTTACACACTATCTTACAATTTTTTTTCTATAATAATTTGAACTATTGCATACTGCTTTCGGCAGTTAATTTCTATTTGACTAGGTCCTAAATGCAAATGGTTTAAAAAAAGGCACACGACTTTCCTCTTCTCACTGATGATGGTGAGTAGGTCATCATGATAAGCCATCTAATAGTTTAGCGGCTTTTATAGACTTATCCCAGTGGGGCTCTTGCCAACATTTGCTACAAGCAATTGCATAGTTTCTTCTTGAGTAAAATCAAGCGGAAATTAAGATGAGCACATCAAAAAATTACAAAATTTATTCGCAGACTTACAAAATGACTTTTTTAAGGCCCAACGTTGGAGCTCTTAAGTGGCAAAGTTGCGCTGGTTTCTTGGGGGATTCCTGCCTAATCTGTCACTCTCTCTGTTGAAACACACTGACAAAATCCTCAAATTAGACAGGAATCTCCCATGATACCTGCTTAGCTCTGCTATCATGCCTCGACTTTTAAAGTCATGTTGTGAGTCTCTGAGTGAATTTCGTAACTTTTTAAATGTCTTCATTGTAATTTTTGCTGGATTTTATTCAAGAATTAACTGTTCAATTTCTTATAGGCTATAGCAAGAGTTAGCAAAAGTCCCATTACTGTGAACACCTCTTTCTCCATTTTCAATCTACAAGGAACTAAGAGTGCAGATGGATAGAAAATGAATCAGTGAAAAGGGCAAAAGTAAGCAAAGAATTGATCTTGGCATTTTTGTTTAAAAATTAATTCATCTTTCACATGAAAATGTTCAATTTTTCTCTATCTCCACGTAATTAAGTGTCAGATGAACGCTCCATGCCTACAAATACAATTTGTCTTGTTGATTTATCTGGAAGAAATTCCTAATATCCGTCAGCTCTTCTCCTCTCCTCTCCGCATCATAATCTGTTTTCTTTCAACTTTTACTTCATCTTTCTATAAATCTACTTATTTAAATTTATTTTTCCTTTAAAGTTCAATGCTTCTTTCACTTGCAAGAAGAGATTGTTCAACTCCCTGAAAATTTGATGAGTGTCAAAACGTATTACTGAAAGATTAAACTAAAGAACTGAAATAAAAATTGATTACGTACGGAACTAGTCAAAGTAAGTTTTACTTTGTGAAGAATTAGTATTTTTAAAAATTAGGTCGTTTTTTGAACTCATCAATGTTACTCTTCGTAGTCTTTCGATCAACCTTAACTCCTCGCGAAAGGTGAAGCAGTTTTTCTGGAACTGAAATCAGTATGCTAAAAAAAAAGTTTTGTGGAAGTACTTGAAATCCAATAAATTTTGAAACACACCAATCTATGTACATATTTAAACTTAGAAAGAGACTAAATTGTATTATAGCTTTAATTTTTCATTTTGTGGTAGAGATTTTATATTTTTTTAAATTAATTTCATGACGGAAAAATAGCATCACAAATATATTGTACTTCTTTTTGTTGTTAGATTGTAATTTATGTGTTAAAATTTTGTTTTGTGGTCAATGTTTTAGTGTAGTCTAGTGATTCCTCATACTATTTTCAAAAATTATATGGACCTTTAAAAGGCAGTTTTCAGTTTTTTTATTTCTTTTTCCTTCAACATCAATATTAATGTATGTCAATCAATTTTTCAAAACTCTCTAAGGGGTTAACATATACACTTCAAAAGTTCAAATTCTTCCTATGCATCTAGCATTATTCCTAATAACAGTATGAATATTTATTTTTATGAAAATGCTCGAAATTAACTGATTTGTGTATAATAAGTGAGAAGTCCACTGGAAGAGCATTGTAAGTCCTACACTGGTGAGTGCACTAATTTTTTAACTACATATTTCTTTATTCCTTTTTTACGAACAAATTTATGTCTTTATTTACTTTTTATTTATAATTTGTTGTACATGAGAGCCTCCTCTGGAGGCCATGGTACAGGTACACATCAATGAATACATATAGCAAACAAATTAAAAAGAAAGTAAAATAAATTGTCATCTTACAGGATAGAATTCCCTGTATTTGCCAAGCAAACTCCACCAGCTATCCTGAAGATAGCAGGTTGAATTCTTCCTGCAAATACAGGGTTTTATCTAGAAGAAATTTGTCCAAATCCGAAAAGAACCGGCTGTCCTCTCCACCCTTAAATTTAAGCCTCAAGGGTAACGGAAGATTGTTAAATATTAAACAGTCTAGGGGAGGCTACATCCACATCCTGTTCCGTAACCTCCATTCTGAAGATTATTGGTCTAGGTGCGCCTATACTTCTGAAGCGACTTCTAATCTGTTAGGTAACTAATAAATAGATTATGATCATTCCTAACCACAGCAGGAGAAATTATGTTGTTGAATACTGCGTAGCGTATAGTGTCTAGTAAAGAAAGAGAGGGGAGAGTAAATTATCTGTATTTTTAAGACAGGTCCTTACAAAGAAAATTCAGGGGCTTATCGAACAAATTTCTAAGTACTTTCTTTTGATAGACAAATCATTGTCCGGAGTAAATATACAGGATGTGTATAAAAAAATAAGCCACGCTGAATTTCCCGCAAACGGCTTCATATTTCAAAAAACATTCAGACACATGTTTGCTTCTTTGGAGGAGGACATCTTTTAGGGAGGTTTTCATATTTGGCGCCCTCCAGGGGGGGGGGACCACTTCCACCCTATCTATACCAATCTTTTAAATTTTTGGTCTTTAGGGATGTTGAGGATGGAAGCTCAGTTATTTTTGAACTATATTGATGTAAAGAGGACAGGTTTACTCTCATAAATAGAAATGTTCAAAGAATTTCAAAGGAAATTGCTGATTCTAATAGCTGATCGGGGACTCCACAGTTAAACATATCGATGAAACTGAAAACAAGTGACACGATTGGGTGAGAGATCGATTCAGGGTGGATATTTTTCAAAAACTACTGTCCAGTCGCTCGGTCAGTGAAGGTTGCTCTGGAGACACCTTTACATAACGAGCGACTGGACAATGGTTTTCAAAAGACTTCCGCCCCACATCGATCTCCCACCCAATCGTGTCACTTGTATTCAGTTTTATCGATCTGTTTAACTGTGAAGTCCCTGATCAAGCTCGCTGAAATTTCAAGGCATAAAAAAAAAATCAGGTCCCAAAAACTCATTCTTTATTAATTCAATTTTGAAATCGTATTTTTTTTTTTTAAAGATTGTATTGAAGTATTTTTTGCGCCTATTATCTTAATTTATGAATTTTTTACCACAACTTTTAGCAAACAGGCTGTCGTTGAGCTTCATCTCAATTGTGAAAAAGAAACACACAAACATGTCTTTACTTGTGTGCTTTTAGATGCAGAAGTGAAAAGATAAGGCTACTCTCAAACTAGTGGTGTAACTACGCTTTTGCTCTAGGGGGGGGGGGGGGATCAGATCTCACGATGTGAAATAAAATCGATGATCTCCATTTTTTTTTTACCTTAGAATGACACCCCTCCCCCCATCCTGCTTCTGGTCACCTTAAAAACCAAAAACCAATGTCTTCGGTTTTTTTTTTTTTAAATGGGGCTTGTCCCCGCAAGATATAACGTGCCGTATCGTTTTAACTATACGTAAAAATTTTACGTTACTTATAGTTAAAACGATAATTTATTCTAAATCAATTTTACCGTAAAATGATTTAGATTAAATTATCGTTTTAACTATAAGTAACGTAAAATTTTTACGTATAGTTAAAACGATACGGCACGTTATATCTTGCGGGGACAAGCCCCATTTAAAAAAAAAAAACCGAAGACATTGGTTTTTGGTTTTTAAGGTGACCAGAAACAGGATGGGGGGGGGGTGTCATTCTAAGGTAAAAAAAAAATGGAGATCATCGATTTTATTTCACATCGTGAGATCTGATCCCCCCCCCCCCCTAGAGCAAAAGCGTAGTTACACCACTAGTTTGAGAGTAGCCTTATCTTTTCACTTCTGCATCTAAAAGCACACAAGTAAAGACATGTTTGTGTGTTTCTTTTTCACAATTGAGATGAAGCTCAACGACAGCCTGTTTGCTAAAAGTTGTGGTAAAAAATTCATAAATTAAGATAATAGGCGCAAAAAATACTTCAATACAATCTTTAAAAAAAAAAAATACGATTTCAAAATTGAATTAATAAAGAATGAGTTTTTGGGACCTGATTTTTTTTTATGCCTTGAAATTTCAGCGAGCTTGATCAGGGACTTCACAGTTAAACAGATCGATAAAACTGAATACAAGTGACACGATTGGGTGGGAGATCGATGTGGGGCGGAAGTCTTTTGAAAACCATTGTCCAGTCGCTCGTTATGTAAAGGTGTCTCCAGAGCAACCTTCACTGACCGAGCGACTGGACAGTAGTTTTTGAAAAATATCCACCCTGAATCGATCTCTCACCCAATCGTGTCACTTGTTTTCAGTTTCATCGATATGTTTAACTGTGGAGTCCCCGATCAGCTCTTAGAATCAGCAATTTCCTTTGAAATTCTTTGAACATTTCTATTTATGAGAGTAAACCTGTCCTCTTTACATCAATATAGTTCAAAAATAACTGAGCTTCCATCCTCAACATCCCTAAAGACCAAAAATTTAAAAGATTTGTATAGATAGGGTGGAAGTGGTCCCCCCCCCTGGAGGGCGCCAAATATGAAAACCTCCCTAAAAGATGTCCTCCTCCAAAGAAGCAAACATGAGTCTGAATGTTTTTTGAAATATGAAGCCGTTTGCGGGAAATTCAGCGTGGCTTATTTTTTTATATACATCCTGTATATTTACTCCGGACAATGATTTGTCCGATTAGTAAAATTGATTTAGAATAAGGTAAAAGTGATCCATTGTCATGATCGAAGCTGATTTAAAAATAAACACTTCTGCTTCTCCTGAAACGTGCGGAAAAAGCAAACTTGTCATATTTCGGTGCGGTGTATTCACTGTTCTCATTTAAAATCAGAAAATGCCGCTGAGTTGCCAATATTTATCGAAAATTATTTATTATCTTGTTGTTCTGAAAAAATAAATTTTGCGTCCCTTTCCAAATTTACTTTCCTTTCTATTTCTTGGCTCTTTTTCAAGATATGATATTTCCATATACTATTGGGCTCTTGGGGGGATTGATCCCCCTGATCCCCCCCCCCCCTAAATACGACACTGTCTCAAACTATTCTTAAAAAAAGTTTTAGTTCTAGAGATCCCCTCCAGCCTCCCCCTCTTGAGAGTACTGGGAAATATGGAACCCTCAGAAACGTATAACAGATAGTAACAATTATTTTCAAATGGGGGGAGGGGATTTAAAAATAATTGTTTCTATCTGTCATTTAACCTTGCTGCGGTTTTCAGAAAAACTGCTATGAAAAACTTATTTTTCAATACCTTGTATAGTTACTTCTGTTGTCCTATGTTTTATCTGAATAGAGAGTTCGTGCAAGTTTGTATAGTTAGCCTCAGAATTAAGTCACAAAAAAGAAACAATATTTGAAATCAAACCTTTCGTTGTTCGATGGGGAAACCAGGCAGAATACCAGAAAATTAGGAAGAATAAATAATTTCCTTTTTTTGCTCAGACAAAACGCCTTCATTTGACTCGTGATACTTCAGGCACTACAATCTATTTGCTGATACTTGTTTACTCCGATAGTCATAGTGGTTTGTTTTTGCATAGCTAATGGATTGAAGGAGACAGGGATTCTGACTTTCTTCGCTGCGCGCTCATGGACTAAATGCTCGGGCGTTATTCCTGTAGTATAGACGTGATACCTGTATGTATGTTCTTCAATCACTAACAGATTCGAAGGTGAGAAACATGCTGGTGAGCCTTAAAATAAATCCTATATCATCTCAAAGCTGTTTCGTATTTTCCACTGGATGGAGATTTCTGTTAAAAAAATGTATTTATTGAAAAGTTGGATTTAAAAAAAAGACTAAAAATATGAACTTTCAAATTTCGCTCCTACAACAAGACCAGAAACTCCGTTTTGGTGTTTGGAGGATAATGAGAATAAAGAACTCAATAATGAAACTCAAAGAAAAGAAAATCAGGATTGGTCGTAAAGCTTTGAAGATTTATTCTTGCGGGTGGTAACTTTGGCTGAAGTCTGGAAGCCAGCCTAGAAATCTTGAAGAGTTGTTGGGATCTTTTGATCGCTGATCGTATAGTCTACGCATGGGGATTGTTGTTGATAGTAAATTTTCAGCAATCCTGGGACCAAATAATGTTCGGTCCCGAGCATTGAATTGCGTGCATCTTGCGTGCGGTTTCAAACAATCAGAGAGCTTATACGCACCGAGTGAGTATAGGCTCCGGCCCCAAAGCACCGCTTCCTTCGTTACGCCACTGACGAGTGGATCCGCGAGGACGCAACATAGTTGGTACTTTGGACTGTGGATTGTCTCCATCCGCAACAGCATTTGAGGGGAGCATTATTTAAGCTGAATATATGAAATAACTATAGCCAGTAGCCCGACTTCGCTTGGGTAAGGGCTGCTTTACTAAAGATCCTCATCTGTCTGCCTTTAATTTTACTTTTTACCCCCTTTTTTCTCTATTTTTTATTTGATGTACTTATATATCTATAATTTTTTTTTTTTTTTTTTTTTTTTTTTTTAAATGCGTTATGATATGATGCGGCCATCATGCATTATAAAATGTAACTTTTCAAAAATTCGAAAACTAATATCGTTATAGAAAATGAGAATATGCTGAAGAGAAAGAGGCGGTGATCGAGGGGAGAGGGGAGAGGGGAGAGAAAAAGAGGGAGAGTCATTAGAATCTTATCAGTGACCCACCCCCCCCCCCCTAAAACTTTCTGAATTTCATTGGCGTGTCCGCCACTGGAGCCATCATATGACTTTGGTTCGTACTTCTCAGCCTGTATTTATGTTATTTATGAACGCTTGCGTTCAAAAGTCCATTTGAGGGACCAAGGAGGGAGTCAGGAGGAGGGTGAAAGTTTTTTTTTTTTTTTAATTAAACAAAAATAATGCTTCTTGCGACGCTTCAATGCGGTAGTTGCAATGGATTGACATGTTATGCTGTCTACGAAGATTGTTAGTAAGTTTGATGAGCTGAGAACAATGGTACCCTTGGTTTTTCCCTAAGATGTCTCGGTCTCGGAGATACACTCCGAGATAGGTAAAAGATGCAAAAATCGTTGGTGTTGTGATGTAAAACGCGGAGTTCTCATTGAAAACAATGTACTTTGAAAAATTGCATCTCCGCGGATCTATGAAACCTAGTTTGAGACCGGAATCAGCTCTCACGGAGTACCTTCATTCGGTTATACTAAAAACACAAAAATTCAGACCCTTGCCAATTCCCCATTTTAAAATTTTGTTGGCGTGCTTTCCCTCCATACCTCGAAAAATTTCCTGGATCCGCCACTGGAGTCGTCCGGGGACTTTAGTCTCCACTTCTTGGCTTGTTTTCTTGAGCACATAATATCAAAAGTACGAAAGAAAAAAGAGATGACGGGGAGGGTCCAAAAAAAAACAAAAAAAAAAAAAAAAAAACGAAATTTAGCTTTTTCTTTAACAAAAAAAAATAGCCCAAAAATGCATCCTGAGACGCTTCAATTTTCTTTATAAGTGCGAGGGAAAGAGGGAGTGAGAGGAGGAGGAATAATTTTAAATAATTAAAGTAGGAACCTAAGCCTTTTTAAACAGAAAATAGCACAAAACGCTTCCTGCGACGCTTCAACATTCAAATTTGAAGGGTGTTCCGCCCCTCCCCCGAAAAATGTTCTAGATCCACCTCTGGAGCCACCGTTTAAGTTTTCACTACCCAGCCATGTTTTTATGAACGCATTCATTCAAATGCGCGAAAGAAGGAGTGAGCGAGGGCGATGGAGAAAAGAAGATTAAGAAAAAGAGGAAGATTAGATGGTCCGAAACCGTTGTAACTTTATGGGTGACGTCATTCTCAATACGAGTGAGAACTCTCGCATTGATGAGTTTCGTCAACACCGCAACGAACCCCAGGTAATGCCGCAGCATCAAGCGAAATCCTGAGCCGATCGACCGCACCACTGTCAACCTTCGGCGGGAAAGCGGATTTCAGAAAAGCGCCCCTTCGCGCGACCCGATACTACTTTGCGAGAATCCAGCCATGGTACGCATCTTCGCATCCAAACGGATCCGCTGACAGAGTTTCGCGATGTTCCGATCAGGGGAAAGGGACGACCCCTTGTCGCACCGAAACCTCGGAAAATCCACTTTTTCAGGCGTCCCTCCCTTCCCGCGCACACTGGGCCACAGACTACCGTTTCACGCGAATAATGTCATTTTTCGAAGTCGTTATGTTTGGTATTTTAAGGTTATAATCTCAAAGTAGACTCATAATAGCGTCCGAAAACGGCAACATCTTTGACAATAGGTCATGCACGGTGAGTATGCGAGAGTGTGAACATGCGTCCCTCGTCGAACTTTTGTAATGCTATCTGACGAGCTTGCTGTTCTCACCGCGACACTCAAATGTTCAACCGTTGTTATCCCGGTTCAAAAAACTTTGGAATGAAACAAACGACACCATGCCAGATTCAAAAAAAGGTAAGGATTCATTTAAGCACACCAGTTTTCAATTTTAATGCATCAGTCAAGATTTAAGAAGCAATATAGTCAAACAGATCAAATGGCTATTTTTCCTGAAATCAGCATCTTCAAACTAAGAGAAAACAGTTCGTATCTTTTTTCGAATGTGAACGAATGTAATTCTGTGGCCAGAGGCTTGTTCCTCAGATCTTGGAGAACAAAATCCATATGAGTTTGGCTGCAGCGGTTTGCAGCTGTGGCCGTAGGGTTAAATTAACAAAGTCAAGTTAGGTGAAAAATGGAACAATTAACAAACCAAAAAATGAACAAAAAAATTGCGAATCACATATTTTTCTCTCACGAAATTTTAACCTTGCAAATTGGGATACAATGGTACTATGTTTATTTTTTCATCCATTTTCTTGATGTGCCGTGCATATTTTCCGATTATGTGTTTCTGCATTGTTGCCATATCGCTCAAAACGTTTGAATATTTCTTAACATGAAAACGGAACGATTTCCGATTAAATCAAAGACATATCGTTGTCATACACCTGATTTTAGCTATTGTAGTCGTTGTAGCGTACTCAGTGGCGGATCCCCCCCCCCCTCCCCGAAGCCTCAAATGTTGCCTTTTTTCGGCAGAAAGAAGCCCGAAATTGCTTCCTCCGATGCTTCAAATTTCAAAATTACTCAGGCATCCCTCCCCAGAAAAATGTTCTGAAATCCATCACTGAGTGAACTTACATAACTCAGTTAAATTGAGGCGTCAGCAACTCATACCACAACAATACATTAATACATGTCATGAGTTCGAATCGAAGTGCTTTTTTCTTCTCATTTTTTTCGCTCTCTTTCTCTCTTTTATGGATCATATACAGCTAAACTTTATGCTTTACAACTTTTTTTTTATTTTCTACTAGCTCCTCCTTTAAAATAGGGACTAATCTGAAGCACAAATGTTCCAAAGTTAAAAAAACTGAAGAAAGTATTTAATTTTTTTTTTTTTTTTTTTTTTTTTTTTTTTTTTTCACCTATATTTTGGTGATTCTTTTTCTTAACTGTGCACTTTTTGTTCCTTAATTGTTTTGCTTCTTGATTAATATCAATAGTTTTTAGTTATTGCCAGAAACGCCTACTTTGCATTTTTTCTTCATTTTCTCGCGTCAAAACGTCGCGTTTAGAACGTCGTCACGCAACTTTTGATCTGAATTTCAGATGGACATATTAGGAACCATGGGCCGAGCCAGCAATTTGGCAACTGTGAATTCTTTCCATTTGAATGCATGAGAAACAATCGAGTCTTGAGGGAGTCATGGCCTCATTCCAAATCGATCGTTTCTCAAACATTCAAATCAGAAGAATCCACAGTTGCCAAATTGCTGTCTCCGCTCATGTTAGTAACAAGTGCGGAGTATAAAATATGTACTACGTTAAATACGAGGCTATATTTGAAACAAAATTACAAAAGATTCTATGTAATCGAGCAAGTTTGGAATTTATGTAATTTAAGGTGATATAGTACCATATTAACTCATCGAACTGTTGAAAAAAATTTTAAGACTTTAATCATTATTTTTCTGAAAAGTATAGATTTTTGACAGCAAATTTCAAACCTATGTAAAACTTGCAGTTTTTGACATTTTTCGGCGTTTTTTGCACCAAAATTCTCGTCAAAACATCCTCTTTTCACCAAAATTATTGTCGAAATCATCGTCTCAGTGGGTTTAGGACCCAGAGTCGTCTGACGCATAACACTGCTTTCGTCAGAAAATTTACATTTCTCAGAAACCTATCGTAAAGTCAGTTTTGAATTTGTTTGACATCAGAAATGAAAAGAGCGACCCAAAAAACCCCTCTACACAAATTTTCATTCAAATCCGTCGAATATTAACAGAGATATGAATTATTCCCGTCAAACGGTAGTCTGTGGCCCAGTGTGCCGCGGTCTGATCGGGACCCGGTAGCCGACGATAGCCGACGAGGTCTCGCTTCGAACGGTTTGTGTCCCCAACGCGTGACCCGAACAACGCAACGCGGCGCGCAGAAAAACGGAAATCAACAAATCGCCCCTCCTGCATCTCCGTGGGGTCGCAGCGGGACGGTCCACCACGAAAAATGACCCTCTTGTAGTGCGGTGAAAGTGGGTCGCGG
Organism: Trialeurodes vaporariorum; assembly: GCA_011764245.1. Classification (NCBI taxonomy): domain Eukaryota; kingdom Metazoa; phylum Arthropoda; class Insecta; order Hemiptera; family Aleyrodidae; genus Trialeurodes; species Trialeurodes vaporariorum. The sequence goes on from VMOF01000320.1 coordinate 45,696,280, forward strand.
TGCAGGACCGCATGACGGAGGGTCGTGCGGGAACGGGACGCGGGAACGGGACGCGGGACGCGGCGGCCGGGGAACCGATTTTCATCTTTATCAGATAGATTATTATACATATAGATACTCACAAAATATCATCGACTAAGGCGTTAGATCGATCGACCTTGCGTGTACAGTGAAGATATGTATTTAAGTGTACATTGGCCCCTAAATTTGAAAGTATGGTTATCTGACTTGAGGAATATGTAATGTAATAAAATCAAAAATAAACTTGAAAACCTCCTGACAGAGGCTGCCTCTGTGGTCTGGTGGTTAGCGCGGAGGTGCTGGGTTCGAATCCCCCACGAGGTGACAAGCAGGACAAGCTTCGATAGCCGCAGATCTTGTCGCTTTAGATTACCATGGATATCAAATATTTGAAGCTGTCTACGGACAATTATTAATACATTTATGCCCGGCCGTAGGATACCTAATTTGGAAACTCAGCCATGAAACTAGAAAAAACAAAACAAAAACAAAAAAGTGAAAGAAAGAATAAATACGTTTTTATTGAAAGGGAGCCTCAGCATCTCAGGCCATTCACTCCCCTGTAAATACATGGTAGATATTTCTAGAGCACAAAAGTTATAATAGACCATTATAGAAATAGAAAAAAAGAAAGAAAGTTAGTTAGTTAAATACGTTTTATTGAAGGGGAGCCTCAGCATCTCAGGCCATTCACTCCCCTGTAAATACATGGTAGATATTTCTAGAGCACAAAAGTTATAATAGATCATTATAGAAATAGGAATAAGTTTGTCTGTGATTATTTACACGGGTAGTCCCGTTGATTAAATAAAGTTCAAAAGTTTCACTTTGTATTTTTCTTCAGAGAACCAAGTAGTAGTAGTAATTTTCGTTTATTTTTTGGAGGTGACTAAACATCTAGGTTATTCACACCTCCGCAATGAGGGGGAGATCGAAAGAAAGAAAGAAAGAAAGAAAGAAAGTAGTAGTAGTAATTTTCGTTTATTTGTAGGAGGTGACTAAACATGTAAAGAAAGAAAGTAAGTAATTGTAATTCTCGTTTACTTTTAGGTAGTAGTAATTTTCGTTTATTTTTAGGAGGTGACTAAACATCTAGGTTATTCATACCTCCGTAATGAGGGAGATTATAGGAAAAAAGAAAGAAAGAAAAAGAAAGAAAGTAGTAGTAGTAGTAATTTTCGTTTATTTTTTGTTGGAGGTGACTAAAACTTTCGCTTTATTATCGATCGCTAATTAGATCTAAATTAGATTATGGCTGTTTTGTTTACGGAAGCGCAAGTGCCTCTACTTGAAGAAAGAAAGAAAGAAAGAAGTAGAAGTAGAAGTAGAAGTAGAAAGTTCAACCGCCCACAGCTGCTTGCCATAGCTCTTATGCTTTGTTGTATTTTTACCTCAGAATAAATGTGATAACACAATTTAATTCACTATAAATACAAATACCTCAAAGCGAACGGCTGGACTATGTATTGAGACACAGGGATGGGGGAAGTAGGTTGCTGGGAAAGGAAGAAAGAACTCCGACACTTCGAGATGTTCTTTGTTGGAAAAGGGGTGTAGGAAAACTGGAACACTGCTTCTGTAAAGTTTAAAAAAAAAAAAAAAAAAAAAAAAAAAATACTGCTGCTGCTGGCACTGTGTATCTACAGGGAAGAAAATCAATTAGAAACAGGTATGTATACCTGTACAAGAGTATAAACATACAACACCAACTAGGACACGGCACAATGAAGAGAAAAAGAGAAAAAGAGAAAAAAACAAAAAGACACACAAAAAACAAAAACAAAAGGACAAACTCATTATAAAATACAACTACTAACAGTAATCAAAGCTGATGATGATTTTATCGGATACCTGTTCATTTATATTTCGGATGTAATCTTTAGGGAAAAAAAAAAAAAAAAAAAAAAAAAAAAAACACACAAGCGATTTCTTTGATTAGAATTTGGAGATTATCTGTAGCAGATTTTCAATACAGGAGCATTGCGACAAATGATGTAGTCTGAGCCATCCTCATTAAAGATCTATATGCTGCTTGACATTAATTCACAGAAGGTCAAATAGTTTCAGATCCTCCAAAACACCTTTTGTCATGTGCTAATATCTGAAGGAAGGCTCAAACTTTCACAGAATCGTTAAACTTAGAGTGATTCTTCATAAAATCAGTGTCCATTTGAGCTGTTTCTAGCACATTGTAGAATATTCTTGGTTTTTCAATGTAGTTGTTTAGATAATCTGCTACTATTCGTCTGAGGTGGGATGTAGACAAACTAGGCATATTAGGATGCAAAAGAAACCATTGGTGTGCTTAAGTTTCAAACAAACAATTTCCATCTCCAGGCATTTTTCTACTGAAACTACTCCTGCTTTTACATTTACAAATTCTGACACCATCTTGTAAAGCTTGCAACAATTTCTATAAATGAACAATGAGTTCCACTTAGCTACGACAAAAATAGTTACAATAACAACACAAGTGATGTAATACTAGCGTGCAAGAACAAACCACATCCTATAAACAGAAAAGAAAAGAACAAGTATTAGTAAAGCGAAAGCAAGTAAAAGACCAGAAAAAGTTATGATGCGCGTAGCGGGGTCTGCACACACCTGCAAGAGTGCAAACCTTCGGTTGAGAGGGACATGCTGGTGTCTGCAGAGCCCAAAATCAAGCGGTGCAAGAGTCATCTGAGAAGTGCGATAAATAAAGTGTTAATAATATACCGTAACAAGGATTGAGAACAGAAAAGGAGAGTTTTTACATAGAAATTAAGGGTGTGTAGAGACAAGCAACCCAGGGAGGGGAGCATGGGAAAGGGAAGAAAAAAAAAAAAAAAAAAAAAAATTAATAATAAAAGAAGGGTAGTTAACTACATTAGATTAATCCAATTCCTTTTGGGGGTGATCATCAGGAGCATCTTCGCGAAAAGATGCTCCAGTGTCGGCCTCTTCTACCATGGGGGAAAAAAAAAAAAAAAAAAAAAAAAAAAAAAAAAAAAAACCAGACATTTGTGAGAAATCCTTGCAGGAAAGGAGGAGGATAGAGGAACAAAAAAAAAAAACAAAAACAAAACAAAAAAAACAAAAAAACAAAAAAAAACAAAAAAAAAAAAAAAAAAAAATCCAGTTTAACCTTTTTTTGCGAACTGCAGAGCACAAATCACTTTAAAAATAAATCAAATTTCCACTATGCACTGATCCCCGGCTGACATCTCTTCATCTCTTGTCATTTCACGAGAAATTGAGCGCAACTACTAGGTAAAATTCTACACCCATTCTCTTAGTATAACGCCGCTGGAGCTGAGTCACTGTGGAAGGCTAACTGCCTTCTATTAATTAAACTAACACCGCAGCAGTTTCCAATACACTTCACTACACTACACAGCATATCACTATATTACACTGATCATTGTTATGCTAGAGTGCACTGCACGTCACTATATTAAATTGCACTGTACATCAATATACTACACTACACTGTACATCACTATACTACACTACACTGTACAAAACTATACGACACTCTACTGCGTTACTAACACTGACCACTCCCGTTCAGTACCGCCGCACTTTCGATCCGTAGCAACTCTGCTGGACAGGGTCACCACGTGAAGGTGTGTTACGGTCTTAGGAAGGTAGAGGCTAGTGCACAAGCCATGCAAAGCAAAAATAAAGCAAAGCAGGGGGCAGGGCATATAAGACGCATACTCTTCCTCTGAGCTCGACCTGCTCTTAGACCCCTACTTGAAGAAAGAAAGAAAGAAAGAAAGAAAGAAAGAAAGAAATAATAATAATTATACAAAAAAACTACCCGAAAATTTTAACAGAACAACAAATGCTCTTGCACCACCAATTCTTGATGCTCATCGCAAAGTTCAGTAGCTCTCATCATTATTAGGGTTGAATTTGTTCAATGTGAATTGGCAGTAATAACTCTGCTCAAAGATGATAGTATCGCTTCCATATTCCATCCATACCCGCTGCGTCGCGTCGCGTTGTAAGTACAGCATCGTTGTTATTGAGAGTCGACAGCTCACGCGATAACTATTCCTACTTGCCCGATATCGGTTTGCGTCGATCCAAAATGAAGGCACTCCGTCTTTCCGTGAGATGAAGCTGTATCACAGTAGTATCTTGGAAATTGATAGGCTATTACGCCACGCATAGTGTCATGGTGGAAAGTTGACGCATGTATGCTTTCTTTATGCCCGAAGTATGATCGCATCCATGTCAAATTGAAGTTTCCTCGATGTTTTATCTTTTTGGGATTTTTGTTGGTATTTCATGATGATTTCATGTATATTGATCGATTAACAGCGCTGTTTTAAGTCATGGGTAAGTTGGATGGAGGACTACTGGGAATAAACAAAATTTGGCCCCTGATTTGAACACGAAAATTCAATTTTCTCCCCTGTGTTTTCCGCATATTAGGTGTGAAGCCTTACCACACCGGAGGCGAATGCGAGCGCGTCCGCAAACGTTTGGGCATTTCACAAGGGATTCAAAGGGTTTTGTTCATTGATAGGGACCTCTATTGAAGTAACGGGTAAATATAGATTCATTGATGTCTATGCATTTTTTATGCCGTAAAAAAACGATTTATTATTATAAATTTTTTTCTGTATTAATTCAAAACCGCATGAATATCACAATAAATAAAGCGACGTTCCACTTCATTTTATCGAGAAATCAATGATATATTAGAAAAAATATTGGAAAAAATTAGAGGAATAGTTTCAAATAGCACTCAGTAACAAATTTTCCCGGTTTTTTGGAAATAGAACATGAACTATACATTGATTACAAAAAGGCGAAAGCGCGAAGATGCACCGTGCGATACGTAACGTCGCGTCGTCGCAAGGGTGACCACAACGGAGAGGCTGAACTTCCATTTTTGCCCATTTTTCGAAACTTTCAGGCAGTTTACCGCCTTTCCCCCTCTAGTTTGGGCGTTTTATCAGGGACCGGGGGGGGGGCAGCGACCGTCCCATCCTGTATACGACCTTGATCAGGATCTTTTAGTGCAAATTCCTCAAAATCAAATTTCTGGACCTTCCACCGTTTTTTATCGTCTCCTTTAATGTAAATGCGTCTATTGATAATTTCAATTAATTTCGACATTTTTAATTTCCATGAATTTTCACAACCTTGCACTTGCACGACGCCGCGCGCATGCGCCGATGCGACGATGACGGTGACGCTGACCGATGCTCGATGAGAAGCGAGTAAAGTATTATTTCAAGCATATAAGAATAAAATATATGGCTTATTGAGTTCATTGGTTTGACGTTGGTTGGTTGGTTACCCCGGTGGCCGGCGGTGGGCCCGGATGCTGGATGCCCGTTTTGTGGGTTCTGTATATCAAGAGTCGCTCACTCCCCGCTATCCCATACCCATGTGTGCCCATATATCGGATCGGATCCCTCCCCGAACGGCCTGACCCTAGTGCGAGATACGTGTCCTGCGCCGCGGCGCACAGTGGAGCGAGTCAATAGGAGAGACTGGACATGGCTTAACGACTTTAAATGGGTTATATCTTTGTTAATACGCAACGTAGAAGTTTATAAGGGGTTTCATTGGTTTATATTGTAAAATTTTCTTCTAGAACCACACTTTATAATGGGTCTGTTGCAAACTTTTGCTACAGCGCTATAGAATGTTCAATCTCATGTAAAATCGCGTGAAAAGTCCATTGGTGGCATCAGAAAGTCATAAAATGCAGTATGAAACTCACGAGAGACGTTTAATGAAATCCAAGATGGCGGTAAAATATCGAGCAACCTCTATGCATGCACCACAGACATCCAAGAATAACCAACCTCACAATATCGATCACACCCAATCACAACGTAAATAAACACATAACCTCTGAAGCTGTGAGGATGTCAACGTTGGCAATCCTTGGTTGTTAAAGGTGCATGCATAATGATTGCTCGATATTTTACCCCCATCTTGGATTTCATTAAACGTCTCTTGTGAGTTTATTATCGCATTTCATGACTTTCTGATGCCACCAATGGACATTTCGGGTGATTGTATGTACATACGATGAAACACTCTTTATCGTTGTAGCAGAAGTTTGCAACAGGCCCATTTAGTTCTTTTGACGATAAAAACATTACAATTTGCAATTTTAGTCCTTTATTCCATATCTGACCCCTTGCAGTGAATCGCTTCACTGTGTAGCGACTTGGGTCCGTCCCGTCCCGTCCAGCTTGGGCTCCTGCTCCTCGATCGAAGGAAATACTGATTTGACCTCGAACTACCCTTGAGGTAGGGTTTCACCTATCCTACGTGCGTCATTCATCAGAACACCGGTGCATGCAGCAGCACCAAGGCTGGGGCCAAGGAAGGAAGGGCCTCTCCACCGTATTCATCGCGTCCACCGCCCACCGTCCACCAAGCGCCAAGCACTTGTCTTCTCAACCAAGCAGCATCGCCATAGTCGAGAGTATCTCTGCATGGCACTTTGCTCGATCGACCATCAGCTCTGCTCTCCCCCTTGAGATGTGAGGCTTAAAAGTTGAATTTGAGCTGCGGCACTTTGACGCACTTAACAGCCGTGCATGCGCCACCTCCCCCAGCGCCTGATGCCCTTACACATGACCGGGATGCGGGTCGTCGCATGCGAAGATGAAGATGGCCTAAAGACGCACAGAAGCTTATTCCGTGACCTCAGTACCAACGCACATTGTCGTTCTCATTTTTTTTTTTTTTTTTTTTTTTTTTCGGGATTCTGTCTAAGCGTCAAGCGTAAATATCCTTGCAAACGTCGCCCTTGTCCTTGTATCATATACACTGCCCCGCAAAAAGAAGTGGCGAATCTGGCGGGCTGCATCATTCCGCTCGAAAATGCGAGAAGAATTGAAAAGTTAAATCGTCATAACTTTTGAACAAAAAGTGCTAAACATATTTCGAAGAATCTACCCAGTAGCGTACGCAGGAATTTGTCTTTCTCTCTCTTGCTCCATTAGAGCATCTGTGTTAGAAAAGGACAGGAACAGGGGCTAAAATGAGACTTCAGCCCCTATTGCTTTCCTTTTCCAGCACACACATTCAAACGGGAGAAGAGAAAGAGAGACATATTCCTGCGTACGCTACTGAATCTACCAAATTCGCTGTATTCGTTAAGTTTTGATGTCCTAGCTTAAATTTTCTTATAGTTTTTTCTCAGATTGTCTGTGATAAGAGTTTTTCCAAGCCCTCACTTTTTTCCCCCCAGCACATCGCAAAAAAGTTACTCTAACTTCTCGCATCTCTGTGGTCAAAACTATCATAGATAGACAAAATCTGAAACGTCCATCAGATTTCACAGAGTCTGTACTTTTATTCTACATATCTCAATTTTGTCTAGACAATTTTTTTAAGGTCGGAAAATGCACTTTTCCGCGACCATGTAAAACCGCTTCTGAAGTCTAAATACGCACCCAGTTCACACACTTTGACCTGTACTGAGCTATAAAGCTGATGTACTAATAACGAATAAATAAATAATAAAAAAAAACAACACCTAAAGTTTTTCATTTGTTTATTTGGTTTATTTCTGTCCAATGAACTTAAATAGGAAATATGTGCAGACAAAATGCACCTGAAAAAAGGACCTTAGTCCCAACTACGCCCACGATCGATATCAATTTTAACGATTGGCTCATGAAAAAAGTAGGTAAGTGATCGGCCGGCGGCCCTCAGAAATGGAACTCCGTATGACGAGACTTCTTTAAACGCAAGAGAATCTAGAAAAATATGTGCAACCTAACGTCGTTAATCTGGCATGAATTGCGACACAAAACCACTTGAATCGCACGTCATCAACTTAATTTTGCACACACAAAAAAAAACAAAAACAAAAACAAAAATAACAAAAATTGACGCACATCATTCTTACTTACTTAGTTATAGAGAGGCTCAAGTTTCTTTGATTTTATTTTACAAGTACAAAGGATGTCCAAAAAGTACTGCGACGGGCCCTCGTCTGAGCTAAAAAAAAAAAAAAAAAAAGTAGCTGGCGATAGATATGGGGTTTGTGGAGTGACTCTTTATATTGACTTACTATGCAGTGGCGGTGTCGCGTGCAATCTGACAGCGCTGAAATACGTTCATTTAAACTCGTGTAAAATAGCGATTCAAAGGGTTTGAATTTACGATATGGAATGTTGCCGAACTGCACACGACACTATGCTACTGTATTGACTCATTGTCTATCAAACGAGTCCTCTTCGTGCTCAGATGATTTTACTTTCTTTAACTGCCGGGTCGCGAAGTCAAATCAATATTAGCTCGATAAGATTGAGTGAGTAGTTAAATATTTCTACGCCACGGTGCTGATTTTGCATAAACAATTAATTGAAGGCGCCTCGAGAAAACATCATTTCTCAAATGTTTACAAATTTTTCCAACTAATTTGGCCTCAACTCACTCCAATTTTTATAGAGATCATGCAAAGTGATTTTTTCCTTTTTAGGTGCTGTCGCGTAGCGCAAGCACCTTATTCACGATAAAAATTTTGTTACAGATTGAATTTAATGGAATTAATAGAGAGTAAATAAATTATTTAAATGCCAATGATTTTAAACTAATTCATAATAAGGATTGTAAAAACTCAGGGCCAGATCTAGAGAGCAGGGAGCGTTTCCTCTCTCAGAACCAGAAAGAATCGCAGCCTGCGCCTATAACCAAATTTCATTTGTTATTGAAATTCCATTTCAAATTTTTAATTTTCAATGCCGCGGGTCATTGCGGCGCTCAAAGTGCACCACACAGGGACATGCATGATGTCTTCATGTGTTTAGTGGCGACGGAAAGTCATACTCTAATTCTTTTGTACGAGAACCTAGATCTAGTCGCGTAGATCCATTCAAACGCATTTAATGGGATAAGAAACAGGTCCGTAGCGAGGTCGACCGGGGCCCGGGTGCAAACATAAAATACGGCCTCTATGGGGGGTCTAATCCTCCCCCAGAAAGTGTTAACAATTTTCCCCCACTAGAACGCAAATTTAAGCCATTTCGCTCCCAAAAATGATTGAGTTTTTAAGTAAAATAACATGTATATTAGCACAACAATTAGAACAAAAACACAGTGGTGGTCGTCCCCGAGTAAAAAGGGGGAACCCCAAAGAGGTTGTTGTACCATTGCTCTCTTTCAGTGTTCCTTTACATACTATCATTTTTTTTAATCCTAATTTCTGATCCTAATTTCTTCATAAAATCTAGCATTTTAGGGGCTCCTCTCTGTTTGGGGGCCTAGGTGCTTTACATCCCAAGCACCTCCGTCGCTACGGCCCTGCGTAAGAAAGTCTCACGTCAGTATCAAAGCGCAGGTACATTAAAACAGGAAATGAGCCGGTTTAAAAATAATTTTAATAGACTTTTGGTGCTGTTTTTTCCGCCTTGCTAAATGAGCTTTTTATAGCTCTTTGCTCTTAATTTTAGAGTTAGAGGATTGGTACTATGGATTATGCATTTCTAGAAAGAAGGAGCAAACTCAAATACAACTATTTTTGAAATGAGTATAAAAAATCCTATGTTTTGAATTCTGCCTCTTTATACCTTTCGCGTATGCATCTTTCAGTCTCGCTGTTAATTTCAGTGATTTCTCTTCAGAAAAAAAGGGGGAAACCAAATAATAATTATCATAAAAATGCAAAATTCGACAATTCCTTCGTCACACTGGCATGACATGGCGATTGGCGGTGAAGTCAAGAACTTAATTTTACGCATGCATTTAATCATTACACAGAGAAAATAGTCGCACAGTAAAGTACAATTAAGAGAAGGTAGGGGGAAAACTGTAATATTCTTTAACCCTGCTGCTTGTTTCTTTGCCGTTTGTGCGTTCTCCTTTGATCTAACATTCAATAGATCGGGTCAGTGGCGCACCGAAGGGGGTGGTTTTTGGGTCAACCCCCCCCCCCCCTTAAGCATCAAGATTTTGCTCTAAAAAAGGTCGTCTTCGGCCAAAATTGCTTTCAACCAAACCCCCCCCCCCCCAGGGCCTCAGAAAATGAAAACTTTGCGGTGAAACCCCCACCAAACTAAAGTTCTCGGTGCGCCACTAGATCGGGTATATATTACCTCAGGGGGGGGGGTAGCCCCCCAGATATGGCAGAAAAGGGGGAGAAGGGACTGAGGGAGAATGGAAAAAAAGAGAAAAAAGGAGGGAAAGAATGGCTAAAAGACCTACAGCCACTCCCGAAAAAAATCTAGAGTTGCAGCAACCCCCTCCCCCCTCCCAAAAATCCTGGCTACGGCCACACCCCAAACCCAGAAAGAAGTGAAGACAAGAAGAAACAATGTTGAAAGGGAGGAAAGGAAATAAAAATCAACATTTAAGAAGAGAAGCTTTGTAGCTCGTTCGTTCTACTTCAAAGTTCACGAACAATCTTTAGCGAGCACAGCCGATTTATGCCACCCGGAACCGTTCGATTAATGACAAATTACAGGCCAAAAGTAACGAATCTTCCAGAAAACGGAGTATCAGTTACTAGGCAATGGTCTGTAGAATGTTGCTGGAAAACAATAAACTCATCGTGAATAACTATGGAAACTGATTTGTATCAGGAAACGGAATATTGCAAAATCGATTGTCGTGATGCGACGAATCGATGATCCGTTATTTCGCATATACTTACTCTTGCAGCCTTAGTTTCTAAGTAATGGGACTGAAAAGACGTTGAATGGTGCTTACTTATGTGCGGTAGCGTGAGGTTTTAACCTTTTCACTACAAGTTATACGAAGACGAACCAACGTTCGCATGCTCAAATTAAGTGGGCAGATAAATATTACTACACCACCGTGATGATTTTCCATACACAATGGATTGAAGGCGCTCTAGGGAACATTGGTTTCAAATTTCAACAACTTGGAGCCGCAGTTATTCAGTGCCGTCACTAAATTTTTGCATTTGGGGGAGGGGGTCAATATGTGAGATTCTCTGTGGAGTATCTCCCCCCCACCCCTTCAGCAGGGTGTCCAGGGTCCACCCCGGAAAATTTTGAAAAATTTAGGTTCATTTAGCAAAATGTCACGCTATTCTGAACACAATTTTACTCAAAATCACGGACGATAATTACTAATTTACTTCCTTGTTTCCACTTAGAACAATGTGAAAATTATATTCATCAGAAGTTAGGTCAATTATTGACAAGCAAGGATTTTCATTTTTTTGGTCTGTTCAGACATCACTCACAATTTAACTTTAATTTGATCTAAAATCCTATACTCTGAAATCGTTAAAAAAAGAAGGTTGTTAACCTTCAATTTCCACTAATATTAAATTATTCATTTAACCAATCACAGTCAAAATTTCTTCCCTCCCCTTTCCTCCTTTAATTTTCTCCTCCTTTGTCCTCTTCTTCTTCGCTATTTTTATTTTATTTTATTTTTCCTCTCTTCTTTTCTTATACTTCTCTTTACTTTTTCACTCGTTTTCTCTCTTTACCGTTGGGGGGGGGGCAGAAGTCACGCTCGGAGGGGCAAACCCCCCCCCCCCCCCCCCCCCCCCGGGGCCTCCTTGTGACACCACTGCAGTTATTGTGGAAAAGAAACTGAAATTGTGTGAGGCAGAGCTACTCGCTAAAACGAGTATACATATATATACTTGGCCGAAGTACTGAAAGGATTCACTCCCTGCAAGTGCTCACCGATCATCTGCATGCGGGACCGTAAGGACGTAACATTATTTGGTTCATGTAAGAAATATTTTGCCGAAACATTCTCGACAGTGGTGCCAGATTGGGGTGAAAAAGCCGTGCGCTTTACATTGATTTAAATGGGGACGATACGGCTTTTTACCCTCGATCTGGCAACACTGATTCTCGAGTTAATTATCGACTAGTTTTCGTAAAGATTTCTAACTGTTGACCTGTAATTTGACATTAATCGAATGGTCGCGCTCTGGTGGTAGATATTTGCTCTAAACGCTGAATATTCCACCTTGAGCAATGAGCGCACATCTGGAAAGTAAGAATTTCACGCCCGAGATTAAAGGAAAGGGGGGGGGGGGGCGGGGCTATCACTAACCTGTATCAAATATAATCGCAGTCGAATGACCGACGTCAACAATGGGGAAAAATATTCAAAATTTGAGGTACAAAAAAAAAAGGGTAGGGAGAAGAAGTTTGCAACAAAATGCATGATGGAATTCATGGGGTCGGCCAACCAGCGGTCGTTGGTGGGGGGGGGGGGGGTGAAAACGGGGGTTTACGTATACCGCCATCGTCAAGGCACAAGATAGGCGTCTTTTCGGTTTTACGTAAGCTATACTATCAACTTACCCGCTCTAAGCGGGTAATATCTAAGACGCGGGCACGAAACTTTGAGAAAAATGAGAAAACGAATAAGAAGAAGAGGAGAAGAAAAGAGAAGAGATGAGAAAGAGAGAGAGAGAGAGAGAGAGAGAGAGAGAGAGAGAGAGAGAGAGAGAGAGAGAGAGAAGAGGAGTCCAGGAGCCGGGGGAGAATGAAAAAATGCGTCAACATCAACGTCAACGCGTACCCTTCTGACGTCACCAACTTATTCAGATCTTCATAAAAGCTGATCATAAATCCAGTGAGCCATAAATCTATGGATATCGGCGCTTAGTCAAAGTGGTTCTATCATAGACAGATGGCTTGTGGCGCTCGCTCTCTGGATGTGGCTCTGCGGCAGTGTTGCCAGATTGGGGTGTAAAAGCCGTATGTTTTACATTGATTTAAATGGGGACGATGCGGCTTTCTACCCTCGATCTGGCAACACTGCTCTGCGGCTGCAAATTTCGATGGGCACTCTCACACGTACACGGTCACACGTGCGACCGTGTGTGGCTATAAGGCCGCGCGCAAAGTTGAGTCGCGTGACTTTCAAAGTTGCATCCACGGAAATCAAAACGCTCCCTCCATGCTGCAGACATCGCTGAAACATTGCCTTTATGTTCTTCTTCTCTCTCTCCGCAGCGCCCATTAAAATATGTACGTCTTCCATTTTTGCGTAAACGCGCGATTACGAACTTGCGGAGCCTACGTATTATAAACGCACGCACCATAAACTTCATTTTACTGGGTCTAGGGTCTCATTAATAGTCCAGTTTGGATTTCACTTTGAACCTTCAATTATGAGTGATTTATTCTCTCCGGCTAAGTTTTTATATGGTGTCATTTGCAAGTTCGGTGAGATTTCTGAGTAGGTATTGGGTCTGAAAGAGTTACTCATTTTGCCATGAGCCACGACTTATCGTCTGCAGTAGCGTACGCAGAAATTGCTCTTTCTTTCTCTTCTCCCGTTTGAATGTATGTGCTGGAAAAGGAAAGCAATAGGGGCTGAAGTCACGTTCTAGCCCCTGTCTTCTGTCCTTTTCTAACACACGTGTTCTAATTGGGCAAGAGAGAGATAGACCAATTCCTGCGTACGCTACTGATCGTCTGTCATATACTTTATTCGACGTACGGATAATGGGTATCTTAAGTAAACGTTCACCGTATCTTTTGTTGTGATTAAACAATATATATTGAAATTAACATCTTTGATTAGTATAGCAAGGGCTCTCATACATTATGCAAGATTCTAAGATTCATAAAGTTCAATGTTAATTAACCTCGATTCGCTTTTAAGAAAGTTAGTTTCTATGCAATTCTTTACTCTCTTTCTTCCTCCCATCAAATGAACAAAACCCACATGATGGATGAGACTCGCATGAGAGAACATCAAGATTTTGCAGCGTTTTTGTAGTCATTGTGAAATTTAATAAAGTCCCATTCCGATCATTTAATTGCTGTCAGAAACTCGGACAATTGAATATATTGCGAGTAATGTTGTTTCGTGTGATAAAAAAATTAACTCCACAAATACTTGTAACTACCGCGCAAATTGAAATTTACTCAATCGTTGAGTATGCAAACGTATGTATACTCCAAAGAAAATAAGAATCATATAGGTACGGGATGTGAGGGAATGGGTCGAAATCGCTCTTTGACCTTCGATGTATCGAAAAGTAGAAACGATATAGACCTGCGGTTTAGACCAAAATGCTCAGTTTTGTGTGCTCCTTCAAATCATGTATCACAAGACGGGAGTTTGAGTTAATTTTGAGTTAGGGGGCAAAACCATCTTGTAGTGGCGCCCCCGGAAATTCTGGATGCGCCATAAAGTAGGTCTCATTAAGTTAGAAACATTCCCCGAGTTTCATTTTATCTGAAGCCGTTCAAAAGTTATTCTGGGGTATACAGACTTTTGCGAGCCACGCTATATACACTGCACTGGCGCAACCAGGATCTCTTCCATCTCTCTCATTTCCCATTTGAATGTATTAGTAGGAAAAGGACAGAAGGAGGGGGTTTTATCCCGTTGTCCATCCTTGTCTGACATACGTTTTTTAATGGAGAAAAGAGAAAGATGAAGAAACTCTCGGTGTGCTACTGATACACTGTATCAGCGCCACAGTTAGGAATTTTATATTTCTCTCACTCTTTGTCCTTTAAAAGACATTTCTTAGAAAAAGACATAGAGGGAGGGCCAGTGGCGGATCTAGGAAATTTTTCGGGGGGGGGGCACGCCTGAGAAAGTTGAAATTTGTAGCGTCGGAGGAAGGAATTTTGGGCTATTTTCTGTAGATAAAAGGCAAACTTAGCACTTGTCCCAATGCCTCCCTGGGTCCGCCACTGCACTGGGAGGGGCTATCACTTGAATTCAGCCCCTGCCTCTGTTCTTTTCTGAAGCATGAGTTCAACTGGATAAAGAGAGGAAAATACGTGCTCCTGGCTACGACTCTACAATGCAGGGCTGCCGTTTTGCGTAAAATTAATCGCATTTTTCAATTCACCGATGATTCCACCGGTTGAGAAAAGATTACACAGTTCAATTCAATGTATGACTGTAATACACGAAAATGCTCGCATATCTGTAATCTTTTCTCAATCGGTGGAGTCGTCGATGACTTTGAAAAACTTGCGGATATTTTAATTAAGTAACAGAGTTTTCAGATTGAGAAGAGATTACAGATCAGCGTATTTTCGTGCATTTCAGTCATACATTGAATTGAACTGAGTAATCTTTTCTCAACCGGTGGAATCATCGGTGAATTGAAAAATGCGATTAATTATACGCAAAACGGCAGCCCTGCTACAATGCCTCACAGGTTGCCGACCTAGCACTTGAGTCGGGTTCAATTTGCTCGGTGGCGGTGTGGTGGTACTCACTTGGACATGCTTAACTGACAAGCTGACATTAACAAGTCATAGATTTCAGTCTCAAGTTTAAGATGGAAGACTTTAATTTCAGCGTGTTTCATTCATTTTAGTGCCCTCGATTTATTTCATTTTAACGAGCTGCAGCGTGCAAACATTCGAACGTATCATACGAAATGATGTTAATTCGTTATGCTGCGTATTTGCATGCGGTCGTGACATCCATTTCTGCGGGTTTTTTTTTCTCTCTCTCTCTCTCTCTCCACGTTTGAATCTATGCAGAAGAATCGATCATTTAAAGGTTTAGTTGAAACCTGTAGAGATTTCATAGGTTCACGTGGAGAGGGTGTCGATCTATCGAAATTAAACATTTACTGACTCATTATTTCAAGTATGTGCGAGTTAAATAAAAAATACATAAGAAATGCTTTCCAGGCGTTTGAGTGGTTTTTTTCCTACATTCAGATTGACACACAAAAACGCAATTATACCCTTAGCTAGTTGCAACGGTTTACGAAAATCATCATAACCAAGTTACATTCATTGTGCACGCGGATTGTTATGAATGGAGATCGTGAAGCAAAGAGTAAACAAGAGTCGCAATTGAATGGAAGGCCTGCGTGGTCAACGTAGATAAGAGATCCGAACGCGGGCTGGCCTGGGCTGGCCTCTGATTGGCTCCAACGGGTGGAGCAAAAATGACTCGGGGTATAGGGAAAATAACACGGGATTTTCGTTCCGGGGCGTTTATCTCGAAACCTAAGCAAAATCGTATCTAAACAATTTATACGAGTCGATTCAGCAGATTTTTCCGAACAATTTGATAGGTCATAAGTGCCACTTTATTGCAAATTCGAAAAGACTGTTTCAGTTTAAAAGTACGCACAATAGTGAGTTACTCAAACACTGCTCGAACACACGCCAAGCATGTAATCACACTATTGTGCGTACTTTTAAACTGAAACAGTCTTTTCGAATTTGCAATAAAGTGGCACTTATGACCTATCAAATTGTTCGGAAAAATCTGCTGAATCGACTCGTATAAATTGTTTAGATACGATTTTGCTTAGGTTTCGAGATAAACGCCCCGGAACGAAAATCCCGTGTTATTTTCCCTATACCCCGAGTCATTTTTGCTCCACCCGTTGGAGCCAATCAGAGGCCAGCCCAGGCCAGCCCGCGTTCGGATCCCTTATCTACGTTGACCACGCAGGCCTTCCATTCAATTGCGACTCTTGTTTACTCTTTGTCGTGAAGTCAACCTGTGTGGTAAGTATGTGGAATAAGTTTTACATTTTATCTCCCAAGCTTCTCTTTTCAGGAAATCGCTGTGTGTGTCCATAAGGGCTGTTAAAACGATTCAGTCCGATAGCTCTGTAATCTTTAGTTCCATTCCTATGCTGGCAATAATAGGAAGTGACCGAATCGGGAAATCAACCCCTATTTGAATAACGCACTGTTTGGTGACAAAGACTCTACAGCACTATCATACTGACCTTTTTAAACAGACTTTGCGTGCCCCCACGTGCTTTAGGACCTGATCAAAACATCTGAAAAACGTTGGTATTGTACGAGTGTCGAGTATACAAGGTCATGATTTAACAGCAGGAACTTATGATGTCCCAAAAATATCACCTGCTTGCAGGAATATAATATAAATTCCTACGAGTTATTATAAATTAAATTATTTCTTTTGAGGTGATTGGTGATTATTTTTTATCAAAAATTTGTATTTTTTTCGCGAAAAGTTTTTTGTTTTGCGACTCTTCTCGTAGGAGTTAAGAATTTTGGAAAATTGGTCCTGAATCGAACTTCGTCCTTTGATATCTCGATCTCGAAAAGAGATATCGACTTCCAGCAGTTTGGGCCAAAATGTTTTGAATTTAATGTCCTTTCAAATGAGATATCACAAGATAGGGGTTGCTATTTGGAAATTTTGAAATTGGGGGATGCTCCTCCCTGAAACCCCCCCCCCCCAAATCCAAAATTTGGGTTTTGACGGTATTTTAGAATGAAAATTCAGGTCCATATTATTAAGAAACCGATTTTTCCGATTTTTTTTTTATGGCCATCCGTTCGAGGAAACCAGAGTGAGCAGGTTACGTGAAAGACCCGTATTTTGTTTTTGTCTCACTCACAGTTACTAATGGACCCACAATCCTAGGACATGGGCTCATTGGCACCATGACACCATGTGTGGTACCTGGAGAAAGTTTCAAGATGAGGAGAGGTTATGGTGATAGCGTGTTCTTGAATGTTACGGCAGTGATATGCCCATAAGAGGTCGTAAGATAGTGACAAAACATGTGACTTCATTCTACATTTATAATTATTGTGATTGTAAATTCACCTGTGTTCATGCATTGAGTTGGAGTGAAAATATACTTTAAGGTACAAGGAGTTCAATGATCAACGGTGCAATAAAATTTGAAAAACTGGTCGTTTATTGGCATCGACAATACTGACATACATTCAAAAAATTGGATCTATAACTCCACGAGAGTGATCGAGATTGTACATTTTTTTGGATCCAGTTTTGATCTTGACGTCATTACTAAAACGGTCTATTACCTACTTATACATTTGATCATAGAGACTCCGGACAACTTGACTTTCAAGCGATGGAGATCGATCGATCAACGCCTAATATTCAGGGTCTTCAAAAAGTCCAGCTTTGCAACTCCTAGATGTTTGAAGTTTTTAAAGAAACAAAATTTTGCAGGTGGTCTATTACAGTAGTATATCAGTGGCGAAGCGTGAAATTTGACAACAAAGTATTTTCTCCATTTAAATTCACCAAAAAAGTCGAACACCTCAGTCATCGGCGATGACCAGACATTTCGACCTTTCTCATGTGTTTAAATGGGAAAAATAAGCGTTGCCAAATCGTACGCCTCGCCACTGAGTAGTGTCATTATGCAAATTCAGGCATGATTACAACTTTCAGGGGTCTCCAGGAGGAGCGCTAGGGGGATCCCTCCCCAAAAATCAAATATTTCAAATGGAGACCCCTATTTTTTTATTATATGATTCAAAATCGCGTGAAATTTTAGTTTCGCTCAAATTGCAAGTCGATATCGTTTTTCGTGTTTGATATATCGAAGTTTAAAGCTCGATTTGGATTAATTTTTAGACAGTCGTAGAGCTTCCTCTAAAATACTCCAAATTTTAGAGACTTTGGTTAAAAAATGCTTTACGAAAGAAGCACTTTTTGGACAAAAAAAGTAAAACAAAAAGTCCAAAATTGATTTTCGGGCTCCCCAAAAATTGCCGATTTTTTAAAAATTCTATATTCCCTAAATTCAAAGTAAGCAGCCCAACTATCGAACAAATCTCTCAAAAGGATCCGTACACGATTTCAAGATTGTATAGGAGAGGGTGACAAGAGAAGGGGCTCTTTACCTCCTCAGAATCGACATTTCCCCTTCTGAACGATGGTTCTTGCACAAGATTGATTCTTAACGACCACTAATTCTTTGGATTTGGACTCTTTCTTTAGGATCCAAAAGGCATCAGTGTGACTTAAGTAGCAAATTTTAGTCATTTTTCGGATAGTTGGGCTGTTTTCCGTAAAATTTAGGGAAGCAAGAATAAAATAAAAAAAAAAAAAAAAAAAATCGAAAATATAAAAAAAATATAAAATATAAAATCGAAAATATAAAATATTTTTGGGGCCCAATAATCAATTTTGCAACACTTTTAGGGACTGACGTATTATTTTTCTTTGAAAAAAAAAAGCACTTGTTTAGGAAAACATTTTTCACTCAACCCAACCAGCAGACTAACATGACACTTACTTAACGAACTATGGAGGATTACTTATAAAGTATATGTAATTGGGGATATTACGTAAATTTTTAATAAAAATGACGTATTTTTTAATAGTTGAAATCTCCTCCAAAACTTTTAAGTAAAATTCACGTTAGTTTTCCGTTTTGAAAACTTAATGCTTACTTAAAAATTACATAACGACTTTTACACAAATGGTTTTATTATTGTGTAGCGATTACATTCGCCAAAAATAATCATCTAATCGTGAATACCTAATGTCTAATGTACAGGGTGTCAATTAAAAAAGGAGCCAGGCTTAATATCTCGAAAACGGCTCCGAATTTCGAAAAACGCTGAAACATGTGTTCGATTAATTCGAGGGAGACATCGTTTGAGGGGGCTCCTGATTTCGGGGCCCCCTCCTGGGGGCCCCAGGGGAGTCAAGTCCCATATTTCAAATAGGGACCCCCATTTTTTATTTGATAATCGGAAAGAAGGTAAAATTCTAAGACTTTTGGCGCAAACCGGAAGTCGATATCGTTTTTCGTGTTCGATATATCGAAGGTCAAAGTTCGATATGGACCCATCTTCAGAAATGTGTAACTTTCCTTTAACTAAACCAAATTTCAAAAACTTTGGGTCTAAAATGCTCTACAGACGAAGCACTTTTCAGAAAAAAAATCAATTTTAACAAAGGTTTAGTCAAAATTTGGTTTTAAAGCCCCCAAACATTTTTAACGTTTTAGGCCCCCACGGGGGGCTATCAGAAAAATTCCGAGAGACGACCCCCATCGAGTGATACATCAATCAAAAAGGCGTAACAAACTGAACATTTTGGCGCAAAACGGAGGTCCATGTCGTTTTTCATATTCGAGATATCGAATGTCAAACGTCGATTTACTGAATGCATGCGATATCTCGAATATGAAAAACGATATGGACCTCCGGTTTGCGCCAAAATGCTCAGTTTGTTACGCCTTTTTGATTGATGTATCACTCGATGGGGGTCGTCTCTCGGAATTTTTCTGATAGCCCCCCGTGGGGGCCTAAAACGTTAAAAATGTTTGGGGGCTTTAAAACCAAATTTTGACTAAACCTTTGTTAAAATTGATTTTTTTTCTGAAAAGTGCTTCGTCTGTAGAGCATTTTAGACCCAAAGTTTTTGAAATTTGGTTTAGTTAAAGGAAAGTTACACATTTCTGAAGATGGGTCCATATCGAACTTTGACCTTCGATATATCGAACACGAAAAACGATATCGACTTCCGGTTTGCGCCAAAAGTCTTAGAATTTTACCTTCTTTCCGATTATCAAATAAAAAATGGGGGTCCCTATTTGAAATATGGGACTTGACTCCCCTGGGGCCCCCAGGAGGGGGCCCCGAAATCAGGAGCCCCCTCAAACGATGTCTCCCTCGAATTAATCGAACACATGTTTCAGCGTTTTTCGAAATTCGGAGCCGTTTTCGAGATATTAAGCCTGGCTCCTTTTTTAATTGACACCCTGTATATCAAATGTGGAGCATTTTCGAGAAAGCTGCGGATTTTTGAACATTTGATGTCTATATCAGACTTACGATTCTTGCGAGGGTTTGCTTCTTACTGTAAAAAAGAGCCTCTATAGTATGAAGCAATTTCAGTCGGTTTTATTAAATCTCGATTTCCTATTGGCAGAAAAAGTAATGCCATGGTATGAAAAACATGGCCAAATAGCACGAGGCGCCACTGTTCAGAGTGGACTTGTGTACCCGGACCTCAAATTATCATATAAAGTTTCCAAAGTTTACTCAAATTGCACAATAAATGAAGGTAAAAAATGTAAATGAGGAGAGGTTTTGCGTATAATCAATGCTATTTTTCTGTTCACCGATGATTCCACCGGTTAAGAAAAGATTACACAGTTCGGTTCAGTTGTATGACTGTAATGCACGAAAATACTCTGATCTGTAATCTTTCCTTAATCGGTGGAAACTCCGTTGATTAATTAATATATCCGCAAGTTTTTTAAAGTCATCGACGACTCCGCCGGTTGAGAAAAGATTACAGATGCTAGTATTTTAGTTTGTTACAGTCATGCACTGAACTGAACTGTGTAATCTTTTCTCAACCGGTGGAATCATCGGTGAATAAAACGGCAGCCCTGGTTGGAACACGATCGGAATGAGCTTCGGCGCGCGGGAAGTGCTTTAGATTAGTTTCTTTAAGATGCAAATTACCGAGTTCATGAATTTATTAATTCGGAGAGATGATTTTAGTTGATTTTCAACAGCTTTGCTTTGTATGTGTTGTATCCATTGTGTGTTTGCATAGTTGCATACCCGGACTTCGGCTCACCATAAAGTTTTGAAACAGCATACAAGAAGTGTTGAATAACTGTTCTTCCATACTTCCATAGTGTCTGAGAGGCGTAATTTTCATCGTGAATATGTGAATATTAAATCATCTGCCCCGATCTCTTCTCATTTGAGATCAATCGATGCCTCGTTACTTGCCTCGGTGAAAACTGGAGGACAGTTCGACTTTAGAGTTAGTCAACACGCGGAGAGTATCAAAATATCGAGTTGCGAAATTAACTAACCACTCTTAAATTTTTTAAAATTATCATTATTATTATTTAAAAAATGTTTAGTGTTCTGTAGAATAAAACGGCGGGGTTTAAACTCATCTTTAAACTGTGCGAAAATGTGTGATTAATTATCATCAGAGTCATGATCTACATCCATTCTGTAGACTTTGTACCTGCATCTATTTGCAAACAATGAGCAATTATTTCAGCCTGCATGCATCTCCCCTTTGCGCAGTTTGAGGCGAACGAAATACCTTTAGAACATAGAGATTTAAACAAAAAAGCTTGCGGTAAATTGATTGCAGTGATGACGAGCGTAATCTTGCAGCATTGCATTTAGTTCATTTAAAGCCATGAAAAAGGTCGAAATACTAGGGGTGTACAGTGCATTACTTAGAATCGATATTTTATATAGGTTTAAATAAACTAGCTACAACGTTGCCAGATTAGGTACACGCCGTCACTGATTGCTTGAACCTAATTATCAAACAACGAGAATCAGTGCGAAATATTACGCGTTGAGAAAGGCAGAGTAAGTCTCGGTGTGAATTATTGTGTCCGCGATTATGCAATGAATGCAACGTGATTTGTTGAAAATATATCTTCTAAAATCGTGCAAAAAGTGACCGAAAAAGAAACATCTTCTTACGTAAAAGCAGGCAAAAATGGAAACCGAACTAGTGAGTAAAATTAAAAACTCTTTAAACTGATTTGATGATATAACTTGTAGAAGGGTGAAGGAATTGAAACAGTAAGTGTAAAGGAGAAAATCATTATGCAAGATAGAACCTCCAAGTTTTGATTGTATCAAGGGAAACAAATGGCGCACTTATATTATTATGGCGGGCTCAGCACATCCCAGACAGCTCTCCAAGTTTCGGATTGAGAGGGATTAATAATTTGTGCGAGACTAAAGTGAAATCAGATGTCTTGTTTTATAGAAAGGAGGCCACAGAGTGTTTTCAAATTTGGATGGTTCAATGAAGCATCATAAATCCGTTTTGATGATTTTGAATCTTAAGTAAGGTAGGTGAGACAAATGAGGCCTCCGTAAGCTTTAAAGAGCTGTAATTTCCGCAACTTTCAATGTATGATAGTGACATTTGGCAGTCGTATACTCCATACTATCCCCATTGAGATTCGAAAAACACGTTGTCAAACTTTTGTTCTGCGACATCAAAATGACCAAATTATCAGAGAATGCCAAAGTGGCCTTATTTAGAACCCGCGGTCCAAATAAGGCCACCCTATAAGTTTTACTTTGAGAATTTCAGATCTAACAAGCCAATTGCGCACCAATTGACGCAGCGCGCTCAATAATTAGTGAAGATCGGTCATTACTTTAGATCTCCTCTTAAAATTTGTATGAATAAATAAAATGAATGCCGTTTGTTGGAAAAATCCATTTTCCCTCAGGCAAGTTTTCCTATCACTTTCAATTATATTGCTTTGAGTAATCACATGCTATCTTCTAATTTTTCTTCTAGCTCTATTAAAATGCACACATTCTCTCCTAGTTCCCAAATCCATCTAACTTTTTATGTATACATGATGTAATTAATTTATTTTGCTCTTCCAAACCAAAAAAACTCGAATGCGTTTACCAATCAGGCCATTTCATGCCGTTCTAACATAACTTATCGATCTATCAAAAAATATGTTGCTCGACGCAGTGCACTCGAGTTAGTAAAGGCCAGAAATTAGAATTACTGCATGGTCTTTAATATGGCAATTCTAGCTCGTTAAATTTTCTTCCTGGTTTGTATTCGAGGTTTACTATGATCTTGAATAATTATTCAAAGAAATCCTTGACTTTACGCCCAGAAAGTGATAACTGTACGGTATGTCAATTAGTTTTGAAGGTATCAGCTAGTTGTACGTGTTATAGATCTCTAAAGCAGTGGCGTCGCGTGCCATCTGGCAACAATGCAACTGCACCATTTAAACTCATTAAATACATCGAATTTTCCTTGTGCGCTGTTCACCCCCTAAATTCGATATTTTACATGCGTTTAAATGGATAGAATACATTGTTGCCAAATTGCACGCGACGCCACTGCTCTAAAGTCTTATTTGTCTCATCTACCTTACACCTTACCTACCTAACATGACTCTTTAATAAAATCCTAAATTTCATAAACCACGAAGAAAATTTAACGAGCCATAGAATTTTCAAATTTTTGGGAAGAAACCTGAAAACTATTTTGCTGTGATTTATCCTTCCGCTTCCTCACAGCACTTATAGTCCTCAAACGATGATGCCCGTTTTCAAACAAAAAAAAAACTCAATTTTTACTTTCACTATATCCTCTCAGACTGGCAGCGGGGATTATCGCAAAAGGGGCTGTTGCAAACTTTTGCATGGAGACAGACGAAGTGTGGTCTCGATGTTAAAAATAAAAGACAGCGACACGCAAAAACTTCCAAAATCAATTCGTTGACTTAATCGAAACTTTCATAAAGTGAAAGGATAGCGTGATGTCGCGACGCATATGCTACGGGGATATAGTCTTACAGCAGGGCTGCCGTTTTGCGTACAATCAACGCTATTTTTAAATTCACCGATGATTTCACCGATTGAGAAAAGATTACACAGTTCAGTTCAGTGTATGACTGTAATGCACGAAAATACTCTGATCTGTAATCTTTCCTTAATCGGTGGAAACTCCGTTCATTAATTCAAATATCCGCAAGTTTTTTAAAGTCAACGACGACTCCACTGCATGGTTGAGAAAAGATTACGGATGCGAGTATTTTAGTTTATTACAGTCATGCACTAAAATGAACTGTGTAATCTTTTCTCAACCGGTGGACTCATCGGTAAATAAAAAAATAGCATTGATTATACGCAAAACGGCAGCTCTGTCTTTCATTTACTGTGATAGTATTGTTGTCAGTGGCTTACGCGGGGGAGGGGGGGGGGCTGAATCCCCGCATACCTCCGATTTCTGGACCAGTCAAACGCTCATCAGTGCAAGCCCCTCCCAAGAAAAATTCTGCGTTCGCCACTGATTGTTGTGAATGAAATTACTCATCCAGCAGAGGTGTATTTACTCTCCAATTTCAGTCCACGGGGGCTTATGAGTCCACCTTAGTCATTCCAGTACACTCCAGTTATTCCATTGATCTCAGTGAGTCTATGCCAACGCAAAGAAAATAAACTGTAGGGAATACCCAACGAATACTTTCTCACACCATTTTTTTCTGGGGGATACCCCCACGGCCCACACCCCCTTTAAAATGCTGGGAGAGACCCCCAAACGCCCTTTTAGAATTTCGGAGGAAACCCGAAACCCCCCTATAGAGTTCTTGGGGGGGGGCCCTGGATCCCCTTTAGAATTCTAGTAGAGGCCCCCCAGACCACCCTTTAGTATTCTGGGAGCTACCTTCAGACCCCCATTTTTACCCATTTCTGATTTTAATGAAAACCGCTTTTCCTCCAAAACTAATCTTAAAAGTTGAAATTTCAACAAAACAAAAAACGCCTCTGGGGAATCTAGAAAGCAACATCTGTGCAAAATGTGAATGCATATGGATCAATGGTTCAAAAGTTATGTCGGTATACGGAATGACAGACTGACAGACGCCACATTTTTGTTTTTGTTTTTTTTTTGTTTTGTTTTTTTTTTTTTTTTTTGCATAAAACCCTGTAAATTTGAAAGGGTTAAAAAATATGATGCAATGATGTTCTTTTGAATAGCGTTAGGCATGATGAAAGGCTATTACTGTGTAAAAATTATAATTGATTAAGTCGCAAGAGGCCAAGTATCGAAACAAAACTCCTGAAAAATCTCTGCGCCATCACAACACTTTCTCAATTTTTCTAACTTACTCTACCTACTTACGAGGGTGGATTATAAAGTAAGTTTACCTATTTTTTTTTCTCAGAAACTATCAATGCTAGAAAAAAAACAACCCCAGCGTTGAAACGTGCGTACTTTCAGCTTTCTAACGAGCTTTAGTTTTTTAAATTTTGCCAGTTTTAATATCGTGGATTTTCCCCACCCCTCTCTCCTTCAAACGTGCCCACCTTTTCACGCGCTATGGAAAACTGTGAGTTTCGGAGATGAGATAGAATGATTTCTAGTTACGCTACTATTGAGATTCTATTAATTTTTTAGAGCTCTCACTTAAATTTATTCTTGATTCTGAAAATCACTTATTGACCTTAGCAGCTAGCTTTATAAAATTAACTTCTGCTTCTTTTATTTTACTATTTGGTTTTCTTCGTAAAAAACCAATGTTTATTTTGATACCTTTTATAAAGAGAGAACCGTAATAAGAATGGCCCATCTCGTGCTAGATCTGAAAACGCAAAAAATGACATTTATAGGGCAAATGTTGGTGGCAAGCGTGTAGGGGGGGGGGGGGGGGGGAGGGAGGTTGCAGACTTTCTGCAGAAAGTGGCGCAGCTGTGCGCTCTGGCATTCTCCGTTTGTCCCCAGGTCTCTTCATCCGAGTTTGCCGATCAAATTTAAGCATTGTTTGCATCAGGAACAATAATCATGCAGTTGTGGCCGTCAAATTGCTGACCCTCAACCCTCTTCACTTAAAAATACCCACGTCAGATTCATTCAGACTTTATAGTATTTTCGAGGTCACGAATAAGTTTCATACGCGCGCTCCAATGGGTCAACGGTTCAGTTGCAGTGGTCTTTTGATCTCGAATTTGATGTTTGATTTTAGTAGACTTGTTCGTGAAGGAAACGTCTTAGGTGACCGTTTTGACTTTAAGTCAACTGTAAGTGAAGTAACTACTTACGGAGGAAGATACTTACATGAAGATATGCAGGATATGACACCATTTTCGCAGTGTCTCCAACAGCTATTTCCTCGGTTGCAAACCTTTTAATAGATATCATTCTCTTGATGATATGTCCATCCACAATTCCACATGTTCCTCGCAAGAACCATTGTAGGACCCTATCCACTCATATAATGGATTCTCGACTCTCGTACGTAGTTATGAATGCTATTTGAAAAAAAAAAAAATGTTTACAAACTCTTATGCATGGGCGCTCCCAGGATTTCTGTATGGGGGTGGGGACAAATCGTCATTTCATATGGGGGGGGGGTCTGGGGGTCCTCCCCCGGAAAATTTTGAAAATTTAGCTCTTCTTAGACGCAAAATTAGGCTACTTCTATTCAGAAACTATATTGAATTAACTCTCGAGAAAAATGAGATTTTCCGAGACTATGCTTATGTTACGGAAATATCTTCATCGCATGCTGATAGAAAGACGGAGTCTTCAGGAAATCTAGATTTCAGAAAAAGATCGAGAGAAATTAACAATTAAGGACATTGCTGTCGGGAAAGATGTGTTCCTCCAAGGAAAAATATGTTTCATGACATCGATACTTTTTTTGAACTCATTTCCTTTCCCATCTTTTCTTTTTCTCTCCTCCTCTTTTCCTCTTCTCTCTTTCTCTTTTCATCATTTTTTCCTTTCCTTGTCTCCTTTTTTCCTTTCCTTTCCTCCTTTTTTTCTTCCTATGGGGGGGGGGGGCTTGGCCCCTTTGCCCCCCCCCCCGGGTGTGCCCATGCTCTTATGAATGATTGACACCTTTCAAAAAAGTTACGTCAATTTCTCGTAATTCTAGTTTTTGCGGTTGATATATAATAATGAAACTGTAAAGTTTCAAAAGTTTTGAAACTTTACAGAAACTTTGAATCAAAACGTCCCGTCGTTTTTTATTTAAATTTTGGATCCGCTTCCCAATTATGTTTTTATTTATTTGACAAATCAGTACAGCTAATAAAGTTGTTTATTTTCATGTAATACAGCTATGCATCTTTGTTGGTTGGGAAAGG
The DNA here is from genome assembly GCA_011764245.1 of Trialeurodes vaporariorum. Taxonomy (NCBI): domain Eukaryota; kingdom Metazoa; phylum Arthropoda; class Insecta; order Hemiptera; family Aleyrodidae; genus Trialeurodes; species Trialeurodes vaporariorum. Next base: position 45,723,600 of record VMOF01000320.1, read on the forward strand.
ATTTTTTTTTTTTTCAAACTGCCGCCCTCAACAATTTTAATTGAGTTTACTACAGTAATTTTTAAGTTAGTGAGATGAGCAAAAATTAGCAGAACTGTCCCATATTTTTCTGAAGTCATTACAAAAAGTTAACATATATATGCTGTAAGAAAATCAGGACATATTTACAATCACATGAGTGTAGTACTCTCCATTGGGAGCACTGCTTCTTTCACTTTGAAAAGTTGGGAGTAAAAATTGTATCTTTCGATGGTTCCTATATTGTGTAGCAATTTTGATGGTTAAAAAATAATCGTCTAATCGTAACTATTACCCATATAAATGTAATATCGTATATCGAAAAGTCCTTTATTATTTGACCAAGTATTATTATAACTATCCACATTTCTACAAAATATAGGAACCATCCAAGCTTTAAATTTGCACTTCCCTTTTTTTCAGTGCATATAAATGCACACATTGCGCAGGTTCAAGGTTTTTCAATTCTATTTTCTTCGTTCTTTTTTTCTTCTTTTTCATACGGTCTACTCAAACCTTCTTAGCAAGTCCAGGGGCTTAAATCTTTACTCTATCTTCATATCTATTATCCATCTCGTAATAGACTTATAGCTAGTGAATTGGAATGTTTCTATGATTTATTTTCATAATTTTTAATGTATTTACAAATATCTTCTCCAATTTCTTCTTGTTATTTTGTTTGTTTGTTTTTGTTTCAATTTTGAAACATTCGAATTCGGCATATTCGGCATATTCGGCAATTCATATTTACACAGAGGAACGAGAAAAACCATTTTGGTAGCGCTAATGAAACCTTTGGTTGAAAAATGTCCCAGCATATAAGACTTTAGTTGAGCCAACCAAATCTTTGGTTCACCCAACAAAATCTCTTTAGTTAGGCGCACAAAACCTTTGGTTAACTCTACTAAATCCTTTTGCTGGGTCATTTTCCTACCAAAGGTTTTGTTATCGCTACCCAGGCGTTCCTCCTCCCCCCCCCCGATTTTTTCTGGGTATTTACGATTAAATCCATCCGCTACATAATAGCTCATCTCTATTTCTGATAAATTGCACTGGCTCCCACACTGCACAGTGCGCACTGTTCTGGAAAATGCTGGAACTCCACCACTCTCTTCATTTCCGTCCTTTAATTGCTTGAGGAGAGCCCGACGCACCATGGTCAAAGATTGAAAAAAGTGGGAAAAAAATCAGTGAAATATTATAATACAAAATCATTGTTTTAACATTTGAACGCTTCATTGAGAACTTTCTAATGACATTTCTATAGGTTTAAATTACTTGTTAAAAGTGTTCTCTGGTGATTAAAATTGGTCATAAAAGTTTATAAATATAAAATTGATGAGAAATTTACATTCTGATTTTTTGCCACTTTTTGGGGGATATTAGACTATGGTGCGCCGCCGCCGGCTGCGCCGCTTAAACTCGCCGCCGCGGCCGTCTTCCACTATAAAGCCGCACTATCGCAGTTCCGAGTTCTCACGAGCTCTGATTGGCGCTGCAGTTCTGGAAAGGGAGGCAACACTCTTAAGTCCACTCGGACGGAGAAAGCAAGGCCCAGCCTCACCGAGAGAAAGAAGAGAGGACGAGAGAGAAAGAGCGGAAGACGGAGAAAAGGAGATCCGAGTGAGGTTGACTCCCATCTTAATAGATATTTTGAGCCCGCTCGCATATTTGAGAGTCTAATTATCCAAAATGGGGGTCATGTCGGGGAGACCGTTGAGGAGGCGGGCAACACGTTTTCGCTCCACCCTGCTCGAAGCTGGCGCATTCGATTATAACCAACATAACTGGTAGAGGTATGTATGTCACTATCCATCGGAGAGAGGAAGAGAGAGAGGGAGAGAAGAGAGGAAGAGCGAAGAGAGCGAAAGAGAGAGGGAGAGCTTTGGAAGATAAGTAAAAAATGGATGGATGAAGGAAAGAAAGGAGACTGGAGGAATGGATGAAGAGAGGGATGGAGGAGAAGTTGATTGAAGCTACTTTGGAGACAGGCAAAGTAGAAGCTTGCCAGCATTGCGCTAATGTATGCATCTCTCTGCTTTCAGATTTCGGAGTTGTCGCGTGTGATGCTCAAAAAAGAATGCTCTGCATCGAGTAAAGATAATGATATCGGTATACAGGAACACGATTTGACGGCTATGAAAATATCTCCGATGAAAGATTCTATTCATTTGGAATACCATGCGGGCGGAGGATCACACATTTTAATATGTAAGTGCCCTACACCAGTGGCGTCGCGTGAAATTTTGCAACAATGTATTCTATCCATTTAAACTCATGTAAAAGATCGAATTCAGGAATCAGGGGGTGCACAGTGCACAAGGAAAATTCGATATATTTAATGAGTTTAAATGGAGCAGTTGCATTGTTGCCAGATGGCACGCGACGCCACTGCCCTACAGTCTACAGTGGCGAAGCATGCAATCTGGCAACGGTGTAAATTTGGTTCATTGACACCCACGAATACAAGCGTATATATAATAATAAAGTAATATGTGGGGATCGGAGACGAATATAGAATTCGATATTTTTTATTGGTTCAAATGGACAAAATGCTACGTTGCCAGATTAGAACGCTTCACCACTGATGCTGTAATAGTAAGAAGGATTAAAGCATGCTTAAGAAGAAAATTCTACCCAAGTATTGAAAGTACTTATCGCAAGTCTGTTCAGCACTGACCCTCTATGGCATGGCGTTACCTTTAGGTAACACGGGGTATTTTAATTTCTAAAAAATCAAGAAATGTGGTGCTATTCATTCTGCATGTTGTGACTACATAGGAAACAATATGGCCGATGTGGGGGGGATTATGATCCAGTAGTGCTAACATGAAAAAAGAATCCCTGCGCCCCCCCCCCCCCACGAAATCGGCGGGAAAAAAGTAATTCATGCCATAGAGGGTTAAAACACATTGACGATATAAATGTTATTAGGCCCACTACGATGAAAAACACCTTTAATCTTAAGCAATTTGCCAACAATGTTTTTCTTCCATTTGATTCTATGTTAAACAATTCATTCGACAGTGTTGCAGTGCTTCGCACCAGCATTTGACATTGTACATATATTCAAACGGAGGAAAAGCAAAGTTTCCAAATTTCACGCGCCGCCACTGATTCAAGCTTCTCAGAGTTTTGAGACTGGGAAAAAAGCTAACCTTTCGACGCCGCTACCTATAGTTTGGAGGAAGTCACTACGAAAAAGAAACATTCGGTCTGTAATGAGCAATTTTTTGGAATGTATTAGGCATGTAATGAGCCCTAAGACTTAGGAATGTGCTGAGCACATTTATAGGACATGTTTCAGGCAGGTACAGAGCACATTTGGCCACTTAAAAGTCCATAAGCTAATAGATTTCAAAAAAGAATAACGGACCCTCATAAAGCAGCGTGTTTGACTAGCAATGTGACAATGACTGCCAAATGAGCAACCATTCAAACTCATGTTTTTTTCTTACAGACCTTCTCTGAAAGCAATAATGATTATTTAACTCTGTTAAAATGCAGAGTGTTTTTTTTGTTGTTTTGTTGTTGTTAGTGTTTGAGTATATTTGATTTGTATTTAGAGTAGTACAATGGTTGATCCAACCACAACAAAAAAACCACTCTGCGTTTTTATAGAATTAAAGATTCATTGCTGATTTCAGGAAAGCATGCTTTTAAAAGGCTGCTATTTTGCAATCATTGTCACAGTTAGTACATGGTCAGGGCGTACGTAATACAATGCCCCAAAAATGTCTCAATAAATACCAAACATGTGCCCAATAAATGCCTAAAATGTGCTCATTATGCCTAATACATGCCCAAAATGGGCTCATTACAGGTCACATTCATGTTCGAATCGTTCCCATTTCATGCTTATTACATGTCCAGAATGTGTTCATTACATGCCTAATACACGCTCAATACGTGCTTATTACATGCCTATAATACATGCCCAAATTGGATTCACCCCATGCTTATTACATGTCCAAAATGTGCTCATTACGTACCTAATACATATCGAATTAACGCTCATTGATGTGCTTATCTGTTAATCTCTTAATCTTTCTTGTTTTTCGTCTCTTTCTTATGTTTGTTGGCAAATTGAAAAATAGAATATTCATTTTACTCGCACTTTTGACAAATTTAAACTGGTTTTTTGTTTTGTTTTTTTGTTTTTGTTTTTTTGCGTTTCTACAAGTGTTAAGTTTCTAACTTTTCTAGAAAAGGACCCCCCCCCCCGTCCAGTTCACCAAGCTATTGGGAAAGAGGAAGCTTCGCGCCGCCGTTGCATCACTCGCCCCACGGCGCGAATCATGCCGGACCAATTACATCATGTCCAGAATGTGCTCATTACATGTCTAATACATGTCCAAAATGTGTTCATTACATATTTATTAATAAAAGCCCAAAATGTACTCATTACATGCTTATTACATGACCGAAATATGCTAACATTGTGAAGAAGACGGTGAGAGAAGGGTGTAACACGTTTTTATATGGAACGGCTTAGTTTTCCTTAGTTTCCGACGATATGCCCGAGCGAACGTTCGCTGGGCTGCATTCGAATGCTTCCGAAAGAATCCGAGGGCCCGGAGCCCGTCCTTCCACCGCGCCGCGCCGCCGCGCCGCGCGCCGCTGCGAATAGGTTTCTGTATAGTAAAATATGCTGTCGAATAGGCCCGTTTAGCGAAACGCGAATCGCCGATATCGGGTTTTACGTAACTTCAAAGCGTCATAAGGCCGCAATAAAATACGATTTTCGCCATTATGTCCAGTGGCGAGGCGTGCAGTTAGGCAACGTTCCTTTTTTTCCCCTTTAAACACATTAAAAAAGTCGAAACATCTGGTGATCGCCGATGACCGAAGCATTCGATTATTTCAGTGAGTTTAAATGGAGAAAGTACATCATTGTCAAATTTCACGCCTCGCTACTGATTATGTCCTCTGTTATACATCCGTCATAAAATGAAAATTGACAAAAATATGTCGAATAGGTCCTTTTAGTGTAAATGCGTGCAATTGTTTCTGTCGATAGCATGACAAACGATGATATAATAGACTGTTTCACTGAATATGTTGGGTCAGGTCGTTACATTTCGTCATGATTACATAGTTCTTTCTCGCGAAATAAAAAATTTCAAGATCTATCTATTCTCTAATTTCAAGACAAAATATCTTGCGTTAAAAGGTCAAGGACCAGTGAACCGTCTAAGGGTAAGTTCGTAAGTACGCATGACTCCGTACGTCATAACGGTAGAATAAGGATTTCTTTCTTCTTTAGCGAAAAAGGGGAGAGATGGAATGGTGTGTGTTTGATCCCACCGATTCTACTTCATCATCATACACGAATGGAAACTTCGTAAACGGCCTCGATGGTGCTACCATAAAACCATTTCCATGGGAAAAATGCAAGATAAATCTGTACGGAGAATAGGTTCTTTTGCGGTTCGCTGTTCAAGCGGAGAAAAGGGAAAAGTATTCATTTTCTTCTTCTTTATCTTAATTTTTTTTTCATCCTGCAAAATTGGTGGGAAGAGCTGACTCGTGTGATAGACAGGGTTGCCATTTTGCTTATAACTATACACATTTCCCTAATTTACTCAAGTTAAATTTTTGGAATTTTCCGCCAAATTTGGCAACGCTGGTGTCAAATGACGCAAGAGCGTCAAAATACTTTTCATAACTCTGAATTAAAAGGAAGAGCAGTGCAAAAGAATTTAAAGAAGAAAAACTGACCAAAAAAAACGTATAAAAAAATAAAATAATAATTTCGCTCATTTTTTGTAGCCGACGATGAAGATGATGGTTTGTTTGATGAATTGATGTGTGCGGTGAGCGGTTCAAACCTTGTGACTCATTTTTCTATCCTCTCAAACACTCTAAGCATCTGAAATAAATTTTAATTGACATGCCTGAGGATACTTGAAGGGAAAAAATGTGTTTGGGGCACGGGTAGATGTAGATGTATAAATAATATCTTAACTAATCTCTATAGTGATGTAAAAAATCGTCAATAAATTCAACCCTTTTATATCGTTTATATTTACTACGATATACGAGTTATAATTATTAACAAACCATTAGTCCGTATTAAACTATTAATGGCGTAAAATATGAAATCATTTGTCGAGGATTTGTTTTTTGTTTTCTTTTCAAATGGAAATCCCTGCCTTGTTGTTGTTACACATCGTTCGAAAATGCGTATATACAGTTGTTTCAGACCACACGTCAAATATCTTTTTAGAGCTTAAACGGTGAAAGATACGGAACTTTTAACAAAACTTTTCTGATGTGTATCGACTCCAAAAAATTCTACGGAAAAATTGCCGACCCCGAAAAACGGCCCCTAGGGGCTTCTTTAGGCCGCTCCAAGGGTTCAAATTTCTGTTCTGCGATATTTTCAAATGTCGCGGGTGTTTTTTTTTTTAATTTCAGAAATGAACTGTTCACCTATCTCGTATTCGCGGAACTACCGCAAATCTTTGAATGACTGTGACTCTCGTTTAAATTATCGGATTGATTTCCAGCGTGGACTATTTTCTTCGTAATTTTATGAGCTTTTTAATGATGTATCTCAAATCTTACCCTGCCACTTTCAATTTTTCTCAAAGAAGCTTCCAAAGCTCCAAAATTTAGAGGGAGGGGACCAGGCTGTAAACTCTCGTTGAAATTATCGAATTGATAACCGGTTTGGATAATTCTCTTTGTCTTTTCAAGAGCTTTCGAATGTTGGATCACAACTTATACCTTGCTATTTGAATTTTTTTCGTAGGGGCCCCAATAGCCCCAAAATTTGAGGGGGAGGGGCCCCAAATTCTTTTTGCAGGAAATAGGATTGCGAGACATCAAAAGAAAGCCCTTGATCTGCTGATTCAGAATATCTTTCGTGTTTGAAATACAACAATTTTTAATGTCACGGCGAGAGATTCAAAATGACCCCTAATTTTTTTTAAACGACCTCTTACTTGAAAAACGGTAATTTTTTTAAAAAATGCACTGTACAAAAAGTGCTTTTTTTAGGCGAACAATCCCCTCTGAAATAAAGAAAAAAACGCCAGTGCTATTTGCAAATATCGAGAAATAGACATTTGACCCATTGAGGAGGCCTGAATAAGCCCTTAGGGGCTTTTTTCGGGGTCGGCAATAGCTTCCCTGAATTTTTCGGGGTCGATACACGTCGCAAAGTTTTGTCTGAATTTCCGTATCTTTCATCGTTCGCGCTAAAAAGATAGTAATGGGTGGTCTGAAACACTCTCTATACGTACAGTGCTAAAGAAAAGAATGTGTAAAGAATTTTGGCACAAATCATTAGTCGATATCAAATTCTGATACAAACCCACTGTCTAAAGTTTACATCATCTCTAGAAACGGTCATAAATGAAATAAAAACCTTAAGCGGAAATATTTATCTGACTGTGAGTTAACCTGCGTAAAATAAAAAAATATCGTGATCCGTAAAAAGTAGTCAAAATGTGATTTTTTGGCCCCCATACACAAACGTTTGAAGTTCTTTTAATATTACCATCCATTTTCATAGCAAACGGTTAAACTTCCAGAAAATGAACTCATTTACTTTATCGTGAAACCGATCATGAGTGATGCTATTGGTCCAAAATTGTAAAACTTGGCTGTCGGCTGTTGCTATGGTAACCATCTTTAAAGTGCCCGTTATTTAAAGGCTATTAATTGAATGATTTTAAAGAACGGGCACTTTAACGATGGTTACCATAGCAACAGCCAAGTTTTTTTATTTTGGATCAATATAGCATCAATCATAAACTCATAAGCAGTCTTAACGATCGGTTTCTCGATAGAAGTAAATAATCGGTCCCCTGGTATTGTGTGGTGTGAGCAAGTTGGAAAATGATAAAAGGGGTTGGTTTAATCCCATTTTCTATCCAGAATCCTTGTCTTACATCAGTGGCGTAGCGTGCAATTTGGCAACGTTGCAGTTTGTCCATTTAAAATCATGAAAAATATCGAACTATCAGGTGTTCGGTGAACACCTTCGCTTTCGACCTTTTACGTGAATTTAAATGAACACAATACAACGTTGACAAATTGCAAACTACGCCACTGCACTGGTGCAATTTGGCAACGAGGTAGGTTTGGCCATTCAAGCTCATGAAAAAAATCGAATAATTGGGTGTCGCGCGAACACCCTAAAATTCGACCTTTTCCTTTGGTTTAAATGGACAAAGTAAAATGTTTCCAGTTTGCACGCTTCGCACCGCTGCCTTACATGATGTGCCGCTGTTTTAATGAAGAAATTGTTGAGATAAACCACCGAACCAGAATTTGAGGGGTTGATTTAACCCCTTATGGACCAAGCCCGAGTATACACGGTTTTCTCCTTTAGTCTATTTCACAATGTTTTAGTCTTTATTCCGGATAAAATTAAGAAAAGGCTTCGTTGGGCGCCTTCAGTTCCCACTATAGGCAATTCCAACTCCCCCGAGTACGAACAGTTAACTACCTTCCCTATAAAAACGGAAGAATGGCGTTCTTCTGAATTAACCTGGTCTTTAGAGGGTTAAAGTTACATATTTTCTACTTGAGCATTCTATTCATGAGTTGTAAAGACAAAGATATACACTCTTGAGGTTGAGGGTTATTTGGGGTTTAAATTGTAACTTTAAGGCCTTTAAGAGATTCTGTGCTCACCGTATAACTATGATTGAATATTTATTGGACCATTTTGAGCCCACCTTGCACCTTCGATACATCATTTTTGTTTAAAATCTATGGGGGTGAGCGGAGGGAGGGGATTTAATTTTGTTTAAATTGGTAAGATCATCAAAGTACCCCCCCCCCCCCCCCCGTTTTTACTTACTCCCAATAGATGGTCAGCGCATTTTAATGTAGGTACAGGAAATAAGTACATCTTTAAAAAGTTCGCCTTCAAAATAGGACTTGAGTTTCCACCAAAGCAAAGTGAAAAACGCTGACTAGACAAGGCCGAACTTCGGAAACGTAGTACCCAAGTTGCCTAATTTTTATCGCTTCTTTGCTCTTCGTTGTTTCGGTATCAGTTTCTTGCGCTTTCAGTAAAATAATTCCCGGATGTATACACACTGCAGCCGTCTGGCAGTTGTCTGGCTATCGTAAATAATTTTTGGCCCTATACGCTATACTGCATATTCATTTTCTTCTTCATTGCAGCTAATAATGTATAGACGCATTTAGCGTGACGTCACTGGTCGACTATATGGCTTCGATGTCTCGATTATAACCCAACAAATGAACGTAACCTTCAAATAGTCGTACCGGTTGTATATAAATAATTCATTAATTCTGGAACATGGAATAACTATTTTAATGCAACTACGAACGTGCGCTGTTACGCACTAAATTTTGTTTTACTTTGAGCCCTCAAGGTTCGCAAGACAAATATTATACTTTCATCCGAGTTCAGTGGCGTCGCGTGCCATCTGGCAACAATGCAACTGCTCCATTTAAACTCATTAAATACATATCAAATTTTCCTTGTGCACTGTGCACCCCCTGATTTCGATCTTTTACATGAGTTTAAATGGATAGAATACACTGTTGCCAAATTGCACGCGATGCCACTGTCCGAGTTAATTTTTTTTTGAGCCAGCACAGTTTACCCTTTCCTGACCAACCCCTTTTATTTTTTTCAATTGTAAAACAATCAAAAAACAAAAACAAGAAAACAAACTTCCATAAATTGCTTTTTTTAAGTGAAACTTAAGACCCCCCTCCCATATTCTTTGATATCTTGATACAGAGTTGGTACTTATAAGTCCTTTCGATCTCTAGAAGTCTGGAACGTAATAGCCTTACCGGTAATCACAAATAAATTGTTCAATATCTTTAAAATGCAAACCAAGCGTCCGATGTCAACAACAACGCCAAAAAAAAAAAAACGCACCAAAATAAAGATGCAGCAAAAATACCATAAGCACATAATGATATGCGTGAATGAACCGAGGTAAGAGATGCTATCCTTTTACCAGAATTTCTAATGATTGTACCATAGCTCGACTTGCCAATTCTGAGGAAACTCTGGTACTGTAACCATATTTCTGCTAGTAACATTAGAATTTTCTGGTGAAAAAGTGCTAGACTCTCAGTGGTTTACATATCGCTGTGCTTCTGATAATATTATTAGAATTTAAGAATGATTTTTTTTTCAGTGCTGTGGAAAAAAAAAAAAATTAAAAAAAAAAGAAACATAGTTCAAATTTTTTTGAAGCTTAAAAGAGATTCCTTCTCGAACAGGTGCAACTGCATCATTGCAATCACAAAGACTGATTTGAAGATCAAACCAGTGATGCCAACTTGTGAGATTAAATTGTCTCTGAATCTTAGAAGTGGCGCTATAGTACGACAGTACGATGTACATTGTACGTACCTACCGACGGTATACAGACTCATATTCCGGGGCTCGTGTACAATGTACTATCGACGAATTAAAGATTGTCGCAGGGTTTTCTCTTATTTTCAGTTATGGGTGTGAGTGTGGGACTCATCTGCAACGGTTTTGCTGCCTCACCCGCACTAGCCTCTCGCCTGTAAAGTGTGAGTAGTATGAAAAGTGGCCGAACAGGAACCTTGAAGGCGAAACTTAATATTTCGTGAAAATCTCGCGACAATCTTTAATTCGTCGATAGTACAAAATGTACTTGTTGTAAAGTCTCCATTGATCTGTAACACTAAAACAAAACAAAAAAATCCTAAAAATGCATTTAATTTTGTCATTTAGTTTTGCGAGAAAGATTCAATCGTTCAGGATTTTTTGTTAGAAGGGGCTTGCTCTGATTAGCGTTTAACTGAAATTTCTTTCCTTCTTCCCCTCCACCCCTAGAAATCAGAGGTCTGGGGTGGCTTTGGTCCCCCCTCCATTTCCCACTATATACACATCGTACTTACTTATATTTCGTTCCTTTTCTAGACGATCATCAGCGGGAAATTAATTTAGTTGTGGGAACAAAACGTTATACATTAAAATAACTTTATACACTCGGTTCTGTTTCAGATGAGCGCTGCACTGGATAGACGGTCGGTCAATAATTTTAAGTTGCTGAAAAATGGAAATGACATCCTCAACGAAGGATCTGAAGCTTGGATGAAGAAAACTCCATCGCTATTCGAATGCCAATTTCGTCCCGTCTGATGAGGTGAGTCAGTCGGTTGACATCGTATCAAATCGACCTGTTCTAGACTTCAAACGTTACGATTTTCTCTTGTATTTTCTACTCCGTTTGAGACTAATTTAACAAGGTTGCCGGATTAGACGGAAAATATACTTGCCTTGGGAATTTGTTTTGGTTTTCTGCCAAATTTGGCAGCGCTGGGATCTAATACACACACTTGGTTGATACATTTCAGTGACAAATTCACCTACACCATCAGGTCGCATCTGACTGCCTTTTTTTTCCAAAACTTCAGGCGCTATTGTTCATTCGTGACTCAGAACTTTAGTCTAGGATTTATCTCTCATGGCAAAATTGCGTTTAAAGGTAGATTGCGTAGAATACCAACTAAAACTTGACGAATTTGGACCAATTATTCTCCCCCCCCCCCCCACATCTCATTTGAAGATGATGGCGTTAGTGGTAAAAGTGGTCATTGATTTTGAGCTGCATGAAAATTTTCATTGATCAAACTTTCAATCAATACCGTTAAATAGCTAATTAAATTGAAAGTAAAAGCTTTTAGAACAAATTCAACAAACTTTAAAAAGAGGGATCCACTTCTATTCTCCTCAGGGCAGCAGAGTACATCAAATCCCCCGAAAAAAATAAAAAAAAAAAAAAAATCTTATCGATGAGCCTGTGACTTTCAATCGCAGAAAAGAAGTGCATCTTGGAGCATTTTCCCTAATGATTAAAACCCATTCGCTCATCTTGTGAGATCACTTTACCCGGAGTCTTATATATCGAAACCTGGAAAAATGGACTCACGTATGAAAACACACGAGGAAATCTCATTCAATTTAATTGTGTAGGTATTAGATCACAGAGACAACTTTTCAACAATTTGTGTATGAAAGGGTTAAACACCAAATTCAAGACATAATACTGTTCTGTGACGAATCGAATAAAAATCCAATTATTCAATCTGTGTTTCGATGCAGATTCCTGATGCTGGTGTCATCGGTGGCGCGGGCGTCTGAGTTCCGTGATGTCTCCTGTCACCCATACCCTTACCAGCGCCTATCATCCGATGACGGATCGTGAAGGACTTCACTACAGCTAACCATGGTACAGGTGACCGGGTCTTTAACGCTGACGGGTTCCCTGGGATGCAGTTGAGAGGGCACGGGTATCACAAGACGGGGCAACGGGTGGAGTTGGAGATGGAGATGGAGACGGCTTGGCTGGGTGGCGCACGTTGGGCGACACGACGAGTGGGTGACTCACAATGGAACAGACTGATGGACGCCGGACCGCGACAGGGGAATCCTCCGCGGACTCGCGAGAAAGATTTCCGCTGATTTGCACGAGGGTCCCGTACCGGAGGGCCCTATCCACTAGTGAATGAGAACGAGTAAAGCGACACGCGACCAACACTCAGCAGCCGGACAAATTGGAATGAATGTAAACAGACGGTCACAACTCACATACTCCTCTGCCTATGGCGGATTTTGTGTGGCTGGAAAATCCCACCTGTGGCCGCCGAAGAACCATGCACCGGCCACCACCACCGATATGCTATCACCAATCACCACTCTCGTTGACCGCTGAGTAGCAGCGATCGCGACCAGCACTACCGAGCGCGCATGAATCTCAGTTCTCGCGCCGACAATAAATGCGATGCTGCGGCAACGCATCCCGTCTATCCGGCCACGGAGGACCATTCCTTGCACGCATTGGAGGGGGCAAATCCGCGAACCCGTCTAGACCGGCGTCGACCAATCGCGCGGCCCGGATCGGTCATTCATGGGCACGGTGAGGAGAAATCAAAGGAAACGCTAAAGATAAAAACAAGAAAACGAAGAAGAAGAAGAACATCGTTTGACCATCCTCCCCCTTTAACCTCTTTTTTTTCACTCTACGCTACGCTGAAGCAAAAACCAAAAAAAGAAAAAGAAATCAAAAGTAAATAAAGAGCCGTGAGTAGAAAAGAAAGAGGGAGATTTGTGACGGCTAGGTATTTTCTCAGTTATTTTTTAAACGTCCCAATTACGTCAGAGAAGTCTTGTCCTCCCATTGGTCAATTCTCGGCTCATGATTCCCATACACTCAGAAAGGTAGCGTTCAAAACCTCATGGCATAGTGGCCAGCGTGTAATGTATTTTGATATATAAGATAGAAAACATGTTTGGGTCTGTGTATAGTCCGATTACAGATTTTCAAGAGAGACATTTCCTAAATACTTATTACTATTAATTTATGCTGATCCGCGAGTGTTCAGTGCACCGACGTTCGTTCCAGTAATTGTAACTCCTATGCAATTCCGTTTTTGCTCTGTGTGATTAAAAATCGTATTTTCTTCAGATACTAAGAAAATATCGACGAAAATTAAATTTTCTTCCGCAAAAGAAGAAAAAACAATTCCATTTTTGTAAAAATTGAATAACAATTAAATTCAAAAGCTGGTTAACTGTGTTTACGTTTTTGACTTTGTGTTTTTCATTCGTTTGTTCGGATTAAATTTCTTCGAAAAACGTTTTGTGCGTGCTGATGTGAGTGCGTGAGTTCTTTTTCACAAACGCAGCATTTAAATTGTGTTAAGTGACGGCTCGAATATTTTAATTAAAAATTGTGACTTGGTTTTCGGAAATTTCTTTAAAAAATCTCACTTTTACTCTTTTTCATCTCATTTTCCTTTCATCGCAAATCCTTCTGAAATTTATCTGTGATTTTCGGGTGTTAAACTTTTGAAGTGGATCAAAATAAAGTGCATTTAAGTATTAATTTTTTCCCAATACACGTTTTGACTTACGTTTTATTTTGCTTCAGAGGAAAGTTTTAATTTCAAACATAGTTTGGGAATCTCTGTGTCTCAAACGCTTACAAAAGTTATCTTTTTTACTTAAAAGAGACAAGCATTTAAAGTGACTCGTGATTTTTTCTTAATAATTTGATTCTTATTTTGTCGGTTCGATGGTTGTGTTTTTATGTCCGAAAAAGTTGTTCAAAATGGATAAATCAAGTGGAAACGTGGTTAAAAAGTGTTGCCCTGTCTTCAAAAATATATTTCCAACATGTGTTCTCATTGTTTATTTCTTCGTTTTGTCAAACATTCAGATGGTAATTAGTCGAACAGTGCCTGTTAGTAACTACAACAGCATTGAAGTACTAGGCTCTGGAAAAAATAGCACTGAAAAAAAGGCCTCGGACCCGGAAAAAATGGAAGTATTTCCATATCAGTACGGTCATCACGCCTATAGACATAAGAGACAGTTGAACTACGAGATGAGCCTTGAGGAGGGTCAATATGCTTCAATGTGTGCTTACGACGTGAAGATTGATACGAACCCAAAAAGGATCCCTGAAAAGATTACGCGAGTCGAGTGCAGAAATCAAGGCTGCGAATGTCCGCGGGTCGGCAATTATAAATGTACGCAGCTTGTGTCGTTGGTTCATGTGCAATACAGGGACTCAGAGGAATCGGACGAAATCCGAAGGTACGAAGTCATGAAAGTACCTTATGCGTGTACGTGCGCGCTCAGGGTATCGGTAGACTCCAAAACAGTTCCTACGCCTGATTTAGTTAAATGATTAGCTCATATTAATTTAATACTTTTTTAGTCCTCTATAAATCAAATTTTAGGTGCCTAACTTAACTTATTAATATTGTGATCAAAAAACAAATTTAATTTAGAGACTACTCATACCTAAATAAGTAAACATATGATGCATGTTTATTCTAAAAGATTCATGGTTATTTTAACCGTTTATAGTTGAAACAAACTATCGGATCGATAGACACATTGTGAAACTTTTAATTTTATATTTCTCTTATTTATTTAACGCGCAGTATTATATTGATCTCGTATCATCAAGGTAGAATTAACAACCAATTATTTCTATTATTAATTTATTTAGCAATTGTTTTGCAATAATAATCAATCAATAACACCAATTTATTTGTTTTAATATGGAAACCATAGAAAATCAAATTATAGCATAAAATTAAGCAATTTCATCTCCCACCCAATAATACTTAAATTATAGTACTGAATCCTAGTTTCATGTTACAAAATTCATGTACGATGAAATTGGAATTAATTATTTTTGAGCGGGGAACAAATACATTTATAAAGATATGGACATGACATTTGAACAGTGGAACTGAAATTATATTTCGTTTTATCCTTAACTTCCGATTAATAAAAGAACTAATTAATTGAACTAATGCGATAGCTAAAGGTATCGCTAAAGTCATTTTTTGGAAAAAGAGAGGAAAGTATCGATTTTTTTTTTTTTTTTTTAGTTCTACAACTCAGAATAAATGGCCTCTGCCATTTTTGGTTCATTGATTAAACTAGAGTAGGTAATTTAAGGCGAAGAGATGCGTTCTAGAACGATTTGCTTATATTTTCTCGTCCACTGAAATATAAGCGTATTCATTGTATAAATTAGTTGTCTGTTCTTGTAAATAATTCTTCTAAATGTGATATAGTTTTAATTTATTACCTTATGCAGACATTCTTCTTACCTTGAAACCTGTGAATTCTGTTTCGGGGCGAAAAGCAATGTCAT
Organism: Trialeurodes vaporariorum; assembly: GCA_011764245.1. NCBI lineage: Eukaryota > Metazoa > Arthropoda > Insecta > Hemiptera > Aleyrodidae > Trialeurodes > Trialeurodes vaporariorum. The sequence continues at coordinate 45,739,280 of VMOF01000320.1, forward strand.
AATTCAACTTGAAGAAATATAGGGCACAGTCTTCGGCCTTAATTGTTTGAGTCAAATGTTCTACCAAATTTTAATACGTTTAATACTTAAAAAGTTTCTAATGTTTCAATTATGAAACAACGAATACGGAGGGACAAGTAAATTCTGTAAATATAACATTGTTGTCCGTATCAATATAAAAACTAATGTCTTTTTATGCATTCAATTTTTTTTTAATTGACTTTTTTATTCTCAGAAGTGAAAATATTGTTTATTTTGGTCAATAATAGAAATCGATGCTATCTGTATCGACGTACCTTTCAACCTTCATCCGAGGGAAGATTTTTCTTTCTTTTGTGCTCGACTGTTAAAGTCACCAAAAAGTGTTTTTTCGCAGTGCGTACACCACTTGCATTATTGTAGGTAAAGTCGGGGATAAGGAGAGTGTCTGACGACTCCTGAATGTAGGCTATCCGCCATACTTATCTCAATGAATTTAATCATTGCATGTGGCCTACCTTAAACAAAATTTAAGGAGCAGTCTGACATTATTTTTATTCTCGAACGCTACGATACTTATTTAATCAAGTTTTGAGGGCCGATGCTTTCTGAGAGAGGGGAGTGAAGGTGTTTTTTTTTTTTTTTTTTTTTTTTTTTTTTTTTTTTTTTTTTGCTATAGCATGCTTGAAAATTGTTTGAGGCATCAAATGAAAAGAGGGAAGACTAGCAAGTCAATGATATTCAAAAAGTACAAACTGACTGTTCGAAACTAGAGTAAAGCATAAAAAATAGTACGAGGATTTGGATTCTAATCTTTACTCTGGCCTGAATTGTATTTGTTTCAAACTCTAAACAACCAACAGAATATTTTACTCCCGTTTTCAGCGTATAGTAACAACATGGATGTGAAGCATTCGCAATAAGCACTAGCTTTCCCGAAAGCAAACTTATTAGATACTAGCGGAATAAACTCTAAAGTGGACTGAAAATGTAAGGTTTTGTAAAATATTCTAATTTTCCCTCATCTCATCGACAATTCAAGAAAGAGCTTGCGAAGTTACCACTGTGCTGAACTTTCGGTTCTATTTGGAAGTTTTGAAAGTAGTACGCGTCGATGAATAAATTAAAAAGTTGTGATTTACGGCTAGAGTTGTTTCTTTAATACGTTTACGTATTTAGGTAAGTAAAGACTTAAAGGAGGTTTTTAGCTACCTTGATGCAAAGTGAAGTTTAAAGATATGAAAAGCCAAGATAGTTTCGCAAATTATGAGTGTCACTATATGTACTTGAGCAGTTTCTTTTACAGTTTGACGGGTGTTTTAGACTTTCATTTCTTATTCTTAAAAATACTATTTTTCTTATTCTTAAAAATACTATTTTTCTTATTCTTAAAAATACTATTTTTCTTATTCTTAAAAATGCTATTTTTCTTATTCTTAAAAATACTATTTCTCTCATTTGCAAAAATACTCACATCATTCAAATGCTCCGTACATTGTAATGCATGATGTGAACGACAGTAGTGGCTCGTGTAATTTGGCAACAGGGTTTGTTTTAACTAAGTTTGAATGGAAAAAATTGCAAGGTTGCTAGATCGCAGTAGCTGCCACCAGTTACAGTTGTCTGAGAAGATTGCTCATTGTCCAAAAAAAAAAAAAAAAAAATTATCTGCTTATTATTTTATCTATTTCTTCTCAGTTTTTCCAGATAAGTAGATTAGAAGATCACGTTTTAATCCTAAGTGTAAACGAATATTTGAGAGTGCGTTGTGCAACTCATTAGTTTTGACTTTGAATGATTGATCACATCACTATTTTGAACATTAGTTTATACTTTTGGATCCATAGCTCTATCATTAATTTAATTATTATTAACTGTAACTTTTTTCGCGGGTTGAGAAGTTGCAAAGCAAGCTTTGTTAGTTGAAGTAATACCAAGTTTTTTATCACTCTCGACCCCAAACTCTCCCTCTCTATCTCTCTCTGCAAAATATAGAACTTGTGAGAAAGCTGGGGAAAACTTGAAACTCAAGGCTTTCCGAAAGCGCAGACAATTTGTAAGGACATTCATAGCCGTAAAGTTTAAGGAGCTAAGGCCTTCTATCGTCCGGCAACTTTTTTAAAACTGGCTCTGACGACAAACTCTTCGATTTCATTCATCCATTTACTAGCTAATTTATTTATAGAATATGTGTCATTGCATTTCCTTTTGACATGGCTCATAGATCATTTAAATTAAGTATAAATATTTAACAATTTACCGAAGGCAAATTAAACTAGGAACAATAATTGAATACACATTTATTTACGCATTTTTGCTGAAACTAAAATTTAAACACTCCCGTGACTTCAGTTGTTGTCTTTATTGAGAAAACTCTTTGTTATTGTGAACTACTTGTTCATTTCGAAATATTTATGATAACATCGGAACTGAAGCTTATTTCACAGCCTCAATTTCAATAGCTCAATAGATTTTTATTCTCGATTCTTCTTCTCCTGTTTGTTTTTTTCTTTCTTTGTTTTTCTGAAATCACGCTGTGAATTATAAATTTCAAGCCATTTCTGATGTCTGAATAGTTGCTGCTCTAATTTTATTTGCCCGCTTTATTCCGTGTATTGAGCTAAATATATAGAATATATGTTAAATTTCACTACAAGAGACGCACTCACAAAGATCACATTCCACTAGAACAAAAAAAAAAGAGAAATACTTTGAATAATTCTATCGTTTACTCAATTTTCACACTTCAATATGATCGATTCCCCAATAAAAATCCACAAAAACTTCGCTGTGTTTGAAACTATTCCCGTGAACGCTAAAAAGTTCGTCTTCGTTAGATTCCCGATACGACTGAATAAAAACTGCGTAAGGTTGAAGTCATAAATTGCCAAAATAATCCGCTTTGGCATAAGGAAATGTAAATGTAAAAAAAAAAGCGAAAAGAATGAATCATGCAGAAATGTTCGAACGTTCAAAAAAAGAGAGAAGGAAAAGACTACGCTATTCCTTCTTGTTTTTCATCAGAATCCTTGATACAGGAACTTTGAGGCGCCGCGCCTCATAATCCGGTATCGCGAAAGAAATTGAACTTTACACTTATGGAGACAAATGAGAGAGAAAATGCAACAACAGCAACGCAGTGTTGACTCATCAAATTTTCTCAAAATATGTGGTTTGAGTTAATTGACATTGGGGTTTTTTTAATATAAACTATACGAACAATTTATATTAAAATAAATATCAAGATGATTTTTGAAGACTCTTTCAACTCTAATTCCACGATTAGTGTTGAGACCAGCACGAATAACGAATATTTCTCTCTTTTTTTTTGAAATTCCATTTCTTTAATTATGCATTAATTTGCGACTATAATTGAAGCCAAAACCTGCGGTAAAATATCGGAGAATAGCTGCGTATTTGCATCTCGACATCCATCAATTTGGTGCTGATATGCAAATAGCTTACGCTGACTACTTTTAAGTACATCTAATGTAATCTTATCATTTCATTTTTTATTATTATTTTTTTTATAGCAATAATGACTGTTGAAAAGATGAAGGAGTTTTCTACTTCACTCTTTTTTCGTCATAAATAGTAACAAATTTTGTATCCTATCCACTAATTTTCACATCTTGTATAAGAGAAGTAACATCAGTGGCGTAGCGTGTTATTTGGCAACGTTGTACTGCGTCTATTTAAACCCATAAAAAAGATCGATCTGTTGAGTGTTCGGTGAACACTCAACACCTTCGCATTCGATCTTTTATATGGGTTTAAATGGGGTTTTATAGAGAGTTGCCAAATCACGCTACGCCACTGGAGTAGCATAATTATTTGAAAATTCTCAGAAGCAGCAACTTTCTTTGCTGTATTTTTTCTCCCAACTCTGCTCGATTTTAGTTTTTACATTAATTTTTAGTGGACAAGCTCAAACATCGGCCAAATCCGTCAGTCTATCATAGCGTGTTAGTTCTTATTTTATCTAGTTTGCTTAAAATTGTTCCTGTCTATCATTTCGGAACTGAAAAATATAAGTTCTTCTCTCCCTGTGTGTTATCAACAAACATTATTTTAAATTATTGTTATAATAGTACTACTAATTTATTTGCTTACTTGCGCTTAGGCTTGAATGTATTCCCCTTTCTTTCTTCTAACATAAGTGATTTTTTTTTAAAAAAAATTTAGGATGGTCGATCTGCTTTCGAAAATTGTATTTTTAAAAATCTTACCAGGGTAACACTGGACCAACTTCATCACATTATTGCAATTTTCTCACTTGCATTTTAAACTTTTAAACAAGAAAAGCAACGAATACACTCATATTCATAAAATATTAAAGACTGAAATTTGATTTTTTAAGGAACCATTGTTAAACATTTCATGGAAAAGTATTCATTTGTTTTCCTTGTGAAGTTCGCAAGTAACAGTGAAAATTGCAAGTTTTAAATAGATTTGGTTCAATGTTCCTCAGAAACGGTGCATTATCATGGTGGTTTGATGGAAACACCAATAGATATTATAGAATTCTCCCCCTCCCCTCCCCCCTCGTTGCATATTGAAAACTGTCCAAAATATTATGCTGCAAGCAGTTTATAATTCACGAAAATTTTGGTGTACTATTCACATAGTAGTTAAGACTGTTCTCGATTAGCAGAGTATTTCTTATCGAATTAGTTAACACTGAACAAAAAAAGATTTGCGGTTTAAAAATGCTGATAAAAGTCGTGGTCTCTAAATGGTTTTTTTTTTTGTTAATTTACCAAAATGCTAATGCTAAATCAACAAATCAACATTGTTTCACTGACAAAATAGATCGTTAAAACAACAAAAAGTGTTTGTGAATTTCACATATGCCAATTTTTTTATTTAACAATCTATTCTGTTACTTTAACAATGGTATATTTTCTTGATTCAGTATTCAGTTTGTTGAATAAACAAAATTAATTTGCGATTACGACTTTTAACTCTAAAATAATTGTTAAATCAACTATTTTTTTTTTTTTTTTTTTTTTTTTTTTTTTTTCCAGTGGAGAATGAAAACTAATTGGTTTTCATTTGAAATAGGTAGTTTCTTGAATAATAGTACTGAGCATTGCGTAAATCACCAATCTCTATTAAAATCTGCCACCAGTGGCGGCTCGTGAAATTTGGCAACAGTGTACTCCTCCCATTTAATCAATGCAAAATAATCGATTCTCCCGGAGGCTGTCAGCCTCCGCAAGAATCGATTCTTTTACCTAAGTTTAAATGTAAAACTTGCATGGTTGCCAAATCGCACGAGCCGCCACTGTCTGCCACATAGGCGTAGCATGCAATTTGGCAACATTACAGTTCATTCAGTTATACCTATGAAAAAGATCGAACTGTACTATGGGCGTCCGTTGAGCACCTTCTTATTCAAACTTTTATAATATGGGCTAAAAAGAAGAAGACACAACATTGCCAAATTGCACGCTGCGTCACTGGATATTTCGGATAGTAATAGTTACCTAATTATTACATTTGTTAAGCGTGTCAACACTGCGCGCAGAAATAAGTTGAGATATTTTGCAATCTGCAAAATCCCCCTCCCCCCTTACAATCTACCTCCAGAGCCTATGTAAACGATGCTCTGCAGAGATCCTTTAACTTGACCAAGCGGTGCCTCGAACTTTATAATCGCTTTTATTTTGTCTGCAACTTCATGATGTACTTATTCTTATTGCACTCTTGCGTGCCTTTTCACCTTCCGCAATTTTATTTATTCCCTCCGAAATGAAAAAAGTAGGCCGCGTTCACCAATTTTGGCCATGAACAAGATTCACCGAGCTACTGGCCAAATTCATTACGTCAAAGCCTCTCTTTACTAACGTCACAAACGAAAAAGCGAAGGTAGAACTCATTAAAAAAATGTATGTGTATCTACTGACCCGGCAGATGAGAATAAGTGAGTCGTATATTTCCAAAAAGTGCCTCTAGCAAATCGTGTTTTTTTTTCTTTTCGCTCAGACATTGAATAAAACTGGGAAGTTGAATACCAATCAGTAAACGTGAAAAATTTGGCACTCTCTGGAACTTACTTTTTTGTTGCCGTTGCCGCAAGTATCCGACCTTGTAGAAGGCGTATTTTAGCAAAACTCTGTAGAAAGCACTTTCTTGAACAAATTTCCTGGACAGAGGTGCTTTTTCAATAACGCGTTATTTTTTTTTTTTTAGAATTTTATAAAGATGAAAAGTTCATTACCTCTAATTAGTATATACAAGTTTAATTGTTTTATATGCAGAGTAGGCTTTCTGGAAATTTACGACTCAAATAATCTAATATAAATACATGTATAGAGGTAAAAGGAAAAATCAGCAGGAGGTTGTGGTGGGGGGGGGGATTTCCAAAAATAACAAAACAGTAAATGAAGAGTCACAGGGATTTTCACAATGCATCAGAAAATATCAAAGTGATCATAGATCATATTCCTTAAGAGAAGTTTTAGACAAGAAGTATCATCCAAATATTCAAAGTGCAAATTTTTTTATTTTTCGTTTGCTTTCGATTTAAAAATTCTTGTTTTAATTTTTTTTATTCACCTTTTTTTCTTTGAAATTTAAAAATTCATTAGAGTTTATAGCTCATATCTTTTCTTTGCCTAAATTTTAAGCAAATAAATCGGGATATCGTATGATTTCTTTGCGTTTTTGAATAACTGAAAACGCTTAGCAAATACATTTCCTCTGTTTTTAATATTTCAAAGACAAAAGTCCTTTCAGCATTTCTTGAAAAAAAAAAAAATAAAAATAAAATAAAATAAAATAAATAAATAAATTGGGATTCACTCTAACTGCCTGGGTGTTTCCCAGCAAAATCTTGTTCCTCCGATGTTTTTCTTTAAAAACCTGTCAATTTAGAGAAGTAAGTCTCATAATAATGATCTGTAAAAATGTATAGTTGTATAGTTGTAAATTTACTCATTAACTGTCAACGCCTGTGATATTTTGTAAATAAAAGCTGATGTAGATTTTTCTCTTGATTAGTTGTGCTTCATGAATATATGTTGTACAATTTTAAAATGAATAAAGACACAAAATAAATTATTGAAAAAATTCGAATTTGTCTCATACTCATTCATGAAAAGTTATATACTTCGGCACTCGTTGGCAATTCAAGCTATGTAGATTTCGTTTCTTCTTCATTCTAAGTTTCTAGGAAAAGCTTAGTGTATACCAGATCCGCTGTTTTTTTCCTCAGAAAGAGCAACTGGAATAAAAGAGAAAGAATGCGGGATGAAGGGGGGAGGGGTTATGCCTCAATTTCAGATTCTGGCCGTCATTTTGCTTGTATTGAGCTCCGAGTAAGACTCATCATCACTATTCAAACTTTTCTGTAGAAGCAATAGTGCAATATCCTCCAATATAGGTCTATTGCACACTTTTGCCACAGCAATATGACGCAATATTTTCTCATGGAACTAATTAAAAAAAAAAGAAACGAAATTAATGAACATACTAAGAACTCTCAAAATCTACGCATAAAGTCGTAAATGCCTATATTAAAAATCTGGAAATTCAAGTAACGCGCTCACAGTTTCTTTACTAAACAGTGCAACCTCTAATCACCAAGCCCTGTCACCGAATGCTGCTGAAGTTCCGTTCCGCGCAATTTTGTGCTCGGTGAATGAACTTTATGACTAGCAGTTGCATTATTTGGTATAGAAATTGCGAGCGCATTTTTCGGATCTACAGATTTTATAAAAGCATCTACAACTTGGAGAGTAAATTTTGACGGGTTTTTGTGTAATAATCCTTTTCTTTTTCTTTCTTTTTCGGGTCAAAAGATATGGGAATTCGTTCACTATATTACTGTGGCTATTTGAAAAATCTCCTTTTTAATTCAACATTTAAAAAGGAAAAAATTAAAAATTCGATGACATCATCTTATTTTTCCTTCATTTATTTCTCGGTCTTTGCTTTTTTTTTGTTTCTTGCTTTCTTATTATATGTTTCTTTAACAATAACCTTTATTTCTAGAAGAGAGAATTAAGCATCAAATAACTGTCAAAAACTCATTGATCATGACGAAGTTTATCTTTAATTTTCATTGATTCTCAAGAAGAAAAAAAAATTAAACACGGTTTAAGTACCCGCAGATTGCCCTTTCTTGAGACAAAAGCTTCCATAGGTACAAATTAGAAACGAATCCTCTCTTACCTGAGATTTCTTATGAATATGCTCATGATTTGTGGGGGGCGGGGGTTGACCGGTGGGTCGGTCGCGCAGCTCTCTCTTCATCTCTCTTAGACGTGGGAGGGGGCAGCATATTTAAAACAGACGCGAGCAAAAATTAACATATTTTGACTTTTCTGAAATAAGGGGCATCATTTTTCGGGCCCTGAAAAGACTTGTCACTCTTCATTCGTTACTCATAGTTTCAAAACTTTGGAGTTTTCACGTAACATCATGGTACTCAAAAGAAAGTATATGAAAGTTTCATGAGAATTATTGCTAAAAAATAGAGACCAATAAGTGCATGGTCGATTACTGGAACCTGATACATTATATCTGAAGAATATGAGCAAAAATTTAGCATAAAATTCAGTGGCGAAGCGGGCCATCTGGCAACGTGGAATTTTGTCCATTTGAACGCAATGAAAATGTCGAATTCGATGGTCATCACCAATTCGTAGATAATTCGATATTTTTCGTGGGTTTTAATGAGCCAAATGCAGCGTTGCCAGATTCCACGTTTCACCATACTGATAAATGTCCTATCCTTTCTATTGCGACTCTGCGACTTTATTTATGAGGGGAAAATTGTTTTGATGCCGAAAAATTATTGACCACAGGACTTTATAATTATACCCTTATTAAATCCATTTCTACTAAGTATAACAAATAAGTCCGCAATTAGAATTCATGAGGAAGTGCATTGGAGCAAAAGTGCTGCATTCAACTACTTACATAGTTTAATAAAGTGTAGTAAGACTTAAAAACCGATAGTTTTACTGTTTAAAATAGTTCAATTAACGCAGCCGGGAGGTAATTTCACTATTTTATTCGGTGAAACCAACCATTTCTAGGCCTTAACTATACTTTTAACTGTGTCAAATTCGTAGTAGTTAATTGTGTTATAGTTAAATTTAGCACAATATCTTTATCTGCTAGGTTCATATCGGTCTTTGCAGTTTAGTGATGGAAACGCATAAATGTCAGCAATGCACTCTCATTACATCAGAGTTTAAAACTCCTCGAAATGAATGGACAATTTGGACGCAACTCCAATTCCGGTAACCAGGAAAAGAGAATGACCAAATTAAAAGGAATGGAATTCCTGAGAATTGCACGAAGTTCAATGACTGGTATCTTAATCCAGATTAACCTTGACTTCGTTTGATTACGTACAACTCACCATGAGCAAGTTTCTAGGTAACTTCCGGGTGCCAATTAAATAACATTCGCTATGAATCATGCAGCACTGCAGCCCTGCGCCGAGGTTTCAAGAGAATATGCCGCACCGCTCTTTCACCTAGAGGCGTAAATCGAGGGGAAGTTGGTAAGCTTTAGAAGGTCTGCGGGCCGATCCTTGAAATTCACAACTTTTGGGTCGACTGGATAAGAATGGAAAACGGTGATTGGTGGAGACGAGTCACGTGGTTGCCAAGTCTAATCAAAATACGGAATGGATTAGATTGGTTATTATAAGGGGCGATAGCCCCACCGTCAAGTCTTAATGCAGAACGGTAGCTAGCGCGGACCCCTTATACTTACAACAAACATCTTGAAAATGGCCCTCAGCGGGGTTTTGGCATGAGTTCGGTAGATTTCCGCCTTTACTAGACCTCAGAACCCTATAAACCCTTATATGGCTGGAACGGGCCCTCAACGATCTAAGGAATGACGTCGGCCTTTTTTGGATTGATGGCCTTGTAAATTTCAAATCTTAAAAAAACTGCGATCAAAAGTAAAAAACGGCCATGACCATCAAATCATCACGTTTTCATCCTAACTACTCAACCTAGCGGTTAAACGCCAAAGAAAAACCCCATATAACCTAATATAGACGGATTCAGAATGCTTTGGTGATGATACTTTCATAAGTTTCAATCCATTTTATTCAAGCATTAGGCTGAAACTTTAGTTGAAAGACGAAAAGTAACCGTCTCTTAGCTCTCCACCGCGCCGATTCCAGCCACTCCGAGTCTGCTTGGGATTGAGCGAGGCGAACGCGCATCGCCCGTATATGTAGTATGAAAGCGGCCATTCGCAGTCCGAGTCATTCGTAGCGCAGTGCAACAGCGCTCGCCTCTCACTACCGCGAACCGGATTCGAGCCCCTGTCGAGTTACCAATAGTACACTTTCCGTCGTGCCTTTTTTATTATTTCCTTCTTACTTTTGACTCTTTACACATTTATTTCTTACAATAAATTTTGACAATAGTGTCATGATTTACCGGTTTAGGATAAAAAAAAAATAAAAATAAAAATAAAAAAATTATTAATGTGCACATCAAAAATTGTCAATAACATGAGAAAACATTGATAGACATGTGTTAGAAACTGAGCTTTAAACTCCATTTTTAGCCCTTATTTTGCCATAATCACTGAATGTAGGGGAGCCTTTCGTCTCGGCCGTCAGCCGTCAGCGGCCAGTTTGTTTATATTCTCTGAACTCCTCTCCGCTCACATCCGATCGTTCTTATTTTTTGAAAATCAGGTATTTTACAGGCGTTCTTATAGGAGCGGACGAGGCCGCTTGGGGCGCTTGGGTGCGTAAACAATTCAGCAACACGACCAAAATGACCTCACTGTAGTTTATCTAGTCACTGTAAGTACAGTGTACACGCTTCACTCTTGTAGAGTTTTTAATGTTGTCCATTTTACCTGCCTCACAATTATGGTACAGTGAGGTATTCCAGGACGTGCTTTTGAGGCAACTTGGGGGCGTTGCAGTCAGTGGCGTAAACTTGGGATTTTTATTGGGGGGGGGGGACCAACTTTTGAGAGATGCACAAGAGGGGGGGGTCTGAGGGGGACACCCCCAGTGGGGAGGACCCCCGGACAAGTTAGAAAATTCAGGCTCTCTCAGACGATATTTTAAGCAATGTTATCGCATAAAAATGCCACCAAATTTAAAAAAAATTAAAAATAGATTTTACGTTTATTTTCTTCATTTCTCAGGCAAAAAGGGAAGTTTTTAGTTTAGACTTTCAGCTTATTGATGAAGCTGATATTTCTAGGCTTTGGAAAACTATTCCTCAAGGTTAGAAGTCTTCAGGAAATTTGAAACTGCAGTAAATGTAATGTTCCGCTCAGTGGCGTAAAAGAGATTCTTTTTGAGGGGAGAGGGTAGCAAATACAGTCCAATACTTTAGGGAATCTGGGGGGGGACTTTCCAGTAATAGGGGATCAGGGGGTATTCCCCCGGAAAAAATTGAACATTAAGGTTCTCTTAGACTATATTTTAAGCAATTGAATCTTTCAAAAATAACCAACCTACAGAACAGAAGTTAGTAGACTCAATGTATATTTTCTTTATTTCATTGACAACAGAGGATTTTTTCACTTTAGATTTACTTCAGGCGCAGTATCACAGGGTAAAATAGAGTCACTTATTCTTGCCATTTTTTGCTTCTTGGTTCCTGTAATTATTCCTTTCTTTCTTTATTTTTGCGTATTTTTTCGTCTTTTCTTTTCTCCCTCCTCTTTTTCATCAAATTATTGGGGGGGGGGATGATACTTTGCCCCCCCCTTCTCAAATATTGGAGGGGCAAAAAGGCGATGCCCCCCCTAAGATTACGCCACTGGTTGCAGTGGTGCGCCAAGAGGGGGGGGGTGTTCCCTTTCCTCGAGCGGCAATATTAGGATGAACAAGCAAAAAATGAAAAAAGGGTTATCTCTAGCAATGTATTCCCAAAGGCGGCAAAATCAGTGGGTACAAGCATATAAAACAGTCTTCAATTTCACAATTTTGAAGGGCGGTCAAATTGCAATCTTGCTTTTTCGTATGGAGACCAAAAATGTTGGTCCCTGGATACACCATACATTGTCCGCTAGATGTGTCTCGATCGATCAGAGGCGCGGCCTCATCAAGGTCCACATGGATCTAAATCCTCTTCAAAAATCATGGCGTGATATCAGAAAAATCTTTGATATGACCTTAAAAACCCAAAACCCCATGGGTTTAAGGAAAAACCGCCGTCAAGTCTTAACACTAATTGTTTTCACCAAAAAAAAAAAAAAAAAAAAAAACGGCAATTTTTCATCGCTGAAATACTTATGATATCTGTTGCGGTCAAGTCTCTGGTGTATTTTGATTTTACCTCTTAAAATCGAAGTGCCCATTCAATTTCTCGCCAAAATAAGGATGATATCAACACAGCGATCAATTCACTTTAGGTGCGTGTTGTCTCCTAAAATTAGCCTGACACATATGTACAGCTAAAATCCCTTCAATAATATCGATGCAACTGCACCAGCTTTACTTACTTTTGATTACTTGCCGCATGTATTGACTTTGATTAGCGGCCAATTAGGCTTGCTAAAAAGAATACTGCTTCTGGCACCAGTTCACGCCGATATTTAATAGGGCAGACGAGGTTCATGGCTCCTTTGACTCCGGGTGTTTTGGCCGAGAAAATTTTCTACACAAAATTTTTTAAGAAAAAAAAAAAGACTTGAGCCGGCATTTTTTTGCTGCCTTGTAGAAAGTATCCTCTTTCGTGGATTGTTTCATTCACCTGCTCCATTCAAAAAGTAAAACATAATTTCCCAGCCGACCAATAAAAATCAGAAAAGAATAAGAAACAAACGGTCTCCTAAAGAAGAACGTATTTTTCTTCTTTTCCTAAGTTTTAACTTTCAAAACCACTGATGGTGAATAGTTTTAAAGATGAGCTCATCTATGACTCAAAATATGTTCCTTACTAAGCTTTGAGCCCTTTACATAAAAAATTCACCGTGGATAGAAAGAGGAGACATCTGATAAGTGGGCATTTCCAAAGGTATTAGCTCTTGTAAATCCTCATTCAATTGTATGCCCCAATATAGTGTCAATTTCAACCTCCGACCAGCGGTTCAAGAAAATGGGAGTAAAAAAATGCCGGCTCAAGTCTTTTTTTTTTCTTAAAAAATTTTTGTAGAAAATTTTCTCGGCCAAAACACCCGGAGTCAAAGGAGCCATGAACCTCGTCTGCCCTATTAAATATCGGCGTGAACTGGTGCCAGAAGCAGTATTCTTTTTAGCAAGCCTAATTGGCCGCTAATCAAAGTCAATACATGCGGCAAGTAATCAAAAGTAAGTAAAGCTGGTGCAGTTGCATCGATATTATTGAAGGGATTTTAGCTGTACATATGTGTCAGGCTAATTTTAGGAGACAACACGCACCTAAAGTGAATTGATCGCTGTGTTGATATCATCCTTATTTTGGCGAGAAATTGAATGGGCACTTCGATTTTAAGAGGTAAAATCAAAATACACCAGAGACTTGACCGCAACAGATATCATAAGTATTTCAGCGATGAAAAATTGCCGTTTTTTTTTTTTTTTTTTTTTTTTTTTTTTTTTTTTTTGGTGAAAACAATTAGTGTTAAGACTTGACGGCGGTTTTTCCTTAAACCCATGGGGTTTTGGGTTTTTCGGGTACTCCAAGACTGCCCGATAACCAATCTAATCCATTCCGTATTTTGATTAGACTTGGCAACCACGTGATTCGTCTCCACCAATCACCGTTTTCCATTTTTATCCAGTCTACCCAAAAGTCGTGAATTTCAAGGATCGGCCCGCCTGTCTGGACTCCTTCCTAACATTAGAAATGGGGAGTTATGTGCACATGGGTCTAAACTGTCGCACTTTTTATGGACAAAATAAAAGTGCCGTTTGTTTTATTGTTTTTGTTTAAAAAAAGAGTCGTGATTTAGCAGATACCCTTGTGCTCGGTTGCAGTGGGTAACAACCCACTGCTATAAATGGTTTTTCCCGGACGTGAAAAGTTGTTGCTTTTTTTCTTAAAAAATACTGTAGAGTTGATTTTTCTTGGGAAACCTTCGTCATGTCAGACTCATTTTAGCTCTTAGATGAATGGTTTTACACATTGTTACGTTATCACGCTACTCATTGGTCATATATTCTTGATTTCTGTTCATGAAACTATGGCTGGGAAATGCCGTAGGTACTTTTGGCAGAAATCGCATTTCCTGAACAATAAAACTTACTAACAAACCAAAGGGCATCCTTATCCTCTACTCGCCGAGGACTTTCATTTGTCCCATAAAAAACACCAAAATTCGAACTGAATGCAAAATAAAGCCACTCTATGCGAGTAAAGATCAAATATTCGCTATTTTTCGGCACAGTTTTTCATTTTTTACCCTTGATGAGTAGAGTAGCCGAGACAACGTCCTAGCTTCTAGGATCCCTCCCCCGCAAACAATTTTCTGCCTTGGCCAATTTTCTGCTTGAACGTTGAACCCACATAATACCCAAAAATAACTTAGTATAGACCTTTAAGATACTTAAGAAGTCTTGATTAAATTAGGAGTGAGACCCTCAGTTGAGAGGGGGTGACCTTTAGTTCGTGGGGTCAAACACATTCCGCATGCAGCGTCAACGGTGCCCGAGCAGATTATACAGATCTGAGTATTTTCGTGCGTTATATAGTCTCGCTGCTAGACTGGATTGTGAAATCTTTTTGTCAATCGGTGGAATTGCTGGAATCATCGATGATTTAAAAACTTTTCTCTTAAAATCTACCAAATGGCAGCCCTTGAATGGAAACAGTTTATGAGGTTTAGTGGGGGAAAAGAAAAAAAAAAATAAGAAAATAAGAAAATAAGAGAAAAAAAATGCACGAGCGACCATCTGTACTGTGCTGTGGTTTACGGAGATAGCTCTTGCTATCTAGAATTCTGGAGTCCCTATGAGTTGACACTGTCTAATGACAAGTGAAATCATGGGCGCCGCCAATGGATGCGATTTTGCAATTTTGTTTTACAAAAAATTCTGTAAGAAGTTTTAAAGACGGACAACTTTTTCAGAACAGTCAAAATTTCAAGATGAAAAATGAATGGCACAAAGGAAGATACAATGTTAATAAAATGAGTAACAGTTGACGAACTTCGTTATTAGTTTACATTGTAATTTTAACTCATTTTTTGCAAGGAATAGAAGAAGTATGCATTTTTTCTTACTACCATTATCATCTGCGTTGTTACTATCTAACACGTCAAATACACCTTCAAAAGCTTAACATATTACCATTTGAAAGACAAATTGATTTTAGTCTCCTTTTTTTAAGGGGGGGGGTCCCCCAGACCTTCGATTTGGATTCAACAATTTTGCCCCCTCTGGAAATTTGCCTGCGGGCGTCCACGCTTTTAAGAAGTTACAACCAACATTGCTTTCCGTAAAGATGGTATGGGAATGGGATACCCTCTGAAAGGGGCGAGAAATAGTGAACTCCACGAAATCTGCCTCATTAGTTATAATTCGACTGGTTTAGATTGTTTTGAAATCCCTAACGTAAATGTTCACACTTCACAAATTACTTCGAATTTTACTTCTTTATAAACGCCCCGGTCGCCCCGCACATACGCGCATTCGATTAATCAATTTGGTTTGCCATGGGAGTGGTTTGTGAGTTATAGGACCAAAATAAATGTGCGTCAAGGTTTAGGTTAAAGACCTTTAGAGGTTATCGATTGGCAAGTTCTCGGACAGGTTGACTTGTAATTGTATTATCAAACGCAAAAGTTTTAGCAGTCAAAAATTTAAGGTTAGTGGCGAATCCTTCTGTGATCAAAGCAACCTGCTTTCTGCTTCTGCACTCCGCGTGCATACTTGACTCTCAAAACTTTTACGTTTACTAGTATACTTCAACAAACTTTTTATCAATAGAAAAAGCGGCCAGCGCAGCGGCCCGCTGGGCCGCGCATAATGTTACGATCCCTATCGACCCTATCTTTAAAGCATGTGGTGATTTGTTTGCCCCTTTTTTTCAACATTACTCCACAAAACATAACTCTAAGTTGTCTTAATGAAGTCACCAAAACATCGATGTTTTGGCTGTCCATGCAATTTTTCAATTATTATGATTTTTTTTTTTTTTTTTTATTTTTATTTTATTTTTTTCATTTTTTTTAATATATTAAGTTCAAAATTATGATAGTTTAAATGTTTATCATGAAAATGGTAAATTCATAAAATTCTTTCAGAAGTAATTCAAACATTTTTGGGGGCCAAAAAATCGATTTTCTGTGCATTTTTTTGAGCAGTGCCTATTTAGTTTTACACTTTGCCTTTAACTAAGACTAACTGTTCTGGAGAGCACATTTTGCACACTTGATTTTTTACTTTACAACTTTTCAAGCGGGGGCTACAATATTTTAAAAACAAGTCTAAATGAAAATTTGATCCTTAGTTATTGCTAAAAATGATCTGTTTTTCAAAACAACCACTTCACCAGCGAGAATCAATCACAGGATGAATATCCATGGCAATTTGAACAAAATTGGTTTGGAGAGTGACGTGTTGTGGGCCCCTGCTTCTCCCTGTTAGAGGGAGGGTTGGATCGCGACCTTCTCGCATAAGCGGATACAGGAATATTTATTTCCCTCTCTCTCTACGGCCGTTTGAAGATGCATGCTATAAAAGGATAGAAAGAGAAGGCCGTCACAAAACTTTATCCCCCATCACCTATCTCCGTCCTTTTCTAACGCAAGCGTTCAAACGGGAGCAGAGAGATAAAATAGATTACTGTATCCGCCCCAGAGTTGGGCAAATGGGAATCGTAATCGTTCACACGATTATCGAGTAATCGTAATCGTCAAATCTTTGGATGGTAATTAAATCCATTTTTCACAGATAAATAGTAAAATCAAGGGTACTTTTGATTAGATCTAATACTTCTGCAACTAATAGGATGGGTGGCTTGTAAAAAATCAGCCTTGATTACCATAGAATCATCCTCCGAAAAAACGACGATTACGATTACTTGGTAATCGCGTAATCGATTACCACCCCATTTGCCCAACTCTGATCCGCCCCCAATGCCTTCTCGGAAAATTCACACCTTAAAATAATGTAGAAAGGCGTAAACCATAATCAACAATTAATTGTAACGACGAAAAACAAGTGAAAAGAAAAAAAATTAAGGGGTGTGTATACTGTGTAAAGACTTTTGGCCCACCCTGTACATCACGCGAGTAAGTATTTTGTTAAAATTGAACCATATCCATTCATTTCTTTTCTTTCATTATTTTTCAAGTCGATGTCTTTTTGTTCTTTTTCAAGTTTCAAGACTCTCAAGTTATTACTAACCGTCGGCCGTGTGTCTGTCTATCCGTCCGTTCATCGGCCGTTGTCTAGATGGGATAGCGGCTAACCCAGGTCGGGCCAATGAGTAGTGACGTCAGTGGTTCACTTGAGTTGGACACGGGGTGGAGAGGAACCTTCCAGGTGGATGAATTATGGATAGCAAGTGACGTCAGCCATCAGGCCCTTTGGCGGTGTTCAGGCTAATGCCCTGTGCATTTGTTTTATCTACCGACTAATTTTTTGAGGCGCGCGCTGTTCCCTGCGACTCCGCTGCTCCGTATTAATCGGAGACTCCCTCATGAATAAATATTCTTATACGAATCGTTTTTCTTTCTCAATTCCATGAGGGCCCAAGCGTTTCAATGGAAAGGTTCCATTTGGTATTGAATGAACAAACTACCAGCGGTGCCGGATTTAATGGGAAAGCTTGACATTTCCTGTAATCAAATCAATGCGAAATTATCACTATTTTTCCCCAGACGCGGCAACACTTATTAGAGGAAGATGTGACGCATGTTCACTGTCCATATGAACGAGCAGGCGAGTCCCGTTGTTGGTAAGTCCGTGAAATTGGCTCCCTACCGTCAGATTTTTACAAAAACAAAAAAAAAAGGTTCGCTCAAAAGTTTCCGTCGAATTGGTTATTATTGATGTACCTTTTAAAAGCAATAACCAAAACGATGTTTTGTTCGGGGCTATAGTTTCAATTTACGCCAGCCAGCCCCGACCTTGATCAGCAAAGCTTCCGGAAGGATCAACCAATTTCGTCGATTTTTTTAATTTTTGCTACTCCTCATGGAATTTTTGCTATCTCTTTCAATTCGCCATAAACGGCCTCAATACGTGTGTAGGACTCCTCCCATCGCCCTGATCTTAAGCTACTAGCCCCTAAAATGGCCCATAAAAGTATTCCAGCAAGCCACTTTTTGCGCTGTTTCTCTTAGAGCTATTGCTTTCCCTCTCCGTGCACCATGAACGATCACTATAAGAGTGTGGAAAACCTCAAAAGTATACTGTTTTACTATTTCGATAAATTGTATCAATGGGGCTCTTGCAAAATTTTGCTACAGGGGACTGAAGAGTTGATGAAATTCACTCTCAGAATCGGGCTTATTGGCGGAAAGACGCAGGTATCATGGGAGATTCCTATATATCTAAATTGAGACGTATCTCTGTGTTCCCATAGAGAAAGTGGCAAATTAGACTGGAATCTCCCGTGATACCTGCGCTGAACCGCCATTACGAACTTGACGTTTTAGCAGTGAAATAATTACTGAATTTTAGACTTTCTGAATGCGATTTTCGTGATTTTCGCTGGTTTTTACATCAGATTGGATTATTCATTTGCCCACAGCAAAAGGTTGCAAGAGCCCCATTACCTTGCGTAATATACGTGTACCACTGGTTCCAAACAAACTTCAGCTCAATGTAATTTTCTCATTAGTGCAGTTCCGAACTGGAATTTTGGCATTTACCACTAAATCAATGCGACCTTTTTGCGATAACGAAGTCTACCTCCTGGTAATTACTGTACAAAGCATGGTTCGACAACGGCAATTTCCGAAATCAATACGATATTACAGTTTTTACAATGCATTATTGTAGGTTAAAGTCACGAACAAAATTTTACGGTCGTTGTTTTTAAATTCAAGGGAATTTGGGCAATTTTGACAAGTGCGGGAGAAAATCTAACACATTTAATTGATTCCGGTAGCATTTGCTGTGGAGCCATGCATTATTAAGTATCTTCAAAGACATAGAACTCATAATCGCAAAAAAATAATAATAATAATGGTTTATCTCTTTAAAGGGGTCTCTCCACCTGCGAATTTAAAACGCGAATAGACTGCTTGAGCCAATGGGCTTCTTTGTTGTCGATACATCGGACTCGAATTTTAAATTCACAGGTGGAGGGACCCCTTAAGGGCCAAAATTAATGCCATGACGGTCGTTCGTTTAAGAGCATTGTATGAATTTGGGAGTGGATTTCGCAAGTTTTTACCACTGCCATATTTATTTTTGGAGGTTTTTACCTACATACATTGACCCTTAAATCGCCTGTAGCAAAATTATGCAACAGCCCCATACCTACCAGGATAAACTTGCGGTTATCGACTTGACGATCTAGACATAGGGGTCGCTGACATTATTAAAGCCAAAATCGAAAAATATTCTTTCCGAATAACGAGGCGTATGCATGCAATGCTGAAAATTGTAGAATTTTTAATCTGACAATTGATGCCGTGATAATCAATTCGGAATTAGCAATCATTTTACGACGAGACAAAGTATCAATATATATGTAGTTCTCTAAGGAAATAATACGCATTTGAATTTTTGCGCTCAATTTTTACAATCCGCTATTCATTCATGTTGTACAAACTTCCTCAATTCCTTTCAATCGCAATGAAAGTTTTGCAAATCAATAGAAATGCTGACAGACAGCTGAGCCGAAGTCGGTGAAAGTTGAGGAAGCGTTGACATGCTCCTCGAAATGCAGTCACTCGTGGGCCCCTCTGTTGCAAGATGTTTCAAATAATCTGCTTAATTTATATAATAAACCTAACGGGAAATGCAAATTTTTCCTTAATTTTGGCACCGTACCTTGTTACTTCATTCATTCATTCAATTTTAGCGGATGAAAACGACAAGGAGCCAACGCAGAGGCAAAGTTGCCTAACTTCATGACTTTCATTAAAATTAAGTTTGTTTACTTTTGAACATCAACTGACGGATAAAACTTATGACCACTCTTGCGTCCTTTTTATTTTATTTTATCTTTTCTTCCCATTTTTGAGGTTGTCCTTTATTTGAACGACTTCATGCCAAGAGGGAACCACCTGTTGCTGTTTTAGGAATTTATCGTAGATTAACAGAAGGTTAACTCAGTTTGTTTTGTCAAAATAAGTGGGATTCATCCTCTTTATGCTATTTCACGCCGATATTATTATTTTCTTCTATCCATCCGCTTGAAAAAATTAATTGAAGCTAATTTCTTCTAGTCTGTTTTATAATAGAATTTTTCCTGCACGGTTCGACTTTTAATAACATTTATTCGACTACTTTTCGTACCTTCTTTATTTTCATATTGTATAGAAATCTAGACCATAAATCTACATTTATTGATCAATTGAACTGCGTACGCAGTCTCCCCATAATTTATGCTCCTAAAAAAAATTCATTCAGCTAGAGTCTTTTTCACCTTTAGAAAAGGCTGAAAAGGCACACAAAATGTGTACTGCAAGAAGTCCCGAGTCTGTTGAATGTTTTTGCAAGTCTATAATGTAATGAATACACAATTTGATCTATAAACGCTGTTTTGGTTTACTTTTAAGACAATATTGCAACATGGACCTTTTCTATCCCTCTCGTTTCCCCTTTGAATTAAGGTATACGTTGGAAAAGGACATCCTTGTCTAATACACGTTTTTCAACGGAGGAAAGAGAGAGAGCCGGATAATTTGATTTCTCATTGCGCCACTATTTCAGAATATCTAGGGTTTTGCACAGTGGCGAAGATAAGGCCCCCGCGGACCCCGCCAGGCGGGAGGGCCCCCGAAGACCGACGATGTTGGGGCCCCGGGCTCGATGAAAGGAAAAACTTGACAAAGTAAAGAAAGGAAAGTTTTTTCATTATTGAAATAGCATTCCTCCTTCGTTTTTTGTTAGTATCTTTTAAAGTAAGTATCAGAGTATTTAAGAGTTCTCCGCGACGGCTATGGGACCCTGGGTATTTTTCAATAATGCGTTTGAATGAGGATAAAGCATGGATTGTGCTGAAAGAGATCCCTGTCTGCAACTTGTGCTCAGAACATTGGGAAAACATTTCCGAGCTCACAAGCTAATTTTAAAACACCGGCGAATTCAATCTGATTGATTAAATAAAGCTACTGCCGCGCCGCTACAAAAAACGTAAGTGCTAAGTGCAACCACATTTTGATTTATTACATGGTAACATTGCCTTCTCAAAGAATAAATGCACGCAATTATTACTCTCAATCGTTTTACCGACTTTCAAGTCAGCTCATATGTTTTCCTTCTCATTCCTATCCTATTCCAACTTCCGTCTTCGAATTGTACTGCTTAAGCGTTTTCTTACGGAAATACGTTTCCATAAAAAAAAGTCGCGAGTTTCAAGTTCTTTGATAGAAAAAAAGGAAGAAGGAAGGAAATAAAAACGATAACTATAAGCATGAATTGTGTGAGAATTTTTAGATGAATATTGCCTGAAGTTAAGTTTGAGAAAATCTAATCTACAAAATTTTTCGGGGAAACACCCCAGATCTGAGGTACGGGGGGCTGAACCCCCTATCTTGGAGTGACAATAGAGGAGCCCCTAAAAATAATTGGCGGGGGGCCCCGGAATCCTTGTCTACGCCACTGGTTTTACAGAGCTATTTTCAGCTGTTTTCTGACTGAAATGAGGGGCAGAACTTATGGGAAGACTATATATGAATAGATCATGATATTTCTAAAATAAAGACTTGCAAAAACATTCACAACAGACTCGAAATTAGTCGGGATTCCCTGCATTGCACATCTTTTGTACCTACTCTAAAGAAGAACTAGATTGAAGCTGGTTCACGACTTTGAAGGAAAATTAAACTTTAATGTTGAATTTGATCACGGGATTTTTAACTCAATGAGTCATCTTCACCGTACCTGAATGACGCGACGAAAATATCCCCACTTTGAATTGGGTTTATGATTTATTTCGGGAGCTACCTCCGCATTTCGACTCGGGTTTTTTTTTTTCTTTTCTTTTCTTTTTTTTCTTTTTTTTTCTTTCCTTTTTGCTTACTTCCATTTGGTACCATTTGGTACCACTTTGTGGGAGGCGTTAGTGGACTAGTTGACGAATGTGAAAAATGGTACGAACTTTAAATGATTAAGAACAAGTAATAAGTAGGTATTTCCTTTATGGGCTGGCTCGAGGGACCGAGCCGAGGGTGAGAGTGAGTTCAGATCGAGAAAAAGTGCAAAAGGCGCTATGGAAATCCACAACTTGCACACATATATGTCACAGTGTCACACTGACACACTGAAAGAGCTTATTGAAATACAGACAGTAAGTCACCGGGGATTTCCTCGGTAGTAAAAGTCGTTGGGAGTCGATGGCAACCGACACTCAGTGGTTAGATCCATGGAATTTTTTGAACGTCAAAGCTAAGATTCAAAAATAAACTTTGATACTCAAATAAAGGTTCTATATGAACAGAAGATAAACATTTTAGTAAACTTTGGAAGTTACAACTGAAAAAAGCGTTAAAAAACGACTTTCGCTGCATATAGTGTTCTGAAAATTTTCTTCAGCAGAGAATTATAGGATCTTTGTTCAAAGATTCGTCAAATAGTCCAATGTGCGCCGAAATCGCCCGCCCGCACACTCTGAGCAGGTCAAGCTGCTGGAAACATGATCCGTCTCGGAGGAAATTTCGCTATTCGCTACCAGTTCAGAGAATTTTCGAGCGTCTTTTAGATCGTAACGATTTCTCTCTCGGGTTGAAAATGAAGACATTCGCTGATAAAATAGATGCTAGTAGCTTTCAGACGCTGGTTTTCCCCGCTGACAGACGTTATTCCTTCTGTATTATTTAATTTCTAAACGCCGATGATAAATGGGGCTTCATCTTTCCGAGATCTATTTTTTTTCACTCTCTCTCTCTCTCTCTCTCTCTCTCTCTCTCTCTCTCTCTCTCTCTCTCTCTCTCTCTCTCTCTCTCTCTCTCTCCTGGAATATTGACAAAACTAGATATGAATACACTGGATCAAGGACGTAAGGGAAGATATTTTTTTTTTTTTTTGCTTGGGGTTTGCAATGATGGTCGTTTGATTGAAAATTCTTCCATTTTTCCCCTGCACCACCTTTAGAATTTGGAACTTGGGCTCCTCCTTGCGTATCAAAAGTAATCCGAAAGCATAGAACCCTTTACCCAGCATAGTAAGACCGTATGACGGTAAAGATCAAAATACTTTTGATTGAGAAATATGACAAATAAGTACGCGATTATATTATCTATCTACAATTTGACGATCAGTTATAATTGTTGCAAGTCTAACCAAACCTAACTCATCAGTGTCCTGACCTGCCCCTGATCTAAACTAACCTAGCATAACCTGACCTTACCTGGCCTGACCCGGCCTGACCCGGTCTGACCCGGCCTGACCCGGCCTGACCCGGCCTAACCTAACATTTCCTCACCTTACCTTAACTAGCTGAACCCAACATAATAACTAAATTAACCTAACCTAAAGTAACTAAGCTTTCTCAAACTGTCCTTACTACAGGCACTTTGCGTGCTCATTCAAATCAGATGGATAAATTAATGCGCATGCTCTGCGGCAGATAGTTTTGCCTATGTAATCAATTGAAGGCGATGGGTTCCGAAACCCTTCAATTTCTACGATGTGTGAACGATAGCTGAGGATCGATCTCTTAGACCAAAAACCTGCCCACGCATAATTGCACCAGTAGAAGGAGTCAGCTTGATTCACTTATGTGATGCCCGTAAAAAGTAGACAAATGTCAAATATTTTGAGGCAGAAAATTTTAAATTGAGTTTAAAAGATCGTCTATTTTTACTTTGGGATTAGTAAATACCAATAAAAGGGGGCCCAAGTAATCGAAGTTTCATCCATTTATCTTTCTTCTTTAAATAGGATCTTGTTTTGGATACCTCACGCGACATTATACAGGGTGTTTCACATGACATGCGGTCACTATGGTTTTCTTATGGCTTAGTTACTTTAGGTTAGGTTAATTTAGTTTATGTTAGGTTCAGTTGTTAAGGTAAGGTGAGGAAATGTTAGGTTAGGCCGGGTCAGGTCAGGTAAGGTCAGGTTATGCTAGGTTAGTTTAGATCAGGGGCAGGTCAGGACACTGATGAGTTAGGTTTGGTTAGACTTGCAACGATTATAATCATCATCGGCGAATTTCCGCAGAGATGGAAAGTTTAGTATAAAACTGATTTTTCCCGATTTTTTTATGGTCCGCCATTTAAGAAAACCATAGTGACCGCATGTTATGTGAAACACCCTGTATAATGTCGCGTGAGGTACCCAAAACAAGATCCTATTTAAAGAAGAAAGATAAATGGATGAAACTTCGATTACTTGGGCCCCCTTTTATTGGTATTTGCTAATCCCAAAGTAAAAATAGACGATATTTTAAACTCAATTTAAAATTTTCTGCCTCAAAATATTTGACATTTTTCTACTTTTTACGGGCATCATATAAGTGAATCAAGCTGACTCCATCTACTGGTGCAATTATGTGCGCAGGTTTTCGGTCAAAGAGACGCTGTACATTCTTAGTTGAAAGAGGATCAAGTTGCGATTGTCATAGTTCTAGAAATAATCAAGTCTAAAAATCACGGAACCATCACAGTCATTTAAATAAATGTATGAAGATAAACATTCTTTTTAATGTAAAAGGTCATTATTGCTTAAAAAAATTTGATCCAAATTTGGATTGAAATTCGAAACCAACTCAGAATTGTTCAAGTATCTATTTGGTAATGCGAATCACCTCAACAATAATATCAGAAAATTTGCATTTCCTCCTTATATAATTCCTTCAATTTGTTCATTTCGATCAATAGGCAATACCATCTACAAAACCCTATCTCATCCCTTTTCATGACTATCTCTTGCAGATGTTCAAAAACATTAGTCCTACTTATATCCTAGCGCAGTTGCGTGGCGTGCAATTCGGCAACGTCGCACTATCTCCATTTAAACCCATTCAAAATATCGATCTATTGGGCGTTCACGGAACACCCGCTAATTTGATCTTTAACATTGGTTTAAATAGTCAAAAACAACGTTGCCAAATTGCACTCTATGCTACTGTATATCCTAGTTACACCCTTTCTGAAATTAGGATTATAGAGGTGGTGAAAAAACGACCGTGAAAAACTTATTCGGCTAGGCTATTAAAAGAAAAGGATCTTCAAGTTGATTTTTCGCGAATCTCGAATCCCCTACAAGATTTCAGAGCCATACCGACTACATTTTCATTTGCATTTCAGATCCATTACTTACCGCGGGCGCGGAATCCGAGCTCAAATTGAAATCCGGCTAAGTAAATTATTTAACATGATTCAATATCCAATCTCAAAGGCGCACGACTAATGTCGTATCCAGATTTGAGCGGTTCGGAGACGCACGTTAGTTGATCTTTGCAAACAAACCCAACAGTTTTGGTGTGCAGTTGCCAATTCAAACCCAGGCCAGTAGCATAGCGTAGCGTGCAAGTTGGCAACGTTGTATTGGGTCTATTTAAACCCATGTAAAAGGTCGAATGCAATGGTGCTCATCAAACAACCATAGGTTCGATATTTTTCATGCGTTAGCCATCAGTTTAGTGCAGAAAACCCCTGATTGCCCTGTGACTGATGTATTATTTTCTTTATTTTTCGTTAACTATGCAAATAAGCTCCCTCCGAGCAGGGTTACTGCTCTGAGAAAACTGGAAAAAAAAAAAAAAAAAAAAAAAAAAAAAAAAAAAAAAAACATTGTGCCCCGCACGTCGCACCTAAATACATGGAAAAAGATGGACAAAATTACTCCTCAAACCTAACCTAAAAATCCTCTATGGTGGTTACGCAGGTTATCCATTAGACTGCCACTCATGATAAATGTATGTAGCTCGTTGGTCTCTAAAATAGTGGCGAGGCGTGCGATTTGGCAACGTTCCTTTCCCCCCATTTAAACACATTAGAAAGGTCGAAATGCCTGGTCATCACCGATGACTGGAGCGTTCGACTTTCTTGGTGAATTTAAGTGGAGAAAATGCATTGTTGCCAAATGTCACGCTTCGCCACTGCTCTAAAGCACTCCCATAAAAATACTCTCCCTTCGAACGCTCCTCCATCTCCACATCCCTTCCTCTCCCCCATAAAAATAAAATGACAAAAAAGACAAAAGCAGGTTCTTCACAATATTAGCCTCGTTTATGCGAGAGATGTGGGTTGAGTCAACCCGAGTTGAGTTTCAACCCGGGTCCAACTTGGGTTAGCGCATAAACACCCGTACATTTGAATTCGAGTTCAAAGCCTTTGAGAAATCCTTTGAATCAAAGGATTTCTTTCTTCTTATTCTCTGTGTTTGTTTACATTTTGGACGAAAATTGCGGAGATGCTTGGTGCGGTACGGACAAAGGCGACCGCATAAAACCCATATATGCCCAGTGGGTCGTTAGCGACTCACTTTTTGTGTAATTTTTGGACCAAATGTCAGTCAATTTGGACCAATTTTACTCGAAAACCAATTTTAGGAGTTTCAGCTCGTAAAATTTTGCTGCCTCAAAAAATTTATTTATTTTAATTTTTTTCGTGTTTCCAGTTCTCAAATTGTGTTTTTTTGAGAAAAACGCCTAAAAATTCCAAATAATACTGAGCACACATGGGATAAGACGCGTGTTTAACCTCACTCGATTTGGTGACATCGATGGCGCGTGAACCCGGGTTCTGAACTCCGAGGTGTTTACTGTTTATGCATAAAATCTCAACCCGAGTTCACCGACTCGACTCGGGTTCGAATCGGGGTCGAGTCGAACCTGAGTTCAGCGAAAACCGAAGTGTTTATGCGATCATCTCAACCCGGGTTGAGATCTCTCGCATAAACTAGGCTACTCACCGCGTGAGGCTGTATATGTGTACTGTCTTGTCTTGAACACCGGACCATTCAAAATGGCAACCATGTGAAAGAACCACAGTTCACACGAGCAATACCGCAGCAAGTTCCGTGGAACTCATCGGTGATTCATCGACTGTCTATGTCAATCGTGATGCACGATGCTCGATGGAAAGTGCGGTGTGTTTTGATTGAAAAGCGAAAACAAGTGAACTTTGTAATCGTTTGGTCTGGCGGTTCTTATTTTCTTTTTTCTTTTTAACTATCTTTTAATTTTATTATTTTTCTTTTTTTTTTCATCTTGAAACTACCACTGACATATTAACATAATAACTGCCGGTGTTTCCTCTGGCTCACTTTTTCGTTGGAGTGCGATTAGAGGTGTCAACGCTTTCAAAGGTCTAGGAGATGATAGACATTCTTACTGTCGTCAACCTGAGTAATCGAGAGCAACGTTTACTTCAGATAGGGCATAACATCGATATTTGAGTGATTATAAAAGAGCTGACCTAAATATGCATATCCCTGCAGCTTTAATGGTGCGTCTTAAAAAGTTAAAACATAAAACGAAAAGGAATATTAAAGATCACAAATAATATGTTAACTTAGCTTTTGAATGCCGCCGACTTGCAGTTTTGGTAGGGTGCCATTTGTGCCCGCTTTCTGAAATATTGTAAAACATAAGTTCAGTGTTTTTTGCTCTCAACATAAGCTTACTTATTTACATATAGGATCAAAGACATCGCTTCGATTGTGTTTAGTGACCGACTATTTGTTTAATACGATGAGATTTTCTTGGAATTGTATTGAATCTTGAATACCCGATGCCAGATTAGTGGTAATTGCTTTAAAATCGATGATTTACGGGTGGGCGTGGTTTCGCGCGAGTCGCTAGAGAACCATATAAATATAGTTCCCCGCGTGCCATTGCCATTAGTGGCGTATCGTACAATTTGACAACGTTGTAATGAATCTATTTAAACCCATGTAAAAGATCGAATACGAAGAAGATCGCCGGACACCCAGTAGTTCGATCTTTTTAATGGATTTAAATGGACGCATTACAACGTTGCCAAATTGCACGATACGCCACTATGATTGCCATATTTTTCTTCATTCGCTTGTGCTGACTCTCCTTCACTCTTGATTTAAACACGTTTCAACTGTTGCATCGATATTGTAAGGGCGAGGAAATTAATTTCAAGTAAAATTCCAACACAAATCAAAATCCTTTATCCACGCCCCACGGGCATGGTTGGGGTGGGGTGGGGGGGGGGGGGGGTGGAAACAAATTGGACCTCACTTTCAATTTGGCGACTGTGGGTCCCTCTCACTATAGTAGGCTCTGGGAGAGGGGATAGTTCGGAGTGTTTTTTTTTTGGACTCAAAGAAAATCCTACAAATCCCCAAAAATGATTAATGGTGGGCAATTCGCCATGTATTAACCCTCGGCTCTCCCTAGTCTTAATCACGATTTTCTTTTTTGTTCAAGTTTCTCATCCTGTACAGTGTACTGTCGTAATTGTTTACACGATTTCTCGAAATAGAAGTGGTGGACTGACGGCGTTGGATGGCGTCTTTTCAGTTTTTTCGTGTTTTTTTTGTTTTTTCCAGCGGAGGGGAACAATCTACATTTCTGCCCCCTTCTTGTAATTTACACACATTACAATAACGGAGGCGGGGACACTTGATCCTACTATACTACCCAAAATACACTTCTGCTCACAAACAAATTCAAGTTTACCAGTGGCGGCTTCTGCAATTTGGCAACAATGTTTTTCCTCGATTTGGTTGATTTGATAGTGAAGCAGTGCTACCATCAACAATCGATGTTTTTGCATAGATTCAAATGGAGGAAAACATGTATTCATTATTGTCAAACTGCACAAGCCGCTTCCATTGAAGTTTACCGTGGTCGGCATCCATGGTCCGGTGGTTAGCGAAACTGAGACACCACTAAAAGAAACCATTAAAGGAAGTTTTGTAAAATTTAGATGAGGCATGAAATTCGCTTGTTTACAAAAATAAGTCTGCTCGGTTTTCGGTCAATGTGAAAACGTCGATGGTTTACCTTGGATTAATCAATCCTCACTATTTTGATTGCTTTCAACATGTGCATTGATAGCTCTTTGGTTCATGTGGCAGTAACCAAGAGCATTTCTCCAATTGGAACTAGTTCTGATCTGCATTGTCGTCTTGCCCACTTCGGCCTCAATTCGAGAAAGACCGTGCGAAAATAGGTTTAATTGGAAATCGATGCGCCTTCTCTTACTATTTTCATATCATCCTTATGAATAAATGAATTTAGAGACATGACAAGGAAAATTAACAGTTGTCATCTAAAATCTAACTTAAAAAAAACTGGCCCGGCCAGCTTTCAAAACTCTTGATTTTTTATAATTTAAAATTTCGAAAAAACAAAAAAAATCCCTCTGGGAAATGTTAAAATCAACTTCTCTGTAAAATTTTGATGCATATGGAAAATGGGTTAAAAATGTATACTAGGATACAGTCGACGGACAGACCTCTGCGACAATGCAATACTTTCTCAATTTCTAACTTCGTTAGTTGTGAGAAAGTAAAAAGTGAAGTCCAAGATGTCTCTTCAAGAAAACCCTTCGATGTGGTTGCCATTCTCATTCTGGTAACTATGTGACAAAACCTTGTAAATGTAGCTTTGACACTTTGGCAACATAGTTTCTTACTTCTGCAATTATGTTCAGCCGATTTCTCCGCCCGGGTCTCACCGGGTGTCCAATTTTGTTTATATTCGTTTTTTTTTTTTTTTTTTTTTTTTTTTTTTTTTTTTTAAATGTATGAGCTGTGAGTCTGACAATTTCGATTTCAAACTGATGATACTGTTTTGGCCTCTTTTTCGTACGGTGTCAACGAAACCGATCGGAGACAGCGCGACTCTTGTATGCGGAAAGTGAGTTAAAGACTATGCGGCGCTTTTTTTCATCCATTAGCATGCATATGTAGGTTACAAACAGTGGCGGCTCGTGCTATCTGGTTGCCACGTTTTTTGCCATTTGAACCTATTCTAAGGTATCGATTCTTCAGGGACTTAGTGAATCCTCCGCAGATCGATTATTTTACGGATATTTAAATGGGGAGAACTCATCGTTGTCACATTGCACGAGCCGCCACCGGCCCTGCCTCCAACCAAAATTGAGGGCGGGCTGCAGCCCCCACTTTTTTCAAGCCCCAAACCCACCCTCTTTATTTTTGCCTGAAAAACAGTAGTGGCAACAGTGGCTTGAATTAATAAATAAATTTAAAAAAAAAAAAAAAAAGATCATCACTTTTGAACCCCCCCCCCCTTTTTTGACACCCACACTATGCCTAAAGACAACAGAGACCGCACACTACCTATCTCGCCCATAGTGGCAACTTTTTTTCCGGGGTCGCAACAAAGCAACGTCCAACGGCTCCTATGTGGACTGTTGAGCAAAGATATTGATGTCAGTGGCTAATCAGAACGAAGCACTATTCTATTGTTTTAGTAGTTGGTCAACAATCCACAAAGGAGCCGTTGGATGTTGCTTCCCATGTTATTTTGTTGAGTCCCCAAAAATAAAATCGTCCACCGCGCGCGATCGGCTGGTGGTCTTTGGTTGTCTCTGGCACGGCCGAAGCAAACCGCGGGTTTTCACTCACAATCAGCTCGCTAGAATGTGTGGGCGGCGAGAGCGGATTAGGATTAATTTCTACTAATGCTTGTAGGAAACGGAGGGGGGAAGTTGGTGTATATTTTGTCGAACCAATGCGATTGCCAAATCCTATTACTATCCAAGATGAGATACATATATTAGAAGTAAAATAATTGCAATAATATGCTGGTTCAATCTAAATGGATCACACTCCTCGTAAAATATTGGTAAGAGGAAAGAAACGTCAATGGGCCCACAAGTTTTGGGCCGCTGCATGCGTCACGAACCGATGCGATAAATGATCAAACTGGATAAAACTCGATCAAACTAGATCTAATATTACATTTCCTAACCTTAAAAACTACTTTTCCCACTTTCTTTTCCTTTTGATAAGAGAGCGAGGTATACTGCGAAGTCACGAAAATAATTGAATCCAAACAAAATGTCCTGTCTCACACTCTCACTCGCTCTCCCACACACGGTTTCCGGTAAGAAATCGGATCCTAATGCAAATTAAACAACGTGCAGTTTTCTTAGATTTTATGACACCATTGATTGGATTCTTCGTTCTTCAAGGGGAAATTCCAAGCCCTGTCGTCACCATGTTAATTTACCAAACTTTCGGTACACATAATATCTCAAGACAATTTGCACCTAGAGAGCTCTAAAAAAAATGTACATCTTGACAAGCTGAACAATGTGAGCTAACTTTTGTTTTGTAAAAAAAATATTCATACCAAATTCGGTTTTAAAACAAAATAATCTTGAAAAACAATTTTTTTTGGTTGATTTTGTTTAAACTATAGTTATTACCTATTCACATAATCATGCATTAAAAGTTAAATGACTTTGTTTGTCTTTTAAAGACGAATATTTTTAAAAAAGAGCTCTCTAGGTGCAAAAGATTTTGAGTTATTTACACGTATAAAAACATAACTTTTTCGAAGAGCAGTTTAAAGTGGAAAATTTTTTTGAAAAGCGAATTATATCCTCCTACCCAAGGGTCTGCACCCTGCATACCCTATTGTTACGTATGGGAATGATCCTTAAGACATGCTAAACAAAAAATTAAAAATTTAATATACCTAAATAATAAAACTCCTTTTTTTTTTTTTTTTTTTTTTTTTTTTTTTTTTTTTTTTTCTTGCTTACAACTTCAACTTTAAGTATTGTAACGCTTCAACAACATTTTCCAAGCATCACACATTGTTTCATAATCCCAGTTATAGCAAAGAAAGTTATAGTTACCTAAGTTTTGTTATTACCTTACACACCGTTTCTTATGCGATATAATTTTGACTGTATAATTGAGTACGTATAAATTCACTTGTTTTCATGAATTTTGTCGGAGTGAAAAGATACTATAAAGCACTCGGAATCTAATGGTGGCTTGAAATTTGAGGAAACTAGTTATTTACTGGCATGAATTTGCATTCGATTTAGATATAATTTCTGATGGGTTAACTCCACGAAAATGAGCGAGATAGAACATTTATTTTGTCTGGCTGGATCCAATTTTGATCGTGACGCAATCACTAACGCGGTCTATTTTCGATCATCAGATTTGAATGCAACCCCAACACAGCCTCCATCCGGACTCCGGAGGTAGCTGTGGCGGGTGAGTGATCATTGATCACTGATCAGGTGACCCCCACTACCAGAATGCACTGCGTCAAATGACCAATAGCAGATCCGAAGATAATGCAGGGACGCACGACGCACTTGCCCCTCCCAGTCTGCTGTCATCATCTTCCTTACCTGCGTTCGATGTTCATATCCTTCCGCCCAGTACAGCAACCATGCAGGATCTCGGATCTCTTCCATCTCCCTCATTTTTCCTTTCAATGTGTACGCAGGAAAAGGATATAATGTGGAGGGGGGAGGGTTATCTCCTTGTCTATCCTTGTCTCCACAATGCCGCCGTGACTATAAGAGCTCGTTTCATAAGTGTAGGCGGACCAAAACCATAATCTTTGACGAATTTTCAACTTTTATTCCTTCAAATCAATACCGAATTTGCCCCTGACCTTATTCTTTTGTGTTTAAAGTTTTCCTCATTGAAAAGTGAACTCTCAATTTCATTTTTATTCATTTTTATCGAGTAATATCAGAAATAGTGTTGACAAACCGGGCAAAAAAAAAAAAAAAAATAGATTGGTAGGAGGGGATGAGGGATGATGCTTATTATTTGTTAAAAATTGCCTAAAGCTATGTTCATGAAAGTTTTAATTTTCAATGAAAAGTTTTGAACTGGACCTCAAAAACTGGGAATTTTGCTCCATTCATTTCAATGAAAAACTGAAAATCGAAAATGTCCAAAATCATTGCCAAACTCCCCTTACGAAAGAAAATGCAATAAAAAGAGGACCAAAAGCTCGGCGAATGAAATCCTCGCAGTACAGATGCCTGGTAGTTGGAACCCCCAAAAAAAGGTGGTGACTTTTTTTTTTTTTTTTTTTTTTTTTTTTTTTTTTTTTTTTTTTTTTTTTTTTTTTTTTTTTTGAGGAAAGACGCGCCTTACAAAGGGAAGTGTTTCAGAAGTATTTTAATACCATTCATATTAAGAAGCTACACCCGCCGCGCCGCATGATCACCTTTCGTAGAATGTCATCAATTTTATGAGTGTGAAAGAAAGAAAGAAAGAAAGAAAGAAAGAAAGAAAGAAAGAAAGAAAGAAAGGAAGAAAGGAAGAAAGAAAGAAAGAAAGAAAAAGGTCCTATAAATTTTCCAGATATGGTGGTGTCCTTAAATAACTCTATCCGTGATAATCATGAAATTGGTTTGCAGTCAGTAGCGTACGCAGGAATTTGTCTCTCTTTCTCTTCTCCCGTTTGAATGTATGTGCTGGAAAAGGAAAGAAATAGGGGCTGAAGTCACGTTTTAGCCCCTGTTCTTGTCCTTTTCTAACACACGTGCTCGTATGGGGAAAGAGAGAGAAAGACAAATTCCTGCGTACGCTACTGTCTGCAGTTGTGCTAAAATATAAATTAACTGCCCTCTTTCACGAAAACCTAGATCCAGACAAGTTCCGAAAATTAAGTTTAGGATCGAACTAGGGCAGAATATCCGAAAAATGTGCCTAATTTTGGATCGGAAGTGGGAAGTTTTAATTCATCGACTAAAAAGGTAGGCGTAAACAGATTAAGAGTATGAGAGGGTGAAGAGAGAAAGAGAGAGGAAGAGAGAGAATGAGGATGAAGCAGGACGAATAGAGAGGAAGCAGCTATGAGATGCAGGGAGGGAAAGGTGGCTGACAAAACGGAGCCATTACGGAATATCATAACATAATTATACATACTTATAACACATTGTAATCGTATAACCTTCCTGGTTACGTTGCCGAATTTGGTTGAAGTAACTTAAATATGTATAGAGAACCATATTTCTAGAGGCTACATGATTTGACGCCTTGACGGTTAACAATACTCGTAATTGGTATTAGTCACTTCCCTTTAATAACTTAATTTGTCTTAATTTCATGGATGTTGACAAAAAAAGAAGAAGAAGAAGAAGAAAAATAGAAGAAAATAACAGAAAATTCGAAAATTCGCCTCCTGGCCATCTTTTTAGATCCATGTCTGACCATACTGTGAGCCAAAAAAAATGAACTATATCGCGCCATTTCATGCACTGTTCTCGTGTGCCTACAGGCTTACACTATATGGATGACGTTATTTGCGTTTTGCAGAAATGAACCGATTGCAGTGGCATTTCGTGCATTTAAACCCATGAAAAATTTTGAACTATAGAAGGTGCACCGTGCACACTTTCGATATTTTGCACGGGTTAAAATGACGAAACGCAAAGTTGCCAGATTGCACGTGACGCTACTGACCGATTATTATCAGACGTTGCCGTACTTTCAGCTTACTTGTTCGAATCGGAAAGGAATTCAAATTTCTAACTTCCTCGGTGCTCTCAAGGTTAAATCTTACTGATGCAGATGAGAAGAATTTTATATTTAAAAAAAAAAAATAATAATGATAATAATAATAATAATCCAATGCATTATTTTCATTAATTTGTCGATTTTAAAGAAATTAGATATCGGGAACTAGGCAGCATCTGTGCCGTTTAATCCTTTTCTGCAAAACGCCATCCAAATAACTGACGTTTCGAGTTGTCATATTCTCACACATGAACGGATGACGAACAGATTGGCGTGGCTCCTCACTCAAATCGACTTCTTCCGAGACTTTAACAAATGACTGGATAGTGGATATCTGTGGATTTATACTGACCCCATTATTAGCTGATCAGCGAATTTTGAATATGGTCTCGGAAACTCACGGATCGAGCTGGGTTCGAGCATTGGAAAAAGTTATTATTTGCCAAGTGCGTCGCGCCGGCCGCCGCGCACACTGGACGAAAATGCCCTTATGCTCGGACATGGGGGGTCAAGTCAATCTGCAGAAAACCTCAACTTTTTGACAAAAAGTAGTATTTTAGAACTCAAATGTAACTTTTCTGACATTGTTTTTTTCCCCCTCAAGCCAGCACTATACCTCACCATTGTCGAATAACGGGTTCTTGGTGCGGTTTGAAATTTTGACGCTAAAATTTCGTGTTTTATTTTGCCTTAAAAAGATGTGTTAATCTTTTTATCAACAAACGCCGATACAATAGTCATTTTCACCATTGCATGGAGATAATTTTCGACCTATAGTTTTTTAAAATCATGCAAATATAGATGTATGTAGTAATGGTTTTTGTTCAAATTTAACATTTGAAGGTTTAAAATAATTAAAATACAGTTTCAACAGGCTATTTAATCGTATTTAATGTGAACTTTGAGCTAGTAGTGTTTATTACAACTTGGAAAAACCACCTCAATGATTTTTAGCTGCGAAAAACTGCGGATACGAGAAATAATCGTGTAATAGCACGACGCGGCGCACATTGGAGCGAGTCAATGGGTGAGGGTCGGACACGAAATACATTACTGAAAATAAAAATGCGATTGTTTCTACAGTCGAAAAACACATTATATAGGGTGATTCTTGTGGGAAACACACAAAAAAAATTGAAAAAAAATAAAAAAAATAAAAAAATAAAAAAAAAAAAAAAAAAAAATTTAAAAAAAATTTAAAAAAAAAAATGAAAAATAAAAAATGAAAATAATTTAAAAGGATGTCGGTTTTAAAGAAAAATAGCCAAAATAACTCGAAAAAACAAAGATAGGAGCGCGAAACCAGCCATGTCCGGGCACAAGGACGTTTTCGTCCAGTGTGCGCCGGCCGCGCGCCACACCGCACCGCCCGCCCACCCGCCGCTGCCAACCTTGCGGTGCGCTACTGTCCGAAGATGAGAGGGACCCGACGCGCTCGCTCGGTGTCGAAGAACTAAGCTCATTTGTCTTCCGAAGTTCCAAAAATAAACAAGTGGGCTCTCCGGCATCGCACCGAGGAACAACATAGCTCAAACAGTCAGCCAATCTCATTTCTTGAGCGGGAAATTTCTCCACAAAGAAAAGACAGTGGGTAGTGTGAAATCTATATAGCAACGTACCATTTTGTTCATTTGAATCCATTCAATAGGTCGGATCGCCGATTCCTCAAAAATTCGATATTTTCCATGAATTAAAATGAACCAATTGCAATGCAGCAATGTTGTAAGATTAGACGCTTCGCTTTTGAGAAAAGAAGGTATCAAACTCTTTTTGCCGCCTCGAATTCGAATCTCGACGAAAACTGAGACCCCTCTTTTCTTCCAAAATTAAAGACAACGGTCTAGGGTGGATCCCAAATACATAAACAAATAAAAATAAATAAATAAATAAATAAATAAATAAATAAATAAATTGCAGATACTATATACATCATATATACGAGGGTTGCTCAATAAATAACGCGCTTTTGTCTATAAAACGAGAACGAATGAATGCAAAATAACGAACGAGGTGGCAAATTGAATACTTTTTCAACTTACAAACTCACTTTTCGAGAGTTACCTTTTACAGCGACGCATTTTTTGCATTCCGTTGAAAAAAAAAAAAAATACTGCGGTTGTGATCTGATCCATTCGCTGCACATCATCATCAGAGCTAAACTGCTTACCCTTTAAGGCTTTCTTGAGCTTTGGGAAATGCCAAAAATCGCTGGGAGCTAAATCTGGACTGTGGGGGATTGGGGGGGGGGAGGGTGAGGTATCACTTGGAACTTCAGCCGATCCAGCGTATTTTTTGTTTCTGCACTGCAAGGTGGTCTTGCATTGTCATGATGCAACAGGAAAGCAACTATGGTACTGACCCGATACTGATGAAACTTCTAGATGACAACCTTTAGGTCAACGCCTGGTCGGCGGCGTACTCATCTTATCAGTAACTCCGTTTTTCGAGTCTCGGTGGTGAGGTTGCCAAATACTCGTAGATCAGCTCACAACCGCACAGGATTTTTTTTTTTTTTTTTCCAACGGAATACAAAAACGGATTCAACGTTTGGAGAAATGCGTCAATGTAAATGGTGACTCTGTCGAAAAATGAGTTTGTAAAATGAAAAAGTATTAGCTTTGCTTCAATTTGCCACCTCGTTCGTTATTTTGCGTTGATACGTTCTCGTTTTGTGGACAAAAGAGCCTTCTTTATTGAACAACCCTCGTACATCTCTACCTACTCAGATCATAATACCCTTCGACCTAAGTAATATGGCTGCACATAGTACAATATCTTTGGGTCACGCGGCGTAAACGATCGGTCATGAGTGAAAAAAAGAAACGGCCCGAATAGAGCAGATTCGCCATTGAAATCGCTCAATTGATACAACACTTACGTAACACAAGGTCAATAACAGATAGGAAAGGATGGGGAAAAAACCTCGGGTTTTGCAGCAAAATTTTGGCCGCCTGATTGGGTAAGAGTCTCCTGTGTGCGCCGGTTCTAAAAATAAGACCTTGACAGAGATTTTATTTATGAATTCGCGCTATAAAATATAATTTGAACTTCGGCTGAGTTCATCGCAGGTATATTGAATTCAAACGCGTAGCAACGATTCATTTTAAAGAATTAGGAACAAGAAATTAGTACCCTTTAGCGGTTTCTAAGAGACTATGAGCGCCTGTTCCACCGAGGCCTCCAGAGATGGACTCCGAAGAAGAGAAAGGAGAAAGAGAGTATGTGTCTTAGGGCAATGCAATTTTGAGATGCAGCTAGATCGAGCTGTGAGGAAGGCACGAAAACCCATACTTTCGTGAGGAAAGAAAACACTTTTTACACGGTTCTAGAGCGAGAACTAATTTGCTAGCTATGGTTCATATCGATCATTTAATGGTTGAAGATCCGAAATAACACTGCACCCTCTATTCTCTATACATTATCTGATCTTTATGCCCCAAAATTTATTGATCCTATGTGTTGATTTTTAACATATTTTGACACAAATATTACGAAGAAATAAAAAAACGAAAAGTAAAAAATCGAATAATAACAAAAAGTGAACAATTGAACCATTTAATTTGCACGATTGACAACAGAAGATTATACGTGGCCGTCCTTGGCTTCTTCTTTTGCAGGTACCGCTCTATTTTTTTACTAACAATTGAAAGTTTTAATTTCTTTCTAAAATTTTCTGTGCCGCAAAACCACAGACGGAGATAGAGACTGAAGTCACGAAACCCCCCCCCCCTCCATCCATTTCTGGCACATGTGTTCAAATGGGCTGAGAGAGAGAGAGAGAGGAGAGAGAGGAGAGAGAGAGAGAGAGAGAGAGAAAGAGAGATAAAAAATCAGTCCCTGACTGCGGCTTTAATCGATGCAGAGAGACATTCAGGCACAAACTGCCGGATAAACCTCCAATAGACTCCGATAAGATAGTAGCCGGACCTACATACAAAGTTGTGCAAATGGGGGGGGGGGAGGTATAATCGATTACAATATTGACAAGTAATTGTAATCGTCGTTTTTTCGGAGGAATCGGAGGGTGACTTTACGATGATCAGGGCTGCTTTTTTTATGAATCACTCATCATATTATTTGCAGAAGAATTTGATCTAAACAAAATGACCCTAAAGTTTATCATAATCTGTAAAGAGTAAAGACTAGATACCATCTAAAGGTTTGACTATTACCGATTACTCGTGTAATCGTGTAAGCGACCCACCCCTATTTGCCCAACTCTGATGCCGAGTGACTCATCGAAAATTCCCTCTTTTAGTCTGCATAGCAAATTCCTTTAAATCATCACAAAATCATCAGCTAGATTGTTTGATTTTGATTGTGACTAATAAATGTTACAAGAAAAAAGTAATGCACTCTACATCTGCCGGGGAAAGAATCTATATCATTACATTTTACTTATAGTTTTCCGCTTTGCCCGTGATGCATCACCGTCAAACATGGTTAATAGCCACTTATTGAGGCATTAATGTTTTCCCCTAGTAATTAAACGATTAAAAGAGGCGTAAAAGCCCTGACATAATAGATAACTGTTCCTTTTGTTATAATTCACGTTTTTTGCGTCTCAGTTTTCATGAAGTATTTGCAGTGTAAAATAGGTGACAAGCTGTGACTATGAGTTACCGCGGTCCGCTTCCCATCCGTGCGCTCTAAGCGGAGTCATAAAAAGAATGAAATTATTATCTAATGAAGAAAATTGAATTGGCACAAGATGGATGGAAAGACACTGAACAAAAAAACAAAAATTTAGTGCAGCCGAATCAGCTTTTTACACAGCTTCGAAGAGCAAAAGTTCTGGCTATACCGGAGAGAGTTACAGTTTTACCGAAGCTCTATACTTCGCCGGCGGTAGGCAATACATTTTTACTATGTTTCGTTTTATCTACCAAGATAAATTTTCCGTCCACCGCGGTAGGTGTTTCCCTATCATGGACCTGCAATTAATTTACCGTGGTTGAATGAAGAACACACGATCACGGTTTCTGAGGTGTTTTCAGCAATCCTGGTAGATAATATGAAAAATTTTGGGTTATTAATCTACCGGATTTTCCCCCCCTGAAGTTGCGCTTGATTTTTTGGAATCATAAAACACCTTTTAAATTACGTCTTGAGAGTAAGAGCGTGTACCGCGGTTCGCACTACAATGGCTGATCAATGTAATGAATCCTAAATCCAATAATTTTTCTGTAAAAACAATGGAGAGTTTGGGTGCATAAGGCTTGAGGCTCAGTCCTTTGCAATTAAGTATTGGTGAGCCATTAGTCATTGCGTTTGAACTAAAAAAATTGTTTTTTTAGGCCGTTATTGGGACGTTTTTGGGACATTTTGACAATTCTGTACCGGGTGCACACAATGTGGCCCCTGCAAACTTTTGCAACAAGAAAATGAATGGTAAAAACTGATGTAAAGACCAGTGAAAATCAGTAAAATCACACTAAATAAATCTGACATTTAGTAATAAACTCTAAAAACAGCTGTAACGGCTTGACTGTAATGGTGGAGCTGCGCAGGTATCATGGGAGATTCCTGTTCAATTTCACAATTTGTCACTTTATTAAAAACACAGAAATATGTCTCAAATTAGTTAGGAATCTCCCATGATACCTGCTTAGTTCCGCCATTCAGCCCGATTCTGAGAGTGAATTTTGTGATTTTTTAGTGTTCGGATCATCACTTTTACAGGTTTTTAAGCAAGAATCAACAATTCATTCACCTGAACCAAAAGTTTGAAAGAGCCCCATTGCAGTCTATTTTTATTTTTTATTTTAACCGAGCACTCTTTTTTTTTATTATTATTATTAGATATATATTCCAGCGCAGTAGCATATAAATGAATAGGCGAGTCTTATTCACAGTGTGAAAAATTATCTCAAACGAATGGGGGAGGGGTGAAAGGGTTAAAGGTGTTTCCGTAACCGCGAAACCCGCGAATGCCGTACACGTACGTGGAGTATGGAGTATTGTTAAATGGCAAGGAAGAAGTTAAAAGTAAAAGGAATGTAAAACAAAGATTGCTTACGTCTTTGGTCACCGAGACCAAGGTCAAAGCATGACTTCTTTATCAGTTTATGTCCCTTAAAACTACGGAGGAACGTCAGTTCGGACGTCACCGTTCGAGTGTCGAATTTCTATCAAATGGACGTAATAGTCATCCTTGGATTCCTGGATGGGCAATGGATGGGTAGGCCAATGATGGGGCGATCACTCACACAGTTACCCAGATCTCCACACCTGCACTCCTGTGCTATTTTTTGCCAGAGTAGACTTATACTCTCAAACGGCGCACACGGTAGCCGTAACGTTAAACACCCACTGACACTCTCATCTCTCATCGCGGTTTACACTCTGCATGTGTCTTTCTTCCATTACCAACGCTTTCTCACTCAAACGCCGGCTGGATGGATTACAGTCGAGAGACTTGACTCGCCTCGTTAAATGCTCGTAAAACTCAGAGCTGCCATTTTGCGTATATTTCATCGCTTTTTTCAATCCACCGGTTGAGAAAAGATTACACAGTTCATTTCAGTGTATGACTGCAATACACGAAAAATACTCGCATCTGTAATCTTTTCTCAACCGGTGGAGTCGTCGATGACTTTAAAAAACTTGCGGATATTTTAATTAATTAGCGGAGTTTCCACCGATTGAGAAAAGATTACAGAGAGTATTCTCTTGCATTTTAGTCATACATTGAACTAAACTGTGTAATCTTCTCAACTGGTGGAGACATCGGTGAATTGAGAAATGCGATTAATTGCACGCAAAACGGCAGCTCTGGTAAAACCATCATTGCGTATGTGTTGGGCTCGTTTGCAAAATAGGCTTAAGCAATAAGCTCTTTTAATATGACCTAACCAACCATCCTCCCCCTTCCCCGTTCAAGAATCTAGGTAAAACGTGATGTCACTGTGCGTCGGTTTGCGAATTTTCAAAGACAACACAAATGTAATTTAATTTATTTACTACAGTGCCAAGCTTTAATATAATATGCGCATTACACAGTATACAGTGTGCAATATACATGTTGACAGCCTATGTTCAGAACCACATGTATCCGGTAAAATGCGCCGTATTCCTATTTAGTTTAGGAGAGCTTGAAACAGTTTACTATTTCATTCACCTTTTACAAATTAATCAGAGTTGCCGCTTGGCTTGAATTTAATGGAATTTTCCCATAAACTCGTACCATTCAAAAGAACTTTATTCAATTTTGTCTGAAATGTGAGAATAAAAACAAAACATCAGTCTGTTTTGCCGAGTCTTGCGAACCATTTTTTCAGAGATTCGGCTAGACAATGGACCCTGTTGCACAATTCGGAGAGAGCGTTTTAAAGCATCAATTATTTTACGTAAAAACCCATAAACATGACGACGGCCGGCATCAGGAAACACCAAAATTCATAAGTAAACTCACAAATTGCGAAAAACACTAGACACTGTCCACCCCTGTATCTTTCCACCGCGTGCACGCGGTTAGCGCGCGGTGACAGGAGTTGGCGGAGACAGGTCTGGTCTGGTCTGGTCTCTTTCGGATAGACACGGATGTTCCTCTTTGTCTTTCCTCTGTCAGGTATCCTTCTTCTTCTCTCTTCAATTTCTTCTATCTCAAACAATACATATAATAATAAAAAAGAGGATTTAATTCCCACGATGGTTGAAGGCCTAATAAACAAGCTTTTCTTAAAAAAAACAAAAAAAACAAAAACAAAAAAAACAAAAAAAACAGTGTATTTTTTAAACCTACCAATGAAGTTTTGAAGATATGGTATTTTTGAGGCATCTTGATCGCAAATCGAATACGTATTAAAACACCTTCGAAAAAGTGAACTGATAAGAGTGCATTAGCCTTTTCTTCCTGCTTAAAGCATTGCATTAGCTGTGCAAACGTACCTAGTTACAGGTGCGTGCCGTGGTTTCCAGAGAGGGCCGCCCTCCGCAAAAAAAAATTATAAAATGGGTCTGTTGCAAACTTTTCCTACAGCGATAAAAAGTGTTTACTCCAATGTAAAATCGTCTGAAAATTCCATTGGTGGCATCATAAAGTCAATAAATACAATATTAAACTCACAAGAGGCGTTTATCGAAATCCAAGATGGCGGCAAAATATCGAGAAATCTGAATGTATGCACCGTGATCATCCAAGGATTGCCAACTTTGACAACCTCACTGCAGGTAGAGGTTATGTGTTTATTTACGTTGTGATTAGTTGTGATGGATATTGTGAGGTTGGCTATTACTGAATGTTCGTGGTGCATGCATACAGATCGCTCGATATTTTGCCGCCATCTTGGATTTCATTAAACGCATTTTGTGAGTTTATTGTTGCATTTCATTGCTTTCTGATGCCATCATTGGACTTTTCAGGCGATTTTACGTTAGATTGCACACTCCATAGCGCTGTAGCAAAAGTTTGCAACAGACCCATTGATGATTTTTTGTTTTTGTTTTGCTTGTTACACACTGGTTTTTGCTGTTCGCCCTGATTTCGTGGCCCTTGGAGAGTGCCGCCCGGAGCAAGGGTAACCCCCCCCCCCCCACCCCAGGCACGCCCCTTACTCCCCTGCCTTTATATTTATACAGATTCGTAAA
Source organism: Trialeurodes vaporariorum (assembly GCA_011764245.1). Lineage (NCBI taxonomy): Eukaryota > Metazoa > Arthropoda > Insecta > Hemiptera > Aleyrodidae > Trialeurodes > Trialeurodes vaporariorum. The sequence continues at coordinate 45,782,304 of VMOF01000320.1, forward strand.
TCAGTTTGATGCATTCGATGCCTCTGATATCCGGAAATAGCGACGAAAAGGGATGCTAAACGTATTCAACTGTTTTCCCTCTATATATGCTCAAGTGAGATACATCATGCAGCTGCGTCTGTAGTTTTATATTAACACAGTACTCATCAAAAATAAATGTTTCAACTGTGTGTGCTTTTCGTCAGCCCGAGAAGAGAAACGAGTTCACTCGGATCAATATTCATAGTCTGGAAATTTTATTGTTGAGGATCCTATTCGGAATCTGGATTAATACAAGGATAACCCGCAGAGATTAAAAAAGAAGGGGGGGGAGTCTCCGGTGGGGGAGGGGGGGAGTCTCCGGTCTATGCTTACTGCTTAATGCTTATACACTAATTAGGTCAAGGCTCATGGTGTATGCAAATTTGTCATTCAATCAGGAAAATTCCACCAAATTCTAATTTTGCCGTGATGGAACGCTTAACCATGAGAAGAGCTAGAGATAATGGTGAAGAGAAATTCCGAAAGTCAGCCCGCACTTCGTTAGACAGTCATTTTTTGGGCCAAAAAACCTTAATAATGAATTCTTTTTTCATGTATTGAATAGGCCAAAGAATCAAGGATCAACCTCGCAAACGTGTCAGTCTATCTGGATTCAGGAAAATCCTTTTGAAATATGTTGTTTATGCGAAAAATGATTATGGTCAAGGGGATTACCGAGACGGACGTCAACCCAAAGTTCATTACATCATCACGTTTTATCAAAAACAAAAATCAATTTTGAATAAATTTAAAAAAAAAAAAAAAAAAAAAAAATCTTAGAGGACTACCACCTATCTCATCTTTATATTCATGATCTCAAACGTGCGTAACAACTAACACACAGGTCAGAACTGGTCATTTATTCTGTCACAGGCGTTGAATGGATCTCCAAGTGAATTCAAAATCGGAAAAAAGGGGGGGACCAAAAAAAAAACAAGGCAATAAAAAAATTTGAAAAAATTTTGGTTTTTCGTCGCCCTTGAAAAGTCATCTGGGCATGCAAACATCATACTAAAACAAGTTGGCATTTCAACGAGACGGACGCGACGTAACAATATGCCTTTGTAATTCAAAATGGCTTGCAATAGTGAAAGCAATGAAATAAAATTAGTGATATATTTATGTTAATTTATATTCTGGAAATGAAATCAATGATCGAGTGGCCCAGTAATTTGCACCCTTCAATTTAATTTTAGACAAAGTGAATGCGCATTCAATTAGACACCTCCCGAAAATGTCATTCCTGAGAGTTCTAATAGTTTCCAAAGGTTTAAAAAGAATACGATGGATAAAATCCGTTGTTTGAAAGTATTGGGAACTAAGCATTTTGATTGCTGAGTTGAGAGCTGGTAGTTTTTTCTTATCGAGAGCAGATGCTTGTCTCATGAAATGAACGATTTTATTTTATCATCCTCTGAAAGTAGATCCCCCACTCCTATCTTCTCTCTACCTCACCCTCTCCTCCTTACCCTCTCCTCCTTACCCTCTCCTCCTCACCCTCTCCTCCTCACCCTCCCCCCCTCACCCTCTCCACTTTCCCTCTCCATTCCCATCTATCTATTATACCACTCCCACCGTCTCAACAAGTACTCCTGTACTCTGTATCGGATTTGATGTAAAAAGGGTCGTATAACGAATTAATGCCGCCGTTTAGGAGCAATGGAAATTTTTATAATCTAAAAAGCATTACAAACACTACCAGCGAAACAATCATTTTTAGCAACGTCAGAAGAATCTCATCCTAATCAGTGGCTCCCAGCTTTTAGCATTCAAGTATACAGTGATGAGTTGTATAGACTGCGCAAATGTAAAGGAATGGAGCTGTTGCAAACTTTTGCTACAGGCTTATTAATAGTCGATTATGGGGTTATACCCTGTAAAAATAATGGGGTTATACCCTGTAAAAATAACGATTAGCGCACTAAAAACTCACGAAATCCACTCCTAATCTCACAAAACGCTTTTAAATGCGAGACCGTAATGGCGGCTGAGGTCGCGGTTTTCTTATGGCAATTGTATGCTTCTTCTTCTTGTGTAGTGTTGCAAGAACACCTCGTGTAGATGGCGCTGGTTGAAGATAGGGAACCCCAATGAAAACCGCGGCCCCGGCCGTCATTACGTCTCGCGTTTAGAAGCATTTTGTGAGTTTAGGAGTGGATTTCGAGATTGTTTAGTGCGCTAATCGTTATTTTTACTGGGTATTACCCCATTAGCAACTATTAAGAAGCCTGTAGCAAAAGTTTGCAACAGCTTTATAGTTGAAGGATGGAAAAATTGATCAAACCTGGTTTTCTTTTAAAGACTGACACCTAAAGAGGTGTCGAAGAGCCACATGACCCTAGTAAAAATGTATAGTCAGACCAGCAAGCTGCTACCCTTCTCAAATTATAGTCTTTGACTGATCTAGTGCATGTCAATCAGCTCAGCATCAGAGTTTGAGATCAGTTCCAGATGGACGGTAACATACCGGAATTTCAGTGGTCATTTCCTATTGGCAATTCACTGTTAATTAAAATTGTATGTTTGCGGTGGTACGTGTGCGGTGAAAGACTGAACCAGAGGCTCTCCATTTCATCGTGGAAACAAAAAGATCTACTATGGTTCTAATCAGTTTGATTTTTCATCATGAAGTTCACGAAACACCTATAGTAATTCGATATTTTTATGGGTGTGAATGCAGACATTAAGAAGTTGAAAAATTTCACGCTATGCCACTGGTCTGTAGTGGCGTGGTGTGTGTTAAGAGATGCTCGTTTCTATGGTTATCATCCAGTGGCGAGGCGTGAGATTTGGCAACGTTCCCTTTTCCCCATTTAAACACATTAGAAAGGTCGAAATGCCTGGTCATCACCGATGACAGGGGCGTTCGACTTTTTTGGTGAATTTAAATTGAGAAAATACATTGATGCCAAATTTCACGCTTCGCCACTGTTATAATCTCTGTTGCTTATTAATTACACCATTAATCAAGTTGATTAGAGCGATCGTCATCGCTAAAGCTATCGAAAACAATGGATCTCGACAGACTTAACTATATTTGAAGACAGAAATACAATGCTATTTCCAATACCATCTATTCCATACCTGGTCACAGGGGTTTGAGGTTATGTAGCTAGGTTGTCTACAGTTACATTGGCTCTTATGGGAGTTAGTGGACTTTTTGTAGTTTAAGGCGTTTTTCGGTCATTTGGAGGCCAAATTGACTCAAATGACCCTCTTAATAAAATACTCCCCTTGATGTCCTAAACATTTTTCGAGATTTTTTTTTTTTTTTTTTTTTTTTGAAAAATGTTCAGGGCATCAAGGGGAGTACTTTACTATGACGGTCATTTGAGTCAATTTGGCCTCCAAATGACCGAAAAACGTCGAAAACTGCAAAAAGTCCTCTAACTTCCGTAAGAACCAATGTAAAAGTAGACAACCTAGTTACATAACCTCAAACCCCCTGTGACCAGCTATGGAATTAGATGGTATTGCTATTTCACATGACTGAGAACCACTTATCTGAATTTATTTCTATGGATGCTTGCATCGTAGTTAAGCCATGACACGATATTACGAGAATTGAAAAGCCATTCATACGGATCATCTATCCGATGTGCTACGAATGTATACATGTATGAGTGCATGCGTAATTATGCAATTTATTGCGCGTTATATACTGCGAAGAATGCAGCCGTAGGATTTTTCCGGGGAAATAAGAAGCATTGACCGTTGAGAGAGGAGGTAGGGGGTTAGTGATATCATCCGGATACCTTTAACTTATCACTAGTATATGCTGGCCATAAATCAGGTTTCGTTGCACGTGAATTTCAACGAATGAAACGAAAACCAAAATCATGAAACATCGATTTTTCGAGGAAACAGTGAAATTATACAGGGTGCTGTACTCAAAGTGTAAGTACAAATTGAAACGTGCATTTTTCATGTCGAAGCCGATGTACAATTTTTTTTTATCCATATTTACAGGGTGTCCGGAAATTATCTTACATGATTTTTCTAGGGCAATTGAGGAGTACCTCGGTAATAGGGCGGATACGCGTACACGAAACGCCGCTCGGTGGTACGCGACATCCCTTAATATGAATCAACTAGCATATTGCCCGTCGGGCTACCGACGGGTACTGTGGTTTCTTTTTTTTGTTTTACTCGTTTTTTGTTGTTTCTTTTTTCTTGAGGTGTTTTCAATGGTTTTTTTAAGTTTGTTTTTTTTCTCGTTTTTATTAATCCTCCTTTTGCTCTGTTCTTTTCTGCTTTGTTCCCAATTTTTTTTTTGTTTTTTTGTTTTTTTTTTGGATCCTGTCAGTGGTGTAGCGTGAAATTTAGCAACGTTGCAGCTCTTCTATTCAAATTTGTGAAAAAGTTCGGAGTACACAGAGTGGCGCAAAAGTCCGTTCTCCCCCTTTTATTTTCTTTTTTTATTGTCACAGGTAGATTTTCAAAGATCGATATCTCGAATTCGAAAAATGCTATTGACCTTTGGTTTGCGCCAAAATTCTCATTTTTTTACGCCTGTTTTATCGACGTATCACTCGATAGGGTCCGTCTTTAGGAATTTTTGAGACAGTCCCCCTATGAGCGTAAAAACGTTAGCAACTTTTGGGGCTGTAAAATGAAGTTTTGAATACATTTATGCCACAGCAGTATTTTTTCAGGAAAGTACTTGCTTTTTAGAGTATTTTAGACTACTGATTTTTTAAATTCCGACTTTTTACATAGGAGTAATGATATTTTGAAAATGGGTCCACATCGAACTTTGATCTTCAATAAATCGAAAACGAAAAACGATATTGACCTCCGGTTTGCGCCAAAAGTCTTAGAATTTAATGTTCTTTTGAATTAGCTATCACAAGACAGGGGTAGCCATTTGAAAATTTTGAGTTGAGGGCCCTTCCCCCCCCTAAGGAGAGTGATTTTGGAAATGTTGACCCCCTCACGCGAAAGCTCTCAAAAAGTTATGGAAGACCCCAAAATTTCAATTTTTCATCTGCAGCCGTTCAAAAAATAAAAGGGGGGGACGGACATTTGCGCCACCCTGTAGACTGTTTTAGTAGAGCGATATACCGTATCGATTGCTGTCCGAGGGCCTCTGGTTCCAAACAAACTCTGGTTCAATGTATTTTCCCCATAAGTGAACTTTTGAACGGAAATTTAGGGTATTAAATCAAACAATTAATGCGACCTTTTTGCGATTATGAATTCTACGTCCTTGAAAATGCTTAATTATGCCTGGTTCCTTGACTAAAACTGCCGAAATTAATAAGATATTATACAGATTAAATTTTGCATTTGTAGGTTAGAATCGCCCGAAATCCCGCCAATTCCACAACAACAACAATAACATTTGGGTGATTTCAACCTCCAAACGCATCGTTTAATCTGTAATATCTTGTTGATTTTGGCAGTTTCACGGGTGGAACCAGGCAAAATTAAGCATTTTCGAGGACGTAGAATTCATAATTGCAAAAAGGTCGCATTAATTGTTTGATTTAATAGTCTAAATTTCCGTTCAAAAATCCGCTTATGGGGAAAATGCATTGAATCAGAGTCTGTTTGGAGCCAGAGGCCCTCGGACGGCGATCGATACGGTATATCTCTCTACTAAAACAGTCTATTGGTTGTTCGGTGAACACTTCCTCATTCGATCTTTTACAATCGTTTAATTGGACAGAGTAGAACGTTCCCAAATTGCACGCTATGTCACTGATTTTTTGTGTACACAACACATTTTACTTACTTCTTTTATTACTTCTCCGTTAGTAGAGGAGAAGGAAAATGTTTTAAGTGAGGAGTAATATAACGTTTTGTGTTGAACCAACATTTTACTCATGATCGTACGTAGTCCAAGATAACCGTAATTTCTAAAAGTTGCACAGGAATACTTATTGACATTTTTGTTTCCGTATTTGGCCGAATAATGCTGTAGGTAGTTTAGCTTTTTTTTTTGGCCGAAGGTTAGTATCGAGTTTATGTTTCATTCCGTTGATGTAATTTTGATTGCAGTTTGTCGCGTGCATTTTAGCAACATTTTATTTCGTACCGTTATACTTGCGTAGAAGGTCGAATCATGGGCGAAGCCAGCAATTTGGCAGCTGTGGATTCTACCCTTTTGAATGTATGAGAAACAATAGATTAGATATTGGGCCATGTCCTCCTCAACAATCGATTTTTTCTCATTAATTCAAATGGGAAGAATCCACAGTTGCCAAATTGCTGGCTCCGTCCATGGGTCTAATTTTTGGATGTTTATAGTGCACTCCTCGGCATAGGCGGAAATAGGGGGGGGGGGGGCTGGAGGGGGCTAAGCCCCCCCCCAGAAAATTTTGGAAACAAAAAAACGTTTACCCACAACAACAAAAAAATATATTACAGTATATGATGTTTATCATTTGATTTTGTGATTGCCTAATTGTTTCGCACCCCAGCTAATAGCTATATGAGTACAATTTATTTAATATCTTAACTTAGGTGTGTATGATGTAGGTACTTACAGTCGACAAAAGAATGTCAGATGTCGCCTTATATTTTGGTTCAAGTAGACTACCTGCGATACCTATCACAGTAAAAAGCATCGCATGTGGCCTACTAAAGTCAAAATCCAGGACGTTATCTGACATTATTTAATTCGTCGACTGTAACTGTAAGTACATCATACACCTAAGTAAGTTGGGGGGTGGGGGGTCATGGTATACCCCTCTTGGAGGGGGGCGGTCTTGAGGTGTCTCTAAGATCCCTTGGAACTCAGCCCCCCCAGAAAAAATTCCTAGTTCCGCCTATGCTCCTTGGATACGAACATATACATATACCTAAGCTTAAAAGGGACAAAGTGCAGCATTGGCAGAATGCAAGTGACGCTGCGGCGACTGATTGATCTTCCCACGCGCCATAATTACACGTTTAAAGAAAATGAAAGGTTAAAAATTGTATGTTTTGCATTGATTCCTATGAGCAACTCTAAAACAGCTGATGATACATGATACATGTATAAAGTAATCGGAAGGCATTCGAACTGGTAACAATATCATTGCTAAGATGTGAGTAATGATTGACGTTGCCAAGCAACATGCATTTCCAATTTATCGTATACATCAGAACCCGAGCTAAGGAGAGTATCCATCAATCTGCGAAGGATAAATAAAAAGAATCCCTACCCTCGCAGAATATTCCCTGCGTTAGTAAGTGAAATATTTTTGCGCACGGCGAACTCCTAAAAGAATCCATGAATATACCTCTTAGAGAAACTTAAAGTCCCAGAAGTTGGCAAAAACCCCTAAAAAATGAAACTACCCCTCAAGAGGGGATGTTATTCAAACCCATAGGCGGACCGTGACCAAAAAAAAAATTGGGGGGCTAAAAAGTGATGACCCCCCCCTTTTTTTTTTTTGCTTTTCAAGTCTCAAATGATGACTTTTTCCCGATTTTTTGCCCCTCCACCCAAAAAAAGTGGGGGGACTACAGCTCCCCCTAGCCCCTGATACGGTCCGCCTATGTTCAAACAGCTTGAAAAAAAACCTCCACCCGCATCGTCTAGGAGAGACAACACGCGAAAAACCAGAACTTTCGGCCTTCGCACTTTCGAGGCTCCGAAGCCACTCCGCGAGAATCGAACAGCCCCAGTATAAAGGGTAGTTCAAAATTTGAAGCGCTGCTCGTGGATTCGTTCTGCTACGCCTACTGAAGAGTTCTGCACGAACTCAATTTCAACGCGGCTGTCGCCGATTTTTTTCGAGAAGCCCACCGACCTGATTTCGGGAATGAACCCCCGCGAGGGGTAGTTTTAACGATGGGACAGGTTCGGATGTGCAAAGATCGATTCGTGCATATCAGAGTGATCCAGGTGCGTTATTAAGTAGTCAGCAAAGTCGTAGATTCCTAGATAAGATTCATCCGATGAGAAAACCCACCCTAACAGGGGGTAGAAAAAGAATCGGGGGCGAAGAGCGAAGTCGCACGACCACCCCCGACCGGAGCACGATCATCAATCAAAATTTCGCCACCCCAAGTGATCCCGTGCCCGAAATAATCGGTAAAACCGATGCTTCCAAAAAACCACCCTTAGCGGGGGATGATATTCGAGCCACGCGAATTCGAGTGGAAACCTCCACGCGCGGAGTCCGAGGCTACACCCTCGTGCGAAGTCTCGATCACCATGGACACCGTCTCCGACCACCGGTTCCGCGATCCAAAACAACCCATCCCGGAAGGTAAATCGCCCGTGAGGGGTTGTTTTTAAGATCTGGTCGGTCCGGATGAGCGCGATCGTTTTCGAAGACCGGAAAAGCATATCATCGTGACTCCGGTTGTCGTATTAAGTCGTCAGCGAAGCCGTAGAATCCGAGATAAGATTCCGCCCAATAAGAAAACCCACCCCAACAGGGGGTAGAATGTGAATCGGGGGGGGGGGGGTGAGCGAAGTCTCACGGACACCCCCGCCCGGAGCACGATCCTCACGGAAAATTTCGGCGCTCAAAGTGATCCGGTGCCCGAAATAATCGGTAAAAACACCCCTTTCAGAAAACCACCCTTAGCGGGGGATGATATTCGCGGCGCGCGAATTCGAGTGAAAAAGTCCACGCGCGGAGCCCGGGGCTACCCTCTTGCGAAGTGTCGATCGCCTGGGCAACGTCTTCGACCCCCGTTTCCGCGATCCAAAACAACCCATCTCGAAGGGTAGATCCCCCGTGAGGGGTTGCTTTTAGGGTTGGGTCGATCCGGATGAGCTGGATCGCTTTCGAGGACCGAGCAGCACCGGGGGCCAAAATTTCGAGGTCTCAGATACCATAGGGCCAAAAATGGGGTAAAACACCGCGATAAAATCCACCCTCGGGAAGGGATGAAAAAAAAATGGGGAAAAGAAGCACTGTGTGCACACCGTTTGGTGGCGCAGGACCCGTTCGCGAAATTTCGAGGTCCCGCGTGCTTTAGTTCTCGAGATCATAGTAAAACGCGATTTTCGACGATTCTCAGCGGTCGCCTTTTATTATATAAGATGCATATCATCGAATCCATACATATGTATATAGTTCATGCATGTTAACTGATATAGTTTATTGATATAGATATGTTTATTGATATAGTTTATATAGAATAATATAGCCTAATCATGGTTCTAACGGGGCAATTGCACAATTTTGCTAGGAGCGACTTAAGGGTTGATTCAGGGGTAAAACCTGGAAAAATAACGACAGTAGTACCAAAACATCACGAAATTTACTCCTTAACTCATAACATGATTTTAAATGCGCGAGGGTAATGACGGCGTTTGGCACTAATAAAAGGGAGATTCCGGTTTTAAGTTCCTCACTCTCTCTATGCTGACAAGAAAGATTCATAGAGTAATTATAGACACCAGAGCAGTGACCTACATCCGATTAATGGTACCGTGATACCGTGATACCTGGTGACCTTGGTGTCAAAGGAAAGTCGTCTCTTATTGGTCACTTCTTGGTGAAGTTACAGTATTATAATATGGGAATCTCCCATTACTAGTGCCCAATTCAGCCATTACGCTCGCCCATTTAAAAGCATTTCATGAGTTGAGGAGTGAATTTAATGAATTTTGTTCGTTATTTTTGCAGGTTTTCACATTTGAATTTACCCTTAAATTACTTACAACGAAAGTGTGCAACAAAGTTGGGCAAATAAGAGTGTATTCGATTACTGCTTATCTGCAGTGAAGACTATACGTTTGATTACCATTTAAAGGTTTGACGATTAAGAACTACCCAGTAATCGTCAAACCTTAAAATGGTAATCAAACGTAGTCTTCACAGATAAATAGTAAACTGTAGGATAATTTTGTTTAGATCTAATTCTTCTGCAACCAATATGATGGGTGGCTTGTTAAAAATGAGCCCTTATTACGATTAAATCACCCTCAGTAAAAAACAACGATTACGATTGCTCGGTAATCGTGTAATCGATTACCATTCCCAATTTGCCCAACTTTGGTGTGCAAAAGTCCCACTATCATCAAGTAGAATAGTATAGATGATTTATGTCATCGCAGGCGTTTAAGTCACTACGAGAATTCAGACAACTTGTAAGACAGCCGTGCCAATTAGGCTTGAGAAAGGCTGGCCGGGAAGAACTCGCAGTCCAACAAATTAAAACATTGAAATAGACGAAAACACTAAACAACTTATCTAAGATAAAAACACTGTTACTTAGAGTTTAACCACTCGAAAATCGTTGTGAAGGAAAACATCCCCGCTGGCCCACGCAACCCCTACCTACATGTAGGATATGCTCATGTTATATCTAACCGGAGCGCTGAGATGCTCTTCAACGGAGCAGTTGCATTAAAAACAACTCTTTTCGTTTTGTGCGCATCCTTTACCGCGGCTCAAAGTTCAAAGAATGCTAGAAATATTTGCACGAAATTGTGAATCACCGTGCTTCCTCGGTCAAACTAGCCGTCTCGTCGCGTGTCGGAGTGATGCAACGGTCGAATTATGAATAAATGTGTATTCTCTGCTGTCAACTGACATAAACAACCTGATCTCACAGCATCTGACGATAATACTAGCTTGGGTCCCCCCCTTTCCCCCTCAACAGTCAACACTCTGCATCGAGGAGCATCTGAGTATTCTGTGTGCGCTGTTTTCCTCTTGTTTAACATAATTTATAACGGGTCATATATGCCTGTAAACGAGAGTCTAAGAAGTTGATGGCTTATTACCACTTTCAATACATCATTTTTCTACGCCTTTGTGTGCTAGTGCACCTGAACAGAAAAATTCGTGGAAGAGATCATGTGATCGCTCAAAGTGAGACTATCGGCTTGTGAAATTTCTGCGATCATGCGTGATTTGTTCAGAATGTGTTTCAAGAGATTATAGAGGCCCGGTTCAGCAAAGCGCAACGAGGTGATTATAGACGGATACTTAGTTTTGAATTCTGCTGTTCCACTTTGATACTTTCCCGATGCTTTTCGGCTGAAATAAGTCTCAGGATTCCCAATTTTTCATCCGTTGCAAAACGACAAGTTTCACCGTTATCTAAGGTACCGCTACTAACTGTGAGACCTATTCTAAGACGCTAACATTTCAAAAAAACCTGTAATTCGACTAATTAATTTATTTGAACTTAAATGGAATGTAGGTAATTTAAATGTTAAACTTGACACGATAGCTACAGGCCACCATTACGTGCTGTCTGTGGTTACAGGACTTTTCATAGGACATTTTTATAGGACGAAAATACCAGCGGATAAAAAATACAACAGGATGAAGACGAAAAGTCCTGTAACCTACCTTGTCTGCCGATTGAGCGCAGCAGTGGCTTGTAAATTGCGGTGCATCTATGTTACCGCCATATAAACCTAAAGAAAATAATCGACCCTTAATCAATCGATATTTTCTCAGATAATCAAATGAGAAATTAAGGGGAAGCTGTAAACCCTTTATATGCACCATGGAAATTCACCAAACTTTCGAAGACCACTTGAACCAGAAGTGCTATTTTTGAAGAAGAAAAAAATGTGCATTTTGACATGTTGAACAAATTTTACAAACTGGATTTTTTTTTTTTAATTAAAATTGCAATCTATAATTTTTTTTTTAAAATAAATGTCTTGGAAAACAAATTTTTTGGCTAATTTAATCTAGAATTCAAAACAAATCCACGTATTCGTGCATTTTAAGTTAGTTAACTTCGGTCATCTGTTCTAGATGAACGTTAAAAAAAATTGGACTCTCTATAGGTGCAAAATAGCTTGAGTTACGTAAAATTAAAAAAAAAAAAACATAAACAGGAGAGCAGTTTAAATGTGGAATAAATTTTCAAAAAGGATATTATTTTCTATAGTTACCCAACTCAGGAGTCTGCATATCATATTGTTATGTACAAAAATGATCCTTGAGTTATGATGAACAAAAAAAAAAAAAAAAATCACTTAAATTAAAAAAAAAAAAAAATATATATGCTTACAGTCCCTCCCCTTAACGAAAATCGATTGATCACGAGCAGCCACAAAACGGAGATCAATCATGAGATTGCTCAGTTTAGTCCGTAGTGTCATACGCAATGTACGTAAGCACTAAGGAGATCTAGATCTAGAGCCGCCAACCTTGACGAAAGATTATGGAAGAATATTTAGAACAAGAGTCTTTGTATCGACTACACTTTGGAGTTTGGTCTCGTCCTCACGCCACTCTCGTTCCTCTAGTTCCTTGTAATGATCCTGGACCCACAAGCCGGGCATCTTCAGAAGGAGGAGGAGGGTGAGGGTGTTAGGGTAAGGCAAGGGGGGTAGAGGGGGCTAGTCCTCAAAAAGCGTATCCGGGGCCAAATCGTACCGAGCAAGAAGAAGAATAAATAATTGATAATAATTCATTCATAAATTCAAATCAATCACCATTCTCTGTTTCACCGTCTTATACTATTTATGAAGTAGTTACTCGTTACTTGTCGCAGGTTAAAACGGCGGTTCAAGTTCCAGATCGTCTTCTTTTTCGAATTTTCCGAGCTATCTTGTGTGAAAATGTGTGGTTACCACTCGAAAGATGAAAGAAAAAAAAAACTGAGCGGAATAACCCGTATTTGGAGTCGTTGGAAAAACAATGTGTATACCGACTACCGAGTAGTAACAAAGCTGTCAAAGAAGTCATTTATACAGGGTGTCCGAGAAATGAGTTCACAATTTTACTGTGAGCGCCTAGTTGATTGTAAAAATCTGAAAAATTCAGGAATAATCTATTACCCCTAAGCTACCTCAGAGAAAATGTCGGCGGGCTCCCACCATCCTTAGGGAGGGGGATAGGCCCCACAATGTACCCTGTGTTGCCGATATATCGCATATTTCAAATGGCAGGGGATATTTTTTATTTCTTCATTCAAGAGAGCTTAAAAAACTGAGCAATTTATTTTTTTGGGATTTTCGGTAGCCCTCCTCAAAACAAAATGGCGGCCCAATAGCTACCCCAAACTTTAGAGGCCCATAACTTCGGTATCCGATTCTAATTAATATTTTTTTCAAACACAAAAAATTTTCTGAATGCTCAGAACGTCTTCTTTCCAACGGAGAGACTTTGCACTTTCCACAACTTTACACTTTATCATTTGGAAAGAGAAAAATAGGGCGCGGAGCCCCCCCCCCCCCAATTATTTTTGAGTTCGGAAGGCTCTAACTCAAAAAGTCAAATGTAAAGGGGGGTCAAATTGTATATCAATCGAAAGGTCTTAAAAAAAGGAAGAATTTACGGCAAACCCGAAGTAGCTACGATGCGCCTATCCAAAATGGCGGCCATTTAACAATCTGGGGGTGGGGGACCGTCCCCCCCTAATAGAATCCCTACATCGAGTGATACAACCAATCAAAGGGTCTTGTAAAGAGAAAGAGGATGGCGCAAACTGGACGTCAATACGATGCTTGTATCCAAAATGGCGGCCGGTCAAAGTATTTTAGGCATAAGACCGTGCAGGGTTATAGCCAGAAACTTTTTAGTTTTTGAAAAAATATTAATTAGAACCGAAGTTATGGGCCTCTAAAGTATGGGGTAGCTATTAAGCCGTCATTTTGTTTTGAGAAGGGCTACCGAAAGTCTGAAAAAAACGAAATTGCTCAGTTTTTTAAGCTCTTTTGAATGATGTAATATACAATACCCCCTGCCATTTAAAATATGCGATATATCGGCAACGCGGGGTACATTTTGGGGCCTACGCCCCTCCCTAAGGATGTGGGAGCCCCCCGGACATTTTCTCTGAGGTCGCTTAGGGGTAATAGATTATTCCTGAGTTTTTCAGATTTTTACAATCAACTAGGCGCTCACAGTAAAAGTGTGAACTCATTTCTCGGACACCCTGTATTACAAATACTTAGCATAAATCAAGCTCAGATATGTTGCACATCGAGCCATTTAAGAGTGAAGAGAGCAAAAATATTTTTGCATAAATATTTGATCCCGCCGCGAGCCGGCAGCACCTCCCTCCCCTCCTCTGGTCACCTGTTTCTCCTCTTCCCTCCCCTCCCCCCCCCTCCTCTCCTCCTCTCCTCCTCCTCCTCCTCCTCCTCCTCCTCCGAAACTGTGTCGAAATTAATTAAGAATGAGTCCGCATTCACTAGTATTTATTATTCAGCCGAGACACGTCTATTTATCATACCGTCTATCAACAGATAATAAAATTAAAGATGAGCATTTGCCTAAAATAAAAAATATTTATATGTATCTATATATACGTATATATATTTACCGAGGGCGTCAATCAGTTGCTTTGACGGTAATGGAGTACATTTTGCATGAGCTATGCAGTGTCCCGGAACGCATCAATAATTTGTCATCGATTGCCCTTATTTGTTACGGAATATACGCAAAGTCGTGTCGTTGTACCGTGTTACGCTTTAAGTTTTCGCTGTTTCTTTTTATACCCACCATTCGTATTCAATTTTTGTTTTACTTAATAGGGTTTGATTCACAAAGACCACCTTATTAAATCTAAGGTAATGAAGTAAATAAAAAACAAACAAAATTAATAATTTTATAGCGTCTATTCTGATTGAATAATTTTGGCTGACTATGAAATGGTTCAACAGGATGTCTCACAAAATAAACCTGACTCTGATCTTCTGGAACTATGGATTGCTAATTTCAAATCTGACTTGCCTAATTATTTCAAAGAGAAAATTTCAGCTAGTTTAAATTGCTTGATTCACAAAGGGGTGCGAGGGCGCTATTCGCCTCCTCCCTCCCCCTCCCCCGTCTGCTCAGAAATTTCGATGACAACATCTATTTTTTATTACCACAAGTAAGAGAATACCAGTTTTAAGCAGTGCTCTGAGGGAAAATGGAGGTCCATGACGAATTTTAGATGCAATACATCAAAGATTAAAGTTCAATACCGACAAATTTATAAAAAAACTCATAACTCCCAATTGAAAAAAGTCAAGAAGGGAAAGCAAAAATTAACAAAATACTCTGAATGAAGAGCATGAGTGAGGGGGGGGGGGTTTAAATCCTGCCCAAAGACAAATCAATTTCAGGGCCCCTAATTTTTTTTTTGTTTTTTGTTTTTTGTTTTTTTTTTTAAATTCTCAATAATGATTCTAACTTTGAGCTGAAAGGAAAAAAATAGACAACAAAGCTCGACGTCATTTAAACTTTCGCAAATCAGCAATAATCGAGCTTTTTCCTTTGATATCGCGAAACCGCAAATCAAATATCTACCTTCGCAGTTTGCGCACGACTTTTCAAACGAAATTCATCTCATTTGATATTGGTAATTGAAAAATTTGAGTCAGGTGATGAGCCTGATGAGGGTCCCAGCCTTCGGCTTCCTCGAGGGGCTGGAAAAACGGAAATTTCCTAACCCTCCCCTGCGTAGTGTGACATTGGTGTCTTATGTTGTATAAAGCGCTATATCAGATATTGTAATGCATATTTTGACTTATTTCAAGTTGTATCACCAGTGTGACATTATAAGATAACATAAAAAGGGCTGGGCTCAAGCATTTTCCAAAAGACTACCAGCACTCATTAGTATAATGCACAAATAATGGAAATCATGGTGGGGGAAATTTGCCCCCGTATCCGAATCAACCCCAATTTCATTATTTTTACGAAGCTTTCGGCAGTGGCTTTTTGAAAAATCCAATGAAGGGTTTTTTTTTTTTTTTGAAAATTTAAACAAAAAATAAATATATTTTCTCGCCATTTCTTATGGTGTTATCACGTGTAAAAAAGTTATAACACGGATTTTCTTATACATGTTTGCAGTCACTCACACCAGTGGCGGATTCAGAAAATTTTTCCGGGGGAGGGGGGCAATCCTGTTTTGAAATTTGAAGCGTCGGTGGAAGCAATTTCGGGCTATTTTCTATTGAAAAAAAAAAAAAAAAAAAAAAAAAAAAAAAACACCATTTGAAGCTTCTTATTTGCCACTGCTTCACACAGAATCTTATGGAGTTTTGCAAACGGTACAAGCCACTGCGAGTGATTATGACCCACATACAAGAGGGTCGCGAGGGCTTTCGGCCCTGTGTGGCCTATGTGGCCTGTGTGGCTTGATTTTTACCGATTTGTTTTTTCCTGTCGTCAAATTGTGCTCAAAATCCATTTTCCGACGACTTAATTTCGCTCATAAAACCCCGATCAGCCTTTTTTCCCTGTCCACAACCGTCCCCAGCCGTTCATAAAACTCCATGTAAAAATTCTGCGAACCGCGAACGGATAAAAAAGACTGATTCTACTGTGCCTTATAACAAGCTGGTTACCTCAGGCGACCAGTTTTAATCATTGTCAACTTCAGATCTGTGCCATCATTACGGGTTATGTTTGGGGGGCATAGCTTATGGCCAGGCATCTCTTTTTTCTCTGTCTTTACTTTTGATTCTTATAGTCCATGTACAAAGTCACAAAAAATAATTTTTCTCCACTTAAATAGGTAAGTTTAAGGGCTCGGAGGGGGGGGAGGATATAAAAAAACTAGTTTTTTGCATGGATATTTCTTCTTTCTATTTCAATTTGAAAACGTGTAATGGCATTCCTAGAATTGATTCAATTTAATCCATGGGCCGAATCAAGTTGGACATCGCGCAGGTTTGTTGTTGTTGTTTTTATTTACTTTTGGTTTTGTATACTTTCATGTATATATATCTATTTACCCACTTTAAATTTTCATGAATCCAGGGATTTATATGTTGACTAAAGCTCTCTTTCCCCCCACCAATGACGCTACTGTACCAGAGGCGGATCCATGACTTATTGGTATTTTCTCCTTCATTATCCAATTGAACCCATGTGTTGGAAAAGGATAGAGGTGAAGTCTGGTGACTTTCGATCCTCCAGACTTTCACTTTCGTTCGTATCTCTGTCGCATTTAAACGAGTGGACTGGAAGAGAGAGAGAGAGAGAGAGAGAGAGAGAGAGAGAGAGAGAGAGAGAGAGAGAGAGAGAGAGAGAGAAATCTGCGGATCCTTTTTTAGTGATTTCAGTGATATCACTAACTTAAATTCATAGACGACTGTCTACTCTAGGATCGGCATATGTTTGATTTTGAAAATGGAAGAAGCGCTGAGGAAATTATCTTGAAGCTCGAGTAAATTATAGTTTCACTCGATGGGCCTCAGGACTCAAGAGTTGATAACACACAAGTATCATTTAAAATATAGTAATAGGCCTGACTCGTCACATCCCACAATGTTCTCAGCTAATGACGTCAATAGATGAATAAAATATACTCTGTAATAAAACGAAAGTAAACCCACTATATTAGCGGAGGTATGAGTCGGCACTCGGCAGGTGCACAAGAGGTCAGATCGAACAATAATAAAAAAAAAAAAAAAAAAAAAAAAAAAAAAAAAAAACCGCAGCCTCTCAAATGGTGGAAAGAACTCGGCTAAAAATAAATCTAATAAAATAATACTTTGTAAAATTAATCGATTTTGTTTTTGATAATTATACTAGATGTGAGGAAATTTAGGGTGGAGAGGGAAGAGGATATACTGACTGGAATCGTCAGTGACGGCTATTTTTATTTCTGGGGTCACCGACTTTACTTTTCGAGCGTCATACACATATATATTTCATTATTCTTATAGGTCCCCCTTTTGATTTTACCATCCGCCCTTCTATAGTTTTCAAAGAAAAAAGCATAAATTGTTCTCATTTTATACCCCTCAATTCTTGCTTCCTTTACCTCTCCTCTTTGCCTCTTTTCCTTGTTGCGCAATATCTATGCAGACGGACGGTCTTCAACCAATTTTCGTTTAAAGGATCAATAAATAGTTCCATATTAACGATTCTAAATTATGTAATGAGTTTTCTCTCTTTTCTGCCCCCTCACCCCTGTAGAATTAACACTGAAAAAAAAAACAAAAAACAAAAAACAAAAAACAAAAAAATGACGATGTGTGAATCCATGTAAGGGGTAATACAAATACCAGAGTTCTAGTGTTTGTACCATAGTTCTTGAACTTTTTTAGGGAATGCTAGTGCTAAGATAATTTTCTGGT
The DNA here is from genome assembly GCA_011764245.1 of Trialeurodes vaporariorum. Lineage (NCBI taxonomy): Eukaryota > Metazoa > Arthropoda > Insecta > Hemiptera > Aleyrodidae > Trialeurodes > Trialeurodes vaporariorum. The sequence continues at coordinate 45,800,275 of VMOF01000320.1, forward strand.
ATTAAACCCAGAATTTTCTGGTCAAAGTACTAGATTTTCTGTCGTTCACATATCGTTGTGCTCCTGGAAATATTAATAGAATCGCTGGTATCATGACTATCACTTTTTTTTCAGTGTAGCATAGTACATAATAGAAAATACAACGGATTGATACATCACTCTCGTAAATCACAATTTCTCGCCTTAGCAAGAACAAAAGGACCTAAATTTATTACAGTCAATTAACGAATTTTAGAATTTCAGTTGACTCCTTAGATGTTGGTTCAATTATAGGCAACCAGCAATAATTGTCACAATGAAGCGTTGTGGGTGGCCTATACCTATACCTGGCTCAAAGACTTTGACTTTGGCTTTTATTTTTATTTAATTCGCCGACTGTGCTTACATGCGACTGCATCGTCAATTCATAAGTAAGTAGGCAAAATAAGTATAGCAATATACTGCACGAGTCCAACACACATAAAAACGTTTCCGAGCATTTAGAAAGTTCCTTTTTTGCAACCCTGAGGGAATAAAAAATAATTTTTTTTTTTTTTTTTTTTTTAAAGCGAAAGCGGGTCTTTTGTTTTTGCTGGATAAGTGTCCCGGGATTGGAGATACACCCGAGTTAAGTTATAACAATCTATGCGTAAAGTGACGCGTCACTACACTGAGAAAAAAAAAAACTTTGGCAAACTATAGATACCGAGCATTCTTTAGGTAAGAGAACCACAGCTTTAGGCAGTCCGCAGGAGAACCAAAGCTGTAGGCAGATTGCTCATAAAGACTTTGATTCTTCTGCCTAAAGAGTGCTCAGTATCTATGTAGTATCTAATAACTTTGGTCCTGCTGCCTAAAGTGTTTTCTCAGTGATACGCAGAATTCCCATTTAAAACAATGTGTTTTGGGGCAAAAGCTTATATCCGGAACAATGGGATTTATAGAAACCAAAGGCATCTTTGTTCTCAGCTCATCAAGTACTTTATAAAAAACACAACATTTCAGACCCTTGCAACTGCCCACGACAGAGCCCCATTAATTAGATTTTCAAAAAAAATATCTATACGGCGCCATTCATAATGTTTCGATCCTACTCTAGGTCAATTATTATCATTCCATTCAAAACACACTTTTACCGATCCAGTCATCGGATCTGATCTAATGCAATTTTACGAGATTGGGAAAATACAACGAGGTTATGTCATAAAGTCACATGACTTCAAAATTGTCAAAAAGTGGATTTATCCAGTTTCGATCCTATATGATCCAAATTTTTCAACTAATTGATGCTTGATGACGAGCGACCCCCTATCCCCTCCCCGGCTCCCCACCTTATCTTGGATGGGTTTGACAATAGTATTATGGCTTGGCATTCCGTTATTATTTTTCTTCGCTGTTAGTATTCAAACATGTTACCACGTTCAGACAGCGTGGCCTGCTTGGCGCGATACTTTAACGTGACTGTCGCGTCGCTGCAAGTTTTTGTACATTAATTTCTTTTTTCTTCGAAGTAATTTCGCCACATTATGACCATTTAATCATTCACTTCCATTCTGTTCTTAAGAATCCGCACCACTACATTCCTTCCGATTCGTTCTCTGCAACGTGATTGGCTCAGTAATAGCCAGAGACTCCTCCCCTATCAAACTCATTAGCAACGGTACATACATGGACAGTATACCGTACCCTCATCCAGGTAAACTCTGATTTGAGATGGGCAAATCAAATTTTTGATTGAATATAATCGATTACTTTTCTGAAGAAATCGAGTTGGATCGAAGTGCAGTGGCGTAACGTGAAATTTGGCAACGTTGTATTTCGTCCATTCAAACTCATGTAAAATGTCGAATGCGACGGTGTTCACCGAACACCCAATACTACGATCTTTTTCGTGGGTTTAAATGGACGAACAGCAACGTTGCCAAATTGCACGCTACTCCACTGTTGAAGTGGTAATCAGGCCTCCCGCGGTTTTATTGAAACTAACGACATTTGATGAACAACAATTAATTTATTTCAACGGAGATACGTTGGTTTCACATTGAAACCGTTACCCCTGACGGGTTTGATCTATCTCGATTACTCTCAGAATGTTTTACCCGCTTCGATCACGCTAAATCTTTCATACATTTTCCTTAAATGATTTTAAAAAAAATTGGGCCATATAGCTTGAATAAGAAGCAAGTTTTATTTATGTACTTTCAGAGGGGGAAGAAATCGGTGTTTGAAAAAAACATATTAATCAATACTTTAATAAAGCGAAGGTTTTCTCCTCTTTTTCAGCATTATTTTCAAATGTGACATCCACCACTTCCATATTTGCTAAAAAGTTCAACAGATGATTGAAACTTATTGTTGAAAAATATTGGTAGAGTAGTTCCCACTGATTTACCTATACTAATTAAAATCTTTGTCATTTGCGAGGGTCGTCTCAAAAGTAAGTATCCTTTTTTTCTAAAAATTATTAATTCTAGAGAAAATCTGAAAACAGTGTTAGACGCGTAGTATCCTCAGCTTTAAGACCCTTCCTTCAGATTTTCGTTATCTTTAAAATTGAACAAATGGCAGCGATTTTACCGCGACCATTTCCCGTCACAGTGGGCCCAAAATTTTACGCAATCGAAGGTATCGTTTTTCAGACATGGGGAATCAATATTGTATAAGAGAACAAAAATGAGGTACAAAACGCTGTCAAAAACTGATAAAATGGCATCTAAATTTATTTGTTGACACATTCTACTCCTTTATTTAGACACTTTTGATACATTTTACACCAGTTTCCTCATTCCACCAGAAAAGAACACTTAATCCTATGGTTTGAGATCCAAATGTTGATGTTATTTTCTCATGGAATAAGGAAACTGGTGTAAAATGTATAAAAAATGTCTAACTAAAAAAGGAGACTGTGTCATAAATAAAGTTAGATGCCATTCTATCAGTTTTTGACAAATTTGTTACATTATCTTTGTTCTCTTATACAATATTGATTCCCCATGTCTGAAAAACGATACCTTCGATTGCGTAAAATTGTGGGCCCACTGTGACAGGAGATGGTAGCGGTAAAATCGCCGCCATTTGTTCAATTTCAAAAGATAACGAAAATTCAAAAGATAACATTTGTTCAAAAGATAACGAAAATCTAAAAAAAAGGGTCTTAAAGGTGAAGATACTACGCGTCTAACATTGTTTTCAGATTTTCTCTAGAATTCATAGTTTTTTTTTTAGAAAAAAAGGATACTTACTTTTGAGACGACCTTCGTAGTTTGAAAAAGCTTTTTTTTTTTTTTTTTTTTTTTTTTAATAATTAGCTCTTACATTGTAAAATATATTTTGGGGTAAAAAATAATAATTTATTCACTTTGAGACCGGAGAGCATATAGTTGCCGCATCGGTCTCATTTACTTATCGATTAGAGTTGCCGTTATGAGCATTTTTATGACATTTTTCAATTTACCGATGATTTCACCTGTTGACCAAAAGATGACGCTGCTTCGTTCAGTGTAAGACTGAAAAGCAAGAAAATATTCTGATCTGTAATCTTTTCTCAACTGGTATAGAGTCGTCGGAATCTGCATAGCCCGTAGCAGAAAACAATGGAAAATACTTCAAACCCAGGAATATTTATCGTTCAACAACTGATTACAGGAGTGCTCTCGAAATTAGAAATTGATTTCAAAGATTACAATTTGAAATATTAAAATCGGAGCTCTAAACTGGGACAGATTCCAAGAAGAGCTCCTTATTCAGCGCCCATTGCAATAATTCAATCCGCAATCTTTGAAATCAACTTCTGACTCACAATATCAGCCAAGTTGAATTACCGTGTGCAAATCCATACGCTTGGCAGACGAGGAGGCTCCAGCAGCAGCGTGCGTTGCGATTCAAGGAATCAGCCGCGGCAATTCCATCAATAGGCGTAGCGCCGTAGCGTGCAATTTGGCAACGTTGCAATTTGTCCATTTAAACTCATAAAAAAGGTTGAACTGTTGTATGTTCGGTGAACACCTTCTCATTCGACCTTTTTCATGGGGTTAAATGAAAACATTGCAACGTTGCCAAATTGCACGCTACGCCACTGAGTCCCATGCACGGTTACCATTTTTAAAGCCGTGTTTGAATTATAAGTCACTTCGTAAATTAGGTCGTTAATAATTCGACCTAACTTAATGATTGTTACACGAAAATCATGAAAAATTGAAATATTATATTCAGAGTGTTCTCAAAACTATTGCAACAGTTTTTCAAATTGTATTTTAGAGGTCAAAATAAACCTTTTCCTTGCCTGAAACTCACATCTGATTGTGAGAATGCACTCCTTTCGAGTTGCAGCGTTGCAAAGCTTCCGAGAAAAATAGCTTTTAACTTTTACAAAAAGTGTTAAGCGGTGCATGTAATTGCGCGGTTGTATACTTTATGCGCGTTGTTTTCACTGGTGCGCTCAAGAAAAATCTGCTGATCTATGGGGAGGCGCTGGGAGACGGAGGTTTGGTTTCTGAATTTGAATGATCGTACGATCCACTTTGCTCAGGATTAACATTATACGTAGGCATACAACATACAGGCAAATTATTTGAGCGCAGCTCAAAGAAGGTGGGTAAGTTTTACGTTTTCTTGTGAAATCCAGAATCTTGTAGATCCTTCGCGCCATTTTAAGGAGCCAATTGAATTAGGTAGGTAATGAATTAATTATAATACTATAAATAACCAATAAATATAATTGGTACAGACGAACTAATAAATGAGCTAATTTTGTCGGCATCAAAATTTAATGTCCCCTTGAAATTACAATTTATTTTTGTTATTTACACTTACACTTTTCCTGTTCAAACGCGCAAATCAGAGATTGAAAAATCAGATTCATGAAAAAAAAAAGGAAAACTTACTTTCCGGATGACCCTGTATATAGTACTCATTGATTTTCAAAATCATTGAAATCATTGTGTGTTTAAAAAAGATGGGTTTATATTCATGTAAATTCTTCAAACTAAAAGTGTGTCTTTTTAGCCAAAATATTGTTGATAGCTCGTATTATTGTATTTATGCATGCAAATGAGTTCATTTATTATAATTTTTTTTTTTACTCTGCTACACTTTTGATAGAATTTCTCGATAGCATTCAAGTCTGTTTGGTTCGGTGGTTAAAATGAAAAGAGACAATCGATCCGGTTGCCTCGAGTTAGGCCTATTTGATATAGCTCTCACCAAAAACCTACCCGAGCACTATAAATTCAAATTTTGGCCGACTTCAAAAATTATCGCTCGATCTTAAGCTCTATAGGCCTAATAACAAGGACTCCTGCAGTGTTGCAAGATTTTCTAATTTTGTTTCTTTGATTGTTGTTTTATTTTGGACCAATTTTTACCTCAACTCAAATGGGGGTAAAATTGGATAACTATCCACAAAATTGCAACACTGGACTCCTGAAACGTACTGCTTATGTTTATTATTGTATATTGGTGGTATGGTTGATAGGTTGGTTAGTTAGTTGGTTTTGGTCTCAGGATTTTGAAAAATTGGATAACTTGATTTGTAATAATTATCTTAAAAATTGTCCAATATCAGGCGTGGCCGTTGCCAGGATTTTTTTTCTTTTTTTCCGGGGCTGGCTGCAACTCAATGATTTTGGGGGGGGGGGGGGTTTCTTTCCCCCTCTGTTCCCTATAATTTCCCTTAATTTTCTCTCTTTCCCGTTTTTCGGACATTTTAAGAGGCTGTAGCCCCCCTCCAGACATACAGCGGCACCCGCGCAATTTTCGTGATTTTTTAGTTCCTTTTTACACGTTTTTAGCTTATTTTTTAGATCATGTGCAAGGGAATTGCATCATTTATCCATATAATCAACGGTAGGTGGGGGGAGGGTGGCGGAAGTGGTAGTTAATTACAACTTTTTCCCACTCCATCCAGGAAATTGCCCTTCTCTCTCTTTTCCAATAAGAACGCATGTCATAGAAAAGGATAGAAGAGGGGGTAAAAATCGCACATGACTGCCCCTAAGCTGTCCTTTTTTAACACGCGCGTTCCAATGGGAGAAGAGGGAGAAGGATAGATTCCTGGATCCGCCAATATAGTACCTTGCCTTGCATGTAAGTACTATCGACGAATCAAAGATTGTCGCGAGATTTTCACGAGCTAAATTTCGCCTTCAAGGTTCTGGTTCGGCCACTCTTCATACTCCTTACACCTTGCAGGTAAAAGGCCAGTGCGGGTGGGGCGGGAAAGCCGTTGCAGATCAGTCCACTTCTTACACTTATAACTGAGAAAGTGTGAAAATCTCGCGACAATCTTTAATTCGTCGATAGTACAGCGGCGGCGCAAGATCCTACTACTTGTCAAACCTAAGTAACCTATCACTTTTCCAGCCTGCTGGCTGATTACGAACGATCGTATCGTAATTCCATCAAGTCGATGATCGTGTACCAGTGGCGGCTCGCGCAATTTGGCAACCTTGTTTGTTTGCCATTTAAATGTATGCAAAAGTATCGATATCTAGGGGGTGCATTGCACCTCCTGAAGATCGATTGTTTTACTTATCTTTAAATGGAGAGAATACGTTGTTGCCACATTGCACGAGCCGCCACTGTCGTGTACGTGTTATTGTTACGGGTGATGTCATTCCGATAGATTCCACTTCGACAGAAACCCTTCCATCCCTACGGAAATTCGCCAGTAGCTAAGGACTCATCGGTGAATTTCCGCAGAGATCGAAGGGTTCCTATCGGAATGACACCACCCATAAGAATAACACTTCCTCGATGGCATTGCGATATGATCATTCATTATCAGCCTGAAGAGTTCAATGTATCGGTGTGAGTGCATAGCCGTACGTGCAAACGGAAGAGTGTACGTAAAATTGCATAGTTGTGACTTTGAAGGCGTTCAAATGCTCTTACTTTTTATATTTTTACGAGTATTCATCTTTTCCGCCCACCTTTCGTAGTTTTATTTTTTCCGCCCAGCGGAGAATTTAATTTCCAAGCATTATTATTATTATTATTATTATTATTATTATTATTATTATTATTTTTTTTTGCTCTTGTTGACTACATGGCTAGCAATACGCTCAAAGATAAGGGTAAAAATATAAAATTCTTGCATTGGTGCCCGAAAGAGCCATTTTTACCTTACTTTTCCCCTTTGTTTTAAATTTACGTAAAATAAGGTAAAAATCATTATTTCCAGCAAAACGGGGTCTTAAGAGGACTAACTCAAAAAATTTAATTTGAACTAACTGTTCAAATCTTTCGCATTTTGACAATGTTCCCACTTGACATTGAAATATATGACATTCAAAGGTCTTGCCGTGGCGGCAACTTTTGAAATCATCTGACAGAAAAATGATTGTGAAGTAACCATTTTCCAACAAAATCAAATCAAAAGTCTCAAAAAATCCACTCACAAACTCGACAAATGCGTTCAGCAAAACGCTCGACCGCTATCTTTGAATTTTGATAAACGTGTTTTTTGTAAGTTTGAGAGTGGATTTTGAGACTTGTCGATGCTTTCAATGTGATTTTTACGCAATTTTACTTAGGAATCGACTCTCCATAGTTCTACAGCAAAAGTTTGCAACACATCCATTTTGATCTAATCGAAATGAACCTCAAGTTTAATTTCAATCGGTGAAGACTGACGATTATTTTAAATGTCCATTAAAAGATGATCTTCGGTTACTTACAGTAATCGTGCAATCTATTTACACCCTCAATTAGCCCAACCCTGATGCTTTGGCGTATCCGCGTTTATCGTTCATCCGATTTGTTCAAGTTCCTTCAATTTAAAATGATACAAAAAGCATGGCAGAAAGCGAGCTAGGTTGTTTCTGACTGTCCGCCCGCTCCGATGTTGTACGGACTCTGTCGCGGGCATGATGCATGAGGACGGACCATGATTATCTGCGCAACACGCATGATGGACACTCCTGCCGCCAGGTTTTAGAATGCAGCACAACATGCTGTAGGTATCGAACCTGTCTCGCCGGACCAGTGTAAGTACCTTAACTTTATTGATTTGTGACGAGAAAGCCTGGGTTTCTGATTTTCAATTAAGGGCCTTCTTAAATCCGTGAACCTACAGCAAAGTTAAGAGCAAAAGTATCCACTATTTCTGACGCATCAACAAACTTTTCCTTTTTTACATCATTATCAGGGCTTTAAACCTCATCAGGCGCCACGCTGCAAATGCGCTTTAAAAAAATCCCTTTGGCACGGTGCCTAAAAAAAGGGAGCCTGGCAAAAGTGGCCAAAGTTAGTGCATGCCTAAAGGTGGGATCATTTTTTTATCTTTTTTTTTGTCATCCCCTTTTAAAAAATTATGTTGTATCACTTATGGAGCTCTGAGTAATGGCTTCTAAAAAATCTCTGCTGGCCCCTAAAAATTAAACCTATGGGCCAGAATAGCCCCTTTAAAATTGTGTGAGGTTCTAGCTCTGATTGAATCCGCCATTTTATGACATGAACACTTTGCTTTGAGGTGGTATCCATAATGGAGACTCTCAAAACAGCAGGTATGCTCGCGCGAGAAAATCGTAATCATACCGCAAGTGTAAAATGACCATGAAGAAAAATGCGCATGTGTAACTATTTCTAGCGGCTACGGACGAAATGGAAAAACAAATATTTGAGGGGGGGGAGAGTTACAGCGGATTATTTAGTACACACGCTAATCTATGAGTCCGCGATGTGGATGCTATTATTACCAGTCTTCTAAATGCAAAACAATAGCACGTCTAAAACTATCTAGGGATGCATACGGGGGGGGCGCAGGGAGGGGTACTGGCACTCCCACCGTGTCACTGAAATATTCCAAAATAATGCGGTAGCAGGCGGAAAAATACATTAAATTGTCTAAAAATGGGCAACTTCTCCCCCCCCCCCATCCCATCCTCTCAATCCCTGTTGTTTTTTCTGGTAACGTCCTTGGACCTATCGTTGTGTCCCGACAAGTTTTTTTAATAACAGCTATTTGTATAAAAAAAACAAAATTCTCCATTTAAGCTACCTTTTTTTTTTTTTTTTTTTTTTTTTTTTTTTTTTTTTTTTTTTTTTTTTTTTTTTTTTTCTAAATGAAAAATCTCCTTGTTTCGATGAAAATTTCCCTTAGTGAAGCTGGATTTGTCTGAATTGCTGTTTTCCTGGAATCTCACAATTTGTTATCACTTTGTGGCTACCCAACTCCAAAACAAAATACTAGAAGCAAAGTAGTATATTTAAGTTTGGGAAGCAAAACATCTCTTGCGAACTATCTGAGAGCGATAGAAGCTTAAAATTTCAGTTTTTGGCCGCATGTTCTCTTTAAATTCCAATCACGGCAACTGTGAGGGTTGATATATTCGAGGTTTTGAATTTGGACGTGAATTCACGGCGATGAACTTAATCGTTACCGTGGAATACTACGAGCGCATTCTGTGACAAAAAAGTTGAAGCTGAGTAAAGCAAGGAGAAATAAGCCGCGCAGTGCTGCGATCTAGGAGAGTGTTTCTTAACTCAAACAACTATTCACTCCACATGATTTTCATAAACAAAAAACAAAACAAATCAGGTGAAGTTGAATATGGCGTCCATTAGGTATTAGTGTATCGGTTGTGTCCGTTTTTATCAAATTTTTCGTTGTTTTAAAAGTGATTAATATTTTAATTATGAGTGAAAATCGGTGAGAATTAGTGTTTATTTTCATGTGTCGAATTTGTTTTTCGCGTGTGGCGTAAAAAATGTATTTGAACGTGAACAGATCTACAAGTCTCAACAACTCTTCATCGAAACCAAAAGATGGTGAGTTTTGATTATTTTTGGAAGTATTTTGGGTCTTCCTGTGCCCCCAATCTAGAAATTTTACCGTGAGTGATTTCGGAAGCCAACTGTCACAAGTATTTTGTCGATGAACAAAATATTCAAGACGATTCCTTTTCCTGACTCCTCACATGTACTCTTTGTAGGTTATGTTTAGATATCTGTGTTCCCATTGTTTATTTTTAAAATTCTCTGCATCACATATGAATTTTAAGCTGTGACATCACATCTGCATTTCCTGGTATTGATTCTTGCCTTGCAGCGAATGAAATTAGGATGTTTCGGTCTCGGTATCCATAATGATGAAGTGGATCAATGAGATATTCAAGTTGATTTTGTACTTAAAATTTGAATATTTAATTCATCATAAGAACGGAATCTTCTCGACTTTTCACTCTCCAAAGTCTACCATTTAGAGCTGTCAGTAGTCCAGTTCACGCTATCTGTTTAACCCAACCTAGCCTAACGTTATTTTCATAGATGTGTCCAGTTTCTAACTACCATCCTCCTTAAAATCCTTTTGAAGCACTATTTCTTGTTTTATCACATCTGACACAGGACTGAAGTATTTAGATTATTTGAAGCTCCTATCATCATAGTCTTGCTTTCATGACTTCAAAATCGTAGTCTTTTTATCCCCAGTAGTCAGGCAGGATGTGACACTTGTGTCTTCTCCTTTCTCGATGGATTTTGGGGCAATAGGTGAAGTTCCACAAAGCCCATATTTTCTTCTTCAACTCGTTTCTGAAAGTGCCATGTTTTAAATGATCAGGGTCTTGTCGAAGATTTTTCAATGGATAGTGATGGTTGCGTGAATGCTTTGTCTATAGTTACCATTGTATGCCGCAATTGAAGTTAGTTTTCGTAAGGGTCATAGTCCTCTGAATGAGCTGCTTTTATTGTTTATGATCCGCAGGATCTCTATGGATGTGAAGTTAGGTTTATTTTGGAAAGCCTTGAATATCTGCATACAGAAAATTAACTGTTCTTCAAATATTCTTCTTAACTCCGGTAATATTACTGTGGGATTGATAAAAAAAAAAATTACACCACAGTAACTCAGAGGAAATTTTACGCTTTCATTTCGGTTCATACCTTTTCAAATCCTTGGCGGCAGACTGCCGCCAAGGATATTTTGAGCAATTCATTTACTGACAGTTTGGGTATTCTATGAAGTTCTTGCCATAAAAGGCTCTGTTCAGCCCTCATATTAACTCCTCACAAGTTTACCCAGTTCTACTTGTGAAGTTATTCATTGTTTAAATCTCTCATCTATTTTATTTTATTCTTTTTTTGAGCTGTCATAGCTGTAGGTGTCTCCTCTTGAATGTTTTCTTGAGTGTAAACCAGAAACAAATAGAGACCCTGGGGACCCAGCGCTTAATATGCTTCCAGCATTGCGATACTGAGGCCAGTCAATTGGGTTCATTTTGGGGCTCAACTATAGCTTAGTGCTTGATCTCTCTGTGTCTCCGGAGCAAACACTGTAAGGAAAATATCACTTTTTGATCAAGCAAAGTTGTATGAGCTGCACAGTGCACAGAATTATTATAACTGCTCATGGAGGTAATTTGTATGTTTCTGAAATTATTCTAATCTACGTACAATTTTTTTAATTTTAATTCTTTTCAACTTTTATGAGAAAGGTCTTAAATTTTGAGTATTGAGGCTAGGGAGAGTGACGGACCGATACCTCTTCTTAAGTAGTCCTCTTTTCATAATTATACTGCAGGAGTAGGGGAAGAAAGGTGGTTGTTCTCAGAAGTTCTGATGAAGTGTAAACTGTAAAGTGTTCTAGGGAGAAGACAGGATGGAATATTATTTATTTCTCTAGTCTTTTTTGAGTTTTTTTTTTTTTTTTAAACTTCATCATAAACAGACAGCCCAATATGGTTGGTATAATTGGCAAAATACTTACACTTTCCGAGCTGAGTGGAGGAAGATTTCTATGAAGCGACATTGTTTTTGGAAAAGTTTTTACTACAGATAACATTTCGCATTCCCATCTCATTCTGCGGAAACATTCTGGTGCCCAAGACTTATTGTTCGAAGAAATTGATAAATATAACCTTTGTCAGTTTGATTTTTATTTGTTATCAGTTAACAGAAAAATATGTTAGACTTGTTAGAACACCTCTTTTTTTGCTTGATGTACTATGTAGATTGTAGGATTTAAGATTCTCATAAAGAAGTGTCTGATCTTTTATAAATTAAGCCACAATGGTAATAAATAGTTTATCAGCACTCAAAAACTAGGTGACCTCTCAAAATTCTCACATTGAAAAAAAAAAATCTCACATGTTTGGCATTTCCACTTAGAATTTTTTTCCCAAAACTTTGAAAAATCCGTTGATTCCGACCATTCTTTCTTCCAGCAAAATAGATTAGTTGAATTCTGATCAGATGCTTCTATCCATCTAGCTACAGCAGAGCAGCTACAAGGTCGAAGAGAGTAGGGGTGATATTAGAGGATAGAAAATTTGGGGGAATGGTTGCTTCATGTCAAATTTTGACGAATAATTATTTAGTAGCAATTCGAATTTGAGTGGTCTAGACCCCATTACCCCCCCCCCCCCTCTGTGTTATGTCATTGCCATCATTGAATGAGTTGTGATGGTTTAAATATATCAAGACATCCAACCACTTAAAATATAGCAAAACTTTTAGCCAAGTCCAAAATGTCATTTGCTTACTCAGCCTCCTTGAACGCTTTCCGATTGAACCAATGGTCTCCAAATCCGCTGAACGTGCTGTTTACATTTTCAGTAAGGTCGTTACATTTTTTCTCGCAGAAAATTGAGTGATTTCCAAAAGAGCTTTTTTTCAAATGAATAAGTTAATTTTAGTTTCTAATATCGGGGAACGAAAATAAGGGGAATGAGAAGCTGGCAGAAGTTTTTCGTTCAGTCACGTTTTTTCGATAACACCACCCTCCCCTTCCTCCCTTTTCAATCTTGGTCCCCGCAATCCCTTATTGTTCAAAACAAATTAGAAATGGACAGGAACCTACCATTGCCAAACCTGGGGAGAAAATCATCGGATTCCAAAACAATTCAATGTAGAAATCTTAGACAGGAACATCCCCACCCCCTTCCCAAACGTGGCAACGTTGAAGCAATAAACATCACAGATCGACCGCAGTTCGCGCGATTAAATTCGCGAATAAGCGAGTTGAGTTGAAGGGGGAACGAGGCGCCCGCCTTGTAACGATGGAAGGGGGTTGAGTTAAAAAAATAAAAGCTATGCGATGCAAAAACAGAACCGACCGAAACGTGTCTGAAACGTGACTTTTGGTGGAAACATGGCGTAAAGGGAAGACACCGAGGAAACGAATAAGACCGTCGAAAAATATTTGAACTCTGATTCGCCCCCCCTTCCCCTGTTTTTTTTTTTTTTTTTTTTTGCGAGGGCTTTCGTTCTGGGTCTGTAAATTGTATTCAAGACACAGGAAAGGTACGCACGAACCAAAACATCGGAGGTAAATTCTTTTGGTTTTACGCACGTTGACATCTAAATTTTCGTTTCATGCAAATCAATTTGTAATTTCGATGACTTCCAATAATGACATTACTTGTCGGGAATTTTAAGCAAAATCTGATTTTTTTTTTTGGTGAGTGTGTTGCACCCCTGATTACCGATTTCCCTCTATAATGTCTCTTTTTTCCCCTGCACTCACTTTATCTAGTTCTTACATTAGTTTCAATCCTTGATGGAGAGGGCTGATTTTCATCGTATGATATTTAATACGCTACAGCATACAATGCACTAAAGCGGATCCAGGAAACTATCCTACTCCCCCCCTCTCTCTCTCTCTCTCCCTCTCTGGCCCCTTGAGTGCATGTGTTAAGGAGTGCGCACACCAAATCCGTCACGTTGCGGTCCGGTCCGGTCCGTCACGTTACGGTCCGGTCCGTCACGTTACGTTTAAAAGACGGAAGGTTCCGCACACCAAATCCGTCTCCTTCCGTTACATTTCCGTTTTCCTTTAATAACTTATTATATTCATATTTTATTAATCCCCCCCCCCCAATTCATGCTGCTCATATGATACCCACGCGATAATCTCTTTTCAGCATTTGCAAATGCATTATGTAATCTTCGATTTCGCCTATCTCCTCTGAATCAAGCCGATTCAGTCTAATCTATAGTCTCAATAAATCTCAAATTCCCGATTTGCCCGAGAAGGATCGGTCCGATTCAGCCCGATTCGCGTGAGAAGAATCGCATTTTCCTCATGTGAATCTGCTCGATTACCACCAATCATTTTTTCAAAGCGATCTCCGCACCTCGAACTAGACAGCAATTCAGATCCTTCGAAAAAGTGCGGCAATGTAGAACAACGTCAAGACCAACATCCGATTGACTCATCCGTCATACTCAGTGCCTAAACTTAGCCGTTGCTATGGTAACCATCGTTATAGTGTCCGTTTTTTAAAGGTTACTCACGAATAGCCTTTATAAAACGAGACTCTTAACGATGGTTACCATAGCAGCAGCCAAGTTTTACAATTTTTGACCAATAGTATCACTCGTAGACAGTTTTAACGATCGGTTTAACGATAAAGTAAATGATCGGCCCGGAGTAGATCTTTTGTCCAATTCGAACTGAAATGTTCGCAACACAAAGCAATCACGTAAAAATTAACTGTAAGTAATTTTGGGGCCTGCTATTAAGTAAAACATATATTAAAATGTGTAGAATGAAGCAGACGGTTGTTGATTCGGCCAGCCACCTGCTCCATTCCACCAGGTTCTCGCCATGTCTATTATACTTAAAGGCAAACACCAAAATTACGTATTCTCATGGTTATTTTTTCTATTCATTTTGTCGTTGATTGTATGCATTTTAGCTAAAAATTTAATAATGCAATTTATTTTGTTATGATACACGGGGAAAAAATGATGAGATTTAATCATACAAAAAGTATATTTTGGCTTTAGTTGGATGTATGTAAAGAGCTTGATTCAAATGGGAGTTTTTTCTCTCCCCCCACCGATTTTCCTGAAACTTTGTATTTTGATAGTACTTGATATAAGTAGTCTTTTTTTTCAAATAATTTTTTCCAAAAATAATTAGGGAGGAGTTACAGTGTTGCAAAGTTGCACCTTTCAAAAATTCATAACTTTCGCGTAAATCATCCGATTGAAACGCGGTTTTCACTAAAAGATGCGGATTGTAAAGCACTTTCATGCCATCTAAACGAATTCATTTTATAATTTTTGACTTAGTTATCGTCATTTTTGTGATTTTTTAGGCCACTCAAAATCTACTTAAGTGAAATAAAAAAAATGGTATGTTTTGATTTTGACCGGGTTAAAATATGTTATTTCTCTTTAATTTCTGCGTAAAATGAGCCCAAGCAGAATGCAGGGCGATTTTTTGTTCCGGAGGTATGCATTTTTTAGTAAGCGAAAAACGAGTTTTTTAGGGTACCCATGAGCGTTCGATAGAGAGGCTCAGTCAAATAAATGGAAACTGTATTTTTGGATTTTGATCAAATTGAAATATGTATTCCTACTTAATTCTGCGTAAAATGACCCAAGCAGAATGGGGGCGATTTTTAGTTGCGGAGCTATGCGCGTTTTAGTAAGCGAAAGTCGAGTGTTGAGGCTACCCGGGCTACCCACGTCTTTGAGCCCTCCTAGAACGCTCGACCTTTCGCTTACTAAACGCGCATAGCTCCGCAACTAAAATCGCCCCACATTCTGCTTGGGCTCATTTTACGCAGAATTTAAGTAGGAATAACATATTTCAATTTGATCAAATCCAAAAATACAGTTTCCATTTATTTGACTTGAGCCTCTCTATCGAACGCTCATGGGTACCCTAAAAAAACTCGTTTTTTCGCTTACTAAAATGCATACTCGGCAAAAAATCGCCCTGCATCTGCTTGGCTCATTTTACGCAGAATTAAAGAGAATAACATATTTTAACCCGTCAAAATTAAAAAATACCATTTTTTTTTATTTCACTTTAAGTAGATTTTGAGTGGCTAAAAATCACAAAAATGACGATAACTAAGTCAAAAATTATTAAAATTGAATTTCGTTTAGATGGCATGAAAGTGCTTTACAATCCGCATCTTTTAGTGAAAACCGCGTTTCAATCGGATGATTTACGCGAAAGTTATGAATTTTTGAAAGGTGCAACTTTGCAACACTGTACCTCCTCCCCTAATTATTTTGGAAAAATTTTATTTGAAAAAAGAATACTTATATCAAGTACTATCAAAATACAAAGTTTCAGGAAAATCGGTGGGGGGGAGAAAAACCCCCATTTTGAATCAAGCTCTTTGACCAGATATTTGGTAGAATGAAGCACTCTATTGGTTAACATTGTACTAGGATAGTTGACATTGGGCAATAGCATACTTCATTCTACCAAATATCTGGTCAATTTACCATACTCGACAGAGGCCAAAAGACTGACTGCAAGAAGCATCCGTCAAACGGCTTGCGGTTGCTAAAAAGCAACCGTGTACGTAACGCGACGGCCGTGGCCGCAACGCGACGGAACGTGCCGTATCCTGTTTGCGCGCTTCCATTTGTTCGCATGTAAAGCAACCGCGACGGAAGGTGACGTGACGGACCGCGACGGACCGGACCGCAACGTGACGGATTCGGTGTGCGCACTCCTTTAGAAGTGACTGCCCCTAAATCTGTCATTTCTAGCCTACGCGTTCTAATGGGAGAAAAGAGAGATAGACAAAGTCCTGGATCTGCCAATGACTCAATCACGTTTTAATGTTTTTTTTGTTTCCGCTCAAAGCGCGGAATAGTTGACATCTTTGTCGCACTTTTCCGCCGTATAAATCGGAGGCTGTTATTGTTTTTGAAACCGCGAAACTTTCTTGAATCAAAACATCGGTGTTCTCGTGCCAGTTTTGTTTCTACTTGTCGCGCTTTGAAAAAACAAATGATTACCCCTCCTCCAATTTTTCCGAAGAATACGACAGGCCTTCGCACCTATGTAACGTGCTTTACCCTATACTTCGCTTGGGGGGGGGGGGGATTGTCCAGTGATCAAGTTATATATGTTAGTGTATTAAAAACGCTAACCTATAATTCACGGATTATCGCTTAAAACTAATGCAGTCAAGCATTTACTAACCATTTAAGGGCCCGGAAAGGGCCGATTTTTGTTAATTTAATTTCTTCGGATGTCCTCTGGATGTTCGCAGAACAGCTTGAGCAATTTCCGACTTGAAAGAGGGAGAGTTTACCCCCCCCCCCCCACAACTCACCTCCCCCCCTGTCTGATTACGCCACTGCTTTATAACATGTTACCACGTTTTATGGTAGGTACAGGCTTCAGCTTCATTATACTATTGTACGCCTGAAGGCTTGCGAACCGTCGCGTCGGAACTTCGGAAGCGAGCATTTTCCCGGAACAAGCGTCTTGTTCCTTGAGAACAGGGTTGTCACGGAAGTTGCAAGGCCATCACATCCTTTTACATTTACTCCAAGAGGTTAAAATGTGAAAAGCGGAGCTTTCAACGAATCTTTTGGGCACAGTTTGTATTCTTGGAAATGTTTCTCGCTACCCACATTACCTTTCGAGCTCGGAGTCACTGCGGTGGATCCAGGCATCTAACCTTCTCTCTTCTCCCGTTAGATCGTGTGAGTTAGAAAAGGACAGATTAGGGGTAGTCTCGAGATTTTCACCCCTTCTTCTATCCTTTTCTAACACATGCATTCAAATGGCCATAGAGAGAGAGAGAGAGAGAGAGAGAGGAGAGAGAGAGAGAGAGAGAGAGAGAGAGAGAGATAGAGAAGAGAGAGAGAGAGGAGAGAGAGAGAGAGTAGAGAGAGAGGAGAGAGAGAGAGAGAGAGAGAGAGAGAGAGAGAGAGAGAGAGAGAGAGAGAGAGAGAGAGAGAGAGAGAGAGAGAGAGAGGAGATAGAGAGCGAGAGAGAAGAGAGAGAGAGAGAGAGAGAGAGAGAGAGAGAGAGAGATAGAGAGAAGAGGAGAGAGAGAGAGAGATAGAGCGCGAGAAGAGAAGAGAGAGAGAGAGAGAGAGTTAGAGAGAGAGATAGAGAGGAGAGAGAGAGAGAGAGAGAGAAGAGAGAGAGAGAGCGAGAGAGAGAGAGAGAGAGAGAGAGAGAGAGAGAGAAAGAGAGAAAGAGAGAAAGAGAGAGACAGGACAGTTTCCTGGACCCGCCAATTCTATAGGAGTAGTTTTCAGTTACGCTATAAGGTGCGTGTCTAATTAATAAACTAATGAGTTTTGGAACTTTCTGCGAATTCGCTCGTCAAGTTCCGAAATGCTCTGCTTCTCTCCTCCCTTTGCAGCCTCCCGTTGCCCTCCCCCAATCTCTATAATTTTGCTTAAAACTAACGTAACCTCTCTTTTAGGATTTTTTACAAAATTAATTGTGGCATCTACCAGCGCGCATCTAGATTTTTCACACGAAACAGAAGAGTTATTTTCACATTTACGACCGGACTGGGATCCAAAAAGTTTCTAGTGGTGCGTTTTTTTATTCACCGGAATCCGCACCGGCGCGGCGCGATAAGCCGGAGCTTTTGGAGCTGCACCGAAGATGTATGGTGCATCGGTCTTCAACTCCCATGCACTGGAGCAATACCATCTAATTCCATACCTGGTCACAGGGGTTTGAGGTTATGTAGCTAGGTTGTCTACTTTTACATTGGCTCTTATGGGAGGTAGTGGATTTTTTGCAGTTTTCGACATTTTTCGGTCATTTGGAGGCCGAATTGACGCAAATGACCCTCTAAGTGAATTACTCCCCTTAATGTCCTTAACATTTTTCAAAAAAAAATTTTTTTTTTTGAAAAATGTTCAGGACATCAAGGGGAGTATTTTACTAAGAGGGTCATTAAACTGAATTCGGCCTCCAAATGACCGAAAAATGTCGAAAACTGCAAAAATCCACTATCTCCCATAAGAGCCAATGTAAAAGTAGACAACCTAGTTACATAACCTCAAACCCCCTGTGACCAGGTATGGAATTAGATGGTATTGACTGGAGCTTGCACCGGAGCAGCACCCGGTGCGTTGCACCGCTACTAAAAAAAACACTGTGGTGCGATCTGGTTCTGGGGCACCGGAATAAAAAAACATTAAGGTGCAGTGGAGCTGCACCGGTGAGTGGAAAAAAAAAAAACAAAAAAACAAAAAAAAAAACAAAAACAAAAACAAACGCACCATATCTGAAATGAGACTTGGCTGGCCTTTTTCTCATATTTTCTCTCACCAATCACCGGTCCATTTGTGCATGTGTGCGTGTACCGTGACTAGTTTTGGTTCGTCTTGCCATACAGTTGTCTTTAATTCTTAGCTTACGATTCATTTTCTACGTTGAACTTTCAGATTCATATCATGAAAGGGGTTCTGGGTTCATTATACGGATAACAGGATAAGTCGACATATAGTATCTACCAAATCTGGAAACTACTTGTGAGAAGAAGAACTGGACTTACAGTTACAGAACATGTACTATAAGACACCCAGAAATAATTAGCCTGTAGTAATTAATAGAAGGGTGAGTAAAATGTTTGAAAAGGCAGGAGGTGTCAAGTACAAGTAGTATATAAAACAAATCATTCAAGTTGTTGATTGTGATAGATGTGTAAACATGGAGGAACTAGCTCAGGATATGAAATGATAGAGAAATGAACCAAACCGTCCGATACCGAGTGATAACAGTGTATCGAAGATGGAAGCTATTTTTAGGGAGTAAGTAATGGACACTGATTTGGCCGATTCGATTTCTTAGAAATTCAATGATTACTATATCAAAAGTAGGAATCTTGGAGAACTCCCTCACTGTAGCAATAGATCGCACATTCTTTCAGAAGATACGTAGCAGAGTTGGGCAAATGGGGGTGGTAATCGTAATCGCCGTTTTTCAGTGGCGGCTCGTGCAATTTGGCAACCATGCTTTTTTGCCATTTAGACCTATGCAAAAGTATCGATATATTGGGGGTGCAATTGCACCTCCTCAAGATCGATTGTTTTACATAGGTTTAAATGGAGAAATTGCATTGTTGTCACATTGCACGAGCCGCCTCTGCCGTTTTTTCGGAGGTCGATTTTATGCTAATCGGGACTGATTCTTACAAGCCATTTTAGTTGCAGCAAAATTAGATCGAATCGATAAGACCCTTAAGTTTACTATTTATCTCTGAAGAATACGTTTAATTACCATCCAAAGGTTTGACGATTACCGATTACCCAGTAATCGTGTAATCGATTACACTCCCGTTTGCCCAACTCTGCTACGTAGGTATATCGAAGGAGTTCACGTAAAAAAAAGTTTCATGAAATTGCTAAGTCTTATTTTAGGAAGACCGCAACGGCGTAACTCGGACTTTCACTTATTAAGTTTACGAGGGTACCTTCTTTTTTACTCGAAGCTCGAAGCAATAACCAAGCGTTTACTTCTTGTGCAATAAGCATCTCATGAAACTGCAGCTAATAGAAACGAAGCAGTGCTCACTCAGTTACTTTGATTGATTCTCAAATTTATAACGAAGACTCCGTGCGTCTACTTAAGGTGTTGACTAGACGTGGTTATTAGACTAATTGACCAGATGTATTAGGCCAATAAATTGTCCCACCTGTTCATTCACCCACGAAATAATATTACGCAGTTTCCTCGCCCCTCTGTAATTGAAGATGACGGTGGCTGAGAAGGGGGAGGCTGAAACGAGTGGGATGGTAGCAGTATCTTGTTGTTTCCGATGCTATTCAGGGTTGCCATATCTTATCAAACATTTTGATTTGCTTATTAATAAGTGCTTTTGCTGTCAAAAGCAAATTCCGGAGGTAAATTGAGACCCAGCACATATACTATGCTTCCCACGTTCTGAAAGTAAGAGAAGTAACATGAGTTTAGTTTTGTTCGGGGGCTCAACAAAACAATAACCAATAGTCGCCTAAAGCACATTTATCATTCCGTTCGGGTGAAGATTTGAGATTCGGAACTTTTCGGGGGGACAACGATCGCCAAAGTTAACAAAACCATTTATATAAGGCCTTCGCACACGCTCAAAAGGATTTGATCAAACTGCAGGATTGCCAACCTGGCCCTTCCAAAATTCAACCGTAACAAGTCACATCAAGAACTGTGTTATTCCCACCCCCCCCCATTTTTCAAGCCGAATTTCAACAATATCGGTCCTTGTTAGACGGAGAAATGAAGCATTGACATTTTGGAAAAATATTAGGATGTTTCACGTGGTAAAACGCCCCTACCTACTTACAGCCTATTATTTTGCCAAGCTTTCGATGCTTGCTTTCTCCGTCAATCTAGGAGCAATGTTGTTGAAATTTGATTTAAAAAATTGAGTAAAAAATTACGCAGCTCTTATTGAGACGCCTTTTTCAATTGATGCTTTCATTAAAAAAATTATAAGCCTTAAAGTCAACTTCTGAAAAAGTGACTGGTGGCGCTATCTGTTGAGCCACAATCTCAATTTAAACAGGCGAGGAATCGCACCTTAAACATGGGTAAAACATTCAAATCTGGATTAGACTGACAGCCTCCTCAAGAATCGATTATTTTATATGTATTGAAATATTAAAAAGAAAAATCACTGTTGCCAAATTGCACGAGTCGCCACTGGTTCACAACACTGACCCAACCATAATTTTCCATTAAGCATCGATCATTTTTGCATCGATCTAAAATACCCGAATTATTGATCCTTGTGCACTTAACTGTGCAGCAGGCTGATTATGAACGGATCCTAATGCTATCGAGTCGATGAGTGCGTGTTATCTTATGGGTGGTGCCATTCCGAAAGGTTTCATTCCGATAGAAACTGGAATTTCGATAAAAATCATCCGGTTTCATTTCCTCTGTGGGAATTCGCCGATGACTCCCGAGCTATTGGATAATTTCTGGAGTTATGGGAGGGTTTCTATTGGAATGGCACCTATCAGAATGGCACCACCCATAAGATAACACGCACTCGACCATCGACTCGATAGCATTACGGTACGACCGTTCATAATCAGCATGCAGCGTTTTATCGTCCTTTCTGAGGATGTTGAGGATGTGGAAAAAAACAGCAGCGTAGCGACATGCGACATGGCGCATATCGATGGCGGTTGCAGTAGGAGTAGGACTTTTCTCGCAATTTCCATGACAGGCGTATCAATTTTCGTCATCACTCTCGCTGCCGTGAATGGGAGCCATGTTGTCAGATGTGAGGAAACTCTCTGTGTCAACCAATCATTAATTGTTCCAATAGTCTGATATCGCATCTTGCTTGTGCTGAATCTGACAACTTTCGGGAACAGAACAGGGAACAGGACGTTGAATCATCGTTCATTTTCCGTTTGTTCGTTTCCAGGCAATAATTCCGATTTTGAGAAATGCTACAAAGCGTACCGAGATATTCTGACTCTTGGTGGTTTTAATGAGATCTATTGTTGGAGAGCTTGAACTGAACTTCCTATGTGATTTAGACGGTTTTA
Organism: Trialeurodes vaporariorum; assembly: GCA_011764245.1. NCBI lineage: Eukaryota > Metazoa > Arthropoda > Insecta > Hemiptera > Aleyrodidae > Trialeurodes > Trialeurodes vaporariorum. Next base: position 45,822,487 of record VMOF01000320.1, read on the forward strand.
TTTTATCTATTGTAAAAAATAGGTTTGAGAAGTCCTTATTAATGGTCGGTAATCCACCAACTAAAGTTTTTGATAAGCGTCGCAAAACTTTTGATCTGGACTTGGAGAAAATACGAACCCCATGACCTAGAATTCTGATATCTAGATCCATGGGTTAACGGAGCTTCGTCTGGTTTTTCTTGCCCTTAAAAATGTTTTGTAGGTACAAGAATTCATGTCCACGTTTGTTTTGTCTGGCAATTTTCGTCCTCAAGTTTTTCGTCCAGTTGAAAAAGTATTACCTTTGTTTTATTCGTCCTGTAAACAGTTGTCCATTCTTTGAATGTCCAAGCGGTTCTCTCCTGAAGGACTTTATTTATTACTAAAAGAAAAAAAGGTTTTGTCAGTTCCCCTCAAATTTGAAATGTTTCAAACTTTTCCTCAAAAGAAAGGGAAATTATTGTTATAATATTTCAGTTTTGGGACTAAATTTGACGGGACAGCGGACAAAAATAGCTTAGGACGAGGATAGATGGACGAAAAGAAAAAGACGAAATCTCCTGAAACCGATCCATGCATGGATGCAATCACAAAAATCCGCCAATTACTTTTTCACGTGGAAGTGGGCATTTAATGATCGGTGCGCAGCTTGTATCATTTTCCAAGTATCCGCAAATTATAAGAGGCGATAGCCATGTTTGTTGCCTTGATAAGAAATAAATCAGTGCCATGACTGATGATGATCCCCGACAACATCGATGATCGTCAAAGGCTTGCGTGCCGCTAAACTATGATGGATGGCGCACACGCGCACAGTGCTGCAAGATTTGGTGAAAAATAAACAAATTTCCTACAAGAATTATTGTCAAATGTGAATTGTTTTACCGAATCTGGCAGCATTGTTAGCGGTATCAATTACCAACTTTAATGTTCACTCGGAAGCTACTTTGATGATCTGATTTGATCATCTGAAGAGGACTTTTGGTTTGTGCCAGTCGTTGACTGGTGACCGATGGCTGTTGAAGATTTTGAGCTCATAAGACCTCCGTACACGTTCAAAGGTGTTTGGTCAAACTGCAGAGCTGCCAACTTGACACTTCCAAAGTTCCAACAGAAACTTGACTAAGTTCGTTGTTTGATGTTTGATGTGGGCTTTTAGTGACGAGTCTGATGATCACGGAATGCCCTTGTTTGAAGCATCAAACAGCTCTTGTTGGACGAGCACCAATGCATACTTAACGTGCGATGGTTGGAATAATTGAAGATTAGTGGTGAATTTCGGTCCATCGATCGCTCTATTGGATCAAACTGTTTCGAGCGTGTACTAAAAGACGGAAACCTTTTGAGGACCCACTTTGTTCGTCCGAAGAGGTATTTTTGCACCGGTCCTGCGAGTGGTTCGTTGTCTAGTAACCGATGGTTGTTGAGGAACTTGAACTTGGGTCAGTGCTGATTCATCCCAAAAATTGTTTGGACCGAAATGTATTTAATGAGCAATGATGCTCCTGTACAGTGTAAGTACATATACCTATAGCAGTATTAGACATCAAACGTTCCGACCTCAAACAAGTCTATAATGTGCCAGCCTAGCTGCATGGCCAGACCAAGCTCGTTCATTTGCTCTCATTGCGTAACTGACCCGCGTATTTTATTTATTTTTTTCCTAAAACGCGTGCGGTGTGCGGTACAGTGCATTTATTCAGAGAACTCAATTTCTACTGCTCTCATCTCTATACCGTGGCAGATTGACCTCTGGCGAAACCGAAACATTTCGGATGAAGTATTTTCCCCCATTCCCTGTCCAGGCGTGGTTGTCGTTGTCGGTTCGTTCAAGTGGTCATCGTCATTACCTACGTACTCCTCCCCCCTCCCCCTCCCCCCTCCACCCCCTCTTCCCCCCACTCCTTCCGGACTGCCCGTAACTTCACAGCTTCACTCTCTGACGCAGTATACACTATTATACATAGGATCCCGCAACGCGTCATCTCGATTGGTGGCCCCTTTCCGCGTAGCGCGTTTCCATCATCCGTTTTCCGCTCTTCTCTTTTGTGTTACCGGCCACTGTTTGCACTGTTTGCAGTCCGGTTCCGTTCCGCTTTCCCTCCGTTCCCAACGTTCAGCCCGCAAGGTGTTGCCGAGGTGTGCGGATGAGTTTTTTGCTTTTAATTGTTTTTTTTTTTTTTTTGTTTTTTTTTTTTTTTTTTAAGTCTTCCTCACGGAAAAAAAACTACGGTGAAAATAACCATACGGATGCCTGATTTTGGCACCTGCTATATGTCATGGTAATGTTAACCAGAAGTATACTATGTTTTGACTAGGTACTAGGTGATGTCACCTGATTGCATGTCGAATTTACTCAAAGTGTCGGTAAATGTACCATACTTCTGGTCAAGTTTACCATAACATCTAGCAGGTGCCAAAATCAGGTATCCGTATGGTTATTTTCACTAATCTTTTTTTTCCGTGCTCGGTTACGAGCGGAGCCTTCTTTCAAAGATATTACAGTGCAAGGGAAATAGGTCGGCTGGGGGTACATCACAAGTCTGCAATAACTGAAGGATACCACCTTGTAGCTTCGTGACACAGTGCTAATGTATACCTTTATGCGTGTATCACAAAAGTATACTTCCCAGGTTGTATCTGCCCTTGAAATCGAATCTCGTTTCTTGGAAATATTTGCGTTTTTCGGGTTTCCTGGACGTGAATTCACACTATGAAAAAATAGGTTGGGCTGTTTCCCCACAGCTAACGTCCTATATTGCATCGGCAATGGTTTGGGAAAATATTGTTAACTTTGGGAAAACTTTGTACCGAAAGTTGCGGGGGAATCTTCGACAACTTTGGAGTCTTCAACGTTCGGTCGCTTTAAATATCCCAGAAGTTGGCGACATTTCCCCGAAAGTTGACAATTTCCCCACATTATTTTCAGTGCAACGTAGGACGTAAATTTTGGGGGAATAGCTCCATTTCCCCCCCGGGAGTGATCTTCATTGAGCCTCTCGTTTGACACTCCGGAAGTTTTTTTTTTTTTTTTTCTTTCTTTCTTTTTTTTCGGGAGTACAGGTATTCTTTCAAATTAGGTTTAAACGAACCGGTGGCAAAATTTGGAACTAAATGCTGTGAAATCATCGTACACCTTTAAACACATTCAAGTTGCTCGTATTGAAAGTATAAAAATAATCCGTCATCTAATTGCCTTTCTATCGCTCAATATGAGCTCTGATGCAGCATGTAGTGCTGCAGCGTCGATCAATCGAGCTAGTTGTAAACTTTCGAGTATCTAACCCTCCCCCTCCTCCCATCCCACTCCTCCTCCCTCCTCCCCTCCCCCTCTTCACCCTCATCCCCTCCCCTCCCTCCTCCCCCCGCGATCAAATCATACCCTCCCTCCTCGCGCTTTCAGAAACGTAACACGAGATTCCAAATCAATTTGCCATCTTGCCAGAAATCGCTTTCCGCTTTTTTTCATCCCCTCTCGCGCGAAAAAGCTCGCGACTCGGGGCGTGTGAAAAGTTGCAGGTATATACAAAACGCTGAACAAACTTCTTGAACCAAGCAGGAAAAGCGTGGGAGAACGGAAGGGGGGGAATTTTACGGCGGGTTGCGTGGGAAGGGGGTAGGATGAATGGGTGGGAGGGGGGGGGGGGTTAAATGAAAACGTAACGTTGCTCACGTGCAATCTTCGCCGTTAAAGAGGCTCGCTTGATTGACGGCTCGCTAATTGCATTCGGGTTTACCTACTCCCCCTCCCTCCACCTCCCTGGAAAACAAAAGGGGAAATAAATAAATACGTGAGCTTTTTGCTGCCGTGAGTGGGAGTTTCGAGCATGGGAGGCTGGGGGTAGTGGATTTTCCTCTCCACCTCTCCGGGTTTGGCCTGAGGGGGGAAGTGGGGGGGGGGGGTTGCATTTTCTTGCACTCAAGGTAAGAGGATAGGGAGGGTTGGAAGCAAGGGTTCCGTGTGTTATCTGCCAAGGAAGATAAAATAATTATATAAGATAAATATGGGCACACGCACGCACTTGCGGATTCAGGAAATTTTCCTTCTCCTTCTCTCTCTTTCCATTCGAATACATGTGTTAGAAAAGGATAGAAGAGGGGGCGAAAATCACTCGATTGCCCCTGATCTGTCCTTTTACTCTCTTTTTCTAACACACGCACTTTTATGGGAAGAGAGGGAGAAGGACGCATCGCGCACGCTCGCCGAACGCTCGCCGCGCCGCACGCTTTAATAACCGTTTTCCCGCGCGACAAACCCATCACGCGCCCACGCTCGCCTGCTTTTGTTATTACGCTGCACTGAATCTGGATTGGGGGAGGGGGAGCCCATGTAACCGTAACCCTCCTCCCCCTTCCTCGCAAACTTGACGCCACCGAAAGCTTTCTTCCGCACGTCAAGATTTCAAATCTTCATCGCGCTGCGAATGGATCCTGCAGACATCCATCAAACTAAAAGCTCTTAATTTCTGCACCGCGCCGTCGATTTTGTTTTTCTTTTCTTTTTTTCTCAAGCGGCTCCCTGAAGTGAGCGATTATCGCAGGGCGGTTGTCATTGGATAAAGGAACACTCGAGCGCTTTTAGTATATAGGAGGGAAAGAAAAGAGTTGTGTCATTTTTTACTCTTTCTCCACTCTGAAGCATCCCGCGCACCTCAGATATAGACTGTTTTAGTCTGACGTGAAGGGGGGGGGGAATTCAAACGAATGTTCCATCTCACTCACTCTCACACGTAATGGTCTCTCTTTCATTGGCGGATCCAGCAATCTGACAACATTGTATTCTCCCCATTTGATTGCATGAGAAATAATCGATTTTTCATGGTGCTGGAGCCCCTCCAAGAATCGATTGTTAATCATACATTCAAATGAGAGGAATGCGCCGTAGCCAGATTGCTGGATCCGCCTATGCTCTCTTTGGGAATCGGATCCAAATTTTCAAATGCAAATGCATACTATTACAAACGAACGCGGTTTTCGCAGGTGTTATATGTATATCCCACCAATAGATTCCGCACGTGTACCTTAAAATACGTGTACTATTAAACACAAAAGTTTTGGTATTCGAGATAAGAGGCGAATCGTCGTGCAATCAAAGCAACATTCTGTGCTCCGTGTGTATTCTTGACTGTAGTGGCGTAGCGTGCTATTTGGCAACGTAGTATTTTGTCCATTTAAACCCATGTAAATGGTCGAATGCGAAGGTGCTCATGGAATACCCACTTGTTCGATCTTTTTCATGGGTTCGAATTGACTAACTGCAACGTTGCCAAATTGCACGCTACGCCATTGTTTGACTGTCGAAACTTTTGCGTTTTTGCGTTTTAATTTTAGATAAAGTACCCTTTTATGTTTGCACCACAAACGTTTTGCATCCCAAATAAAAAAAAAAAAAAAAAAAAAAAAAAAAAAAAAAAAAAAAAAAAAACATTACTTTGAGACAGAGTTGGGCAACCGAATAATCAGAAATAATGAAATGACTCCGGCAACACTGAAAACTGGGTTTGGTACCTGAGTTGAGGAAAGGGAAACACACGGAAGGTATAGGTCAATTGTAGAATTATTCGTCGAATAATTCGATTGACTCGGCGTTGCCAGACACACCGATAGTAATCTCCGAATAATTTTTTGCCCAACTCTGCTTTGAGACAAGTGCTGTCTTTATCGCTTACAAATAAGTGAGGAATGAGCCTTCAAATTTACTTTAATTTTGAAAACCAAATGCATCAATGTTTTTTTTTTCCCCCGGACAATATGTATAGGTGATACACTTTTGTTTTGGGGTGCAGAACGTACGACCGTACGTGGTGCAGCCATACATATATCACGGGTGGTCCATCCGAAATCTGAGCTGAGATTTTTCAGAGAGGAGTGAGATTAAGACGACTTATTAATGACCTCATTGTTATTATTGCAGTATTTTACATCCGCTGTTGACCGCAGAAGTGGGGGAGGTGCACCATGGCCCATGGCCATCATGGACGGATGCAAGAATTTGTTTTTCTCTCTCTCTCCTTCTATTTGAACACATGTGTTAAAAAAGGATAGCAAAGAGGTCTATCGCGTGACTTTCACCCCTATCTCCGTCCTTTTCTAACACACACGTTTAAATGGAAGAGGAGAGAGAAAGACAAATTCCTGTATCCATGCACCCATGGCATGCACTGCGCGCGGGTCACAAGCCACGCTACAGCATGGACCGAGAAAGCACAAGAAACTCAAGAGACCCGGCAATCCTGCTTTTCCTCACACGGACCACCCTGCAATAATAATCTATAGCGCAACCGTGTGTAATGTATCCAATGTATGTACTTACTCTCGTGTTAAACGCTACGCACAATACGTGCACAATATATAATAGAAGGGAGCGGATGCCGGAAATGGAGACATGCTCCGAGCTTTGATTATCAATTTGGAAATGTATCCAACACCCTCCATCCCTTCTCTCCCTCCCCGCTAATCTGGTCCACTCTATCATGACCATATCCACCATTCCCTGCGTTTGTTTTGCCACCCCCACCCCCCACCCCCATAATCAACTCGTCTTTGTGAAGAATCGCCGATGCAATGGTGTGCAATGTGCATAGTTGTCGTGTTTCGGGGAATCCGGATCCATCAGTCATTGTCGATCATTCACTCTTTTGCAAGTTAATGACAATTTTTTCCCATTCAAAAGTTAAAAACTGTAAGCAAATCATGCACGAAATTTCCTCTAAACTAGGTCCATTTTAGTTCTTCTGAATTTTTTACGAAGTGTAATGTGTGTGGAACAGACTTCAGTGGCGTAGCGTGCAATTTGGCAACCTTGTATTTTGTCCTTTTGAACACACGTAAAAAGCCAAATGCGAAGGAGTTTATTGAACACCCAAATAGTTCGATCTTTTTTATGGGTTTAAATGAAACTGCAGCGTTGCCAAGGTTCACGCTTCACTGACATAGTTATGTATATGTACTTTTTGTAAAGACTGTGTGTATTTTCTTTCAACACGAATAAATAGAATAAATAGTTCGATCTTTTTTATGGGTTTAAATGAAAATGCAGCGTCGCCAAAGTTCACGCTGCACTGACATATAGTTATGTATATGTACTTTTTGTAAAGGCTGTGTGTATTTTCTTTTAACACGAATAAATAGAATAAATAGTTCGATCTTTTTTATGGGTTTAAATGAAACTGCAGCGTTGCCAAAGTTCACGCTGCTCTGACATAGTTATGTATATGTACTTTTTGTGAAGGCTGTGTGTATTTTCTTTTAACACGAAACACCGTCAAGGCGTTTCAAAATAAAAAAACAAAATAAAACAAAGGAACAAAGAAACAATATCTAAGGTAACTCGCTTTTGAAGCTTATACTGAAACTTGAAACTTATCAAACTCTGAAACATTTCCGAACATCGAGTGTTTTTAAAGTTTTTAATGTCCTCCGTGCCGCGTCGTTTTTGTTGAAGTAGCGCAGGCTGAAAAGGCACCACAAGTCGCAGGGCGCATTGCCACTCCCCGTTTCCTTGCTAATTATTATTTTAACCTTCGCTAATTCAGAAGCTTACGCCCCAGGTCATGAATGTAACCCGTGAAACTCTCAATAGCGCCTCGATAAAGTATGTATATTCCCGTGTAGCTCTTCTTTCTGCTTCGGCACTCTATCCAAAGAGAAATTTAAATTGGATTTCCGTCGTTGAAGTTAGTCTTGGAAGAAACTGAACTTTATAAACTCGAGGGAACTTTCGTAGATCTGGAGCTAGTCTGACTATAATATGGGTGATTGCAGAGTGCAGCTTCAAGTATACATATAGAAGAACACGATTCGGACTCCTCAGTATTTCGTTTGAAAAAAAAAAACAACTCGAGTTTGTCTATTTTTTCACCCCCCCCCCCCCCCCCCCTTCACCACTCCCCGAGGGATTGCTCAGGGGTCTGTTATTTTTTGTTTTGTTTTTTTGCTTTGTTTCTATTTTGTTTTTTTTATTTTCAAGCTTGATTGGAGAAGGGGTATGATTTCAGATCTGCACTCCGGTGATCAGTTTTATAGTGATATCAATGGGGCTCTTTCAAACTTTTGCTGCCTTTGTGCTTTTTTTGTGTGCTTTTGTGCCTAATGTTCTTACGTACTCAAGTATTTTCAAATGCAACTTGATGTTATTTTCACAGAGCCTGAAACTCTCACAAGTCAAAAAAATTATTTTAAGTCAATAGATTTTTCATTTTTTTTTTCTTCTTCTTTTTTTGGTAATCAGTGCCACTCCCGCGCCGTAGCTGTTGAAAATACGAATCAAATGACGGTTTGAAACTTCATCGATGTACCGGTGAAGTTCTCCGATGAATTCTAGAACTCCCCCATACTTTTTACCACGAGCCCTTCTTTTTTGAAACCGCCAGGTATATTCTGTCTATCCATCGGTCAAATCTATGTGTAGCCAAAACCTTTAAGGTGGATCCTCAGCGATTCGTTCCATATTCTGCCACCACAAAAAGATACGTTCTTTAAATGGAAAAAAAGAATGGTAAACGCAAATAAATGGGAAAAAGGGCTTCAATGGCGCCTCGGAAGCAAACTAAGAGACCTTTTTTTTTCAAAAAGTATGCTGAAATGTTACGAAATAAGCGTGAAACAATTGAATTTTCGGAAACCTCCCTATATCGGCCACTATATCATGGCGTGTATGGAAATTTCCGAAATTCCATAGTTTTACGCTTATTTCGTAACATTTTAGCATACTGTTGGTAATAAAGTGTTCCTTAGATTGCTGCCGAGGCGCCATCGAAGCTCTTTTTTCCATTTATTTGCGTTTACCATTATTTTTTTCCATCTCGCGATGTGGTGGCAGAATATGGAACTAATCGTTGAGGATCCACCCTAACCGTTTGCAAAGCAAGTAAGTTACGATGTTAGCCTACGGATCCAGGCGCCCGCGCTGCCTAGTTTCAGGGTCGGAAACCGTCGGGAAGAGAAAGTTCGCACTTTTGCAACGACATGTGTTCCCTTTCTCAACTGTAACCCTACTTTTATTTTCTACCCTAATGTACGCGTTTCATCCCCCCTCCCCTCCCCACCCACTCTTCTCACCATTCCCCAAAGCCTTTTACACAGAAACTGATTTATCGCGGCTCAGTTTCTTAAAGGTCCCTCCCTTGATTCTATTCTTTCACCCTCCTTGTCGCCACTATTGTTAAATGTAATCCCGGACTTTGATTTCCCCCTCTTCATGCGTAGAAATCTAATTTCCTAATAGCTCTGACTTCTGTCCAAGATCTCTCTTCCATGGTCCCTCGAGGGCTTTCCGTCACAAGTGTCGATTGTTGCAATTTCTCACGCTACGCAAGATTCAGATTTTGTTTCGAGCTGTATTTTATTTTTTTTTCTTCTTCTTCTTCTTGGAGGGGAAAGTTAAGGATTGCAAGTTGAGTCTATAAAATTTTTTTTTACTGCTGATTGATACATTTTTGTTTTGTTTGTGGACGGGAGTGTTATCTTAACCCTTTAAAGACCAAACCGGAACATATCCGTCTACTTAACTCTGTATCACATGGTTTTAATTAATCATTTTTCAAAATAATAGGACGCTGAATCGTGATCAATCAGTGCATTTTTGAGCGCCTTCCATTATTGATTTAGGCAAAAATAAGTACACCAGAGTATACTTATTTGTATTTACTCGCTTGATTTGATTGAACGCGCGGTTATAGTTAGCATATTAAACGTTAGCGTACTCAAAGGGTTAAATCGTGTATTTATTGAACGTGGTTTCAGCTTTGAAGTGTGAATTTGTAAAATTAACTTATTATTCGTCAAAAGAACTGCCAGTCATTATTAAACATCCCTTGTATACTTATTTGAGTAAGAAATAAAGTGCATTTTGTAATAAACACTTTCCTTCTTTACCTGGAATCTTTATTTGGTATGCGTCTGGAAGTTTTTATCCCGGTATTGTCTTTAATTTCAATTACTTTTAGCTTTCAAGAAAAAGAATCAGCCATTTCATGTTTTTATCGACACGGAAGTCGGAAAGCTTCCTGTCAATCTCCCCCTTCTCCTCCCCGCAACTTTCATTTCTCGCCAATCGATGCCCTCAGAGTAAGTTAAAAACTTTGACAGCGCTTCGCTCATATACCTCGTGCAGCTTTCGCTTGACACAGGCTTCCTTCCAAGGATTTTTTTCTCTAGTGTGCTTTCAACGCAATTGTCAATACTTCCCTGGAAATCAATATAGAAAAAATTTCCCCTTGTGCCCTTTCATGAAACGTTTGCAGCTAACACATAGACATAATTTGGCAGTCACAATTAAAAGGGTCTGAAATTTATTGTTTTTTTGTTTGTTTTTGTTTAAAAAAAAAAAAAAAAAAAAAAAAATGAAATTAGTTACGTGCCTTAGGTTTTTTCCCCTCAAGTGTCCCATTTTTGGAGGTGCACTCGTGTAAATTTGCAGAAATTATTGTGCGTTGTGACGTCACAGCGAGGAATTCCCTATTTGATAAAAATTAATGTATTTTGGGCCAAAATCGCATCAGAATTATGGGAATTTTGGGCAGGGTTGCAAATGATCGATTCGCCTCATCAAACCTCACAACTCTCATGCTACGCCTTTTTTTTCTTAGCCACCAATTTCTTATCAGACCCATCGATTTCGGAAGTCTGACGGATCGTGTTATTTTTACGCTGTTGCACGGTCTAGGCGCGAGGAGAGGGCAGCGACGCGACGCGACGCGGCTGCGGTAGCAGCGTGTCGAAAGAACATTAAGGCCTCGAGAACTCAAATTAAGATAAACGCGCCTTGTCTATCGATTCACGCAACACGCAACGCCCCCCCCCCCCCCCCCAATGAATCCAAATCCGCACCCTTCCGAACCGTTTCCTCGAACTATGTCGATTAATTCATCGTGTTATTGACCCCTCACCCACATTCGTTAAATTAGGCGTGTAAAACAATGCACCGTTTTTGAAGGAGAAAGTAACTAAGGAAGCTTCGCTATTTAGGTTCAACGAAAGTTTGTTAGGTTCAGGGTTCACGCTCATCGCAGAAGTCCCTTCTTATTTTTATCAGTATTTTAGAGACAAATAAAGCATGTCCGTAAAGTTATCGTTATTTTGTCTGGTTTTCAGCTTTTCACACAGGTTTTGACACTTTCATTCATCAATATATAAAGCTTGCAACCGTGTCATTAATATATGTGGAAGAATAATTCTCAGCTTCTGAAATTTCCATTAACAATCTCTATCACTAATCCTCAGCGGCGGCTCGTGCAATGTGGCAACAACGTATTCTCTCCATTCAAACCTAAGTAAAAGAATCGATCTTCAGGAGGTGCAACTGCACCCCAAGATATCGATACTTTTGCATAGGTTTAAATGGCAAAAAAGCATGGTTGCCAAATTGCACGAGCCGCCACTGCTAATCTTAGAATGCTAGATGGTATCGGCATCGATGCAATCTCAGCCGATGAATGGAGGAACGAAAGCCTTGTTATTTTAACAATCGACAATAATTCAGGCGGTCGCTGAAAGAAGGGCCTATAAAACTACAGGTTTGCTACTCTGAAGAGATCCTTATGTTACTATGATGGTATAATCTGTGGGAAGAGTTTACCTGATGTTTCATGCGGGTCGTTTTTCCGTAGATAGCTTCGATTGACGCGAAGCGACGGTTATTCGCGGGATTTTTGCGTCTTATATGTATACTCACTACACAGACAGACGACGGACGTTGTGACGCGTGATCTACGCCGCACCGTAGAGCGAAATTTGCGGAAATTCCTAGACATATTAATTTCCCGGGTAAAAATCACGATTGTGAACAGTAGATCGACGAGCTATACATTTATCTAGAGTGGCAGTTTAATGGGTGACCTGTGTAACCACCATGAAGGATTTTTAGGTTAGGTTTAAGGTGTATTTTCGTCCATTTATTCCCATGTCATTTGGTTCTGCGCACTGTGGGTCGGAACATGCTTCGATCCACTGTACTAAAATACATGGGAATTAATCAAGGTACTTATATTTAACAGGTATGCTCGACTCGCTCATCCTCAGTGACGCGCAGTTTAAATCACTATAGCCAAAATGGCCGACAAAAGAAGAAAACTTATACTCTTTCCTGAAAACATCGGGCTGTTTTCTGCTTTCCTGGAGAGGGAAGCCCGATGTTTTCTGGAAAGAGTATAAGTTGTCTTCTTATGTCGGCCAGCTTGGCTATAGTGATTTGAACTGCGCGCCACTGAGGATGACATTGGAAGCGAGTCGAGCATACCTGTTAAATATAAGTACCCTTGGAATTAATAGACAAAATTACACTTAACTTAACCTAAAATATACTTTGAATCTAACCTAAAAATCCTCCATGATGGTTGCACAGGTTATAGTGCCGCATTATATCGCCACTAGAATGATAAATGTATAGCTCATTCCTGGCCAAAAAATATAAAAAAAAAATGGGCGTTTAACGTCCGGAGGACGTCCGAAAGAAATTTTGTAAAATACTAGAATTAATCTGAAACGCCTTCTTTTGAACTTAATAGGTGATCAGCGGAAAACAAATAATGGGGCAGTTGCAAGGGTCTGAAATGTTGTGTTTTTGATCAAGAAAATAAAAGTGCTTGATGAGCTGAGGACAAAGATACTTTTGGTTTCTATTTAAGTCCCATTGCTCCGAAGATGAGATTTTGGCCCAAAATACATTATTTTAAATGGGGATTCCGCGTAGTGACGTCACTACACATACGATTTTGTACAACTTTACACGTGTGTATCTCCAAAACCGTGACACTTAGGAAAAAACCAAAGGCACCATTGTTTTCAGCTCATCAAAAACTATCAGTTTCTTTATAAAAAACACAAAATTGCAGACCCTTGCAACTGCCCCATTGCGTCCGAATCACATTTTTTTTCGCCGGGTTGTAGTAAACAGCAAAGATAACTTTAAACTTTGTGCAATAATTCATTTTAGAGCTTAATTTAAATGAGTCAAATTAACATGGTTTTTGTAAGAAAAGTTGGTCATGTTTTTAAAACAAAAAACAACAACTTTTTTTTGTCAGAAAAATCCACGGTTCGATCCAGTGTGTGGCGAATATTTTACGAGTCGTCGCGACGCTTACTCTTTGATTAAAATATGTGTGGACGTCGCGTCGTGTTTATGTGTGTGCGTGTGTGTGCGTGTGTCTATGTATCCAACTTTGTGCGTAAGGGTGTTTAGCTTTATGCGGCTTCCGAGAATTTTATTCCACGGTATATATTGTCATCGTGTTCGTACAGAAGCCGTAGTTTTGCATAATCTCTGACCACGCTCTTCGGCCAGAGCCGGATTCAGGGATTCGCCTTTTTCTCTCTCTTCCGTTCCTTTGAACACGTGTGTTAGACAATGACAGAAGGAGGGGCCATCACGTGACTTTTGCCCGTTTCTCTTTCCTTCACTAACTCGTCCCTTCAAGTGAGAAGGAGAGAGAGAGGAAGGAAAATTCTCGGATCCGCCTTTGTTCTCGGCCAGTGGCATTGGAGCACCGCACATTGGATCGCAACATAGATTTTTTTCGGATTTGGAAAAATTGTGGTTTTTTGCTTTAAAACCAGGTTAGTGTGGATATTTTCTTACGGAAACCATTTGTCAATTGACTCATTTCAAAGCTCTGAAATGGATGACGCACGTTTTTTAATTATCTTTCTATTTACTACTATTATAATCTTTATTTTTATTCGTAAAATTATGTCTGGGAAATTCCATGTTTCCATCTACTGCGCGCTGCTGATCAAAGTTGCGTCGTCGAATTGTATCCATACAAACAAACATAGGCATCCGACACCGCGTGATGACATCAGTCGCGCGCGTTACAGAGCGAGCACGCATCAGAAGCGTGTCTAGGGATTTGTCTTCCTCTCTCTTTCTCTCTCTCCCCCCTCTCTCTCTCTCTTTCTCTTTCTCTCTCTTCGCCCATTTTAACACATTTTTCAAAGAAGGACAGAGAAAGGGGCTAATCTTACATTGTAGCCCCTCTCCGTTTTTTTCAACTGCACACCTTTTTAAAAGGGTAATTATAGAGGGAAAAACAAACTATTTGTTACGCCGCAGCACAATCACCAGCTCCCCGGTCTGATGCATCCTAGAACGCTCTCATAAAGTTTGGAACGCTCAACGAATTTATCAGATATCAGATGACGTCATCACTAAAACGTGTTATTGTCATCTGCGCCGAAAAAACGGATCTATAAGTATTAATACTATTAGCACAACGATTTGTGCACCTAGTTAAGGGATGGAGCTATTTCCAGAATTATAGTGTTTGTAACACAATTCTTGAACTTTTTTGAAGAAATGCTGGTACTTTGACCGTATTCTGGTAGTAACACCAGAATTTTCTGTTCAAAGTACTAGACTCTCCAAGGTTTACTTATCGTTGTGCTTTTTATAATATTACTATAGAAGTTAGGACTTTTTTTTTTTTTCCAGTGTGATGAAATTCTGAATTGAGGAGTTAAAATGTAAGTACAATAAGGTATGCGCCTTTAGATGTTGAAAATATAGTGCATTGTTTCTTTGTCAAAATTAATTGTCATCAAATTTCATTGTTTCATTGTCCACAGAGATCAAAATTTTGAATTTTAATTTCTTTCTTAATGAGTAATTTTTTTTCTTGGAAAAACTACACAGGTAAATACATTCAGTTTTCTAGACTCTAAAAAAGAAGTTGCACTATCTTTGAAACGATTGATGGAGCGTACCTCATCACATTTCATCTCGGCAATGGGTCTGCTGTAATGTTATGTTTGCTGTAATGTTGTGTGTTGCTGGTACACGGAAAAAAAAAGATTAGTGAAATTAACCATACGATAGCTGATTTTGGCACCTGCTAGATGTTATGGTAAACTTGACCAGAAGTATGGTACATTTACCGACACTTTGAGTAAATTCGACATGCAATCAGGTGACATCACCTAGTACCTAGTCAAAACATAGTATACTTCTGGTTAACATTGCCATAACATCTAGCAGGTGCCAAAATCAGCTATCGTATGGTTAATTTCACCGTAGTTTTTTTTCCGTGTACATTAGTAAAATCGCGTGAAAATCACATTGAAAGTATCGTCGAGTTTCAAAATCCACTCACAAACTCAAAAAATGCGTTTATTCAAAATCTAAGATGACATTCAAATGAGCGGGTCACAATGGGGGAGTCCCTTCTTATAATCGCAACTTTCTAAGCTGAGAAAAGTGATTCGTCGTGGAGAAAGCTGCGATTAGATGGGACTCCATTGACCATTTTTGTGACCTATACTCATTCGACAGCCATATTGCTATTTTGTTAAACGCGTTTATTGAGTGTGTGAGTAAATTTTGAAACTTTTTGATGCTCGCATAACGTTATTTTCAAGCGATTTTACAAGTTTGCAACAGACCCATTGTTTTGTCTGGAGGCGGCCTTAACTCAAGGACTAATTTAGAGGCGTAAAGTATTGAGTATTGAGTAATATTGAGTATTTTTCAAAGGGTAAACGCTATCCTTCGCGGATAAGTTTTGTCAAGTGCAGAGCTGCCGTTTTGCGTATAATTAATGACATTTTTCTATTCACCGATGATTCCCCCGACTGAGAAAAGATTACGCAGTTCAGTTTACTCTATGACTGTACTGCACGAAAATACTCTGATCAGTAATCTCTCCTCAATCGGTGCAATCGCTGTTTAATAATTAAAATGTCCGCAAGTTTTTTCAAAGTCATCGACGACTTCACCGGTTGAGAAAAGATTGCAGATGTGAGTATTCTCGTTCATTATAGCCATACATTGAACTGAACTTTGTAATCTTTTTTCAACCGGTGAAATCGTCGGTGAATTGAAAAATATGTCATTAATTACACGCAAAACGGCAGCCCTGGGACCAAATAGTGTTACGGCTTGACGGTCCTCCGAAAGACGTTGGATGGTGCGCACGTAAGTATATTTGCGTGTAGTTTATACCCCCCGTAAGTGCTCACCGATCATCTGCGTGCGGGACCGTGAGGACGCAACACTATTTGGTCCCTGGCTGAAGTGATGAGTGCAAGGAGCGTGGAGCATGAGTTTTCACTTTCCCGTGCCAATGTCTCATCTTGCAGTGTTGTGAAAGGATATGTATAGCGACGACAACTACAGGAGAGATGAGCATCGGCGGGGGGGGGGGGTGCGCCGTTTGCGTGGATGCGGGACAGACGGGGGGCGTGGCGTCACGTGACCTGTGGGGAGGGAAGGGGGTGGCGAATATCGATTATTCTTAATTTGTTGCCAACACATATATCCATATCATCGGCACTTTCGCACGCTCGCATTCTCGTGTTACGAGCTTAACGCATTCTCAAAGTTGACACGAGAACCGCGAGGAATTACTCTGAACCCTCTCTCCCCTCCCCCTCCCCCTCCTTCACTTCACTTCCCCTCCTCTTCCTCCATCTCATTGCGCGGAGGCACATAGCGACGAGAGACGTACGACGCGACGCGACGTGTGACATATTCTTCATTAACAAATTGGATATTGACAATGTTGCCAACTTTACGTTTCATTCACAATCAGCTCGATGTTTATCAGAGATTACAAAGCAAAAGAGATATGGCAGAACTGCTCAAAACTGTTAATCGACTCCTACGAAGTATGCAAACTGGCATACGATCTGGTGGACCATTTTTGTAAACAAATTAACAAAACCATAGGCGATTTTCTGCGACCTTCTGAAAGTAACCGAAGTGCGTTCGGCTGCCAGTAAATGGCTTTTGATTAAAGTTTTCGTGGTTGGCATTTTCCATTCCGTGAACGTGTTTGTGAAGTAAAAAAATTCAGACAAGTGTGTGCCTTGAATTTATTTCCAGTAACAGCAGTAATAGCAATGTTTACGGGACACCTGGTCTCTGGTCACCTAGTGGTGGACCACCTGCAGGCTGATTCTGCTCGTTTGGACGAGACGAGACGAGATAGCGAGAATTGACCAATCCCATTGGTTTAAATGGCGTCACGTGACAGATTTGAAGTCATTAGAGACAAGGATCGACGACATCCGAGTCATTCTTTTAAAATTCATGACTCGGATGTCGTCGATCCTTGTCTCTAATGACTTCAAATCTGTCACGTGACGCCATTTAAACCAATGGGATTGGTCAATTCTCGCTATCTTGTCTCGTCTCGTCCAAACGAGCAGAATCAGCCTGCTGGTCCACCAGGTGGTACGCCGTATTGTATCACGGCCTATTAGAAGGCGTTATTTACGAAATGTCGATTAACGGTTTTCTAACATGGCGGGGATAGGACTTGCCATATCTCTTTGGCTTAGTGTTCTCTAATGTTTATACTGGCGTTTCCGCAGATTTAACAAAATCCGTGGGATTTAACAAAATCCGTGGGAAACTACTCGAAACATAGTAAATAAACACGAATATTCCAGGGACTATAGTAGTTCCGGGTCATCATAGCAAGAGCTAGGTTTGTTGTCAGGAATCGCGTTTTCCCCCAAATTTAAGCATAAATAAAACTTGTTTTGTAAAAACGGAGGTTAAAATTATTGTTGCCATAAAAAAGTGCTCAACAAGTTGTCTCTAAATCGCGAGCTTCAGATGCCTTGCCTAGGGAAATTCTATCGTTCTATGCGAGACGCGTCAAATTACCAGAAAACGCGATTTGTGAAAAATTCACTTGCGCGCGTAGGAGCTTTGAATGCCTGGTGGTACCATCGACAACTATTTTTTCCCACACCCCCCCCGTCTTTGTTCATTACTCACCCAAAGGAACACTTTATTGGGTTCCGAACCCAGAAATTTGAAAAAGTCGAAAATAAAGATCACCCTACTTGACAGTTACACTCATCCCAGAGCTATTGCTTGAGTGTATGTTTTTAACTGCGAAGTGTTCCTCGAACAGTGGACAGAACTATTATATGATACAATAGTTCAGTTGGGATACATTTTGTATCTCAACACCAGTGGCGTAGCGTGCAATTTGGCAACGTTGAATTGTGACCATTTAAAACCATGTAAAAGGTCGAATGCGAAGGTGTTCACCGAACACCCGATAGTTCGATCTTTTTCGTGGGTTTAAATGGGCGAGCTGCAACGATGCCAACTTGCACGCTACGCCACTGCTCAACACGGAGGGCAAGCGTTGCGTTCATTCTTCTTTGTAGTTGGATGGTTGATCGGTTGGCGCTGGAATGAGTTCAAATTTCCATGAATTTAGACTTAACTGTTCTTTCATTCTGTTCTCGTGTGACAAACTTTGTTTTCGCAGTTCTTGTTTCCTTCATTTTCAACTCAATGTTTATTTTCTTTCCATTGTTCCCAGGTAAGTTCCTGAACTTTCGGCATTACTGTTTCTATAAACATTTTGATGGTGTCTGCTGAAGTATTTCGAGCCACCTCTAAGGACGTATCTTGTCCGTAAGTTAATTCTTCTAATCATAATTGCATCATCAAAAACTCTTTAAAAAATTTTCACCCGCTCACTTGACCGCCATATTTTTTAATTTTTTGAGTTTGTGAGTGGATTTTGGAACTTTCTTATGCTCCAAGCGTTATTTTCAAGGGGGGGGGGGCTATTTATAGGTAGTCCCTACATGAAGAGAGTTAGGACAAGTGAAACCATGGGCGCCGCCATTGGATGCAATTTTGCACATTTGTTTACATTCTGAGGGCCGTTGTTGTGCTTGGGCCCACTCCAAAGATTACAGTGCCGCTGAGTTTCTAACGATGTAATCTTTCACTGCTTCTGTTGATCGACACCTATTTACGCCTTGAAAGATTCTTTTGGGATTTGTAGACATTCTTGAGGTATATTATGAT
This sequence comes from Trialeurodes vaporariorum, assembly GCA_011764245.1. NCBI lineage: Eukaryota > Metazoa > Arthropoda > Insecta > Hemiptera > Aleyrodidae > Trialeurodes > Trialeurodes vaporariorum. Next base: position 45,841,244 of record VMOF01000320.1, read on the forward strand.
TAAAATTAACAGATTCATCGAAAATTAACTCTTTATCCGTGAAACACCGTTGGTAAACAACTGCGATTGTAAACAAAAGTTTAAAATCGCATCCAATGGCGGCGTCCGTAGAGCCTAAAACTCATCGACCAATCAGAAGTTGACTACTCACTCTCTTTTCTTAACCCTTTAAGGGCCAGGTTAGTTCAAAAGAACGCCACTCTTCCGTTTGAATAAGGAAGGTAGGTAACTGTTCGTACGCGGGGGAGTTGGTATTGCCTATACGGTAAATGGAAGGCGCCAGAAGAAACCTCATCTTGTAAGTGTTTTCATCGATAGTCGCTTTCATCCGAGATGAAGACTAGAAAAAATTGAAAAAGACTAGAGTAAAAAAACGAGTATACTCGGGCTTGGCCCATAAAGGGTTAACTCTCTACTTATAGGGACACTACTTTTAGGAATCAACCCGCTGTAAGTAACAAGATAGAATTTTCAACAGACTCATTGATTTACTTACTCCGTCCACGTTGGCCTAGAGAGACCAAATGCTGATATGCGATGTTTTCATCGGGGTAAAAAATACGGGTCGTTCAACTTCACAAATTATTACTCGAGGATACTCCACAGCCACGACGCGACGGGCGTATCATAGGACGCGTATACACGTACATACATTTTACATTACTCACAGACATTCTTAAACACACAAGATGCAACACAAAAGCCTCGGAGTATCGGGGGAAGCATAAAGATCCGGGAGCGAGCTAGTATACTCGGGGTACACGCCATACGGTATACCCTTTTCGTGCGACTTGTGTAACGTGTAACGGTAACTACACTCGCTGCATCCCAAGTTTACCTGCATCCCTCTTCCCTATCTTACTTGTTCGTGTTCGTTGCTGCTGAGTTTTCCTTGCAATTTTACGAAAAGCGCGGGGCCCCAATTTTCGTTTCAAAAGATCCCCCTGTTCAATATTTATCGAGGTCTTACCGAAGGAGCCAAGCGCTATTCCTCGCTACCTCGATGCTTCGGTGTTGCCAGTTTTTCAAGCAGAGGCAGCTTCTGGAATTAAGGCATTTTCTGGCGGAAAGGCCTGTGAAATAATAGGTGCGGTGCTCTTCAGACAAAGGTCTCAATACAATCACAATGCTGATTTTGCAGAGAAAGCACACCCGTTGTTTCATGGGCCACAAAAAACAAAAAACAAAAAACAAAAACAAAAAACAAAACAAAAAAAAACAAAAAACTAAAATCAGGAAGAAGCAGAATGACCATAAAAAACGCTTTGGTAGCGCTGGCAAAACTTTTAGTTGAAAAATGATCTAGCAAAAGACTTAAGTAGAGCCAACCAAAGATTTTGTACGCCTAACCAAATGGACTTTTTTGGGTGAATCACGAAGATTATGGTTGGCTCAACTATTGTCTTTTGCTGGGTTATTTTTCTTCCAAAGGTTTTGTCAGCCCTACTAAAGTGTTTTTTTCTGGGCGAAAAATTGCTTAAATTTGTCATTCTCTCATTCCCAAAGACGAAAAAATACTCAGCTTATACCTATACTTCCCGTGATATGAGAGTGAGGCAAATAAAATGGGTTCATTTTTGTTTAGGGACAGTGGCGTAGCGTGCTATTTGACAACGTTGCAAGTCGTCCATTTAAATCCAATGAAAATGTCGAACGATTGGGTGTTCGTGAACACCTTCGCATTCGACCTTTATCATGGGTTTAAATGGACACATTACAACGTTGCCAAATGCTCGCTACGCCACTGTTTAGGGACTCAACAAAACGACAGCCAAAAGTCGTCTACTGTTGAGTGGTGAACATAGCTCCAAGCAAAATCTACCTGAAAATGTCGCTTTTGAGTCAAAATCTAAATAAATTGAGGTGTATCAAATTGGAATTATATTAATCAGAACGTGTTACAATGCTTTATGTACCGTCAACATTTTTCTTTAGACTATCAAATTGAAAGCACAAAGTAGCCTTTAAGTGAACATCATGACGCAGATTCATTTCCCGACAAGATGACACCAAATTTTTAAACTTTAGATGTCAAATAAGTAATGTCTGTTAATTTTCAAAGTTTGAAAATTATTTAAGTTGCACATGCACCGATCACCACCTGCTTACTTGGACGCTACTTTAAAGATCCAATTTGATCGTATATGAATTAAAAGAGGCCTGAAAAATTGAGTTTTGCCTGAGGAGTGAGTTTACCTTTCTCATGAGTAATGATCTCATCGTTGTATTCGAAGCATTTTACAGCAGAATGGGTCTGCTGCAAACTTTGGCTGCATCATTATGGAGAGCCTGGTGTAAAGTCGCTTGAAAATCACATTGAAAGCTTCGAAACGTCTCAAAGTCCACTCACAAACTTAATAAATGCTTTAACAAGATGGAAAGATGGCGGTGAGTCACAGCGGGGGTGTCTTACTTCATTGCAGATTTCTCTACGATGAATCACTTTCCTCAGCAAAGATTGTAGCGATTTTTCGGGATTACCTCTCATTGTGACCCAATCATTCGACCACCATCTTCAAATTTTGTTAAACGCATTATAATTTAGTTTGTGAGTGGATCTTGATACTTTTCGATGCCTTTAACCCTCTATGGGCCAGGTTATTTAAAAAAAAAAGTCACTCTTCCATTTACAAAGGGAAGGTAGTTAACTGTTCGTACTCGGACGAGTTGTAATTGCCTATACGACGAATTGAAGGCGCTCGAAAACATCTTATCTTTTACATGTTTTCATCGATAGTCGCTTTTATCCAGAATGAAGACTGAAACAATGTGAAAGAGACTATAGAGAAGAAAAACGAATATACTCGGGCTTGGTCTTTAGAGGGTTAGTATCGTTTTTACGCGATTTTTCATTCAACCGACAGGCCCTCTTTTTATAGCTGTTACAAAATTTTGGAACAGGTCCTCTGACACAGTCCATTTTTCTTCAGCAAAGCTTTGCGAGGGCTCTATTTTGGCATCGTCGCTCACCATCTCCATATCCGTTCGCTAGAATTCTGTAGTTTTGTTGATTTTAGTTTCATTAATTTTGTGCTTCGCTCGGGGTACAGTTATACGCGCATCCATTTGGACTGCGTATGAATTGACTCTACTCGTTTGATGCCCAACCTTCAAAGCTCGATCAGAATTAACTTTCAGAGTGAAATTATTACGTATTGTATACAACGAGATAGATGGCCGGGCCGAAAGATGAATGAGTATAACGAACGGAGAAACTTTAACATCATTGTGAGTTTGTAAGTTGGACATCCTATAAATAAAGTTAATTTTCCAAAGCTTTTGTAATATGTTTGTAAAAGTGAGGCTCGCTCATTTTCCATTAAAGTTTCCATTACAAGGTTTTCATAAAGTATGAGCTCCATTTAAGTTTTCACTGCACAGGTCTCACGAAAAGGGAGAATGGGATACGGGAAGAAAGGAGACAGAAAGGAGAAAACAGAGTGTATACAGTACCGTACTTTTTTTTCAATCAGGAAGAATGATGTTTCTTTGCGATTTTTTTTTTAATCGAGAAAAGAAATCTTGTTATTCCCAAGAAAGTTTTATCCATTCTAACTTTCCAATTTTTGAGGAGCGCTGCAATCATATTATGATGTCAGGATGTCTACCTAGTAAAAAAGATCATTTCGATGATGTTTTACCGTTAGCAGGGGTGTCATTTCGAGTTCGGCTTGGGGGGGGGGGGGGGGTAAAAAATGTGATAATTTTTCTTTTTTTCTCATTAATATAATATTATTTTAGACTCTCCATATAGCCCTGTATATCCTATATTTACAGCCCTAAATTCTAACAAAACTCGTTAGTGACCACCAAATTTTATTTCGAAACTTTTTTCTTTTCCTTAAAAAAAAGGTCATCGCTTTTTTACTTTTGGCCGATCCTTGGAGGGGGTAACTCCCCCCCCCCCCCCCCCCCCCAAATGACGCTACTGACCGTTAGGGATGATGATATCATCAGCCGTTGCTAAAAGTAAAATAACTGGGTGAAACTCGAATTTCGAGCTCTGGAACCGAATCAAGATGAAACAAGCGGTTGGACCTAATTTATCAAAGACAAATAGAGACCTTGCACATGCTTTGTTTCCCGTGTTATGAAAGGGAGACAAGTAAAATGGGTTCGTATTTGTTTGGGTGCTCAACGAAATAACATCAAATAGTTGCCTTCTGTTCAGTGATGAAAATTGCCCCAATCGAAATCTACCGGCAATGGGTCTGTCGCAAACTTTTGCTACAACGATTAAGAGAGTATACTCTAATGTAAAATCGCCTGAGAATTCCATTGGTGACATCAGAAAGTCATAAAATGCAATAATAAACTCACAAGAGGCGTTTAATGGAATCCATGATGGCGGAGAAATATCGAGCAATTTGTATGCATACACCAGGAACATCCAAGAATAGCCAACCTCACAATATCGATCACAACCAAACACAATGTAAACTAACACAGAACCTCTGCCTCCAGTGAGGTTGTCAAAGTTGGCCATCCTTGGATGTTCACGGTGCATGCATACAGATTGCTCGATATTTTACCGCCATCTTGGATTTCATTAAACGCCTCTTGTGAGTTGATTATTGCATTTTATGACTTTTTGATGCCACCAATGGACTTTTCAGGCGATTTTACATTAGATTACACACTCTTAATCGTTGTAGCAAAAGTTTGCAACGGACCCATTTCACTTTGAAATCAAACTTTTAATTTATTAAGGCATATAATTTTGAAATAATTAATCAGAAACCTTTATTCTGTCTTTAAAACGTCAATTTAAATTACGAAGAAAACAAACCTATCCCACGTCCATCACTCTGCGGTAGGCGGCTATTGACTATTTGTTTCGACGAGTCCCGACGAAATTGAGATAGAAAATTAGATCCCTGACCTGTCGCAAGCTTTGTGCTGGGTATCTATTTGTCTGTGGGCAAAGTTTAACCGACTCCCTGAAACCGCACCGCCGACCAATCAGATAAGAGGATTCTCGTAATGTGAGGTTATATGCGAACCGTAGTACATATACTCAAGCCATACTTTTCACCAAGTTGGTCGCCTGGTCGGGGTCCTGCTACAGATTGTTGGATCCTTGAAAGTTCACTATTGCTTGCTTTCATCGAAAATTCCGTCCAATGCAGTGGAGAAAGGCAAAAAGGCGTTCGAATAGGAAGAAAAAATAAATTCAACCCCCCCTACCCCCTACCCCCCCCCCACTTCTTTTCCCCCATTCCTCTCTCTCTCCGGCTCTCCTCGAAGCCAAAGCCGCGGGAGAGCCTTCCGATTCTCATCTCGTTAACGCGATTTCAATGAATCTACATAAAGGCTCACTCTGCATCGACGTTTATCGCCGTTGCATAACTGTTTTTAGATTCTATTCTCTTTTAAAGCTTATCCCCTCTCTAAGCCCCCCCCGGCCCCCACCCCAAATCGCTTACCCCTCCGGCTCCTCCGTACATTCCCCTTTTAGCCGTTGCATTCATCGTCAGCGAGAGCTTTGATTATCTCAAAAGCGCGTCGACACTTTAGTCAGACAGGATAATGGGTAACGGGCGACACCACTCGGCGGATGTCGGATGTCTCTTGCGAAGAAGGTATTATTAATGAGACACTGCTCCGTTGAAAATCTTCGCCGTCTATGTGTTTCGTTTAGATACCGGCGATAGTTTCCCTCCTTTTTATTTTGTAAGGGTTCTCAAAGTATATGTAGTGTTTTGCAGGATAATATAATCGAAGACCGAGGTGCAAAAAAGAAAAAGAAAGCTATCGTCTTGACTCATTAAAATGCGGATTTTGAATCAGATTAAGGCGATTTCCAGTAGAAGGATCCGTAAAACAGCTAGTAGAGGTTTACAGTTCTCCAATAAATGCTGATTGCTGAAGTTTGAAAAGGTAGCTTACTTTCATTTCCAATGGTGATCACCCGTCTCGAAGGCTTTTATCCCAGGGCTGCCGTTTTGCGTATAATTAATGCTGTTTTTCAATTCACCGATGATTCCACCGGTTGAGAAAATATTACACAGTTCAGTTCAGTGTATGACTGTAATGCACGAAAATACTCTGATCTGTAATCTTTTCTCAATCGGTGGAAACTCTGCAAATTAATTAAAATATCCGCAAGTTTTTTGAAGTCATCGACGACTCCACCGGTTGAGAAAATATTACAGATCAGAGTATTTTCTTGCAGTACAGTCATAAGCTGAACTGAACTGTGTAATCTTTTCTCAACCGGTGGAATCATCGGTGAATTGAAAAATAGCATTATTTATACGCAAAATGGCAGCCCTGTTTTATCCTCACTTCTAAGCAGTCAGCACTATATACAGTGAGATTTTAAATTTTAATCAGCTTGAAAGCGCCACCATTATTCCTTACTATCGAAGACCTAGGTGCGCTAAAAAAAGACATCGTCTTGACTAATTAAATTACATTGCCAGTTTACAGTTTGATTAACGCGATTTCCAGTAGAAGGGTCCTTAAAACACTATAGGTCTGCAGTTCATCATTCATCAATAATGATGATTGCTGGAGCTAAGAAAGTGGCTTACTTTCATTTCTCGTAGAAATCCCTACACGTCCAAAGGTTTTTGATCAAACTGTAGACTCTACAGTGTAGAGCTACCAATTTGACACTTCCAAAGTTCCAACAGAAACTTGATCGGTGTCCTTGTTTCAAGGATTCATAAGACAAACCGTCGAATAAATCCACCAAACAACTCTTGTTGGACGGACACCGATGCAGGCTAAACATGCGACTGAATTGACGATGAGTGGTGAATTTTGGCTCATAAATTGCTTTATTTGATCAAACAGTTTCAGCTTGTGCGAAGGCCTCATACTCGTTGCAAAGACAGTTTTTAAGTTCGTTTCGTCACCGAAAATTCTACCCCGCAGTCCAAGCAAATCAAGCAATGGTTACCACGCATTTCGAAAGCTCATTATTGGCAGAACTGTCAAATTTTTTTCTCAAATCTCAACTTTTTTTTTTGGGTTCAGCACAAAAAAGAAAGCAAAAAAAAAAAATAAATAAATAAATAAATTACTTGTGCCCCAAGGGCTCCATTTTTTCGATCTATGCGGTCTCAGAAAAAAGAATAAGTTATTTACTTAAGTTGAAACTGGAAAATAGACTGGCCGCGCCGCGCCGACTCTATCTAATAAATAGATTAAAATTTCACTACGAAGTTTTGGAGAACAGCCTTAAATGTCGGACCTTCTGAAATGCGCAAAGTTTAAGGTACGACAGTTTTCTCTTATGACCCTTTATTGTTTTGAACCCGGATGGTTTCAGTGTTAATCTTCCCGACCAACCGGTGTATTTTAGCCTTTTAGGCACAAGTAAGTTCTTCACTTTAAATCAAAATGAGTTATCAACTAAGATGAAGTTTCGCCAACTATACGGGATTATGCGAGTTTCTTTCGTAAGCGGTGCATCAAGGCCTGCTGCAGATGTCGAAAGTAAAGTAACGACAACTAACGAATCCGCTGAAAGGATCAAATTTGGTGGGGAGGAAACTCTGAGCTTGCTTGTCGCGTTGAGTTGAGCCGTTCAAAAGTTTCGAATTATTGTCTGTTACCTCAGCGCAAATAACAATAGTAACAGCGACGTCATCCCAAACGACCATGCATTTTAATTATTAGATTAGCCGCGGTCGCTGCTGGCGACACCCGCACATCTGTGCACAGTGGGTCGAAACATGAAATTTCTCGGACATAATTTTACAAATTGAAACAACGAGCTATATCTGTAGAGGGACTACAACAGCATAGACATCATAGACTGTTTGTTCGCCTTTTTTTTATATTATTATTATTATTATTATTATTATTTTTTTTTTTTATTTTTTATTTATTTGATTCAGAGGAAATGGGTCTGTTGCAAACTTTTGCTTCAACGATTAAGAGTGTTGAATTTAATGTAAAATCGCCTGAAAAGTCCATTGGTGGCATCAGAAAGTCATAAAATGCAATAATAAACTCACAAGAGGCGTTTAATGAAATCCAAGATGGCGGAGAAATATTGAGCAATTTGTATGCATGCACCACGATCATCCAAGGATGGCCAACCTCACAATATCGATCACAACCAATCACAACGTAAACAAACACATAACCTCTACCTCCAGTGAGATTGTCAAAGTTGGTCATCCTTGGATGTTCGTGGTGCATGCATACAAATTGCTCGATATTTCTCCGCCATCTTGGATTTCGTTAAACGCCTATTGTGAGTTTATTATAGCATTTTATGACTTTTTGATGCCACCAATGGACTTTTCAGGCGATTTTACATTTGATTCAACACTCTTAATCGTTGTAGCAAAAGTTTGCAACAGACCTATTGCACTGGAAAAACAAACTTTAAGTACAATCTAAGCAGCCTTTTAAAATAGCTGAGAAACTTAGCGGAGAGCAAAAGTTCTCGCTCTACCGGAGAAAGTTGCAGTTGTACCGAAGCATTTCTTCGGGAGAGTAACAGCCTTTCTTCTTGATTATGTTCTACCTAAGTAGTGCTTCGGTACATCTGCGACTTTCTCCGGTAGAGTTAGAACTTTTGGTTTCCGAAGCTTTAGTTATTTCCATCGAAATCGACATCCTTGCGATTACCGCTTAAATCTACCTCAATTCCTTTTTAAAAGTAATCGGAAAACGAGTAATCTAGTCCCATTTGCTCAAACCCTGACAATCTGTAAATGCTGTAGCAAAATTTTACAATGGACCCACTATGAATGTGCATTAAAGCTGGTTCATCCAGTGCCAGTCTAGGTATTCATAATATTGTCTAAGTATATTCACTGTCATTTAGTATAATATTTTATTTTAGTTCGAATTCAGAGGGTACGCTTTCACTGTGCGACATGACGAAATTTTCCGTACATCGTAAATTGAATGAAAGTGTAAACCGTGGATGCTGTGTGACTGTCATGGCAAAGTCAGGGTGTGTGTGTTTACAGGGGTGCGGTGATGGCCGGAAGGGGGGTTATGATAGGGAGGTAGCGGGTGTTCTACATCCCGACTAATAGGCTTTCAAGTTATGCAAAGTTCGATAATTTAACTTTCATCGTAGGTACACTTATTCGTTCGACTCTTTCTCTTCGCTTGTCCAACGTTTACATCTCGCAAGCAAGCATGCTCTGTACGCGAGAAACCGTGGCGCCACTGACGATCAGCGCTCTCTGTTATCGGAACCCTTAATCTTAACGATCCTTTCGCGAAACTGCGCTTCTCGTCTCGTTACTACCCCGTTTAGAGTTGATTCCGGTTTGCTCATAAACGGCGTAGCCGCCATAGAAAGCTGTGTTGCTGTTCTTCGGTTATATATTCCAGTTTCTCGTTGGTTCCTACTAATGGTGAATCCAGAAAAATTTTCTGGGTGATGGAGGGAGGGTTTTCTTTGGACACGCGTTGAAAGAGGTTGGTTCAATGTAGGGGTTTTTCGCCCCCCCCCGCAAATTTTCCTGACATTTTGTATTTTGATAGTACTTCATATAAGTAGACTTTTTCAAATATAGTTTTTCTAAAAATAGTTAGGGGGCAGTTAGAGGGATTAAAGTCCTACCTTTCAAAAATTCATAACTTTCGCGTAAATCATCCGATTGAAATGCGGGTTTTGCCAAAAGATGCAGATCGGACTCATTCAAAACAAATTTAATTTCAATAATTTTAGACTTAGTTATCTTCATTTTTTTTTATTTTTAGGCCACTCAAAATTTACTTAAAGTGAAATAATAATAAATAATTTTTTTTTATTTTGACCAAATTGAAATATTTTATCCCTCTTTATATCCTGCATAAAATGAGCCCAAGCAGAATGTGGGGCGATTTTTTGTTGCGGAGTTATTTGCGCGTTTTAGAGACCAAAAGTCGAGGGATCTTTGGAGAATTGGAGAGGCTCAAAGTCGTGGATAGCCGCAAAAACCTGACTTTCGCTTTCTAAAACGCGCATAACTTGGAATGCCGCGTTGTGACGTCACAACTCACACGAATTTTTGCAATTTTCTACGATTGTATCTTGGAAATCATAACACTTTTTCAAAATTAGTTTTATATAGTGTGCAAACCCGACGTCTTCTAAAAAAATGAGATATTTTACTGTTGTACCGTCAACAATGGATAACAATTGAAGGTAATGCGGGGAATAGGGCGTATAAGACAATTTATATATATACTTTTGAGAAAAATATGTGTGAAACTTTCAAACGCTCTTTTCTCAAAATCCCACTTTTTCTTATGCTTCCGCCCTTCTCTCGGCCAGGTCTTCAATTTCTTTATTTTTTGATTTCCATCGTTCTGAAATGTGCCCTTGTTTAGATTCAGCCAATCAAATCTGGGTTTGGAGGCTCAAAGATTTCCTTCAAAAATGGTCGGTTACCCATTGGGAATAATGCAAAGAGGACTTGGCAACTTGGCAACTCGTTTGATTATAACCTCTCAAATGTCTTTTAGTTTGAGAGAACCTCCTAATTTCGTCCTCCCCCTTCCTCAATCTCTCACTCTTCTCTTTTTTCCCTTTTTTTTCGACGGAGCGGAGGCGGGTGGATAAAAAATGAACCCAAAAATGAGGCTTCGCAAACATCGTATAAGAACGAGCCATTTGCCCTTATCAGTCGAAATAAATTGCGAACATTGAAGTGATTACGGGAGCGTGGTGCATTCGAAAACTAATGGACTCCTTAAGTCAGTTTAATCTTAATGTGAAATTATATTACTCCTTACAGCTAGCACGCCAAGCTCCGTTTTTGTATTAAAAATAGGTGCGCATATAAATTTACTATCCATAGAGTCAAGTCGCGTTAGTGCATCTCGAATATTGCACCTTCTCTATAACCGTAAAATGCTCAAAGTTCCGGTTTTTACAATGTTACGTAGTTTGAATGCAGAGCCGTAGCTATAAATGATTTCAATCTCTCTAATTTTTGAGTGTAAAATTATCGGCAAGCCGAGCAGTATGACTTCGCGCCATAGCTGTAGCCAGGCTATCGTCTTTCTCTCTCTCATCCCATTTGAACGCATGTCTTAGAAAAAGACAGAACCAGGGGCTGAAGTCACATGACAGCCCCTATATTCATCCTTTTCTAACACATGAGTTCAAATGGGCTAAGAGAGAGAAAGAAAATATCCTGGCTTCGGCTATGCTTCGCGCCCAAGTTGTTCAGCACAGATGCAATATCTTTCCTCGTTTCTCTTCAAAATAAGCGCTTACATGTATGTATATTGGTACCGTACACAGAAAAAATGTGTCCTAAAATCTGCCAACGTACGTTATAATGAGAAGTTCCTAGAAAGAAATTCTGGCAGTTTCCCGGAGAATTCTGGCCTTCTTAATGTTTTTTCTCGCGTTCATATTGATGCTGTTATAGTTTGAATATTTTCGAAAGTCAAATTTTTGCGAAAAAGAAAAAAAAAATATTACTTGGGATTCTGGCCATTTTGGCTTGAAATTATGGAAGTTTGTCACCAGCTTATTCTGATCAAATATTTAGATTATTCTTGACCGCGGTGGCCAGAGTTCTTCAATTCTACATAGAAATATTAAAATTCACCTAAAAACCGCAATAATTTCTATTTGGGAACTATTTATTAAAATTATGGCCGTATAGTGTATATATTCAGTAGAACATTTTTCTCCGTTTATGCAGCCCAAACAAAAAGCCCTCTTGACTGAGCTCCCGAATTCGATTCTACTTTCTGTTAAACCAAAATAAAATTAGATGGTGCAATTTGGCAACATGTAGCGGTTTAGCTCCGTTTATAGCCTATGTGAAATAATCGATTGCAATTGATTGTACAAGTATATCGATTTTTTTACGCAGATATAAATGGAGGTGAATCACTGTTGCCTCATTACGACCTCGTCAGTCGTCACTGGAACCTGATTCCGTTTGGCATCAGTATTTTCATATCGAAAATACCGATCTATTTCGAAATGATTTGGTGGTGTTGGCAGTGGCGTAATCTTAGGGGGGGCATGACCTTTTTGCCCCTCCAATATTTGAGAAGGGGGGGCAAAGTATCATTTTGCCCCCCCCCCCCAATAATTTGATGAAAAAGAGGAGGGAAAAAGAGGAAGGTAGAAAAGAAAAGACGGAAAAATACAACAAAATAAAGGAAAAAAGAAATAATTACAGGAACCGAGAAGCAAACATTGGCAAGAATAAGTGGCTCTATTTTACCCTGAAACTGCGCCTAAAGTAAATCTAAAGTGAAAAATTCCTCTGTTGTCAATGAAATAAAGAAAATATACATTGAGTCTACTAACTTCTGTTCTATCAGTTTGTTATTTTTGAAAGATTTGATTGCATAAAATATAGTCTGAGAGAACCCAAATGTTCAAATTTTTCCAGGGGGAATACCCCCGGACCCCCTATTACTGGAATGTCCCCCCCCAGATTCCCCAAAGTATCGGACTATTTGCTACCCCCTCCCCTCAAAAAGAATCTAAAATTTTACGCCACTAAGTGGAACATTACATTTACTGCAGTTTTAAATTTCCAGATGACTTCTAACCGTGAGGAACAGTTTCCCAAAGCCTAGAAATATCACCTTCATCAATAAGCTGAAAGTCTAACTGAAAAGTTTTCTTTTTGCCTGAGAAATGAAGAAAATAAATGTAAAATCTATTTTTAATTTGTTTAAATTTTGTGGCATTTGTATGCGATAACATTGCTTAAAGTAACGTCTGAGAGAGCCTGAATTTTCAAATTTTTCCGGTGGAGGACCCCCGGACCCTCCCTCTCACTGGGGGCCAGACCCCCCATAGTGCATCTCTCAAAAGTTGGTTTGCCCCCCCCCCCAATAATAATCCCAAGTTTACGCCACTGGGTGTTGGCCTACCTGCGGTGAAGAGGAAACGGGAAAGGAGAATATAAGTAACATTTTGAATGAGTCCTACTTCGCTCAATGGCAGCTCGTGCTATTTGGCAAACATGTTATCCCTCCATTTGATTGTCTGTAAAACAGTCGATTCGAAAGTTAAGCAGCGCTGTACCAACAATCGATTGTTGAACATAGAATCAAATGAAACGAAGACATTGGTGCCAAAATATTACGAGCCGCCACGCGGCCACGGCTTCGCTCTACAATCTTCTTCGTGTTAGTTTTCGCTCTTAGTGCTGGTGCCAGCCATGTCAAGAGCATTGAAAATCCAGGGCTGCCGTTTTGCGTATAATCAATGATATTTTTCAATTCACCGATGATTCCACCGATTGAGAAAAGATTACAAAATTCAGTTCAGTGCATGACTGTAACAAACTAAAATACTAGCATCTGTAATCTTTTCTCAACCGAGGGAGTCGTCGATGACTTTAAAAAACTTGCGGATATTTTAATTAATCAACGGAGTTTCCACCGATTAAGGAAATATTACAGATCAAAGTATTTTCGTGCATTACAGTCATACACTGAACCGAACTGTTTAATCTTTTCTCAACCGGTGGAATCATCGGTGAACAGAAAAATAGCATTGATTATACGCAAAACGGCAGCCCTGTGAAAATCTCCTGCAAAACCTTGAGCATATAAGCGAGAAGCCATGTATTCAAGCGAGAACACACTAATTTGTGAAAACGAAAGTTGTCATTTTCCCCCTCACTCCCTCTTTGCAAGTTGCATGCATGCTCATGCTTTTCTGCGTCTTTATATTACCACACACTAATTCAGAAGAAGTCTCTTTTACTACTCAGTGTATGTATGCAGTTGCATACACCCGCACACGTGTTTAGTGTTTACTCCTCCTCGTCTGGATTGATGCATACATATGTATACGGAGTGGCGTTGGTCAGAATTAAAATTGTGAATGTATTGAAGCCAGAGACTGACTCGAGTGCTGGGTAGGCAATCTGTAATACATTTGATTTTCTGATGGGCACGTACGGTTGCATACCCAGCTCCTGACTCCACGTGCTCGTGCAAATGGGGCTATTGCACACTTTTGCTATAATCGATTTAATAGTCGATTATGGCGTAAAAACCTCCAAAAATAACGATGGTAGCACTAAAAACTTCCTAAATCCACTCCTAAACTCATTAAACGCAGTTATTTGCGCGAGCGTAATGGTGGCCGAAGGCACTAACAATGGGAGATTCCTATCTTAATTTCGTCACTCTTTCTATGCTGACAGGGATGATTCACAGAGTAATTAGTCATCAGAGTGATGATCCACATCCGATGAATGGTACCGCAACACTTTGTGACAACGGTGACAAATGAAAGTCGTCTCTCATTGGTCACTTCTTGATGGAGTTACAGTATTGTTAGATGGGAATCTCCCATTGTTAGTGCCCTCGGCCACCATTATGCTCGCGCAAATAACTGTGTTTATTGAGTTTAGGAGTGGATTTTGGATGTTTTTAGTGCTGCCATCATTATTTTTTGAGGTTTCTACGCCATAATCGACTATTAAATCGCTTATAGCAAAAGTGTGCAATAGCCCCATTCAATCAGACTCCTGTAACCTGTATAATGTATTCGTTATTCTTATGAGCAGTACGTGGTTGCATACCCTGCTCCTAATTCCTCGTGCAAATGGGGCTGTTGCAAACTTTTGCCACTTGCAACAGGCGCTGATTAGTGATTAATAGACGATTCGGATGTAAATCCCCGCAGAAATGAAAATAAGCTCTCTAAAAAATCACAAAATCCAATCCCATAAACTATTAAAATGCCCTGAAACTCTAGATCGTATAATGGCGGTGATAGCCGCCTAAATCTTATGATAATTGTATGATTCTTCTTCTTATTGTGTGGTGTCGCGAGAACACCTCATGATGATGGAGCTTAATGAGGTAGGGAAACCCAATGTACAAGGCGGTGATCACCGCCATTGCGATCTTGCGTTTGAAAGCATTTTATGAGTTTTGGAGTGGATTTCGTGATACTTTAGTGCAACTTTCGAAATGTTTGCAGGGTTTTACATCTGAATCGACTATCAATAAGCCTGTAGCAAAAGTTTGCAACCAGCTCCATTGAATCCGACTCAAAGGCTAGGTAGGCAATCTGTAATGCATTCGTTTTTCTTATGAGCGTATATACGGTTGCATACCAAGCTTCTTAGTCAGTTTCAGCGTGCTTAGACCAGTGTACACTCGTGAAGATTCCTGTTATGGATTCACCAGTCCGAAAACAGCTGTATTTATGTTTGTAAGTGTGTCCATGAAATACATCTAAGGCTGGACAATTATTAAGGTGTATAAAAATACAGTAGGTATCAAGTTCTTACTGCGTATCATTTTCGTCCGTTATTTTCTTCTCACCCTGTAGGTATTGGTTTTTGTGGTATAACTGTAGAGAGTTCGAGAATCCGTACGACCTTACCGTCATTCAAGTGAGCAAAGACTAATGCAATTTGTTTAATGCTCCTAGCCCTTACTCATGACTTTTATTTTCCCCCTGCTCTATCAGACAGCGCTGCCAAATTTAGGGTAGAAAGTCTTATATTTTACATTTATCAACCACACCTGATCAGCAGTGTCATACATTTTCACCTTAAGTTTGACAACACTGTGCTGCACTCACCTCCTATCCTATACCTACCTATTTCTCCCTCTCACCAATCACCTGCTTCTGTTTTTTCCTCTTCCTCACCATTTCTTTTTTTTTTATTATTATTCTTTCTCTTTCTGTCTCATTCTCTTTTTCCTCTGTTAACCGCGACATTCGGGTACTCAGTTTGATCTATTTGTCTGATGTTTGTTTTTATTGTTTCCTTGAGGTGTCTAAAGCTCTCTTCTAGTGTCTGAACATGTTTTCCGTCCTTTTGATTTTTTTGTTCCGCTACGTTTTGTTCCTTCGGTTTCGATGATTTTTCGGATGCTTGTACGGTTGGTCGACTTAAATTTCAGCACGGCTTGGATATTGGGTGCGCTACCCCCAAAAGTCCCTCCTCTGTTATTCCACGCCTCCCCTTCTATTTTCTGTTCTTTTGGTGTTTTTGGTGCTCTTTCGGAGTTTTAAGGTGTTGATGAGGTGAATGATGATTTGTTGTAACTTAGCCACTTCAACCTCTTCCATTGTATTCGTCGAGCAAACTGCATCTCTTATAGCACAAGGTAAGTTTTCGTCTGAAAAAATTATTTTCGGCGACGGCGCCAAAGAGTTTACGAGCGTCGCAGTTGAATGGACAGCATGCGTTGTCATCTCTGATACGAGCGAAAATGAAAGAGGGACTCTGATTGGCTGATGAGCTTGTGTAAAAACTTTTTCATACTTACTTAAGGAAATTAACATGAAGTTTTTCCCCCGGGCCGTTTTTCTCGAAACACGTGCAAAAGTATACAAGGTAAAGTTCTGTAAATCAATTTAACAAAAATTGTTGAGTGAAAATACGTCGTCCATCTAACGTATATGCGTGTAAGTCTAGTTTTGCAACTTTTAAGGAGAGCGAAAACAAAATTGAGGGACTCCTCGGCTTCAATGACTTATGCGTGTAAGTTCTCCCTTATGACTTGAAAAATATTGAGAGTTTGGATTTTTTGACATCACAGATCAGAGAGCGTCATTTTTTACTCTGGAATCGATGAAAAAGTAAAATTTCTGATTTACGCCTCTACGTCAGTTAGACGACGAAATGATGTGTTGAACGTGGATTTTTTTTTTTTCAAATTTAATGTAGCAATTATTGCAATGTGAAAAGTGCTATTTCCAATGAAACCGAAAACAAGAGACGGCCTCTGTTTGCCGGAAGGGTGTGTCCAGATTATTTTTGGCCTCATGGAAATTAATCCGCAGTAAAGTTTTTGAGTTATTTTTGTCTCAAAACCTTGATCATCAAAGTTCTTTAAATTAACAGTTCAGATTTCATGAACAAATTGATGTATTACAAGTAGTGATTTAGATTCAAAATTGATTCAATTATTGCCGGTGGAAAATGGCTGTCTTACAAAAACTCTGGAGAGTTGCCTTGCGTGTGAAATATCACATTGCGACTTTTGTTTACTTTTTGGCACCGCGCTGGCTGAAAATTGACTGTCAACGGGTACATGTTCGCAGTCCAACCAAATTCCAGCAAGGAGGAAAAATTTAACATTTCTGAATTAAATTCACTTTGAAATTTTAAAAGTGTACAGTTCATGTTGTCGCACTTTATTAGTTTTCTAGGACGTGACCCGAGCACGTCTACTCTTCTACAAATTATTAAGTATTAAATAGATAATTACTCACCAAGTTAATAATAAATAATAATAAAAAAAAACTAGTTCTCGATTGTGCTGCGTCAGCGTGCCCATTCGGCCCATTTCTTTAGCTGCTCTGCACAAGAGCACACACGCATACGATCGGCGATCTGTATAGACTTGTGATTAATTAAACGTTCTGCTCAAGTTGATACCTTCATAAATTTCAGTTCAGCAACGTTCAAAGGCATTGTGCCATAGAATGCGAAAGTTAATGACATGGTAGGTTTGCTGTGTTGTAGCAATCTCACCGCAATGTTTCACTGGAATCGCTGTGACTTCTGTGTCTTTGGATCGAAATCAGGTTCTCTGTCTTCTTCTTTGAGTTTCTGCAGCGTTGCCTGAACTTTGAAGAATCCTACTCCTTTTTAATGATAAAATAAATTACACTTTTCAAGATTCCACGTTTCTCCGTTGATTATATAATCTTTTTCATTTGGGCATTTGAGTATAATTCAATGTTGAACAGCTGATGCGGAAGAATTGAATAATTCGCAATGGTATTGAGGCAGTTGCAAGAGTCTAAAATGTTGTGTTTTTTATGAAGAAAATGAAAGTACTTGATGAGCTGAGAACAAAGATGTCCTTGGTTTCTATTTGAGTCCCATAGTTCTGACTTCCGGAGATGAGCTTTTGGCCCAAAATACATTGTTTTAAATGGGCATTCCGCGTAGTGACTTCACTACGCACACGATTTTTTATAAATTGACACGTGTGTATCTTGAAAACCGGGACACTTAGAAAAAAACCAAAGGCACTATTGTTCTCAGCTTATCAAGTACCTACAGTAATAGATAATTTTCTTCATGAAAAAACACACCATGTCGGACCCTTGCAACTGCCCTTGCAATCATTATATAACCTATATTTAAATTTGTGAACAAATTATTTAACCTACCATCGAATCTTCTTCGTCTTCCTGGCCTGCCGAGAGGCATTTTTTTATTATTCTCTTTTTAAATGAAAACGAGTGAGCTTTATACTAAGTGCCCGAAAAGTCAAACTTGAAATATTGGCACCACTGCATAGAGGAGAGGTTTTTGAGCATTTACACGCAAAGAACGCCCAAAAATGTGAAAGCAACCAGAAGTTATCATGATTTAAGTTTTAAAGTTCAAAAATCGTATAGTTTTGAGAAAAAGCTGTTTCAAGTTTTTGAAAAAACTCATTACCAAGTAAAAGTAAGAAATCCTTTTTGAAAAAATGTTTTTCTTCTCTTACTTACCTACTCGTTTTGTGGTGAATTTAAATCAGCATTCTGTTTTTAGTGCAAAAACATTCTTTTGTCAGTTCATTTAAAAATAATTAGAAGAATGTTGTAGAAACTGGAAGGAAACTGTTATAATTGTTTGACCTGCAGCCACCAGCCCAAACTTATAGTCGTTAGTGAACTAGACCAGCAAAAACTTACTTTAGAATACTTGAACTTTTGAATTACTGCAATTTGATATGACATATGACTTTTCATAATCTGTGAAACACTTGGACGAAAGTTTTCGAACTTTCCTTGATTTGCATTCCAAGAAAAAGGTTATACACACTGCTAGGTAATCAAGACTTTTGAGCCGGAGCTGTACGGTTAAAATCAAAATGTGTAGCTCTCGAAGCAGAAACCCGCACGAAAAATGCTTCAAAATCAGTATTTAATCGTTTTAAAACTGAATCTAGATGTTCTCGATTAACCAGACATTGATTTTAAAGATTACAGATGGCATTAGTGCTATCGGAGCTCTTAGCTGGGCCAGTTTCCAAAAAGTTCGCCTTAAAAAGCTCCCCTAGCAATCATTCATCAAAGTGTAATATTTGAAATGAATTTCTGACTGCGAGGAAAACTGAATTCAGTTTGAAAAGGAAAACTTTGGTAAACAGTACCCAACCTTTTATTCCGTGTATGGGGGGGGGGGGGGTGGTCACCGAGGAAGTTACTAAGAACTTCTGATAGATGGAATTTAGCTTGTAAACGGATATATCTAAAACGTTTTCAGTGGCACATCGTGCAATCTGACAACGTTTCATTCGCTTCATCTAAACCCATGAAAAATATCGAACTATTGAGGAATCAGTGATTACTTTCAGATTCGACCTTTTGCGTGAGTTCAAATGGACAGAATGCTAGGTTGCCAGATAGACGCTTCGCCAACATTCGGTACGCTTCTTCTCTTTCAAATAATGAATCAAAACGCCGATTCCTCATCCTCAAATTCCTGTCATTATTGATTCGATAAGGGGCGAGCTACTCTCGACTAGGTAATTCACTTTTAGCCATCCTCCGCTACCATGGACAACCCTGCGACTAAAGTTGTGGGGGGGGGGGGGGTTAGTATATACCCATACCTACTGTGTTCATAATTGTTGCAGGTAAAAGCTGCAAAGGGTAATCCCGTTGATTTATGCAAGGATACGCGTCTAGACAACGCAACTCCAATGAGCCTTGCGATGAGCAAATATTTGAAACAGCCCTCTCCCCCCTCCCCCTCCCCCCACCCCCCCCCCCCTCCCTACACCCACTCCGCCACTCTTGACAAACTGATAAAACATAACAGAGAATTTCCATTTCCTCAGAACCGATCGCGATGAGCAACGAACAAGGTCTCCGAGGTTGAGTGGCTACGATATCTACATAAATCTAAAAGTCGACACGGAAGGTAAACAGCCGCAGGCGGCGAGTTGTGGGGGTGTTTGTGGGGAGGGGGGGTGTTTGTGGGGAGGGGTAAAGGAAAAAAGGGGTGGAATAAAAAAAGAAGGAAATGATTTATTGCGCACCTATAAATAAACTTTTGTCAAGTAAAGACTTTTGGGGGGGGGGGCGCCCGGAAAAGTTTAAAGCGAGAAAACTTTGAAGCTATGTAGAGAGTCCCCGCCAATGTCTCGTGCATATAGACGCGTCACCAGCAAACACGAGTAAATAAACTGTGATGGAAGAAGTGTGGGAGAAGTTCTTGAAAGACCCGCGCCCACCCCCTCCCGCGCGATCTTCGCGTTTAAGGCGATCGGAAAACACCATCGACCCGTTGTACTATCGCATCGTGCGTTAATGACAACGCAGATGCTTGCATAATTTCTTAATTACCTCCCTCCGAAGTCTTCCTCCAGGGATGGTTCCGGAAGAGCGGAGGGATCGGCGCGTTTAATGGGATATACACCTGATGATTGATTGAAAGTTGCTTGTTCATTAAACTTGCTCTTTAGAAATTACAGGCATTTTAAAGATCACAACGAAATTATCTGTCTTTTTAATTCAATAGATTCTCCGCTTTCTTTCCGACCCTTGAACAGTCCTAATTCCTTCTTGGACTCTCAATCTATGCATATATTAATGAATAAATTACGTCCAATAACTTTTCATATTTATTATTAGAACGTATGTGTTAGAAAAGGATAGTAGAGGGAGCGAAAATCACGTGACTGTTCCCAATCTGTCCTTTTCTAACACACGCGTTCTAAAGGAAGAGGAGTGAGAAGGATAGATTCCTGGATCCACCAGTGCAGTGGTCAGTTTAGCCCAACGAGAGGAGCAGTCCAGTCCTTGGGTTTCTCATCCATCTAAAACTCATATTTTAATCGAATACCAATCAATAGCCCAGAGCAGAGAGTCTCACTAGAAATCTTGCCTTTAAATGATAATTGATACCCCTGCGCAATTAATTAATGATGTAACGATTAATAACTACTCACAAATAAATATAATATCGCGTGCAACACACGCTCATACTCGTTGTGTTGTGTAACATTTTCCACAATAATTATAATATGTTACAGAAGTCATGGACTGATGTCTGAATAAAATAAGTTAACGCATTAGTCATTACAACACAAACGTGTATTATTTTCTGCTATTTTCTGCTATAAGATGTCATGACTGCGAGGATCGACTGTGACACTGTGGCACCACGCACAACTGTAGACTGCAAAACTTAAAGTACTCCATGCAATGGTGAATGGGTGATATGCATGGCGGTGGCTCTATACTAGAAAGCGTGGCAGGTTTGATGGCCACGCGCCACGCCACAGTCGCGGCTGGCCCGCGCCTTACAACTGCTACGCTGCGCTGCGGACGCGGACGGGCCCACGATTCATTCATTCATCTCAACGTGAATGTCTGTGTGTGCGTGTAAGGTAACTCAGCGGAGCTGTCGCGTTAAATAGCGTTGTTCGGCCGCTCCTTCTCACCGAGCCCGGATAGCTCAGTCGGTAGAGCATTAGGCTTTTAACCTAAGGGTCCTGGGTTCAAGTCCCAGTTCGGGCGCTAACTTTTTGCAGCGATATTTCTTCTCACTGAGCGTTTCTCATCAACTTCTTTTGTGCTGCTCGCTGTGAATTTTATGTTAAGCTCATTTTGTTGAATTTTGGTGCTTTCATTGCAGCTGTTTATTTTCTTGAGTCAAGTACGCCAATACCTAAATTCACTCGCATTCTTGCTCATTGACCACCAGCGATAAAGCGGTTAATCTCGCAACATTGCAGTTGTTCTTCTCTAACTCGTGGAAAATATCGAACCATCTAGGGATTGTCGATGACCTTCCATTTTGACCTTGTGTATGGGTTCTAATGGACAAAATACTACGTTGCCAGATAGCATGCTTCGCCACTGTCGACCAGCATACAGGGCTGCCATTTTGCGTATAATTAATGCTATTTTTCTATTCACCGATGAGTCCACCGGTTGAAAAAAGATTACACAGCTCAGTTTAGTGTCTGACTGTAAAGCACGAAAATACTGTGATCTATAATCTTTCCTTAATCGATGGAAACTCCGTTGATTAATTAAAATATCCGCAAGTTTTTTAAAGTCATCGACGACTCCACCGGTTGAGAAAAGATTACAGATGCGAGTATTTTAGTTTATTACAGCCATGCACTGAACTGAACTGTGTAATCTTTTCTCAACCGGTGGAATCATCGGTGAATTGAAAAATAGCATTGATTATACGCAAAACGGCAGCCCTGCCAGCATATAACCTCCCCTATATTAGTGGGGAACATATCAAACTGGAGTTTGGGGGCCCGGCTAAAAGCATGAAGACAAAAATTATTATACTCATCTCAGCTAAATCCCTCCGGGGGGGGGGGGGGGCACGTGGTTGTCTGAAGGCCCGCACGGCCCTGTCGATCATTCCTCCTTTTTCGCTTTAATAGAAGCAAGTGGTTTTAACGTTGTTTTTCTCTTGAATTCCGACGATTCCAGCAATACTATACGTTAATGTTGCTTGACTTATAAAGAGCTGATTTATGCCGGGTGTCCCGAAAGCCACGCAAATGACCCCTTTTTGTGTGTGTTTTACTATACATGTAACCTAGACTTGCCATTTTTCATTATACCGGAGCGGGTCGGGGGGAGGTTGTTGACACTCATTTTGGGGACGCAGAGGCAAGGAGAGCTAACTAAAAGCTTTGAATAAGGCTTCGCACCACGTAGCACCACCATACCCTTTTCTCCCCTTGTTTCCTGAAAACAGTAGACATTAATGTATGTACTTTGGCTCTGATCTCCATCATTTGAATTTTGAAATATTCATTAATTTACTGGCTCATATCTATTTGTCTATTAATTTGCTATCCATTTATTCATTTATCAAGTTTTTTGTTTGTTTTGTTTTTTGTTTTTTACTATATTTCTCTCCATTTTTCTGCTTAGGTAGACGGAAAGATGTTCCCCACGCTCTGCCGTTTGTAAAATAGTGTGTGTGGCTATGCGAGTCAGCTATCCAGCGTTCGCTAGTCGAGAATTTTTGAATTTAAGATGAGCCCGGAACTTTTATAGAAACCGCAAACCGTCATAAATAGGGAAAAATTTGTAGAGCACGTGCTCAGAAAGTGAAAAAGGAGTCGCGGAGCGCACGCCGAAGCGAAGGCTCACCGGAAAGTTTAGTGGGGCACTTAAAAAGTTTCCAAGTCGGAACCCGGCGTCATACGATCCTTATGAACAGGATTGCCGGATCCCCGGGCAAATTGATGTGACTTTCCATTAAGATGAACGCACCGCGAGGCGACGTTTTTATGGCCTGTGGCAACAGGCATCTCTGTCAGAAGGACTACGCCACGGAACGAAAGTTGGAGCCATTAGTCGTGAGAGGCGCGTTGAATTCATGCTGATGAAAACTTAAGATACTTCCGGTGTGCGACTTTACTACCCCCCCTTTCTCCCTATTTATATATTACCAACTCCCCCCCCCACCTCGCAGAAGGATTTAAAATCTTTCCCGCGCTGTCTCCCCCTCCCCATCCCACCCTTGGTATTACTCAATGGTTTGTTGGTCATAAAATTACGCGTGCCTTCCTCCATTATAGTCGCGCGTATTCGTTTGACAAGGATGCCTTTGTTTTAACAATAGTTTGAAGAAACTTATTCTCCTTCCAGGTTCTTACAGAAAGTAATACGTTTTTGTCTTGTTCCCTTAGTTCCTTAGAATGCAAGTTTAACCCTAGCGAGCCGGCGCGGGGGGGGGGGGGGGGGGTGTAACTACCCCAGGCCACGCAGGAAAAACAGAAAAAGAACGCTTGCATAGCGCTGACAAAACCTTCGGTAGAAAAATGACCCAGCCAAATACTTTAGTAGATCTGACCGAATCTTTGGTTAACCGAGCAAAATCTCTTTCGTTTGGCGTACACAGAGAAAAATTTCCTGTTGCCGTTACAAGAATTCTGTTTTATAATTTCCTAATCGGAATTCTTGTAGTTGTGATTGGAATATTCTAATCTCCGAAAGTACGGTTATTTCAACGAGAATTCCGGTTACTCTAATAATGATTCTGTATAATACTCTCCTAAACGGAATTCCGGTTGAATTAATTAAGTGACGGAAATTTTTTTCTCAGTGTTCAAAACCTTTGGTTAGCTTTACTAAAGTATTTTGCGGGTCATATTTATATCAAAGGTTTTGTCAGCGACACCATGCAAAGTGTTTTTACAGCTTTTTTCTGAGGGCCCCCCCCCGCAAAATTATAACTTGTTTTAACTTCAATTTGCTTTTCAAAAACACTTCCAATCGCAGTAAAGGTTTTTATTGTCGTTTGATTTGCACTCCATAATATAGAGTCCATATAACAACGCTGCATCATAGGCGGATCCGGCAATGTGGCAACTGACTGAGCATGATTCCCATTTGAATGTATGATAAACAATCGATTCTTGAAAGGGCCATGGCCCCGTGACTAATCGACTATTTGCCATCCAATCAAATGGGACGAATACACTGTTGCCAGATTGCTGGATCCGCATAGGCGGATTCAGCAATGTGGCAAGTATGCGCTTGATTCCCATTTGAATGTATGATAAACAATCGATTCTTGAAGGGGCCATGGCCCCGTGACTAATCGACTATTTGCCATGTAATCAAATGGGACGAATACACTGTTGCCAGATTGCTGGATCCGCCTATGCTGCATCACCCTAATGGGGTCCTCTCGATTTGGACGTTCTGTGGTCTGTAGAATCACACAGAGGCATTTGACGACAAAAATTTGCAAAACATTTTGATGACCCCGATAGTGTTACGTATCATAACATTATTCAATCACTTTAGTGCGAAAACCAATCCATTTCGCCTCCTCATTGTCAGTTAAATCCTTAGGGCCTCACTAGAGCGCGTTTTGTCGCCGAAGGCGATCGCATGCTGCCTAATACCAGTAATTGATTCCTCCGTGATATCAATACGATAACAAAGCTCCGAAGAAAACCAGAGAAATCGAATACCTGTCGGGATTAAACACCCCTCGCCCTTCTTCTCGGGCTCAAAGCCCGTACTTCCCTTCAATGAATCCGTGCTCCGAAGTTTGTATGACATTATGACAATTCGTGTGGGTAGGGATTTTTCCGTTCCCTGTTCTCCTCGCCCACCCTCTGTCCATGCCCTTGAATGAATTCGTAGGGATGCCCCCAAGCAAAATAAACAAACATCTCGTGTGTCAAGAAACCACTTCCGAGCGATTTACAAATGAAAAAAAAAAGGGAAACGCTGCGTCAATGCTGTAAGCAGCTCAAAACGGAAAACATGTCGTTACATCGGAGCAAATTGAATTTTTATCAGTGGGGTCGTAGTCAGAGCATGATCGAATTTGTTAGTGAAAGCATTGTAAAATTTCACATAACCGGGTTTTGCTACACGGGCGTCGTATTTTTTGTTATGGCTCTTCGCAATTTACATAGGAAAAAGTCAAAAGTTCAAGGATATCATTTCAATTTTTATCAGTTCTCAAACTAGAGGTAGTTTCAGAAGTTGTGTAAGCGCACTTAGATTGATAGTCTTTGAAGTTGTTTCAACAGTATTTCTTATGTTACAAAATGAAAACAAATGAAAATGCATCTAAACGTTGGCTTTTCATAGAAGAGCGCTTTAAAATCAAAATTTTAAAGTCGGAAGCAAGTTTTGTTTTGATTCGAAGGAAAGAAAATTGAAAATACGCCGAAGATAGCTGTACGCACACACTTTTGAAACGAGTTCTAGCTGTGAAATGCTTCGGGGAATCTCGGAAACTCCTGTGTCAAATTGTTCTCAAAATAAACATAAAATAAAATCGAAATTACCGAATTTTGCAACATTTTATCCCCCCCCCCGGCTTCATTTTACGTATATTGTGCAAACCATCACACACAGAGCTTCACGATACGCGCTGCGAAGCTCTATGAAAGCGAATTCTCAAAAAAACCTGTCCCAAGTTTGGCCATAAATTGAATCGTGGCAAAACAATTGGAAGTGATACGTTGAGGAATTACTTAGAGCCATCAAAATGCTACATACTGGCTGTATCCGACTTCTTCTTTTGTTTACTCGCGTCGATCGATATGCATCGTCCTGGAGGCCGATCATTTACTTCATCGTTAAACCGATCGATAAAACTGTCTACGAGTGATGCTATTGGTCGAAAATTGTAAAACTTGGCCGTTGCTATGGTAACCATCGTTATAGTGTCCGTTTAATAAAGGTTACTCACGAATAGCCTTTATAAAACGAGACTCTTAACGATGGTTACCATAGCAACAGCCAATTTTTACAATTTTCGACCAATAGCATCACTCGTTTACAGTTTTATCGATCGGTTTAACGATGAAGTAAATGATCGGCCCTCAGAACCGAGGTAGACTTGATTAATACAGGTAGACGCGCAAAAAATATGGTGGATTAATATAGGAATGTTGTGAACCGACTTGCGTCACAAAGTGAGCTATGTGAATCTGTGGTTGATCAATTTACGAGGTTGAAATATGCGGGGTTGCGGGGACTCCGTTTGATGGTTGACGTTTTCCGGTTCACGATCGCTGATTGGTGAACCAGCTGACATTACTAACTGATAAAGCAACCGAGAGAAGTATGTACTTACATCTTGCGCGACTCTTCAAATATCGGCTAATGCATCTACCTGTATTAATCTACCTTCGCTCCGAACCGTGTAACTGACGTATTGCGAATTCCATATGCACATAAGTAACAGCCCCCCCCCCCCACCCCCCCACCATTAATGAACTCACCTGTTCTCAGAGATGGATCTTGTCACAGGTATCAACTCAGGTTGTTAATTATTGTTCAATGTTTTGCCTCCTGATGCGTTTCGTGTCTCTCGAGCGCCTTGTGGCGCATACCTTCTGCAACCCGCAACCCACAACAAAGCAGGAGCAATCGCTCGAATCGTCGCGTCGCATCGTCATCTTCGTCACCCCGTACTCCTTTACTACGTTGCTCGTTTGCGTTGGTGTGCGTGCGCCATTCATTAACGAGAGGATTTTAATTAATTGCTAATGCTCTTTTCACGTGGCTCGCACTTCGCAACTCACGCAATTTCTCTTCCTTTAATTGTGACTCCTCCGCCCCGCCCGCCCCGAAAGCCTATGCCCGTGCCCGTGTATGCGTGAGCATTTGAGCATTCGAGTATCGGGATTCGTACCACTCATCGGCCTATTCGCCGTGCAAATTGCATAGAGTTCTCCAAGATCTTCCTCCTATCTCTCTCTCTCTCCTCTCTCTCTCTCTCTCTCTCCTCTCTCTCTCTCTCTCTCTCTCTCTCTCTCTTTCTCTCCCCTCTCTCTCTCTCGCTTTGTATACAATTATACATATCTCCACCCCCCTCTCTCTCCCTCTCTTTGTTTACATATTCTTTCTCTCTCCCTCCTCTCTCTCTCTCTCTCTCTCTCTTCTCTCTCTCTTTCTCTCCTCTTCTCTCTCTCTCTCTCTCTCTCCTCTCCTCTTCTTCTCTCCTTCTCTCTCTCTCTCTCCTTCATCTTCTCTCCTTTTCTCTCTCTCTCTCTCTCTCTCTCTCTCTCTCTCTCTCTCTCTCTCTCTCTCTCTCTCTCTCTCTCTCTCTCTCCTCTCTCTCTCTCTCCTCTTCCTCTCCTCTCCCTTCCTCTCTCTCTCTTCTCTCTCTCTCTCTTCTCTCCTCTCCCTTTCTCTCTCTCTTCTCTCTCTCTCCCTTTCTCTTCTCTCTCTCCTCCCCTCTCTCTCTGTCGTTTTGCATCCCTTCTTGTCCCTCCGCATTTACCTTTGTCCTCTCTCTCTCTATACATATGTTTGTTGAGGTCTCCCTCCATACCGTACAGTCGCACACTGGGTTGAATTAAAGATTTTTCCGGACACAAAAAGTTGTTATTTTTATTGTTTTAAAAACGTTTCAGTGTCGATAATTTCTTGCGGGAACTTGGTTGTTTGACTCAATTTAAGCTCCAATATGAATTATTTTACAATTTGTTTTAAATTTTATTGCTATTTACTGTTTATATTCTTGATTTTTAATCGTAAAATTATATCCGGAAAATACCATGTTTCCATCCATTGCGCGTCGTCTGTTCAGCGACCGTACTCAAAGCAATGCATCGTCATAATTGTTTCAACGAGGTACCGATTTCGGTTTTTCTCGGAAGAGAAGCTTTTCAAATGAGTCGGACGATTCCGATGTTGCAAATTGAAAATTTACACCTTTGATAGTTTCGATGTTTTATGTTATGAGATCTATTCCGAGTTATGCTGTGAATGTAATGACCTATAGTACGTTAGCTTAAATTTGCCCGGTTTACTATTTATTTAATCGTGTAGAAAGCACTTAGACGCAACCAGTGGCGTACGCAGGATTTTTCTTGGAAGGGGCTCGCACTGATAAGCGTTTGACTGAAAATTATTCCCCCTTCCCCTCCAGCCACAAAAATCGGAGGTCTGGGGGATTCAGGATTCAGCCCCCTCAGAGCCCCCCCCCTCCCTTGCGTTCGCCACTGGACGCAACATACAGTTTTATAGTATGAAGCGCGCATTACGGAAATCAACGGTTAGCCTGCAACGATGCTCTCATCAGTCTCAACCGGCTGTGACAAAACTCGCGTAACGTTTTAAATGATCTCTCTCATTTCTCGTGGCCCTCATGCACATGTGTCTCTTTCTGATGGCGTCGAATTTTGTTGACGTGGCGTTCTTTCACGACATTTTCTTCTCGAAATTGCATTAAAATGTCACTCAAGAAGAAATTCCCTTGTGACAAAAAATGTATCTTTATTGATTTTAGCGATGAAACTGAGGAACCAGTTGTACATCGGGGTCACATGAGAGTAGGAGAGATAGTTTGGAACGCTCAACACACTTTTTCACCGGATGACGTCATCACTAAAACCGTCCATTTTAACCGCAACATGCGAAAGTTTCTTCTCAAAGTTTCTTGTATGCTTCACACATATATTTGAATAACTAATGGTGATTTGAACTTGACTTCCCCAAGATATACGAGCGAGTCATGGACGTGGTATGCGATGAGAGTTTTGCTGTATTTGACGAACCGAATTTGTCAGCTGATTGGTGCAAAATGACCTACTTTCGGTGCAGAGCGCGTCTAGTCTTTTGAAAAATAACGGAAAACGCCCTCTCTCCGTCAAAAGTTTATTAATCATTGTCATAATCATATTACTTAATCACAAACAGACAAAAAGTTAGGCGATCCACATAAGTGCCTGTGTAAAATTCCGATCACTATGACTTAACTCTGACCAGGTTAGTTCAAGAGAACACTATACTCATCCGTTTATGTAGGGAAGGTAGTTAACTCTTCGCACTCTGGGGAGTTGGAATTGCCTATACGATGAATTGAAGGCTCCCGACGAGACCTTATCTTGTAGCGTTTTCAACTATAATTGCTTTTATTCGGAATGAAAACTGAAACATTGAGTAATAGAATAGAGGATAAAAACGAGTGTACTCGGGATTGACCCATAAGGGGTTAATCCCAAAATCACCCGGATTCTGATGTGGCCATAGGAGATGACATTGACCTAAATCGCTGAATCACAAAAAGGTGGTCCGACGACGAGACGCGACGGTCCGTAGCAGTAAAAAGTATCTGAAACGCCGAAACCATCAGCCGGCAACAGGGCTTCGTAAGTGTATGGAAAGAGAAGCGATAGGGATATTCGCCGTGTTAATCACGCACGAGAAAGAGATGGAAAGCTGCTGAAAAGCCGGGGGATGAAACTCTGCGGGAAAGCGGGGGAAAATACATTATTTATTCTTGATAAACGCAGCTCAAATTATCTCTTAATCATAATAATGCAGATTCGGCTTCACTTCATAAACTTCCCTTGCCCCTCCTCCCAACTTTCAGCGCCTCTCCCCCCCCCCTTTCCCATCATCACCGCTTCCGGATAAGCGAATATCGTACATTATCGTTAACTTGCACGAGGAGAGCGATCTTTCATGGAATCGAATTCTCGCACGCACTCTTCACCCACGTCACGCGGGGGCCATGCCACGCCATGCTCCATTTTGTCCTTGATTCATTCATTATGCATTCACGATGATTTAATTTAACGCAACTTAAGTTTCGGGTTTTCTCGGGGCTTCTATGTCTTTTGTTTCGAACGGGACAGGGTGGGAGTGCTGAAGGCTGATAGATTACCGTTGAATTGTTGGAAACTTCTTCGTTTATACTCTTGGGAAGTATTTTCCAAAATTTACAGGATCGGCGTATAATTAACTTGCCATCATTGTTAAGTTCTCTAATTCTCTCACACCAGTAGTGTCATTTGCGGAGGGCGGGGGGGGGCAACTGCCCCCCCAAGGGTCGGCCAAAAGTGAAAAAGTGATGACTTTTTTTTTTTTTTTTTTTTTTTTTTTTTTTTTTTTTTTTTTTTTTTAGAAGAAAAAAAAATGTTGAACTAAAATTTGGTGGTCAGGTTATTAACGAGTTTTGTTGGAGTTTTGGAGTTTGGGGCCGTAAATATAGGATATGCAGTGCTGTGTAGAGAGTCTAACATAATATTGATGAGCAAAAAAAAAAAAAAAAAAAAAAATCATCACATTTTTGCCCCCCCACCCCAAGCCGAACCCGAAATGACGCCCCTGTCTCACCCTTAAGTTCCTTGTACCATGACTTTCAAAAGAAACTAACCTGGTAGAAATTTTCATTCTTCCATTCCTCAACCACAAGGAGAAAACATTTCTGATTGAAATTACGGAACGTAGGAAGAAGTTGGGGTAAAACGAAATTCCCTTTAAAATATTAAGAATTCTTATTGATTCAACCAGAATTATCATTGGTACAAGTGATCGTTCTGATGACCCAGAAGAATCACAAGAAAGAATCGTTGGATCAACAAGAATTCTGGTTGAATCAATAAGAATTCTTATTATATTAAAGGGAATTTCTTTTTACCCCAATTTCTTCCTACGTTCCGTAATTTCAATCAGAAATTTTTCTCCGTGCAGTTTTAAACATGCGTTTGCTGTTTTGAGGTATTTCAGAGTCTAACACAGCATTGCCACTAACAAGTATGCCTTTAAAAATCTCATACGCTTCGAAAAATAATGGACAGTTTATTATCAAGGACTGTTCCGATGAGAGGACTTTCTTTGAAGGTCATAGTACTTTTAACCTACTACGCGGAGTTTATTTTGCCTATCCTTTTAATTGAGGGCGCTCTTTGAACCATTAAATCGGTGACAAAAGGATGTCAGGCGATCTCTGGGAGTAGGCTACCCGCAACAACACACTGGTACTGGTGTTGAAGCGACGTTGAGGAAGAACCAATATAAACCTAATGAGTGAAAATCATTTGGTTTTTTCCCCAGCTTTTTAGCTTTTGATCGAGTAGAGGAAAATTTCGATGTAGTTCTCTCCTAAAGCACGGATATTCGGGGACCAATAAATGTACGGTACACACGGTCCTTGTTCTTTAACGTTAGGTGCAGCCCTAACCAATCAGAAGCGAGGATTCACTACTTGGGGTCGAGAACAAGGGACCGTCGTCTGTACCGAACATTTATTGGTCCCAGAGTATCAGTCTGTGTGATAATGGAATAAGCGGTGCTTGCAGAAAGTAGGTCCTAAAACTTAATTGGGAGATGCTCTTTATTAGATAGCCTTATTCTATCCTACCCCTGATCTCACGGGAATAGCAACCCTGAGCTTTTATGATCACTTATTTTAGTTTACATTCCTTTTTGTGTGAGTCACCCATCACTTCACCCATCAGCTTCATCATGAAGCAAGTAGGCTTAAGGCTGAGTCTGATGACCGTGCACCCATCTTACAGTCAAAGTCTGACAAGGTTAACAAAATAACACGATTGAAATCGAGCGTGAAATAAGTCCCGGCCGGCCACTGTGACATCATTAATGGGAGAAAGATCATCTTTCAACAAAGCAGTGGCAGTATGCGTCTTGTCTGTGGGTCTCCTTATTCACAGCTAGTCAGATATATGGTGGGATCGAATTTCTTGGTGGGGGGGGTGGGGGGTTAGTAGACACTAGACTACTAGACAACAGACAAGACAGATTGAATCGAATAATCTATTTTCAAAAGGATGAAAGTGAAGGTGAGCTCGGGTTGTTTCTTGCAATGGATTTTTTATTTTGTCCCAAAAGTATGTTCAAACTCGTTTTTGAAACGAGCCTGTTTAGCAGTTCGTTTTCTATGGGTGTCCTTTGTCATGCAATGTTGCCAAAGTCTCGGGAAGAAGTTCGTTCAAAGAACAACCGAATGTTTGACCAAATGTCTCGAACCTTTTAGATCAGCTTTGTGAAACGTTTCTCTTTTTGCTTCTCCTACAGTATATGGACCCTTTTTACGAGAATTCTGTTATTTTTATTGTAGTTCTTGAAAATTTTGAGGAAATTTCAATAGTGTGTCCAGATTATGATAGAAACGCCAAAATATGTTGGTAAAAGTATAGGCACCTATGGTATTTATGGTAATTTTATTCGGTACCATAGAAATTTCTTATGGTTGACGTATCGGCTTTGCGCTTCTGGAAATATTTTTAGAATTTAGGCATTATTTCTTTTTTAGTGTGCGTTGTCTATTTACTTGCGCCTTCGTCAATCGACATTTTTTTGTAAACAATTATTAATTTGCGCCATCGCCTGAATTTTCAACAGTATGAAAATATACTTACGAAATCAGTCTAATAAAAATACTTTAGTTATTGAACGATTTTTTCCCCCTCATTCCCTTTGAACCCTTCGTAATTGAAATACCTATGCCTGAAGCAGAAAGTATTATGAACATTACTGCTCTTGTCAGTGAAATGTAAACTGATCAGTGACCATATCAGTCCTTTCGAAATGACATGTGGCAACTAAGAAGGAAAGAAAGTAAGGCCCAACAAGATCTTGATGAAAGATTAATCTCTTCGAGCTACTCCACGGACGACGGACGTATCGATTATTATCAGTTTCATCAATCGATCGATCGATGATTCTGATGTTGAGGACACACAGACATGTATTCGATGTCTAGTATTCTCCATGTTTAAGCACTCTAAAAACTTGTTCGGAGGAGCTCTAAAAAGTTATCTGATACTCGATAAACTTAAAACGTTGAATTTTGTGGGACACGTTATAAATCAGATATGTTCTTAGGTGCTTAGCGGGCATTCTGACAACGTTGTGTTTTTTCCATTTGAACCTCATTATGTAGAGTTTGAATTATTGTGTGCACAGTTAGCATCCTATAGAATTCGACATTTTGCAGCAGTTTAAGTGGATATTATACAGTGTTGCCGAATCGTACTCTACGCTATTTGATATCCTATGGTGCTTGGCTTCAATTTTGTCAAAATCAGTGATTATTTTAGAATATATGACTGATTTTGCAAGAGGATTCGTGCTGAACATCTAAATCAACATTAGATGGATCAAATTTGAACCACACAACGGAAATAATGTCGGGCAGTAGCGCAACGAGAGTTCCTTCATCTCTCTCTTTTCTCCATTAAGAAACGTATATTCGACAAGGATGGACAAGGGGATAAAACCCCCTTTCTGTCCTTTTCCTACTTATACATTCAAATGGAAAATGAGAGAGATGGAAGAGATCCTGGTTGCGCCAGTGATGTCGGGTACTGTTTCCCCAATGTCTATACGTCCTATTGGACCGGCAATAATTGGGGAAATATATTATTATCAACTTTCTGGAAAATGTTACCAACTTAGGGGGAATTCAAACTGAGCGCTGTAGAAGAATCCAAGTCAGCGAATATTCCCCCAACTTTTGGTAGAGTTTGTGTCAGAAGTGATGGCGCACTTAGAACGATAATCTTTGGCGAACTTTCCATTTTCGTTTCTTCAATTCAAAGCAAAACTTGCGTGCGACTTATTAGACCGCTTAATTTTATAATAATCCTCAATGAAAAGGCAATCGCTCAAAATTCATTCTCTTTCAGTTTTCTGTTTTACCATATAATATGAGAAATAACAATCCCTAAGATTATTGATCTAACTGTAAGTGCGCCTATATACTCTCCTGAAACGGCCTCTCTCATTATTCCTACACGGAGAAAAAAGACTGGTATAATTTACCATCATGGTGGCTGATTTTGACCTCTGCAAAAATGATGGTAAATTTCACCAGATTGATGGAGAGGGTAACAAAAAATCTGGTATAATTTACCATCACGATAACTGATTTTGACCTCAACAAGAAAGATAGCTGAGTTTGACCTCAACAAGAAAGATAGCTGAATTTGACCTCAACAAGAAAGATAGCTGAATTTGACCTCAACAAGAAAGGTAAATTTTACTACATTTTTTGTTACCCTCTCCATCAATCTGGTGAAATTTACCATCATTTTTGCAGAGGTCAAAATCAGCCATCATGATGGTAAATTATACCAGTCTTTTTTCTCCGTGTAAGGTTAACGATATTTTCCTCTAGCTATTTGTTGTGCAATAGGATGTAAACTTTGGGAAAACAGCACCCAACGCTTTTTGTTTTCCGAATGTGGTTTTAAACTGGTCTTTCTCATGTTGATTCAGTTGTTCAGTACGCGAACCCTCTCGCAAAATGTCTTTATTTGAAAAGGTTCGCTGCACATTGTGTTACGGGATCGGGGGGAAATTTGGGGCAAACTTAACTCGAGAGACGGGGCGAAACAAATGGTGTGGCTCGAGAAGAGTAAAATCATTAAAGTCCTTCCGGATTTTTTCTATTTTTTAATTTGAGTAATTCGAATTCTTTTCCCCCGCGTTTCGTTCGGTCAAAGTTTCTCCGTATCTCGTTCTACTGTCCGGTGTTGTTCGGGGGAGGGGGAGGGGGGTTGCGTGGGGGTGAGGAGTACTCGGAGGGTCCGAAATCGAACCCTTTGAAAGCTTCCGGCTGCGACGACGACGGACGTGGCGGGAAATGCTGCTCTCGCAGAAGAGGGAGACTAAATGAGGGTTTGGCGGGTTGCGTTTCGAATTGTTTCGGAGTGAAATTGGTTTTGCTCCGGCAAAAAAAGAGAAAAAAAAGAGGCGGGGGAAAGATGATGCAGTTTCAGCTTTCAATCCAGAGCTTCAAGCCGCTTCAGCGTCACGTCGTCACTGACGATGATAGGAGCAAAGTTGCCGCGCCTTGCCGGATTATCTGAAGAAATGTGTCCCCTTCAAGGAGACTCGTCAAAGACCCAAGTGCCTTAAAGGGGAGTCGGGTGTGAAAATTAGGCGATTTTGACGAATTTTTATTTTTCAAGAATTATTTTTCTTTGTAGTTTCAGCTTCATTCTGACATTAAGTTTTTTTAAATTTGGTGCGATTAGCCCCAATGTTATGCCCATGTCATTATTCATAACTTTTTTGCAATTACACGCGTTTTAATGGAATATTCATCCCGTACCTTTTTTATAAGCCTTATTTTAGATTTTACAAGAATTAGGGTTTTTTCATTTTTTGACACTTGTGTACCTTTTTCTCAGAATCTACCGAACCTATTTTCAAAAACTTGGGCTTGTCAGAATCGGCTTGTTTTCTTACACGAATAGACGGGAGGGTTTCTCAATTTATCTTTAATTTTTCCTACCGTGTCCTCTTGAAGTAGAAATTTTTATAATTTTTTGGTAAAAAAATTCATGAAATTTTCTGAACTTAGATTTTTGAAATTTTCAAAAAAACTTTCGTCAATTTTTGTAGGAAGATGAGACCTTTCAAATGATCCAAAGTTTTCAAAAATCGGTTGAGCAGATCGTGAGAAAAAGGCACATGAACATGACCATGTTTTACATTGTTCAGATAGGCACATCTGACTCCCATTAAAATCCGCCAATGTTGACGGACATGTTTTTTCATTTCTTTTTTTTCCTTTTTCAGGTAAGTTTGGCAACTCTGGCTAAGAGTTCAATCGACCGTCCTTTTGTTTGCAAGTTCCCCACTCATTTATCCCCTTTTAGATCGATATTTTCAGATTTTCCTCCTCCCTCGCTTTTTGAAAGCTTATAATACTATCACCAAGCTTCTTTCTTGAATGAAATGAAAAGTCTTTCAATACAGAAACGAAGTCAAAAAGTTTTTGGAGGCAAGTATTTCGCGATTCTTTGCCGTGAGCTTTCTAATTAAGGCAATTTCCATTGTTTCCATTTTTACTTATTCTCTCCCTTTAGCGCCCTACTTTGATGAATCAACTGTATTATTCCCGAGGGAAGTATTTAAGAGATGCTGTAGAAGTTGAGTTCTACGGCTAAATGTCAAGAAAGGGATGTTTAATTCGAGGGAAAGGGTCTGGTTACAAAAATTTCTTAGTTAATGTCGACGAATAAATTAAAGAATGTTACAGTCATTTCCTTCGATTTTGGCTCTGGTATATGGAGTCGGCTACCAGCGGCTGTACTTAACACAATAATAAATTAAAGCATTGCGGGTGGCCTACCTGATCAAAAATCCAAGGCGTTTTGACACGATTTAATTCGTCGACTGTACCACTCTTATTTTTACTTTCTCTCTACCCCCAAGGAGAGAGTACTTTTATGTCGAATACATATAATTTAGAACTTGGGGTCTTTCCATTTATTGACATTGCACGTCTCCCTGAGCTCAAAAATCATGAAAAAAAAAAAAAAAAAAAATCTGCCCGTCAAATGCCCACGAAATAACTAAACTACCTACAAATTGCCGACGGTCCACGTTTTACACGTAGATTCGAAAATAACCCGCACGGCGCGTGTGCAAAAACTCACACATCAGCTATAAGGCTCGTTATCATTATCATTAAATTTGTATTTTTACATCGTCAATCTATTAACTTGTAAAGTAGATGAAAACTGCAAAATAGGCGATCGTGACTCGCAGGAATGACGTCTCAATATTTTCGGGAAAGCTATAATTCCATGAGGATCCCACCCCTCCTCCCCCCTTCGAAACATCATATTTGCCCCGTAAAAAATGCCTCAAAGATTTCAAGATTATAAAGTTAAAAAGATAAGACGATTAAAAGGTTTAAAGATTTTAAAGATTTTTTTAAGATTTGAAGATTTTGAAGATTTTTCTTCAGATTTTATTCCTCTGAAAACTTTGTATTTTCAAGGTGAGAGATCTTAACTTTTAGCTTTTGATATAGTTTTTTTTTTCTTCATCTTTTTACAACATTACTCTGAATTAGGGAGCAGAGCTAGCCAAGACGGGGGGAAGTGGTGGTTGGGGCTAGAACTTCCAGTGGAGAGGGTTCTTCGCAGCAGGGGTTCATCCAACTCATCAATTGGTTCTCTATTTTTGTGCTCGAGTTCACTGGAAAGTCCAAGCTTCCGCGTTGGGAATTTTATGCTTGCCGTTCGTATAGCCCTGGAGGCCCTAGCCTGGGAGTTCGTATCTGTTTTCTATCGATACGATATCCCGTGGCTCTCGTATGTAGGCGAAGCTCTTTCTTTTTAATTTGTTCTTAATCGAGTGCTAAATTGTTGGTTCAGACAGCTTGAAGGGAGTGCAAAATTGTCTATAGAGAGGGTGAATTATCTATTGTAGACGGATATATACGTGGTCACACCATCATTCATCATTGCATCCCCCTAATCCTAATCCAACCCTTTTCTTCCGCGCGATGTGTGTAGTGTACCCTAATCCTTTTAATCATATCATACAGTCCTTGCGGTGAAATGGGGATTTTGGTGGCTGCAAGCGGCTGCCTTTGGAGCTTGGCATGAATTTTGAACTTGATCCTCTTCAACTGAAAATTCTTGAGGGTGAACAAAAGAAGTGCGTGGAGTTTGTTCATGACGAGGCATGTATCATATTACATCAGAGCTTATGCAGAGACAAATAGAGACCCAGCGCAATGCCAGGGGCGTACTGTGTGCCCGATCAATAGCGATCCACGGGAAGTGAGGACGTTTTTTGACTTTGAGAAAATTTTGCCTTTTTTTTTGTTTTTAATAATGTCAAACAGATTTTCCGGGAAAACGGCCTCAAAATCTCGAAAATATCGGTCATACTTCGCACATATGATGGTTAAAATGTAAAAATAAGCACCCGCGCCCCCCCCTCCTCGAAAAAAAAAAAAAAAAAATCTTTTTTTGAATTTTGGTGAGAAATGTTTTTAAAATCCTGTGAAGGAAAAGTCCTGGATCGCGTGATACTTCCGACGCACGTAGGAGTATTTGACCCGAAAACCTGGCCAAAAACGGAAAATTGAAAAGTAGTCCAAAAAACAAACTATTTATGGTTTTTGAGAGGTAAGTAACCGCTCTATTGCGTAATAGATGTGTCGGAACATCTACGTTTATCTGCTGTTTAGGGGACAACATGGAACTGAGCGCTCGACGCACCTGCGATTGTTCACCGCTCGAAGCGCTGTTAATAATCAGTCAACATTTTCCATCGAGGACAAGCGTTGGGGCATCCAAACATTTCAGCGATTATGGACGTTGTTTTAGATGGCATGTGCTTCATTTTGATGGCAACAATTTATTTTTCCGTGCATTTTTGATCCTTTTACATCTAATTTAAAATGGACATGAAAAAAATCCCTAATTTTAGGCTCTATCTTTTTAAAAAAGGCAATTTTGAATACGTTCCGGGCAAAACCGGGCACAACCAAAACAAGGGGGTTAGAGTAGACCCTTTTAGGCAACTGCTCCAACAGTCAAAAATTGCAAGAAATTGCCCCTTTTTTTTAAAAAACATGTTGAAGTCAAGCCTTTTTTATGAAATAAGCGTCCATAACTCGGCAAAAGAATGAGCTATCGACCTTTCATTTGAGCCAAAATTCTTAATTTTTTACCCCTTTTCCAACCATAAACCGTGCAATAGGAGTTTTGAGTTTAAATTGGAAAATTAACCGAAATCGATTTTCAAATATTCAAGAACACGCAAATATTTTTGGCCAGGTTTTTGGGGTAAATACTCCTACGTGCGACGTTTAGGAATATTTTGTTCACTCCTGGCGCAAAGCTTGTGACAGGTGCCCAATTTATTTCTCAGCTCAATTTTGGTCTCAGCGAAACAGCAGCCAACAGTCTCCTACTGTTGAGTGATGGGCAAAGGTTATAGATTTTCTTCGTGGTTTTTTTGCGAGTTTTTTATTTGTTTTTTCTTTAAATATATATAGAGATAACAGTTTGCGATGAACTATTTCAAAATTATATGCCTTAATTGAATGAAATTTTGACTTGAAAATAAAATTTCAGGCAGATTTATTTCGATTGGAGCAATGTTCACCCTTCAACTGCAGTTGGCGACTGTTAGCTGTTATTTCGTTGAGTCTACGAACAAAAATTAACCAATTTCGCTTGATTTGCATAACATGTGCTGAGTATCCTACTTGTCTCTGAGCTTACGTGTTTATGAGCATTTTCCTTGCTAGTGATACGATACAATATTCCCTCTCGACCCGGCCGCGCGTCTTTGCAATTCGGAATGAGCACCGTTGTTGCACCCAAATTGCATACATTCAGAATTGAAGGCGCTTCTGGACTTCTATCGCGGTTTTACTTAATTTTCTCCGCAGTTTAGGTGAGTGAGTGACTGGTTGTTTATCACAATGATTTCTTCCCCATTTTGTCTGCAAACAATTTAATGTTGTTGATAACTTGCTCACAAAATAATGAATGAATTTTGTTTTCTGTTTGCAGGTAAGGAAAACTTTTGCCGGGTTTGCAAATTCAGCGCAATGTGATGAGTCCGTTACAATTTAATGTTCAAAACTAAAACAAATTTTATTCCCTCGATTCCTCCACGAAAAAAGATAGTGAAATACATAGAGGGGGGGGGGAAGAAGCCAAGCAGCAGACTAAAAAAAAATAGTCGTTAAAAATGGTGTCATCCTTTGTCTTGATTTGCCTTAAAATAATTAAACTTGTGTATGGTGAGAGTTAGCATACCATTCAACTGATGATCAAATAGAATATTGAATTTCATCAAATAAAAAACACGCAAATGAGAATGAGACTCTGATTTTTCAAAATCTCAGGCAGGGACGGCAGAAATTGTATACTTGTAAATTTAATGTGGTCGAGAGATGTAATGTACTAAAACACACATTTTACCTAAATCTGCCACCCAAATAGTATATATAGGGAGAAGAATGTACTTACATGTTTAAATATGGTATATCCTGCGTTGTGACATCGGAAATTGAATTTTTGTTTGATGTTTTTGATTATAGGGGTGAGTTCTGATAATTTTAAATGTGTGTAAGTGTGTTTCTTTATTTTTGTCATTTCACTAGGTAGTTAATGCATTAAATTACTGGAATTACTATTAATTATTTACAGACCCAATCAAGTGTGGGATCAATAGTTCTTAATTCGTATAATTCAGATTTGGAATTGATTCCCTTAATCGGTGGAAACACAAGCTTGCGCTCGATATTTCGTTAATGAGAGGATCGTCTGGGACCAAATAATGTTAGGTCCCGAGCATTGAATTGCGTGCATCTTGCGTGCGGTTTCGACCAATCAGAGAACTTACGCACGGTCATGTGACCGTGCGTCAGTGGCGTAGCCAGGAATTTTTCTAGCGGGGGTCCGAGATCCGAAAATTGTCATGGGGGGGGGGGGGGGTCCAAAGATACTAATTTGGTCACATTTGTCTAAAAACACAAAAAATGACCTTTTTTAAGGGCAAATTTTGGTGTCATGGGGGGGGGGTCCAGACCCCCTAGACCCCCCCTTGGCTACGCCACTGCCGTGCGTAAGTTACGCTCGGTACCGAACACTATTTGGTCCCTGGTCCCCTACTCTATTTGAGCTCGAATCCTCTACCAACAAGCCCATTAACAAAACGTTAGCGCCCGAACTGGGACTTGAACCCAGGACCCTTAGGTTAAAAGCCTAATGCTCTACCGACTGAGCTATCCGGGCTGTCTGGCTTCATTCTCCGAATAAGCTATTTTTACTTGACGAGATTGTATAATTTCCGCTCATTTCCGCGTACCCAGTGGATGATAAAATCTCACAGAACAACTTGGCTGTCGTCGGTGCTGTTATCGGAGAGGAATGAGCAAGTTTTAATGATGTAATCGCGACCCAGACATTTTTCTCGAACTCGAAAGTTGTCTTGAATCCGTATCGATGATTCACTTTTGCTCTGATGCAAAACCCATAGTAGGTTCTTTTCAAGTAATAACCACCATGAAACTTGCATTTTGATAGATTTCGAAAAAAATTTATGTTCGAATTAACATAACCGAAATATAAACAAAGATTTCTGATATCATCT
This sequence comes from Trialeurodes vaporariorum, assembly GCA_011764245.1. Classification (NCBI taxonomy): domain Eukaryota; kingdom Metazoa; phylum Arthropoda; class Insecta; order Hemiptera; family Aleyrodidae; genus Trialeurodes; species Trialeurodes vaporariorum. The sequence goes on from VMOF01000320.1 coordinate 45,882,261, forward strand.
CGAATGGACATGATGCACGCGCCGCGATTGGGGCGTGAAAGGGTGAGACGAAACCTTTTTTTTTGGTCTCAGCCCGTATGTTACTCCTTGCGACTCTGCAAATTCCTTTACAGTATGTGCTTGAAATTTTTGTAATACATTGAATTGACTTGGAAAGTGATTTTTTTTTTTTTTTACTATATGTATAGTTTTCATACAGCCGCGCAGCCTACGTTTATGAAGGTCTCATTTCGTACATTTCTATTTTTATTAATTTCTCCACCTCATTTTTTGTGAATGAACTCAAAACAGACATGTAGCTCGTGAGTAATCACTTTTGTATATTGAACGTTTGCCGTAGGAACAAAGTATATATTTTTTATCAAACAAAAGTCAAATTGAAGGATGAAGGGGCAGTCGCTTGCCGGTAAAAAAAATAACGTATTTATTCTCGAATAAATAAAATTTGAGAATAAATAATACGAATGACAAAAATAAAAATAAAAACGGCACCCTGAAATTGCTGATCTCTTCCGAGTAATCGAACTTTTAGAATTTCCGAGAAAGGGGATGATGAAAGTTCTGCGCGATTGCTGAAAGCTTAACATTAATTAAAGCGATAGCCACCCTGTTCAGTCGTAACGGTTGACTGTAGGAAGAGGGAGAGAGAAAAAAAGTAACGAAGAGACTTTACGAAACAAGAAAATATAATTAATGTTACTTTAAGGTATGATGTGGAAGTAGATAATTATGTTTCAAATGAATTATATTTGCCGTTCTCGTAAATTTTTGCGGAGATTTGAATGTTTGTCAGGAGTTGCCAAATCTCCTAGGATTACCACTTGAATCCGTTGCACATTTTGTAATGGAGCTCTTGCAAGGTTTTGCTTTGGGCAAATGGTCTGAAATGGACTATCAATTCTGAAGTAAAATACTCCGAAAACAGCCGTGAAACCAATGAAAAAGTCTAAACCTCGTTCCTCGCAAAGAAAACTTAGCTCAAATTTTAAATAGACCACTCGTCTATGTGTAATGTGTGTATGTTTGCACGACGTATATGTTTTGCCCCTCAAACGAAAGAATAGTTACTTTCTGGCTTATCCGTCTGAACTTTCTAAAAACCCTTTCAGGGATTCCCCATCATGTTTCAGAGACACCATGTGCCCCATCCCATGGGGCACATGCTGTCCTACTTAATTTAACATGGGTTTCAATGGAATTTAAACGGACTTTTTGCAATAAGTTGAGTGACCCATCAAATTTCTTAGAAAATTGCCCTCTTTTGAAAGGTTCAACAAAATCTCAACAAGTATCAAATCCCCGAAAAAAATGCGCGCCTTAAAGGGCTTATTCAGGTTTATAATTTTGAAATAAAATGAGAAATCGTTTCTCTGTTCAATTTAAACAACGAAGAAAACCTTACATTTTTCCATCACTCAACTGAAAACGACTATATTGATAACTTTTGACTGGGGTTTCGATGAGTCCCGACCAAATTCGAGCTTGATAAAGGGACAACTGTCGCAAGCTTAGCGCTGGACCCTCTATTTGTCTCAGGGGTTTACGCACGTAGGATTGGCAACTGCGCAACATTCCCATAGAAAAATTCGGAAAGGGATGGAGAATCGCGAAATCGCAGGCGAAGAATTGAATCGAATCCCTTGGAATCCTATGTATATCTTGTTGACTCCGTTCCATCAGGAAGCTTATCGATAGGATACAGGATACACTCTCGAGTTGAGTCTAATCCGTAGCTAATGCCACTCGAATCCTGCCTCCGTGAACCCTCCGCTCAGCGTCGCGTCGGAGGGGGGTGTCTTTGGAGGCTATTTCGTTTTATATATACGACATTTTGAGGATGTTCTTGAACCTGGATTGTCAAGAAAAGTTGCGCAAAAATGCCCCCTTAAAATAAAATAAATTATTGAATAAATAGATAAATAAATAAATAACCCACTTTCAATTGATCAGTCAATCACAGCGAACCGGATCCTCAAGCACTTTCAAAACTTATTACGTTTATCACCTTTTATAATTTAAGAAAGACGCTACGACCGCGGCATGGCACCTCTCAGTTATAATTGTTCTCTTCTATATTACTGCTAAAGTGATAGGTAGATAATTAGATAAACAGATAAAAACAAATAAACAAATAAATAAATAGATAAATAGATAGATAAATAGATGGATAAATAGATAGATAAATAAATAAATAAATAAATAAATAAATAAATAAATAAATAAATAAATAAATATCATTGAAAAAAAAAATCTCAATAAAATAGAAACTTCGCCGATTGATATTGGACACTGGACAGAGCGTTCAAGATGATCTCAAAAATGTGTGAATCCTCCTCCTAAAATGGAGTTTTTACCTGCCTGATCTAGATATCAGGGAGTTTGTGGGTCAGTTAATAATTTATAGATCCTTGCCTTATTAATATAATGATATATTCGGACCTCCCTTTTTAATAATTGTGGGATCGAGGCCCCCAAACGGGTTGGATCTAGAGACAATGCGCGTGAGTCACATAGGAGAGAATTCCAATTATCGCTGGATCTTCCGCCTGCCCCAGGTGAGACATACGAGATCAAGGCAATCCGAGTGATCCGACCGAGAGCGGAATGTCACGTCTCACAGTGGAAGCGAAGACTGGATTTTTCATTGTAGCGGACTCTAAAGTCAAATTCTGATGTAAGGAGTGTTATCCTTTTCAAATTTAGGATTTTTTTTATTGTCTTTTTTGTCTTTTTGTGAAATTGCAAGACTATATTCAAACAGGGCAGTTGCTAGGGCCTGATTTTTTTGGTGGTGGGGGGGGGGGGGGGGGGGGGGGGGGGTAAGCAAATGAAAGCACTCGGTGAGCTGAAAAAAAAGGTGGCTTGAATTTCTGTTTAAGTTTCACAGTTCCAGAGATGCGATTTTGGCCCGAAATACATTTCGGGCCGCACACACAATTTTTTGCAACTTTTTCAAAGTATATCTCCGAAACTGTGACACCTAGCAAAAAACCAAAGGCATTTTTATCCTCAGCTTGTCAAGTGCTCTCATTTTCTTAAAAAAATAAATAATAATAATTAAAAAAAAAAAAAAAAAAAAAAAAAAAAAAAAAAAAAAAAAAAAAACAACAACTTTTAGTGTGAGTCAATTTCGGAACATTTTGATGTTGATGCTCTCAATGTTTTTTTCAAGCGCTTTTACAACAGATTGAACCCTCTTTACATAAGGAAAAGTTTTGAACAAATATATTCAAGAGAAAGAATGGGGCAGTTGCAAGGGTCTAAAATGTTGTGTTTTTTACACATAAAAAGAAAGTACTTGATGAGCTGAGAACAAAGATGCCTTTGGTTTTTAATTAAGTCTCATTGTTCCGGAGATGAGATTTTGGCCCAAAATACATTGTTTTAAATGGGAATTCCGCGTAGTGACGTCACTATACCCACGATTTTTTGCAACTTCACACGAGTGTATCTCCAAAACCGGGGCACTTGGGAAAAAACCAAAGGCACCATTGTTCTTAGGTTATCAAAAACTATCACTTTCCTTATAAAAAACACGAAATTTCAGACCGTTGCAACTGCCCTATTGTTGAGTCAAGAAGAATTCTACAGTGATTTTAAATGGAATTTATCTCATTAGTCCATATTTAATAATACGCTTCTGAATGGAGCTGTTGCAAACTTTTGCTACACAGGCTTATTCATAGTTGATGATGGGGTATTATCCAGTAAAAATAACGATTAGTGCACTAAAAAATCTCGAAATTCACTCCTAAACTTACAAATGCTTTTAAACGCGAGACCGTAATGGCGGCCGGGGCCGCGGTTTCCATTGGGTTCCCTATCTGCAATCAGCGCCATCTACACGAGGTGTTCTCGCAACACCACACTAGGAGAAGAAGAAGCATATAATTGCTATAAGAAAATCGCGGCCTCGGCCGCCATTACGGTCTCGCATTTAAAAGCATTTTGTGAGTTTAGGAGTGGATTTCGTGATTTTTGAGTGCTGTAATCGTAATTTTTACAGGGTATTACCCCGTAATCAACTATTAATAAGCCTGTAGCAAAAGTTTGCAACAGCTCCATTTGGAAAATAAACTTTTCGAATAAATTTAAAAATGCAGAGGTTGCCTGCCTGGGCGTAATGGTCTCCTGAACATTTGCAAAAATACGTTAAGCGTAAAATGAAGCATAAATGGCGGCCACGCCATTGCAACTGCACCGTTAAGGTTTCGCAGCTCTGTGCGACGAGCGAGCGGCTCAGTTCGTAAAAAAATCAGTTCGGCGAATAACGACCGGGGAGTGCCCGCGCCCGGTGCATGCAGATTGCCGGGGAGGGATCCTTTCGGACTTGCGGTGCGACCGGGCGGCCTCCGTGTGCGGGTGGCAAAGATATTCAGCGCGCCCCGCGAAGCTGAGCTGTGACAATAAGAGGATCGCGCGCCTCGATCCATGCAATGTATGATAGCTGCTAAAAATTAACAGAGAATGAGTCATGGGCTGGATTGTGTGTTGCGTGTTGCATACGGCGGTAATGAAGGCGCTCCCGTTGAAAAAGTTTTACTATATCAACACAACACACCGCGAATGAGCGAGCGGCCGGTCGCGTCGCGACGAAGCCGCGCGGGATCGTAGAGCGTAGTCTCCGCCGCGTAGTCCGTGGCTCGTGTATGGCGCTCGCGCTTCTATTCCGCGTACGCTACGAGCATTTCCTGCATTCACCCCGGACGGTGAGTTCACCCGCCTCTCGACTCTATATAGCACTGACGGATAGAACGAGCGCACGGTGGCAATGAACTTGAGATTTCTCGGACGTCAGATTCTCAGATCCATACATACAGAAACCCAGTATTCAAAGCTTGCGATGACGTGACTTGTGTCCAATTTTCAAGCTCAATTTTGGTCGGGACTCGTTGAAACAACAGCCAACGGTAGCTTACTGTTGAGTGATGAACGTAGGTAAGGTTTTCTTCGTGGTTGAAATTGGCGTTTTTAAGACAAAATAGCAGTTTCTGATTAATTATTTCTGTATCATTTGTGCTGTGATTAATGTAAAAAATGACTTCAAAATGAAATTGTTCAGGTACATTTCGATTGGAGCAATGTTCACCACTCAACAGTTGGCGACTGTTGGCCACCCCCGTATAGGCTCCTTCAATTATAGGGCCAATTATTAGACAAAACATAACATTTGAAAGAAAAAAGATAAAGATGGAGGAGAAAATAAACCAGTGTAATCTGAAAGTAAAAAGAGCTGGTTTGTTCCTCCGTTAGAAGTGGTGAATTGTCCATACATTTTCCGTGGTATTAAATGAATATTAAAAAGCTGTCAAAAAAGAAATTCAGCCATTTTCTTTCTTGGGAGAGAAGCGGAATTTTAAAGCTAAAACTGCGTAAAAAAAGGTCTCGAGAGCACTCAATTTTCAAAAAAAATTTAGGGGAGGACTCTTGAGCTGCCTCTAGATGGGCAAGGGGAGGAAGGGGGTTCCCCATAGACTCCATTCAATGTGTAAAAATGTAGGGCCCCCGACCGAAAGTTCGCGGGGGGCCCACAAAGTTTCCAGTACGGTTGGCTGTTGTTTAGTTTGGCCCTCGAACAAAAATGTACTCATTTTACTTGACTCGCGTTCATGAAACAAGATGTGCTGCGTAGCTTAGCATAGCGTGAGCAGGGTCCCCATTTTTGGGACCATCAAACTCATTTTTTTCAGTGATAGATTTATATAGAAGCACGGTCTTTATATAGTCTTCCACGGGCGGCATAATCATGAATTCATGAAGAAAATTTAGTAAAAATATCAACTTTAGATACAAACACAGTGTGTTACAATCAGAATGAAAACTGCACTTCATTTTGAAGCATTATTTTCTAGTCCGCCATCATAAAAAGTTCAAAACAATCCTCATGCAAAGTAATAAGTAAGTCATAGACAGAGATATATGTCCACCATCTTGAAAATTCACCAGAATATACCAAAAAAATGTTTCCATTGGCTCTTAACGGGAGTTTCCATTCTGATTATATTATCAAGTCTAGGATACAATTGAATGTTGGCTTTATTAGGAGTGGATAAAAGTATGAGTGGAGATAATGAAACACTGGAATGAAGAAGTGGCTTCCTTGCATCCAATGCCTCAATTTCACTCAAAAATCAGATCTCGGTTTTTAATCGGAAAATCCTCGAATCAGTCCCTCTGTGCGACACTGCGCATGCTCCGTTGAGATTTTATATATTTTTTATGCTCCTCGCTCTCCGCGAACGACCTCGCCGCTCTCATCTCCGCGGCCCCATCGCATCGCAACTCGCGAGTTGATTCAGTCAGCTCCTGGTGATACCGCGCGCTGCCCGCACGCACCAACCCCACGCCAAACGACCGTCCAAGCACGTGTTAGTTCCTCTACCGAAGAGCACCGTGTTTTCGTTCGATCCCCCGCGTTTTTTGTCCCTTCGATTTGAAATCCGATTTTTTTTAATTTGAGTTTCTAGTCAATTTTCGTGTGATTGTGCACCGTCGTAGGCTCTGTTTCGAATCTTAATTTAACCCAAGAAAATTTAAAAAATTTCTCCTTGCGGATCCTAATAAAATTCGAGCTGTTTTCGCAGTGTATTTACTCTTGTTTACATTTTGCTCTTTTGTGATGTTTTGATTGTTGTCAATCAACTTTCTTTTAACCGCGGTTTTATTTATTTGAAAAAAGTGTTGTTCCAAGCGCGTCGTCGTAACACGCAGAAGCTGTTTAATTATCAAATTAATTAGTGCCATAGTGAAGGAGTAATTAGAAATCTATTTAAAATCCGTTGTCAAGCGGTTTTTGATTCTCCGGCTTTTTCAATTTTGGTATTTTTAAAGTTCAATCTGTGCCGTGTATGAAGCTAGCGCGTTTTCTTCAAATTCGGTGTTTTTATGTTGTGTTTCAACTCGCCCAGATGAAAAAATAGTGTGTTTGTTTACATGGAGTTTGCTTCAAAAAATATCGGTTTGTCTTTGTTATCGCGTCTTATCTTGCTAATTTAATTGCCTGCATTTTATTCGCTTTTTCGATCCTTTCGGGTGTATAAAATTGGTGTTATAGTTTTTTGTTGACTTATTTTCTCAGTCTGAAGTAATGTCAAGTATTTGCAGTTTTTAATTACATCCCTGGAGAATTTTATTTGTAAGTGATTTCCAGTATGTTGCTCTACTCCAGTGGTGGCTTTTGAACAATCTATTAGAATTTGTATTCCATTTAAACCTATAGAAAAATATCGAATGTTTGGAGGTTATTCAATTGATTATGCCCCAAGGGATCGATTCTTTCTCAATAGTTTTTATGGTGACATCTTGGATACATCACGATTCGCTAGCTGCCACTGCTCTAATCATAGCATATTGATTTCGAGTCATTCAGTGTCAAAAAACTAGCCGACCGCTATAGGCATTTCTCAAGAAAAAAGAGGCACGAAGTACTTACATTGCACTTTTTGAGATTCCGTGGTCAGTTTCAATAACAATAAGTGTACGTCAAACATTCCTTGAAAGACGCGTTTAAGGGTCTTTGTTTTCTCTTTAATGAGTACTGATTAATGTCCGTGCATTCTTGTGCAGGTTGCAGTGGTGGAATTTGGCAACAACGCTTGCCTCCATTTGATTCTATGTAAAACAATCGATTTGTCAGTGAAAAGATTTTTCAACCACCATTTAAAAGGAGGAAAAACATAGTTGCCAAATTACACGAGCCACCAATGGCAGGTTGAGATTAGCGATAAGCGTGAACGTAAACGTTTCCAATCACCTTGATGTTTTTACAGCGTCAAAGTTGAAACATCTCGAGTCGCGACTGACCGGAAATTTATAATCTTTTGACTGGCCTAACTAATCAGTAAATCCCTTGTTTTTAGAGGAAGAAGTGACATTACTGAGTTCAACTGACCGTCTGGCGTCCTGTCAAATATTCAAATTAATGTTTCAATTATTTCAACTAATCATCGGCTGTTCCCGAACAAATATTGAACTCGACACTCCGCAGTTCTACGGCTATACGGTGTTCATGAAAACATTGTACCTTCGCTCCGCCAATGATGCAACCCTTTTCGTGTGTATAGCATCACGGTGCTTGGTCCAACTAGAGTAGAGTCCCTATATGTAGAGAGTTAAGACAAGTGAAACCATGGACGCTGCTATTGGATGCGATTTTGCACATTTGTTTACATTCTGAGGGCCGTTGTTGTGTTTTCGTAAACTGTAAAGATTACAATACCACTGAGTTTCTAACGATGTAATCTTTTTCTGATTTTGTTGATCGACATCTTTTTTCGCTTTGAAAGATTCTTTTGGGATTTGTAGACATTCTTGAGGTGTATCATGATTCAATATTAACAGATTAATCGAAAATTAACCCTTTATCCGTAAAATATCGTTGTTAAACAACTGCGATTGTAAACAAAAGTGCAAAATCGCATCCAATGGCGGCATCCTTAGAGCCTAAAACTCAACGACCAATCAGAAGTTGACCTTCTAGTCTTAACTCTCTACATATAGGGACTCTAAACTAGAGTTTGGAATAAATGGGACCTATAAGCAAAAATGAGCAAAATATAAGAAATGTATCGTAGATTCGTGGTTTTAATCGCAGAGAACTTACCTATGCTTCTAGGCTATAAGTAGATTAGACGTATGGAGTCCCGCGGTGTTATAGACCAATAATCTATTTTAAAAATTTCACACCTATTTTTACGCCGGGCGTAAGTGCCGATCTGTCTCATTCTCTATCAGTGGGCTGTAATGTTTATTTCATGAAAGCCGTAGAAATGTCAATTCCAATGAGATATTTCGATTCAGACATCCATTTAATTTGTAACGATTGAAACCTATCATTAAAGAGCGATTAAAATTTCTTGCAACGGCAAAATTTGTAATCTTGCAACGTAACATTTTATCGATTTAAACTCATGAAAAATATATCGAAGTCTTGAGTGCACATGTCACAGTGCTCAGGCTCATCCTCGAAATCGACTTTTTGTTTAGATTTAAACTTTAAACGGATGTTGCAACGATGCTGTTTGCCAGTCATGTATCATGCATGCAATTCGTTTCCGGTTTTCGCCAAAATGTCACAAAACTAAAATTGCTCCGGTTTAATTTAGTGAATGACACTACTTATCGCGTTCCTACGAATTCCTTTGAAATTTCCCGCCCTTGCTCGGATACCTTACTCGTTCGCCAGTTTTAATGTTAGAGGTGATTAAAGAAAGTTGGAGAAGCATTTAAAGAATGCTCGTATGTATTCTTGAAGCGTTTTGGAGCTCTTTAATTGCCACTCTTTCGAATCGGAGATGAGCTTCGCCTCGACCGGAAACACAAGGTTTTCGTCTGTCCTCTCCTAACTAGACATCGCAAATTAAATTTGTGTAATTTTTTTTTTCTCTTTTTTTTCTGCCGCTTGTTTTCTTCTGGCCTTGTATTCCCCGCCCCCTATTTATACTTGCATTCATAACCTCTGCTGTTTCTCATCGCACCTAATTATAAACCCGCGTGTTTGATGATGATTGTCATTGATTAAATTTGCAATTTTTCCCAGTATTGTTTCATTTTTCATGTTTGGATCACTCCTCCCAGTTTTTTTTATGATTGGATATCAATTTGTGCTGTACCTTTACTTGTGCCTGAAGCAGCGCCGGACACTGACTGAAGTGGAAGGGTAAATTTTACCTAGATTGCAGTGGTGCAGTGGTGACTCGTGCAATGTGGCAACATTAGATTTCCTCTATTTAAAACCATGTGAAATAATCGATTCTTTGGTGAGACACTGTGGCTCACCTAGTATCGATCATTTTGCGTAGATTTAAATGGCAAAAAAGCACAGTTGCCGGACTGCACGTGCTGCCACTTCTAGATTGTTCTTTTCTAGGTATATCTTGTGTAGCGATTTAAATTATTAAAAAATAACCAGCTATGATCGTGAATATATTAATCGCATAACTGTGACGAATACCGGAAAGTCTTGTATATTATTAAGCCATCGCGTTGTACCCATCCACAGTCCACATTCCTACACAATATATCAGCCAAGGTTAGAATTCACCCGTCCCTATTTTTTCAGTGGATCCAGAAAGTTTTTCTGAGGGGATGGAAGACGTTTTTGGAAAGACATCTTTGCAGAGCGTTCGATGAAGTATTTTTTGGAACATTTTTTGGTGAAAAAGGCGCAATTTTTGAGGCTTCTGGCCATTGCCTTGACGGGAGAGAGAGAGAGAGAGAGAGAGAGAGAGAGAGAGAGAGAGAGAGAGAGAGAGAGAGAGAGAGAGAGAGAGAGAGAGAGAGAGAGGAGGGGGTGGGAGAGAGAAGCAGTGAAGGGGGCCATAGCTGAGATGGAATGAAAGAAGGATATGATATAGAATAGTTACGCCATGCCAAGCTGTGACTAGGGTTCTGAAATTCTCAGTATCATTCCTGGGAGTGTCTCCTGGAAAATTCCTGTGAAATTCTAGAGGAATGAAAAACAGATTTTGCTCCGCAACGAAGGGTGAAATCCTAGAACTCCTGCAAAGGCGAATCCAGGAATTTGTTTCTCTCTCTTTCCTCCAACCTGAACGCATCTGTTGGAATTTACAGAGATATAATAGAGAGATAAATTCACTTTGCTCTTCTTGCCTCTTCTAGCTTTTTTGTGCACTTCATTTTACTCCCGCTCCCCTTTCCTTTTTTCGAGGAAAATTCTTCGGAAGTAGGTGATATTGACTCAAATTGTCATGTAACGGAAGAACGCGATATTGGTTTTCGGAAGTATGATCCGAGTGTTCATTATGTTTTTATTTTATTCTCCTTATATGTTTCTTCTGATTGCGGGTTGAGATCAACATTGAGATCCAAAACCTGTTCAATTTCCTGGGTATTGGGAACCACCATTGTTGCCAGATCTATTACCCGAGCTTCTTTCACACTGGTCCAAAATGAATTTTTCTGATTATTATCCATAAAATGGCAACTCTGTTACGATAAATCGCACAAGCTGGCAACAACGGATGACTCGTGTGAAAACTGAAAAGTCCTATCGCAATATTTCAAATGAGTATACACGCGGGGGCGGGCGGCGCACTGTGGTCTGAAATTGAAAAAAGTGGCCTTAAATCAGTGAAATCGTCAAAATTTGTCATTTTCGATTTTTTAAGCTTGATTTAAAACTTTCTAGTGGTATTTCTAGGAACCAATTATTTATTTAAAGCGTTTTCTGTGATCAAAAGTAGTCTTCAATGTTTACGAATGATGAAATTGATGATATATTGAATTTTTGATTTTTGGCCACCTTTTGATGATCTGAGACCATAGTGTGGCGCTAGCGCCAGCTTTTAATTCAACATAATCTGCACGGTTTTCCCAATACGCGCTCGCTTAATTAGTGTATAATTACCCGTGAAAGAAAATGTATGGAGTCAGTTGTTACCGCGTTTATCTGTACCCAGCGAATTGTTAATATGTGCTAAGCTCAAAAACACAAATTTTATTCTGGACGCGTGAGTGTGCTCACACTACACGTGTTTGAAGGTGGTGTGAAGCTTTATATTCTGTTCGATGGAGGGGAAAGGGAGCTTTAACAGCCTCAGTTAATTTCTTTTCCGCGCTTTCTAATCGTTTAATTTAAATTCTGTGATCGCGATTAATGTAATTTCCTCGCTTCATTCTCCTCCTTTCATTTTCTTTTGTAAGGGTTGAGATTATAAGGGTAAGCTAATTGAAATATCCCTCCATTCTATTTATTTATTTACTTATTTATTTATCTATTTGTATTAATGAAAATCATCGGTATAGAAGTGCAGATTTACGATTAACAATCGGCAAATAATCGACGTTTCCGTTCTACCATGCGGAAATTCAAGTAACTCGCAATTCACTTTGGAAAAAAGGAGAGTTTGTATGTATGGAAATTCCCAGTCCGCGTATTTCGAAATTGGAATGGAAGATAACATCAATTAATTATTTTTTAATTTGTGATTCGAGTTAGGAGCTCTCGTAAGGTTTTGTTGTAGGCAAATTGACTATCAATTCCTGGACGCATGTAAGACAAGCAGTGACGTTGAGTGTAGTCTGGCATTGCTGTTATTTTATTTCTCCCATTTAAACGTGTGCATAGTATTGATTTGAGAAAGTGCACTGTGCAAATTTAATAATTCGATCTTTTTCATGCGTTTAAATGGACAAAGTTCAGCGTTGCCAGACTGCACGCGACACCACTGCAGACAAGGATAAGCAAGCGGATAAAACTTCCTCTTTCTGTCCTTTCTAATTAAGCGAGAAGAAAGCAGGATTTCCTAACTCGAAAACGTGACCTTGTTCTTCTGAGAGTATTTAGTCCATAGATTTTGAGTCTCGATTGACGCGGTTTTTTCCCCCAGACTTTTTTGTAAATGCACGGTAATTATGGAAGATTCGAAAAGAATCTATCTTCTGTTTGACATCGGTAATGTAGTAGTCGCCTCTGTTTTCTTATCTCTTTTATTTACCAAAGTGAGCTCATTTCACCATTGTGTCGGGGGACCTTATCCTCTCCAGCATCAGCAGTGATTGATGTTCAAAGCGTCAAAGCACTATTGTCTGCTTTCGAAGGAAAACCCTCTGATCTCTCACTCTCGCTTAGATGAAAGTAAAATCCCTGTGTTTATATTTTTTATTTTTCTAGATCTGGCATCGGTGCCTCTATCAGTTTATTTTCTTTGCGGCGCATCATTGTGCATACTTCGTGGCAAGGGCGGATATAGGAATTCGTCTCTCTCTCTCTCTCTCTCTCTCTCTCTCTCTCTCTCTCTCTCTCTCTCTCCTCCTCTCTCTCTCTCCTCTCTCTCTCTCTCTTCGCTCTCTTCTCTCTCTCTTCCTCCTCTCCTCTCTCTCTCCTCTTCCTCTCTCTCTCTCTCTCTCTCTCTCTCTCTTCTCCCTCTCTCTCCTCCTCTCTCTCTCTCTCTCTCTCTCCTCTCTCTCTCTCTCTCTCTCTCTCTCTCTCTCTTCTCGCTCTCTCTCTCTCTCTCTCTCTCTCTCTCTCTCTCTCTCTCTCTCTCTCTCTCTCTCTCTTCTCTCGCTCTCTCTCTCTCTCTCTCTCTATCTCTCCTCTTCTCTCCTCTCTCTCTCTCTATCTCGCTTTCTCTCTCTTCTCTCTTCTCTCTCTCCTCTCTCTCTCTCTCTCTCTCTCTCTCCTCTCTCCTCTCTCTCTCTCTCCTCTCTCCTCTTCTCTCTCTCCTCTCTCTCTCTCTCTCTCTCTCTCTCTCTCTCTCTCTCTCGCTCTCTCTCTCTCTCTCTTCTCCTCTCTCTCTCTCTCTCTCTCTCTCTCTCTCCTCTCTCTCTCTCTCTCTCTCTCTCTAATCTCTCTCCTCTCTCTCTCTATCTCTCTCTCTCTCCTCTCTCTCTCTCTCAGCTTCTCTCTCCTCATCTCTCTCTTCTCTCTCTCTCTCCCTCTTCTCTCTCTCTCTCCCTCTCTCTATCTCCTCCTCTCTCCTCTATCTCTCTCCTCTCTCTCCTCTCTCTCTCCCTCTCTCTCTCTCTCCTCTCTCTCCCTCTCTCTCTCTCTCTTTCTCTCTCTCTCTTCTCTCTCTCTCTCTCTCTCTCTCTCTCTCTCTCTCTCTCTCTCTCTCTCTCTCTCTCTCTCTCCTCTCTCTCTCTCTCTCTCTCTCTCTTCTCTCTCTCTCTCTCTCTCCTCTCTCTCTCTCTCTCATAGACATAGGCGGATACAGGAATTCGTTTTCTCTCTTTCCATCCGTTTGAATCGAGTGTTAGAAAAGGATAGCAGAAGGGCACCACGTGACTTTAGTCCCTATCTCCGTCTTCCATTTGAATGAAGGAGAAGGACGGAGATAGGGACTAAAGTCACGTGGTGGCCCTTCTGCTATCCTTTTCTAACACTCGAGTTCAAACGGATGGAAAGAGAGAAAGACGAATTCCTGTATCCGCCTATGTTTTGTGCGGGTGGGCTGTGGCGGCTCGTGATATTTGGCTACCATGCAAGTTTTCCATTTAAACGTAGGTAAAATAATCGATTCTTGCGGAGGCTGGCAGCCTCCGGGAGAATCGATTGTTTTACATTGGTTAAATAGGAGGAGGACACGGTTGCCAAATTTCACGAGCCGCCACTGGGGTGGGGTAGGGGTGGGGTCTGCTCGATCAAATTTGAGCCTTAAAAAGTCGTGCAATAGTCGATTTTCTCGAACTGTTATCATCGTGAAAGCTTTCTCGGCTGTAGATCTTTGCCTCTGTCTAGAGACGATCAAAATTGAGCTTCAAAGTAGTTTCTTTTGAGACATTATTTTGATGGTCGGTCAAAGTAATACGGTCTCAGGACATTTTTTTGTGAAATCAGGCAAAAATGAATTTCTCGAGTTAAATTTATGCGATTTTGGGAAGAAAATGACGTGAAACAAGGCTCCATATCCTAAATTTGACGCTAGAAATAGATAACTTAATTACATGAGGTTCACCTGAGGCCAAAGAGAGATATTTTGGAATGCTACGCGAGTTTTTTCACAGCTGATTCCAACCGATGAGTGTTTTTTTTAGCTAAACGTTGACCTCTTTGTGACATAAAACTATGTTTGAAAAAATGCAAAGTACTATTCGTTTTCAAAAGAACATAGTTATGTGTATGTATGTATACACTGAGAGAATTATTTTTTTAATACAAGATGTATTTCGTTTGTGTTAAAGAAATTGCACAGTGAAATATTGACTAAAGGGGAATTCCTTCAACCCAAGGAAAATGTCTGCTGCTACTAGTAAAAGATTCCTTGTCGTGACAGTGATTCTCCTTCATGCAACAGAACTTCAGTTTGTGCAAGGAAAACTGCCGCAAGTAAACGTGTTTCCTTGTTTTTAAAAAAGTGATTTCTCTCATTGTAGGTTATGTTAAAGATCAAATAGACAAGCTTAAACGAAAGTTCCCGATAATTTATTAGCTAGATATTCATGATTGAAAGTACAGCAGAGAGGTTGTGTGTACCAAAGTAAACATAGACCGACTCCGTAATAATAAACCGTTTAAAACAAAAGTTCAAATCCCACCCATTGCGATTAGAAAGAACAGCAGAGAGGTTATGTGTACCAAAGTAAACACAGATCGACACCGTAATAAAACCGTCTAAAAAAAAGTTCACATCACACCCATTGATTAGAAGTATAGCAGAGAGGTTATGTGTACCAAAGTAAGTAAACGCGCAGACTGACACCGCAATAAAAGTGTCTAAACTGTCTAAAGAAACCAAAGTCTCATCACACCCATTGATTCCGGAGCAGAGAAATATTAAAATTGTCGAAGTATCGATTTTCCCACCATTTCCGCTGCGTTGAAGGTTGCATTTTTATTGGAATAGTATAGTATAGGATCGCACAAACTTAAGTCAACTGAATAGAATTCTTGAATCATGTGCCTAAGCGAGCCAGCTCGGGGCAATAAAGTTTGAAAATCCATTCTGAAATGAGTTGTCGTATCCATGCAAAAATACTTCCCCTCAAGTCAGATTGGAATGAAAAGGGCTAAGTTTTGCGATGATTTATTTATTTAATTAAACTGCAGTGGTTATTGTTTCCCTGGGGACTTTGTAACTTGTAAGAGCTACATCGAGAGCGGACAAAGTTTCAGAAGAGAGCGTCCCGTTGGGGAGAACACCACCGACACCCACCATCCGCCAATTCTCTCGCTGTAACTAGTTTTCGACAAACTAAGAGTTCTATAATCGACTAGATTTTGTTTATTATTTGTAGCTTTTAACTATTGAGCTCTCAGTTTGTTTAATAAGTTTCGACTTTCTCAGCTTTACTCGACCGCTTCGTATTTGAGGATGAATTAATCAAAGCTGTGTATATAATTATACACATTTTTCCATTTAAGTCTATGTAAGATTCAGTGGCGTCGCGTGCGATTTGGCAACAATGTATTCTATCCATTTAAACTGATGTAAAAGATCGAATTCAGGGGGTGCACAAGGAAAAGTCGATATATTTGATGAGTTTAAATGGAGCAGTTGCATTGTTGCCAGATGGCACGCGACGCCACTGGTAATATTTCTGAATTTCCCGCCAAATTTGGCCACACGAATTAATTAATGGCCGGGTCCGATTAGAACGATCAAAAGGGAGTTATGAAATTAGTCTTTAGTATTTGGTTCTCATTCAAGCCTTCCAGAGACACTCCGATGGATTGATGTCGAATTACAGATTGCCATGGGACAGTTGCAACAGTCTGAAATTTTGTGTTTTTTTTGTTTTTTGTTTTTTGTTTTTTTTTCTTCTTTTAAAAAAAGAAAATGAAAAGTATTTGGTGAGCTGCGAACAAAGATGGGTTTCCGTTTTTTCCGAAGTGTCCCAGTTTCGGAGATAGACTCGTATAAAGTTGCAAAAAGTCGTGTGTTCTGACGTCACAACGTCGAATACTCATATAAAACTATGTATACTGGGCTAAAATTGCACCACCGGAACTATATGAAACCTAGTTAGAAACCAAAGACGTGCTTCCCTAGTAGAAGTGTCACATGAAAACCCATGACCAAATTCACAGGGGAACCCCTGGGAATTTTTTCGTGGGTTCCCATGTGAAATAACAAGACCATTCCCATGGGAACCCATAGGATACGCTGCTCATGGGTACTCGTGGGTACCCGATGGGTTCCCGTGGGAATGGTCGTCCTATTTCCCATAGGAACCCATGCCTAAATTCATAGGGGAACCCCTGGGAATTTTTACGTGGGTTCCCATGTGACAATGTGACATTTCTACTAGGGTTGTTTACAGCTTGTTGAGTAATTCAATCTGCCTACTAAATAACACTGGAATCCAGACCCTCGAAATCTTTGGCGCGAAGTGTTGTCACGAATCGAAAGTATAACGCTAAATAGTTGGACTAAGCAGATTCTAGAAGAAATATCGCGGACCGATTAAGTTATCAGTTTGGGCAAGTTCCTTTTATTAGTACACGCAGAAAACCTACACATTTTATGATGTACTCACAATCAGCTTCACGCAGCTTACCTGAAGTTATATCGGCCTTTATCCGCAAGTATCCTCTTAATTGTTTTTGGTACTATCAAACGCTAAAGTTTTGACTTTAAAGAATGCACCCGGAGCGCAAAAGGTTTGACTAAACGAGGTTTCGCCTCTTATCTCGAATTCTTGACTACCAAAACTCTTGCATTTGATAGTACAGGCGCGATTATTTCTTGTCTACCGATGTGAAAGGGCGTGCTACTTCTCTCGTAAATATTTTTGGATGTTTTTTAAAGTTTAAAAAAAAAAAACTGTTTTGTTTTTTGTCGAGATTTTTTCTTTTCACTGTAATAATTTAGAATGTGCCAGTTCTCGTTATTTCATGCCTTTCTAAACTCTTTCCCTTCCTCTTTCTGTTGTCTCCGTTTCGTTTCATTCGTTTTCGTTTGCTTGCCAAAATATGACTAAGACTCGCGTTAATCTCCCATCATTCAAAGACGCCAACCGGGTAAGTCATAGTGTTGTGGGAATGACCCCTGTGACCTAGGCTGCCATTAGCCTGCAACGCCATTCATGTCACCGGCCGGCGCCGACTCTGCTCTCAAGGTCTCTCCGGATTCACGAAATCGCGGTTCTCCTTCCTCCTATACCATCTTCCCATGAGCATACTAATCATGGATTACTACTTGCCTTGTTCTTACCTCTTGAACGGTAGATTTAAAGAAAAAATAAAAATAAAACGAAAACAAAGAACAAAAAAAAAAGCTGATGCATTTCACTTTTTGTTGGATTTAATTTCGTACCCTCATGACAGAAGCTTTCTATACGGGCAAACGTATATTTCGGAAGGACACATCCTTGTTTTCACCTTCGCGGTCTACCATATCGATTGGGAATTTTGACGATTTCGAACTAATTCGTGACACTGATAGCTCCATGACCAACTTAACATATGAAAGGTAGAGTGGATAAAGGGGTTATGTGACATTTTGGAAAAAATCGAGTTAGCACAGTGGATGAAGGAGTTATGATGGTATCTATCTACTACTTTTCCAACTTGGTTCAAAAAATGTAAGATATGACCGTACTCTCACAGCTGTTGTGTTTGATGTTCTGCTAAAATGTCGAAAACGTCCATACTATGAACTTTAAAGTAGATTTTCTCAAAATCAAAAAAATGTCACATAACCCCTTTATCCACTCTACCCTTCATATACAGTATGGATATGTATTGTATTATGTATCTATGCTGCGCGGCGGGCTGATTGGACATCGGCACGTCTGTCCACGTACAGGGCAATGCATAAGATCTTTCAAGGCCACCTATTCATCGGCAAAATAAGTCCGCTGAAAGATAAACAAACCACGGAATGGGTCTTATGAAAACTTTTGCTACAACCAGATCCACCACATCTTGTTACCCGGTCCGCTGTACGAAACACTGGGCCCAGCGTCCCCCTTCCCTCTTCCCCCATGTGACTCTGACAGATCTGGCTATATAGCTGTAGAGATGTTTTTTTTTTTCCTGGTGTAAAATCGCTTGAAAATAACCATGAAGCATCAGAAGGTTCCAAATTATCTCACAAACTCCACAATTAATGCGTTTAACATTACAAGATGAACAAATTTCTCTTTTGGATTTTTTTTTCTTTTTCTTCGAAGCTTTCTTTTGTGGGCTTATAAGTGGACTGAGCCTTTTTGATGCTTTCAGTGTGATTTTCACGCCATTTTACACAGAAGTCGATTCTTTTTATGCTGTAGCAAATTTTGGCAATAGACCTATTCGTCGAATCATTATGCTCAAATTCGAACAAACGAAATACCAATGGGTACTTAGCAAACGTGAACGTTTTGCCAGTCGAGAATGCATGCACGCGGAGCGCATAGGATTTATTTTGATTACACGCGAGGACTTGTCACTCATCTCTAATTCATAACTCCCAAAACTTTTGCGTTTGATAGTTCTGAATTACATAAAACGTTGGCTCACAACTATAGCCGCTGTACAATCGGCATCAGCGCGGACCAACCAACCATCGCGAGGTATGGAATGCGCGAGTGGGACTAACGCGCCAGCCGGTGAAACTCGAATCCGAGCGGGGCGCGCGGGACAGGGCGAAGTGCGCTGAGCTTTTTTTATGACTCATCACCGCTGTCGATTTTGTGGAGAAAAGAAAAAATAAGTAGGAAAAAAAATATAATAAAGGGGGGAAAAAAAACTCGCTTACCGGCATCGACTGAACCGCGGCCGGCCATTTAGCGGTATAGCCTCGCCATCTCACGCCAAGCTTCACGCGCTCTGTACTTGCTTACTGCTCAGTAGAGTGAGAGGCGCAAGGCGCATGAAGGAGTGAAGAAGCAGCAAACGCCCCCCCCTCCACCCTTCCATCCCCTATACCACCCCCTAGCACCCCCCTAAGCTCGGAGGAAAGTAATTTGCGCTTTGCGCGCGAGCTCAAGCCTCAAGCTGCACTTATTATGTTGTATGAGCAGAGAGTTCGAAATCCGTCAAGAATTGATAACGAGCTCTTGATAACGACCTTGGGAGAGTCGAGTGATAGTAATCCGTGCTTACCTGATCCCCCCTGCCCCCCCTGCCCCCCCTGCCCCCGCCCCTCTCCCACCTTTTGTATTTCTCCCCAATCACGCCATCGCCCACTCACTACTCCTCCATTTGTCCGTTTCCTCGGCCCCCCCCCCCTGCCCCCTCCCTATTTTTTTTTTGCCGCACCGAGATTGCAAGGACATTGCCGGAAGGACGCATAGAACTTGAAAGTTTACAAGTGTCGGTTACCTAACATGGGATCAAGTAACAATGTTTGTTGCGAACTTAAAAATAAAAACACTTCAGCTTTCCTAAAAATACCCTGTACTTGTCAACGGGTTGTAATTTATTTGTATTTTTCTTGTTTACTTTTTTTATTTATTTTTATTTTATTTTATTTTTTTTTAATTTTTTTTTTTGCCAAATCAATAGGCTGTTTTAGAAAGTCTGAAAATTTTCGTTAACCCTTTGTGTCATGGAATTTTTTTTTTTTTGGTTACAGCTTAAACTTTCAGAGAATTGAGAGAGTATTTTTTATATATATTTTGAAAAAAAAAAAAAAAATTATCTCACCCCTATGCATTTCATGAATTCCTATGCATTCCCCCGACCCATCCCACTGTGGTAGGACATTCATACCACCGTGGCTATGCAGTAGAATTTTTTTTATCAAAAGTGGTATGACAGGCACCATGACACAAAGGGTTAAAGTAGGTACGTAAATTCTTGGTTTGTTTGCGGTTCCTGCTCGCCGTCGCGTCGTTTTATCTCTGTTACTCTTACGTGATCAGTTGCGACTCGTGCCATCTGATTTTCTCCATTGAAACTTACGTTAAATAATCGATTTTTTGAAGGTTCGTTGAACTTCAGAGAAATCGATACTTATTCACAAGTTTAAATAGCAGAAATCATGGTTGCCACTTGCACGAACGGCCATTGCACGTGACTGTTCGTTAGCGCCATCGCCACACCGTCTCTCTCTACAACTCAAATTTGTTTTTTAAGACTGTTCGAGGCAGAAATTTTCCTTATTTTTCCCCCGATGGAAGGGCCTTTTAAATACCCGCCAAATTCATTTTTGACAAAAATTGAATCACCTGTGTCATTGTCAGTCCAGAATTTTATCCGTGGATTCAGGCTTCCTTTGTTGATTAAAATCGACGGAAACAATCGGTACACGGGTCTTTTTCTTTTATTATGCAGTGGCGTATAGCGTGCAATATGGCAACGTTGCACTGTGTCCATTTAAACTCATGATAAAGATCAAACTGTTGAGTGTTCGGTGAACACCTTTGCATTCGACCTTTTACATGGGTTTAAATGGACACAGTTAAACGTTGCCCAATTGCACGCTACGCCACTGTTGTTTTGTGGAATGTTCATCTTACTGAAACCACCCATAGCGTGCTGGTCATTACTGTTAGGTTAGGTTATGACGGAGTTATGACCGACTGTTTGTGAGTGAAGCTGTTGGCAAAGCATTTTAAGATTTTACCGTTCTGAAAGTTAGATCCGTTCCGTTTAGTAAGATGTCCAGTTAGCTATAGGATATAGCTTGATAAAGGTTGCTCATAGTTAGGAGTTAAAAACGGGCTTTTCAACGATGATTACTATTGCAAAAGTCAAGTCTTAAAATTCTGGACCAACAGAAGGCGAATTTTCGCGACGAATATATTCGACAACAACATTGCCAACCTACGCATGACAACAGTGAATGACACGAAACTGGATCGTGTTTTTCGAACTTTATCGGTGTTTTCAGTCATCGATGGCATCAATTCGATTTTGAATTCAAGTCCGGAGGTGAATTCGAAATCAAATTGATGCCATCGATGCCCCGAAAACACATCTAAAAACACAATTGAGTCTCCTCGAATACGTATAGTTGGGTTGGTATTGTTTATGATATTCGATCGCGAAAATTCGCCTAAAAACACTCAATGAAAGTCTTAACCATCGGTTTGAGAAACACTTGAATGATCTGCACCCAGGTATAGGTTAATTGGTGAAGTTGGTTGAGACAAAACAAAAAGTCTCATCTGTGTGTTTATAAATTACCCTTCCCAAACCGGAAACATTTCCGGAAATACATTCAGTCTATGACTTCCTGAAATTGCTTACCTTCTGTAAAGAAACTCTGAAACTCCGAGAGTCTGTTGATCGAACTGACCAGTGACCATCTTTACAGAAAGAAAACTATACGATGTGTTTGACAGCGGAAGCTAGAATTTCAGGTTCGTACGTTTCGGGGCTTTCCTTTGCGGGCTGCAATTTCTGTTCAGCGTGTTCTGAAAGATCCCCCTCCCCACCTCTCTCTCTCTCTCTCTCCCTCTCCCTCTCCCTCCCTCTCTCTCCCTCCCTCCGTGACCCCTTCATTTCTATTGAAATGTGTTCACCAAGTTCTCTGAGCATTGAGCACGCTGAGTAGACCATTGACCGCACCACCATGGATTGGGAGGAGGGGGTGAAGGCTTAACGTGGGGGGGGGGCAGTTTCTCAGGACCCAAGAGAAAAGCTGAGAGAACCGCAGGAAGTAATTGGTGTTGAATAAGTAAAACTTGATCATGGAGCGAGTGTTGATACGAGGGTCGAATGGGTTGTTGCACGGAGACGACGCGGCCGTATCGCTGCGCCTTGTCGGACGCAACGGGCAATGCGCAATGCGTGAAGCAACGTAGAACGCACGTCTCATGAACGTATAAAAAGGATGTATCGAAGATGCTGAAAGAAGGGCTCCTCGTTCGCAGGAAAACACGGTGTTGCCAAAAGGGAGACTCTTTTCAAAGCAGCGTCCACCACTGCGCATGTCAATGCTTATGGAAAGGACGGCCAAACTACACTAACAGACAATATACCAAGTGCGTGGAGTTGAAAGTTTTGAACTCTTTTATTTTCATAATTACTTTGATTTAAAGTACCTAGAGAATTCGGCATATTCTTCGCAAGGACTAATAGGATAAAAAATTGTCGATCGTATAAGCAACCATGCAGTTTCAAAAAATGTGGTATTTTTCTCGTTTCTTCTTTTTTTCTTGTTTATTAGTTTATCTGTTTTCTGACTTGCCGTGTGCGTTCTAACGAACGCTCAGATTTCTGAAGTTTGGTGAGAAGGAATCCATTCTACACTTTTCCCCTCAGTTCGGCGTCTCTCTCTACCCCTGTCAAATCTACATATCTTGCCACTTTGCTTATTGTTTTTGTGAGGCTTTGCCATTTATTTCATTGCCTAAGAAAGCAGTTTTCCGTCAACTTATTTTCATAAGTTTGCACTTTCTTCCCCATTTATATTCAAAATCATGCTTTTTAAATTCTCTATTTCCAACTTTCTGCTATAATGTTATTATGTTTGGGGGTAAAGAACTCACTCGCATACGGGCGCGACGCCTTCAACAGCGCATTAGGGGGCGCAGTAAAAAAAAGGGGGGGCGCGAATCAAAGAAAAAAATCTAGTTTGTAGGCGGGGTGCAGCAATGCTTTTTTTATACGCTAGTGGTTATATCGCCCTAAAAAGAAAAGATGATGGGAACTGTGTGGTGACCTCGCAGAAAAGTATGCGTATGACGCTGTGAAAGCGCGAGATTCTGTGTTTTGTTTCTTTTTTTTCAACCCCTGTCACTGTCATCGTCATCAGTAATGTGATGTGTAATGCGTAATGAGATAAAGGAGTAGAAATGCGCAAATTTAAAACTCGGCAAGAGAAATGTTAAATATAATAAACTCGCTTTGTTCTCGCTTTGCACAGTTTTCTGTTTCCTCGGGCAAAATGCATTAGACTGTCAGACGGCTTTCATCGTCAACAAAGATTCAGTCTCATGCGGAATTCTAAGCTGAATTCGCTGGAAAAAAATTGGCGGAAATGAAACTTGCTTTATTCATAAAGTAATCCGTTAGTTTACAACATGAATCTCCTCGAAATGATTCGTTTTCAACGTTCTGAACATGGTAACTTGCACACTTATTGCTTTTAAAAATAGCTGCTCTGTATTCTCTCGTATATTCTGCAACGTTACTGAAACAGGGGTTTATGCCATTTGCAGTGTGCAATGCTCAACGCAGAATATACCTCTTAACACATTCGATCAGGTGCACTGTATATTGCATACCCTAACCCAGTATCTTTTTACCCGCTAAAAATTGTATCTTGTAAATAGAAAATGTATTTTATTTCGTTTACGTTTACATACATTAAACCCTTTGACTCACTTTGACAGGCTATCACATCACGTATGCACTGGGGTAGATCTTTTTTGACGTGCTATCGCGTCGAACCAAAAGCACTAAAAGAACAAAATTAAAATAAGAAAAAATAATTTTACGTAAGGTGAAGCCCAAGCTCATTCGTTTACTTCAATCTGTTTTCATGGTTACAAGTTAGTATGTTGAAAAGAAAAAAGTAGAAAAAAGAGCAAGTAGTGGATAATCTAAAATAATGCTTCTTTGATCGCCTTCAATTGCGAGTGTAGGCAAAAACAAGTACCCCGGAGTAGGAATATTTATCTACTCGCTTGCTTTGAATAAGGGTGCCGTGATTTGATTGATCAACTTAACACTGAAAGGGTTAACATCGGCCCATCTGAGAGAACAGTTGACGCGTCCGATTATTTACTTCGGGTTTTTAAACCCCCAAAGTTGACAATATGGTTCAGGCAACTTTAGATGAATATTCCATAAAATTGGGAAATATTCTCCATAGCTGGTTGGAGATCAAACTTCTTTTTCAGTTCTCTATTTAACTAAAAGCATCACCCAAGTCCCCAAAAATTTCAGTCCAGGAATTCTAATTTTGCCCTGAAAGAGACTATAAGGAAAAGGTATTGCGACCTGAGGTTTTGTTTACATGAACTCTCTTTTCGCACGTGTAGCGACTGAATTTCTGAGGATAAGCACACACGTTGATGCGCTACCTCCAGACTTTTTTGTTGTTTTTTTTGCCCCGGTTTCCGTGTACAAAAGACGTCTCCCCGTTCCCACCTCTCAACCAACTTTCCTCTTTCCTCTGCCATCTTTTGTCTCTTTGACCTGTTTATGTATGCTCGCGCCCATCCGGAAACGCAGCCGTATTCAGTTCCGGTAAACCACCCGCAACACTGCGCCGCGACGCGACGGCCACCCGCTCCGCTCAGCTCCGTGCTGTGCTGTGCTGCCATTCTATCCTCACGCAATCTGTGAATAATCATCTCTGAATCCTCACCCTCTCTCCTCGTAATATTTTTCATTTTTCATGGTCTCGTTAAATTTTCCTCGCTATGTTTCTTTCACCGCGCACCTACATTTCAACACCTTCGACTCCCCCCCCCCCTTTTTTCTTTTTCACGAAAAGAAAAAATCCTCATGAATAACTAGAACTTCGGAAAGTGTCTAAACAACAACGTTTTTGGTTAAAACTACTTGACTGGGTTTTTTGTAAACTTTTGCTGTAGTGATTACCTCCTGAGGCCAAGAGATTTCAGGATTTTCATCGTGCTAGAGAGACCCGAAATCAGATTCGATTTTTTTTTTATTTTAGATTTGGTTAGATTCGTGATTAGTGTAGCGCTCTAGTGGCCAGTTGTTGAAAACAAGACAGTTTGCCATCAGCTAGGCAGAAACTATGAAACTACTACACTACTTCACTATATGAAATTTATTGAAAAGACGGTTTGCCCTGGGGCCTCAGGAGTTATGAAGGGTGGATTTTGGTTTGTAAAATCGCGTGAAAATCACATTGAAAACATCAGAAAGTATCAAAACCTTCCCATAAAACTGCAAAAATCGTTTGAAGAGAAATCCAAGATGGCGGTCACATGAGCGGGTCACTTTGAGGGAGTCCCATCTACTAGCAGTTTTCTCAATTACGAATCATTTTTCTCTGCATAGAAAGTGTCGATTTTATGGAACTCCCCCATTGAAACCCGCTCATTCGTACGCCATCTTGGTATATCATCAAAAAAGAGCATTTATTCAGTTTTCAGGAGTCAATTTTGTAACTCTCTGATGTGCTTTCATCATTATTTTCCAGCAATTTTACTCTAAAATAGATCCTGTCTATTTAGCTGTAGCCAGTGGCGTCGCGTGCAATTTGGCAACGATGTATTTCATCCATTTAAACTCATGTAAAATATCGAATTCAGGGGGTGCACAGTGCACAAGGGAAATTCGATATTTTTAATGAGTTCAAATGGAGCAGTTGCATTGTTGCCAGATGACAAGCGACGCCACTGGCTGTAGCAAAAGATTGCCACAGACACATTGCACCTTGCGGTCCTGAAAATCCGAAAACAAATGAGATTTGAAAGCATCGCAGAGTGGAATTGCCTGGAATTGCATTCAACACCCCGCTTTCCTCAAAAATCAGTTTCTCTAGTTTTGCGCTAAGTAGTAGAGATTTTAGCGAGGCCGTTCCGTGTTTTGAGGTAGGGGTTGAGGGATTTAGCGGTTATTGATGTCCGAGGTTTGAGGTTCGATTTCCGCAATGACTCGATTTATGTTTCATCCTCGTGATTCTTTTGGACGGAGGAAATGAAGTTGTGAACTTATAGAAAGAGACCGCATGACTCCAAGAGCGACCTGTTGCCGATCTGTGCAGGATCATATAATATACAACGAAAGAAAAAAGTGCTGACTTTAACTTTTTACATACTTAAAAGTTAATCAAAACTTCAAAGCTGTTAGTTTTTATTGAAAATAGATTGAATTAACGCATCACTTAGGTAATTAAACTATTTTAAATAGTATAACCATCAGTTTTTAAGTTTTGACTAAGTATAGAGTCCCAGTTTATGAAAGAGTCAAGACACGTGAATAGAATTGAAGGAGAAGAAGGAGTCTGAGGAGCCTGGAGGCGCGTCTCTTGTTTACATTTTTATCCTCCGATCTTCCCGCCAAAGATTACTTATTTACATGTATTCGTGTGCAAGTAATCTTTGTTAGGTGAATCTAATCTTTAATACCCGTTGACTTCACTACCTTTTATAATTTACAGTGAAGAGTGATGCGTGAATTTTATTCTGTTCTGAACATACTTACTCGTCAATTTCAATGGAAAATTTCATCAGTATACGCTAAAAATGCCGAAAGTTTCCTCAAAGCTGGGCGGCTGGGAAGATGGTTCCATGGAGATGTAAACATCTAAACAAGAGGCAAGCCTCCAGGCTTCAATGGACCCCTTCTTCTTCTTTCTCTTCTTATTCTTCTTCTTCTTCCTCTTCTTCTTCTTCTTCTTCTTCTTTTTCTTCTTCTTCTTTTTCTTCTTCTTCTTTTTCTTTTTCTTCTTCTTCTTCTTCTTCTTCTTCTTCTTCTTCTTCTTCTTCTTCTTCTTCTTCTTCTTCTTCTTCAGTTTTCAGCAGCCAATCAGAGATGGAACCTCGTATGGTGAGACTCTTTCACAGGGACTCTTTTTTTGACCATACTGTTTAGTAAATAGTTAAATTCAGCACTATTTTTTTCAGTTTAGTAACAATTATTTTCAATTGGATGGTTGATGAATGTTAGTAAAGAAATTGAGGGATCTTTGGTGTTTTTGAAATGAAATTATCAGGAATTTTGTAAACCAGACTGATTTTTCAAAACGGTGCACTGTGCAGTCCTCAATCATGATTTCATGATGCGTCACAGTTCTCTGAGAAGGGGGGGGGGGCGGGGGAGAGGGGGCGTAACAGTAGTACTATAACGATGACATAACAGGCGACAGTAATATCGGCCTCTATTGTCGTAACTCTTACCGCATTGATCGGCAATCGCGCGGTGACACCACCCTCCCCCCGCTTTCCTTAATACCACAAGTTTAACGCACAATGGGCTGATGGCATAGTAATTAACTTGGGTCGTTCATTTCTTAAAAACGTTGTTTTTTTTATAGTTTTTTTTCTTAAAAAAGAAAAAAAACTATACGGTTGTCGTTTGTCACCACAGATCGATCAAATTGAACGAATACCAATAAACCAAAGCCGCTCCTCTGTCGATGTAATTAAATAGTGTCAGTTGACTCTTTAGATTTTGGTTCAGGTAGGCAACCTGCTATACACATATCACAATTAATTTTAGCATTGCGGGTGGCCTACCTGAGCCAAAATTTAAGGAGTCGACTAACATTATTTAATTCGTTGACTGTTCCTGCCTATCAGCATTTTTCATTGTAGGAACTCTTGAAAAATAGGTCGGTATTTCATGCAGCGTTCTAAAATCGATTTGAGCAACGAAAGCTCTTTAAGGAGATCATTTTGGGAGCTGCCCCAGCTTTAGAGCTCCGATAGCAATAATTCGATCTGTAATCTTTGAAATGAATTTCTAACTGTGCAAGGACATCTGAAATCAGTTTTAGACCGCGGAAACACTGGCCTTTAATTATTATTTTTTTTATTATTATTTTTTTTTTAATTTTTTTTTTTTTTTTTTTTTTTTTTTTTTTACGATTTTCTGCTGCGAGAGATACACATTTTAATTTTGACCATGGCGTTAGCTCCGAATTCCTGCTCGCCGCCGGTCTATCCTTGCACCTTAGCTTTGAACTTGTGGATTTGATATTTTCGTCCGTGCCGTTTATACTTGCAGTACACTGTGCGCCGGGCTATAGTATCACGAGCTCGTCCTAACTCGGTCGGAGTCGCGGTCGACAGATTATCGCCCACGCGGCCACGCTCACCGGTCGCGGCGCGGCGCGGTACAGCTCCGGGACCCGGCCGCGACTTCAGACTTATCGAGCTAATATCGAATATTAGTTTGCTTTAAATGGGATTTCTTTTCGCATGGAGACGTGCCGCGGGATTGCCGCACGTCACGCTCACATTTTCAACTTATTTTGCCGTCGGCAAGTATAAAGCTCTTGGTGAACAATCGAATAAACATCGAATGCATCGTGAAGTTTAGAAGTCAATCGTAGAGCCCCAATGTAAACGAGAGTTGAGACAAGAAAATTGCTATTACTGAGAAATTCCTAACCTTTGTTCGTCACTCCAACAGTAAGTGACTGCGTTATGGCTGTTGTTTCGATTAGAGTCCCTATATGTAGAGAGTTAAGACAAGAGGGTAGTCAACTTCTGATTGGTCGATGAGTTTTAGGCTCTACGGATGCCGCCATTGGATGCGATTTTGCACTTTTGTTTACAATCGCAGTTGTTTACCAACGGTATTTTACGAATAAAGAGTTAATTTTCGACGAATCTGTTAATTTTAATCATAACACGCCTCAAGAATGTCTATGAATCCCAAAAGAATCTTTCAAAGCGTAAATAGATGTCGATCCACAAAAACAGTAAAAAATTACATCGTTAGAAACTCAGCAGCACTGTAATCTTTGCAGTAGACGAAAACACAACAACGGCCTTCAGAATGTAAACAAATGTGCAAAATCGCATCCAATGGCGGCGCCCATGGTTTCACTTGTCTTAACTCTCTACGTATAGGGACTCTAGTTTCAATTAGTCCCGCGTTCAAATTTGAGCTGGAAAAAGGGACACCTGTATCGCAACTCGCAAGTAGATAGAGTACCTATATCGTCTGGGTTTTTATGAAGAGACGGAACTCAATGCAAAATTTTCAAAATGTCGAGTTAGTATTTAATTTTTAAAGGGAAAACAAATGAAAGGGAGTCAAGTGAATCTCAAGCACTGAGAAAAACCTAACCTATGTCCGTCCCTCAACAGTAAGTGACTGTTGGCTGTTAGGCTGTAACTTGGCATAATTAAGCATTTTTAAGAACGCCGAGTTCATAATCGTAAAAAGGTCGCAAAAATTGTTTGATTTAATTGCCAAAATTTCCGTTCAAAGGTGCGCTTATGGGGGAATTGCATTGAACCAGAGTTTGTTTGGAACCAGAGGCCTTCGGACGGCAATCGATACGATATATCGCTCTACTAAAACAGTATATAAAGGGACACCTGTCGCAAGCGGAGTGCCTATATCGTCTGTGTTTTTATGAAGAGGCGGAAGGCAATGCAAAGTCAAAATTTCGCATCAGCGTTCCATTTTAAAAGGGAAGAAATGCGTGAATTTTCTTGGAGTTTTCTTCTAATTATGCATGCAATCTAGATAATCTCGTAAAAAGAAAGAAAAAAAAAAAAAAAAAAAAAAAACTCGAAGATTTGGTTGATCAGTTCACCATTAAATGGTGGGAGATTTTGAAACGTTTAATTTTATTGCGTTACGCCTTTATGTGAAAACACTGGCGATGTTTCTTGAGAGTTGAGACAAAGGAATGGGCAACCGCTGATTGGCCAAAGAGTTTCAGGAGGTCACAATACGGTCTGAGATTGAAAGATAGTGGCCAAAAATCAGAGAAGAGTCTTGTAAAATATTTGTTTTCGACCTTTTAAGCTTACTTCAAAACTTTTTTCTGGCATTTCTAGGTTTAGATTACTTATCGAAAGTGTTCTCAGTGATTAGAACTGGTCTTCGAAGTTTGTAAATAATGACTTGACCAGTTTGCTTACTGATTTTTGGCCACTTTTTGACGATCTCTGATCATATACCTAGTGTTGTGGAGGCACCGCCTTCCTTGGATGCGATTTGCACTTTGGTTTTCATTATTTTCAAAGATCGCACGATGTTTCACGAATAAAATAGATATTTGTTGTTGTAGCTGATGATTATAATCATGTCGCATCTCAAGAATGTCTGTCATCTATAATGCCCAAAATAATGTTTAAAACATTAATAGATGCCGATAAGCAATGGTAGGGAAAGATTTTACCGTTAGAAACTCTGTACGGCACTGCAATTTTTGCCTTGGACCAACTGTCCTCATCAGCATGTATTTAATGTGCAAAGAGAAACCAAATGGTGGCGGCGTTCATGCGATTTCAAGTGTCTTAAAAACTGTTTCCACTCGAACTTGTCCAGATTTCAATCCGATGGATAGCGCCACTAGAGCTGCTTGAAAAGTCAAAATTTGCCGGCTGAAATTGATGGATTTACGCCAAAAGTACAAATTTGAGCACCTGCAAACGTATCGCAGGAAAATATACCGAAAGTTTCAAGCTGAAATACTCAGAAACAAAGCCGAAAATTATGAAATACGAAATTCCCATAAGCCTCAATAAATGCAAGTAAGGTGAGATAGTGATATCACTAGCACTCACTAAGCTTATGACGAAACGAATTTCATAATGTACGGCTTTAATTCTCAACCAATTTTATTCATTTTCGGCTCAAAATATTCGTCCAAAAATTTCGCGAGGTGCTGACTTTATTGGATTTTACGTTTTTTCTTTGGATTCAATGGGTCTGTTGCAAACTTTTGTTACAGTGCTATAGAGTGTTCAATCCCATGTAAAATCGCGTGAAAAGTCTATTGGTTGCATCAGAAAGTCGTAAAATGCAATATGAAACTCACAAGAGACGTTTAATGAAATCCAAGATGGCGGTAAAATATCGAGCAACCTGTATGCATGCACCACAAACATTCAAGTATAGCCAACCTCACATGCAATATCGATCACACCCAATCACAACGTAAATAAACGCACATGACCTCTGAAGCTGTGAGGTTGTCAACGTTGGCAATCCTTGGATGTTAAAGGTGCATGCATACAGATTGCTCGATATTTTACCGCCATCTTGGATTTCATTAAACGTCTCTTGTGAGTTTATTATCGCATTTCATGACTTTCCGATGCCACCAATGGACTTTTCGGCCGATTTTACATACGATGAAACACTCTTTATCGTTGTAGCAGAAGTTTGCAAGAGACCCATTTAAAATTTCAAAAACACGACTTTCCCCAAAAGCAACTAGTGGCGCTATCCATCGGATTGAAATCATGAAAAGTTTCGCCTGGAATCACCTTGAGTCTCACAAAGATGGACTCTTATCCAGTGGCGGCTCGTGTAATCTGGCAACGGTGCTCTTTTGCCATTTAAACGTATGCAAAAAGATCGATACTAGGTGAGGCGCTGCGCCTCACCAAGTAATCGATTATTTTACACAGTTTTAAATGGAGGAAATCCATTGTTACCACATTGCACGAGCCGCCGCTGCTCTTATCGCAAGCTTTGCACTCCGGCTCTCTATCTGTCTCTTGATTTTACGTCAGCTCAAAGAAAATGCCATTTACCGATATTACCGACAACACTGGAGTGCCCGCAGTGCCGGTAAGCCGAGACTCGGTCAACCAACCCACTTCATTTTTATTTCAAAGGTATCTATCGCTGGGCGGAGGAAGGAAGAAGGGGTGTAGAGGAGCTGAATCTCTTGTATGAGAATTGACAAGAACGTAATCCGAACGCCCCCGCTCCTTAAAAATCCAAACAAAACTATAACTAACGGGTTGGGAAATAACCACTCAGCTGCAAAGTGGAACAAAACGTTTGCCGCGGACTTGAATGAAATCTGAATTTATTCCGTTTGAAATTGTACCTTATAGAGGATGTTTTGAATGGCAAAATGGCGCTAGTCAGAGAAATTTGATTCAAGCTAAGCCCATCCTAAATTGTTTATTTTTTTTTTTATTTTATTTATTTTTTTTTTTTAATAAATTTTATTCTTACAAGGGGACTTTACGGTGACTCCGCCTCCGATTTTGATCAAATTTTCAGGGATGGTAGTTCATGACAAAATATTGGACCCATATTTTTCACTTTTTGTGAATAGGCCTTAGTTTCGTCGCAAAAAAATTTCAAAGTTTCGGAAAAATTACGACGTAATCGTCGCAGAGACAGCGCGCAGCGATAACTTGGGCAATTTTGGCTGCGGCGCTCAATTGCCGCGGTGGCGCGGTCGGTAGCGACTCTGACCATCTCACTGGTGGTCGCCGGTTCGAATCCCACGACTTTTGCTAGTTTTTAACTTTTTTAAGCACACTTATATTAAAAAAAACACCACCACTAACAACAACAACAAGATTGACGCCGAAAGTCTCAAATAATAATAATAGAAAGCATGTTTGATATTTTATGAATGGAAATACAAACTCACCAAAGTAATGTAGTTTAAAGCATTCATTCTATAGAATATTCGCCGTCCAATGAAAAGCATACATTCAACCATTCATTGAAAACCACAGCTATCCCACCATCCAATGAAAGCCGTTTCGTCCATTTCAGGCCCCTCTTTCGTGCAAACTTCGGTGTTTTTTTTTTTTTTTTTTTAATAACACAAATTAAATCCAAAAAATAAATTAACGAAGAAATTTACTTCAAGAATGTGGCCTGAAATGGATGAAACGGCTTTCATTGGATGGTGGGATAGCTGTAGTTTTCAATGAATGCACGGTGTGGTTGAGTAAAGTTATATAAAATTTGATTGTACAATGGATTTTATTGTTTTACCTTAAAGTAGAGTACTTTGGCTAACTTTTAAGCTAAATTTCAAAATAGGTTGTTCGAGCTCCTTTTGAAATAATTTGATTTTTATGTTTTTAAGGGTCAAATGCGTGAAGCTGAGAAATGGACGGTGACTGAAACCTTTCGATTCACCATTAATTCCCGAGTTATACCTAGATTGACTTCAATTTTTAATATGTTGTTCCTTTACACATTTTCTGGCGTTCCTGAAATTTTTAGGCCCGGGAAAATTTTTAAGCTCCCGTGGCAGCGTTGCCAGTTCGCATAAATGAAAGAAACGAATTTGACGAAAAAATGAAGATGTTGAGTTCGGATTTGCGCTAGAATTTTGTAAATAAAAATCCGATTACATTGCTTGTCCATGATTTTAGATTTCGTGTAATTTGGGAACGCGCTGTTGCCATTTTCACCCTTTTAAATCATAAAATTGTACCGCAACGTTCTGCACCAACAAATGCTGGTTCTTCTATTTTCAATCCTGTCTATTCCGTTCTCTACTCAGCTCTGCACACTTTTCTGCGCTATCAGTTCGACCATATAGAATAAAAAATCAAAAAGTAAAAAAATGGAAAAGTCTGACCTAACTTACCTCGATTTCGGCATGCACAGATGATTGATAGGAAGAGAGTGGATAATATGATGAATAAATGGGTTTGGTTGATAGAAGTCATGGCAAGTCCATATAGGGTCATGGTAATAGTCATGGCAAGTCTGTATTAGGTCATGGCAAGTCATGGCAAGTCCATATCAGGCCATGGCAAGTCATGGCAAGTCCATATCAGGTCATGACAAGTCCATGGCAGGCTATGGCAAGTCCAAATTAGGTCATTGCAAGTCATAGCAAGTCCATATTAGGTCATGGCAAGTCATGGCAAGTCCATATTAGGCCATGGCAAGTCATGGCAAGACATGGCAAGTCATGGCAAGTCATGGCAAGTCCATATTGGGTCATGGAAAGTCAAGGCAAGTCAATATAAGGTCATGGCAAGTCATGGCAAGTCCATGGCAGGCCATGTAGGGTCATGGCAAGTCCATAATAGGTCATGGCAAGTCCGTATCAGGTCTTGACAAGTCATGGAAAATCATGGCAAGTCCATATTGGGTCATGGCAAGTCAAGACAAGTCCATATTAGGTCATAGCATGTCATGGTAAGTCCATATTAGGTCATGGAAAGTCATGGTTAGTCCATATTGGGTCATGGCAAGTCATGGCAAGTCCATAATAGGTCATGGCAAGTCATGGCAAGTCCATATCAGGTCTTGGCAAGTCATGGCAAGTCCATATTGGGTCATGACAAGTCCATATTAGGTCATAGCATGTCATGGTAAGTCCATATTAGGTCATGGCAAGTCATGGTTAGTCCATATTGGGTCATGGCAAGTCATGGCAAGTCCATATCAGGTCTTGGGTAGTCATGGCAAATCCAAATTGGGTCATGGCAAGTCATAGCAAGTCCATATTCGGTCTACAGATGGAATCATCGGCGAATTGACAAAATACATCAATTATACTATCACCGCTATACTGTGGCCGATTCAATTCGGACTTATATCCTAAATGGTCGAACTGATAGCGCAGAAAAGTGTGCAGAGCTGAGTAGAGAACGGAATAGACAGGATTGAAAATAGAAGAACCAGCATTTGTTGGTGCAGAACGTTGCGGTACAATTTTATGATTTAAAAAGGGTGAAAATGGCAACAGCGCATTCCCAAATTACACGAAATCTAAAATCATGGACAAGCAATGTAATCGGATTTTTATTTACAAAATTCTAGCGCAAATCCGAACTAAACATCTTCATTTTTTCGTCAAATTCGTTTCTTTCATTTATGCGAACTGGCAACGCTGCCACGGGAGCTTAAAAATTTTCCCGGGCCTAAAAATTTCAGGAACGCCAGAAAATGTGTAAAGGAACAACATATTAAAAATTGAAGTCAATCTAGGTATAACTCGGGAATTAATGGTGAATCGAAAGGTTTCAGTCACCGTCCATTTCTCAGCTTCACGCATTTGACCCTTAAAAACATAAAAATCAAATTATTTCAAAAGGAGCTCGAACAACCTATTTTGAAATTTAGCTTAAAAGTTAGCCAAAGTACTCTACTTTAAGGTAAAACAATAAAATCCATTGTACAATCAAATTTTATATAACTTTACTCAACCACACCGTGAATGGTTGAATGTATGTTTTTCATTGGACGGCGAATATTCTATAGAATGAATGCTTTAAACTACATTACTTTGGTGAGTTTGTATTTCCATTCATAAAATATCAAACATGCTTTCTATTATTATTATTTGAGACTTTCGGCGTCAATCTTGTTGTTGTTGTTAGTGGTGGTGGTGGTTTTTTTTTTAATATAAATGTGCTTAAAAAAGTTAAAAACTAGCAGTAGGCGTGGGATTCGAACCGGCGACCACCAGTAAGATGGTCAGAGACGCTACCGACCGCGCCACCGCGGCAGATGAGCGTTGCAGCCAAAATTGCCCAAGTTATCGCTGCGCGCTATCTTGGCGACGATTTCGTCGTAATTTTTCCGAAACTTTGAAATTTTTTTGCGACGAAACTAAGGCCTATTCACAAAAAGTGAAAAATATGGGTCTAATATTTTGTCATGAACTACCATCCCTGAAAATTTGATCAAAATCGGAGGCGGAGTCACCGTAAGGTCCCCTTGTTAGACGTACATGACGAAACCTGTCCAATCGGAGGGTCAAATTTTAACACATTTGTCAACTTTTCCTTGAAACTTCCTCGATTTAAAAAATGCCATGGAGGATGAAAAGAGGATGAGGATCAACGGGAGTAAGGTTTAAGGCAAATGCGGTGAATAATAATAGTGAAATATTGGATTCTTGAATTGATTGAATACCTTGAGAAGGAGTTTAATAATTGATACACATGAAAGGAATAATTAATAATTATTGAAGAACATTTTTCAACTTTTTTTTTGAAGTTGAAAAATATTTGGAGGAAATTTCAAGGTTGGTGTAGAATCCTTGAGATTTCCTCGTAATCCCAACGTTCTCCATACTTAATTTTAAATTTTTGAGGTGCATTCAATTTGTATCAATTGATCCCTTTCTCAATGTATTCCATCATTTCCAGAATCCAACATTTCCCAATTTCCTATTTCGCTCAAAATCTATTTCTCTGGTTCGTCTTCATCCTTTTTTTCATCCTCCATGTATTTCAAATGACACTTTTCAAGTCAAGAAGGTTTCGAGGAAAAGTCGAGAAAAGTGTTAAAAATTCAGTCCTCCGATCCAATTCAACGTAATCCGTAATCCGAAGTGACATTTAAAATTCCATCAACTTTTGAGGGAAAGACCTTTGTATTTGTTTCGCTGCATTTCCTCTCATTATGTTGCTTTCTGATCCCTTTCCTGCTTCCTCTTTTCCACCTTGAGTTTTCCGTTTTTATTTGTCTCGTTCTTCCGTTTGACTTGACCTGAACCTCTCTCTCGGCGAGTCTCTGTCTTTACTGTATCCATTCCACGGTGCTCTTGTTTCCCGCTGTGTCCAAAAACGGAAGACCCTCCAGCCTCTTGTGGTTCTTCGAATTACAAATAAACGCGGTCCACAAATCTGTTCCTGTAAGCATCTCGTAATAAGGGAATAAAGGGATTCCGCTTCGCTTTTCTTTGACGTCGAATCCCTGCTAGCGTCTGGCGTCTCGCGTCTCGAGAGCTGAAGATCCTCTCTTGCTTAAGTCCAACTCAAACGAGCTTTTCAGACTTTCAAATGTAGTCGAGCTTTCGAGCATCGCTTCTCGCGAAACTCACTTGCTCCTCCTTATCTACCAATTTAAGCTTTACCTCCCGCAGCCCCGCGCATCCGGATTAATTATCGTATTTACTCCGAATCCTTCAGTTTTTCAGATCAAATTGGCACTTGTTGCGCAGTGAAGCGACTCTTTTCCTAGAAATCCACTAGGGCTGATCCAATCGGAGTTGAGATCGAAATTATTCCTAGTTAGAGGAATAAAAGTGAGTTCCTTTGATCAAAGGATGCCTCAACATCAGTTCTAGCTATTTTTGATCAATCCGAGCACATTACCATCACCCTGCGCACAACATACAGAAAAAAAAACTCTTTCGTAGCGCTGGCAAAACCTTTAGTGGAAAAAGGATCCAGCAAAATACTTTTGTTGAGCCAATCAAATCTTTTGATTCTCCCAGCAAAACTTTTTAAAACCCTCGGTAAGCTCAAGTAAAGTCTTTTGCAGGGTCATTTTTCTACCAAAGGTTTTGTCAGCGCTACCAAAGCGTTTTTCTGTAAATATCGAGATATGCTGATGGTCTTTGTACTCTGTTATGTATATAGTTCGTTTTATAAGTATGTTAGCGGAGCTAACCGATAATCTTTGGAGAATTTTCGATTTTCACTCCTTCTAATTAAGACAACACTTGTCTCAGTCTTTGACTTTTTGATTTTAAAGGGATCTATAATGAAAATCTATAGCTCAAAATTATTTTGATTCCTTTCCATCTTGCGTTATGAGAAATAACGTTGGAAAAATAAAATTGTCAGATCAAGCTCATAGAAAATTTTTTGAAATATTATGAGAAAACAAGGTAATTTGAAAATCGATAAAAAATAGTGCAACTAAAAATTAGAACGAAACTAGCGACTTCGTCACTCGCCTAAAAAGTAGCTGAAACCAACAGTTATTTGAACTTTTTGTGACATTTTTTTATCGATAGATATTATCTCTTTACCCACTCTATTCTTGTTCGTTTTTCAGCTTTTCTCCTTTTATCCACTTCTGACTGATTTTCATTTGTGTTCGTTTGTCTGTTGACAGGAGTTACGATGAGAGAAAAGAAGAGTGGTGCTTTATCCAGGGTGCAGAAGATCAAGAAACGTCTCAGTCATAGTTTCGGCCGATTATGTAAGTGAACAAATTTCGAGTAAATTTTTTATGTCCCTCACGTTTCGCAGATCTTCCCGATCGCTAACGTCTTATTTCCGCTCAATTCAAAGTTTACTGACCCACGATATGCTGTCACTTCTTGTTACACGATTATCGTATTGCGTCTCCCTCCGTCTCGTTCACGGTTGTCAAATTTATTCATGAAGTGAAAGGATGTAACCGCATTTTATTTGAACCTCAAACCGATGATGGATGTCCTTGTCAGAATAAGTAAACGTAACCGCACTGGAGTGAAATACTTGAATATCTAACAGGTCATTTTAGTGTGACCTCGTATTGAGCCACTCATCATGTGTCCAAATCTGATAGTCGTAGTTTGTACAAATGTAAAATAGTACAGGTGTATGGCGTATGCATCAGACTACAAATACTATGACCTTCAAAAGTACCCTGGTCAAAATTTATACCCGTTTAGAATCTTGGCAATCTTCAAAAAAGTTTGCGGTTTTCAAGTATTTAAGGACTAATCAGAACGCTCCTTTTAAAGTACAACCTGAAAAATAGAAATTTTCTTTGAAGATAAAGGACATTTAACAGTAAAAATTTCGACCAGGGCACTTTCTTTTGAAAGTTATAGTACACGGGGTCTGTAGATTGTCAAAAAGTGGCCAAAAATCAGAAAGTGAATTTCTCATAAACTCGTATATAAACTTTTGAGACCTTTAATTACTGAAAAAACTTCGAGCAAGTATGTCAAAAAGTGGACTAAAATCAGAAAGCGAATTTCTCATAAACTCGTATATAAATTTTCGAGACCTTTATACTGAAAAAATTTCGAGCAAGTATGTCAAAAAGTGGCCAAAAATCAGAAAGCGAATTTCTCATAAACTCGTTTATAAACTTTCGAGACCTTTAATTACTGAAAAAATTTCGAGCACGTAATTTAAACCTACAAATTTCACTGGAAAACATTGAATTATAAGCTTTAAATAAAGGTCGAAAACAATAACTTTTGGTGAATTTTTGCTACTGATTAATGGTCACTTTTTTTCAATCTCAGACTAAACGTTTGTGGAATGACAACAATTATGAACAATGTATGTAAAAGTTGCACAACACCAGTGTCTAATTTTGATCAACAACAACATCAGATCTGTTGGTTAAGTTGTAGGTCGACGGGATCACGGGATCGTCTATTGTTTTCAATAAAAGATTTGCTACAAACCAATTGCCAACAAGCAGGTCCGTTGTTTATAGGAATGATGACACGAGTTTTTCAACTTTGAAACTGGTTAAGACCTCTGGAACATACTGTAGTTTCAATTTCTGAACTATGAAAAATTAATTCATGAAGTGTTAAAAGTTCTCCGAAAACATGCTCGTAACAATGTAAGGATGGTGGATTTTATTTTGTCAAATTCTTTATTCATACGAATAAAGGAGGGAAATTGTCGGTTCCCCGTTGAAACTCGCAATAGTCTCGCTAAACTTTTGTTTTTTAACGAAGCAGCAGACTACAGAGTTCCGGTATTTTTAAGTGATGAAAGTTTTTTAATTCGCGTTCCAAAGCCTCACAATTCGTTCGCTGGTTGTACTTTAAAATTGCCCCCAGCAATGTAGAACTTTAAAAGCAATAATATAGTGCTTGGTTTTGTTCCCCTCCTCCCCTGTCGCGTCGATCCCTAGAACGAAAACGATCATACAATGAAAATGTGTATACATATATCTTTTAAGAAATAGAGCCAGAAATCTAATTTTACTTTAGCACTCAGCAACTATGAAAAGCTAGTCATGTATTAATGGCGACTATCCTTTTGACCAATTGGAGAGTGGACGAATCAAATCTACTAGCCGCGAAGGCCCCAAAATTAGGCGGACTTAATGAAAAATTTGGAAGTTCCAGTATCTTCATTTTTTTTTCTGGCATTTCAATTTTGAAGTGTTGTCGTGTGACGCAAGCACCACGCCAGTGGCATGGCGCGGCGGCAGGCGATGGCGTGGCGTAAAAGTTGGCAACGTTGCATTTCGTACAATTAAACCCTTAAACAAGGTCGAACTATTTGGGAGTGCTCAGTGTACTCCCTCAAATCGATATTTTACATGGGTTTCAATGGAAAAAACGTAATGTTGTCAGATTGCATGCAACGCGACGCCCGCGCCACTGCACCTTAAAATAATGCGAATGTCGATGTCGGTATGTGTTCAACTCTCTCATTACTGTGAATGCGAAGAGTGCCAGTAAATACAAATCGATTTTCATGAAATTTTGCCGATACGTTCTCCATGACCTTGGGCTTAGCTGCCAAAAATGTGAAAGTATTTGGTCCTTCAATTTTAAAGCTATGATATAAGTTCGTTTCTTATTCGTGTGTTGTCTATGCGTCATTCACCATAAAAGTTTTCTTTAAAAAAATTCTCACTATCCACCGCTATCTCCATTTTTATCAGAAATGGGTACACCGTATGCTCTATGGAACCGCTATCCGCAATTCCATGAAACTAAACGTTTTTCTGTTTTGTTTATAGATTATAATACAGCGGGGAATTTTCTTTATTTTACTCTCCATCATTCTTGACAATTTAAGTTTTCCCCCATTTCGTGCCATGCCCACCGCCGCGCCGCCGCCGCCCTCGCATCTATATATAGGGAACGAATGAACCGTGAAATTTATTTTTTGCTTGTCCATTAAGCGGAGTAAATTTACCTCAGAATTCTCATTATCGTAAATTTCTACTCCACCTTGCTCTCTGGCGATTCGTCCATTCCTTTTCCTTCTTCGCAAGAGAGCGATTTGTCACTGTCGGGACGTGAAGATTAAAATCTTGCGTGCAAAATCTTTCGAAGGGACGATTGAAAAGAATCAATAAAGTCGCGAGGAAAAGTATAAAAAGCTCTTGATTTTTTTATTTTATTTTATGCATTAGTATTATCAGCTTGGCTGAATAATTTAACTATGGCACTTGTACCGTCAGTTATTTTGCGCGTTAATCGCGTGATAATGTAGTCATGAATATGGATGTTACCTTTTTTAATGAATTAACGACTTTATTTGTACCTGAATTAAGTCAAATTTTCTTTATTTTCTTTCCTCTTTCCTCTTTTTTTTTTTTCTTTTTTTTTTCTTTTTTTTTTTCTTTTTTTTTTTTTCTTCAAATGAGTTGGAAAATGTGAATTTTACTGGAAAGCTCTAACGTTTCTATTGACGAGAAATGTTGACAGCGGAAAGCTCAAATATGAGATCCATTCCTCGTGCGAATTCAGAAACATTATTTTGACTCAACCCTAAAGAAAGAATAAAATTGTTGATTTAAAAATGTTAATGTTTCGGTGACCGCAAAATGGTGAAAGTTGATTGAACAATCGGGATGCTAAATTAACAGAATATAATAGCTAAGCCGACAAAGCAGATTGTTGACTCAACAAATTGGAATGTGAAATTCACAACAATTTTGTTGACTAAACAATTATTGTTGTTAGTTTAACTTCACAATAATATTTTGTTAATCTGGCAACCCGTTTTGTTAAAGTAATTTTTACCATTTTGCGGTCACCGCTAAGAAAGAAATCAACTAATGAAACAACTAACTAAAATTTTTAGTTAAATAAACTAATTTTTTTTTTTCAGTGTAGCTGCGTCGTGTTGAGTTTTGTGAGGGACAACTAAGTGGTTTTTCTTTTCAAAACTCTAGTAGACTCATCCTGTGCAATGTCCGATGTTCTGTTTTGCAGTTGTAATTGTTCAATGAGAGTTCAAGGGGTGAAAGTTTTTTCGGGGCCGAAAGCATGTAAAGTTAGTAGTTCCTCTGCGAAGTTTGTCGACCCTCCAATTCCGGGCGAAACCGCAAGTTGTACTTTACTCGGTTACTGTAAATAGGTCATCTCTCGTTTAATTAAAAGTTCATATTAATTCTAACCCTTTGTCGTATCATTAAGTAAACAGAGTCAACCTCCGGGCTCAGTGTTTTTGTTGCAATGTTGCCAAACTGCTCATAAGAAAACAGAAGCGCGCCTTTCTATGTATAGGTGCGTAACGCCTTATTCTCTTTGAGTACCTAACCCTACATACTTATACTACGAGAATGGCGCCATATAGGAATCCTCTTTCTGATTGGTTCTTAGATTCAGGCTCTTACGAACGCCTCAAGAGGCAAAATGGAAATGGCAGTAAGCCCTGTTTACTTTTCGCACTCACTCATTTTGCACGTTTTCAAGTACCCTGACCGCGGTAATCATTGTTGATTTTCCTTTTGCGAAACTGTTATTCTGGAGGTTATCTATTACAATAACAACCGTTATTGCTTTGCAAAGTAGGCCTCTTTAACGACATAACTGTCCGCGAAAACACCAAACATCAGTGTTTTTTAAACTAAATTTCAATGTATTTCATTGAATTTTCTTGTTACATATATACATTAATAGTGTGCTCATCAATTGTATTTGGGACGCTGATTTCAAAAATGACATCATTTTCTGATTAACTCGTCCCGATTTCACGCATATTCCACTTTTAAAAAATGTTCGTGATAAAGTTTAAATTGTGGAAAATCTAGAATGATTCGACCAAAACTAAGACCAAATTCGAACTCGGCAGGTTAATTAACGTCTGAAGTGTTATTGTCATCGCGACTTAGGGTACAATTATAAGAAAAAAGCCCATGTTTGTGTCTGAGGACCCTTGTTTTGTATTCATTGGGGGCGGACACCTATGTCGTTAAAGCGTAAGAATCTGCTTTGCATCGGAACATAACCTATTTGAAAGAGTGCAACTCGACCTTTGCATTGTGCCTCTTGAGCACCTTTAAGCACTTCATGGTCCGCTTCAAACTGAAGAAGGAAAACATTACTTGTAAATTGTAATAAATAGGTCTCAAGATTCTCCAAAGTGTGACGTCTCCAAATTCTTAAAACCAAATCTGATTGGCTTCATTTGAACGAAAACAGCTTTATATTGGTGGATAGACGAATCTTGACGTATTCACTAATTGTAAAGACTGCGTCCATCGCAATAACCAGACGAAAGGAAAATGCTTGTGTCTTACGTCTTTCTCTTTTTTGCCACTTTGCGCAAATCTAAGAGAAAGAAATTTTCCGTGCGGAGAAATGGATCGTTAACCGCAGGTGTTGAAGTCAAGTCGGTTCGTAAAAGTGATTTACCAATGCAATCAACCCATTATGAAGCTATAGTCAATCGTTGCCAACTTTTCTGAAAAAATTCTCAAATTTTCCATTACCAAATCAAATAATCTGGTTTTGATTTAATCGTAAGATTTGGCAACACTGTTGCGTGCCACCCACATGTGGCTCAAACTACTCTTTGCCATTGCATTGGCGCAAACGTCCGCCGCGCGCCTCGCTTTTCTCTCAAAGAAGCTGTAATATCTGAGGAAGAATCACGAAAATTTGTTCGAACACTTTTCAAAAATTAACTTTGATTAAGGGGAGAAGGAGGTCATATGTTAAACCATGTTAAACATGCTTCCCTTCTGGTGCATTTTTCTCTGGAACTATTTGACCTACAAGGCTGCAATTTTGCATGAAGTTGTGTATGAGTATTGGCTATAAGCAGGACTAGGATTTTTAAAATTCATTGAATTTTTTTTTTTTTTTTTCAAAGTTGAAAGTTTGGTTGATTTTTTTACATTTTTTTGGAGCTTTGAATGTCTATAGAAAAAAAAGTAAAAGAGATACTCAAAATATCCTAGTCCTGCTTATAGAGCTTGTTCTGAGGAAAATTTAAAAAAAAAATTATGAAAATAGCATTATTAGTTCCTGAGAAAAATGCACCGAAAGGTAAAAAAACCACATTTTTCAGTAACGCAAAAAGGAAAAGAAAAATTAGCTTATCTGATAAGGACTCCTCCACTTCATAAATTCATGAAAAATTGATTTTCTTTCTAAACTGTACAATGTAATATATCATTTCAAAGCTGAGAACGTCCTCTTTCAAATAAAATTAAAAAAAAAAAAAAACAAAAAAAAAAAACCTTTTTTTTTCCCATTTCAGACCTCCTTCTCCCCTTAATCAATCGAATCCAATCCATTCACTGAATTTGTATTGTATGCAGTGGAGGGAAACTTGCGAAATTCCCGTTGTATAGTAGCTCATTCCAATTTTCGCGTACAGGAAGAATATTTCCAGTTTTCAGCCCAATTTCTTATTTGTAAGGAGCTATTTCGTTAATAAATTGTTTTCATCTGCGTATTTTTAAATTACCTTGCTTTTCCATATGGACTAAGGATCGCGCATTATTTGCGTAAAAAAATGCTAACCCTTCTTTTAAAGGTGGATTGAGGAGAAAGGCTGCGGTACCTCCCCCCCCCTTCCCTCACTAAAGCCTCGAATTTCACACTTTCTTCTCAGAAAACAGCCCATAGTTGCTTCTTTGCGACGCGACTGACGCAACTCTTCAAATTTCAAACATGACAGGCGTTCCCCGCAAAAGTTACAGGATCCCCCATTGCCTTTTTCAGAAAAATGTTCTTTAACGCAGACATTGTCGTACTAATAACATGGTAGATTTCGTTCCAACGCAACTAGTGTTTCAATGTGTCTGTTATTTAAGGTAAACACCCCAGTAGTTGGCACCCCTAAAATTTGCACCAGTAC
Organism: Trialeurodes vaporariorum; assembly: GCA_011764245.1. Lineage (NCBI taxonomy): Eukaryota > Metazoa > Arthropoda > Insecta > Hemiptera > Aleyrodidae > Trialeurodes > Trialeurodes vaporariorum. The sequence goes on from VMOF01000320.1 coordinate 45,926,463, forward strand.
CCGGCACCCATTTTTTACAGTGTGAAAAGTATTAGTTTTATGGTAATACTGCAGGTGTTTTGTATGGTTTTTTTCTGAGACCTGAAAGAGGGAAAAATCGGAAAAAAATACACAAAACACTAAAATTGCCCTCTAATCTAACTTTTTCACTTTGTGAAAAATTGGTGCCGGGTACTGGTGCAAATTTTAGGGGTGCCGGCTACTGGGGTGTTTACCTTAAGGTTCCAATCTTCTTTTCTATCTTTCTTTTGTTTTAATTATTAAATCTACACTTTAGGTCTCTTGCCGTTTCATTTTTTTTTTTTACTTTCAATTATCTATGTTTTTTTAAAAATGATGACCTCCAATAATGCTTCATAAGAAAAGCCTCAAAGAGCGATATATACGCATTGGCATGACCGCTCGTGCATAGTGACAACAATGCCTCCATTTAAACGAATGTAAAATAATCGATTCTTTGCGAAAACTCTCCATAGGTATAATATGGCATGTGAGCGCGGTTGCCAGGTTACACAAGCCGCCACTGGTAACGCGATGCTTGCCGAAACTTGCCATCAGCACTCGATACAGCCATAAAATTATTTCAAAGGAGCGTACTCTTAAAAAATTCAGCCTTTTACTCTAATGCAATTACACATTTTTATGCATATCGTGAACTTTTGAACCTTTCCCGATTCAAATTCAATCTCAGGCCAATCCTTGTACTTACGGTTATCGTGTTTACATCCTCATAAAGTCGAACGTGAAGAAATTCCGTCGCTGATGATTGAGACAAGTGTGCACTTTGTAAAGTGTCTAGTGTGTAGGCTGCACATCTCTCTAAACTCGATATTGACAGGAAAGAATTTATTCTTGATTATTATTGAGGGTAAAACGTAAGGTCTGATCTTCGCGGGATTTATCATTGGTATTTTACTGTTGATTCCTGAGAAGGAGCACACCGGGTGTTTCGTCGTTCCTCATTCCTCTGACGCAGCTTCAATTCTTAATTTCTTTTTCGTACCAAAACGCGCTGCTGTTCTCAGCTACACGCGTTTCATCTGCTTCAATGAGTGGGTAGTTTCATAAAGGCGTTCGATAGATATGAAGTCTGTGTAGAACGTGCTCTCTAATCCCTTCAAGCTAGTTTATCGATCAACTTTTTTCACAAGAATCGATCCTGTTCGTCGACGTAACAGGGTGCTCATCAAGTTCTGCATCCGCAGATTCATAGGGGCCGATCATTTAAGTACTCTTAATCGTTAAGCAAATTGTTAAGACTGTCGGTGAGTAATGCTATTGGTCCAAAATGGTAAAAGGGGGAGGGGGAGGGGGAGGGAGAGAGAGAGAGAGAGAGAGAGAGAGAGAGAGAGAGAGAGAGAGAGAGAGAGAGAGATCCATTATTCACGTAATGTTGCCGTGGAGTATCCCGGAGTAACCCATAAACCATACGCGTCCTTTTGACTCCTTGGGCACAGAATACTCTAATCAGAACGGAAACTCTAATTCATTTTGGAACATTCTTTACTTCGGGCCGCCATGTTCGAAAGTGAGCATCTTCGGCAATCTTCGGCAGATCTTCGGCAACTGGCCGAGTTGTGATTGGTTGTATAGCCTGAAAAAGCATGTCCGCCATCTTGAAAGTGAGTAGGCACAGTTGCCAGTTTGTGCTAGTAAATTCCAAATCTTGTTTCCATTGGCTCTTATGGGAGTTTCCGTTCTGATTAGAATATTCTGTGCCTTGGGTATCACTCTCTATATCTTGCAGTGAATTTCGCTATTCAACTTTTTAGGCACCCGGTATTCCTGACAGGTAAACAATTTTCTTAATGAATTGTCGCCTTGCGTAGGACATCTGGTCTTAATGAAAGGCTATTGAGTATTAAACGGAGGGTTTTTAGCTAATAACACTCGAGGCTAAATCCTTTCACGAACCGCACGATTCGAACTTGTCTGCGTCGAACTCGCCCCCCTTTTATATATACTTCTGTCGTGTTTTTCTTTAGGACGCGCATTCCGCTTGAAATGATAAAGCTATCCCGTTTTCACATGTTTAGTGCCCACTCATAAGTCTTTATCCACATGTAGCAATTTTTTGACGTGGAAAATAGGGCCCATTGCTATTGACACGTTGAAAAAAAAAAAAAAAACTACCTGTGTTACGTTTTTATATCTGTCATGTTTGAAATTTATGGGTTTTAATTAAAATAATCAAAACACGGGAAGTTGTATCTTGTAAAGTACCAACAAATCTGGAAAGCCCGCTTCTGCGCGATTGCGTGGGTTTCGGTTGGTCGTCGATCTTCTCGAAATATCCAGCGGGCTTGTTTTGGAACATAAGTTTGAATTTTGTTGTGATATTTCAAATCATTTTGATGTGTTTCCTCTTAATGTCCCTGTCTCCGTTTAGTTTTCTGACAAAGTGTGCACTAAACGGGGAAAAAAATTAATTTCACTTGAGTTTTGACACGTCTGTTTCATGATGCGTCTATTGGCTCTATCGTGGCTAGTACTTGATAGTTGTAGAAAAAGAAAGACAATCTGTCTTGCTGTAAACAAGGCGATGTTGTTAATTCCTCGATCCGATTCAGAAATGGTTCTTTTCTCCGTTAATTTATTTTTAAAGCGGTGGGATGTGACAAAGAAACTTGAACTTTATTTTCAGGTAAGAATATAAGTCAAGAGGTTCAACAATATCCTCAACAGTTTTTGAGATTCGCTTAAATTGCTTGATATTCGGTTCATAGAAAATGCAGAAAGTGATGTGAAAACGCACTTTCTAGGCATAAATATGAGTTAGCTCTTGTGCTTCTTATGTGTGATGTTTGGTATGACAAAAAAAATGTGCACTGTACTTACTTTACCGCAAATGGAGGAGGACAGAAGATGTTGATTTACGTCTCACTTACGCATATGCAGACCAGCTTATCAATGACCGTGGCTAAAATCTCATTATGAAGTAAGTGGTTGATCAAATCCATGATCAACCGATCAGTATAGATATACATATTTCATCAACCAATGCCCTTGAGTCCTAATTACGGTGGTGGCTCGTGCGATTTGGAAACGAAGTTTTTCCGCTATTTGATAACATGTAAAACAATCGATTCGATAGTGACTCAGTGCAACAATCGATTGTAATATACATATATAAATCGAAGGAAAAAAGTGTTGCCGAATTGTACAAGCCTCCACGCAGGCATTAGGATGATGGAATCATGTATCTCTGCGATCGGTTGATAATGAATTTTACTAAGCATTTTACTTCACCCTGAAACTTTGACCGCAAGGTCATTGATAAGCCGATTAAGCTTTCAACGATCGACACCCTGCATTTTTCTGATTTACCTCTGCATTGTCGCTGAAAAAGCATATCACTTCTCATGAAACTTTTCCATGAACGGGGAGCAGTCGAACTTTTTTGGCTTTGATGTCTGCAGTCATTACTGTTGCGCCGTGTGAAAGCACGAAAGTATATAATATCGATCAAAAATGTTTCTCGAGTGTCTCTCAAGTGATGCTCGTCGGTTGTCAGAGGCGCGACCGACCGCGCAAATAACGAAGCTATTGCGTCATTCCGTTCAACAGGGTTGCCAAAAATATCGGAGGAAATCGATCGATCGTTCACATTCACCCGTATCCCATTGAAATGATGGAACTTCTGTGGCAACGGGTATCGGCGTCCGTTTTTAAAATCAAGTGCTTCGTCCTTAAATGCTATTGCGGGGCTATGGTGCTGAAAGAGTGGCCCTTCAATCCATTGGCGGTTTTATTTTCTTTTAATTTATTCTCGCTAGAATAATGAACTCTTGTTTGAAAGGAGGCACACACAGAAAAAATTCTGATTGAAATTACGGAACGTCGGAGGAAATTGGGGTAAAAAGAAATTCCCTTTAAAATAATAAGAATTCTTTTATTGATTCAACCAGAATTCTTATTGATCCGACGATTCTTTCTTGTGATTCTTCTGATCATCAGAACGTTCAATTGGACCTAATGATAATTCTGGTTGAATCAATGAGAATCCCTATTCTTTTAACCCTTTCATGCACGCTTTTTTGGATTTAAGTTCTTTTGAGATTTTTTTAGATTATTCAAAAGAAGACAATATTTTAAGAACTTTGATGTGTCACACAACTTTCGGAAAAATGTCCATTGAAATTCCATTGAATCCCATGTTACATAAAATGGTACGCATGACGCATGTGTACCACTTCCCAAGAAAGGGTTAAAGGGAATTTCATTTTACCCAATTTCTTCCAACGTTCCGTAATTTCAATCAGATTTTTTTCTCCGTGCATGGAAAAAAGGAGGTGCGCGTTGAGATTGCGCTTGATGGCTTTGGCGGATCCAAGAATCTATCCTTCTCTGTCTTTTCCCATTAGAACGCGTGTATTAGAAATGGACAGATTACGGGCAGTCACGTGATTTTTGCCCCCCTCTTCTATCCTTTTTTAACACTCGTATTTAAATGACCATGGAGAGAGAGAAGGACAATTTTCCTGGATCCGCTAGTACGTCATACCTTTCACAAGCTCAAGAGAGATGTCATAAGCATGAATGTTTTTGAGCCGCCTGCCTTCGACATCAGACATCAATACCGAGTGGGCTCATTTTTCATTTAATTATTTTCTGCTTATTCTTTTCGAATTACCTCCATTTAGTTATTCTATCGTCATGATTTTACTTCTGCGGAAAAAGGTGACTACATCTTTTCCTCGTTTGTGGAATGATGTGTTGTTGACATATTTCATAATACTTTCAATGTTTAAAAAAGAGAAATCGCGGAGGGAAAAACTCACTTGTACAAAAAAATAAATTAAGCTTCTTCAGCATCTTCATCACTTCAGGAGTTGCCAAAATTTGGCCACTTGACCTACTTCACTTTTTTTTCTCCATGTGGCTCTAGTCAACTTTTAGTCCAGTTGGATATTGCTCCCTGTGTTATTCTGTTGATTCCCCGAAAAAAAAAGTTAGCTACTGAGTGATTGGCTAGTACGTGGTCTCCATAGAAAAAACAGAAAAAAACCTTATGGTAGCTCTGACAAAACCTTTGGTAGAAAAACGATCCACAGCAAAATACTTTCGTAGCTAGCCAAAAGTTTATTAGAAGGCCTCACCTAAGAGGTTTAGCTGGGTGAACCGAAGATTTAGTCGACTCAACGAAAGTCCTCTGTTGGGTCATTTTTCTACCAAAAGTTTTGTTAGCGCAACCAAAGTATTTTTTTTTCTTTCTGTTTTTCTGTGTCTAGTTTGTATATTGTCTCTGATTGCAAGCGTACTATCGACGAATAAAAGATTGTCGCGAGATTTTCAAAAGCTAAGTTTCGCCTTCAAGGTTCTGGTTCGGCCACTCTTCATACTCCACACACCTTGCAGATGAGAGGGCACTGGGGCGGGGCGGGAAAGCCGTTGTGTAGTTCAGTCCCACACTCACACCCATAACTGAAAATGTGTGAAAATTTCGCGACAGTCTTTAATTCGTCGATGGTACAAGTGGCTCTGTAAGTGTCGTAAGTTTGCAGAATGTTCAATGCTTCGAAGTGCAGTGGTTCGAAAAGCAATTTTCCGAGTTGAGAGGTGCGAGCTTGCTTTTTTTTTTTTTTTATCATTCTGTTCATTCAACTGAAGACAAAGAGACCGAACGATAATTTTTTTTCGTAATGACCAGTCTCAGTGCCGCAGAATGACCGCGTCTATGATTCATCATGTAATCGTGTATATTGTATAGTATGCCCTATACGAACGAATTGAATCAACCCCCTCCCCTTACCTCCCCACACCTCCTGAACCAATTTAATCAAACAACGTTAAACTTAGGTTGCGTTGCATGCAGGCACTGGACATCAGAGGCGATCGTAAAAACTGAGCTATTGTGAACGCTGCCAGATTTGGCAAAAAAAATACACAAATTTTTCATCAAATCTTACGGGTAATTTGTATCCCATCAAAAACCTTTCCAGGTGCAAGCAGACGGCATCAGGTAATTATGTCTGTCACAAAAAGCCGTTCCAATGCATCCACTCAAAGATATGATATGATGGGAACGGCAAGTCTCCTCCAAAAGGGCATCCAGCAGGGCAAATGTTAATCATTTTTCAAAATCAACACTATCCATCTGCGGCGAATTTAGTGAAGGAAAAACTTTGAGGGATGTATTTCTTTATTTTTTATTTTCAAACGCAAAAACTTGCCGCCGTTCATCGCCTTAAAAAAGAAAAATATTAATTATTATTATTTTTTTTTTTAAGGCGATGAACGGCGGCAAGTTTTTGCGTTTGAAAATAAAAAATAAAGAAATACATCCCTCAAAGTTTTTCCTTCACTAAATTCGCCGCAGATGGATAGTGTTGATTTTGAAAAATGATTAACATTTGCCCTGCTGGATGCCCTTTTGGAGGAGACTTGCCGTTCCCATCATATCATATCTTTGAGTGGATGCATTGGAACGGCTTTTTGTGACAGACATAATTACCTGATGCCGTCTGCTTGCACCTGGAAAGGTTTTTGATGGGATATACTCTGGTTTTAGCTTGCAAAATTCCAGTTTCTCATTCCACAAATAAAAGCTACAGTTGTTATCCATCAGCTGACTAGCCAGCAGTTATGAATAGTTTCCGGACAACATTCACATAGACTCTCGAGTGCTCATTTTACGATAGGGACAACAGTCTCATTTCCCTTTCTTTTCCCTTATCCATATGCTAACCTACAGTTCCGTTTCCAGTGGCCGTCTCGCCGCTGGCCGATCCGACACTGGCTAGTCCGCCGCTGGCCAATTCGCCACTGGCCGGTCCGCCTCTGGCCGATCCGCCACTGGCCGGTCCGCCACTGGCCAATCCGCCACTGGCTGGTTCGCCGCTGGCCGATCCGCCACTGGCTAGTCCGCCGCTGGCCAATTCGCCACTGGCTGGTTCGCCGCTGGCCGATCCGCCACTGGCTATAGGCCGCCGCTGGCCGATCCGCCACTGGCCGGTCCGCCGCTGGCCAATTCGCCACTGGCTGGTTCGCCGCTGGCCGATCCGCCACTGGCTAGGCCGCCGCTGGCCGATCCGCTACTGGGTAGTCCGCCGGTGGCCGATCCGCCACTGGGCGATTCGCCACTGGCCGATCCGCCACTGGGTAATCCGCCGCTGGCCGATCCGCCACTGGCCGGTCCGCCGCTGGCAGGTCTGCCTCTGGGCGATTCGCCTCTAGCCGATCCGCCAATAGGTAATCCGCCACTGGCCGGACCGCCGCTGGCCGATCCGCCACTGGGTAGTCCGCCGGTGGCCGATCCGCCACTGGGCGATTCGCCACTGGCCGATCCGCCACTGGGTAATCCGCCGCTGGCCGATCCGCCACTGGCTAGGCCGCCGCTGGCCGATCCGCCACTGGCCGGTCCGCCGCTGGCCGATCTGCCACTGGGTAGTCCGCCGGTGGCCGATCCGCCACTGGCTAGGCCGCCGCTGGCCGATCCGCCACTGGCCGGTCCGCCCATGGGCGTCATTGCCCTCCCCCCCAAGGATTTGAAGTCGGGCTCAAAAACTGGCACGAAGTATATTGATGAGCAAAGAAAAAAAAGTCATCCGATTTTTGCCCCCAAAAGACGGCTCTTTGGCTCTAAAATTATGTTGCTGAGCAAAAAAAAAAAAAAAAAGGTTATCCGATTTTTTAGCCCCCTCCAAGCCGAAAATTATAATGATGAGCAAAAAAAAAAAAAAAAAAAAGGTCATAAGATATTTTGCCCCCCCAAGCCGAACTTGAAATCACGTTCCTGGGTCCGCCGCTGGCCGGTCCGCCTCTGGGCGATTCGCCACTGGCCGATCCGCCACTGGCCGATCCGCCACTGGCCGATCCGCCACTGGCCGATCCGCTACTGGGTAGTCCGCCGGTGGCCGATCCGCCACTGGGCGATTCGCCATTGGCCGATCCGCCACTGGGTAATTCGCCGCTGGCCGATCCGCCACTGGCCGGTCCGCCTCTGGGCGATTCGCCACTAGCCGCTCCGCCAATGGGTAATCCGCCACTGGCCGGTCCGCCGCTGGCCGATCCGCCACTGGGTAGTCCGCCGGTGGCCGATCCGCCACTGGGCGATTCGCCACTGGCCGATCCGCCACTGGGTAATCCGCCGCTGGCCGATCCGCCACTGGCTAGGCCGCCGCTGGCCGATCCGCCACTGGCCAGTCCGCCCATGGGCGTCATTTAGGGGGGGCGGGGGGTGGCAACTGCCCCCCCCCCCCCCAAGGATTTGAAGTCCCCAAAAGTGCCCCCAAAAGACGGCTCTTTGGCTCTAAAATTATGTTAATGAGCAAAAAAAAAAAAAAAAAAAAAAAGGTCATAAGATATTTTGCCCCCCCCCCAAGCCGAACTTGAAATCACGTTCCTGGGTCCGCCGCTGGCCGGTCCGCCTCTGGGCGATTCGCCATTGGCCGATCCGCCAATGGGTAATCCGCCGCTGGCCGATCCACCACTGGCTAGGCCGCCGCTGGCCGATCCGCCACTGGCCGGTCCGCCACTGGCCGGTCCGCCACTGGCCGGTCCGCCACTGGCCGGTCCGCCACTGGCCGGTCCGCCGCTGGCCGATCCGCCACTGGCTACTCTGCCGCTGGCAGATCCGCTATAGCTCAATTCTGTAACTTCAGGGAAATAAGGTACTGTCACTACCAGTTCTCATCAAATAAACATATCAGTTGTAAACTCTACAAGTACACAGCAAAGAACTTTTGTCACTACTTGCTTATGAATAATTATACTAAAATCACAGAATAAGTAATACATTGTATAATTCTTTGCTAAAATCACAAAGGTACTTGTAAACACATCAGAAACTACTCTCCCTCCAGTGATCAACAGTATTACGGTACTCAGCTGTTGCATTTGCAAGCAATGAAGTGGAAAATGGAGCTCCGCGGTTATGCCCAAATTCGAATACTTTCAGCTTCAGAGCTAGAATAGTTATTAAGTAAATGAATATGCAAAAGTACCTAACTTTGAGAGCAAACCAACCTTTACTATACGCGTGCATACAGCAAATTAGAAGCACACAAAAGAAATAACTAGAAAAGATGTTTGGTACATTTATTTAAAAAGAAGAACTGAGGAGGACAAATTTCGTAATTCACGGCCTCCGTTGCAATTGAAACAATAATCACTTGTATCACTCATGTATTTGTAACGAGTTTATTTCAAAAGTGTCAAAGCAGGGAGAAATGTTTTTGTTTTGAAATGATGTGCAGTTGTTGTTGACTGACGATGAAGCGTCGATTCTCGCGGCGATCTCAAATACTAAAAGGCAGTAGCCAATGAGAGTAGAGTTACCGCGTAGTTTGAAATAGCCGTTATAATAAGAAATTCAGTTTTTTTTATCATTTCTCAATAAATATTAGACGGATTGCGTTCAAACAAAAAAAAGGCACGAGCACAGAACACGCTGGTTAAAATAAGACCAAGTTTGATGAGTTTGGTTGCGTAGTTTTTTCGCTACAGGATCATATCAAGGCACGGTTTGGGGGAATGAAATAATTTCTGTAATTATAAGCGTTTACGCAGCGCAGACTTGTCAGGTCGTAGAGAGGGTGGTAGTAGGGTGGGGTTACCTGACTTGCCGTCTGCGTCTACCGACGCTTATGATATTTTTCATCAACTCTGGCAGCACTGCTATAGTGAGCAACGAGCTGCCGTGTACTTTTATAGTGCGACCACTTCAGTGTTGCCAGATTCGCGTTAAAATCCGTGTATTTTAAATTGATTTTTACGGCCGAAAGCCGTATTTCCGGCAACACTGTACCACTTTCAGTGAGAGGCAAGCAAGAGAGCGCTCATCGAAATAAAAACGAAATTGGTCTGCGGTTAAACAGTCGAACGCATAATTTCCTCCCGTGCACTGACCGAAAAAGGTCATGTGCCATCCCTCATCTTCGTTTTGATTGCATTCTGTGTATTTCGTTCTCGGTGGAAGCTGCCTATGATCGTTAGATGTACTCACATTAAAAGGTCCAGCACGGTAGCCGATAGCAAAGCAGCAGCGGCTCGTGCAATGTGGCAACAATGGATTTCCTCCATTTAAAACTGTGTAAAATAATCGATTACTTGGTGAGGCGCAGCGCCTCACCTAATATCGATCTTTTTGCATACGTTCAAATGGCAAAAGTGCACGGTTGCCAGATTGCACGAGCCGCCACTGTAGCAAAGCTGCCGTTTTGTGTTTTTTTAATGACTTTTTCCAATTCACCCATGACTCCATCGGTTGCGACCGAAAGATTCCGCAGTTCAGTTCAGTTTATGACTGATTGACGAAAATACTCGCAGTTCAGTTCAGTTTATGACTGATTGACGAAAATACTCGCAGTTCAGTTCAGTTTATGACTGATTGACGAAAATACTCGCAGTTCAGTTCAGTTTAGGACTGATTGACGAAAATACTCGCAGTTCAGTTCAGTTTATGACTGATTGACGAAAATACTCGCAGTTCAGTTCAGTTTATGACTGATTGACGAAAATACTCGCAGTTCAGTTCAGTTTAGGACTGATTGACGAAATACTCGCAGTTCAGTTCAGTTTATGACTGATTGACGAAAATACTCGCAGTTCAGTTCAGTTTATGACTGATTGACGAAAATACTCGCAGTTCAGTTCAGTTTATGACTGATTGACGAAAATACTCGCAGTTCAGTTCAGTTTATGACTGATTGACGAAAATACTCATATCTGCAGGCCGATCTTTAACCCTTTCATATATGGTGTACATTTCAATGTATTTACATCTGAATAACATAGAATCTTACGGAGAAAATGAAAATGTAATATGCATATAGTTTTTTAATAATATGAGAAAAGTGTGCCCACCAGCTATGTGATGGCCAAAAATCCGTTCCTGAACAAAAAGTATTTTCAGGTTTGAAAGGGTTAAAATCGTTGGATAAGACTGGTAGACTAACCATTCGTCCCTTTAAAGTGTGTATCGAGGATTATTATTATTATTATGTTATATCGCCTCATTTGATAAGAGCTAACCCCTTCTTTCTAATTAGCCTTTAGCTTATCGAATACAGCGGAGGGATACTTAATTGGTTGCAGAAGTATTCGTTTTGACACACTTTTTAAAATCACTAGTGGTAGAACCCTCCATTTAGCAAGTCTACCAATCTTATCAATGATGTCAAAGATCGAATATTTTCTCAACCATATAGTGTAAACTCTGTCACTGCATGACATTAAACAATTTGCAGATATTTCTATATACAGATGCGAATAGGTATTTTCGTGCATGAAAGTCGTAAACTGAACTGAACGATGTAATTTATGATCAACCGGTGGAATCATCGGTGAATGAACAATACCTTTAAATATACACAAAGCAGGAGCACTGATACTCACAATAAAAGGTACAGCTATGTAGCTGTGTACTAAACAGCTAGCAGTTTTTTTTTTTTTTTTTTTTTTTTTTTTTTTTTTTTTTTTTTTTTTTTTTTAAAGCAATGATTTGGCTTACTTTGAGGAATGTCGCGAAATGTAATCAAAGGATTTTGCGTCGATCTGTAGGGCCGAACCTCATTCGTTTCATCAAATAGAACAATATAACTTTCATTATTTTTTTTTCAATTTTTTGTTTTTTTATTTGTATTGGTTGCTTTGAATGCTTTGAATGCTTTGAGTACGGTTTTCATTTGACTATTGAATGCTCCAAAAAGTTCAATTATAGATGTGTCCTCCTTTTCACGTATACTTTCCCTCAAGCTTTCTGCAAACCAGTGCAGGTATAGCCCGTGCGTTTTGGCAACCATGCAATTTTTCCATCTCAACTTAAGTAAAACAATCAGTCCTTGAAAATTCGATATTTTTACGTGGATTTAAATAATATTAAAAAACACTGTTGCCAAATCGCACGTGCCGTCTCTACTGGAAACCCTGCTTGAGCCAATAGAGCCTCTTGAACTTTGTATATACCAGCCGGAAATTCCTTTCAGTGAATTTCCGCTTCGAATCGATTAAATCACGATTAATGTAAGTACATACAGTATGGGATGCGGGCGTGGAGTAGAAGAATCCAATGAAACGGATCAACTCTTAACCGTATCAATTTCATGTAAGAACCGTAAATATACGTATGCAGTCTGCAGTCATTATTCGTATTAGGAATTGGCGCGATGAAAGATTTAAATGATGGACGTTTGGGACCCGAGACAGCTCCCAGACAAGTAAAGAAGTTAAAAACACGGTAATGTCGAAGTCTGGCGATCGATGCCTGATGCTCGGTGAAGTTGATGCCGATTGCACAGCGTTGCCGGATTGCACGGAGCCTTTCCTTAGTTTTACATCAAAGTAAAGGGAAGTATGGGAGGAGAAGTTGGTTTTCCTGAACAATTTGGCAACCCTTCCAATGCCTATACCGGTCGCTCCTGTCGCTGTCTATTTATGGCCAAAGCTCATAGGAGTCGAATCAGTTCCAGCCGTACAATGAACGAATGTACCAACCTAACAACGCCCAAGGTTGCCAACTCTTTCAGGGCTGCCGCCAACTTAACATTTTGGTAAAGTCGCGGGAAAATCGAGGAGTATATAGTGTTGAATGAACATTGAAGGCGTAAAACAGTGGGTATGCAATATGCATGTTTCTAATAATCTTGTTCTTAAACGCCTCGGTTCTCGGTGCGTCCGTTTGTGTGTCGTATGCATGTTTGTAGAGCTTCGACCTGCGTATTTAAGTGATTGATTGTAAGTGGCGGTGAAAACAGTTGCGGCACTTACATCAGTCACTCTCATTCATTTGTAAACCCTACAAAATTATCGATTATTTTGGAGGTTTAATCGACAAAATGTTGCCAATTTATCGTAGTGGGAAATTCAAACATATTACTTTGAGTTAAATGGGAAAATGCGTTTATAATAAAATTATTATGCGTAAAACGGCAGCCCTGAATTGAACTCTTTAAAGATCGATTCTTTTCGCAAGTTATATAGTTTTGATGGCCTCTAAAATAAACCTGTGGGTCAGGTCGCTCTTAAAAAAATTGGGTTAGATTCTAGCCCTATGTTTAGAAACCTGAAACAGATCGGCGACGCCCGCATCTTTGCATAAATTTAATAACCAAAAAGTTTAGCCTCGGATATATTGTATCGCTTGCAGCTCGTGCAATCTGACAACCGGTTTTCAGAGGAAAAACAGAAAAAAAAACACTCTGGTTGCTCTGACAAAACATTATGTAGAAAAATTACAAAGCAAAATATTTAAGTTGAGCCAACCAAATCTTTGGTTTACCTGGCAAAATCTCTTTAGTCAGGCGTACCAAACCTTTGGTTAGCTCTACTAAAGTTTGTTACTGGGTCATTGTTCTACCGAAGGTTTTGTCAGCGCTACCGAATCGGTTTTTTCCTGTTTCCCCCCCCCCTTCTTTGTTTCTTTTGCCATTTAAACTTACTTGCATAAAATATCGATTCTAGGTGAGGTACGGTGCCTCACCAAAAAATCGATTATTTGACCTAGGTTCAAATGGAGGGAATCAATTGTTGCCACATTGCACCAGCTGCCACTGCACCACACGCGAGCCTAACTTTTCAATTTCTACAGGCTACAATGGGGCTGTTGCACACTCTTGCTGGAAGAAATTTAAGGGTAGATTCAGGTGCAAAAACCTGCAAAAATAACGATGGTAGCGCTAAAAACTCCCGAAATTCATTAAATGCATTTAAATGCGCGAGCGTGATGACAGTGTGTGACACCAATTTTGTCACTTTCTCTATGCTAACGTAAGGAAGATTCACAGAGTATAATTAATTAGACTCCAGAGAGCAGTGATCCACATCCAATCAATGGTAATGATACGGTGACACCTTGTGACACCGGTCACCGGTGTCGAAGGAAACTCGTCTCTTATTAGTCACTTCTTGATGGAGTTACAGTAATAGTAGATGGGAATCTCCCATTGTTAATGCCATAACGCTTGCGCGTATAGATGTATGTAATAAGTTTCGGAGTAGATTTTGTGAGTTTTCAGTGCTATCATCGTTATTTTTGTTGCGGTTTTTGCATCTTAACCCTTTAAGGGCCAGGTTAGTTCATAACAACGCCACTCTTCCGTCTATGTAGGGAAGGTAGTTAACTGTTCGTACTCGGAGAATTTGGAATTGCCTATACCATATATTGAAGGCGCCTGAAGAAACCTTATCTTGTAAGTGTTTTCATTGCTAATCGCGTATATCTGGAATGGAGACCGAAACAAAGTGAAATAAACTAGAGGATCAAAACGAGTATACTCAGGCTTGGCCCTTAAAGGGTTAATCGATTAAATCGTTAACAGCAAAAGTTTGCAACAGCCCCATTGCTTCAGCAAAACTGCTTTAAAACGATTATGTTAATCGCAAGATTGGCAACCGCGTGTCTTTATGCGACCAACCGATCGCGATCAACCGACCAACGACGTTATCGGCGTCGCGCGTCGCGACGCGTGAATCATCGACTAGAGTTCGGTTCGTGGGTTGAGATTGGGCGGGCGTCCGTCGCGTCGGGCGTCACGTCACGTCACGGATCTGTATACATATATATTCATAGACACAACAGCAGGAACATTGTAAGCGATGTAAGCCATACACATACTCCATACTTCATTCACCATAGTCGGTACTGCGCTGCAACACTGGATGCTGGGTGCTTGATTAGCATGAACGGACCTCTATTCTATGGACTGGGTCTGTAATCCGCAGTCGCTGTCTTGCATACGCGGTCGGCTGTATATAAGTACTTACTTGCTTGTACCCAGTGTTGCAATTTTTTTTGTATATATAGTTACCCGATTTTTCCCCCATTTGATTTAATGTAACATTTGATAATTTATCGGAACAATTTGGCAAGATCCACAGATGTTATGTCCAAAACCGTAATGTCCAAAATTATATGCCCAAAGCTTGACTGTCCAAAATGAAATGTCCAAATCATTAATGTCCGAATAAACGGATGTCAAGTTAGATTAACAAAATGTCCAAACATGTTGCGTCGGATTTGTAATTTGAAATTAGGACCGAAAAGTTAAACTGTTGCGCGCAGAAATTTTGAATTGTAGGTTTCTTGTAGAAATAATCAAAAATACGAACAAAAATATGCATGATAATACTGCTGCTTTTGTTACAACTAGTTCATAAAGTATTAACAAATGTAAGTGGAGCTGCATTCAATTGAGAATACATGTCTATACGGAGTGGATCAATTTAAAGGAGAAAAAAATGAAGAGAAGCGATTATAAAAGTAAAGAAAAAAAAAATTCTGGACATTGGACATTACTTTGCTCACATTTATAGGCTTTGGACTTTTCTATTTGGACTTGTCTATAGTTGGACATTATAGTCTTATGGATGCAAGCGCATTGGACATTAAGATGATTTGGACAAAATATATTTTTGGGCGAAAAAGTGTTGTACTTTCATGTTTTGGACTTATCATCTGGGAACCTTTGGCAACATTGCTTTAACCACGACCACGAGTGCCCGACTCCGTTCTTTCGTTCGGTCCTTCCTCAGTATCGCTATGATTTATTCATTGCGCTTGGACCCCCTCACCCCCCCCCCTATGTTTTCTTTCTTTTTTGGTCGATCTGCTCGGTCGTCATCGTCACATTGTTCGGCTGTCGAGGTCTTATTGTTGGCTGTTGCCCTCGGCTGCGTTGTCAGATTTTACAGGTAATAAAGAGTTTTTTTATTTATTTTTTTTATTTCCTTGATTTGGCATCGCTGGATTGCAGTCTCGCCCAAGCACCTTTTATGATTGAAGTCCCCTTATGAGTCGCATCGGCTATCCGCCTGCACCCTGCGCCTGCACGCGCGAGAGCTATTTTTAGATCGAGTTCATGACGTTTCATATGACGTTTATGATTATGACAAGATCTGATTCCTAAGTTGGTGATATTCGGATGAAATTGTGCCGTTAAAAATTGGTATGCACGAGGGAAATGGCCCTGGAAATTTTGCCCGCTTTGTTGACGCCTCAAGACCAAATCGAGTAAGGTCTGAATGGATCCAATATAATCTCTCATTTGATCGAGCTTACGATCAATACGCGATTTGTGCAAGTGCAGCTAGTGAAAGTTGAATTGTAAGGAGAGTCCAGTCCACACGTCAACGGAGGAGCACATCAACAATCTATGTTCTTTTACGATTTTAATAGATCCATCCAAGGTCCGTTAGCCTGCCTGCCTGCTTTATTTTTCGGGATTTATGGGTGTATCAAGGACTCTTTTTTTTTTTTTTTTTTTTTTTTTTTTTTTTTTTTTTTTTTTTTTTTTTTTTTAGGTAAAACTGTTTACGCTATTGTGTTAAAAAAAATTCCTCATCAATTCGTGAAATTTCTATAAAAAAATCACCCGTTTTGTTTTTTTGGAAAAAATTTAGGCTCTATGGGGTAAATTCCAAGGGTCACATCACGTGAGAATGAGAGAGGTACTTGAGAGCAAAGATTTTTCCGCCCATGCGACATTGATGTCCATTGTCCGCCCCCAATTTGGCACTAAACTGGAATCCCTAACTAGACACAAAACTAGGGGTTTTCTCTGTGACCCCGTACTACATGTTACTTCCTATATATTTTGACTCGTCAAGTTCAAATTTAGCAGTTTTTATGGAAATGTCACGGATCAAATTTATCTGGAATAATGCAGCAAAAAGTATAAGAAAATGTGTCAAATCGAGGCGTGTCACATAGAAATGTATATCATTTTCGAAATCAGCGCCCCAAATTCCTCCCTGCAGCACAAGTTCAATGTTTATGCCAAAAAATCATTAAAAAACGTTGAAATTGAGGAAGAAAGAATACTGATGTTTGGTACTAGTCGCGGACGTTTTTATGTCCCATCAGAGGAGGCTCTCTTGAGAACCAAAGTGACGCAGCTTACGGTCATCGGTGAGTGTACCAGTGGCCACCCGTTGTCATCACACTAAACCCGTCTTTCGCCCCGAGGTGAGGCAAGGGTCACGTGACTTGTGTTCTTACGATTGTATGCGGTCTGATCAGCGATCAGTCGTCGATCAGGAGCTGTCTTCTCGTGCGCGACCAAAGTTTCTCGGGGTATTTCACTATTTCATTTTAACCTTGACATCACGCAACCATAAAAAAAAAATAAAAAAAAATGAAAAAAAAAAAAAAAAAATGGATGATAATAATGGGAATAATAAGTTAACCTGTCCGTCCGGCGTCCACACACTACGTTTGTCGTCTTTCAATGTTTACTGATTACTCCTCACGGGCGTGTAATGATGTCTTCGATTCTCGAGCTATACTTTTAATCATTCGTGTGGCTTCGTTGCGGCCGGCCATCTTGCCGATATCGGCGCGGTGCTCAGCGAGAGAAATCCCATTTACTGCACCTAGTATTTATGTCGGCGCTCGGTTAGGTTAGGTTCGGTGCGGCGGCGGAGTGTAGACATGTAAATCAGTAAATCAGTAGTCGAATCCTCATATGCATTGCGCACGAGACTCAACCTCGTATATACGGCATCATCTCTCTTTTCATCTCTCTCTTCCATCTTTGGAATTGTATCGTGTGTTGCCCTCCCTCTCTCTCTCTCACTCACTCTCACTCACTGTGTTCTGGACTGGTTGTTTGTTCGTTTGACAGTGATTGCGCTTTCTCTGCGATCCCGCCGCATGCCGCACAAAGGGCAAAAGTAAGTGATTTGACGGCCAAAACCTGTATAACTGATTTGGCAGCCAAAACCAGCAAGTTAAAAGCACTTTGACATTCTAAGCCGTTTCTAAGCTTTTAGCTCTACGAGACGGTTTTAGTGCGAAGTCAACGGTTAGCCAACAATCACAACAATGCACTCATCGGTCGCAATCGGTTGTGATAAAACTCGCACAGCGTTCCAAACTAACTCACTCACTCTCTCGAGACCCCCATGTATACCCGTTTCTTTCTAGTTTCGATATTAGTATTTAGGGCCTTATTACACTAAATATTATTATCAAAATCGCATTAAAATGCCTTGAGCAATTCATTTCTGCCAACAATTTTTACAAAAGATGTCTTTATATTTACGATTTTTGCCATCAGTGAGGTAGCACCATGGGAGGGGGTTATGCGCGAGAGCAAGAGAGACAGATTGCCTTTGTTTGGAACGCTTCAACCAGTTGAATTCCCGGTGGATTGTAGACTGTCACTGCGAAGATGCGCAAAACGGCACAAATGTATACATTTGCTGATTTTTTGCTGCTAGATCGGTTTTACCTGCCTATTGTGTGCCGTATACCCGTATATCGCCGCATTCCCGCTTAGTTTCTTCAGCTTTCGGCATTCACAACCAGGAAAAAAAGACTCTCTTGCCCTTTGAGCGAAATTCAGTGAAATAATTGACCTCTCGAAGTGAAAAGCTTTTGGATAGGAGAATACTGATCTTTGATTAAGTTATAGTAACGTCAACAGCACCTGATTCAACTACCGTACTCGTTCTTTTAGGTATAGCATTCTAGAATTCATCCCTTTACTGTCTCGGTGCAGAAAAGATTATGAATAGCAGTACTTTCCAATATCTATAGATATACCATATCACAGGATAATGTATAATCTTTTCTGCGCACGGATGCATTAAAGCGATGAATTCTAGAACGTTGCCGTAGTAACCGTGAATGTGTGTGGATGAGTAGGTTTGCGACGTCGAAAAGAAAGTACTGCTAGAAATTTGGGTAGTACTTATTGTTAATAATTAAGAAAAGTGTTTATTTTATCGAATAAAGTGTAACATTTAAAGATGCTTCGATGTAAGAAGGAATACGATATTTTTTATTATTTACGAAACGGGCTTGGAATGTCACACTTTATACAATCAAATTTAATAGATGCACCGTGTGTTTGCTATCGGATCGGAAGCTTTCATCTATCTCACTGTTTTGTTGCAAAAGTTACTTTAAGGTAACCAAGTAGGAAGGGGGAGCCAGAAGATATTGCAATTCTGTACTTACTTGTCAACATTTTGGGAAATACACACTTCACACCAAAATTTCGGAGGAAGCGTTACCAAAATTCTTGAATGAGACTTTACCGGAAATTCTGGCTGGAAGAAGAACTGTGGTTTTTTTAACCAATAATTCTGCTGTTTAAACCTTACTTGAAATTATGGTTATTCGTGTATGTAAGAACATTTTCTTTGTGATGTCGCTTTTCTATTACACTCGCGTACCGTACTTACATTTTTAGAAGATACGACTCGTATATTATGACTCGAGTAATTTTCTCTGAAGCCCTGCACTCTGCAGTCGTATTAATAATGCTGAGCGGAATTGAGATGTTTTACGCAACAACGGGTCCCTCTGCGAAAACGTGTTCTAAGAAAAACTTAACTCATTTGAGCTCTTGTGCCATTATTTGCAGAAGTTGGTCAATTTGTACTATGGGAATATTTTGATTTTTGCGGTAGTGAGTGCGGTCGAGTTTTGAGAAAAAATCAAGAATCGAAACTTTTATCGCTCATAGAATGCAATTTTGGCCAGGAACCGAAAATTTTACGTTTTTACGTAAAACGTATCCCGTATCCATATTTATGCTTTGATTTGTTTTCTAATTTTAGCCATTTTTCGTTTGATCTTCTATAGCAAGATTTCATGTAAAAGCAATTTTGTGAAAGATTCGTATACTTACTTAATATTTTATTCGGAAATAATGAACAAATGTAACGAAAAATGCTCTCGGGAGGAGGGGTATTTTAAAGCTCTCCTATAAGCGGCCTTGGAAAGCTGCACAGAATTTTCCTCAAGCATACACTAAGGGAAAACGCATGCATCTTGATAACCTTCTAGCCAAGTTCAATTATATTTGCCGTTTTCCTAGTATTTTTCTGTTACTATGACAGTTTAATTGGTTCGTGCTTGTTCTTTATCTATCCGCATGCGATTTGTACTGTCAACCTATGAGCTTTAGGCTCCATGCGCATGCGCGCGAGTTCAATGATGCATAGACTCGTCTTATTTCATTCCTTTTCCTGAACTTCTATTTTAGGCCTACTCACCTCCCACTCCTCTCCTCTCCTCCTCTTCATCTTATCAAACATGCAGCGTACGCATGTAGACTTCGGTCACCCTTCAGCTTATTGTTAGACTAATCAAACGAACGAAAAAAAAAAAAAAACAAACAAACAAACAAACAAATAAAAACAAAAAAGAATCTGATCTGTGATGCGAAAGTTTATCGCTTGTAGTTTCTATTAACAAATTGGTTCGCAAAGGTCGCTTGACATATCGGCATACATATATTCCTTTAAACTTGAACTCCAAACAAAACGCGGAAACTCGCTCCATTACGCTCGGCGCACAGTTCACTATATAGTCTGCGATTGTCAAAAAGTGGCCAAAAAATCAGAAATAAATTTTCTGATCATATAATTTATCATTAATAAACTTTTAAGACCAACTTAAATCACAGAGGATATTTTTATCAAGTAATTTAAATCTAGAAATGTCACCGGAAAGTTTAAAATTGAAGCCGAAAAAGGTTGAAAACGGTCATTTTTTATTTATTTATTTTTTTTCCAACTGATTTTTGGCCAATTTTGTTCGATCTCAGACCGCAGTGCAGTGGGCCGTGATATGGAATTTTTCGGACCCAATTTGCGGATAAAAATCAAGGTTTTGAACAATTAGCAGGAATATTACTTAAAAATGTGTGAAATCATTAATTTAACCCTTTCATCACCTCACCAGAATGTATTCGTTTCCGTTACTGTACTTTTGCTTCACAAAATTACAATATTTTCATATTAACCAAAGCTACTCCAAGTTGTTGACATTTTGTTGAATAGTGTTTTGAGGATAGCGCCTTCAGCTAACAGTAAAGGCAATATCAACGCCACGGCGTAAGAATATTTAACTATCCATTTAATTCGAGTGAGTAAGCGGGGACTTGTCTCCGTTTTACCTGGTAGTAAAAGTGTTTAGACCAGTGGCGTAGCGTGCAATTTGGCAACGTTGCAGTTCGTCCATTTGAAGCCATGAAAAAGATCGAACCAAGAGGTGTTCGGTGAACACCTTCGCATTCGACCTTTTACATGGGTTTAAATGGACACAGTACAACATTGCCAAATTGCACGCTACGCCACTCACGGTGTGGTTGAGTAAAGTTATATAAAATTTGATTGTACAATGGATTTTATTGTTTTACCTTAAAGTAGAGTACTTTGGCTAACTTTTAAGCTAAATTTCAAAATAGGTTGTTCGAGCTCCTTTTGAAATAATTTGATTTTTATGTTTTTAAGGGTCAAATGCGTGAAGCTGAGAAATGGACGGTGACTGAAACCTTTCGATTCACCATTAATTCCCGAGTTATACCTAGATTGACTTCAATTTTTAATATGTTGTTCCTTTACACATTTTCTGGCGTTCCTGAAATTTTTAGGCCCGGGAAAATTTTTAAGCTCCCGTGGCAGCGTTGCCAGTTCGCATAAATGAAAGAAACGAATTTGACGAAAAAATGAAGATGTTTAGTTCGGATTTGCGCTAGAATTTTGTAAATAAAAATCCGATTACATTGCTTGTCCATGATTTTAGATTTCGTGTAATTTGGGAATGCGCTGTTGCCATTTTCACCCTTTTTAAATCATAAAATTGTACCGCAACGTTCTGCACCAACAAATGCTGGTTCTTCTATTTTCAATCCTGTCTATTCCGTTCTCTACTCAGCTCTGCACACTTTTCTGCGCTATCAGTTCGACCATTTAGGATATAAGTCCGAATTGAATCGGCCACAGTATAGCGGTGATAGTATAATTGATGTATTTTGTCAATTCGCCGATGATTCCATCTGTAGACCGAATATGGACTTGCTATGACTTGCCATGACCCAATTTGGATTTGCCATGACTACCCAAGACCTGATATGGACTTGCCATGACTTGCCATGACCCAATATGGACTAACCATGACTTGCCATGACCTAATATGGACTTACCATGACATGCTATGACCTAATATGGACTTGTCATGACCCAATATGGACTTGCCATGACTTGCCAAGACCTGATATGGACTTGCCATGACTTGCCATGACCTATTATGGACTTGCCATGACTTGCCATGACCCAATATGGACTAACCATGACTTTCCATGACCTAATATGGACTTACCATGACATGCTATGACCTAATATGGACTTGTCTTGACTTGCCATGACCCAATATGGACTTGCCATGATTTTCCATGACTTGTCAAGACCTGATACGGACTTGCCATGACCTATTATGGACTTGCCATGACCCTACATGGCCTGCCATGGACTTGCCATGACTTGCCATGACCTTATATTGACTTGCCTTGACTTTCCATGACCCAATATGGACTTGCCATGACTTGCCATGACTTGCCATGTCTTGCCATGACTTGCCATGGCCTAATATGGACTTGCCATGACTTGCCATGACCTAATATGGACTTGCTATGACTTGCAATGACCTAATTTGGACTTGCCATAGCCTGCCATGGACTTGTCATGACCTGATATGGACTTGCCATGACTTGCCATGGCCTGATATGGACTTGCCATGACTTGCCATGACCTAATACAGACTTGCCATGACTATTACCATGACCCTATATGGACTTGCCATGACTTCTATCAACCAAACCCATTTATTCATCATATTATCCACTCTCTTCCTATCAATCATCTGTGCATGCCGAAATCGAGGTAAGTTAGGTCAGACTTTTCCATTTTTTGACTTTTTGATTTTTTATTCTATATGGTCGAACTGATAGCGCAGAAAAGTGTGCAGAGCTGAGTAGAGAACGGAATAGACAGGATTGAAAATAGAAGAACCAGCATTTGTTGGTGCAGAACGTTGCGGTACAATTTTATGATTTAAAAAGGGTGAAAATGGCAACAGCGCGTTCCCAAATTACACGAAATCTAAAATCATGGACAAGCAATGTAATCGGATTTTTATTTACAAAATTCTAGCGCAAATCCGAACTCAACATCTTCATTTTTTCGTCAAATTCGTTTCTTTCATTTATGCGAACTGGCAACGCTGCCACGGGAGCTTAAAAATTTTCCCGGGCCTAAAAATTTCAGGAACGCCAGAAAATGTGTAAAGGAACAACATATTAAAAATTGAAGTCAATCTAGGTATAACTCGGGAATTAATGGTGAATCGAAAGGTTTCAGTCACCGTCCATTTCTCAGCTTCACGCATTTGACCCTTAAAAACATAAAAATCAAATTATTTCAAAAGGAGCTCGAACAACCTATTTTGAAATTTAGCTTAAAAGTTAGCCAAAGTACTCTACTTTAAGGTAAAACAATAAAATCCATTGTACAATCAAATTTTATATAACTTTACTCAACCACACCGTGCACTGGTTTAGACCTTGAAATGAGTCAAATGTGGTTTCTTCGCGGAAAGATTAACACTTTAAAAAGTTGTTCAAGCCAAAAAACCACTTTTCTGTCCGGAAAAATCTATTTATTGATCCAGTGGGTGCCGGTTACGCATCTCCACAGAACCGTCACTCAGAAAAGCGTATTGTAGTAACGTGCCCTTGACCTCAGGTCAAGCTCTGCGAGTAAACAATACGTGGGATCTCTCTCTCTCCCTCTCTCCCTCTTTCTCTCTCTCTCTCTCTCTCCCTCCCTCCTCGAATCACTCTGTCTCTTTCTCTCTCTCTGTTATCTAGATAGGAAACTCAATGCAACCGCATTTCGGAGCGTAATCAAGTGACAAAAAGTTTTGAGAAATAAGTTTCTTCTTTAGACCAATTATCACTCCTTGACTATTCAAAGCAAACAAAAAACCGACAGAACAAACAACACACAGGCGCTAATGAGTTGTCACTCGATGATTTAATGGGCTCGTTATTTCAAACATGAACCTAATCAATATCTGATCACCTACTATCGTTCCGTTTCGTTGAAATTGCACACAAGTTTTCGTTTGAATACACGCGTATGTGGATATAGCTCGCAGCTGAAGCTCATAATTCAATATTGAACTATTAATTGTAACATTTTCACCTTAAGTTTACGTATTGTGGGGTGTCACGATTAACATCAAAATATTTAAAAGTTTGAGCTTCTTGGCTTTGATAAAATGAAACATAACATAAATGTTACGGTAGGTACGTGATTTCAACGGGAAGGGATCGATGTTAAATTCGATCGTTCATTAGTTAACCCAGTTTGAAACTAGTTTCAAAGTATGAGGCTCTGCGGGCGCAAGAGGGTATCATTAAGTCCTCCCATAGCCTCAATTTGGGGGGGGGGGGTGAATGGGGCGGTTTTTATCCCTTTGATAAGTAGTGGTCAATGAAAGACGACTCTCCTTTTGCACCTGCATGACAACACTATTAGTTAGCTGTGAGTCATGCACCACTCTAGTGAGTGACAAATTTAAGATAGGGATCTCCTTATTAGTGCCGCAACCGGATTACGATCGTGCATTCGAAAGTATTTTACGAGTTAAGGAGTTAATTTCGTGAGTTTTAGTGCCACCATTGCAGTGGCGACTCGTGCAATTTGGAAACCATGCTTATTTGCCATTTAAATCTACGCAAAAGTATCGATATGTTGGGGGTGCATTGCACCTCCTGAAGATCGATTATTTTACATATGTTTAAATGGAGAGAATACGTTGTTGCCATGTTGCACGAGCCGCTACTACACCATTGTTATTTCCACAGACCTTTAGGCTTAATCGACCCTTAAATCGCCTAGGGGCTCGGTTTGGGACAAATGCTACTAATTACACTCTCAACAATTAAATCTGAACAAACAATTCCAAGGTCTATCTGATCACATCTAACGTGATCACGACCTTAGTCAATACTAATTTACGATCAAAAGTTCATACTTTGAGCTTGACGCTACGTTGAGATCGAATAGTGAAAAAATACCTACTGTCAATTGGATGAATCGATGAAATAAATAAATAAATTAATAGATTTTGTAACCACGGGGAAAGTATAAGTTTCTTTCTAGGTCTTATACATTTGAACCTTAACCTTAATCGTTCCTTTTTTAATGGAACACCGGACTAAGAATCACTGCCTTGAATTTATGCAATAATCGAGATTTTTCGCACGATAACCGTGAAATGGGTGACAGAGGGAGACTCGGCGGTAACGAACTGACGTCGAGTCGGACGGCTTGACGCAGGGCTGCCGTTTTGCGTATAATCAATGCTATTTTTCAATTCACCGATGACTCCACCGGTTGAGAAAAGATTACAAAGTTCAGTTCAGTGCATGACTGTAATAAACTAAAATACTCGCATCTGTAATCTTTTCTCAACCGGTGGAGTCGTCGATGACTTTAAAAAACTTGCGGATATTTTAATTAATCAACGGAGTTTCCACCGATTAAGGAAAGATTACAGATCAGAGTATTTTCGTGCATTACAGTTGTACACGGAACTGAACTGTGTAATCTTTTCTCAACCGGTGGAATCATCGGTGAATAGAAAAATAGCATTGATTATACGCAAAACGGCAGCCCTGGCTTGACGACCGAACTCAACGATCCCGAACTGTAGATCGATTAGGGGAGAGTGCGGGGGAAGGGATTGGGGGTGGGGATTCTAATAGCTTCCGACCGAACCAACAAATCGCCAATCGATCTATCGATTCATGCACAATGATTGACGCAAAATATGAGTTGAGGGAGCCGGGCTGCGGGTCCATCGCGGCAGTCGCCATGCGCCAGCGTTCTATTCTTTGTTCCGTTATAGGATGAAAAATATCGTCGACGATTAGTCACGGGAAAGAATGGATGCTCCGTTTCGAGTAACGCAACGCACAATATTTGCTGCAAAGCATAGTTGTCAGGTTTATTAGGGGAGTAATATAGTATGTGAACTTTTTATTTTTTAGTGTGGTAGTTTTAAGTGTTGTAGTTCACTGGGGGAAAAAAAGAAGAATTGGTTCGTCTGACCAATCATCAGTGACTTTTGGGCAATCAAATGTATTTGTTGTACAATGTACTTATCCAATAAAGTAGTTACTCCAACCAATAAATTAGCACTCGCTACAAAATATGTTCGGATAAATTAGTATCGGGTGCCAACTCAAACTGGTTCTGTATACCAATCCAACATAATTAGTACCTCGCAGTTATCAATCATTGGCTGGATCACCTAATTTATTGGGTAGTACAACCAATTTAATAGATTGCGCAAGCCTCACTATCAGTAAGAATCAGGGGAGAACCAATTCCTATTTTCCGCGGTCTCGCACAGCTAACAATCGCGTCACTCGATGAAAACCGTAGGACCTATGTCATCGGTTGTTCATTTCACAAGTTTTGTCCCTTATTGTCGAGCACCGTGCACAGGTGCCACAGACCTAGGTAGCCATTAGATAAGTAACAAATAATTATAACCAAAAAAGTCTGTCACTTATCAATATCGAAGAGTCTTACGGTAAGAAATAAAACATGTCAAACCCCCTAAACGTGAATCATTAATCATTGAAATAGTAAAATATCAGTTACGTCATTGTTGTGCATTAAGTGCTCAACACTTATCATTGTTTGAGTTCGTTTCAGAAGTGTAAAAGAAGTTTACCGATTGAACGTTTGGCCACAGAATAATACAATCAGAAGGGAAACTCCCATAAGAGCCAATGGAAACAAGATTTGGAATTTACCAGCACAAACTGGCAACTGTGCCTGCTCACTTCTCAAGATGGCGCACATGCTTTTTCAGGCTATACATCCAATCACAACTCGGCCAGTTGCCGAAGATCTGCCGAAGATTGCCGAAGATACTCACTTTCGAACATGGCGGCCCGAAGTAAAGAATGTTTCAAAATGAATTAGAGTTTCCCTTCTGATTGTATTATTCTGTGGTTTGGCGAAATATTCAATTTTCATTCCTTCAAATCAAAACAAAACTAGTCTTAAATTTGCTTTTATATTTTGGTTTTGAAGCGTTCTTCATTGTAAATCCAAATCTCATAATTCATTTTCATCGCGCAATATGAAAAATATTGTTGAAATAATCCCAAGATTATGTGGACCTGAATCATTCTACACTGCTTTGGTGAAACGAACTCAACTCTTTGAACTCTTCCGGGAGCAACGCGACGGTATCGTTCTAGAATTCATCCGTTTACTGCATCCGTGCAGAAAAGATTACATTATCCTGTCGTGTTGTATATCTATGTATATTGAAAAGTACTGCTATGCATATATACTCTTTTCTGCATAGAGATAATAAAGGGGTTGGATTCTAGAACGCTACCGACATAGCGACACCGCTCTCTACTCGTCGCTGACTCAAACCTCAAACTTTCATCCAACTCAAAATATTCGCATATTACATCCGCGACTCGCGAGACGGAGGATCTTGTCGGTCACGGATGGTTGCATACCCGAACGGCGTCGACGACGTTCAGGAGGACAAGGCCACGTCCGCGTCGATCCCCCACCCCCTCTCCCTTCCCTTCCATCCAATGTCCAGTCCAACCGGGCCGGGGCCGTTCATTCGTCTCATCATTCAGACACGTTTGAATTGCAACGGAGAATACTCGCGGAGGAGATATCGAGAGTCTGCCACGCCGCCAACCAATGGTCAAAGATCTTCAAAAAAATGGTCAAAATTTCAGACAGTAAATTTCTCAACAATTTATAATTTATAAACTTTTAATACCTATTTTAATCGTCAAAAAATAGCCAAAATTTCAGACAGTTTAAATTTCTCATCAATTTATCATTTATAAACTCTTAATACCTATTTTAATCGTCAAAAAATGGCCAAAATTTCAGACAGTTTAATTTTCTCATCAATTTATCATTTATAAACTCTTAATACCTATTTTAATCGTCAAAAAATGGCTGAAATTTCAGACCGTATAAATTTCTCATCAATTTATCATTTATAAACTCTTAATACCTATTTTTAATCGTCAAAAAATAGCCAAAATTTCAGACAGTATAAATTTCTCATCAATTTATCATTTATAAATTCTTAATACCTATTTTAATCGTCCAAAAATGGCCAAAATTTCAGACAGTATACATTTCTCATCAATTCATCACTTATAAACTTTTAATATCTATTTTAATCACAAAGAACATTTGAAATAAGTAATTTCAACATAGAAGTGTTACTGGTAAGTTGTAAATCAAGCTCAAAAGGTTGAAAACAAAACATTTTGTAGCCTTTTTTTTTCTCTGAATTTTGCCGACTCTTTTTCCGATCTCAGACCATAGTGCGCCACTGCGCGCATGCGTATACCACATTTTATTCTCATCGAGGGAGAATCCTCCTCCTCCGTTGACTGGTGACTGGTGTGTGGTGAGTCGCGTGTGTTGTGTTTGTTGTGTTGTGACTGTGAGTGGTGGCGATGATGGCGAGTGGATGAGATGAGAGAGGGTTATTGTCACAATTAGACCGGTGACGTCCGCGGTCACTGAACCGGTGCTCGGTGCTGTAGCTGTTCCGTGCAGGATCGGCGCAGGAGAGGAATGTCGCGTTTCGAGCAGCGAGCAGCTATATAGCTTGTATCACTTGTATGTTGTATAGTATAGAGAAACACATGGCTTGGGCACATCATAAGCCGATCCTGTGGCCGTGTTTTTTTTAGTGTTTCTGTGTTTAGTAGGTTGACGGTTGACGTCGACGAGAGGATATGAGTCGGATCAGGACGAGCACGAGAGAGTTGCTCTGGATGCTGGATTGTTGGATGGTTCACAGAGTTGCCATTTCGCGTGGATTTCGATGGAAATTCCCAGATTTATCAGTGATAATGACGTCATCCTCCGGTGAAAAAGTTCGTTGAACGTTGCCAATTTCACAGTCTCGCGTCACTCCTATGAAGCGAATTTTCGCGACGAATTTATCCAACAGAATTATACAAAATCGTTGCCAACGGACGCATGACAACAGTGGATGAGACGAAACTGGATCATGTTTTTTGAACTTTGTCGGTGTTTTCAGGCAACGATGGTATCGATTCGATTTTGAATTCAAGTCGGGAGATGAATTTAAAATCGATTTGGTGCCATCGATGCCCTGAAAACTCGTAAGAACACAATCGAGTTCCCTCCAATGAGCTATAACTTTAGAGTGGCACATCAAGGAACGTTCCGCTGGTTCATTGTTGTCACCTAGGGCGCCGCCATCTTGCCGTAAAAATCGATTTTGAGGTTAAATTTTGTAGGTTGTTTCCGGTCGTTTCGTAAACAAACTCGGGCATCGCCGGAAACGACCTACAAAATTTAACCTCAAACCTTGGAATCTGCCGTCCAAATTCCCGCCAAATTCCGAACGACCTACAAAATTTAACCTGAAACCTTGGAATCTGCCGTCCAAATTCCGCTTTTTCCCGAGATTCCTTCTACCCTGTGTGGCACAAGATGGACCAGCCCGCTGCCCTTCTAAAGTTATAGCTCATTGGTTCCCTCTAATTTATAGGTTGGGTT
This sequence comes from Trialeurodes vaporariorum, assembly GCA_011764245.1. Classification (NCBI taxonomy): domain Eukaryota; kingdom Metazoa; phylum Arthropoda; class Insecta; order Hemiptera; family Aleyrodidae; genus Trialeurodes; species Trialeurodes vaporariorum. The sequence goes on from VMOF01000320.1 coordinate 45,955,806, forward strand.
GGTATTGTTAATCATGTATGATTGCGAAAATTCGCTCATGCACAGCAAAAGCCAGGAATTTGCGTCTTTCTCTGCACAGAAAAAACAGGAAAAAACACTTTGTTAGCGCTGACAAAACCTTTGGTAGGAAAATGACTCAGCAAAAGACTTTGGTTGAGCAAACGAAATCTTTGCTTCACCCAGCAAAAACTCTATAGTTAGGTGTGCAAAGTCTTTGGTTAGCTCGACTGTATCGTCGTTTTCTGGGTCATTTTTCTATAGCAAAGGTTTTGTCAGCGGTTCCAAAGTGTGTTTTCCTGTTTTTTCTGTGTGTTTTAATTACCATTTGGATACATGTGTTAGAAAAGGATGGAGAGCGGGACTGTCAAGCAACACTTCAGTCACTGTTTCTGTCCTTTTCTAACTTTTGCAGTCTGATGGGTAAAGACAGAGAAAGATAAATTCTTGGCAACGGCTGTATGCCCATCTGTCCTGATATCTGACTCCCTCATCGCTGACATCTCATACAGACCCTTTTTTTTCGGTGAAAATATTCGGTAGAAATTAATTTATCGAATTATTTTAACCCTTCAAGTACCAGCTCGAACATACCCGTTTACTTCGATCTGTTCCTTAAGGTTTCGATTCATAATGTTGAAAATTGAATAACATTGAAGAGAGGTCATTACAACGGAATTACTCGTTGAGTGCCTTCAATTAATGATGTAGGCTAAAACGGCAACCGTGGCTGCTCACTGCTCCAGTCGCATTTCTCGCACTGAATGCTATGCGAGTGTGCACGAGTTTGGTCTTGCATGGTTGCCAAATTTGATAACAATGCATGCGAAAGAATCATTAAACGAATAAATCGATGAATAAATAAATAAGAAAATAGATATAGACTGATAAATAAATAAATGAATACCATGGGCGCCCGCAGCGGGGGGCAAGAGGGGGCACTTGGCACTTGCCCTCCCCCCATGACTTCAAAACAACTGTCCAAATTTCACGATATCAAATGAAAGGAACCAAAGAAAGTTAAATGTTAATCAACGGAATATTAGTTGAAGAACTTTATCATTAGTTCATTTTGTAATTTTAACCCATTTTTTGAAAGGAATTGTAGAATAATGCAGTTTTCTTTCTATCGTTGTCATCTGCTGTCACTTTATTCATCAAACACGTCAAAATTAATATTATTATTTGATACACCTATTATAGTTAAAAATTGTGTACCATTTGGAAGAAAAAAATGTTTCCTATTTTTCCTTGGGGGGATGGGTCCCCTAAAACTTCTATTAAGGTTCAAAAATTTCGCCTACTCCCCCCTTGGAAATTTTTCTGCGGGTGCAGGGTGCCCATGATGAATACATGTATAAAATACGATCATTCCAAGTAAATTATATCGTCCGTTACAAATATTGTTGAACTCAAAATTATAGTTTTAAAACATCACAGGAAAAACAGGGAAAAACACTCTGGCAGCGCTGACAAGACCTTTAATTAAAAAATGACCCGGTAACACAGGATTTAGTTGAGCCAACTAAATCACGGTTTGCCCAGCCAAATCTCTTTAGATAGGCGTACAAAACCTTTGGTTAGCTTTACTAAAATATTCTGGGTTATTTTTTTATCAAAGGTTTTGTCAGCGCTACCAAGGACACCAAGGCGTCCTTTTTTTTTTTTTTCTACCGTGCAAATCAGCTGCTCGCATAAACACACAGGACAATTTGGAAGTGAACTGCTCGTGCTTTTTTTGAGCGTCGCGCGCCGTTTTATCGAAATCGTTTCAAGTATCTTATTTTCCCCTTCTTTTATAGCGCGTGGATTTTGGTCATTTGCCTGGGCTCTTCGTTTTTGTGTGTCAATTACGTGGGAAGTAAATGGGCTAAATTGCTCTGCGTTGTAGTAAAAGTTTGCAACAGGCCCATAGACATGGTTCGCTCAAAAAAGGAATTGTCTCAAGAATGAATAACCGACGCAAAGTGGGCGGAAGTGACCGATTTGGCGGTCAAAATTTAGAAAATTAAAATAGGAACAACGTGAAGTTTGAAAGTTAAAATTGCACAGACTTATCGCGTAAACGCTCCCAGAAACTAAATTTTACTCACTAGAATCACTTCTAACTGGAATAATCCTAGCTGAAAAACATTCACAGAGAGTGTGAAATCAGTTCCAGTTCCAAAATGTTAATAATTTAAGCTGATTTTAACTTGCTGATTTTTTGCCGCCAAATTGCAAAACTACTGACTACTGTGTGACGTGCCCATTTTTGAATGACCTTCATCCGCCTCAGATTATAGTTTAAAACTCTCTCCTGCATTCCAAAGGACCATATCCGTTTGAGGTTCCTTCAAATTTTCCTGATGTCTCGAGGAATCTTCACTATGGCTCGTTTTAATAATCACTGAGTTTCAATTGGTTTCTATTTTATTTATTTCGTAGTTCTTCAGAGACTGTTCAGAGACCCGTCCGCTGTACAGTAACCGTTCACTAGTTAATTACACAGAAAGAGGCCGTGATGGTTAGATTTGTCGAGTACTTTAATTAATGCCTAAAATAGAATAGACCAACCCAAGTCATATTATTTTTGCACTTCTGAAAAGTGCCAATTAATTCTCATGTCTTCACTGAAGTGTTCACAATGAAATGCTTTCAACTTAAATAATTTTGTGTTTTGTGTATTTTAATCTAATTAATTCCTTTTATTTCTGTTTCAGGTGAGTATAAATAATACACACCCTCAATGAATCCAAAAATGTTTTCCGCTCTCAAGTGTTTGTGAGTGCTCGTATCAGTGAAAAATATTGTCAAGTGCTTAGTGCCTGCCTCCATTCTGTGAGTCTATTACTGTCCGTCAGCTCACTGTATCAGCGTAATCATGCATGTCGAATTTTTATCGGTTCTCTTATTGTCTTCAGTGTGCAAGTGGTTGTAATACCCTATGCATGATTTCAGCTGTAAAAAAAGCCTTGCGGGTGAATCAGGGATAGTGTTTTGCAAATCTTACGCGAATTTTTTTAATTATTTGACGATTCCACCGAACGCCGAAAAGATTATACAATCAAGGTCAGGGTAAGGCCGCAAGGGTTTGTAGCCAAAGAGCCAGCTTTAAGTAACGAACGCGCGTATAAAGATTTCTGAGTAGGTAAATGATCAGTGTAGTTAGGTAACAATGGATCCGGGTTAAAAAAAATAAAAAAAAATAAAAATAAAAAAAAAAAAAAAAAATAAAATAAAAAAAAAGAAGATGGGTCGATAAAGTAAATAATCAATATTGTTAAGTTTCAATTCGTACGTACGATAAAAAGCGCTTTATCGATGGCTCGTTAAGTTAAGATCGATCCGCTGGCGGTGGGGTGAATAAGCCCAGTATTAAAATAGTCAACTATAATTCATCAGCGTGTGGTCAGTGTTATCTTATGCCAAGAATTTTTCGAAACAAAGTCCTGTTTCAGGAAATTTTGTTCAAACTCATAGCAGCGCTGCACGAACGCCGAACGGGTTTCTGGATACCCCCATTCCTCATACACCTCAACTGCACCATCTTCCCTACCAGAGGGGTGGGGGGGGGGCTGTACTTGATGGCTCGATACCAGATGTGTTCATCATAATTGGAAGACATGACGTTTTTCTTAATGTAAAATGCACGCCGCACGGTATCGTCATGCCACGCCACACAGTGGATCAAAAACATGGAATTTCTTGGAGTAATTTTATGAACACGAATCAAGGGTTTCAGCGATAAATAGCAAGATATCTTAATAAAAGTGCATGTGAAGTCAATTATTTTAGAGCTTAGAACGCATCAAATGACTTGGTTTTTGCAAGAAAGTCTCAACAGTAAATTGTTTTCAAAGCAAAATAACAAAATTTGTATTTATCCTTGAAAATTCATGTTTCTGTCCAGTGTGCGCTATATCGTGCTGCAGCTACAGCTGGTTGTATATGGCTAGCCGGGCGCTGGGGTATACATACATACATACGTACATATACGACAAGGTATATGCAACGGAAAAGCGATAGCGTTGCCGCAGGACAAGCGGTGTTGCTAGATACATTCGCAGAAGTAAGACTTGGGTCTTATATTTCCATAGAAATCAATGCAACAAATTCAGGTTGTAATTTGAAATCTGACAACAATGGAGAGATAGTCTGAATGTAGTGCATGTTCATGTTGTGTGTGCACTGTGCTCTGACACTGACGGGAAGGAAAGGCGCCCGATAACCTATTGACCCAGACATGAGACGAGTTGCGCGCGAAGATCGGAAAAGCCGGGGTCTCCTTTAGCTCGAGGGCGATGCTCTCGAAGTCTTAGTCTCTACTCCCCATAGTATAAGTCACTCTTCAAAAGTCCTGTAGGCCGATCATATAGTTAAGACTCTGTGAGTGACGCAGCGTAATCGAGCATTGTAAGACTTAGTCGTTGCCGTTGCTATGGTAACCAGTTTTTTGTCAGTTGAGCTGAATAAAGGCTAGAGGTAGTTTCAGAAGTGTAGGCAGACCTAGACCGATAGTCTCTGGAATTTGTTAACATTATTTCTGATATTACTCAATAAAAATGAATTTGAGTGTTCACTTTTCAATGAGGAAAACTTTAAAGACAAAAGAATAAAGTCAGGGGCAAATTCGGTATTGATTTGAAGCAGTGGCGGCTCGTGCAATCTGGCAACCGTGCACTTTTGCCATTTAAATGTATGCAAAAAGATCGATACTAGGTGAGGCGCTGCGCCTCACCAAGTAATCGATTATTTTACACAGTTTTAAATGGAGGAAATCCATTGTTGCCACATTACACGAGCTGCCGCGGCTCGTGCAATCTGGCAACCTTGCACTTTTGCCATTTAAATGTATGCGAAAAGATCGATACTAGGTGAGGCGCTGCGCCTCACCAAGTAATCGATTATTTTACACAGTTTTAAATGGAGGAAATCCATTGTTGCCACATTACACGAGCTGCCGCTGATTTGAAGGAATAAAAGTTGAAAATTCGCCAAAGATTATGGTTTTGGTCCGCCTACACGTCTGAAACTACCTACTCATGGGTACACAGGTGTTAAAAACGGGCACTTCAACGATGGCTACAGTTTAGAGGAACAGTCAAGTCTTACAATGGGGCAGTTGTAAAAGTCTATAGCTTGATTCGTGCATTTTTTGTGAAGAAAATTTAAGGAATTTCTTGATGAGCTGAGAAGAAATGTGCCTTTGGTTTTTTCCTAATTGTCCCAATTTTGGCGTTTTTTAGTGAGCAAATGAAAGTAATGGTTTGTAGCTAGGTTTCATAGTTCCAGAGATGCAATTTTGGCCCAAAATACATTGGTTTACATTTGAATTCCGTGTTGTGTTGATTCCACAACACACACGATTTTTTGAAACTTAACACACGAGTTTATCGCCCAAACTCGGACCTCTGCAACTGCCCCATTGACCAATAGCGTCACTCATACAGACAAAACTGCATAGAGTGAAAAAGTAATAAATTGTTTTGACGATCAGAGTTTGACATAAAATTAAGTGATCGGTCCGCTGATGTCGATTACAATAAAATTTAAAGCTGAAAATTGTCAACTTTTTAGCTCTCTCTTCAATGTGCGTCATTGTGAACAGGACCTTACCCTAAACGAAAGTTTTTGAATCTGGTAGTGTTTTGATCTAAACACTGTCTTGAAGTGTTTTGTGTCGTAAAATATCTTTATTTTTGGGAGGATATGCTATCTTCTTTTCAAGGGTCCAATGTAGCAAGTTTTTGAACTCAATTTTTTTATTTTCATTTCTTTTTACGTTTTTTATTTGTGTTCGCTCAAAAGAGAGAGAGAGAGAGAGAGAGAGAGAGAGAGAGAGAGAGAGAGAGAGAGAGAGAGAGAGAGAGAGAGAGAGAGAGAGAGAGAGAGAGAGAGAGAGAGAGAGAGAGGGGGGGGGGAGAAAGAGGGGGGGTTGACTGCCTCTACCCATAATTTTTTCCCGGTTAAAAATAAATCTTGCAGAACGATCAGAGAACTAGCCTTACATTAATGAGACATTTTGAGGGAGTAAACAGCATATGTATTCGCTGCACCGTAGCGTGACTTGGAACCGCCTACCCCTCTCGTTCTCAGATTTCTGGAAATGACAATAATTTATCTGAATAGGAGCGGCAGCTCCTAGCCGTGTAATTTTACATCCAATTTGTCACGATGCTTTTTTCGTACCGAGAAGTCGATGTTTTTTGCAATAACTGGAGATACAGAAAACACCTGTAATACAAGCACGAAAACCTCCCCGGTATACAAGTTGCCCACACTAAATAAAGTTGTCGAGTCATAATTCCTAGTGAAATCATTATATCTCTTTGAATTAATGAAGATAAACGACTCCTCGAACTATAACTCACGCTCAGTAAACTGGTACTCGATTTGTCGTCTATAACTCAACTTTGTGTTGTGAGGTGCATATCTGCCGGATCGTTGAAAATAATTCGTAGAATTTTTTACCGAGGTAAATAAAATAAATCAGGCGATTCGTTTCTTTTTATTTTTTCGTGAAATTTGGCTAGTGTGAGTGTAGAGCCTTATTAGGTATTGTTCAGCGTTAGAAAAGGTCAGTCAAGACGCATTTATTAACACCTATTCCGATTGGGAAACGGACAGAATTTCTCTTCAAATGGCATTGATTGTTTGTGTAATACGATACCTAGAAGTAATGAGTAAAGAGAGGGGAAAGGAGGGAGGGAAAAAATTCAACGTCTGTTGAGGTTATGTTTGAGGTGTGATGAATTTTTCGACCTAGGAAGAAGAATGAGTCAAATTAGTCGTCTGGGAAGGGAAAAAGAAAGTGGGCTGGACAGTGGACGTCCTAGACAAGCATGAGTCACGATGGTCCGTTGATACATTCCCACGCGCTCCTGATTGTGAGTTGTTGTTACGTCGTTTGCCCTGTCAATGATTCCATTCATGTCTCATTTGTCGTGTTTAAAACTCAAAATTTTGACGCTCAATTTGTCGTATTTTCTTTCAGTATTTCATACATTGTTGAAAACAATGTTTAATCCCTTCTTTGCATTGCGTGTAATGAGGCTCTTGCAAACTTTTGCTGTAGGAGATTGAAGAGTCGATTGTTGCATAAAAACCTGTAAAAATGACGATGAGTACACAAAAAATCACGAAATTCACTCTCAGAATCGGGCTTAATGGCGGACAGCCGCAGGTATCATGGGAGATTCCCATCTGAATTGAGACATATCTCTTTGTTTCTGTAGAGAGAGTGCCATAATAGACAGGAATCTCCCATGATACCTGCGTTGAACCGCCATTAAGAACTTGCAATTATAGCATTTATGTGAGTTTATGACTAAACTTTAGACTTTCTTAGTGTAATTTTCGTGTTTTTTTGTGGTTTTTACATCAGATTGGACTATTTATTTATTCACAGCAAAAGTTTGCAAAAGCCCCATTCTTGTATGGATTGATTTACTCTTAGAATTTCAAATGGACACGCTTGAGGGTGGGAGGGGGAAGAATTTTCAAGAAGGTTTTTTCTTTTTTCTTTTGAATCAAAGCTTGGAATTAATCGATAGATTGTTTCAATTTTGAAGTTGCAACTTACGTGTGTTAAGAAATTGTGGATCTGCGGTCAGATTATTAAAACTGCTCACGAATATACATACATCTGACTATATGAGTGCGTTGGAAATTTCAACTTTTGTTTTGCTTCTGCAAAAAGTCTTCTCGTTTTCGGAAACGACTGTCTCTTCTTACTTTTTACTTTGTTCACGGTCGAGTGAATGCCTAACCATTTGGTTTTTTGGTTTTTTGATCGATGTATGAGTGAGCTATTAAATTGAATAAGAAGTGTCGATTCTTTTGATAGTATTTTCAGGTGAATGTTTTGATCCTAAAGTTTTTGATTATGAACGAGAGGTACCATCTTACTCAAAGCTTTTCTATATATGACGCAATTCACTGGCGCAACCAGGATCTCTTCCATCTCTCTCATTTCCCAATTGAATGTTTAAGTAGGAAAAGGACAGAAAGAAGGGTTTTTATCCCGTTGTCCATCCTTGTCTAACTTACGTTTCTTAATGGAGAAAAGAGAAAACTCTCAGTGCGCTACTGATGTAATTTTGACGCGTGCTCAGGGTATAAGCTTGGCAAGATATCACATCAGAGGCTGTAAATGGAGTAAAGGCCTTTAAAACATGAGGCTTGACCTTTCTGAGAATTCTAAATTCTAACCATTCGTGGGCTTCTCAGAAAAAAACTTACCTGTAATTTTAAACTCTTGTCGTAACCACGTCATTAGTGCTTCCTCGTGTATAGGTATTCCTATTCTTTTCGGTATGAATTACTCTGCCTTAGGAACGAAACTCGGGGCAGTTTCATTCAGACTCGCTGCATAATGACTTTTGATGACCCTTGTCGCGCTCGCAAGCCGAGTCTCCCACACATTTCTGGCATGGGGAAAAATTTAATTAAAAGCGGGAAGAGCGCGGCAAGTGGCGTCGAGTATTAGAGATCGAGTTGTTTTAATGACTGCACAACGGCTTTTCAGGGCTAAAAACCGAAAATTTAAATAGCTCGAAATTTCGCGCCCTAGTGAAGTTTTTCGGTGTTAATTATTTCGCGATGCTGTAATTAAAATAAGAGAACCAAGGTTAACGCTCAGGGGTAGCCAACGATGCCACATTTTCGATGCTATCAAATAAAGAAATGGCCCAGCAAAAGACTTTGGGAGAGCTGACCAAAGATTTCGGACTCCTAACTACTTTAAGAGCTTTTGCTGGGGGAACCAAAAATTTGGTTGGCTCAACTAAGGTCTTTAGCTGGTGGCTCGTTTTTCTACCAAAGCGCTTGTCAGCGCTACCAGTGTTATTTTCTGTTTTTGTGTGTGTGCACTGGAGGAAATGATTCATAAATTCTACTCGGAGAAAAAGTTCTGATAAGAAATTACGGAACGTAGGAAGAAATTGGGGTACAAACAAATTCCCTTTAAAATAATAAGAATTCTTATTGATTCAACCAGAATTCTCATTGATCCAACGATGCTTTCTAGCGAGTCTTCTGAATCACCAGAACGTTCAATTGGACCAATGATAATAATTCTGGTTGAATCAATAAGAATTCTTATTATTTTAAAGGGAATTTCTTTCTACCCCAATTTCTTCCAACGTTCTGTAATATTAATCAGAAATTTTTCTCCGTGCAATGATATTATCAGAAGTACAATGATGTATCAACGTCAACCGAGGAAAGTTTAGTACTTTCACCAGAAAATTCTGGTGTAAGAGACGTGTCAATGTGTATATGTGTGAGAGTAGTCATTGTGATTAAACACTCCACTGGTAGGAAAAGATATGAAGCACTTAAATTGAAAGAAAAAATAAAATAAAAAAAAAAATAAAAAATAAAAAATAAATACTAGAAACAACGACATGTTAACCAAGGTGAGGGATGAAAGGTACTTCTACCAAAATTTCTAATATTTGTATCATAGTTCTTGAAATTTCTTATAGGAAATTCTAGCGCTGTGACCATTTTGTGATAGTAACGCCAGAGTTTTTGGGTAAAAGTACTAGACTCTTCGTGCTCCGTGGTTCATCGTGTTACGTACATACTTTTGGTATTATTACTAGAATTTAAGAATAATTTTTTTCAGTGTAGGTTTTGAGGAAAACGAAATTTGTAGAATTGCATGACGGCCAGTCCGAGCGGAAGATTCCCTGACTTCCTTTCAGAGTGGACGGCGCGAAGTTGTAAAACACACTTTACGATAATTCAAGGAAACGTGGGTGAATATTATTCATGAAATTCCCGAGTCGGAAGAGAGACGGGATTTTTAATTCATTCCTCACTGAAAGTAAAGTTTGATCATCACATTCATTCATTTTTGAAAACTTATCGCGATTCAGACAGGAGAAACTGTTCAAAATTCAAAACCTCTGCTCGCCTCTTATCCTCTTGGGGAATCGACGCTTTCTCATCATAAATACTCTCCGTTTTTATAGTTTTAAATAATTTGCATTTTTTATTTATTTTTTACTTTCTCGTTATCATTGCGAGACAGTTTCTACCGAAAGTGAACGTTTTCCCGACCTGAAATCGTGCTCGAGTAATGATTGTCAATTTCAGGAGCGCATCGGAGAGAAATTATCTATCTCTCCCTTTTTCTTCATTGAAACACGTTTGTTAGACAAGGATAGACCAAGGGATGCGTTCATTTTTTCTATCCTGATACATTCAAAGGGAAAATGAGGGAGATAAAAGATATTCTATTTGCGCCATTGTTTAACTGTTAAGTTTTTGGTGCTTCCGCATACCGTGATCATATAATCATCAATTTCTGCTTTTAAAAAAATCGAAGTTTAACAGTCAAAGTTTAGGGCAATTTTTTTCAAGTTCGCTCCATTCCATTCCCTTGTCTTATCGGTCGGTGTTCGCCTTGTCGAATAACTATATTTTACTTAGACTTCATGGAAACCCAAAAACTGCGCAATTAAGTCGATGATCGATTTATGCACAAGGGACGTGTCTCAATGTTTATCAAGCAATCATGGAAAAGTAACCATTGTCAATTAATATTTACTTGATGTTTTTATACATTTTTGTGGATCAATTCTCCCAGAATGGGATTTCTTACCCTCCTTTTGACAATCAGTAACTTACAAAACAGTAATCTAAATCAGTTTTTGGAGTTATATTACTTCTGCATTCTTTGCTTCACCCATTTTTTTGTCTCCCCCCCCCTTTGTTTTTTTTTGTTTTTTGTTTTTTTGATTTTTGTAGTCTCTGGTCTTGAAACCAACATATATTTCTTTTTTCTTCCGTCCTATGTTATCCTCTTAGATCTCAAAAATAATTTATTTCCTCGTTTTTTTAAATTTTTCTTTTCCTGTTTGTTTTAAGTTTTAAAATTATATGAGACCTCTCTCTCTCCCTCTCAATCTCCCTCTCTCTCTCTCTCTCCCTCTCTCTCTCTCTCTCTCTCTCATTTTCTCTCATTATCTCTCTCTCTGCCCCCCCTCACCGCTCTACCTATATTTGCTTGTCGTTGGGTGCTATCTAAAAGTTATGAGATTTCGAACAGTGAATTAGTCGAAGATGAACAAGGCAGAAGAGGGCGGGAAAAGTTATAATTTACCCAAGGCAGTGGCGCAACCAAGATCTCTTCTGTCCTTCTCATTTTTCATCAGATTGTATAAGGAGGAAAAAGATAGGAAGAGGGGGTTCTATCCCTTCGTCTTTTTTCCTCTAACATATGTGTTTCAGTGGAGAGAAGAGAGAGATATAGAATTTCTCCGTTGCGTGACTAATTTACAGTTGTGTAAGGTCCTCCATAGTATGGAGTCCATACTACCACAGCAAAATTGGCCTCGATCGATAAGTGATACGTCTCCATTAACCGTCAACATACTTTGCTTTAAGTATGATTGATTTAGCCGAACATTCATTTGGAGACTGAAAAGTAAGGACGAGCGAAGAAAGAAAAGAAGAGAAAGAAAGAGAACTTTGACTTTTATTTATTAATTTGTGTCTGTATTTGCAAATGTTGCTTTACTACACTTTTACATACAGGGTGTTTTTTTTATCTCCCCCCCCCCTGGTTTTTTTTCTTGCTAATTGAGATAAAATGTTGCGGTTTGGACTATTCTTCATCATTTTGGCTGAATTTTCTTTTTTTGGGGTCGAAACCCCCCCAGCCCCCCTAGGGGGCTATCTCAAAAATTTCAAATGGCAACCCCTATCTTGTGATACATCGTTCGAAAGGGCATAAAATTCTAAGACTTTTGGCGCAAACCGGAAGTTGATATCGTTTTTCGTTTTCGATATATCGAATTTCAAAGTTCGATTTGGACCCATTTTCAAAAAATCGTTACTCCACTTTGAAAAGTCGGAATTAAAAAAACTATGGGTCCAAAATACTCTAAAAAGCAAGTACTTTTCAGGTAACGAAATGGTTTTGACATAAAATTTGATTTCAGAGCCCCAATTTTTTTTTAAAAATGTTGCCCCTAAAAGGGGCTATCTTGAAAATTCCCTTCCACGACCCTTATTGAATGATGCGTCGATCAAAAAAGCATAAAAAATTGAACATTTTGGCGCAATCCGGATATCGATATCGTTTTTCGTATTCGAGATATCGAATATTAAAAATTCAATTTTCGCCTATCTTCAAAATTCGATATCTCGAATACGAAAAACGATATCGATATCCGGATTGCGCCAAAATGTTCAGTTTTTTATGCTTTTTTGATCGACGCATCATTCAATAAGGGTCGTGGAAGGGAATTTTCAAGATAGCCCCTTTCAGGGGCAAAATTTTTAAAAAAAATTTGGGGCTCTAAAATCAAATTTTATGTCAAAACCATTTCGTTACCTGAAAAGTACTTGCTTTTTAGAGTATTTTGGACCCATAGTTTTTTTAATTCCGACTTTCCAAAGTGGAGTAACGATTTTTTGAAAATGGGTCCAAATCGAACTTTGAAATTCGATATATCGAAAACGAAAAACGATATCAACTTCCGGTTTGCGCCAAAAGTCTTAGAATTTTATGCTCTTTCGAACGATGTATCACAAGATAGGGGTTGCCATTTGAAATTTTTGAGATAGCCCCCCTGGGGGCCCCCCTAGGGGGGCTGGGGGGGTTTCGACCCCCAAAAAAAAAAATTCAGCCAAAATGATGAAGAATAGTCCAAACCGCAACATTTTATCTCAATTAGCAAGAAAAAAAACCAGGGGGGGGAGATAAAAAAAACACCCTGTATAAAGAGTTAACTCGAAAGAATCTTTTGCGAGTTGAGATTATGCAAACGATGCCAATTGTAGCTGTCCTGACTTTAAATAGTATAGATCAAGCTAACACCGTTGCCAATTCTAAACTAACCATTTTTATTCTCGCCCCGTTTGTTTTCGATCGATGTGTGTTCCTCTCACGCACAAGGAGAGGACGAACATAATCAGAACGAGGTGTGAATTAGAGAAATTCTATTTTTTCATATACTTTCATTTAATTTTTATTTAGTTTTTGATCCACGCTCATAAATTATGTTCATCAAATAATGTGGCAACAGTGGATAAAGACTCAAGGACGGGAACGTCTGAGTCATCCGATCTTGTGGCAATCTAATTAGTCCAGGACATTTAGATCAATATTCACCGAATAGCGGAAAAAATTTGCAAAAAGCTGAATTTTTGCAGAGGCGTTCCTTTCGGTGTGTAGAACCACTAGAAAAAAGTCCTGACCGATATCGTGTACGCTCGACATTTTATGACCTCAAAAAGGGCGTATAAATCAGTTTTTTCAAAATAACACGAAAACTATCCATTTTAGCTCTAAAACACCTCAGTATCAAATGAAAGCTGACGTAATTTGCCACTGAAAAGGTTCTTACACATTTTCACGTCAGACCCTTTCTTACCCCTCAAAACTTTAATTTTAAAATTCCAAATTTTCGAGATTCAGCATTTTCCCGCAATTTTTTGCATTTTGCGGAAAAATGACTCATCCTACGGCAAAATTTTACTAAGGTAATTTTGAAGAACGTCAAATTTTTTATAGGGTACAAGTAGAGTATTTACCCTTCGGGCATTTCTCCTCCCACGAAAAATGGTTTTCACGGATTTTAGTGAAGAGGACCCCTAAAATGAGTAAATGCCCAATAATGAATTTTTGACGACGGTCACTTCGTGGCAAGTTAAAATCGAAAGTACCCTTTCCACTCTATTTTAAACATATTTGACACCCTCCGCATCTAATCTGACCCCCCCCCCCCCCGACATCCCCCCTCCACCTACCCTCAACCTCCAACATCCCCAAACCCTTTATTTCCCACCATTGCAGCCGAGTGATTCCTTTCTCATTCACGCATTAGTGATTGATATTCAGAGTTCCTTTTGGGGGAAAAGTTTTCGGCCAGAGGCGGCGCCCCCCCCCCCAAAGTCTCCAATTTTCTCTTATTTAACTGAAAGTTCGCGGTAAAACGGCCATTATATTTCTGGAATATTTGGCTGGAAATTAGTCAGATCTGTTAGTTGATGTCAGATCTTGTTGTCTATGTCAGGGACCAAATAGTATTACGGCTTGACGGTCCTTCGAAAGACGTTGGATGGTGCGCACGTAAGTATATTTGCGTGTAGTTTATACCCCCCGTAAGTGCTCACCGATCATCTGCGTGCGGGACCGTGAGGACGCAACACTATTTGGTCCCAGATCTTTAAGTTTCAGATTCAGTTAATCAGATCTCTGACGCATTGTGAGTCCCAATTTTTATCTTAAACAGAAAATATTTTAGACAGGATGAATTTGTTGAGAATTTTACTGTGATAACTTTGTTCTCGACTTTTAAATATACTTAACACCTACTTTAGAGATGAGGTCTCTTTTACAGCGTGATGTGTAAATATACTGTATAAATGATAGTCCGATAGTGCATCGATCTTATTCTTTTTGCGAGTATTTATTAGTTAATGTTACAGATTGACTTACGAATTTTCGAAATGGATGAAGACACAGAAGAAAGGTGTGTTCCGTGCGGAGACTATTGCTCATAAGAAATGCGCGTCTTTGTGAGGGTAAAAGGAAAATAAAACATTGAATCGAAACAGGCTGGTAGGGGCTGATAAGAAATGATGATACACTAAATGTGTTAGAAGAGCAATTAAAATCAAATGGGGGTGTGGTTTCACATTTTGCAGACAAAACCCCAGAAAGTACTATAAAAAAAATTGAAAGAGCGCAAACTTAGTGAGCCGTCAACCAGCAAAAACGAAACTAAGAGAAAAAGAGGCAACTTTCAAACCTAGGAGAAACGTATGGTTTGCGGTAAAAATGGGAGCTGCTTTTTTAAAGACTGAACGGAAGAAAATGGAAGGATCTTCGAATAGAAGTTGATCAGGTAGAAAGTTTTCCAACTAAGAAACAAATTCTGAAAACAGCTCAATTTCGAAATGATGACTTGGGAAAGATAATTTCAACTCGTCTGATTGTGAGTAATGGAATCAATCTTGTAGCTTCAGAGACCAGGTTTCAACAATCTTGTTTTGTCTATTTTTGGCGGATTAAAAAAGAGAATAATATGGAGACTGCAGACGATGCTCCAATAGCCAAGACCACGAAAACAAGATTTGCTACATTTTCAGGTAAATTATGTCGAATGTCAGTTTTCCGTCACGAAACTGATTGTATAAGCCATGAGTTTTGTAATTGCTGAAAAAACTACTGAACAGAAGTCAGACGAAAAATACGAGGATGATATTATCTTTCCAATCTCAAAAAAAAGGAGGCAATATTATACGTAAGGAACGCTGGGAATAAAATTTTGAGTGCGGCTTGATACGATGAGTGCACATCAAATGAAGTTGAAGAGCGTTCAAGCCTCCTCAAAAAAAGCTGCCGAAGTAATTAGAAAGCACTTAAAATAATTTTAGTACAGCATTTGACACATGACATATCGCTTTATAACATAGAAGAAAACGATGTCCAAAAACTAAACAAATAAGTTCCTTTGTTATTTTCACGGTTTTTGTGTGTGTTTTTTTGGTATTTTGTTTTATAATTTGAAAAGGTGACATTGTGACAAGAGTTCTTATCGGGTCAAATGCACATTACTTTTATACGCAATCATGGCCACCACGAGCTCCATTGTTTCATTTCGCCCATTCATATCGTTTTAGGAACTTAGCTGATAGAAAATCCTAAAAAAATGTACGCTTAAGCGAGGATTTTCTGCTTCATACCGCGAGTTTGTCTGGCTTTCTACCAGCAACTTTCAGTTAAATAAGAAAAATTGGGGACTTTGGGGGGGGGGGGGGGAGGGCCACCTCTGGCCGAAAACTTTTCCCCCAAAAGGAACTCTGAATATCAATCACTATTGCGTAAATGAGGAAGGAATCACTCGGCTGCAATGGTGGGAAATAAAGAGTTTGGGGATGTTGGAGGTTGAGGGTAGGTGGAGGGGGGATGTCGGGGGGGGGGGGGGTCAGATTAGATGCGGAGGGTGTCAAATATGTTTAAAATAGAGTGGAAAAGGGTACTTTCGATTTTAACTTGCCACGAAGTGACCGTCGTCGAAAATTCATTATTGGGCATTTACTCATTTTAGGGGTCCTCTTCACTAAAATCCGTGAAAACCATTTTTCGTGGGAGGAGAAATGCCCGAAGGGTAAATACTCTACTTGTACCCTATAAAAAATTTGACGTTCTTCAAAATTACCTTAGTAAAATTTTGCCGTAGGATGAGTCATTTTTCCGCAAAATGCAAAAAATTGCGGGAAAATGCTGAATCTCGAAAATTTGGAATTTTGAAATTAAAGTTTTGAGGGGTAAGGAAGGGTCTGACGTGAAAATGTGTAAGAACCTTTTCAGTGGCAAATTACGTCAGCTTTCATTTGATACTGAGGTGTTTTAGAGCTAAAATGGATAGTTTTCGTGTTATTTTGAAAAAACTGATTTATACGCCCTTTTTGAGGTCATAAAATGTCGAGCGTACACGATAACGGTCAGGACTTTTTTCTGGTGGTTCTACACACCGAAAGGAACGCCTCTGCAAAAATTCAGCTTTTTGCAAATTTTTTCCGCTATTTTTCCTAAATGTCCTGGACTAAATGGCATGGTTGTCAGAGTCTGCTGGACGGTATTGGCGCCCATTAGGATGAATTATAAGGTTTACCGGACAAAGACTTGTCTCATTGTATTTGAATGCCGATTCGTATGTTGCAATATTAGTCGATAGTATCACGCGTCCTTTAGGCTTTAATCCTCTGAGCTTTAATCTAAGTAATGTTCAGGCAGAGCAGCATGTTAAAACTCACAGGCTTTAAGATGATTCAAGTGTCAATTAGTTCGAACCGTAGACACCTCATCGCGTTGGTCAAAAAGTCGACAGTTTTTGACTAAAATTGATGAATTTACGCTATAAGTACACATTTTAGGAACGTTAGCAACTGCGATTATACCTCAGCAAGATATTCCGAAAGTTTCAAGCTGAAACACTCGAAAATAAAGCCGAAAATTTTTAAGTACAAAAATTCCCTTCAACCCCAATGAGTGCAAGTGAGGCGGATAGACATAATATCATCACTCGCACTCACTATAAGTTTATGGAAAAAATAAATTTCATGAATGGGGCTCTTGCAAACTTTTGCTATGTATGGGGATCGAAGAGTTGATTCTTGCATAAAAACCTATAAAAATGACGATGAGTACTCTAAAAACGAAATTCACTCTCAGAATCGGGCTTGATGGCGGAGAGACGCAGGTATCATGGGAGATTCCTATCTAAATTGAGACATATCTCTGTGTTTCCGTAGAGAAAGTGACGTATTAGACAGGAATCTCCCATGATACCTGCGTCGAACCGCCAATACCATCTTGCCGTTATAGCAGTTATGTGAGTTTATTACTAAATTTTAGACTTTCTTAGTGTGATTTTCGTGATTTTTGCTGGTCTTTACATAAGATTGGATTATTTATTTGCTTATAGCAAAAGTTTGCAAGAGCCCCATTACGGCTTTAATTCTCGACCAATTTTGCTCGTTTTGGGCTCAAAAAATCTCTAAGAAAATTACGCAGGTGCTGACGCTTTTGGATTTTGCGTTTTTTCTTTGTTTTCAATTTGAAATGCCAAAAATACGACTTTTCCTAAAAGCGACTACAGTGGCGCTATCTATAGGATCGGAATCTAGAATAGTTTCGCCTAGAATCACCTTAATTCCATTTTAATGTTTGTTGATGATCGTCTAATCAATCAAATATGGCGTTTGAAATGTTTCCTCGTTTGGTCAACATTTTTCAAAATTCGGTCCCATTGTGTGTCTTGCGGTTGCGGTCTATCATTTTATTTTTACTACGGTATATTTCTTCCCGCGGACACGAAGAGTTCAGCAGAGTCTCGGGATGCAGTTGAAACTGAAACCTTATTATGTCATCACTGCGCACTTCGCACGCGCAATGGCCGCGGAGGACCACGTGCGCTGATGTTGGTTGTGCAGGTGGAGTAGGCGTATGGTAAGTGCTGCCTTTACTGCCAGCTCCGCTCCCTCCCGCTGACGCAGAAGAGTCGGTGATTTCTGGATTGCTGATCGCTGATCCCGCTGATCGGGTTCTATGGAAGCAGCACCTGATCAGCAGAGTATCCTGAAAACACCCATTGGGTACTTCGTTTGACCGGCTCGCCAACCTCTTTCTCACAGCTGCCAAGTTTCTTTCACTGACAAAAAAATTGATTGCAAAAAAACTAGAAGCACAGCGATTTGTGAACCAAGGTAAGGGATGGTACTTGTACTAGAATTTCTAATGTTTCTTCGATAGTTGTTAGAAATTCTGAGGAAATTCTGGTACTACTGCGACGATATTCTGATTGTAACACCAGAATTTTCTGGTTGAAGCACTAGACTCTCGGCAGTTCACTTATGTATGTCGTTTCGTTGTGCTTCTGGTAGTATTATCATAATTTAAGAAGTATATATTTTTTTTACATCATCATTGATCAGCCTATCTTAATGTTCATTTTTGAGTAAAGGTTTTGCCATTTCTGATTAGTGCATGGTTCTCGTTTTATGATTTTTTTCGTGGCGTGGGATCTCTATGATGGAACGTATATATCAGTGGTTAAATACCCTACTTTTTAAGGGTAGATTTACGGGGGGGATTCCCTAAATCCTCAATCGCTAGAGCATATTTTACAATGGGCTTTTCTCAATATTCTTTTTTTCTCGTCATTTAATTGTGAATCAATTTAGTCTAAATTTTTTACAATTTACTGAAAAAAATTCTAACAATTTGTAGCACCTGCAATTTTTTGAATTGTCAAGATCCCCCTCAACCTCGTTGAAATGTGCTCCAAGCAATTATGAATCCAACAAGTAAAATTTGAAGTTTTTAACTCATTTTATACACCTTTGCCTTCGCCCAGGGAGATAGAGAAAGAGACGTACCAGTTCCTGGATGCTGGATGCACTAACGATCCGATCGCTGGATGATCTCAGATGGCAAGTTTTACCGGAACACTGTCTTCGCTGATTTCCTAGTCCATACATAAAATAATTTCCGCGCTCCTCTATTACTAACTGTACTGCACTTATGGACGATTACAGCCATATTCGTGACTGACCGAGAAATTTATGAGACAGTGTTTACTTTCGAACTTTGGGTTGTTTGAAAATCAAATCTCAATCAGTGTTGCCAAAGTCGTGGAGAAATATCATAATTTTTTCCATTTTAAACAATGTAAAACTTGCTCGGGTGTGATGAACTGTAATGAACATCTGGCTGCAATGTCGAGCAGAGTGTTTAAATTCTCACTCTTGAGTTTAGAAAATTGTATAATTTGCGAAATAATGACTTGATTGCACCGACAGTGGCGTATACAAGGAACACTATGACCTCAGCGAACTCAAAAAAGACGCCTCCTCACCCCTCTCTAGGTTCCTTCCCCGCTCTTTTCCTCTATAAGATGTTCGCGAATCTTGCAGAAACACAGCGCCGTTCATAAGTTAGGTTATAGTTCGAGCAATACGCGAACAACAAGATAGCTTAATACAGGTAGATGCATAAAACATATGGTGGATTGATACAGGGATATTGTGAACTGACTTACGTTATCAAGTGAGCTGTGATTGGTCAATTTTTGAGGTTGCTATATGTGCAAGGATTCTGTTTTATGAATGACGTTTTTCGGTTCAAAATCGCTGATTGGTGAATTAGCTCTGGTGAACCGCGACTAACTTTGCTAAACTATAAGCTACTGTGAGAGAAGCTCGCACAAAGCTCCAAACAGGCTCATGCATTTACCTGTGTTAATCTAACTTGCTTTGCACAATTAATTGCAGGTTATAAGGAAAGTTTGGATCCCTTGAAATTTTGTCCACCCCTTCTTTTTGACTTTATGTCTCAGCCCTAGGAATAACTGTGGTACAAATATCAAAATTCTGGGATAACAGTACCAGAAATTTCCTCGCGATTGACAGAACGTTGTGCCTTTGGTAATCTTTTTCCAGTGTATTGGGGCAGCATTGTGACGTCACACCGAACCAGGCTGTTGAAGTCAAAATGTATTCGGGAGATGACCACTTTTGGTAGCAGTACCAGAAATGCCCTCGGTTGACCTATCATCGTGCTTCTAGCAATCTTTTGTTCAGTGAATAGGGACATTATCATGGCGTCATACCGAACCAGTCTGTTGAAATTAAAATTTAATCGAGAGCTGACCAATTCTGGTAACATAAGAGTACCAGAAAGTTCCTTGATTGAGACCAATCGTCGTGCTTCTGGTATTGAATAGGGACAGCATCATGACGTCACACCGAACCAGTCTGTTGAAATCCAAATTTAATCGGGATGAGCTGACCTTCTATATCGAGTTATTCGAACTTGGAGTGCAAGTACAAGGCTGTTTAGAATCATTCCAATTGAGAAACAAAAACAAAATAACGAGTCTCGAGAAAGGCTTGAAGTGTGCGTCTTAACCTTTTTGATCGGACGCGATTCGCAAGAAACTTATGTAGTGGAGAAATATAGGTATAGCTACCGCACTACGGCGACACGTGGCTAATAAGAGTGTTTAATCTCTGTCAACCGCAACTTTTGTATGTGTGTGCGAGAGAGGGTGTATGTATAGGAGTATAGGTGTGTGTGTATTGTATTGTATTGGATTTACAGCGCAGTATATGTGTATTGTGTATCTACAAATGAAAACGAATGTCGCTCTTGACCGTTCTAATAGACAGCTCACAGTTCACGATCGGCGATGCTACTGCCGTAATGTTGTTGCCGCGCTAATAAACGCAGGAAAATCAATTTATTCCTGCCTCCGTTCAATGGAAGGTCACCGAGAGACGAGCGCAAGGCACTATGTAAAGTTGCGTAAGTGTGAGTGAGAGAGTGAGAGCAGACGACACGGTTATATGCGCCTCTCGCTTCCTTGCATTGTGCGATACACAAAGAGTTTGTAAGTGTGTGTGTGATTGTGAGTTTGTGACCGTGGTACCCGCTCATTGATCTCCGCTTCTCAATGCAACTCCCCTGCCTTCGATTGTAGCGATTGTAGAAGGTAGGAAAACTGGCACCGAATTTTGTTCGTTCAATGTAATGGGTTTGCCGGACGATTGTTTGAGCCAGCAGCCAGTGCACCAGGGTCTGATTCTGATGGGATCCAGTGGCGTAGCATATGCAATTTGGCAACTTTGTACAGTGTCCATTTAAACCAATGTAAAAGGTCGAATGTAAAGGTATTCACCGAACACCGAATGGTTCGATCTTTTTCTTGGATTTAAATGGACAATGTGGCCAAAAATCAGAAAGTAGATTTCTCAGTAATTTTTCATTTAAAAACTTTCAAAACCTAGAAAATAACTAGTAATTAAAACCTAGACATGCCACTGCAAAGTTCTGAATTAAGCTTAAAATTTCGAAATTGATGATTTTTTATGCCTTTATCTCACTAATTTTTTGCCACTTTTTTTTCCAATTTTAGACCATAGTTGCAGTGGTTGCTCCTAACCCGTGGAAGAAAATTTGTGTGAGAGTAAAATCAGGTGTCGTCAGTTTATTGGGCCTCTCCCAACTTTTGAAGTTTTAGACTCTCGTGGAAGAAAATTTGTGTGAGAGTAAAATCAGGTGTCGTCAGTTTATTGGGCCTCTCCCAACTTTTGAAGTTTTAGACTCTCATTCAATGCAATTTCAAGCGATTTTATGAAATCAAGAACAACAAAATGAAAAAAAGAGAGAGAAAAAATATAGTTGGTTTAACTCTTACGACCGGGCTCGCTCAAAGTCACATTTAGTGTCTAGATAAATATTCCTACGCCGCGTTGCATAAATATTCCTACGCCGCGTTGCTGATTTTACGTACACAATTGAAATTGATTGAAGGCGCGCGAAGAAAACATTATTTTTCAAATGTTAACAATTTGGAGCCGCAATTATTGTGAATGAAAGATTTAAATCGTGTGAGGCAGATCTAATTACAGAAACGATTATACCTATACTCAGGCGTGGTATAGAAAGGGTTCACAATGATAATACGTTAAAAGTAGTGACCGTAAAATGGTTTTTTTAAATTAAACAAAGCAGAATGCTGAACGAACAAAACAGCATTGTTAAACCAACAACGCGAATGGTTAGATCAACCAAATTGTGAATTGCTCCTGCCAATTTGTTGATTTCATAATCTATTTTTGTTAGTTCAACAATAAAATTTTGTTAAATCAACTGTTTACCTTATTGCGGTCACCACTTTCCGCATTAGAGTTGTTGAAACAACCACTTATTATTTTTTTCCCATGTCCCTCGTATTCGAGCTCCCCGCATGAGGTAACTGCATGTTGTAATGCTACTTAGACCTGTCCTCTTTTCGGTTTGTGTCAGCCAGCTATAACAGATTGAGATATTTATCATATGTAGAGCTATTTGGCGCTTTTTCAAATTAATTTCAATGGGTTTAAAGATGCGCCGTGTCCTGAAAATAGTTCATTTATTTATTTCAATAATTAACGCAATAAACGGCGGAACAAGGCTAGAAACTATTTGTAAAATACATCGGCGACTTTTTTCGTACCCAACAATTAAAATTTACGTTAGGGTCTCCTAGAACATTTACGCCCCTCGTAACCACCAAGTCAATGCCTGATTGGAAAGTCCATTCATTTGTGGGCCGTAAAGTACGTCTATTCTCCGCCAAGATGAACCCCTCTGCAGCAGCATCAGCATTTAACTTCAAAATACTGGACCTCTCTGTACATTGAGGGGGAACATTTATAGGAGGAAGTCGAGTTCACTGCAGCTCTAAGCTCCCGTAATAAGTGAGGCTTCCCTCTTGAATCGGGCCAATTTACCGAACAATACAATGGGTTTAATCACTCGTCTTGGGAGTGCAACGTTGTCAGATTGTAAGGGTTTTCCTGAGTCCACCTTGCTGGCCGATCTTGTACTTTTCGCGAAACCGGCCGCAAATAAACTATAGCTATAAATAAAAGAAACGCCATTTGTCAAGCATTGTACGGCTTGGGCTTTTGTTATGGTAGTATTCTTTCTAACTTGTTAGCAAGCAATTTTTTGTGATCAGGACATTTCCGGAAAAATGACCATTAAAAATCAGGTGCGCTCGTCTGGTAAAATATTATTCCGTATGGTATGGTATTATTCCGGAAAAATGCCTCAATTAGCAATACGCAATGCATAGTATACGTATACACCATTCAAAATCCGTATTAGGTGTGTTGCATGTCGCATATTCTGGTCTGGGTATGCAATATGCAATACACAGCACATGTCACTCAACAATTTCAACACTTGTATTAAGTGTGTTGCGTGTTGCATATTCTGGTGAGGGTATGCAATACGCAATGCACATAGTGTAATATTTTACGCGTGCCCTGGATGTGTTGCGTGTTGCATATTCTGGTCTGAAGTCTGTTTCCCCAGCCCAACACTCAACAGTGCGACCTGGCAACCGGCTCGATGCGGAGTGCTCTTTACAGGGATTTGATGTAAAGTGCGTGGTATCTTCTCATTAACCTCTCATGCTCGGAACTGAAATCTTTTCAAACTCTTTTCAACGGAAGATTGTAAGTGATCATGGACCCTAACAGAACTGAGAACCTACGCACTCTGTATACTCAGTGTCTACTGTCTGGCCGCCGCCGCTGCGCGCGCTGCTCGGATCAAATATTATAGGTCGGTTTCTCAAGCAAGATTTTTGACCATCATACGTCAATCGTAGTTTATAGTAAGAATGATTTTGAAAAAATATCTTATTGAAAATTACTAAAAGACAATGCTCTGAACTATAATTTTGACTAATCTAACACTTCCAGCAAGTTTGAAATAATTAAATAGACTTTTACCTCCGCTGGATGGGAGGAATGATCCGAAACATTTTCTGGTGCCACTTATTGGCCAGCTAAAAAGCATAATAAGGAGCGTTAGAGGTTCTTAAATTGAATTAAAGCTCCCCTCTATGGCTCTCACTACTTCTGTAGTATAATAAAGTAAGAACTAAAGAATATGTGTTAGTGAAGGAGGGAGTTCCGCCGGGGGAGGGGGAGGTTGAGAGATAAAGGGTGCATTTGGACACGTGTTTAAATGCATCGTCTTGAATGATGCCTCCCCTCCCCTGGCTATAAGCAGCATAGATACGTGGAGGCACCGTCTCTTGGTGGCTGCTGCGAGGAGGCGGCAGGGGGGCGAAATGCCCACCAACAGACTTTTCAACTCAACTCTGGAAGGGGGTAGCGATCGGCCGACATTAACCTTTGTTTATAGAAGGAAGGGGGGGGGGGTTACCATTTACTTCTTTTGGTTGCATCACTGCTTCATGTTTTGATAAGCCTATAGAGAAAGATAGTTTAAAACGAATTGAAGGAATGCCATACCATAGCTTTCATTAACACACTGCTCTCTTGATGAAGCTCCTAGGTCACAAAACATAAGGCGCTCCTTTTCAGAGGAATCTTAATGTAACTGCAATAATGATTCATTCAGAGGAACACAACTCAAGTTCTAATGGGTCCTTCTCCTGCAAACAACGCCTCGACACTTTTTTGATTAACCCCTTATGGGACAAGCCCGAGTATACTCGTTTTTCTCCTGTGGTCTATTTCACTTTGATTCCGTCTTCATTTCGGATTAACGCAAACATAGATAAAAACACTAAAATAGACAAGGTCTTGTTGATGGGCGCCTTCAATCCGTCGTATAGGCAATTCCAACTCCATCAAGTACGAACAGTTAACTACCTTCCGTGTAGAAACGGAAGAGTGGTGTTCTCTTGAAATAACCTGGTCCTTAAAGGGTTAAAATGAGACGAAACTGGAAAGATCGCCCGAAGCATGTATAATTTCGACGAGATTTTAACAATTTCGAGAGAGGGGTTGAGGAATGAGGACTGGTCGGTAAAATAACAGGTGGAAATGATTGTTTGTTGTACAAACGATAATTCCGATGAAATATTTGTTCTCGTGCGGATTAGTCCCCTGAAAATGACACGTGGCGAGTTTTAACCCCTTTGACGAAACCATTAATCAAGACAATAAAAGTTGGGGACGAAGCTGGACACGCGCGAGTAGAATATTATCGAATCGCACAAAAAGTTTATTGCCAGATTTATTGTCAGTCAAGGGCAAAAATGCCTGCCGGAAATAATTTGCATTTTGGATAGTTCAACTATCATAAAATTGCTGAACAATTTAAATATAAATTTTTTTAAAGTAAGTACTAACTACTCTGCAACTTTTTTTCCCTTCTTCTTCATTTATAATGTCCTAGCAGTGGTGGCTCGTACTATTTGACAACCATGTTTTTTTCCCATTTGAACTTACACTAAAGTATCGATTTCTCAGGGACTTTTAGTGTATCCCCTGAAGATCGATTAATTTACATGGGTTTAATGGAGATAATCCGTTGTTGCCATATTGAACTTACTATACCACTGTGTCCTACAGTACTTACATTCACAAAATCAATTTCCGGAGGAATTTTTCAGGATAAAATTGACATCCATGCTCGAAAGAAACAAGTGATCTCGAACAGACCGATGAAACATGAGGCGCGTCGCCTATTTCCAACCGCGTACGCGCCGCCAATGCCGCGTGGAAGGTGGAAGTGGTATATGAGCAGGTGGATGATTGATGCCTTGTATTGAGCTCCTGACGCAAAAGGTAAAAAAAAAAAAAAAAAAAAAAAAAAAAAAAAAAAAAAAAAAAAAAAAAAGGAGAAAGACAAAAGCATTTAACGACACAACAATCCGGTCGCTATCACAAACATTTTTCCATTTCATTCAAACGCTCTGGGTCTTTTGTCGATGATTGCGTTCATGAATGACACGCTTTTGTTCACACACCTCTTCCTCAAGGTAATGAACTCCGCCTCCAGCTCCGGCCCGAATGGTTTTTCGACCCTCGTTTTATTCGAGCTTTTTTGTGTGTCTAGCATTCGTCGTTCCAGTTTCCCTTTCTATTTGGTTTCACACCTGAATCGAAATATCTGACAATAATTAGTGTTATACGCACGTGTGTACGCACAAAGGGAGGGGGTGGGGGGTTTCAAGGGGCTAAAGCCTCCCAGACCTATTTCTATGAACGGAGGAGAAAAGGGAATATAATTTTCAGTCGAACACTCATCAGTGCAAATCCCAACTACAAAAATCCTGCTTACGCCACTGCACACGTGTGTACTATTCTACATTACAATGAAGACTGGGAAGAATGATGGATTCGATTGGATCGAGCAGAAACTATCCAGGATTAAAGGAAGCGCCAATATTTTTTCTGGATAGTGACTAGGGGTGGGAGTCAAAAGGAGGTCTAGGCCGCCAAGGTGGCTGGACCTCTCTTTAATTTTTTTTTTGGCTACGTGACTGATGCTAAGTTACTTTGAAAGAAGAGGGATGCCTGACAGCAAAGTCTAGAATGGGTCTGTTGCAGTTAAATGCCTCTGGTGGTAAAATTGCATTTTATGACTTTCTGCTGCCACCAATGGACTTTTAACGCGATTTTACATGAGGTTGATCACTCGATAGCGCTGTAGCAAAAGTTTGCAACAGACCCATTATTCGTATTATTCCGTTTCACTATCCGAATCGATTGTTTAACATAGAATCAATCGGAGGGAAAAAATTGTTGCCGAAGAGCAAAAGCCGCAACTGGTTTGTACTATATTAGGGTGCACATCTTACTCCCCCGAATCGGTAATCTACGCAAGGTTCAATGTACAAAATGCAGCGTTGCCTGATTGCACGCTACACCGCTAGGCATTATAGCTCCCTTTTTATAGAGCGAGCGCATCAATGTATGCTTAAATTCGGCAACGCTGCGGACTTGTTTTGCGTCTCATCGCGTCGCGTCGGTCGCGTCGGAGGGAGCACAGAATAGACGGGTGAAGCGTGCGCGCGCGGTGCATCGACCGCGACGCGACGTTAAAAAATATTTGAGCGCTTTGCACCACTTCCACTCCTCCAGAGATGTACCGTGCGCTATTTAACATCGTGCAATATCGGTCGCCGCTCAGCAGTGTTGTCAGATTTCATGTTAAAATCCATTTATTTTACATTGATACTTATGGGAAATATATACATACAGTCTAAAACCGTACATCCGGCAACACTCTCCGCTCAGTTCAGTTCCGTAAATCTAGATCCATTGCACTCGCACTCTCGTATACACTGAAGCCGATCTTCCGCGCTGCATTGGGCAACGAGAGGGGGTGGGGTCTACAATTGCAGCGCGAGCGTCGCGTCGCGGAATATATCGCGGTGAATAAAGCCCGCTGCCCCGCGCACCCGTGAAATAGGGAATGCCGCTGAAACCGACCGACGACAAGGATCAAAATTCATCGCCGACCGCCGCTCGGTGGTTTGGAAAGTATCATTCCCTGGAATCCCATGCCTCGAGCTAGGGTTCCTATATAGTGCAGATCTTCTATTTTTTTATTTTTTTTATTATTTTTTTTAATTTTTTTTTTTTTTAATAATAATGATTATGACCGGATAATTAAAACCACAACACGGGGGGGAAAAAAAGATTAAGGTACTTACAACTGCATCTTTCTCCGGTATAAAACATTATTTTTGTTATATGCGAAGCTATTTTAAGGTGATTCTATGGCAAACTCCCGAAAATTGTAATCCGATAGATGGCGTCACTTGTCGCTGGCTCCGAAAAGAGCCGTTTTTTGACGGTTTTCGGCTGTTTTCTCTGAACACACGAATACGAGACGAGAAATCGGAATGTCAGCACCTGCTTAATTTTTCGCTTGATTTTTTGAGCCATAAATGGGCCAAATTGGTTCTAAAATAAAGGTGAAAGTATGCAAAGAAAAAAGCCTGTGTAATTTGGAGTTGTATCAGTAAAGATTACAGGTTTCTGTTTCACCTGTAATCTTTACTGATACAACTCCAAATTACACGTGATTTTTTCTTTGCATACTTTCGCCTTTATTTTAGAACCAATTTGGCCCGTTTATGGCTCAAAAAATCAAGCAAAAAATTAAGCAGGTGCTGACATTCCGATTTTTCGTCTCTTATTCGTCTATTCAGAGAAATCAGCCGAAAACCGTCAAAAAACGGCTATTTCCGGAGCCAGCGACAAGTAACGCCATCTATCAGATTAAAATTTTCGGGAGTTTGCCATAGAATCACCTTAAAAGGCTGCTATACGCCATACGGTTGTCCGTATATTTTTTTTTTTTTTTCAGTGAACCATATGCTTAATGTGGCAGTTGCAAGGGTATGCAATTTTGTGTTTTGTGTAAAGAAAACGATAGTACTTGATGAGCTGAGAACAATGGTGCCTTTGGATTTTTCATAAGAGTCCCGGTTTCGGAGATACACACGTATAAAGTTGTAAAAAATCGTGTGAGTAATGACGTCACTACACGGAATTCCTATTTAAAACAATGTATTTTCGGGCAAAATCCCATCTCTGAAACAAAGGGACCTAATTAGAAATCAAAGGCATCTTTGCTCTCAGTTCACCAAGTACTTTCATTTTTTTCATAAAAAACATTTCAGACCCTTGCAACTGCCCCCATTCATTCGGTTTTTGTTTCACCCTGTGTCAATCCTCTCAAATGTCATCACTCAGTTTCTACAATAGATTAGACCAAACCAACCCAAATCATTTGTGTTATTTTTGCACTCCTGCGAAAAGTGCCAATGAGTGGGGCAGTTGCAAGGGTCTGAAATTTTTTGTTTTTTATGAAGAAAACGATAGTACTTGATGAGCCGAGATCAATGGTGCCTTTAGTTTCATAAGTGTCCCAGTTATGGAGATACACATCACGAGTAAAGTTGTAAAAAATCGTGTGCGTATAGTGACGTCACTATGCGGAATTCCCATTTAAAACAATGTATTTTGGGCAAAAAACTTATCTCCGGAACAATGGGACTAAATTAGAAACCGAAGGCATCTTCGTTCTCAGCTCATCAAGTACTTTAATTTTCTTCAGAAAAAACACAACATTTCAGACCCTTGCAACTGCCCCATTCGTAAACTGCAGAGTTCACGATGCAAAGTTATCAATTCAAACGATTTTTTTTGGATTTGAAACTAAATCATTTCTTCTCTTTCTGTTTCAGGTGAGTACAAATTATTCAAGTGGTTAAAGCCTGCAAGCTGCTTTCAGTCTGTGAGTCTTACTGTCCTGCTTCAGATTACTGTAACAGCGTAATCGACTTTTCGTCGATTATCAAACGTTGATTATCGTTTTGCTTATCATGTGAAAGCGGTTGCAATGCCTTTATGGGATTTTCAGCTTCTATTTATGCTTTCAAATATTCTTTTGGAAATTACAGACATTCTTTGGGTGCATCATGATTAAAACTTAACAAGTTCATCGACAATTAACTCTTTTATCCGTAAAATACGGTTGGACCCCTTCGTTTGTAAACGAACGTGCGAAAACGCATCCAATGGCGGCGCCAGTAGAGCCAAAAACTCGTTAACCAATCAGAGTTTGACTACCCTCTTGTCTTGTCTCTACGTATAGGGAGTCCAGAATAGTCAGGGCTGTATTAAACCTTTTGGAAATTCTCGTACAAAACTAATAGTCGAAAAGCCAAAATTTCTATTCACTGAAAAAACAAAGTTTAGGTACAACCGCAGCAGCCTTTTAAAATAGCTTCGCAAAGCAAAAGTTCTAGCTCTACCGGAGAAAGTTGCGGTTGTGTACCACAGCACTACTTCGGTAGAGCAACAGCCTTTTTTCTTGCTTATGCTCTACAGAAGTAGGGCTTCGGTACAACCACAACTTTCTTCGGTAGAGCTAGAACTTTTGCTTTGCGAAGCTATTTTAAAAGACTGCTGCGGTTGTACCTATACTTTGTTTTTTCCGTGTTCAAAAAGCTCTCCTGCCATTATTGCTTGAGACAATGTGGCAGCTGTGCTTTTTGCCGTGCAAACCAGCGTAAAAAAATCGATCATAGGTGAGGCCAATTCTCGAATCAAGAATCCCTTATAAAAAAACAACATAAATTTGAATAAAACAACATCTGATATCTGATGATTGCAAATTGCATGAGCCGCCACCATGCACTCTGCCTGGGAAAATACACACTTAATACAGAAAAAGGTTTGATATGGGACCGTAACCAGTCTGGTTTTTTGACGTGCAGCGTTCACTGAAACGTTTTATCCTCATCTGAACCACTGTTCGTAGTGCGGATCGTTTATCGAACCCGCTTTTGGACGCGTATCGCGGCTCATTCAGCGTATAAAAACACAGCCGCGCGTTATGCAAATTTTAATTTTCTCTGTTTGTTTTTAAACCGCGCCCGCCGGCCGAGTCTGTACGGGCGGAGACATCTCACGTTTTCCGAGTGGCGAGCCTCTCTCTCTCTCACTCACTCACTCTCTCTCTCTCTCTCTCTCTCTCTCTCTCTCTCTCTCTCTCTCCCTTGTCCCTTGTCCCAACCCTTCACCGCCATCACGCGGTGTAGCGGGTCCAAAGAGCTACGAGGTAAACATCCGTTTTTTTTCTCTCTCTCTTTTTACTTACTTCCTGCTTTTTTTTTGCCCCCTTAACCGTCGTAATCGCTAATAATCTTAAAAACATACTGTGCCACTCTTAAAGTTTACGACCCGAGAACTTCAGATGATTGTGAGCGCAAAAATAAAGGGAAAAAATAAGCGGTGTAATGGACCATCAAGTTTCGGGGTTGTTTGAACGCCTTTAATGACGGTCGCTATACTACGTTTCATAATGACTCCATCAGTTTGTTTGTTTTTTTTTTCTCTCCTTTTATTCGTTTTCCTTCTCTCGGCTGTATTTGTTTGATGCTGTCAGGGATGATCATAGTTTAATGACCCCTCTTTTTTACAGGTGAGAAATCTTTACAGTTTGTTTAATCCACGGTTAAATTTGCTGAGATAACCGAGACCAGTTGACCTGTGACGTCCTGAAAACAAACAAAAAAAATGAAACAATAACAGCATAAAATCCATGGAGTTTTGTCATATCTTGTATTGAAAAAAAAATGAAAGAAAAATGATCTGTATGGATAAGTGAAGGCAGACCATGTGGGAATTATCGGTTTTCTTCTCCTTCCAAACCTAGACATTTTGAGCATTGTAAAACAACCATTTTCTGAATCAAAGCTAACCCAAATCTATCATGGCTGGACGAGCAAAATACCGAAATGTTACGATTAAAGGTGTGTGATTGGAGCAGTGGCGGCTCGTGCGATTTGGCAACAGTGTTTTTATCCCATTTAAATACATGGAAAACAATCGAAACTCCAGGAGGCTGCCAGCCTCCGCTTGAATCGATTTTTTACCTAAGTTTAAGGGGGGAAATGCATGGTTGCCAAATCTCACGGGCCGTTACTGGATCGGAGCACTTTGGTCGGGCTGAATAGCGCATATAAGAATCCTGAAACAGTTTACGGATTTTAGACCTCTGCTTTTTCAAGCTTCAATTTTGCTTTAATCGATTATTTTTGTGAAGTTAATTCAACTTTTCAAACTTCCGAAGCTTCATTTTCGTACATTTAGATATCGAGTAAAATATTGGTTTTTAATGCTCTAAGTACCCTGAAAATCCTCAAAAACGCAGCTTTTCGTGATGTGAAGGTGTTATGAATGTTATGACCTCCATAGGACTATTTTTGATCCGTGGTTTCCTATTAAGGGAACTTTATGTTTGCAATGCACTTGTTGGTTCTGAAAGAGTTTTGCATGGACACACAGGAATTCTACTCACTCCCTGTATATTGACACAAAGCACTCGGACACTCTCTGTAACACACTGACGCGACGGTCTTTGTTGTTGCGAATTTAACGTAATTATAAGCGAGCCTTCGGCGGAAGTATGTCGAAAATATGAGTCCTTGTGCTGAGTGCAAATGCGTCCGCTTGCAACGAAAACGTGATTCTAGCATTTAATGTTATAATAGCTTCGAGGCGAAAGAGTGGAAAAAAAGTTGCATCGCATAATCATTTGCATCCACAATAGTCGAGATATTTGACGTGGCTGTTGCCACATTTTTTGCAGTAACGCCAGTAACCTGTTTTTTCATCAGTTTTTTGTTTGATCATCAGGAAAACCGTGTTCCGATCCCATACAGCGCCACCGCTGCGCTGTGCGGTAGTTGCTCCGGCTTGCGTGCATTTCCCCATTTGTGGTCGATCAGTGGCGGATCATGCGATTTGGCAGCAGTGCCCCCCTCCCATTTAATGGTATGTAAAACAATCGATTCTCCAGCGGGCTGATCTTTGAAATATTAGATAAGGCTGATAGACTAGATAAATGAAGGGTTGCTATATGGGGCTCTTGCAAACTTTTGCTACAGGGGATTGAAGAGTTGATTCTTGCAAAAAACCTATAAAAATGACAACGAGTACACTAAAAAAATCACGAAATTCACTCTCAGAATCGGACTTAATGCCGGAAAGACGCAGGTATCATGGGAGATTCTTATCTAAATTGAGACATATCACTGCGTTTCCTTAGAGAAAGTGTCAAATTAGACAGGAATCTCCCATGATACCTGCGTTGAACCGCCATTACGAACAGGGCCGGATTTCCCATTAGACGAACTAGGCCCGGGCCTAGAGGCGCCGCGCCGCACAGCGACACGGTCAACGAGTGCTTATATTTGAAGACATTTCTGGCAGAACAACAGACACCGACACCGAAAACCAGTGAAACTTTAAGTTTTTACGAAATAAGTGAGTTCTTTCGCCAGAATGATCTGCTTTAAATTTACCCGAATGTGGAAATAGCCATCCAAATGGTCCTATCTGCCGCGTCTTCAAACTGCACCGGCGAACGTTCCTTTTCTATATTAAGTCGCGTTTTAAATTACTTTCGGGCAACAATGGGTCAAGAACGATTGGTTGCTTTAGCAGTCTTAACTATCGAGCAGCGCCTCACGAGGAACATTGACTACGATGAAGTGATTAACGACTTCTCACGCAAAAAATCTAGAAAGAAAATGCTGTAAATAAATGTGAGTTAATGTAACCATGTCTTTCAAAATTTACTGTTTTCGCTCCATTTTTGGTTCTCTTGTGTAGAGCGGCGACCCGAATGACCCGATGCGATCAAAAAAATGCAGTAGTTGGGGGGAGGGGGGGGGAGAAAGTCCGGCCATGCGGGAGCTCGGGAAGGGGCGCCGGAAAACTTTTGGCCTAGAGCGCTGAGAGGGGTAAATCCGGCCCTGATTACGAACTTGACGTTTCAGCAGTTATGTGAGTTTATTACTGAATTTTAGACTTTCTCAGTGCGATTTTCGTGGTTTTAGCTGGTGTTTTACTTCAGATTGGACTATTCATTTGCCCATACAGCAAAAGCTTGCAAGATCCCCATTGGTCTCAAGTAGTTATCGAAAAGGAGCAGCTCTGTGACCAAGTATCCCTCTGCTTCATGCGATAAGCTATATCGGTTCTTTTTAAGCAACTAATAGCTTATCGAATGTGGCAGAGGTGAGAGGGATACTTACTTAGTTACAGAGCTCTTCTTTTTGCTAAATACTTTAGAGGGACCCATAGCAGCCCTTCAATCGTCCAGTCTCCTAGCCTTATCTAATGATTTCAAAGATCAGTCTGTAGGAGGCTGCCACCTCCTTCTCAAGAATCGATCGTCCAGTCGTTCCACTGTGCGGAGTTGATGCGTTTTATGAGTCATACCTCATGAGAACACGCCCCCGCTTCGTCACATCGGGTTGCTCGTGTTATTCTTCGGTTTCCATTGATGCTAAACCGCCATTCGCATTTACCGTCATAAAGACATCAGTATCAGGGATGAATGTCGTTGGCTGATGGCGGATGACGCTCATCGATGTAAAATAATACCCGCGATGTCGCGTCGTTCCAACATTTATTGAATCTTGAATCGCTTATCTCTTGTTGATAATAATTGGTCCGACCCAAACCATGCCTTTTCTTCCCCCCTCTCTCTCGCTCTCTCTGCCTGTCTCTCTCTCCCTCTCTCTCTCTCTCCCTCTCTCTCTCTCTCCCTCTCTCTCTCTCTCCCCTTCTCTCTCACTCCCCCTCTCCCCCCTCTCTCTCTCCTTCTCTCTCTCT
Source organism: Trialeurodes vaporariorum (assembly GCA_011764245.1). Lineage (NCBI taxonomy): Eukaryota > Metazoa > Arthropoda > Insecta > Hemiptera > Aleyrodidae > Trialeurodes > Trialeurodes vaporariorum. The sequence continues at coordinate 45,989,772 of VMOF01000320.1, forward strand.
CTCTTTCTCTCTCTCTCTCTCTCTCTCTCTCTCTCTCTCTCTCTCTCTCTCTCTCTCTCTCTCTCTCTCTCTCTCTCTCTCTCTCTCTCTCTCTCTCTTTCTCTCTGTCTCTCTCTCTTTTATCCAGGAGACTTATTAATTGTGGGGTTGAAAAAGTGATCTTCACTAACGATTAAAAATTATTAATAATCGAACAATTTTCAAAAATGTGCTGAAAAGAGATATTTTATGCTTCCGAAAGTACTTCAATGGCGAAGCAGCTTAGTAGAACTTAATTAACGGTAGTTGACAGTGATGACGTCCATGATGGTGCAGCAGTTTAATTTCACCCCTATTGTTATGAAATTATTACCTTTATGACTTTACCGACCGAGTTTCACCCCGCAAAAATAATGTCGCACTTATGACAACCCGAGCGAGAGTGGGCATCACACTGAAAAAGTGAAAGTGAAAATTTTACCCTCAGATGATGCCTATTGTGTAGAGATTTGCATGATCATTACTTAACTGCAATGCGATGATTAAATAATGTGGGACTTTTCAGTATTTTTTGCACTTGTGGGGTTATAATATGCATACGATTAGATCATCCAAACAGCTACGCTTAAATATGTAGTATATTCATCCATCAAGGGTACAATTTCCTCTCCCATCTTTTTCAGTCCCCTAAAATTAAGTTCCCCCTCCACCATTACTTCGTGAGTAAATTAACTTTTCAATACCACGCCTGAGTACATTCGGGCTCGTTACTTATTGCGGTCTGCCGCATAATTTCTTTACTATTCCAATTTCTCAATCATTGTAAATGCTATCCCAAATTAATTTTTAACGTTTGCAAAACAATGTTCTATCTAGCGCCTTTAATTACATGAATAGGCAACATCAACACCGCGGAGTAGGAGCGTTTAACTACCTTCTACGTAAGCAAGCTATTGTAGTCTGGGACCAATAAATGTTCGGTACAGACGGTCTTCGGAAGACGTTAGATGGTGACTGTTTCCGTGTGGTTTTAAATGGCCGTAGGTGCTCACCCATCATCTGGGGGCCGGGCAGGAGACCGTCTGTATACCGAACATTTATTGGTCCCTGGGCCCAAAGCATGTTCCGGACAAATGGACGTTAGCTGCCGTACCTAAAAATGGCGGATCTAATTTCACATTTCTTCAATGGAAATTCGCGGAATGTTGAAAGCGCTCCCAATTCTATGTCACTTAGGGTAGGTCAAGAATCTACGCAACTCACCCAAAGTGCTGCGATTCGTTGGTTTACGTCTCGTGAATTCGCGTTACATATTTTGAGGTCAGTTTGTGGTGTTTCCATTTATGAACGGTCCGATTTATGCCTTGCTTATTTATTGATTTTAAATGTAGAAAAGTTTAGTTCATAAATATAAGTTATTGAAATTTATGGCAATATTAATTTTAAGAAGGCAGTTTAAACTATCTTTAATTTCAAATTGGGGGAAAAAAAAAATAAAAAAAAAAAAAAAAAAAAAAAGGAATATTATTATTGAAGTGTCAACATAATGTCGCTGTGGTCGATAGCCCCGATTGTGGGGCCGACCAGTTTTTTAGTGTAAATACTTTTGTCAGAGCATTTTATTTCAATAAAGCGTATTAGCTATCAGAGTAATCTTCAAACTGCGCAGAGATGATTCTTGCAAGAATATTTTTAAAGAAAATAAGCTTTTTACTTTACCCGCTCTTATAATCTTCAATAAAATCAAACTCTTCAACAATGAAATGAGAAAGCCAATTCAAATCAGTGATAATATGCAGCGAAATACCAGGCATCAAAACATAACCAAACTTATTAAAGAATCTGAAGAGCTAAGAAAATGTAAAAAATACTATGAAAAACTGCCAACTGGCATAAAAAAAGAGTCAGCAAGTAAATTATTTAATAACTTGGTAAAAACGTATCTCTGTATCCAATGTCCATACTCCGTAGAGGAGTATTTAGACGCTTAATTTAAGCTTAATCTTATCTTTATCTTTACCTTTATCGTTATTTAATATTTCTTTAATAATCTTCCTTTATAATCTTTATTTCATATTTAAGTTCCATCCTCATGTAAACTGACATATTTGTTGAAGCCTCTGTGCAACATTACACAAATAAATTATTATTATTATTATTATTAAAAAAAAAAAAAAAAAAAAAAAAAAAAAAAAAAAAAAAAAAAATGGTCCTTTGAGTGGTGACCGATATACTTGTTGAGATACTTGGAGCCGACTTGGGTTTGAGGACGGTCCGTCTTGAACATTTTTTAGTCCCTGGTCAGTGGCGTAGCGTGCAATTAGGCAACGTTGCATTGTGCCCATTTCAACCCTTGTAAAAGGTCGAATGCGAAAGTGTTCACCGAATACCCAATAGTTCGATCTTTTTAATGGGTTTAAAGGGACGAATTGCAACGTTGCCAAATCGCACGCTACGCCACTGTCCTTGGTAGTTAAAGGGTTGCCTGAATTTGGTTTTCTTGCGTGTTACTGTGGCACCAATGTAGGGTGCATTATATTACAAGTGTATAAATGATCGAACAAGATCGTGCTTACAATGCTCCGAATCGGTTGCAATCCGCGAAGTCGAAGAGTTGCCCATCCCGTGCCATCGCCCGTGTCGTGTTCTGGCTGTCTAAAATACAAGTGCCTCCTATGTTCCTTCTCCGAAGCATCGAGCATCGAGCTTTCAGCTTTGCTTAGCTTGTCCGTCGTGCACTTGCACACCCTGAACTAAGATACCAAGATATACGGTCTGTCCGGGTCTGGGTCTGCTGCGGGGTAGGGTCGGTATTCGCCCTGTTTGCCCCGTGTGCCTCTGCCTCCTTTGTCTCTGTCATTCAGTGCTGCCAGATTTGATTAAAAATATACGAATTTCCCATAAGATTGATTGTAAAATTATGTATTTTTTTTTTTGCCAGATCTGGCAGTGGCCGGCGTAGCGTGCAATTTTGCAACGTTGCACTGTGTCCATTTAAACCCATGTAAAAGGTCGAATGCAAAGGTGTTCACCGAACACCCTGTAGTTCGATATTTTTAATGAGTTTAAATTGATACATTACAACGTTGCCAAATTGCACGCTACGCCACTGACATGTGGCATCATCGCTGTCGTTTTCGCCCGTTGTTTTCCGGAGAACTGAAGTTCGCGCTAAAATGATGCGTCGGACCGATTCAATCGGCGTCCGTCCCGTCTCGTGTTGTCCAAAGTCATTGGCAAGATGTCAGACCCGAGATTTAACTGAGAAGTGCGAGAAAGGGATCGAGGATTGTTTTCAGAAAATTGGAAATTCACCAGCCCGAAATTGGGTTGCCAAGTTTGTGAGGCGTGCGTTTGATCCGCAAGAGATTTCTCAGGGTGTCTACTGTCTGTCAGGTAAAACCTCGAAAACGGAGAAATGTCACAGAACTCTATATCCTATCTGGGAGAATCAGAGAATTTTCAGGGCATTCGGTTCTAAAAGCGGGAAATTGTGTTATGTCTGCTCACAAATCGTCTATTTTCATGGCGTCACAGCGTTGCCACGTCTTCTTCGTTATGGCGGAGCTATGCAGGTAGCTCGAGCTGGGGGAAAGAAAAGAATCGACAAATGTCAAAGTTTAGTAAGCTCAACAGTCATCAAACATTATATTTGAAATGCAGGCTGAAAGGTGTTGAGTGATGATGATTCGGAACTCATCAGTATTTGACATGTGTCTATTCTTTTCTTTCCCCAGCTCTATCATAGAAGATTCCTATCTAATTCGTCTCTCTCCATAGAAACACACAGAGGGAACCCTCAAATTAGATAGGAATCTCTCATGGTACCTGATGCGCACTATGGTCTGAGATCGTCGAAAAGTGGCCACAAATCAGAAAGTAAATTTTTCATAAATTTATCATTTATATAAACTTTCAAGACCAATAGAAATTACTTTTATCAAGTAGTTAGAACCTAAACATGTCACTCGAAAGTTTCAAATTAAGCTTAATAGGTCGAAAACGACAGTTTTGGATGACTTTTTTTACAGTGGCGGCTCGTGCAATTTGGCAACTATGTTTTCCCTCCATTTGACTCGATGTAAAACAATCGAATGCAGGTGAAGCGCTGCTTCACTATCGAATCGATTATTTTCCATAGAATAAAATGGAGGAGAAACGTTGTTGCCAAATTTCACGAGCCACCACGATTTTTTTTCGTTGATTTTTGGCCACTTTTCTTTCGATCTCAGTCCATGGTGCTGCGTAGCTCCGCCATTACATCTCGAACTTCAAAGTCATTATATGAGTCTGTGAGTGAATTTTGTAATTTTTTAATGTATGATCATTGTAATTTTTGCCGAATTTTACTCTCATAAATCAACTATTCAATCGATTGTAGCAAAAGTTAGCTAAATTGGGTAAAACGGTATTTCTTTTCGTATTGTTTTTTTGTTTTACAATTTCTTTTCTGTAAAAGCTCTTGTTCCGTTCCGTCCCGCCCTTCCTCATGTCCGCGCGTGCGGACTTTAAAGCTCGCCTTGTCGCACTCCTCTGTGCTCTAATTAAGCTCAACGAAAGCACGAAAGCTCTTTCAAGCGGGCAAGCGATGCGATGCGATGCGCCAACGCCCGGTTGCTTTGAATTGCGCATCTTCGGAAAAGAACCAGGATAATGAATTAACTCTTCGTTTACTTCGCTCTTCGAAGAACACCGTTGCCAATTTGAAAAAAAAGAAATGTAGTTGTATGATTAATGAAGCGCGGTTTCCGGAAGACGCACTGAGAAAACACTTTATCGGCAACCAAGACCAGACCAAAATGTGTAGGCACTACATCGATACCGAGCATTCTTCAGGCAAAAGAACCAAAGTTTTTGGGCAATCTGCCTTAAGCTTTGGTCCACCTGCCTAAAAAATACTCGGTATCGACTGAGTGCTTAAAGTTTTCTCTCATTTTTTCTCAGTGCGGATCCAGAAAATACCAGATGTGCTCTTCCGTAGATACCAGCATTGCGATCACATTAAGATTTCTTCGAAAGAACCGAACAGTCTTTGGTTTTCTTCTTGTCTAGGGTTTCATTGCATTTAATTTTCATTTCCGAAAATTGCTCCTCGACTGGAAGTTTTTTGAAAATCTGCGCAATAAGCAGAAAAGCACGTGAGGAAAACTCCGTGGATTTTGAAGGAACTCTGGTGAAACGTTATAAATACTCAAGATTTTAAGGTGAAATCTGCTGGAATTAAATTTACTTTCACCATAATTAATTTGTAACTTTTTGGAAGATGTGATCGAAGAGCTCTGAGATCTGGATTTTTCAAGGAAAGTTTCGGGGAAAATTGGAGAAAAAATAGGAAGTTTGAAAACTTAAAAATTCTTTGAATTTTGTTTCAAATAAAGTCATTAGATATTCTGTGAATTAAAAATGATCGCTCGAATATAGCTCGCATAGATTAAAAATGTAGGGGTATGCAATATGCAACACACAATATATCTTTCAGCACTCATTCTAATTGTAACAGATCTCAGTGTATCTTTCATGCTTCGATTGTAATTTTGACGTTTCGTGCGAAAACTGACAACGGCGCTTTTACGTGAACGCATCGCTGCACACTCCGCGGGACCATTTTCATTATAACTGTACAAAATCGTTAATTTATGAAACTCTTCCGCGATAAAATTTCCCCTTTCATCATTTAGTTATCAAAATTGAGTCGTCGTTCATGCATAGTTTTATCTGCCAGCAATTTACCGAGAAACACGCGCGCTGATCACGGAAAAAACATGAATCACAATCGTAAAAAGCTTTAAATTTGAGTAGAATCATAGAACCTTAGCTCCGGGTTTCAGTTAAAAGGAAAAAAAAAGAAAAAGCAACGCAATTTACTAACTAACTTATGTACTCAAAATATAATGTAGGTTTGTACTCAATGGGGCTGTTGCACACTTTGGTATAAGCGATTTATTATTCGATTCTGGTGTAAAAACCCCCAATGCTAACGATGGCAGCACTAAAAACTTCCGAAATCCACTCTTAAACTCAATAAACGCTTTTATTTGCGAGGGCGTAATGGTGGCTGAGGGCGGTAATAGGAGATTCCTATCTTAATTTCCTATCTTAATTTCGTCACTCTCTCTAGTAAGCTGACAAGGATGATTCACAGAGTAATTAGTCACCAGAGTAGTGATCCACATCCGATGAATGGTACTGTGACACCTAGTGACACTGGTCTCACATGAAAGTCGTGTCTTATTGCATTGGTCACTTCTTGATGGAGTTACAGTATTGTTCGATGGGAATTTCCCATTATTACTACCCTCAGCCACCATTGCGCCCTCGCAACCAAAAGCGTTTATTCAGTTTAGGAGTGGATTTCGGAAGTTTTTGGTGCTGCCTTTTTTTGTTTGCTGCTGAAGCTGCCATCGTTATTTTTGAAGGTTTATACACCAGAATCGACTATTTAATCGCTTATAGCAAACAAGTGCAACAGCCGTATTAGGTTCGAGTTTCTGTTACGTGTCACGTTTGCTGCTCTTCCCTCTTATAGGAGGGGTTGGCAGTAGTTGCAGCCCCGTGGTTGCTAAGTAGTATACCATACCAAACATGAATCATTCTCGATTAATATTTTCGCAACGAGAGGCCCAAGTTTCCCCTCTGAACATATTGACTTTGTGGAAAGAACACCTATCTGATATCATCCCTTGGACTGTATGCAGAGTGACTATTTTAAAAAGGATACCCATTTAGACTTTCCCAAAATCGGAAATTATACAGTTTTCGTTGCGAGTAAAGAAGAAAGTACCATGACCTATTTTTTTCTAAACAATGTGGAACTTCTACACGTAAAGTATAAATCAATAGGCTATCCGTTTAGAAAAAAAGGAACAAAAAGCTGTGCATTTCAAAAGTGAGTCTAACTCTTTGGATGGGTCTCTTTTTTACAGTCACCCTGTATATTTTTTTGGTCAATTAGCTAACCTGGAGCTTTGATTTCCTTCAACTGTGCAGCATATCACATATTTTAGCGCATTTTCTATTCTTTACATAAGTCTATATTTTCGTTTCTTTGAGCTATCGTATAAGACTTATAAGTATATGTTTCATTCTTAACTATACGCATAAAAGAATTATACGTTCTACAGTGGTAGTGTAAAATCTTCACTATAACTCAGTTTCCAAGATCTCGCAATTGAAGCCTCTTTAATTCTTTAATCTTACACAATTTTCAGCCTTAAACTGTGTTTAGCAAGATTAAACAAAGATATTCTTTTTTGAAACTCACTCACACAGAGAAAAATGCTTCGGTTGTTAGAACTGAAGATTCGACTTATTTTGATCACCGAAATTTTCAGTTGAATAAATCAAAATGTTCGGTCGTAAGTACCGAAGAAATCGGTAATTATAACCCAAATTCCGCCCCTACCTATAGGTATTATAATACTCAGTATTACTAATGAAGCATTCGGTATCAGGACCGAACATTTTGGTTCCTCTAACCGAAAAATTCGGTGATCAAATTTTACCGAAGTATTTTTCTCCATGCAGTTTTCAGACTTAAGCCGTCCAAAGTAAGATTAAACGAGGAAATTGTTTGGAACGATGGTAGAAAAAAAGAGGAAGACAAATTTGACGAAATTTCTTTAATTTGACAGATGCGTGGAACTGAAAGAGGGGGGCAGGGGGGGGTCTGGGGGGAAGGGATGAGTCAGGCTCGAAGAAACAAAATAAACTTGTAGTAGAGTTGATAGTTCCAAGTTCCAAGAAGAGAGGGGGAAAAAGAAATGCCTCGAGAGCCATAGCTTACTCTGGAGCTCCGATAGTTTCGAGTTCTTCTCATTTTTTATTCAGATGGGCTCATAAATTTACCCAGTTCCAAGTTTATTCAGAGTGAAGGAAATTTGAATAATGCTTTGAAAGGCGCCGTTTCTCATCTCGATACATTCCGCCGAGCTTCGTGAAATGCTGCATTTCATCGAATGAAGATGAACGACATTAAAGGTCAGACAACTTGCAGCAAGAATTATATTTAGTGCAGCGATGTAAAAAGTTTGTGTGTAGTGATAAGATGATTTATATATTGGAACCATTAATCCTTCAGGGGAATGTGGCTGCTTTTCTAGTCTCATAGACATTTCAACTTTCGACGAAACGAGCTTCCGCAAACATCTCAATTTATTTGAATTTGATCGCGGGTTTGCAACATTAGCTGACCTTTGGAACCTCAAAAATCTGCGGCAATAATCATATGCATGCCTTAGGGGATTTTTTGTATCTTTTTTTTTTATTTCTTTCTTTTTTTATACGGAGCGGAGGTGTGAATAACCTAGATGTTTAGTCACCTCCTAAAAATAAACGAAAATTACTATACTACTACTTTCTTTAACGAAAATTACTACTACTACTCTCTTTCTTTCTTTCAGAATCTATCTTCTTTTTTGTTTCTTTTGTTGCTAACTGTATAGATATACCAAAAGTATATAAAAAAGCCTCAATCTCGCCCGACTCATCCATTCATCTGTTATTGTCTTATTGTTTTCGGTTTTTCAAGCTGATTGAACCAGAACCGCTGGTGAGGTAGATGGTGCCCAGATGGATCGATCGACTTAGGGTCGAAACGATTCGATTTGGGTCCCCCCCCCCTTAAGACACAATGGTAGCGATGTACCCAAGGTACTTAGATTAGTACAGGTGTAGGTTTATACAAATATGGTGAATAAACAAAGGGATGTTGTGAACCAACAAAGTATTATTGCTTCATGAAGTGGAGTGTAAATAGTCAATTTACGAGACCGATGGTCCGATGTATGCGGGAACTGCTTTTGATGGATGACGTTTTTCGGTTCATCATCGCTGATTATGGGTGAACCAACTGTGGGTGAACTGACTAACATTGCTAACCAATAGACTGTTTTAGTGCGAAGTCAACGGTTAGCCAACAACCACAACATAGCACTCATCGGTCGCAATCGGTTTTGATAAAACTCGCGTTGCGTTCCAAACTATCTTACTGTCTCTTCTGTGACCCACATGTATTCCCATCTCTTTCTAGTTTCGAAATTCGTATACAGGGCCTTGTTTTACGACGTATTATCAAAATCGCGTTAAAATGCCTCGAGGAATTCATTTCAGCCAAAAAATTTCACGATCGATGTCTGTATCTACGATTCTTGAAATTAAAGTGAGATGGCAGCATATGAGGGTTACGTGAGAGCAAGAGAGACAAACTGTCTTTGTTTTGAACGCTCATCACCAGCAGCCGCTATTACTAAAACCCTCCATTATAAGTTTCCGAGAGAATCATACCCTCCTAATAGACTAATGCATTTAATCCTACCATTCCTACACTAGTAATAATCTGCCTCGAATGTATCGAAGTCGACTCAATCGCTCGTAATCGGCTTCCATGGAAAAGACCGTTGTTTTGGCTTTCTTCTGGCAACAGAGGTTGCTTTGACAGTAGATCATATTCTATTTTATGAGGTAAGAAAGAGAGACTATGGCGTCCAGAGACGAGCCAAAACATCACGCGGTTATTGGCTAGTCCGGCGGTGCGTGTCGCTATGTCACGCCGCGCCGCCGATGAGCCGGCTCGCGGCTAGCCGACCTGGGACCTGGGCCGCGCGGCCGGGCCGGGGCTTGGGGCTCCGGCCGGGATCGTTGATAAGTTATGCGCGAAATATTTTTTTCAGTCACCTTGAACTTTGTTGAATCGAAAGGCATTACTCATTTCCTGCTATTTTATTCATTCACCATGCCTCATCCCAAACGCGGACGTCGCGTCGCGGTCGCGTCGGTCGGCCGGTGCCCAAGCGACCACGCAGAATCCAAGCTGTCCCATCAGGCATCAGGTCTTCGTCCCCTACCATGCCGCGTGCAGTATTGGATCGAACCGCGGACGCGTAGGCTCTTGGGTAATCGAGGGACGAGCGCAGCGCAGCGTGACGCCAAAGTTGATTTGTGGCAAATTCTCAGTTTACTTTTGACTCGATTACTATCCGCATGGGTAGTGGGCACCCTCGCGCTTTTCAGATGAGTTTCTTGATCCTTCCTTTTTTACATTGGTCGTTGATGCACTGGCGCAACCAGGATATCTTCCACCTCTCTCATTTCCCATTTGAATGTATGAGTAGGAAAAGGACAGAAGGAGAGGGTTTTATCCCCTTGTCCATCCTTGTCTAACATAGGTTTCTTGATGGAGAAAAGAGAGAGATGAAGAAACTCTCGGTGCGCTACTGCTTTGATGAATATTGCGATCATCGAATGTGTGATGGCCCGAGATGGAACTTGTTAACCCCTTATGGACCAAGCCCGAATATACTCGGTTTTCTCCTCTAGTCTCTTTCACATAGTTCCAGTATCTGCAGGCTGATTCTGCTCGTTTGAACGAGACGAGACGAGATAGCGAGAATCGACCAATCCCATTGGTTTAGATGGCGTCACGTGACAGATTTGAAGTCATTAGAACGGAGGATCGACGGGATAAAGGTCATTCATTTCAAATTCATGACTTGGATCCCGTCGATCCTCCGTTCTAATGACTTCGAATCTGTCACGTGACGCCATCTAAACCAATGGGATTGGTCGATTCTCGCTATCTCGTCTCGTCTCGTTCAAACGAGCAGAATCAGCCTGCAGGATTCCGAATAAACACGATTCTTGATGTAGTATAAAAAGATGAGATTTCGCCTGGCGCCTTCAATCCGTCGTGTATGCAATTCCAACTCCCCCGAGTACGAACAGTTAACTACCTTCCCTATACAAACGGAAAAGTGAAGTTCGTGTGAACTAACCTCGTCTTTAAAGGGTTAAGCAGTTAGATACAAAATAGTCTAGTGTATGCGAGACATTTCAACTCGGGTTGATTTTCAACCCGGGTTAGTGACAAGTACTACGGGGATAAGAGATCACAAACTAAAAAGATACTATGATAGATCACTATGATAAGGTACAGTGTTGAAAGATTTGGCATAAAATATACAGCTTTTCTATACAACTTAATGTAAATAAGTGGGTATTTTTGTTTGCCAAATCTGGCAACTCTGCTATGATATATTATGTGCTCCTTTTTTTCTTATTTTCTTTTTGTAAGTTTAACCATCGTCAACTGTGGCAACGTCGGTCGGTGACCGATTCAAGCACGTGATATGATCAGGATCCGGTGAAGTTGCTGTGCCGTTGACGGAGGGCCAGGGGCCGGGGGCTACCGTTAAGAGTGTGAAGTCGGAGCACTTGCCACTTTGAGGGAGCACGAGAAGAGGGAACACCGAATGGTGTGCAGCCCGCGTGTGGACTGTGCAGAGCCTGGACAGGACAATCAGTAAATTGCATGTGTGAAGTGAATGCGATTCAGGGTCAGCTTTTCTTTCTCGTCCTTTGACGCTTTGACGCCTCTCACTTTGTTCCAGTGTCGAGAGATTCGTACGAGTCATGTTGCAATTGCGACTCCGGACTCCTGCATCAGAACGAGAGAATGGGCCCCAATCATGACCCCCCCCCCCCCTCTCTCTCTCTATCTCTCTCTCTCTCTCTCTCCCACTCTCTCTCTCTCTCTCCCACTCTCTCTCTCTCTCCCTCTCTCCCTCTCTCCCTCTCTCTCTCTCTCTCTCTCTCTCTCTCTCTCTCTCTCTCTCGCTCTCTCTCTCTCCTCGCCCAGTCAGCTCGTGCGATCACGGAGGCTTCGCCTTAACACCGCCTTCACTATACGTCCAACTTAACCTCACATTGGGACTAGATGAACCATGAGTATTTCGGAAATTCACGTAACTCGTTCCAGCGAATTTTGGAGTTTTTACCACAGTTCTTGGTTCTTGACAATTTAGAGAATACTGAGGTACTATGCGAGCAGACTCTGATCGAAACAGCAGACTTGGTTGAAATCACAAATTATGGGTGACAAACAATAAAACGATGCTTTCGGAACACTTATTTTTGTTCCTAATCACTTCGTCTTCCAATGGTTTTGAGTTTTTGACTTTTACTGAATGTTATGAAAAATACTTGACGCATTGAGAATACTAACACAAAAGTAAATAGGTAAATAAAAAAAAAATATTAGGAATATTCTCCTTTAAAAGTAAACTTAGACTTGTCACTTCTGGCGCTGAAAACGCGGAAAAGCTTTGAAAAACGTTGGCGGGAAAAAATGTGCTTACAAGTTGAAAGTGCTTGCTAAAACCGCCCTATTTTTCGCTTTGTGCACCAATTTTGATTCCTCGTTCTATTTTCTGTATCTTCGTCTATGAATCCCTAAGTTGTGTTCTACTGTGTACGTTTCTATTTGCGAACCGTACGGAGGCAAGGAGCTCGGCACAAAAGCGCGTGCTTAAAAGACGAAACGATGAGAGGGAAAGAGGTGTAAAGGGAGAGAGAAAATAAAAATGCCCCGATTCTATTGTTATGCGATTTGGGTCGACTGGGAATACTTTTCGGACCTACTTTGCAAACACTCAACTTGAGGGCGTAGGATATCGCAAGTCCAATTCGACGTCTATTTGTTTGTTTCGTTTTTTTTTTTTTTTTTTTTTTTCTTTTTTGACGAGAGGAGCTCGCGTAGACAGAGATGCGGGCTAATATTAGAACGCGGTTCACGCAGCGCAGCGGTTTGTTTATAAAGTTAGGAATCTGGAGGGTGATGGGCTCTGAAATTTCGCGAATGTAATCGCCGTCGGGTCATGAATCACTCGGTTACATTCTTTGAGGCAAATAGAACAGCCAATTGAGTGCAGCAATTCATACCGAAAATGTTGCCGCAATCGCAAATAGCGAGATTAATGGGATGTTTAACCCTTTCAGTACCAAGTTAATCAGTCAATTCATCGCTGGCTCATTCAAATTAAGCTATCAGATAAATATCCCTTCTCCCCTAGACTTGTGATTGCCTGACTCATCAACTGAAGGCGCCTTGCAACGAAGCCTTCTTTTGAAATATTCATTACCCGGTGTTTTTTTTTTGTCATTATTACAACTCTGAGAGAATTCTTTTTTTTAATCCAAGGTGTATTTCGTTTGTGTTTTTTAAAAAAAAAAAAAAAAAAAAAAAAAAATGCACCGTGAAATATTGAATAAGAGGGAATTCCTTTAACTCCAGGAAAATGTCTGCTGCTACAAGTAAAAGATTCGTTCTTGTGACAGTGATTCTCCTTCATGCAATCAGAACTTTACTTCGCGCAAGAAAAACTGTCACAAGTAAACGCGTTTCCTTGTTTTTAAAGAAGTGATTTCTCTCAGTGAATGCATTGAAATCATGAGAAAAAAAATTAAGTAAACGAGTCTGTACGAACTTGGTGCCTAGGGTCAGTGTCACCTAGATGGGAAAGAAGTAAACCTGTGCAGTTTGCCTAGAGAATGTGACTCCATCCATGGTTAGTGGTTAATCCCAACAGTAGATTGGAAACTTCAAAGCGAAGAAAAACAATTTCAAAGGACCCAAAAAAGCAACTCTACAACTCTCTTTCCAAGCCTTAATTCACCAATAAAACGGTTGAACCACAACTTCAACGGGAGTGTAGGAAATGCTGGATGGATTTATACGTTTTAGGTCACTTTGTAGTGTGGAGACGCCATAATGTATCTCGTTATCTTAGTTTTAATATTAAAAACGTTAGTAAGATTTTATGCTATTGGAAATGAAATTACGTGCTGTTAGGCTGTCCCAAGAACGATTGGACTTGACAACTGTAGATTTGAATAAAAACATCAGCTTCCTGCTGCTCCTAACCAATCAGGCTGCTTTATCTGAGGATGGAGGCTGATGTTTTCATGAAAACCATAGAAGTGTCAAATCCAATCTTTTCTTGGACCAGCTATGAACTTAAACTGTTTCAATCTAATTTTCTTTTTCTTTTTCATTTTGTTCCAGGTAAGTGTGCAATAATATCCGTATATTTCCTTGCAAAACTATCCGATTGGTTTATAAATACGGATCATGCAGATGACTTCTCTTCGTGAGTTTTACTGCAGTTATATATTGATCATACTGTATATTGTGTGTTCTTACAGGGTATTTAACTATTTAACAGTGGCAACTGTGTGACTCAATAGTGCAACGACCAAGACCGATGCAGCAGCGAAAGTCGAATGAGAGCGAGACGCAGCGCACAGAGGGTCGGAAACATTGATTTTCCCGGACATAATTTTACAAAAGAAAATCAAGATTATGAACGATATTTAGCAAGATATCTTAAAAATTTGTGAAACCATTAATTTTACAGCTTAAAATGAGTCACATATCGTGAATTCTGCAAGAAAATATCAACACTATGACGTTTTTGAAGGGGGGAGAAAAACAACATTTTATGTCCGGGAAAATCCATGCTTTGATCCAGTGTGCGGCGTTAGACTCCGAATGCTCTCCGACGCTGTCGATCTGAAACTTGAGATCTATTTTCCGCGTAGTTCATTCCTTTCAGATTCCGCGGGGGGTTCAGCACCCGGTCGCGTAACAACCGACAATAACAAGTCAGCAAGTCCGCAACTCATCCTTCGCTGACATGCGTGGAGAAGGAGCTTCGTTCATTTGATACTAATGGACTTCAATTGCACTCCAATGCGTATATAGTTCTTGCGTAGACATTCTATCATCGAGTATGTGTTAAGGTGATTCCAAAGCCTATAGTTCCTAATTTTGCCACCTGTTCAGTTTATGGCGAAAATCGAGAAAATGCCTTTAAGAGTTTCAAAATATCGACTCTTTGTGATACGCGGAGGCATTGAAAGCTTCAAAAAGTCCCAAAAATCCTATCATGAACCCTCAAAAATCGTTTTTAAGAGATTTTTAAGATGGCGGTCAAATGAGCTGGTAACTATGGGGGAGTCTAATATCTAATCGCAGCTTTTTCTATGATTAGCGAATTTTCGCGACGAATATATTCGATAAAACCGCTGCCAACCTACGCATGACAACAGTGGATGACGCGAAATTGGCGTGTTTTTCGAACTTTTTCGGTGTTTTCAGTCATCGATGGCATCAGTTCGATTTTGAATTCAAGTCCGGAGGTGAATTCAAAATCAAATTGATGCCATCGATGCCCCGAAAACACATCTAAAAACACAATTGAGTTTCCTCGAATATGTAGTTAGGTTAGTATTGTTTATGATAATCGATCGCGAAAATTCGCTAGATGAATCACTTTTCTCAGCGTAGAAAATTGCGCTTCTAGATGGTACACTCCGCGCACTCCCCCATTGTTACTCACTCACATGACAGTCATCTTGGACTTCAGTTTAAATGACCATTTTATTTATTGAGTTGTCAACAGGAGTTAATTTTGGAACTTTCTGATGCTCCCAACTTTATTTTCAAGTGGTTTTACTTTTTATTTGTCTCTCTCTACGCAGCTGTAGCAAAAGTTAGCGGAGTACCCATTGTTAATTCTATAAAACAGAATATACTCACAATCAGAATAGTAAACTTCGGCTCATTTTGAAGCTTTGTTTTCTGGTCCGCCATCTTGAGATATTCTAAACTGTCCCCATTTACAGCAATGCGAAAGACAGAAACAGATATATATATATCCACCAAGTTTAGAGAGAATTTTTTCCATAGATAGTTTCTGAATGAGAGTATCCAGTATAATAATTGTATTATTTTGTGTCTATAAATATGTGTCTCAACAAATTGTTTAATCGACATTTAAGTATACGTATTGAAACGTTGAGTTTTTCCATTATTTACTTTCTACTGCGTTTTTTTGTATCAACGGTTTACTCAAAATTACTCCGGAATTCGTGCTGCGTGGCCTGAGTGACCTGCGTGATCTGCGTGATTGTCCGACTCGGTTCGAACCTATATTTTTAGAAAACCTTAAGATTCCATGGAAGGTTCCAACCGAAGCAATTTACTTTTTTCTCTTTTTTTTCGAGTGAAATTAAAATTATTGTTTTATCGTGTCGGGACGAGAACAAAGGTGGAATGGTGACTAATTGTAAGACCCCCAACTCAAGCGACTGCTTGGCGCCCACCCACGTAATTTCCCGTATTTCGTGAATTCCGCCGTGTATTCGAATAACGCGAGACCCGTGTATTTCCGTATAATCGAAACACACGAATTCAATGGAACGCTTTCGTGTAGCCAAAGTATATTAACGTGTCATTCATCGAATTGGATCATCTTTTCCGCAGTCTTGTCAACTTGTCAACCCTGAGGCCAAACAAGCGGAAAATTATGCTGAAACTGTTGGCCCCTTAAAAAAGAACTACGCGACAGCACCTAAAAAGCTAGGTCAGGGCTACACCGATTATTTGAATATTTTTAAAAATAAGATCGGAAATGTTTCTTATACAGTAAGCAAGGACTTCTAAAATATTTTGCGTAAAACTCTGAAACAATAAATTTTTGAAATTTTTGATTTTTTTTTTTTTTAAATTGTACAAAAATGTTAATAATTTCATTGTGACTACACTATGAAGAATGAAAACAATGAGCCGACGAGAATCCAATAGTAATAATTGGATAAGAATCGTTAATAGTAAAAGAAATGTGAAAAAAGTCTTTGCAAAATTGAGTAAATGATATGACTTAAGCTCGCCGATTGCAACCACCGATGAGTGCGTTGTTGAATGTTGGTTGGCCTTTGACTTTTGTGACGTCGCTCTTTGGCGTGAGATCGTTAAAAAAGGCCAAAAATCAGAAAGTAAACTCATCAATTTATAATTTATAAACTTTCAGGACTAATTTAAATTATAGAGTAGTATAATTTAAACCTAATATGTCACTGGAAATTTTTACATCAAGTTTTAAAGGTTGAAAACTATTGTTTTTTATGCATTTTTTGCACTGATTTTCGGCCACTCTTTTTCGCTTTTGGTCTGAGATCGACAAAAAAGGCAAAAAATCATAAATTTTTTTCATCAATTTACAAACTTTCAAGACTAATTTTAATTACAGAAAAGTATAATTTAAACCTAAAATTTCGCTGGAATGTTTTACATCCAGTTTTAAATATTGAAAACGATAATTTCTTATCGTTTTTTTTTTTCACTGCGCAGTGAAAATCATGAAATCATGGCCGAAAATCATGATCTTCGGCCACTCTTTTTCGATCTCCAGACTTGTCATAGCATTATAAATCCGCCACGTAGCGACGTACGACACCGTGAAATGTAAAAGAATTAGACAGTACTTCACTCGCGTATCGAACCTTTAGATTATACATATCAGTAGCGACCCGTGAGATTTGGCAACCATGCATTTTTCCCACTTAAACTCAGGTAAAAAATCGATTCAAGCGGAGGCTGGCAGCCTCTTCGAGTTTCAATTGTTTTCCATGTATTCAAATGGGATAAAAACACTGTTGCCAAATCGCACGAGCCGCCACTGATATATCTATCTTGAATTGTACAAATCTTGATTAAAAAGGGACGGTCAATTGTATGTGGAAATGAAAGGAAGATACTGAAAATGAAGACACCACACTCGTGCAGCAACCCTGCGGCCCGCCCCCGCTGCAGCTCCGCCGTTATACTCTCGAGGTCAAGAGTAAATTAGTTTGAATTAGTTTTTGTCGCGGGGTGGCCTAAAAATATAACACACACAGTTCGCAACTGAAATAGAGAGATGAGATGAGAGCGAATGAACCACCGAGTGACTTTCTCGAGCGTTTCACACTCACTTTTGGCGTTCGGCGGATGGTCCGAGGGGGCGTTCGACAAGTTTGAGCTTTGTGTACTATCAAACGCAAAAGTTTTGACATTAATTCGAGGATTGGTCCAAATGTTATGACTTACATCTTGGAAAAAGTATATAATAAAGTGTCGTGTCACAAAATGTCCACTATTTGCGGTTTTTTTGCGACCTTAAGTGCCCTTCCTGTGTTCGGTGAAAATTCTCGACAGGCAAAACTTTTGAGTCTGATAGTACCAACCAAGTATTTTTACTCTCTGCCGAATTAGTTTTAGCGCGGACAACGACGCGACAGTGCCGAGAATGCGTTTTGCCGTAACGATGGAAATGTAGGTTAGGTCATAGTCGCGGTACACAATCGCCGCTCAGTGAATCACAACAATACATTTTTTTGAACATCGCGTCGAAAACTAAGTCAAGATTATAAGCGCAAAATTTCACAAGATAAATGAAACCGACCGGGGGGGGGGGGGGTTGACTTTGAAGCTTGGAAAAAGTCGTGGTATGGGGGGTGGGGGAGATTGTAACACTTTTGATTAATCCGGGTAAAAATTTCTCGTTAGAATTACGTGGAACGTATTGTTAATTATATTGGGTAAAAAGAAATTCATTTTAAAATAACAATAACTCTTCTCTATCCAACGATTCTTTCTTATGATTGTTGCGATCATTGGTAAGAAAAAATCGTTGAATCAATAAGAATTCTGTTATTTTAAAAGTATTTTTCTTTTTACCCCATTTTTAACAATACGTTCCGTAATTCTAATGAGAAATTTGTCTCCGTGTTTTCAGCTTCCCCGATGGCCAAACAACGCTGGCTGTTATCCCGTGCCGCCTTGCCCCATCATTCTAACTGGATAGTAGAAAAACGTTCGCCTCATACTAGAAACTGGAGCTTCTCATGTCCAGAAATATCTGTGTTACGATCCAGTGTACGTCGCACGCCTCCATCCTACCCTTTGAGAGCGTATAGTTTTCGCGCCAATATCATTTTGTGTCGATGTCAACTTTAAAGCGAGCATTGGTATTACTATCATACTGCAAAACATGAGCGAAAGAGTCTCCTTGTGAACGAATACATCAAACCCCCATAAATACCTGGGAACTATGAAAGCTCTTTTCATTTTGCACTCGAGGTTTAGGCAATTAAAAATTGACTTCGGCCTCTTTTTTTTTTTTTTTTTTTTTTTTTTTTTTTTTTTTTTTTTTTTCTCCTATTTTTTTTTAATTCTCTCATGTTGGGACTATTGGGTCTACTAGCTCACATAGTTATTTCTATTTCGCCGCTACCGTCGCATGTACTAAGTTCTACTTTTTACCTTGAATAAAAAATAAGTTTCATTATTTTTTTGTTTATTTTTTATCTGGACTTTTGAGGTTCTTTTGTATTTCTCATTTTCCTAGCTTTTTCTCTTTTTGCCTTTTTATCCCAGAATCAGAACAATTTTTTTTTGTTCCTCCTTCACCCGTCCCTTTTTTCCTCTTTTTTTCTCTTCTTTTTTTTGTTTTTGTTTTTGTTTTTGTTTTTTTTGTTTTGTTTTTTTGTTTTGTTTTTGTTTTGTTTTCAAAATAGTGTTCCTAAAATATGTCAAACACACGTACTTACGCTTAAAGTATATTTTTTATTAGTATTGATTCTAAACTCTCAAATCTGCTAATTTCTGGAGAGATGGAACATCTTGTTTTATAATAATTGACCTCTATTGGTAGCTGCTCTATAGTGTGAAATTTCGAATTTATAGCAAGGCCAGTTTGGCAACGTTATTGCGCTATGCAATACTACCACTTTGCATTCCGGTGTTTGCTGCATTCCAAAAGATGGGAATTGAGGTGGCCCGATTCAAGCGAGAAAGGTAAACTTTCAAAATAAATTGCCCTGGTCGAAATTTTTACCATTTTAAATCTCGGCAACCATCAAACAAGCGTACGGCTTTAAGCGTTTCAGAACTAAATAGAATGACTCTTTAAAGTACGTCTTGAAAAATCGAAAATACTATTGAAAACAACAGGACACTTTAACAACAATAATTTCAATCAGGGTACTTTCTTTTGAAAGTCATAGCACAGTCGGGGACAAAAGGACAATGTCAGACAACTCCTTAAATGTTGACTTAGATAGGCCACCTGCAATGCTTGGACTCATTGAAATAAGTATTGCGGATAGCCTACCTCCAGTTTAGTCGTCTGACATCATTCTTTTTTTCCTCGAGTGTGCTCCAGGGCTGCCGTTTTGCGTATAACCAATGCTATTTTTCAATTCACCGATGATTTCACCGGTTGAGAAAAGATTACACAGTTCAGTTCAGTGTATGACAGTAATGAACTAAAATACTCTCATCTGATAATCTTTTCTCAATCGGTGGAGTCGTCGATGACTTTAAAAAACTTGCGGATATTTTAATAAATCAACTGATGAGTTTCCGACGATTAAGGAACGATTACAGATCAGAGTATTTTCGTGCATTACAGTCATACACTGAACTGAACTGTGTACCCTTTTCTCAACCGGTGGAATCATCGGTGAATAGAAAAAATAGCATTGATTATACGCAAAACGGCAGCCCTGGTGTACTCACATACAAAATGTAAAGAACGAGAAAACCATTCATGATGTGTGTCCATTTAAAAACGTCGTTGACATGTCTGTTGTCTGTTCATCTATCATCTTTAAGAAAGTTCTCCCCTCATCTCATTCTTTCCACAGATTAAAACTGAAACTAACGATTAAAATACGACTAAAACACGATTTTTCTTATTTTTTGAGGGGGGGGGGCAGAATTTTGGAAAGGGTTAAGAATATTTTTAATTTCCCTTTAAGAGAGATTGTTTAAAACACCTACGAGAGGCCGCATAAAATACAAACGAGTAATGTTTACAAGTCTTGTTTTTGGACCCAATTTACCGCATGAAATGAATTTGAATAGTTAACAATTGTGTCCGACAATTAATTAAGCTGCGATACGGTTATGGCGTTGACTTTAATCCAGTCCATTTCATTAGTCCGCAGCACATCAAAAGATCCACTCCACTAGCTTTTCTGGCGCTTTTTCGCGCATTCTCAAAACCGTGGCTCGTGCGTCAACTCTATCCGCCCACTCCATTAACTTTTTTTTTTTCCCCCCTCTGCCACAATTCTTGTCGACATAGCTTTTAAGTGTGTAATTTCGAGCGTCCTTTCATTAAAACATGTGAAACGCAATTAGATCTAGTCTTATTACAAGTTGAATGCGTTGCGAATGACGGAAATAGTATGAGGCACGTCCCATCGCTTTGCTCAGAAGTGTTCTCGCTGTGAAATGAACCGAGTTCTAATGCACTTAATAAAGTTTCATTCAAATGACTGAACGTGGGTAAGAGGGTGAGGCCAATCGGAGGATGGACAAAGGACTCAAAATCGTGTTTAAACACTTCAGCGTGAGACCTCATAGGGTTTCAGTAGCGTTCATAGCAAATGCTGCTAAATTACGAAACTATCAAGATCTTTTTTTCGGTTTGGTTTTCTTTGAGTCCTAGAATTTTCCTAGAGTCCTAGAGTTGTCTTACAGTCCATGATTTATAGACGTAAGACAAGAAGGCAGTCAATCTCTGATTTTTCAGCATCAGCTGTTACGGAACCGATTTGGAACCCATCTCATTTCGGTTCCGAGTCCGCTCATTTTGGCTCCGGTTCCGGTTCCTTCAAAGTCATGATTTAGGTTCCGAAACTGGTTCCGGTTCCGGGTTCCATTTCGGTTCGTAGCCCTGCACAGAGGGGACAGAGGGGGGTCTCGGACTTTGACGTACTCTTTCTTTCTCTCTGCCTACTGGAACACAAGTGACAGACCAGGATCAAATTGGGAGCAATCGCGTGACTTTGATCTGTTTCTCTGTCCTTTTCTTACATTTGCATTCTAATGAGCAAATAGAGAGAGAGAGAGAGAGAGAGAGAGAGAGAGAGAGAGAGAGAGAGAGAGAGAGAGAGAGAGAGAGAGAGAGAGAGAGAGAGAGAGATGTAGAGGTTCCTGGACCTTCCCACTGTGTGTACCCGAGCTCTAAATACCAAATGTCACATCCACAACGTTACGAATATTTCGCGGGTGATTAATTAATAATGACCGGCCTCAATTAGCATATCAACGTCCAGCCCAGGCCAGTCTAGTCCACCGCGTTGTTCGCTCCCAAAGGGTTTCAAAGGGCCGGCCGTTAGTTCGTCAAAACGCACGAGTGGGACGGCGAGTCTTCCATCGAGAACGGCCGCCGATTTTCAATTTTGTGATCTGGAAACTCGTGTTTCGATTCGATGCTCATCGTGCATTGCGCGTGCTCCAGTGGCATATATATTCAGAAATTTCAATTTCTCTCCCTCGCTCTCTCTTTGTTCATACCCGTGAATGCGTCAGAGAAGGATGGGCAGAGGAAATGATGTCACTCGTCTTTAACTTTAACTTCGTCCTTCGTCCTTTATCCTCTTCTTTCACATGCATTCAAATAGACAGACACAGAGACAGAGAGAGAGAGAGAGAGAGAGAGAGAGAGAGAGAGAGAGAGAGAGAGAGAGAGAGAGAGAGAGAGAGAGAGAGAGAGAGAGAGAGAGAGAGAGAGAGAGGGAGAGAGAGAGGGGGGGAGAGAGAGAGGGAGAGAGAGAGGGGGGGAGGGAGGCTCTTGCTGACTTTTGCTAAAAGCGATTGAGTATTTAATTCTTGAATAAAATCCAGCAAAAATTACGATAGGCCCATTAAAAAATTAGGAAAATTCAGTCACAGACTCACTTAAATGACTTTGAAGTTCAATGCGTAAAGAGACTCTTCAGAGTAATGATCCACATTCAATGAATGGTACCGCGACACCTATAGTGACACCGGTGTCAATTGAAAGTGGTCTCTTATTGGTTACTTCTTGATGGATTTACAGTCCTGTTGGATGGGAATCTCCCATTATTACTGCCCTCAGCCACCATTACGCCCGCGTAAATAAAAGCGTTTATTGAGTTTAGGAGTGGATTTCGGAAGTTTTCAGTGCTGCCATCATTATTTTTTGAGGTTTTTACACCAGAATCGACTGTTAAATCGTTTATAGCAAAAGTGTGCAACAGCCCCATTGCGCAAATACATTAAATCGAAGCTCATATGTATGTATTATACTCTCCCGGCCCTCTGATTCATTTTCGACGTAGTTACCGTTTTGCCACCATGCGCACCCTTGATGCGTTGTATTCAATTTCGAATCTCATCGAGGAATATATCGTGAAAAATTGCGCACGAAACAGCTCATTTTTCTTACGCTTGCATTTTGGAAGCTGTGTGTAAGCACCCATTGTAGTGTCATGACGTTCACCAAGCGCGGATTCAGCAAAACTTAACTCAAGCCGGAACCACGGTAATAAAAATGGGGGGGTTTTGTCTGAGTTCATTGTAAGATTATTCGCATCCGTTGTGCAAATTTAAGTACCAGCAATTTCAGCTCAGCTGAAACTTCTTCAGCGGCACAGAGCCCAAGTCTTAAGTTTGTTAACCCGCCGTTATTTCATTAAAACGTAATGAGAATTTTCTTATCTGCCTTGCGCAACGCCGAGCCGCGACGCGCTGACAGAGCAAGCAAACGTCGGCTCTGCGAAAATTCCGTCGTTTTTATAAACGGGTCAAATCTTCACGCCCGGAGTCTGCAGTAGTTTCTTTTCGTTAAGCACTTTTTTCCGTTCGTTTTATTGTTGGTTTTTTTTCTCTTTTTTTTTTTCTTTTTCGCGCCCTGTATGTACTGCGGTTAAGACGGTTTTCCGCGTGCGGTTATTTTAATTTTTGTTCGAAGCAGGTTTTCTATGATAAACTTTTAATGAGCCCTACTTTTAATGAAAAAAAGAAAAGAAAGAAAAAATTTAGCGTCGCGACAAAAGCTTTGATAGTCCTCCTTTTCAAGCTGAAGTATCGCATTTTGCTGGTGGTTGCGCTCATACACTGTTTTGCAGTTTTAACGATTGGTTTACGCAAAATTAAATGATCTGCTTGCTGCGAGGAGAAAAATGTTTAAGCAAAAATAGCCAGACTTCTGATAAAAAGTTCCTGAAAATAAGTTCTATCAGTTTTCTGGAGAATTCTGGTTTTCTTAAGAAGACCAGAACTTCCAGACCATACAGACACTTTCTTTTTTGAATTCTGGCCGTTTTGGCCCTCTCGAGATTATTCTGTTATAAATGTCGGATCATTCTGATGGAAGATGCCTCTCAGAAAAAGTTCTTTGGTAGCGCCGATGAATCCTATAATTGACAGAAAAGTGACCCGGTGAAAGACTTCAGTAGAACTAACCGAAGGTTTTGTCCTTCTCACCAAAGAGATTTTGCTGGGGGAACCGAATATTTAGTTGGCTCAACTATAACTATAAGTATTTTTTGTTTTTTTTATTTTTTTCTAAAAGTTTTGTCAGCGCTTTACCTAAGTGTTCTTTTCTGTTTTTTTCTTTGCACCATTTCTGGCCAAAATGGTCAGAGTTCTACGAACAGAATCCTCTTCGAAACTGCCAGAATTCCTTTTCAGGAACTTTTCATCAGAGTTTTGGCCATATTTAGTGGAATTTTTTTTCTCCGTGTGATTCTTATCACTGTAAGCCGTCATCTCTCCAGCCAGACTCCATCACCGGTTTTGCCAGTCACATAGAAAAAAACAGGAAAAAAAAAAAAACACTTTGGTAGCGCTGACAAAAACTTTGGTAGAAAAATGACCCAGCAGAAGACTTTAGTTGAGCCAACCAAAGGTTCTTTACGCCTAACTAAAGAGATTTTGCTGGGCGAATAAAACATTTGGTTGGCCCAACTAAAGTCTTTTGCTGGGTCATTTTTCTACCAAAGGTTTTGTCAGCGCTACCAAAGTGTTTTTTCCGTTTTTCTGTGCATGAGTGCGTTAACCCTATTTTTTCCCCTTTTCCCGATTGAGCTGTTTCTGATTTCCAGTAACAAGGATGTTGAGGTACACGTTTACATACACACAAAACTAGGAACTAGGAACATCAAAGCTTGAACCACCCCGCAAATGGAAATAGATTCGTGTTGGAAACATTCTTTATTTCTCGAGCGATAAATTTTGTCGGGCGGAATTTATACCCTCTTCACTTCACAACACGTAGATATCATTAAATTAGCGAACGACACTGCACCGGACCGGACCGGGCCAACATCGGCGGAACTGAACCGGGCGGGAGGGCTGGGCGGTGGGATCACGGTGCAAAGAGGTAGTTATGTGCATCGCCCCAAACTTGTCGTGTCCATTAATCGAACATAAAACGAGGCTCGGGCAGTTGCTTTTCCGGTGATTGGACTTACGCCAAAAACACATCGGTTACAACTCCGCGTTGCCGCTTTAGGAAACGTCGATTTCCCGCTTTTTCAAAACTTTTTGATGAAGTGTTTTTTTTTTCTCTCTCCGCGCGTTTCGGAGTGGGTGAACGTTTTAGTGTTACATCAATCCGAAGAAGATTCACCAAGTTTCATTTTTTTTTCCTTTTTATCAAGGACACTCAAGCTCCAATTCGCAGTGCGTTCCAATGGACGGTTTTAGTGCAAATAAGTCAACGGTTAGCCAACAACCACAACAATGCGCTCATCGGTTGCAATCGGTTGGGATGGAACCCGCGTAGCGTTTCAAACTATCTCACTCACTCTCCCGTGACCCCCATGTATATCCATCTCTTTCTAAAGTATCGAAATTCGTATGCAGGGCCTTGTTTTACGACATATTATCATCAAAATCGCATTAAAATGCCTCGAGAAATTCATTTCTGCCGTAAAATTTCACAAAATAAGTCTCTATGTACGATTTTTGAAATTAGAGTGAGATGGCAGTACATAAGGGTCACGTGAGAGCGAGAGAGACAAACTGGCTTTGTTTTGAACGCTCATCACCGGCAGTCGCCATTACTAAAACCCTCTATTATGAAAGATCCTGTTCTCTAATTCCCACGCAAAAATAAATATCCAGTCATCGAATATATTTAACTCCTAATTTACTTCCATAGTTAAAATTCAAATAATCCAACCTTAAAAAAATAGATTACCAGGAGCACAACGATATGTGGACGGAGGTAAGAAATACTACTGTTACGAGAACTTTAGTGTTGGCACCAGGGATGGGGGCAGAAATTTGTTTGAAATAAGGGTTAAAAGTATGGAATGTGCCTAAATAGATCCTACCGTAAAGTTAAAATCAAACCCCAGTTTGAGAACCGCAGGCATATAATACCCTGACCATAGGGTATCTTTATCCCTGGTAGTATATTTCCTCCTAGCTCCGACATTTCGACCGCGCTCTTAAGCAGACGTTGAAGATGGAATATTCGATGAACAACTTATGGTGAGTAAAAACGAATTAAATTATGATATTAAATAAAAGTATAGCCACCCTGCGTTAGATAATAATTTGCCTCGAACGTCCAAAGTAAAGATTCTCGAGGTATTCCTACTTTTTGTTTAACAGCTGGCAGCGAAGCGGTTCGTTTAACATAAGCTACAAACGCATGGGAGTGAACGGACGAAACGCGTCACACACGAGACTAAAATATGAAGTTTCCAGGATATAATTTTTCAAATATTAATCAAGATTTTGATCAATAAAAATAATAACTAAAAATTGTGCATGTGAAATCATTAATTTCGGAGCTTAAAATGAGTCAAGTAATATGGTTTTTGCTATGAAAAAATATAGATAAATATATAAACACTGAAATGTTCGTGAAGCAAAAATGCAAAAATTCAACAACTTTTCATGTTCGAAAAATTAACATTCCGAGCCACTGTAAGTAGTTCGTTCGTAGGAGGTGGTCGGGTTCGGGCGCGGAGTGCGTTCAATTTGTTTCAAGCGTCAAACAGACTCAAAACTCCGATCCGTGCCCATGCGGTGCGTTGCGGCGCAAATTCAAACACCGCGTCGCGTCGCACCTAAACGATGTAAGTAAACGTACACACTTGTTTATTTTTGAGCCCTTCATGCACAACCTAAAACTCTCCGACAATAATAACTATGAGATAACCGGAAGAATTTTGTTTGCGCGGTTAATTAGGCTAATGGGCTTCTCTCTACAGCAGCGGCCGGGCCGTGGTCGTCGTCCACGAATCCGGTGAGTCGCTGAGAGTCATCGGGGCGGGTCTAGACCAATTACCCGTAATTTAATTGCGAGAATTGTCGCTTTTGCCGAGTAGAGCTACAACCGTTGATTTTTCCACCCAACCCAACCCCCACCATCCCTCTTTTTCTCCGCGGCTTCTCCACTAAAAATGCATGGGCCTTGTTGCGAGATGCACTGAAAAAATTAGTATTGTTGCATGAACTTTTGTGGAGAGGAACGAGCTTCGGACGCGTTTGTTTGCAGTATGACGATGACCAGTATTTATTGAATCGTACTACTTATGACTTTCAAAAGAAAGTCCTCTTACTGAAATTGTTCTTGATGGATTTTTCTTTTATTTCCCATCGTTTTAAATTTGTTGAGGCATAATGTCACAAGTGGCAATAGTGAGAGACTCTGAAATATCCAAAAACCGTAAAAATTCGCAAATTGGTTGAGAAATGAAATAATGAAAAATTCTATCAGAATACTTTCTTTCACAGTAGTCACAGTAGTCACAGTACATATGAACGCTGAAAAAAGAAAAGTAAAGATAACCAAGAGCTCAACGGTCGAGGAAATTTCGGGTTCCTTATTGTTGCCAGAATTCTAATATTTGTGCCAGAGTCCTTTACAATGGGGCAGTTGCAAGGGTCTAAAATGTTGTGTTTTTTATAGAGAAAATAATAGTACTTCATGAGCTTAGAACAAACAATTGTGCCTTTGGTTTTTTTCCCCAAGTCTCCTGGTTTTGGAGATACACACGTGTAAAGTTGTAAAAAATCGTGTGCGTAGTGACGTCACTACACGAAATTCTCATTTAAAACAATGTATTTTGGGCAAAAATTTCATATTTGGAACGATTGTACTTAATTAGAAACCAAGGACATCTTTGTTGTCAGCTCATCAAGTACTTTCATTTTCGTTATCAAAAACACAACATTTCAGACCCTTGCAACTGCCCCATTCGCAGACATTTTGACGCTCTTTTACATTTTACAAAGAACTTGGTATACAAGGGGTCCAAGTGTTATTTTTGAGACATTTGAGATAGATACAGTATGGAACGTGCTTCTAAAATATTCCTAAAATTTCAGTAGCTATACCAGGCCATGGAATGGGGGCTTAAACTACTCCACTACTTTGTAAGTCATAAAAAATCTTTAACTTTTGGCTTTTATTTCCTCGAAATCAAGAAAAGTACACCTGAACCCTTTTTACGATAAGCCTTTTATAACATGGTTGGCTTACCTTTTTCTCAGAAAGCGATACTAAAGAAATCACTCCATCTCTCTTATGTCACCCGTTCAAATATACGCGTAGAATAATGATAGGAGGGTTGACCCTCCCTGTCGATCTTTGTCTAACACACACTTTTTAATGGATAAAAAGGGAGAAAAGTGAATTTCTAGCCATGCCACTGCTCTCTTTACCTAGGGAAAGAAATAACAATCGAGACGTATAATTAACTGTTTTTAAGACGAGCAAGAAATTCAAAATCTAGGAATCTGATTGGATTAGATGTTTTTGTTTCAAACGTGAAACCGATTTGTGATTGGTCAATTTCGAATTTCCCGCCTCTCACTGAAACAGTCAATTTTATCGGAGGCTTGAAAGCTGATCATTCGACACGACGGTCTTGTGAATCAAGGGAGTCGACCCTGGGGCGGATACAGGAGGGAATTGTCTTTCTCTCTCTCCTTCCATTTGAACGTATGTGTTAGAAAAGGACAGTAGAGGGGGCCATCGCTTGACTTTGGCCCCCTCTTCTGTCCTTTTCTAACGCACGTTTTCAAATGGGAGGAGAGAGAGAGAAAGACAATTCTCTGTATCCGCCCGTGAGTCGACCTGGCATCCATGACTGCATCATCATCATCATTTACTGCACTTTTGTTTTCACGTCCATGGCACATCCTAAACGGCGCGACGCGACGGTTACGCTCCGTAAATTTTTCGCATTTACGTTTTTATCGTGTGATACTTATTGCATAGTCTCCCCCCCCCCTTCCGCAACGAACATCGTATTCACTCCTCATTCCCCGCTCTTTGTCTTTTCATGTGATTTAATAAAAATAATCGAGCGTCTGATTCAAACAATCGATGATTTGTCAGCGTCCATCACGACTCGTTCGATGTTGTCGGTTTAATTTTATTCCTGAAACAAATTGTATTGTATGGATACCCCAGGAAAAGGGATGTATTTTATTGCTGTTCGATGTCGAGAAGTTACGTTTAACATAATGTTTATCAAGATGTTGCCCTTTAATTTTAACTACCAGATTACTTACAATTAGACAATTAAACGCTCGTTCGCTTCAATTGATTGGGTAGTTAAATATTCCTACTCGGAGGTGTTAAATTTGCCTACCCAACTAATTGAAGGCGCGCATTTATTTTACAAAACCAGCCGATCTGGAGTAGCTTTCTTTGTCAATAGTGCATTAAATCATAGTAATCATGACTCAGCAATGACATAAAGAATAAACTCGGAGATAGTCGTATCCAGGAGTTATAGTTCGTTTTTCTTTCCCTTCGCCCATTGTAATACATGGTGTTAAAAACGGATGAATCTGTTCTTTTCCAACACATTTTGATCAAGTGGACAAAGAGAGAGAAAGAAGAATTTCCTTCTCCGGCTATGTACTATCGACGAATTAAAGATTGTCGCGATATTTTCACGAGCTAAGCTTTGCCTTCAAGGTTCCGGTTTGACCACTCTTCACACTCCTTACACCTTGCAGGCGAGAGGCCAGTGCGGGCGAGGCGGGAAAGCTTTAGCAGCAGTGGCGTCGCGTGCAATTAGGCAACAATGTAGTATATCCATTTAAACTCATGTAAAATATCGAATTCAGGGGGTGCACAGTGCACAAGGAAAATTCGATATATTTAATGAGTTTAAATGGAGCAGTTGCATTGTTGCCAGATGGCACGCGACGCCACTGTTTAGCAGATCAGTCCCCCACACTCACACCCATAACTGAAAATGAGTGAAAATTTCGCAACAGTTTTTAATTCGTCGATATTACTCGGGTATTGTATTGAAAGGGTTTTAGAGATTTTGTAACTATTAAACCAAAATATCAATGCAACATATTACTTCAAAAGTAGAACCCTAGCCCTCCTCCTGAGGTTGAAAATATTCTACTACACGTTCAATTGTGCTGTGTCAGTCCAATATTTTGGACGGTGGCAATCACGTACAGTGTACTAGCACAGAATACTCTAATCAAAACGGAAACTCTAATTCATTTTGAAACATTCTTTACTTCGGGCCGCCATGTTCGAAAGTGAGCATCTTCGGCAATCTTCGGCAATCTTCGGCAGATCTCCGGCAACTGGCCGAGTTGTGATTGGTTGTATAGCCTGAAAAAGCATGTCCGCCATCTTGAGAAGTGAGTAGGCGCAGTTGCCAGTTTGTGCCAGTAAATTCCAAATCTTGTTTCCATTGGCTCTTATGGGAGTTTCCCTTCTGATTGTATTATTCTGTGGTACTAGTTTACATACAGTGAAGTGATTCTACTTACAATTAATTTTGGTTTTTTTTTGTGCATTAGTAATGTATATTATAAAGAGGATGTATTTACCACAACTTTGTCGGTAATTGCGCGGTAATGTATGCTGTACACAACTGTACGTTCCAGGCGGCGCGAAAACGTACAGCTTGTTTCCCTGATTTTACTCATATATAGCTATAATTTACAAGCGACTTAAATCCCTCTTCTTGGAATAATGAAAGTTTTCGTCGTAAGTTTAGAAATTCAGCGATCTCACGATGGTTCCTGAAACAACAATATCTAACTTTATTTATCGATTCCCTAAGTGCAAAATCTTGTGTCTGCCAAGTACCAATTTATCAGAAGAGCGAAAACGTTAAATAGAATGAATGTGGGTTCACAAATTGTGAAGTAAGAGCGAAGTCGTTCGTTTATTATTTTTAAACTTGTTCCTTGTCGATGGCCTTAGTATCATTTGTAGACGTGCAACAAATACGAGCCCATCAGATAAACTTTAAACGTATGTAAGTACATAAACAGTCGCACATGCACAATTTCATTTCTACCCCCCTCTTTCCCCTTTTGAATGTGTTTGAGTTGAACAAAGACACAAGGAGGAGGTTATATCCCCTTCAGTGGCGTAGCGTGAAATTTGGCATCAATGTATCGTCCGTATTTAAAGCCTTGTTAAAGGTCGAATGCAAAGGGGTTCACCGAACACCCACTAGTTCGATCTTTTTCATGGGTTCAAATGGACGAACTGCAACGTTGCCAAATTGCACGCTACGCCACTGATCCCCTTGTCTATCCTCGTTTAACATACATGTGTTGCAGTGGCGCATGGCGTAGCGTGCACTTAAGCCCCTTGCGAATGTATAAAGCGCGTGTCGGTTAGGACGGTCTATCCCTGTACAATATTTCCATCAAGGGACTCAATCATAAGTCATAGAGAAAGCTGCGATTGGATGAGACTGATCCATTGTGACCTGGGACCAATAAATGTTCGGTACAGACGGTCCCCGAAAGACGTTGGATGGTGAGCGTTTACGTGTGCTTTTAAATGGCCTTGGGTGCATACCAATCATCTATGAACGCAGGACCGTCTGTACCGTACATTTATTATGGTCCCTGCTCATTTGATCGCCATCTTTGAATTTTGTTTGTTAATGTATTTTGTGAGATTTTGAGTGGACTATTAGTACTATTTAATGCTTTCGATGTGATTTTCATGCGATATTTTACAGGGATCGAACTTCTACGACGCTGTAGCAAAATTTTGCAACAGACCCGTTCAATATACTTACATTGTAACATGTAATAACTAGCCTCTGATTGGTCAGTTTGAAATCGCGTGCTCTTTACTAAATCAGTCTCGTGGTTTTACAATCGTTTGTCATCGATAAACTTTTATTACTGTGAGGTGAGGATAGTCTCCCCCCTCCACCCTCCTCTTGCAGAGACTGGACTCACTGGTCACAGTTGAATAACCAGCGGATATCGGACCATCCTCACTCTTTTATAATTAGTCGTAAGATTTTATGCAGTTGAGTGTGCGGAATTGGCACAAGTGAGGCAAGTGGTTGATAGCATTGCTGTGTTTATGAGTTTTTAAATTCCTCTGGGAATCCGCCAAAAGATCGCGCACGGCTCTCGGAAGCAACCGTCGACGTAATTTGGAAACTCCTCTTGACTTTTTTTTTTTTTTTTTTTTTTTTTTAAAATTTATTTCTTTGTTTTTAACACTCCCTTTTCTCCCACTTTCTTTTCGAATTCATTATACAGGGTGTGAATAAGCTGTTTGTATAAACCTGAGACAATGAAGAATGAATGAATCATGCATTCTTTTTGGGTCCAATGAAATGGATTAACTAATATACTTATACTATATTCCAGTAGCGCAACCAGATTTCTTGCATCTCTCTCGTTTATCTACCTTTTGAATACGTACGTAGAAAAAGGATAGAAATGTGGGGTTTTATCCTCTTGTATTCACCCTTGTCTAAAATTCGCGTTTCAATGTGGAGACCACCAGAGAGAGATGGAGAATTTCTCGTTGCGCCACTTGTGTGTTTTATCGAGTTATAGAGCTGTCTAAATTTTTGAAAACGTTGTGGGTATTTTAAAGCTTATTAATGCTTTTAGAAGAAAACTGGGGGGGGGGGGCTCTAGCATAGAAGGAATCAGTTCCAGACACATATTCATCAGAGAAACAACCTCGTTGTGACCGAAAGAATGTGGGATTACATATTGTGCGTGAAATCCAGAACACCCCGTATATTTGTATCGTAAAAATATGGTATGGAAAAAAGTGGACCTTGACCAAGGCCTAATCTGAGCTTTTGCGTATTTGTGGTTTAAATGTTTTTTCTACCTTGAAACTTAAATCATATCGTTGTTGGACCATAAATCCTCTTGTAGCTTTTAAGAATTTGCCTTAAACACTTGATCGACTCTGTTTGTATTATAAATATGGAAACACTATAATATAGGATGATTTGATCCAACACCTACGCAGACTACTGGCTGGGGTGATTAAAAATAAGCAAAGAAATTAAACTAAAATCTATAACATCTCGACTTGGCGCTCTCAATTCTTACAAAATGTTTAATTTGCCCAACAGTTTCCACAAAGAAAACAAGCTGTTAATTTACAACGAAAAGCTTTTGAATGTTTCACAATCTGTCACAACTTTTCTCCTTGGCGTTCGTGGTATTATCATTTAAGAGGCTCTAAATACCTATGATCTGCATTTTGCGGTGTCTCCAAATTTCCCCGTCTCTATTTTTTTCATTTTAAATTTGTGAATACGTTTGATACACTTTCCAATAAATTTTTTTCTACAGTTCTAAAATAAAGGGAGCTAAAATTGCTAATTTCGAAAGATCGTGTCTTTTCATCTACCCGAAGAAAAGACGAAACAGCATAGAAGACGTTAAACTTTTAAATGACAGATGTGTTCTTTGTCCTCTCCGAAATGACTGACTCTAATTATATTCAGAGCCTCGTAGATACGTAAACTTCATCAAACGTCATTGATCATTATTAAAGTCGAAATAGTGAGCTTTCAATCAATGGACTATTGGTCCGAATGCAGGATCAACGGTATTCCTTAAGCATTTCATGGTCAGTGTTGTTTTTGTTTGGTCTGGAGAAAGCCCGGTTGCTGCAGTTGGAGCCTCGTTGGTCGAGTTCTTTTCTTCCTCGATGCGGACGGCATGGATCCTCTTACTCTCGAACTTTGTCCGACTATTTTAATAAAATCAAACCAAATAAATATTCTATAAAGAAAAATTAGAAGACAGTTTCCAAAGGCTGGCTGATTTTATCTTTTTTTAAAAAAAATTCCTAAATTCTAATAATATATCACCAGAAACACAAAGACTTGTCAACTTAGGAATTTCTAGTATTTCACCAGAAAATGTTAGTTTTTATATCGAAATCTGGTCACTTGGGCAATGTACCTAAATTCCCTCCAATTTTCAAGAACCACGACTCAAATATCAGAAAATAATGGTAGCAGAACCAAAATTTTCCCCCCGTTGACATAATCACTGTTGTTCTGGCAATCTTGTTTTTTTCAGATGCTGCACATTTTGGAGAAAGCTTCAGAAAGACAGCGTTTGACATATCGATGCTTTTATTGTGGACTGTAAAAAAACAGAAATAAAGAAAAACACAAAAAAACCGGTCGTGTACTCACTGACCACAAAATCTAATACTTTCGGTTTTACCACTGGATATATGCTTTTGGTTGTTTTTGTCTATACTGTCTGTCTCGGAGAAGGTTTCAAGACGGATAGGAAAGAAGGGGTGAACGGATAGGGGGGCTCATTTGAGAAATACGTGCAGGTATTCATTCACTTGAACCGCCTCAACAATGGATTAGTGACGTTGTGTGAGTTCTGTGCGTTGCCAAATGTATGTAGAAACTTAATAATTTTTAATCGGTACAAATGGATATTTTCGAAATTTGGCACCGCTGCGCTGTTCCATGACGCGCGATGAGACGTGTTTATGGCTCAGGCGGAGACTTGAAACAGCGTTGTCAGATTGAAGGAAAATAGCCTTTGTTTTTAATGTAAACCTATACCTAAATTACAATCTAATGTGGCAACGCTGCTTAGAAATAATGAATCGAGAGGACTTACAGATTAGCGATGACATGACCGCATGCCTTGAAATTTAATGAGGATACTAAATTTCACTATAGCTCTTACTTTTTCAGCAACCACGATTCAACAATCAAATAATGTCGGCGAAGCCGTTTTTCGAATCATCTAAATTGTACCTACTTGGGGACAAACATACAAGAGCTGGGTATGCAATATGCAGAGCAGAAGTATTGGTGCGTCGCGTATTGCGTATCTTGTCCCAGTGTCTCTCCTCTGTTCAAACCTAGAGTCTCTCCACAGAGAGGTTTATGAACCTTGGCCGAACCGGATGATTTTTTATCTGTCGCTCCGTGTATTCTGTACAAAGTCCGGTTATTATTCTCATCTCTTCTTGGTTGAATTTGTAAAGTCCAAAAGGAGTAAAAATGACTTTTGAGGACAAGAGAGAAACAGGAGACTGTCGAGTGATGCAGAACAAAAATTGATGGACTCACACACACATGCACAGACACACCCTTAGTCACCTTTCTTCTCGTTAGTCATACTCCAAAAACCCGGCTCTCATCTTTGTTGAACACCGTCGCCGAAACCAGATGAGTGGTGGAAAGAGTGTTGACAAGAGTTTGATACGAAGACGCGAAGTGTTCTGTGCACGTCCCGTTGCCTCCCTGGCACCGGCCGGTGTGTGTGTTGAGAGAAAAGTAAAATCAGTATGGTCGTCTACGTTACACCTCCTCGTCATTTTCTGGATGCATCTGCAGTTCTGTTTGCTTTGTAGTGTATTCCGTCTAGCGAACGTTGTCAAATTGAGGACCTCGTTTTTATAGACACTTTCCCAAAATAAATCGTCTTCTAAGCGCTTCGTACACGCTCAAATGGATTTGATCAAACCTTAGGATTGCCAACCTGACGCACTTCTAAAACCCAAACATATACTTAACCAAAACATTTAAAACACGGGTTTAATTGGTTTCGTTGATTGAAATTGGTGAACAGATGACACACCATCCATCATCAAATAACTCTACAGTTTGACGGGACATAGTCGTTTGACGAACGGAACATCAACCAAACATGCAACGGTTGGCTCACCTGCACTGGCGCAACCAGGATCTCTTCCATCTCTCTCATTTCCCATTTGAATGTATAAGTAGGAAAAGGACAGAAGGAGGGGGTTTTATCCCCTTGTCCATCCTTGTCTAACATACGTTTTTAATGGAGAAAAGAGAGAGATGAAGAAACTCTCGGTGCGCTACTGCTCACCTGCCGTTTGTGGTGGATTTCGGCTCATCCTAATTTGATCGTGGAAGGAACATCCGCTGATTTATGTGCACCTTCCACCATCATATTTTGCCAGACCGCAAACTTTTGACGATCATCGTCCATCGGAGTTGTCGGGGATCATCATCAACCATAGCGCAGACACTATTTTATTTCCCGTTAAGTTTCCCAACCTTTTGAAGGGTTAAACGTCGAAATTGTCCATTAATTTGCAATTATTTGAAAATGATTGTATGTAGCGCACTGACCATGTCCTGAAATGGCCATTTGGAACAGAGCTGCCGTTTTGCGTAGATATAATTAATTTCATTTTTCAATCCACCGATGATTCCACCGGTTGAGGAAAGAATACACTGTTCAGTTCAGTGTATGATTGTATAATGCACGGTACTCGCATATTTGTATTTTTTTTTCAACCGGTGGAGTCGTCGAAGACATTAAAAAACTTGCGGGTATTTTAAAAATTTAACGAAGATTGCGCACCGATTGAGAAAAGATTACAGATCAGAGTATTTTCGTGCAGTGCAGTTATACACTGAAATGAATTTTGTAATCTTTTCCCAACCGGTGGAATCATCGGTGAATTGAAAAACGTCATTAATTATAAGCAAAACGGCAGCTCGACTGGTTTGGAAACTACTTTGAGCATCCAATTTGATCGTCTGAAGACGCCGTATGAGCATAGTTACGCCAAGAGGATTGCAAGCTGCCTTAAACTGGAAAAAAGGGGGGGGGGATCCTTAAATCAAATTCTTAAATCTGTAATTTGGCTTTAAAAAAAATAAAAGAAAAAAAAAATCCAAACGGAATTTTTCAAAATCCTCCCTAACTTTTTTGGTTTTAACCTGGCGACCCTTTCCCATAAACATAAAATTTTGCCCTCCCCCCCCCCCCCAATCTTTAATTATTGCGTAATAAACAACTTCACGTTCAAGCTTCTGCAGTTAGCTTCTGAAGAGTGCGCCGAAATTGCATGCTTCACAAAATGAAGGTATCATCAAGCCGTTGCTGGGAAATACATTGAAATTGTAAAACTGTTAGTTAGCTATAAAATAAAATTATTATATCGTACCGTTGTCTATCGTCTATCATTCGGGGGTTTCTTTTGTGGGTTTGGCATCGCCGCATCAGAACAGCCGGATTCGGTTCCCATGTGAGACATCACATCGGGATGATTGCTGGGCGGTAGGGTAGGGGGGTAGGGGGGAGGGGAAGCCAAGAGCCAGCTCGAAGGTAACTATCTATTTATGAATGAGCGGCAATTATGACGAGACCTCGCGAGTTTCTGCAAGTGTGAGTCAGCCCCTAAGCGGCCGAATACGGCAGCCGTGTTTGTTTTGACGGGTGGGAGGGGGAGGGGCTGTGTTCCTGTTGCAACGGAGTGTTTTCGAGCTCTTGTCCCATTGATAGTCTGGCAATAGTTTCGTCTCCCAGCAGGGAGATCCCTTCATTCTTATACCATCCTCCTTCTCTGCAAGGAATATGTCATCAGGTGACCTGATCTGCTCCGTCTCTGCTCTGGATGTGTCGAGCTGGCTCCCCTGTAGCGCAGTAAAAATTGAACCAAACAGATGCACAGTTGCATACGCGAATATGACACTTATTTGACATATTCCAAGTGTGATTTGATAAAAAGCACTGCGTAGTGCGCATACATTGCACAACGCACTACCCAATTCCCACCCAATGCTACGGTCAACAGCTTGACCTATAACTGTACAGTGTACAGGTCAAATACTGGGCTATTCTTTTTTAGGTATCCTTCGGAGTATGATTGAAGCCATTTGTGGAAAATGACCCATAAAACCGAAAGTGCGCTCGCCTGACAGAAGTTTCTCTTCAATCTCAATGTTCAATTGTAAGAGAGAGCACAATCGTTGTAGCGTGGGCCTATTTCTCCCGCCCCTTACCCCAGAAACGGCTTTTATTGAGAAAAGCACCCGCGCAATCGCCAAAAGCAGCGAGAAATGCGTCCTTCGCGTCTTTTATACTGGTAATGTTTATAAGTGGTAGATGATCTTGTCTGTACTATCAACTTATTATGTTTATATTTTCTTTGAAATGATCAGATTTATTTCAATTTTAGTATACCTAACTCATTTATCACACATTTCCAAACTCAAACAAAAACAAATCAGGCAGGTTTTTTGCTTCTCCACCTCTCCCTTTTTTAAACTTCATAGTGTAAGTATCTGAAGCAAACTGTCTCAAAAGGAAAAATTCCCGCGCGATTAGAACATTGAAAGTTTCACAGCGATCAACATGAATTTTATTATGCCTGTTCCTGATGTAAAAGAATAAAATAGAGAAGTTTTCCTTGTCTAAAGGTACTAATATTGTGTAACTGCTTCACAGTTTCCCTCATGATGCGTGAACGTAAAGTTAATTTCAAGCACAAGTATTCTGTGATTTCACGGACCTGTGTCCAAACAAACACCAGATTTCCTGAAATATTCCTCAAAAAGTGGAGGAGAAAACGCCGATAAGACAAGCGTTCTTAAACCGTTGCCTGCGTAAGCGAAGAAAAAGAGATGACACTCACAGGCAAAATAATATTGGGGGAAAAAAGATAAATGGTAAAGTGTACTTGAACCAGAAACTTGTTTAATTAATTTTAATACGCTAGATGAAAAAAGGGGAGCGACAAGAAGCCAAAAATAAAAAAATAAAAAATTAAGAAGATATAATAAACACTGCCAAAGTCTGAGCGTACATAATTTTAACTTCAGTTATTATGAAATAAAAAGAGCCTCGAAGCTTCTCCACAAGAAAAACGACACGATTCAGCAGGAGCGTAGCGTTGGTGACTGGGAAAGTGCGAAAGGGAGGGGTCCAATGATTGCGATGCCCTAATAAACGATCATGCGAAAGCAGTGTTGCCGGATGGAGAATTATTGGACGAGTTGAGGCCATTTCCAGAAAACGGGTCCTTAAAACAACGAGTGTGCTCTTTCTAAGATTTCAGCATTGTGATTGGATGGACACTTTTGTGTGACGAGCGCGTATTTAGTTTTTGGACCCTATTTCCAGAAATGGCAGCATTAATGTTTCATTGTTGTGTTTTTTGTTTCGTTTTTTTTGTTTGTTTTTGTTTGTTTGTTTTTGACTTTTAACTGCGCCGTGGCACCCCCAAGGCACATAATATATTTCCTCCATTTTGAACTCTTAAAGTTAAAATATCATTTGTTTCCATGTCGACATCCATCCGGCACATACCGAGGAAAATTTTCGATTTTTCACCGAAGTCTGAAAAAGCAAGGCCCCACGTTGGGCGCCATCTGAGCATTAGATAACATATTTAACCGTTTGACATTGATTTCCTCCCTATACTGGCCCATGTTAAATTTAGTACTTTGCAGATCTCTTGGGCGCAACAATTAATGCTTGGAATTTGTTCACTGTTTCTCCCTTTCATTTTGAGTCAAAATCAATTGAAAAAATCTTGTTTTCCAACGGGGAAAAAATCGCGTAGTAAAGGGTTAATCGAAACGGAAGTCGGCAACTGTTCGGGAAATCCTTGCTCAATTTTTGCGAATTCGCAGGGACGCGAAAGCTTTATTGTTGGTATTAAAAAAAGGAGATGGGATCTACTTCAAATGGGTGAGCAAAATTTCTCTCAATTCCCTCTGTCTCCCCATCCTCTTCCTACGCGAAGCAAGTTGCCAATTAAACGACAGGAGGCCTGACTTCAGAGTTCGGAGACATTTCAAAACACTCACACCACAAAGACCATCTTCAATTACTGAAAGAGCGAGGGGGTGGGCAAGGACAGAGGCGTGGAGGGGGGACGGAAGGCGTTAACTAGTTATCGCTCCCAAAAAA
Source organism: Trialeurodes vaporariorum (assembly GCA_011764245.1). Lineage (NCBI taxonomy): Eukaryota > Metazoa > Arthropoda > Insecta > Hemiptera > Aleyrodidae > Trialeurodes > Trialeurodes vaporariorum. The sequence goes on from VMOF01000320.1 coordinate 46,029,127, forward strand.
AGACGATCAAAACGGGAGAGGCAGGGCTGGCAGGGGCTGCAGGGCTTGATGGGAGCTGGGAGCACTTGCCGTATACATAGAAATGAAGGTCGTGCTCGAGATGTCCCTGGTCGCTAAGGAAATGAAGTCGACAATTTTTGAGGCAACGTTGTCGGTCTGAGCGATCGAAAGTTCGGGAAAAGCAAGTCGTGATGTTTGGCTAAAGAGCATGACAAGCAAAAGCTAACGAAATGAAAAAAATTATTACGAAACAAAAACAAAATGTCGACAAGCGTTGATTTTTGTGAGGCAATCACTCATCAAATCAACTCGAGCCTTTAAGTATACTGAATTTCTCCTCTCCCAAAAAAGGATTGCCAGATTCTCAAGATTCAAGTGCCCACAACGTCTAACCAACATTATAAACTTCGTCGGGCATCTTTTGGTGCTCGTGCATGCACGGAGAAAAAAATTTATATTTGGGGCTACCAGAATTACTTCTACGGAATAGTTAAATGTAAATTCTGGTATCTGTGAAAATATTGCTGGTTTCAACGAAAAATGTATTTTGAATATTACCAGAAGTCTAGTTAAGGGTACGCGAATGAACATTTAACCATTACGTAAAAGTAATTCTGGTAGCCCCAAACATAAATTTTTCTCCGTGTGGAGGGTTGATTCGCCCTTTCAACCGTCATCTTAAGCTTTCCTTAAACTGAATTTTTTGGGTTTATGAGTGAATTTTGAAACTATTTGATGCCCGCAATAAGATTTTCACGCACTTTTACATCGGAATCAACTTCTCATTTTGCTGTAAGAAAAGTATGCAACAGACCCATTGATCAGCCCGAACTGAACTTGCGGATTGTAGAGTTCAAGAAAAGTTTCTACATCCCCTTTCAGTCAAAGAAGTGCGGGAAAACTTTCAAATGAAAATGAAGTAATGATGATTAAATTTAATTTTTTTATCCTTCTGGCAACATTGTAGAACAATGATAATAACTGAAAGAAACGACTACAGTAAGTACGCAACTTTACTCCCCTCTTTGGACGAAACAGCCAGGGCTGCGCTTACCTTACGCACTTTCGTTCCCACTTCGTTTCCACTTCTTGATAGTCTTCAAGATCTCCTTACAAGATGAGGTGCGTGAAACGATTCTATCTGTGGTGTTGCCATTTTTCGGTTATTTATCCGATTTTTCCTATAAGCTTGTCCCAGAAAAGATTGAATTTAACAATTCTATCTGTGATGTTGCCATTTTTCGGATATTTATCCGATATTTTTCCTTTAAGCTTGTCCCAGAAAAGATTGGATTTAACAATTCTACGGCCTTCATGAAAACCTCAGCTTCAAACCTCTGATAGGTCAACCTGATTGGTTAGAAGCAGTAAGAAGCTGATGTTTTTATTCAAACGTATATTTGTCGAGTCAAATCATTCTTATGGCAGTGGACTATAAATGTAACATTTGGTAATCCATAGGAAGATCTAAAGAGGTGAGTTCAACCTTCAACGGTGCTGCGAAATGTGAAAATTTCAACCTGTCGAGCAGGGGCGTCATTTCGAGTTCGGCTTGGCGGGGCAAAATTCTGATGACACCTTTTTTTCTCTTTTTTTTTTGGCTCATCGGTATAATTTTGGAGCCATAAAGCAGGCTTTGGGGGGAGGGGGGAAAAATCTGATGATCCACCCTCCTCCCGCTCATCAATATAAATCGTTCCCGCTTTTGAGCCTGGCTTCAAATCATTTGGGGGGGGGGGATTGCCCACCCTGCCCCCCGCAAATGACGCCCCTGAATCTCGAAAGATTCTCGTATTTTAAAATCATCCACAATTCACTATCAGATCCAGCAGTACTGGCCTTAGTTTGAAGCTTTTTGGCGCCCAAAACCTTCATTAGAGGCCCAAACAAAGATATTGTACCTGATGCGTTTGATGCGGTGTCGTAATTTCGCACGAGAGCACTTACAAGGTGATCAAATACTTCACAAGCCTGATATCAGTATAAGGTTTTACCTCGGATTTAAGTCGAAGTTCTCCATAAGATAATTTTTGAATTTCAGTTGAGTAGAAAACACTCGTTGAAAGAAGGATATATGGTGGATTGACCTAATTTTCAGGAAACCTTCCTTTTTCTCTTTCCTTCCATTTTGACATCCTGCGTTAGAAAAGGCTGGAGACACGTTAAAGTCATGTGATGGTCCCTTCTTCTATCCATTTCCCACGCATTCATTCTTATGGGCAAATAGAGAGGGAAAGAATATTGTTGGGATCCGCCAATTGACGGCGGAACTTTTTTTTTAACGAGTAAAAAAAAGCTATAGTTCAATTCTGCTTCCTTGATCCACGATTGCAATAATTTCTCTATCCCAGAAGGTTATGTCCCCTCCCCTCTCCAATTGGCAATGCTTTTGCGATAATATTTTTCAATTTACTACATTGCATTACGCCGTATCAGACAACCCTGCTTTTATACGTTGCATCATTTTTTTTCCCCACTCCGAAATCCACTCCTGCGAAGTTTATTTCACGGAATTATGAAATAAAGTTCCGGTGCTTCGGCGTGCTTCATAAATAATCGCGATTCAAGGAGTTTATGGATACTTATAACACACCTGGTGCTTCTCTGCTTCGTGTATAGTTTTATGAGGTCACGCTGGAACCGATAGCTATCGGGACTTACTGCAGTCGCCAGGGGAAATGTCCCGATAAATATAGATTTGTATCGTGCATTTTAGTTTTGAACTTGTAGATGCACTGGAGCTCATTTATGGATACTGTTTCAACCCGCTGAGCTGAGTGCATACTGCACATGCTGTTTTAGTGTCCGAAGATACAGGAATCAAAAAGTGATGTAAAAAACATCTGTTATTTTCCTCATGCGTGTATAAAGCTGTAAGTTTTTTAGGAGTAGCGAAAAAATCTTCCGTAACTAGAGTGAAAGCTCTTCTTGCTTTTTCATGAAACTTGTTTCCTCTCGTGAATAAAAATTCTTATCGTATGTGTTATGTATTTAAAAAAAAAAAATAAAAAAAAAAATACTAGAGTTGCACCTCAACATCCATCTTATGACTTCAGAAAAAAACAAAACAAAATTGAAACCCATTAGGATTTTTTACCTGTACTACAAACTGATTATGAAGGATCATATCGTAATTGTTTCGAGTCGCTATCAAGTGCGTGTTATTCTCATGTGTGGACGGGTGGTGTCATTGCGGCAGGTTTCACTCCTGTGGAAACCCTTCATTCTCTATACATATAATGTGCGAACGATAGCTCAGAAGTCATCGGCGAATTTACGCGGAGGTGGAAGATGGTTTCTTTCGGAATTCAGAATGACACCACTCACTAGAATAACACGTATCGACTCAATACGATCATGACGCGATCGTTTATAGTCAACTAGCTAAGCTATACCTCAACGAATCGCAACAATATTGCAATGTTTTATCAAAATACCACTTGAAATACTCCGAGAACAATATTTTCGAGTCTTGATGTTGTACTTTTTATTAGACTCTTGTCGGCAATCTAGAATTCGCAGCTTAAAGTGTAGAATAATTTCGTCATAATACGTCGGTGGGCATGGGTAGGAGGGTAGGTTAAATGACCGACCTTATTCACTGGCCCATTAATATTTATATTCCAAGGGATGCTGTTATCGTTTTGAGCCCAATTAAATGCATCGGTATTGCGAAAATCATTGCTCCGGTAAATGCAAAACTAGAACTGCTATTTGTCTCTGCGATTGCTTTATTTCTTCTTCGTAAGAGATGTCACGTCGCCCCCGCTAGAACCCTTCCCCCTCCCCCCAGGCCCCCCAGCCCCCCTTCACCACCCCTCAGTGCTCATTCGCGCCGCGGACCACCTTTGACAGTTCGTCCCGTCTAAGAAAAACAATTAATCAAAAAAAAACTGAAAGGGCGGGCGGTAGATTTGTTATCTGTGCTCCTTCAGCTGATGTACCCACTACTCGCGCTCCGATTGGCGACTCACGGCTCCCGCCCGAGCGTGAATGAATTACTTAAAACCGAGTTGGCTTTCAATCTGATGAACCTTTCTGCTGCACTGCGGGTTGCAGCATTCTTCGTGACGGCGCTACATGGCGTTGCCAGGTTTTCCCTGCCGAAACTTTGGTCACCAAGGATCCTCAAAATTGTTCCGAAAGTCACTTAAATTAGGTAATATCGCCTGATGTAGGCGACTTTTGATGGATATAAAATTGTGTGACCAGGGTTTGGTGAAGGGAAGCGAGGCAGGGGGAAGTCTAGAGTCCAGGGACGAATAGAGACTTAGCGCAAAGCTTACGATGCAGGTGTCCCTTTTTCAAGCTGAATTTTGGTTGGGACTCATCGAAACAACAGCAACAGCCAACAGTCACCTACGGTTTGAATGATGGACGTAGGTCACGTAGGTTAGGTTTTCTTTATCAGGGAAAAATCGGGCGATGTGCACCTTGAGAATTGCTACAGTCATTGCGTCTAACTTTGGCCCAGAGGGGGTAACATTGGCCCAGGAGGAAAAATCATTTGTAAATTATTTCAGCATGTTTGGATTGTGTTTTCTGGTCAGTTGGTAAGTGATAACCTCTATATCCAAACATGCTAAAATAATACAACTGTTCAGCTTCACAAATGATTTTTCCTCCTGGGCCAATGTTACCACCACCACCCCCCCCCCCCGGGCCAAAGTTAGACGCAATGACAGTAACCACTCTATAGGGAGCCTGAAAAGCTGTGTTACCTCAGCCAGAATAAGTCCAGCTTCAGAAGAAACCAAAAGTATCAAGGTATGAAGTTTAAATAAAAAAAAAATATTATTTTCAGTGGAGGAGATGATTTTTGGTTGTGATCCGATTTTGGTCGAGGATTTTTGCTGTCAAACGATGCATGCGGATTTGAGCTGCTCATTGGTAATCTCCCCGGTATTTCTCATAGTGACTTGCTAAGATATTTTTTTTTTTCATTATTATTATTTTTTTTAAGATTTTTGTCAGGATTTCCTGTAAGAAAAACAATGAATGATTTGGCACCACTGCTTTGCTATCTTATAAATGATTTGCGCACGCCATCTCCTTTTGAACTTAGATATTCTTAGTGAAAATACTGACACCCGACCCGCCGAGACTGATGCAATCTCGTCGGCGCGAATTGCCATCGTCTAATGGAATCAAAGCTTTTGCCGCCCCGAAGTTGCCAGATCGAGGATGAAACTCTGTCGATTTCACATTTTTATATCCAACAAAAAAATCCAAGATTCTTTTAAGTCATTGGAGAAACGAGAAGCGTTACCGCAAATTGCCAATGGTGAATTGCAGCGGCACACACTGCATCAAAATGTGGATTTTACCCAACATGAAAATTTTATGTTTCTTTTTTTTGCTTTAAACGTTGTTTTAGTATTGATATTTCCGTGCAAAATCTATGTTATTTTGAATTGTTTTAAGTTCTAACGTGAATGATTTCTTTTGCTGTTTATTGTTCACCATTTTTACTTTCTCACTCTAATGAAATTAGAAAAATTGAGAAAGTATTGCAATGGCGCAGAGATTTTCGATGCATTTTGTTTCGATACTTGGCCCGCTGCGGCTAAGTCAATCATGATAATTATCAAGTAATTGGCTCTTATCATGTCTAATACTATCCTAACGAACATCCATCCATGATATTTCAGTATTTCTTAACCATATGTGGTACGGAGGAGTAAATGCACAAAATGTCTGTGGCGGCTGTCTGTCTGTAGTCATGAACGTGAAACCCAGCATAACTTTTGAACTACTGATTCATATGCTTCCAAATTTTGCAGAGATGTTGCTTTTAACATTCCCCAGAGGAGCTTTTTTTGTTTTTTTAAAATTTTAATTTTTAGGTTTGTTATGGATGAAAAATGGTTTCCATTAAAATCAATGGGAAAATGGGTCAAAAAAGAGACAAATTTAAATAATCTCAAGGGGCGTCTGGGGGTCTCCCCCAGAATACTAAAGGGGGGTCTGGGGGTCTCCCCCAGAATACTAAAGGGGGGTCTGGGGGTCTCCCCCAGAATACGTAAGGGGGGTCTGGGTGTCTCCCCCAGAATACTTAAGGGGGGTATTGGGGTCTCCCCCAGAATTCTTAAGGGGGGTATGGGGGTCTCCCCCAGAATACTTAAGGGGGGTCTGGGGGCCCCCAGATAAAAATGGAGGGAGAAAGTGTTCGTAGGGTGTTCCCTACAGTTTATTATTTTTACTCTTAAAATTTTGTCCGAGAAATTCTATGGTTCGGTTCACTGTGTGGCGTAGCCATAGACATATATGTTTTTGATGAGGGGGAGGGAGGCTCTTTCGTGTAAAATTAGTTGAAATTCCCCATGAAACGCTGAGAAGCACCTTTATATGGGGAGAGAAGGGACACGACGTCATCCGAACCTTAAATTCAGTGCAGTCTTCCTCGCGCATTACGCAAACCAAAATTTGTTTCTTCATATCACTGTGTTCTTCGCGACTGTAGTTGTCTGAATCAACCTTTAAATTCACTGTATGAAAACAAAATTCAGCAATCTCTCTGTTCCAATTTCTTAGGTTATATGTTCTTTTGTTTGGTGGTTTGAAATGTACGTGGTGCATGCAGATTGCAGAGTACAGGCATCGCGAGTGGTCCATCTAAATTTTAAGCTAATTTTCCTCTGCGAGGGGTGAATTTTAGACTTTTTTAATGGACTCGTCGTTATTTTCGCGGAGCATATTTTACATCAGAATTGATAATCTATTTGCTTACTGCAAAACCTCGCAAGAGCTCCATGCTCGCAAAATATTATCTTGCTGTTAATGTTTTGGTTAGAGGCGTAAGGGCAGTTGACATTTTTGCATCCGATAGCGATAATTTAGTGAGATCGTGGGGGTGGAAGACCATTAAAAATAATTTAAATATAATAGTGCAATTAAGAAGAATTATCACAATGCGTGACACCCCCTAAAAATAAGGATATTTATAGCGAACTGCGAAGGGCCGGAGTCCTCTCTGCGTGTACAAGCTTCAAGCGTACTTAGTATCTCGCCGCATTTCCGCAATAAAATCCTTCGAAACTTGCGTCAAGAAGCTCTTACTTATTGTCATAAAAATTGGCTCCAACTCAAAGCATTTGAACAGAACCCTCATGATTGATGCCTTGAAACAAATCTATTGCCTTTTATAAATCATTGTTTTGAGAATTATTATGAAGAGAAAATCTTTTGGGATAGACTAGAGGCTAATTCAACTCATCGACTCTAAGCTAGCTAGGCGACCTTTCGTCTTTGGATAGTTCGAATCAGCATAGACAATGTCGAAAGTGAAAGTTCGTGAGCGATTAATCATGGGCGGCGCCAGCAATTTGGCAACCGTGCATTTTTTCTTTTTAAACGTATGAAAAACATTCGATTCTGGGGGGGGGGGCATAACCATTTTACTAATCGATTGTTTTTCATTCATTCAAATGGGAAGAATTCACAGTTGCCAGATTGCAAGATCCGCCCTTGCGATGAATTATCATTATGTAAAAGCATAGATTGTAAGAAAATTGATAATTTTTATACTTATTCGATATGTTTTTCTTTTGTTTCAGGTGAGTACAATTATCAGTTCTATTGCAGTCAATAATTGCAAATTTTCTTCAAATTTATCGTAAGTTACAAAAACTTCTTCTTTAATTTGCACTGTAAAGCGAATAAGTCATAAACGTCCGTGATTTTTTTTTTTTTTTTCCCCCCACGAGGGAAACAGCTGATGGGGCTTAAAGAGATGGACTTTTCGAAAGATCGTATAGTGTTGGTATGCAACATGATGACCTCGATTTAAATTATAGCAATTTGAATTGAAAACTGAAAAGCTTCACTGTTTTAAAGTGTGATTCAAGCAGTTTAAAAATTATTTGGTGAATGATGGAACGGCTCTGATAATAATGGAGACTTCCAGTGACTTTCATTATTTCGTGTGTCATTTCCTCATTTAATACATTCAAAATCAATTTCCTAACCTCTTAATAGCTCTAGATCTTGTATTAATTGAACTGAATACAATTTCAAGCCGTCTCTGATTAAATTCTCAAAGTCACTCCAAATTTTGATATTTATGATGATGTTTACGTTTGTAGAAAAGGAAAAGCTTACTTATTTTTATTTTTCAATTTGAATTATTTTTCGACCGTGCATCTGCTCCTTGCCTATAACGCTTTTTATTCAGTAAAAGTCTATTTTCTCGTTTATTTTGCCGTTAGAGACCAAACTTTTTAATCAGTAAGAGTGAGTTTGACCTAATTGAATTGCACAATTCAATCACGACATGATTTCAGGACGGAATACGTACCCGGACGCGGTTATTCAGGAACCCTTTCATGCGTTAAAAAAGATTGTCTCTTTTTGGGCTGGATGCTGAAAATCCCAAGAGAGAACTATAGGCTTTTTGGTTCCTTTCACCCCCTACAAATTGAGCATTCTAGTTAAAGGTTGAAAACGTATTGAAACTGAAAAACCCAGTACAGCTCCTTCAATCGTCTTGATTTTTGACCCCTTTTGTTTTCTCTTCATCATTTTCCTCCCTTTTTCTTGTTACGTTAATTAGTTTCCTTTACCCAAGCGGCCTTCGCCTTCCTTCCAGTCCCCCCTTTAAAAAAAGTTATCAATTTCTTGCGTGTATAATTAAATAAACGTCGCTGTCTAAAGTAATCTACCGTAATGACCTTCAGCAGCCTTTTGTATCATCCTGAATTTTAGCGCGCTTTTATCTTCTTATTCTTATAGAGCTTTTCTCGAGTCCTTATTCTCTTTCTCATCTCTTTTTCTCCAACTCTTTCTCCCTCATTCATTCTCCCCTTTCTCTTTTTTTCTCGCTTTATTTCCTCCCTTGATTCCTTCTCCATTTCCCTTACTTCCGGTTCCGCTCTCTCCGAAGACACTGATGCCAAATCTGGGATTTATTAACCACGATATTGTATAAGCAGCTAATTAAATAATGTCAGTCATTGACGCCTTGGATTTTGGTTCAGGTAGGCAACCTTCAATGCATTGTATTCTATGTGGCCTACCTGAGTCCAAATTTAAGGCGTTGACTGACTCTATAGTTAATTCGTTGGCTGTACTATCGGATATGAAGCACAGGATATGATGATTTTTCAAGCTAAATCTGGCAATCTTATATAGAGACCAGCGAGTTTTCGCTGACAACGTAAATTAAATTAATCTTCATCTTTTGCAGTTTTTGTTTCTTCGCGCGCATTAATTCCGGAAAAGCGCGATTCATCTTTTTCGCCTCCCTGAGATGAAAATATGAGCCACTTTCGTTGCGTATATTTCACTTATTTATGATCGACCAAGTGAACGGCATGAAAAAAGGAAAAATGTATCACAGTGACGATTTAATAAAGGTGACAGTCTAATAAAAAATACACATTATCCTTCCTCGCAAAATTGATCGTCTCTTTGAAGGAAACAAAACATTTTTCATTATTCTTTTTTTTCTCAAGTTTCCTCGGTGTCAAAATGTCAAAATTCAAAAGTCAATTGTGATCTTTGTAGGTGTTTGTGCTGCGTGAAATCATCTAAAAGCTGCATTATTTGTGCGCAAATTAGGTGCTATTTCACACTAAAGCTAATATGTATATTAAACATAGTCACTTGATTTTATAGCGTTTCTCAGTGAAAAGCCAACGCTCAAATTTATTTTCATTCATTTTCATTTTGTAACATAAGAAATAATGTTGAAAAATTCTAAAGCTTATCGGTCAAGGTGCGCGCCTATACACTTCTAAAACGACCTCTATCAAAGTTGCAAATTTTTTAACTATCTTGAATGTTGGTATTGTTGGTCCAGTTCACAAAGGGAATGGCAATAGGCAACCAGTGGCGAGGCGTGCGATTTGGCAACGTTTCTTTTTCCCACTTAAATTCATTAGAAAGGTCGAAATGCCTGGTCATCGCCGATGACTGAAGCGTTCGACTTTTTTGGTGAATTTAAATGTAGAAATTACATTGTTGCCAAATTTCACGCCTCCCCACTGGTAGCAACCATGTCCGTTCCGGAAGTGCCCAAAAAATCGCGTGAGGCATGGTTGGACATTTTAAAGAGCGTGCGAGGTATCCAAGACTACGACCTTTGTCTCACCTACGGTCAGATGGAAAGGAATTACGATAGGTGGCAGGCTGATGTTAGATGTGACTTGGCGATGAACGGTTTCAATCACCTTTCGCTGGATAAACGGAGGAACTGTCCCTACGTAGTACGTAAACAATGGGAAATGTCGCGAATTTTGGATCAACGTCAGGCCATATTGGGGCTGCTCGGTGGCAATCCTAAAATCATTCTTCGGTCAGATGATGTCCTGTACCGGCTCCAGTTTCAAGTATAGACTTTTGATCGATGAGTGTCTTAATATAGAATTTTAACCCACTAATCACGTGGGGAGGAAGGGGCTCCGCTTGGACCTATATATTATAGTCAGATTTATTGCAGTAAAATTATGAAACATGCACTTATACGATATTATTCCTCGTTTATTTTTAGCTTTTTTTTAGTTATATGACGTTCATTTGAATGAGTAAATAGACAAATTAGTTTTTCCCCATTTAAAAGCTTAAACGAGTGTTGCCGAATTTGGCATAAAATTCGACAACTTTGAGTTAAATAGGAAAAATTTTAGGACACTCCGCAAAACGGCAACGCTGGATCACTCTTAAAAAAAAATTCCTAACCTCTAGGAATATCACCGGAAGCACAAGGATATGTGAACCGCGGAGAATCTAGTACTTTTACCAGAAAATGCTGGGTTTTTTACTTGTCATTCCGTCATGGCAGAACGATCTTTTGACTCTTAAAAAAGCGTAAATACGATTTCAACGTGTCATTGAAATTTACAGTTTTTTACTGTTGAACTTTCTAAATGAAACGCTTTTGACGTAAATATTCATTTTTTTGCACATTGAAATGTACTTCAGGTATGAAAGGGTTGAAACTTGCTTGTATAAGAGCAACTTGCTGGACCATCGTAAGTAGATATATAAACGTCAGAATTCTAATTTCTTTCGTTCGTAAAGCAATACTTTGCAACAGCTCCATTCAATCCAAATGATCGTATGATTTTTTTGCACATTGAAATGTACTTCAGGTATGAAAGGGTTGAAACTTGCTTGTATAAGAGCAACTTGCTGGACCATCGTAAGTAGATATATAAACGTCAGAATTCTAATTTCTTTCGTTCGTAAAGCAATACTTTGCAACAGCTCCATTCAATCCAAATGATCGTATGATTTCTTTGCACATTGAAATGTACTTCAGGTATGAAAGGGTTGAAACTTGCTTGCATAAGAGCAACTTGCTGGACCATCGTAAGTAGATATATAAACGTCAGAATTCTAATTTCTTTCGTTCGTAAAGCAATACTTTGCAACAGCTCCATTCAATCCAAATGATCGTATGATTTTTTTGCACATTGAAATGTACTTCAGGTATGAAAGGGTTGAAACTTGCTTGCATAAGAGCAACTTGCTGGACCATCGTAAGTAGATATATAAACGTCAGAATTCTAATTTCTTTCGTTCGTAAAGCAATACTTTGCAACAGCTCCATTCAATCCAAATGATCGTATGATTTTTTGCACATTGAAATGTACTTCAGGTATGAAAGGGTTGAAACTTGCTTGTATAAGAGCAACTTGCTGGACCATCGTAAGTAGATATATAAACGTCAGAATTCTAATTTCTTTCGTTCGTAAAGCAATACTTTGCAACAGCTCCATTCAATCCAAATGATCGTATGATTTCTTTGCACATTGAAATGTACTTCAGGTATGAAAGGGTTGAAACTTGCTTGCATAAGAGCAACTTGCTGGACCATCGTAAGTAGATATATAAACGTCAGAATTCTAATTTCTTTCGTTCGTAAAGCAATACTTTGCAACAGCTCCATTCAATCCAAATGATCGTATGATTTTTTTGCACATTGAAATGTACTTCAGGTATGAAAGGGTTGAAACTTGCTTGCATAAGAGCAACTTGCTGGACCATCGTAAGTAGATATATAAACGTCAGAATTCTAATTTCTTTCGTTCGTAAAGCAATACTTTGCAACAGCTCCATTCAATCCAAATGATCGTATGATTTTTTTGCACATTGAAATGTACTTCAGGTATGAAAGGGTTGAAACTTGCTTGCATAAGAGCAACTTGCTGGACCATCGTAAGTAGATATATAAACGTCAGAATTCTAATTTCTTTCGTTCGTAAAGCAATACTTTGCAACAGCTCCATTCAATCCAAATGATCGTATGATACACGTACTCACGGCGTTCTTTTGCAAACCGGCAGCGTTTGTGACTCATTGTCAGGTGTAAAGTAGTGCAGGTGACGCGGGGTCATGCGTGTTAACTGCGCGCGTGCGGCATCGCGTCGGCTATAGAAGGTGTACTTTGCGTCTCGATGCGTTTCTTTCCACTCTGGTAAAGTAGAAAGGGAAAACTCAAGGACTTAACTAAATCCTATTGTTTTTGTCGCACCACTCCAGCTCGGCGCTTTTCCCGCGGTTCAGTGATCCTATAAGTGAAGGGAAAAAAGGAGACAAAATTTATACTCAAGAATATAAATTAGACAAAACACGTGCTTTCCGCGCTCTAATTAAAAGTCCACGCCCGCTCTTGCCAACCCACCCCTAACACCCCCCCCCCCCCCCGGTGCCCGTTTTGCTCATCACATCAGTTTTTGCGTCTGCTATAGGGTGAGCTTGAAAAACAGAGTGTGTTTTATAGGGTTGTTGCGAACTTTTGCAATAGCTATTAAACTGTCGTTGCAAAAACGCGATGAGCACGCTTGCTGAAAGAAATTTAAACTGTCTCCTAATGGGTCTGTTGCTTATTTTGGCTTCAGCAAATATGGGGTATTTAACCCCTTATGGATCAAGCCCGAGTGTACTCGTTTTTCTCCTCTAGTACGTCTTTTTCACATTATTGATTCAGCCTTCATTCCGAATAAACGCAAATATATATGATAACTCTTAGGATATGATATGTCTTCGAGTGCCTTCAATTCGTCGTATAGGCAATTCCAACTCCACCTAGTACGAACAGTTAACTACCTTCCCTGTAGAAACGGGGGAGCGGTGTTCTCTTGAAATAACCTGGTCCTTAAAGGGTTAATCTAAACCAAAAGTCCGCGAAAACAATTAACGATGCGCTCATTAAAAACTTTTAAACTCTATACTCATTTCCTCAGGAAAACCCTATCATTTTTAATCACAATAAAATATTTTCACCAATATACTACTTTAACCATCAAATTCAAAGTTGTTTTGAGGAAGAAGGTGCGTGAGTTGGCGGAAACACATATGCCTTTAAAGTTTCAGCGTTTAACTGTATTCTCTATTATCCTTGTTTCTCTTCTGTGGTATCCATAACCAGCCAAGCGTTCGATCCTTCTCGCGGTTTGACGCACCGTGGGGGGGGGGGGGGGGGGGGATTTAATAATTCTACCGTTAAAAAAGGTGACCACACTATAGTTAAACTTGGGTTAACGAAACGTCATGCTAATTTAACAAAATATCATTGTGAAACTGACGCAATAGATCGTCAAATCAATTATGACAACAATTCGCGTTGTTAGTCTGACAATACTATTTCGTCGATTCAGCACTCCATTTTGTTAAATTAACTTTTCATTATTTTGTAGCCATTTCATATCTAACATTTGAGTTGGAAACACTTTTACTAAACAGACCTACTAGTATTCCGACGTTGGCGTTGCCATTCAATCTCGACTTTTTCATTCCCTTAAAAATAATCTGATGTATAAAAGTTCTTAATATTTTCAGGACCAAGACTTAAAGTAGAGCTAGTTCCTAAACGTTTCAAGACATTCTTTAGACTGGTCTAATTTTAAAGGAATATCAAAGTCAAGGGAAAATTGCAACGTCTAAAGTCGAGTAGGCCCCTTTAGTATAAATGAGTCCAATTGTTAAATAAACTAGTCTTATTTTCAAACAGCGATGCAGACGCTCGTTTAGGTCGCGTGTAGGTGGCGGCTCGTGCAAGGTGGCAACAACGTAATCCCTCCATTTAAACCTATGTAAAACAATCGATCCTCAGGAGGTGCAATCGCACCCTCAAGATATCAATACTTTTGCATAGGTTTAAATGGCAAAGAAGCATGGTTCCTAATTGAGCCGCCACTGATGTATCAAAACAGCAACAGCTCGATTTTTTTTTTCTCACGGAATAGATTGCTGATAGAACACATGTTTTCTCAAAGATATCGCGGAAGCTGAGGGATATTTGTTGATTCAAGACCAACGTATAAAGTGCAAAACACAAAGGCTGTGCGCGGCTTACTGCAGGACACAGTTAGTTAGTGAGAAGGAGAAAAATGACATTCGTTGAGGGGGTCAGTCGGCCGATTGACGATTGACGGTCTACGCACGACGAATGGGACGAAACAAGGGCAATGTCAACGAAAAAGGACGCGCGCTCTTTGCTTTGTAGCTGCTCGCGCTGCTCGTCCCGGACGTGAACTTGTACGTGAACGTCGGATCGTCGATTAGCAGCGCGTTGCGGTCGTCGGCGTCGCTCGCGTCGAAAAGACGAAACTTTTAAAACGCATGACGCGACGAGACGCTCTTTGCACGTGCAAGCTTCATAAGACGTTTGTGAACACAAAAAGCAGCCAAGGTTATAGATTCAAGAGGTATGCTCATCTGACTTCGCGCCACAAATTCAGTGGCGCGCAGTTCAAAATCACTGCAGGCAAAATGGCCGACAAAAGCAGAAAACGTATACTCTTTGCAGAAAACATTTGTTTTTTTCGTGCTTTCCTGCAGAGGGGAGCCCAATGTTTTCAGCTTTTGTCGGCCATTTTGCCTGCAGTGATTTTGAACTGCGCGCCAATGAATTTGTGGCGCGAAGTCAGAGTCAGATGAGCATACCTCTTTAATCCATAACCTTATAAAAATCAGCTTCTTTTTCATGTCTCGCAGTGGCGGCTGAGTGGTGTGATGTATCGGCGTATCGACGTCACCTTCATTTAAACGCATGGAAAGTAATCGATCTGTAAACTTACTGTTAAAAATTGGCCAAATAATGCAGAGTGAAGGGCACTATCAGAAACAAAGATAACCGGCGAGGGTATGCAATTCGCTTCGCTCAATAAGCGACCATTCAAAGACGTGTTTTTGGTGTGTTGCGTGTTGCATATCCTGGCCTGGTGTATCTTTGTTCCCGCTGGTGTATTTTACTCTCGTTCGTAGTAAAAAAGAGTGTATCGGGAGTGAAGACCGAAGAATACTTTCGAAGAAGCTGTGTACGCCTCCTCGGTGGAGTAAGTATCATCATGTTTTAACTCCGTAGAAGAGCAGATTATGACTATCTCTTTCCTGCTTTTCGCACCATTTTCTACTCCGCAAATATCTTACTCCGAAAACTTTATACCGGGATATTTCATGGCTTTCATACAGGGCTGCCGTTTTGCGTAGAATCAATGCTATTTTTCTAGTCACCCATGATTCCACCGGTTGAGAAAAGATTACACAGTTCAGTTCAGTGTATGACTGTAATGCACGAAAATACTCTGATCTGTAATCTTTCCTTAATCGGTGGAAACTTCGTTGATTAATTAAAATATCCGCAAGTTTTTTAAAGTCATCGACGACTCCACCGGTTGAGAAAAGATTACAGATACGAGTATTTCAGTTTATCATAGTCATGCACTGAACTGAACTGTGTAATCTTTTCTCAACCGGTGGAATCATCGGTGAATTAAAAAATAGCATTGATTCTACGCAAAACGGCAGCCCTGCTTTCATGTAACCGAAACAGGAGTGAATATTTTCAACAGTACAGTGGCGGCTCGTGCAATTTGGATCCATGCTTTTTTGCCGTTTAAACCTGTGCAAAAGTTACTTTACATTTGGAGGGATTTTGACCGCATGGTTGCAAGTCAGGGATTGATCGTTGGTTCAGTGTTTTCAGTCACTAAACTTAGTGTTCTATTGAGTCATGTAAGAGAGCCCTTTTTTTTTAGAATCTTTGAGCTCCCGAGAAATATTTTCTAGAGCATAGTGGGCTCCTTCACATACTTCGATCCACACCACTATGCGAGTGTTGGCAACGCTGCAATCCTTTAAATCACGTGATAGAAGGCTCGAGCTCGCACACGGGTGTGCGCGTGCAGGATGCATCTGAGCAATAATTGTGGTGACACCAATTGAGTCAATCTTCGGAAGAAAGGCCCATCAAAGGTCAGGTGTGTCTTCCGGACGAAAATAGCTTGTGGCCACATTGAGAGTTCTTCGGAATAGCATACTCGAAGTTTTACGAACTAGCTTCAATTGTCAATCGATCGGGGACGCTGAATAAATTGATCGGCGGCAATCGATGTCATCGATCACGACTTCCACTGACTCACCAAGCACCGTAAAAGTCATGCATCGTTCCTAACTTATGGTTGCCAGATGGTTCATGTAAGTCTTTACTTTCCTTTAGGGGCTCAGTACCATACCTGCCGAACTCATGTTATCTTCTGAGCCCTGTGATACATGAGAGAGCATATGAAAGATTTGGATCAAGTGTTAATGTTCGGAATGATTCTAATTCATTGAACTTTTTCCCGCGCGTACTTCTCATTTTCCTCCCAACAGTTCCAACTAACTACATGGATACATAAATATTTTAACGTCACTCTAATGGCATTTTAAGTATTTCGTACAAATATACTGTGGTGTCTTCAATTAGAGTTCTAGTAATGCTTAAAATACGTTTGATTTATCAAAACAAGAATTTTGTCCAGAAATATGAGAATGAACTTCTTTGGAATAGTTTAACAGGGAGTATACTGAGTGGTAAGTCCGGCAAATATAATAGGAATTTTGGCTCGACCTGGAAAAAGTAGGAAAATCTCAGGAAATTCAGTCTCAGAACAGGATTTCTTTTCCTTTTTCTGAATCGGTGATAAAACCGCAAAGGAAAGTTACATTCAACTAGTTTTGATGCGTTTCTTTTGATACATTTTCAAATTTCAATGTGTTCGGTCGGGTGTCTGGTCGGAAAAAGAGTAGAATTTTGAAACTCAGCGCGTTGGAAACGAGTACAAAAATTGGGAAATCTTAAGATTTCCCAACTTAAGAGTTCTAATTAGAACAGAGATCTAGAAAAATCAGGGAAAAATCAGGAAGTTTTGGAATTCAATTCTTGTTGACCCCCTGTTCAATGTCCACCTGGCTGCCGTTAATATTTTATTTTCTCCAGTCGCAAAAAAAAAAAAAAATTGATGACGGTAAAATAATGAAAAGAAAAAGTCCTCTCATAACATCCCCACCCAGAATTCAATTCTGATACCTCCCTCCAAAATAAAATGCAGAAAGCTGCTACTAAAATCAGATTATTGCAGCTTGTTTAATGTACCTTGCCTGGGGATTCAGAATCGTTCACTGTGAGAAGACAACGGTCGAGGTTTTGGATGCCGGCGGAAAGGTTTAAACTCCGATGAATGCGGAAATATTTGAACCTAAACTTGAGGGATTTTGAGTTCGGGTGAACTTACAATGCAAGTAATGTCTCTTTTCAGTGTTCAGGCCGGCTCCTTAAGCGCGAAAATCTATTGTCAATTTATTGAGGTCGCGGCTTTAATTCGCTAGCTCACGATTAATAATGAACATGCTTCTGGGCAAATTTGGCTCGCCGCAATAACAGACCGGTTTTAAGGATGAGACGGAGAGAGAGAGAGAGAGGAGTCGGTGGGGGGAGAGGATAGGAGAGAGGAGGAGAGAGAAATGCATAATAGAAGCTAACCAATTACTGCTTTATCTTGGGAGCTTAACCCGAGATTTGTGAACACAGAGAGTGGGAGGGATTTTCATTAATTTTGCACAAACACACAAACTCGGATACCTACTCTGAAACGCGAACTGAAACCAGAGCTAGGCGCAACGCAGTTCCGGGGGTCGTGTTTCCCCTAGAATTACAACGGGGCTTGTCCGGAAAAAACGCCGGGGCTAATTAATTTTTTTTTCTGGTATCTTTCGCAAACTACGCTGAAGTCGTTTAAAAGTAATCTTACGCAGGCAGAACGTGCGTTTATTTTGTTACATTTTCTATTCGCTTTCTTACGTTCTTTTATTTAAAAAAAAAAAAAAAAAAAAAATGTTTGTTTTTTCTTTGGGAGGGGGGGGGGGAATATAAATGAACCTTTTTATCTTCCTTCATTTCCTCCTTTCCTCCCTCTCTCTCTCTTTTGTTTTTTCCTCCCTTTCTTTTCCTAGCATCCGTAATTTTCTTACAACCGCAATTTTGCCGAGATCTTGTCAAAATTCAAGACACATATAAGCAGAGTTAGTCTAACGGGTAGTACTTGAGACCTACAAGTCCCAGTATTCAGAATTACATAAGTTGTTTAATTGTATTTCAGCGGTAATCAGAGTGGAATTTTAACGAATCAAAGATCATATTGTTAGTTCAATTTTATTATCTTAAACATATGCGGGTCATCCTCGATTCGTTAAAAATCTATTCTCTGATTTCCGTCGGATTACAATTAAAAAAATTTACGAATTCCGAATACGGGGATTTATAGAACTCTGGTACTACCCCCATTTGCCCAACTCTGCTGTTAAGGTTGCACATTTTTGAATGGATATTGTATCAGTAGCGGCTGTTACAATCTGGCAACCGCGCTTTTCTGTTATTTAAACATTTGTAGAAATATCGACTCTGGGTCTGAGAGAGGCACGGTATTCACCTCAAAATTGATAATTTTAGATGGTTTCAAATAGAGATAGTCCATTGTCGCCACATTGCACCAGCCGCCAGTTTATTGTCAAATATTTCGTTCATCACATATTTTCGAACTGATTTCAGATTAATTTTTCGAGTCCGCCTTATAGCTTCTACCAGTGGCGTAGACCGGGGGGGGGGGGGGGGGGGGGGGCTCGACACTGAAATTTGCCCAATGAAAAGGCCATTTTTTTGCGTTTTCAGAGAAATTTACCCGATTGTTACCATTGGACCTCCCCCCTTGACAATTTTGGTACCCCCCCCCCCCCCCCCCAAACTCCTGGCTAATTCTCTGACGTCTACCTCTACTTTTGAGTATTTCGCATTTTAAAGAACAATGTAATTATTTAGTTGGGGATCCCAACATGGCGGACGTGTGTGATTTGTGTTGAAACTCATTTATTTCTGTAAATTCTGGAAAGAAATCTCAAGTTTCCGCCCTCACTTTTATTCTAATGGCATTTCAGACTGAAAATTTCGCGGATCATGTCCTATATTTTTTTTTTCACGCGCGAATCCAGATGTAAACATCCTATATCCCAACATGGCGGACGCGAAATGAATTTGCTTCAAAATCCGACAGAGTTTCCGTTCTGATCGTATTATTCTGTGTTTATACGGTATACACAGCGCTTATGGCAAAGAGACGTTCGTTTATTTCCCCGGAAAACTCATATTTTGCTGCATCTTATGGAGAGAAATCACAGAGAGAATCCCTCCTTGAGCTTCATGACAGCCTAAAATCCAACACCCAATCATAAGTCCTATCTCGAATGGCGAGACTCGTTAATGTACAGGGACTCAAGGGATCCCTGGGTAGACCCCCTCCCGGCCTCCCCTACGCCATCCTCCAGCGCTGCTTACAAGAGTGTCATAGGTAAAACTGGATCTATCTATTCGTCGAACTGCTTCTATCATCTTCTTCCTCCTTTGATATGAGTCGATTACCATATTTTGATAGACTCGCGAAACCGCAACCTTCGGTCCAACCTTACGTGTCCTGGGTCTTGGCACTTACACTTACACCCACTTGTGCGTCTTGCTGACGTTATAATTACTCACCCGGTCACAGTTTCCAACTTGATTAGTTTGGACTGTCTCTGAACTGGATACTCTTGGATACGTGCTCATTATAAAAAAAAAAAAAAAAAACACGCGAGAGAGAAAGAGAGATAGAGAGGGGGAGAAGAAGAGAGGGAGAGAGAGAGAGAGAGAGAGAGAGAGAGAGAGAGAGAGAAGATCCTAGCTCTAACGTGATGCAACTAGCGGTACAGAACAACTACATACTCGATACTGCAGCCAAGTTGCCGCACCTGACCGCTTGTTTCATTGTATTTAGCTCCGAAGATGCAGAATAGTAATTTCAGATCGGAGATTCAGGGCCGTTTTAATCAAGGCTCTTCAGTTATTAAGGAAGCCTTCCTCCCCCGTGAAACATGTTTCCCGTGTAATTAAAAATCACACGCTGGATCGAGCTTTGAGGTGAATTCAGACCACGTTTGAGTGTAATATCGATCGAGTAAGAGCTAAGCATCATTGCAAAGGAGAATAAGAAAAAGGAAGAAAAAAAGAATGCACCGATTTAAAAATAAAGTTTATCTTTTGTGGAAAGAGGTTGAAATGTGATTTATGGAATAAGCAAGTCAAAATCGCTATCGAAAAGATATTTCAATGCGCAGTTTTAGCTGTTTTTTCTATAACCATAAGTTTTCCTCTCTTCTATCTAATAGTCGCGTCTTGTGCAATATCAAAATGTCGCATTTTATACATTTACACGTATGAAAAGGATCGAACTATTTGGTGTGAGGCGAACACCGTTAAATTCAACTTTTTACACGGATTTAAATGGATAAAATTCAACGTTGTCAAATCGCACTTATCGCCATTGCTATCCGTCAACTACGAAGTTCAATGATTAAAACAAGTCTGTTAATGGAGAAAAAGCAGTGAACTTGGTCGAGCAGAAGGTCTAGTCCATTGCAAGCAAGCGCATACATCATAATAACGCGTAGCAAGCGTTCCTGACTCATGTTCCTTCAGTCAGAATAAAAATAGTTTTGAGCGATGACCTTTTTCCGTCCGCGTATGATAGAAAGATTCGCGATTCGTTATCGTCGTTGTCATATTCTCTCAACATAGCTGCAGCCACCTCGCTTAAAGCTAACGGGTCCGTTGCAAACTTTCACCACAACTATATAGAGAGGGTCAATCCTAGTATTAAAACGCTAGAAAGAAGTGTTGGTAGCATCAGAAACTGTGGTATCGCGTGCAGTTTGGCAATGCGTCATTTTCTTCATTTAAATGCTTGAAAAAGGTCGAGCTATTGGAGGTGCTGTGGTGTACACTCATTCACAGCACACTCTCTAAAGTCGATGTTTTGATTGGGTTTAAATGGACAAAATGCACCGTCACTATAAACTGCACACGATATCGTTGATCAGAAAGTTCTAAAATTGACTCGAATGCTCAAATAAATGTGTTCTACAAAATTCCAAGGCGGCTGTCATTTGAGCGGCCACTACTGAGGAGACCCATCTATTCCCAACTTTCTGTGCTGAGAAAATAAGTGAGAGAGAAAGATGTGATAAGATGGGACTACCCTATTGTAACTCGCTCATTTGACAGCCATCATAGATTTTTGTTTAAATGTAGTTTTCTTTTTCCTTTTTAAGTTTGTTAGGCAATTTTGGAACTTATTCAGGCTCTTAACGTAATTTTGAATTACAGAATTGACCCTCTCTACAGCCGTATCAAAAGTTTGCTACGGACCCATTTCACATAGAATCGATTATCTTACTTCGTTTTAAATGGGAGGAAGCATGATTGCAAAAATGCAAGATCGCACATCTTATTTTTCTTGTGTTCCATGTTTCAAGTATGACTTCGGCGTAGCTCCGCCATTTAACCCTTTCAGGGCCCAGCTCGAGTATACTCGTTTTTCTTCTCTTGCCTATTTCACATTGTTTCAGTCTTCATTCCGGATAAACGCGACTATTGATGAAAACATGTACAAAACAAGATGTCTTCGGGCGCCTTCAATGTATCGTATAGGCAATTTTAACTCCCCCCGAGTACGAACAGTTAACTACCTCCCCTTTGTAAACGGAAGAGAGGCGTCCTTTTAAAATAACCTGGCCTTTAAGATGGTTAAGTGCAAAGATGGCGGAAATATGCAAGTATCATAGGAGATTCCTTTGTAATTTGTCTCTTTCTCTCTAAGAACACACAAAGGTAAGCCTCAGATTAGGTAGTAATCTCCCATGGCACCGGCTGACCTGCGTAGCTCCATCATCACGCCTTAAACTTTCAAGTCATTTTGTGAGTCTATGATCAGTGGCGGCTCGTGCAATTTGGCAACAGTGTTTTTCCTTCATTAACCCAAATTAAAACAATCGATCGCTGGTAAAGCGCTGCTTCACTTTCGAATCGATTGTTTTACATACAATCAAATGGAGGGATGACATTGTTGCCATATCGCACGAGCCGCCACTGTCTATGATGAGTGAATTTCGTGATTTTTTAGTATTATCATCGTCATTATCGCTGGTTTTTACATACTCAAGAATCTACTAATCGATCGCATGTAGTAAAAGTTAAGAAGAACCCCATGAGCGGAGCAGTGTGGAAACATGGCGAATTGGCAACATTTCAGCCGCGCTTGAAAGATTTAAAATTCGTCCGTGCGAGTTCCGTTGCGTGCGCTCGTTATGTTTGCAGCTTAATTCATCGCGATTTATCTCTCCGTTTGTGTTTGACTTCTGATAACTTTTAGTCGTTTCGAGTTGTTATTATTTTTGTTGCTGTATTACACACATTGCGAGCATTTTCAAGCAGCACTTGTGTATAGTGATAATATCATGGAAATATATCAATGTTCATAGCGTTACCCTATACGAGGTTGAGCGATGTTGTTCAACTCCGCTAACCATTTGCACGCTGGCGAAAAAACAATAATAAAAATGGCGGGGGGGGGATCTACCTCCCTCACATCGTCACTATAGTTTCACGCACGGAAGCTGAATCTTGAATTTCACCGCTCAACAAAATAATCGCGCATTTATTTTGCGCGGAATTTATTCATTCATAATGGGTCTGTTGCAAACTTTTGCTACGCAGCTTTACAGAAGGTCAATTTTGATGTAAAAAAAAGAATTACTTGAAAATAACGTTGGGGATTTAGAAAGTTCCATAATTGACTCGCGAACTCAAAAAGCTTTCAAAGTTTTTTTCAAGTGATCGATTCTCGTATCGAAATGCGATATTTCATTTTTTGGTACTTTCATCCTCATTTTTGAAGTTATTGACGAGATTTTTTGCAGAGACACTCTTCAGATGATTATCTAGTAAGTGACATTCCGTTTTCTTAAAAATAAATTACTTTCGGCCTGCAATTTGACTTTAATCGAACGGTAGCGCTCTGATGGCAGAAATCGGCACTAAACGCTGAAGAATTACCTGAAGCCTTTCTCTATCTCATACCATTGCTTGTTGATTTTGCCCAATCCGGCTACTTTGCAGGGCGGATTTCCAATATTTCCATCAGCGAACGATGGCATCGGTTGCTCGCATTCGTATGTTGGTGGCGTATCGAGACTATTCGGGGCACGTCGCCCTTAATTTTTAGCGAATAAATCTGCAAAAGGAGAAGAGAGAAGACGCAGACGGTTCTCGCTTTTCGTTATAAGCAAAGGTGGTTCTTAGGGGGAGTGTTGGGGGCGGGAAGGGGGGGATCCAAGTTCCCCGTAATCTCATTTCCTCTCTTTACCCCCCTTTCACCCCTTTCACTCCTAGTCCACCGCCTCTCCTTTCCTGAGATATACAAATTCGCGCGCCGGAATCGTTCAAAACCCGCCGGGCAATCTTTAGCCCCGAACTGCTCGTATAGGAACCGGTAACGTGCTTGCGAGAGACATAAACGTGTTACTCGCTCTGGGGTTGCCAAATTTTTCTGGATCTCAATTCAGTCAGTGGCGTAGCGTGCAATTTGGCAACGTTGTAATGTGTCCATTTAAACCCATGTAAAAAGTCGAATGCAAAGGTGTTCACCGAACACCCTATATTTCTATCTTTTTAATAGATTTAAATAGACACATTACAACGTTGCCATGGATTGCAATCTGGTAACACTGCATTTTTTTGTTTTCCATTTGAACCCATATCGAAAGGTCAAATGGGTCTGCTGCGAACTTTTGCTATAGTGTTATCGAGGGTTGATTCGTGTTTGTAAAATCGCGTGTAAATCACATTGTACCCTCAATAATTCGATATTTTTCATGGATTCAGATAGGCATGATGCAACGTTGCTAGATTGTACGCTTTGTCATTGTCGAATACATGTTTCAAGAGATACACACTCTTGTAGTAAAGCGTTGCAGATAGTTTGTTGGAATAAAGGCATTGAAATCAAGGATATTTGGGACAGCGAAGGAAATAAATCCGAACGAATAAATAAAAATAAAAAATAAAAAATAAATTAAATAAAAAGAGAAGAAGGTACTATAATAATATTTGTAACAATAATGACAAGAAAAAAGAGAAAAACCAAATGGTCAGTATCAAGTCATTTCAAATATCTACGTGTGTATAATTTATCACATCAAATCATGAAATTTAACTAACAATTGACAATTGAAATTCGATTTGAATTTAAAGGAGAAGGATCTGAAAGGTTTATTTGCCAGTAAGAACTTAGAAATAATAAAAACTCCTTGTTCGATCAGGAGTAATTTCAATTTCAATTGTGAAGTCAAGCTAATCGGCTGTCAGACACCAACTTCGAACCCGCATGTTGTTGTTTCAACCCTTGTCTCCCCCCTCACCGCCCCTCACCACCAATTGCGCGAACCATCAACATTTCCGCAAAAACTTTCCGGGGGCGAAGTTTTATCGAATGTTAGCGATCGCAATCAATCGGTCTTATTAGGGCGCAGAGTTAAGTCGTCTAAGAAATTAGATTCGAGTCCTGCAATGTTGTCAATTTGCACCGATCTATTGTCTGACAATGCTTCTCTAGGAAGGAATTTCTTCTATCGCAGAAAGTGAGCCTTCATCAAAGGCCTAAATGAATGAAGCCAAAACGGTTTTAGGAAGAAAAGTTTCTGAGTTTCTTTTGTAATTGAGCTGTCCACTTTTATTAATATCTCTGTAAAGTTTTATTTAAAATCGTTTTAGGAAGCCTCGATTTAAGGCATTTAATGTGTAGGGCTCATTTGTATCGATATGTAATAATGATGCAATGTATCGATTGTAGACATATTTTTTTTTTTTTTTTAGAAGAAGAAATTGACATTTACTCAGTATGTTAATGATCATAATGTCGTGCTAATATGTAGTTCTAATGCTAGTAATTATGATCGGGAAGGATTGAAAGTCAAAAATCTTTTGGCTTTTTACTAATCAAGTTTTAGAAATAAAATACCTTGGCTATGTGCGCATATGTCTGCATTTTTACGAGTAATTATTTAAACACTTACTGGTGTTTTAATAACATGCACGGTGTTTCCATGTACTCGCTTAATCGATAGTTTGAAATACTCGATATTTTCTGAATTTTCGTCGTAGATCGAAGCGGTGGCGAGATTTTGAACTAAAATCCATAGACACGTAATAATACAATCAGAATAGAAACTCTCGTAAAGACGAATTTAAACATTTTTTCCGTCTATTTCGTTCGTTTTCAATATGGCGAGCATCATTGAGGCCGTCCCCGTAAAAAAGGCGCCTTTTAAACATCATAGATGTGCTCTCCCGAGGAAGTAAGCCTTATATACGATCTCATTAGAATTTACTCAAATGAGCATATCCTTCATTTTATGAGTCTGTTTTTTTTTCTTTCTTTCTTCGGAAGACCGCATCAATTAGAATTAGCTCTGTCACTGTCTTACACTTTGCTTTGCATGAGGATAGTTTGAAACTTCTCAAAATTGCGGAACAGAAAATAATGGTTCAAAATGAGCCGAAGTTTCCATTCTGATTGTATTCTGTGTTATAGACTGTTTTAGTAGAGCGATATATCGTATCGATTGCCGTCCGAGGGCCTCTGGTTCCAAGCAAACTCTGGTTCAATGTAATTTGCCCATAAGCGAACTTTTGAACGGAAATTTGGGGTATTAAATCAAACAATTAATGCGACCTTTTTGCGATTATGAATTCTACGTCCTCAAAAATGCTTAATTATGCCTGATTCCTTGACTAAAACTGCCGAAATCAATAAGATATTACGGATTAAATGTTGCATTTGTAGGTTAGAATCGCCCGAAATCCCGCCAATTCCACAACAACAACAATAACATTTGGGTGATTCCAACCTCCAAACGCATCGTTTAATCTGTAATATCTTGTTGATTTTAGCAGTTTTAGGTGGAACCAGGCAAAATTAAGCATTTTCAAGGATGTAGAATTCATAATCGCAGAAAGGTCGCATTAATGGGTCTGTTGCGTACTTTTGCTACATCAATAAAACTCATTCTTTCTAACGTAAAATTCTGCGAAAATAACGATGTGCATATTAAAAACTTTCAAGATCCACTCATTACCTCAGGAAATACCTTCCATTTCAAACAACCCGCGCTACACTAGACACTATATCACCGACGTATAACTACATAGATGGAACCATCTCGTTTTTGTAAACATGAACAGAACTTACAAACATTGGAATGTTTCGTTTAGATGCGTACATTTCTTATATTATTTTGTAATCTTTGATAAACCGAAAAGACCAGACAGAAAATGCAGCCAATAGTTCATGTATTTAGAAGGGAGTTCCATCATTTTGTAGTTACGATGTTGTTCACTTATGCACGGTGGTTCCGTCTATGTAGTAGTATACCGGTGCAAATATTGTCTAGTGTAGCGCGGGCTGTTTGAAATTGAAGTGATTTTCTGAGTTAATGAGTGGATTTTGAACGTTTTTAATTTGCGCATCGTTATTTTCGCTGAATTTTACATAAGAATCGAGGTTCTATCTTGTCGTAGCAAAAGTATGCAACAGACCCATTGTTTGATTTAATGGTCTAAATTTCCGTTCAAAAATCCGCTTATGGGGACAATGCATTGAATCAGAGTTTGTTTGGAACCAGAGGCCCTCGGACGGCAATCGATACGATATATCGCTCTACTAAAACAGTCTATAGAATCACCTTGAGGCTTGAAGCAGCTGCTTTTCTTTTAGAACGGAATCTTGTGCGATTTTTCTCATTCGAACTCGGCAACCTCCTCATCTTTCGTGCAGTGTTTGCTTTGAGCGAGACCGAACAATTCTGCGGGGGATTCCGAGAAAATGTTTGCTCAAGTTTCCTTGTCATCTCGTTCTACTTCTTCGTGAATCGTGACCCCTCCCCTTCGCCCTCTTAAACTTACCCCTGCGATTCTGCTTGCCACCCGTCGAGATTAGTAATTAGTTTTTGTATTCTTTGAGGAAAGAAAGGAAAAGGGAGGTTAATCGAGGGAAGCTTTCACGATTTCTTCAGACCGACCAAAGTGACGAACGGCAATGCGACGTAGTTTTCATCGCGCCCTCAATAGTCTTCTTTTTTTTAGATAAAAAGAAAAAAGCTTATGCAGCCCGCTGTGCGCGCTTGCAAGCATTGCAAGTGCACACCCGGCACCGTTTCAAATTAGCTGTTCAGTGTTTATTACCTGTTGAGGTTAAAGCTCTTCGGTGCAATTCACTCGTCAAGAAGCTTGTACTGATTTTTTTATGGTTACTATAATCTAGTGTAGGGAGTGATTACTAATTTTGCATTTATTCGTCGTCACTTGTTCTTGAATGGAATTTTTCAACCCATTTTGTTTTTGTTTGTTTTGTTTTGTTTTTTATTTTTTTGTTTTTTTGTTTTTTGTTTTTTTATGAAAGAACCTAATTTCTTTACTGCTGGTTTCATTATTTTGGTTTCGAATTTTTATTTTTTCGCACCTATTGAAGTTAAGAAATTAAATTATGGACGGTTTTAGTGATGATATCAATACGCGTCATCCGGTGAAAAAGTTCGTTTTGTACTATCGACGAATTAAATATTGTCGCGAGATTTTCACAAGCTAAATTTAGCCTTCAAGGTTCTGGTTCGGCCACGCTTCATACTCCTCACACCTTGCTGGTGAGACCCAGTGCGGGTGGGGCGGAAAAGCCGTTGCAGATCAGTCCCAAATTAACATCCATAACTGAATATGCGTAAAAATCTCGCGACAATCGCGGAGGGAGGGGGAGGGGGGAGAGAGAGAGAGAGAGAGAGAGAGAGAGAGAGATCGTTTGAAATACTACGCGAGTTTTGTCACAGCTCTGATTGCGACCGATGAGTGCTATGGTTAGCTAACCGTTGACTCCTGCACTTAAAACATCTATTGCAACAGGTATTTTGGTGTACTGTTTATCATTGGCCTCTCAGTCATGGCTCGGTGAATCAAACTATGTAGAAACTCCTTTAAAAATAATTTAGAGGAGACGCATTTTTAGTATATTGGGTATGATCGATGGCGGCCATAATGCACCAAAACGCATTTGTGAGCTGTCGGTTAACTATACTCATTGCGGAAAAACCACGCGCGCAGATGATTCTCCATGTGTTTTTGGTAGCTCAACGCTGCGTGTCTGAAACAGATACTCAAACTGCGTCTGCTCTAACATACTTACATTTTCTAGGTCCTTTGAATTTGAAAAGATCTTGCTTTAGACATGTTTCGTTCTTTGTGAAAGATTTGAAAGCTGCTCTTATTCTCGTTTAAAGGAAACGAAAAATAAATCAATCAATAAAACAATAATAATAATAACCATAAATAATACACCATGAAAGGGGCGGCTTGAGACAAGTAGCTAATCAGCTTTTCCATAGTAAAAATATTAATAATAATAAGAAAAATAAAATCATGCCTCTCTCTTTTTTTTAAGAAGAGGGAGAGTCCTTACTTTTTGTTACCAGAACTTCATGAATGTCACTTTTCCTCCATTTCTCCCTTTACTTTTCCCTCGTCTGCTATAGAGTATTCTCCCTCAGGAATCAACCCTGTGGATGTTTTTTTTTTCCTCCTAAAAAGAAGGGAAAAACTTTACGACCACATGACAGTAGGCGAAAACTCTCTCAACTGAGGTCTTATGAATCATTATTCTACGTCAACAACTTTCACCTTAACTTTTGCGAGGGAAGCTTTGCTATAACCTCCCATTAAATTACTCCACAAATGAGTGCACACCTATCGACGCATTAATATGCTAATCACCGCTTGTGAAAGCGGCGGTCTTGTGATTTATCAACCGAAAACAGTCATTGAACCAGAGAAAAAGTTTACAAAGTTCAAGGGGGAGGCGCAACTTTGAGCACCCGCTTTTATATTTGACCCTTTACTGAGGTTGAGTGTAGGAGAGAGAACATATAAAAAACAAACAAAAAAGTCAGAAAATTACGCGTGGCGGTTGCGCTGACGGTTAACGTAAGTGGAGTTTCGCCGTTGTTATTGACGAAAATTTCATTCAATTTGTATTCAAGCTCCATGTCTGTAAGTTTGAAAGGTTCAAAGCGCACTCTCGACTCACGACGAATTTTAAATCCTGGAAATTGTGCAACCGTCAGTAGCGCACCGAGAGTTTCTCCATATCTCTCTTTTCTCCATTAAGAAACGTATGTCAGACAAGGATGGACAAGGGGATAAAACCCCCTCTTTCTGTCCTTTTCCTACTCATACATTCAAATGGGAAATGAGAGAGATGGAAGATATCCTGGTTGCGCCAGTGGCAACCGTTGTTGCCGATTGGACGCTTCGGGGATATAGCTGAACTCCGATGTAAATGATTTTAATGTTTGAGGTCGTTTCAGAGGAGTATGCATACTTACAGACCGATAATCTTTGGAATTTACCAACGGTAAATATTACATGGTAAAAAGGAACTAAAATGTATTTGAGGGTTGGCTTTTCATTGAGGAACGCTTTATAATCAAGAGTTAAAGTTGGAAGCCGTTATTGATTTGATTTGGAGGAATGAAAGTTGAAAATTCACAAAAGACTATAGGTCTAGGTGCGTCTACACTTCTGACATGAACTCTCAAGTTTTCATGGGAAAATATAATGCAAACAATAACTTAAAAAAAAAAAAAAAAAAAAAAAAAAAACTTTTTCAAGATATTCAGTCTTGATGTTTTATACTGTCGATGAAGTAAAGAATGCCAAATTATAATGGCACATGGCGCGGCGCCTAGCTTCGTTCGTTTATAGTTAGGTTTTCCGCAATACAAGACTGTTGCTTTGACCCTTGTCCATGCCCAAGCTTTGTATTGCGGGCTACATACCTACGAAGAAACACACAGAAATCGTCCAACATTATTTTTATTGCCCTAACTGCGTCTTTACAATGGAGCTCTTGCAAGCTTTTGCTACGAGCAAAAAAATAGTCCACTCTGGTGTAAAGACCAGCGAAAATCACGAAAATCACGATGAGGAAGTCTAAAATTCAGTAATAAACTCACATAACTGCTATAACGGCAAGATCGTAATGGCGCTTCAACGTAGGCATCATGTCTAAAAAAAGTCTAAAGAAGTCATCAAAGTCTAAAATTCAGTAATAAACTCACATAACTGCTACAAGATCGTAATAGCAGTTCAACGCAGGTATCATGGGAGATTCCTGTCTATTATGTCACTTTCTATACGGAACACAGAGATACTTTTCAATTTAAATAGGAATCTCCCATGATACCTGCGTCTCCACCATTAAGCCCGATTCTGAGAGTGAAGGATTTCGTGATTTTTCAGAGTACTCATCGTCATTTTTACAGGTTTTTATGCAAGAATCAACACTTCAATCCCCTGTAGCAAAAGTTTGCAAGAGCCCCATTGCAGCGGCGTTTCGATGCACCTTTTTCAATGTTGAGAGAAATAAAAAGAAAAGAAATTGAAAAAAAGCACGTTGTTTTCATGTGCAGTGCGAATTGCGTCGAATCGTCGACAACTGATGTCCCTGCTCGTATCAGATATGAAACCAGAACACTTTATCTCTATTCACTTACATTCTTAATGTTTAACACTAATTTTTTATTTTCTCTGTTTCAGGTAAGTTTGACTGTCTTTGTCTGAAACCCAGCTTATCGTAAGTTCTGTTAGTATTTTTTCTTTCAAAGAACCTAACCATTTCCATACCAGCGGGCCGATCATTTACTTCATCGTTAAACCGATCGTTTTGACTACTGTTTATGACTTATGAGTGATGCTATTGGTCGAAAATTGTAAATCTTGGCCGTTGCTATGGTAGCCATCGTTATGAGTCTCGTTTTATAAAGGCTATTCATGAGTAATCTTTAAATAGCGGGAATTTTAACGATGGTCATCATAGCAACGGTAAAGTTTTACAATTTTCAACCAATAGAATCACTCATAGACATTCTTAACGATCGGTTTAACGATGAAGTAAATGAGCGGCCTTCTGGTCCGAGTATATCGTTTCTGTGACTAGAAGTGTCTTACACAATTTCAGTATTTTATTTTTATTTTTATTTATAATGGCTAACTTTTGCTGTACGTACGATTCAATATTGTATAGGAACCAGCTAAAATTATGATGAGCCATTAAGAAATGTTCGTAATTCACTCACAGACTCACAAAATAACTTTAAAGTTTAAGGCGTAATGGCGAAGCTACGCAGGAAGCATGGGAGACTTTCATCTTATTTGAGGCTTTCCTCTGTGTGTTTCTATAGAGAGAGAAAGACAGGCAAATTAGACAGGAAATTGCAATGAAACGTGCGTAGCTCCGCCATTTTTACTCTTAAACGACTTAAACGGGGAACAAAAAAGGTGTAAATGAATCTTTCCCTGTCGCTGTCCAAGGAATCGGATCGGATCGGATAGGCAATATTGCACTTTCCTATAAATTAAACCAACTTCCAAATAATTATCCAAAAATGGCAACACTGTGAATAGGCTTGAATCCAAAGGTCCTGATGTAGCTGTTAGCCCGCAAGAGAGATTTTCATTCGCTGTAGTGTCAGTCCTTTGAGCGGGGAAAGAGATGTGATGTGGATTGTGTATGGAAGCTTGCAGGAGTATTTAGTTCCGCGTTGCTTCTCCAATGATGTACGTGACGAGGGCTCGAGCGCCCCCCCCTCAATTCCAACCCCCTCCGCCCTTATCTTGGCGAGTCGGAGCGTCCGATTTTTAATGTCACCAACGAACGACCGTTTAAATGAATTATATCGGTGCTTGAGGACGCCACTCCGTCCGCCGCGCAAACATAGTTGCCATTTTAGGCCTTATAATCAGCAGGACCCCCTCCCCCCTCCCCCCTCCACACCACATATGAGTCAATACCAAGGTTATAGATTAAAGAGGTATGCTCATCTGACTTCGCGCCTCAAAGTCAGTAGCGCGAAGTTCAAAATCCAGATCCAAGATGGGCGACAAAAGCAGAAAACATTGTATACTCTTTCCAGAAAACATCGGGCTATTTTCTGCTTTTCTGGAGAGGGAGCCCAATGTTTTCTGGAAAGAGTGTACAATGTTTTCTGCTTTTGTCGCCCATCTTGGATCTGGATTTTGAACTTCGCGCTACTGACTTTGAGGCGCGAAGTCAGATGAGCATACCTCTTTAATCTATAACCTTGAGTCAATACAAAAAATTGCAATTTTTAGGTTAGCGTCACATCACACCGGACAGTGGAGCATTGCAATCACAGGCAAAATGACAACAATGGATTTTCTCCAATGGAACCAATGTAAAGTAACCGATTCTTTTGATCGATATTTGTGTATGCAGGTCCAAATGACATTAAATCAATGTCTTCAAATTGCACGAGTCGCTAGTAATTCTGAGCTTTATATACCAAGACTCGTAGTAAAGTTGTTTTCTCTGAAGCGCCGTTCGTCACTTGGAATTTGCCTCTTGAAGCCTCCTCGTAAAAGCTTAAATTTGATGTTACACATTGTGTGGGAAAGAAAGCTTCATCATTCATTATTTGAATTTTCGGCCGCCTTGGAGAAAATCGGGAAATGTAAAGTGTCCAATCAGATTCGTTGGTTCAATTAGTGCACAGGTAATTTAAATGGACGAATCAGGTGCCTGTGACGTCACCAGTAAAGCTGTAGAATCCCGCCAGAGTGCAGTATAGTGCTTGCCATCAAACTTTATTTATAAATACGTGGACCGTCGCTCGTTCTATAGCCCCGCCCTTTCCTTTAAGAATATTTCATGTCCGCTCTCAGGAAATCTCCGCTTCAGGGAAAGAAAACGAGGATGAAAAATACACGACAGCTTTAAACACGATTAACTAACATTTTCTGTGTACTTAAATAAAATAAATGAGCCCTTTTCGCTCGTAGAAACAGTTAAACGGGAAGCTAAGAGAATCCTTCGCTTGGAGTCGCTTACTGTGGAAAGAAGGCAAAGAGGTAGCATCGATTAAGCTTGGTCTCCGAAATGGTTTTTATACCGACACAATTCTCTAGGAGCACGGAAAAGGTATTATTTCATGACTTTTCGCGACTAAATTGAAATCCATAGTAAGAATAAAAAGCATGGTTAAGGGAAACCGCCGGGTAATCCTTCACCCCGAATCCGACTGTCAGGATTAACCGACTTCAAAATGTGAGAGATTTTATTCCTGAAATCGCTTTCAAATAATGGTGTCTTGCAATAGCGTTGGCAGGATCTCTTCCATCTCACTCATTTCCCCTTTGAATGTACCAGTAGAAAAAGGATCGGAAATCCCCTTGCCTATCCTTATCCAACATACGCGTTTCAATGGAGAGAAGAGAGAGATGGAGAATTTCTTGTTGCGCTATTTGATCTTGTGCGTTTCGTATTGTATACCTTGTTCCTGAGCACAGAGTACCTACTACAATCAGAATGGAAACTTCGGTTCATCTTGACGCGTTATTTTATGGTTCGCTATTTTGAGAAGTTAAAACCTATCCTCTTGTAAAACAATGCGAAAAATAGAGGCAGAGATGTGTCCGCCATCTTGAAAAGTCACCAAAATAGACCGACAAAATGTTTCCATTCGCTCCTATGGGAGTTTTCACTCTGATTGAATTATCCTGTGCCCAGAATACACGTATCATCGCATACTTTGAAACTGACCAGTGGCGAAACGTGCAATCTGGCAACGTTGCATTGGGCTCATTAAAACCCGTGACAAATATCGACTTATTTAGGAATCGCCGATGACCAACGGATTCAACCTTTTCTATGGGTTCAAATAAACAAAATGTCATGTTTCCAAATAGCACGCTTCGCCACTGAAACTGACTCAACTGACTCACTAAAAAAAAAAAATCTAAATTCTATATAGGAATATTACCAGAAGCACATCGATATGTGAACCATAGAAAGTCCAGTAAGTACTTTGACTTAAAAATGCTGGTGTTAATGCCAGAATATGCTGGTGATTGTACCATTCCTTACATACATATATAGGTTCACATATCGTCATGCTTCTGGCAATTAATATGCTGGTGATTGTACCATTCCTTACATACATATATAGGTTCACATATCGCCATGCTTCTGGCAATTAATATGCTGGTGATTGTACCATTCCTTACATACATATATAGGTTCACATATCGTCATGCTTCTGGCAATATTACTTTCTCACTCTAATGAAATTAGAAAAATTGAGAAAGTATTGCGATGGCGCAGAGATTTTTGATGCATTCTGTTTCGATACTTGGCCCGCTGCGACTAAGTCAATCATGATAATTATAAAATAATTGGCTCTTATCCTGCCTAATACTATCCTAAAGAACATCTATCCATGATATTTCAATATTTCTGAACCATATGTGGTAGGGAGGAGTAAATGCACAAAATTTCTGTGGCGTCTGTCTGTCCGTCTGTCTGTCTGTCTGTCTGTAGTCACAAACATGAAACCCAGCATAACTTTTAAACTATTGATCTATATGCATCCAAATTTTGCAGAGATGTTGCTTCCAACATTCCCCAGAGGGACTTTTTTTGTTTTTTTAAAATTTTAATTTTTAGGTTAGTTATGGAAGAAAAATGGTTTCCATTAAAATCAATGGGAAAATGGGTCAAAAAAGAGACAAATTTAAATATTTCAATATTGGATCTTTGGATTTGGAAGAAAATTTGTAAAAACATTCTACAACCAGCCCACAGTAAAATTAACCCCTTATAGTTCAGCAAAATAACCCTTAAGACAGTTTAAAAAATCAATTTAGCGCGTTCGAGCCAAAAAAAGGAATAAAAGTGAGAAATTAATCTTGTAAATCAGTGCCAATTACTAAAAGCTGGATGAATTTTGATGAAACTTTGTATACACAATGTACTACCACAGTGCTAAAATATTTTCTTCTCACTATCATCATAATAAATCCTTTGAAACGTTTCAAGGGACCATATAGGTGCGACTGAGAAAAAATAAGACCAATTAAGCAAATAAAAACATAATCCTACTTATTGAGATAATTCGGGTTTGGTCCAATTAATTTTAATTAAATCCGGCACAAACAATCTACCTACCTACATTTACTCTACTTTAGATAGAATTTCTTATCATTACAATATACAGCCCTTAAGACTGTTTAAAAAATCAAAATCGGTGCGCTCGAGCCAAAAAATGGAATTATCGTGAGAAATTAATCTTTAAACTTGGAGTCAATCAATTATGGCTCGATGAGTTTTGATAAAAACTTTTGTACACACAATTCACTATCAAAATACTAAGATATTTTCCTTTCTTAGTCACCATACACAACTGATGAAACCTTTTCAAGAGGCAATATAGGTGGGATTGAGAAAAAAATATGGGAATATAAGCAAATAAAAACATAATCCTATTAATTGGGATAATTCAGGTTTGGTCCAATGAATTTTGATAAAAACTGGCAAATACAATCTACAATTAGCCTATAAAAGAAAGTGTTCCTTACAGATACAATATACAACACTTAAGAGAGTTTAAAAATCAAAATAGGGCGTTCGACCCAAAAACATGAATTAAAGCGGGGAATTAATGTTAAAACTTGGAGTCAATCATTCATGGGATGAATTTTGATGAAACTTTGCACAAACATATTATGTTACCAACCCACTAAAATATTCCTATCATACAGTCATCATCAAAAACCTTTAAGACCGTTTCAAGGGCCAATATAGGTGCGATCGAGCAAAAATCTTTGAAACCAACCAAGCAAATAAAAAAACAATTGTAATACTTGGAATAAGAAATTCAATTATGACTCAATTATGTTTGATGAAAATTGCAACAAAAAGTTAGCAACCAACCCAGGCAGGATTTCTTTTCAATGTAAAACTATAGTATAAAATCTTAAGTCTGAGACTGTTTAAAGGCAAAATAGCTGTTCCATCAAACCCAAAAAAAAGAATATCCAAAGAAAATTAAACTTATAAAGAAATTGATGGATGAATTTGGTTGACATTTGGTGTACATAATCTACAAACAAAAAACATTTTTAAAGGGGGGGTTTTAAACGACCAAACAAAAAAATTTTTTTGAAGATCCACAGTTCAAAACCCATCCTTCAAAGGATGAAGTAGGCAACTATTCGTACAGCTTCTCTGCAAAATCGCAAACACTTCGAATTGAAGGCGGAAATTTTGTCCAGAGGTGAAAATATTTTAAAGATGGGGTCTAGGAGTCTCTCCCAGAATTCTAAAGGGGGGTTGGGGGGCTCCCCCCGATATCTAAAGGGGGGTCTGGGGGTCTCCCCCAGAATACTAGAGGGGGTCTTAGGGCCCCCCCCCAGAATTTCTAAGGGGGTCTGGGGTCTCCCCCAGAATTCTTAAGGGGGTCTGGGGGTCCTTCGCCCCCCCCCGATAAAAATGGAGGGAGAAAGTGTTCGTAGGGTGTTCCCTACAGTTTATTTTTATTTTGCAATGCAGATTGATTAACGAACCAGTTGTTGAGCCAGTTTCAATGTGAATGATAGTACATACCTACTGTCAAACGCAAGAGTTTTAGCAGTCAAGAATTCGAGATAAATGGCGAAAAATCGACTGCTCAAAGCAACTTTCTACTTCGTGTACTTTCTTGACTGTCAATACTTTGGTGTTTGGTGGTTGTACCACATAGATAGAGTAAAATAAAACTAATGAACATACTTTACGATTTTTGGAGGAGGACGACTCCCCCATGACAACACTCCCACAAAATAAGCTTTGTCTGTGAAACTCAAAGAAAGCGGTGAAAGCGAAGCGAGGGAAAGAGAAAGCCGGCCGAGTGTTTTTAACGTCTTCATTCGCATTTTAAGCCTTTTGTTTCCCCATTCATCTTAATTACGCATGAAATGCGCCCCTGTAAGAATGCCTCCTCTCTACTCTATTCTTAATTTTACCACCGTTTTTATTGCATAACTTGCGATCGTGCGAGTGAGCATGCCAGTGTTGCCAAATCGAGGGAAAAAAGCAGCATCGTCCCCATTTAAATCAATGTAAAACGTACGGCTTTTTCACCCCAATCCGGCAACACTGGAGCATGCAGCAATGGGAGGATTCTTAAGCCATAACCGTAAAGGTGTAAGTATTCACTTCTGAGATTAAACAGCTTGGAATTTATGCGTTCGGCGCTGCCATATTTAACGCAATAACCTGTGGATTTAAAACTTTTTAAATAGGAACTCTTCTTTCGGAAATCTGACAACGTAGAAGAAGATTAGAGCTGCCTACTGCTGCGAAATTAGCCTAAATTTTGAGGCTTTCAGAGTAGACCCAATTTTGCGAGAAGCTGTTAAAAAAGATAACTCGCTACAAGATTTATCGTGGTGGCAGTGAGGAAGGGAGGCTCTTATGATGATTTACAATTTCACATTTTATTATTACCGCAGGTATTTGGTATTTTGACTTGAATACGCAGGTAAGTTGAAAATGAAAGCAATGTTTCTCACAAAATTCGATTATCTCCCATGAAACCTAAGTAGCTCAGTCATTGCAATTTTGCTGTTCTAGCAGTTTTGTGCGTTAATTACTATAAATTTTAGACTTTTTTAGTGTGATTTTCGTGATTTAGTCTTATTCACAAGATTTGGCTATTTGTTTGCTCAAAGTAAAAGTTTTCAGGAGCCCTATTGAAGCGGCAGTCTTTGGAAGAAGTCCCCGCATAATACATCAGGTGTGCTCTCACGAGCAAATAAACCTTACGGCCGCATTCGAATTTTTTCAGACGAGCACACATGTTCTTTTATTAGCCTTTTTTGTCCGAAGACGGTTTCAATTTGAAATCTCTCTGATACAAAAACCCTTTAATTCGAAATAAATTCATGGTCCTTGGTCCCCTCTATTTCAAATTAGCAATCGTGCACTGTATTGCTGATTGCAGAAAACAAGCTTTGCTAGCTGCCTTTTGCAGGTTTGGATACGCTTTTGATGTGGTCGCAGTAAAGTTGTGTTGTTCTTTATTAAGTAGCTGCATTGGCGTCGCTTGCAATTTGGCAACTATGTATTCCATCCATTTAAACTCATGTAAAATATCGAATTCAGGGGGTGCACAGTGCACAAGAAAAATTTGATATATTTAATGAGTTTAAATGGAGCAGTTGCATTGTTGCCAGATGGCACGCGACGCTACTGTGTAGCTGTCATAAGAGCTGTCGAGGCGAGTAACACGAAAAGTTCTCGAACAGATAGTACCCATCACTTCATCAGAAATAGTTTCCACCGCAGAAAAATCTAATGACACAATGCCAACCGAAAGTTCAAAAGTTTATCTCACTGACAATGAGAGCCGGTAATTTGCTGATTATCATTCAAGCACACTACAGGTTTTTAGGGTCAGTAAGTGTACGTTCAGCAAGAGATAACTTGGTAGGTCGTCGAAGCATCACTGAAATTATGATAACCCGGATAATCGAATAGCTACTCAAGATAATTCGAATACAAATATAAATCAGAAGATTAAAAGAAATGAGCGATACGTGTTATTTCATTTTTTTAAATTCGCTGTTTTTTTCTTTCTTTTTTTTTCTTATTCTTTTCTCGCATAGTTGTATCATTGAACTGCTAAACATAGCAAAAAAATATATTTTTATCAAACGACATAGGATTCACGCAATTGAAGTTCGCCCTCTCCCCCTCATCCGGTAATCTGAGTTCTTAATCCTCTATTATAGACTTCGCGCAATATGAAAGCTCCCCCCTCTACATTTGTAATCCGTGAGTATACACTCTTCTCAAATGAATGATCAAAGGGGAGGGGGAGGACTAAACACTATAATTAATCAGATATGGAAATGAAACACTGAGACCTTCAATTTATTTGTATCATTTTTGAAGAGACTGTAAATTAGTGAGTCGTTGAAACAGATCTGTTGGAACATTTTGCACGGAAAAAAAAGATTAGTGAAAATAACCATACGGATAACCGATTTTGGCACCTGCTAGATGTTATGGTAAACTTAACCAGAAGTATGGTACAATTACCGATACTTTGAGTAAATTCGACATGCAATCAGGTAAGATCACCTAGTACCTAGTCAAAACATAGTATACTTCTGGTTAACATTACCATAACATCTAGCAGGTGCCAAAATCAGGTATCCGTATGGTTATTTTCACCGTAGTTTTTTTTTCCGTGTGCAGTGTGTAAACGAATGTATCCGAAAAAAGTGGAAGGGTAAATTTTACCCTTACATGGTTCCTAGTGTGCAGCACTTTGGATGGTTAATATTTACAGTGCGAACGTTCAGTAATACATGACTGTTTGGTATTATTTACGGTCACGCGGTCATCATAAGTGGCGGTAGCCACCAGGCCAAGTCCATAATATTCACAGTAATAGGGGTTAATTTTCCTTTCATTCAAAATTGCTACACAGTACATTAACTCCATTGAAAATTCGAAAGGTATTTACACTTCCGCACTTCTTTCAGTGAACGGGGCTGGCGTTTTCCATTTTTTGGTTTTCCGCCTGGACTCTGAGCTAAGTTTTATCTGAGATTCGTGATTTTTGGCATTTTTTAATGGGATCATCGTTATTTTTGCAGCATTTTACAGCAGATCCGAGCGAGTCCATTCACCCCTCCCCCCCCCCTTCAAAAAAAAACTTTGCGAGAGTCCTATGTGCCCATAAAGAAACTTTGAAAAGCTCCGTTCGTTTAATTACATTAGCGGATTGCCCTATTTTCGCCAGAGATATGTCGATTTGCAATGCATGACGCATATGTACTTTCAAACGCAAAAGTTTTGGCAGTCAAGAATTCGAGATAAGTGGCGTGGTCTTGTGTATTCGAAGGAACCCTCAACGCCCCGCGTGCATTCTTCACTGTCAACACTTTAGCGTTTGCTAGTACTTGTTTAGTGTACGGAATCACGTTAATAGCGCCGTTTTGTCCTATTCGATCACAACCCATGCACCCACCCGCGGTCCGAGCCACGTGCTACAGAGATTGTATTATATCTCAGGGTTTCCTCCTGAGAGTAATACATCAAGCATAGACTAGTGACAGATTTCGTTCAGGTCCCCCCTCCCCTCTGCCTCCTCACTCCTTCGCTACTAAGGGAGCGGGCGGGATGAAAAAGTGTTTTGATCGAATTTGTGTCCCCCTCTGTTCCTTATTGGGAAGACGGAGGGAGGTATTCAATTTCTCAATTATGAACTTGCATGTAGTCTGAACTATTACAGGTTGTAAAATTGAAAATTGGATTCATTTTCTAGTTATCTTGCTAAATAATGTTAATAATCTTGATTAATGTTCATGAAGTGATGTCCAGGAGATTTCATCGTTGGATCCACTGTGTAACGTTTCGATACAGCCGAACTACACACACAAACACACACACACACACAACCGAGATCGAACTGCGATGCAGCAATTAGAGATGTGATCGATTTTCAATTTATCAACGAGGAATCGTATTGTAATTAAGGAACCCTATACCTGCAATTGGGCCACAAACAGACATTGATCGGTAGGCGGTATGAATGGGTACGCGTACGGGGAAGGGGGTGGGTGGGGATGGGGGGCATGGAACAATGAACATTGACTAAAACTAGACTCGCGGGAGAATAATTCATATTATACAGCCGCGTGGTGGAGGGAGAACGATTATAAGCTACCCGGAAACAGCGAGCGGTGCAGCCAATTGTTTCACGACCGCCTCCAAGATGAATGGTGAGCGATATATCAGAGTGACACAAAAACACACTCCGATGGTTTCGGTACACTCTCAGAGGTTCTCTTGCTAAGCTCGTATTTAAATACCATCAATTTGCGGCATCGTTGGAAAACACTCTCGCAATCAATAGTTTCTTCAAGTCAATAATTAACTTATAACTTATTCGACACATGGACTCCTTTCTTTGTGCTGAAAATTTGGGTCAATATAGGGTGCAGTAAGGGTGGCTGACTTGGCACTCAGAGCAGAGAAATTATTATAGGTATCACCTTTGAATTTAAAAAGTACGAGCTGAGTTATTTGGGTAAATGGGACGCGATTACCAAGCTTGAAGTACCGATTATTACTTTTTGCAATCGAGCTGATTCGCCGATTACATGTTATAACCGGAGAAAGAACTATTCTCAAACTCTAATTTAAGTGTGACCTACGCTAATTTTCAAAAATAAAACATTGTTTTGGGTTATAGTGGGGCTTAAGAAAACTTTTGGTACAGGCGATTCGAGAGGGTCGATTCCGACGTGAAAACCTCTAAAAATGACGATGGTAACTCTAAAATCTTACAAAATACTCCGAAACTCACAAAATGTTTTCAAACGTGTGAGCGTACAAGCAGAGCCATTGGTCCTGCGTCAACGATTCGACGCAACCCGCACTACACGTGCGGGTTGCGTCCTAACCTGTACATGTAATGCGGGTTGCGTCCAATCGTCGACGCATAGGACTTATGTCTCTGCTTGTACTTACATAGTGGTGGCGTTGGGCACTAATAATATGAGATTCCTATTTGAAAATATTGTCACTCAATCTTATGATTAAAATCTTGAAGAAAAGTGGTCACTGATTGGCCACATCTTGATGTGGCCAATCAGTGACCACTTTTCCTCAAGATTTCAAGTTCATTTTTCTCAAGTGACGACTTTTCTTTGGCACCGGTGTCACGACTCACGGTACCATTGTTCGGATACTTTCCCTGACACAATTTCATCATCGTATATACATATCTATGATTCTCTATCCCTATATACAGTATCCATCCATGCTTCAATGTGGAATGAACAAGTACCAACGCACAGTAGGTCAAAACTTGGGCTTTTCTGTACATGACATATTTTTGTGTTTGCCCAAACTCAATTGTTAACTTCTCCAATTTATACCAACAACGCGCTGCAGCAAAAGTTCGCAACAGACCCATTTATTAATTTTTAATCATTATTTCGTTGGATGATTTGATTTCTTTAAGTTCGATTAATGTTTTTGAAGAATTATCCACATCAATGATTTTAAAACCAACTATGTGAACTGTCAATCCCGAACAGTAAAAATATGAAAAGGGCTGGAAACATTTCAGCTGCAACTCTTTCTTATTATTCAAAGCTCATTGGAAGTGAGTCATATTTTCGTTCTCCGCTCTAATTATTCCTTTTCTTTTGTCCCGGGAAAATGGTCCACGGAATTTTAAATGGGAAGCGGTAACTTTTCATGACAAAAAGAGAAAGAGTTGGAATTAATTCTATTTTTTTTTTTTAGTTAACCGCATCCTCATTTCTATTCCGCCCGCCCACTTACTGCGATGGTTTGGAGAAGAGAAACGAAGAGAATGCCTGGAGAAAATCCTATTTTAAATTCCAGTGAATTACGGAGGTAACAATATAAAGAAAGGTTTGAAAAGGAGGAAGTTATTGACCCAGAATGTTATTCAGTTGGCAGCATCTTAGTGAAAAACTGGGAGTCCTCTTTTGCCCCCGCAGCAAAATCCCGCAAGGAGGGGCGAAGTTGGGTCGCCAACAGTGGTGTCAAATCTTTAGACAAAGTAAAATCCTAAAGGTTTAGAAGGAGGATCCAAGATTCCTCACAGTATAGTCATTCATACTGCAAAACGGAGACTTCTCGAAGAGCTACCCCGAAGAAAGTCACTATATTCATGACAAAAGAAAAGTAACCCCAGCCGAATGTTTCTTGGGAAATTTTTCAGATACTTGATGAACAATGTCAAGATGTTCTGTTGAGTGCGTGCTCAAAGATGGTAATACAATAAACACTTGAATGCTAAACAATTTCAAGATGGTTGAAAATTAGCTAAGGAATCAAAAAAAGAAATGTTAAAAAAAAAGTACTTTCTTTTTGCACTGATTGTACAAGGACAATATCGTCGAATGGTTCTGTTGCAAACTTTTGCTACATCATCATGGAGGGGATGTAAAACATAAAACATGGACGAATATAGGAATTTGTCTTTCTCTCTCTAAAGCCATTCAAACGATTGTGTTAGAAAAGGACGGCAAAGGGGGGCCATCACGTGACTTTCGCCCCTATCTTCGTCCTTTTCTAACGCACGTTTATAAATGGAACGAGAGAGAGAAATTGACTAATTCATGTATCCGCACATGATGTAAAATCGTATGAAAATTATGTTGGGATCATCGAAAAGTCTCATAATCCACCCATAAACCCTTGTAAGCCCTGGTAAAAATCCTCACCAAAAATCATCAGAAAAATCTCTGCATGAGATTTGGAGCCTGATTTCATGTTGATCTCATGATAATTTCATGATGATCTCATGCTGAGCTCAAGATGATTTCTACTCATCATGAGACCAACTTGAAATCAGGTTCCAAATCTCATTCCGAGATTTTTTTGATGATTTTTGATGAGGATTTTTACCAGGGAGGCCCGGGTGCGTTTTAAGAGAAATCCAAGATGGCGGTCGATAGAGTACCGAGTAGGTCACAATGGGAGAGTCCCATCTAATTGCTGCTTTCTCTATGATGAATCACTTTTTCTCAGCATAGAAAGTTGCAACTAGATGGGACTCTCTCTCATCGTGACTCTCTCATAATATGACAGCCATCTTGGAATTTTGTTTGTACATATTAATTGAGTTTGTGAGTAGATTTTGGAACTTAATTGTGCTCCCAACGTTATTTTCAAGTGATTTTACACCAGAATAGATCATTACAGATCCATTACAGATTATTGATTACAAGAAATGTGATTTTTGAAACACAGAAAGAAGATTTTTTGAAGATTTTTTTTTTTTTTTTTTTTTTTTTTACAGATTATATAGATCCATTTTACAGCTGCAGCAAAAGTTTGCCAGAGACCCATTCCCTAAATATAGACGGTTTTAGTGCGAAGTCAACGGTTTGCCAACAACCACAACAATGCACTCATCGGCCGCAATCGGTTGTGATAAAACTCGCGTAGCGTTCCAAACTATCTCACTCACTCTCCCGTGACCCCCATGTACATCCATCTCTTTCTAGTATCGAAATTCGTATACAGGGCCTTGTTCTACGACATATTATCAAAATCGCATTAAAATGCCTCGATAAATTCATTTCTGCCATAAAATTTCACAAAATAAGTCTCTAAATACGATTTTTGAAATTAGAGTGAGATGGCAGTACATAGGGGTCACGTGAGAGCGAGAGAGACAAACTGGCTTTGTTTGGAACGCTCATCGCCGGCAGTCGCCATTACTAAAACCCTCTATAGGAGATGACCCCTTAAATCTGGCAACTTCGAGTGTGAGCAGAACGAGGAAAGCTTACAGGATTCCTGGCTCCGAGCCAATTGATCATTCCCGATTTTCAGGAGGTTTAAGAAGTGTTTCCCAATCCACCCAGACAGGGCTATAAGGTCGTGGGAGTGAGGAGAGGAGGGAATCACTCCGGGGTGACGATGCATGTCGTTTATAGTGCATATTCTTGGGAAGAGGGAGTGAAGGGGGAGAATCCCCTCTTCCCTCGCGGGCTGTACCCTTGTCCCTTATCCCTCACCCCCTATGTTGGAATAGGAATGAAGGATGAGAGGTATAAGAATCCTGCCTCCTTTTTACTTGCTGCATACCTCCCGCACGACAAGATAGCTGGGGATGGATGCTGAGTCAGTTTAATTTCAGTCGAGCAAATGAAGCAAATTGTTCATGTTTTCTTTGCACGCGGGCATTTTCCTTCGCCCTCTCCCTTCGTTTTATCCCTTTTTTTTTTTTTGGCTATTGCGGCATCCCTGAAATGTGACGATAAACCCACGGTTTCGCCGAGTCTGATGCA
The DNA here is from genome assembly GCA_011764245.1 of Trialeurodes vaporariorum. Taxonomy (NCBI): domain Eukaryota; kingdom Metazoa; phylum Arthropoda; class Insecta; order Hemiptera; family Aleyrodidae; genus Trialeurodes; species Trialeurodes vaporariorum. Next base: position 46,073,987 of record VMOF01000320.1, read on the forward strand.
TTGTGGCGCTATCCCCTCATATCCTGCACACTCGACTTGAAGAGATGAAACATTGAAGAGATTTGTCGTTTGAAAAAAGAAGTCAATAACATTATTTTTTGTAACATTTTCGAAGGGCAGTCGTATTTGTACCAATAAACGTACACTTACTCGAGAATAATATCCTTCACAAATCAAACCTCTGTTGAGAGTGCAGGGAAAAGTGAATGTATTAATGGAAGTACTCTAATATTATGTACAGGGTGGTTCAAAAGTCCCGGGACGGCTTCATAACTTTTAAACGGCTGCAGATAAAAAAAAAAACAAACTTGAGGGATTTTTATAACTTGATAGGAACTACTTTTTAGGTACGCCGAAAAGTAGTTCCTATTAAGTTATAAAAATCCTCCAAGTTTGGTTTTTTTATCTGCAGCCGTTCAAAAGTTATGAAGCCGTCCCGGGACTTTTGGACCACCCGGTGTATATACGGTGACGTCAACAGTGGCGGCTGGTGCTATATCGGAACCATATTTTTTGCTATTAGAACCTATGCAAAAGTATCGGTTTAGCAGGGATTCAGTGAACCCCTGAAGACAGATTATGTTATGCAGATTTAAATGGAGAGAATCTGTTGTTGCCTGATTGCACGAGCCGCCTCTGGTCGCCAAAGTTGGCTGGAATTTCAAAAACTGATTGGTTCATTTTTTTTTCTTTTTTCTTTTATCCTTTTTTTGAGCAGAAAACGAGTAAATTTCTGTGATTGCTATATCCTGTAGAATATGATTCGTGCCTTGCTCTCTCCCCTCCGGCCGGAATTTCGTGCTGTGTAAAAATTCATAGCTCGGAAAATCTGGAATCTTTACATATGCACTGAGTTGAGACAAGAGAAATCATCTGTGCGCCGTCATTAGATGCGATTTTCCTCATTTTCGTTTTCTTTGCTCGGAAAATCTGGTGTCCAAAATCCTAGCAATTGTCGACTTTCGCGGTCTCATTTTTCGAGTCGTGGCCAATTTATCGATTTTAATCGGGAGGATCCGGAAACATGATCGCTGCAACCCGCTCTCCCGTGTCTCCTCCCTCCTTTCCCTCTTCAACCCCCTTTAGTTATCGCTTGATCAGCGAGGACGACCCAAATTCCATTTCATGAATATGCGATCATATCCGGACTCCACAAATGTGACTGTATTAACTACAGCTGTATGAAGCTGAAGCATGCTTACCCTCGTGCTCGTGTCTCTACCCCTCTCCCCCCTCCCACACTCCTCCGCTGCGCCCCCCCCCCACCTCCCGGCCACGCGCTCACTGCTTCGTCCCGACTTTTCCTTCGTCCCCTCCCCGCGGAACTGAATCTGTATTTATGAATTCCGAGTCGATAGCCTGGGGGGAGGTGTCATGAGCAGGGGTTGAAGGAATCGAGGGGTGGAAGTGCAGGGATTTTAGATGGGAACCCGCCAAGTTCATCGGAACGTTTGGTGGAAGGTGAACGAATCGCGAAAGACTTTAATCTGGTTACTGATGTGCGTCTCATTGACGCGCGGCGGGTCTTCGCGTTGTTGCAAATTCGAGGAGTCTTAAAAATTTTAAAAGAATTTGAGGAGCTCCACTACACTGTTAGAAATATTCACTCTGACTCCGGTTATGTAAAAGCCGCATCCCGGTATACAGTTTTCGGAGTGAGATATTTGCGGAGTGAAAAATGGTACGAAATGGAGGAAATAGATAATTGTAATTTGCACTTCTTCGGAATTAAAAAATGTATGCTTTATCCTTTATCCACACATCTTTTAGTTCGTTCCGATTTTCTCTCCGAATTTGTTGTAAATTTTTAACAGTGTTTGCAGTATTCAGTTACCATGCCGACGAGTCGGTCCATCGATCTTGGTTACTTGCCGATTTTTGCACCTTGTGCGACGCAAATGTCGTCCCCCAATGAGCAAGAAACTAGGTTTTTTTTTTTTTATCTATTGATTAGACATTTTCCCGCGTTTTGCATGATGGATTTTATGTGTTTGGGCTTGCCAAATTCAAATGTATAGCATTGAGGTTGTGACCAAAATGTCAAGAATTTTCCACAGTCACAAATTGTTCCGCTCGAATCTTGAGTTATTTTACCTATTTTTTTTTTTTTTTTTTTTTTTTTTTTTTTGTGACGTGTTCCATTTTGGGGAAAAATTAAAAGAGTCTGTCAAAAAATGATCCTAGTAACAAATGAATGGTGCAGTTCACAAAGGGGGGAACGGAACACGAGAATAAATTTGAATAAAATTAGTTTTTTTGTTTGTTTTTTGTTGTTGTTTTTGTTTTTGTTGTTGTTTTGTTTTTAAGAGTATATAATGCCAGACGGACCGCACTCAACCAAGAGTAACCCGGTTCCATCGCGTGTACCATGCATTAAAAAAAAAAAAAAAAAAAAAAAAAAAAAAAAAATCAAAGAAAATAAAGAAAATAAAGAGAAAAAATTTCGCCTTATTACAGCCTGAACAGGGAGGCAAAGCAGAAAGAAGACTTTGTAATGCAACCGCAAGATAAATGAAAATAGATGGATCGAGAAGAATCAAAGGTTGAGCTCCAAAAACCTAGTGTTAAATGCACTGTTTGGCAACGTTGCGCTGCTATATTGTAGCCCGTTGCGCACCCTTTACGCAAGTCGCGGGACTCATTCATAGTGTTACTTAACTCTGTTAGCCTATAACCTCAATCTTTGAAGGGATCGAGTAAGATAGGGACGGGGAGGGACACTGGGACACCCGCGCCGCCGCGAAAAAAGTGAGGAGTCGAACGTATATCATCCAAGACTCACAATCAGTGTTGATAGATATACGGCTGTATACCGTATATTTCATAAGGATCGATGTAAAATATACGTATTTTAATCTTGAAACTGGCAACACTGTACGAAATAGGGATCACGAATCATAGTCGATTACATCAAAGCCGACTTCAATTTTCTGGATTTCGAAGCAGCTCGGGCGGGCCCCTCGACCCTCGGTCCCTCGTCCATCGGTACGCAGTTATACTGGTCCCCAGTGACGTCATTTTATGAAGCAGCCCTATTTCACCGCGACGCGTCACACCAACTGCGCTCGTGAGTCATACTTTCATCTCCCCCCTCCCCTTCTCCCAAGCGCTGGTATCTTCTAAGTTGCACTGGTTCTTGAACAGCTAGAATTTGTGATTTCGTTTCAGTTTTCATATTTCTGGTAATGGTAATGGTAAGTGTATTTTCACTTAAAAGTCAGATGCTACGTAGAGTCCCTATATGTAGAGAGTTAAGACAAGAGGGTAGTCAACTCCTGATGAGTTTTAGGCTCTACGGATGCCGTCTTTGGATGCGATCTTGCACTTTTGTTTACAATCGCAGTCGTTTACCAAAGGTATTTTGAATCTGTTAATTTTAATCATGATACGCCTCAAGAATGTCTATAAATCCCAAAAGAATCTTTCAAAGCGTAAATAGATGTCTATCCACAAAAGCAGTAAAATGTTACATCTTTAGAAACTCAGCGGCACTGTAATCTTTGCAGTGGACGAAAACACAACAACGGCCCTCAGAATGAAAACAAATGTGCAAAATCGCATCCAATGGCGGCGCCCATGGTTTCACTTGTCTTACCTCTCTACATATAGGGACTCAAATGCTACGCAGGCGGCAGGACTACAGTGTTGTGATTACCTCTATTTGTTGCGTAACGTATTCGTGTGTGTTGAGAGTGCAGCGCTCGTGGCGCCATCTTTTGGTGTAAGCGCAACTAACTCTCCGCGTACTCTTGAACCAGCGCACGCGCACATGTACTCTAATGGACCGATCACAGAATTTCGTCGCTTTGCAAATTTGAGTCGCGGATCATGTGGGAGCATATTAGTTTACTGAATATTTCTATTATCATGCCCAATTACTTTTAAATTGACTGAAGGAAAGACGACTGAAGTCGGAGAACTCACATATCAAACTTTCTTGGAAGGTCGGTTTATATAGCAAATAGTTTTGCGTCGCCTTCGGGCTTCCTCGCTTGTGCTGGTTGATCGGGCGCCTCCTCCGCCTCTTGGAGTTTCGCCCCCCACCTTCGGGACGGAAGACGGACTGGCTGACCGGCGGCTGACATCTCTACGCACGTAGGGACGTCGGCTGCTGGATGGCTGGACTGTAAGAGGGTGCCCGTCACCACGTTCAATCGAGGTTGTCCTTTTGTCGCTGAAAGTACATGATTACTGGGGTATTTTTGTCTCTTCAGATTCTAGGAAAAATTTAAATTGAAAGATTGGTCAGTGGCGCCATTTGGGGGATGGCAGGGGGCAATTGCCCCCCCCCCCCAAGGATTTTCAATGTGGCCAAAAAATCAAGTCAGAGAGATTTTTTGAAGATGCACGGCAAAAAAAAAAAAGAATAGGTCATCCAAATTTATGGAGGCCCCCCCCCCATTCAAGTCAGAGAGATAGAGAGATTTTTTCAAGATGCACGGCAAAACAAAAAACAAAAAATGATCATCCAAATTTTTGGAGGGCCTTGTCCCCCCCCCCCCCAAGGAAAATCTGAAATGGCGCCCCTGAGATTGGTTGAAGGAAAAATCATGGAAGCTTTTGAGATTGAGAGTGTGTGTTACCTGTTGAATACACTGATGTCGTCCATTCTCATAATATTCAATGAAAATGATATCATCAGACCTTCGAATTAAAATCCGGGTCGTCTACCCAAACCAAAATCCATGGAGTCAACTGGCATTATTTAATGCGCCGACTGAACCTTAAATAACTCCTGTAAACGACACCTTTGATAATCGAGGATTCTTTAAACTATTCTCATTAGCGTGTTTTATGTAATTAGTATGGAGGATTTTCAACTTGATGTACTTGGCTTTTGGGGAAGTAACGATTATACGTATCATGAATATATTTATTCCAGTAACATCACATTTTGAATCAGTCGAGGTATCTTGCATCCCCCCCCCCCCCGTTAATAATCGATTATTTGGTCGATTTTGCTCTCGATTTAGTAGTGCAGACATTTTTCGTTTGTAAGTACCTTTCTTCAGCTCATGGACAAAAATTTCTGGTTGAAATTGCGGAACATATTATTATTAATAATGGGGTAAAAAGAAATTCTTTTTTAAATAAGAATTCTTATAGATCCAACGATTCTTTCTTGTGATTCTCCTGAATCATCAGAACGTTCAATTGGACCAATGATAATTCTCGTTGAATCAATAAGAATTCTTTTTATCTTAAAAAGAAATTCTTTTTACCGCAATTTCTTAATACGTTCCGTAATTTCAATCAGAATTTTTTCTTTGTGATCTCATTTTAAGTTAGTATGAAAGATCTGGTCAAATTAACGCAGGTCAAACTTTTCTGAATTTCTGAGGTTTTTCGGATGACGAAGTCACGAAGACTTAATAAAGTTCAAGGAAAATGATCGGAGACCCCTCTTCCCTGCATCTTTTCACTTTTAGCTTCCAGTCACATTCCATTGCATGACAGTGTTTCCAATATGTTCGGTGAATTAGGCATTGCGCTTCTTTACGATTCAGCAAGCTTGTAAAGTTTAATCTGCTGAATGTCAAACTGCTACCGGAATGAGGCAGGCTCGACGCTCGTCTCCTCAGTCAGGGTAAGAGAACGAGAGCTGTGGGGGCGAGGGGTTGTTCGGGCAGCCCCCCCACGACCATCAAAAAACACTTTCACCCCACTGCCAGTGCTGCTCATACTATAGGGGGGTGGCGCATAACGCAATACACAACCAAGTTAAACGCGTATGCACCCTCTCTACCCCCCCTCACTCAACCTCGTTGCCACCCCCTAGACGAAGACCCCTCCCCCTCCCTCACATCTTCATCCTCTTTAGTCCCTGCCCTTTATTACTGCTTACAAAAACAATGAGCGGTAATAATAACATCAGAAGGGTGAGCGTAGCTTTAGACAGGGATCTGGTAAATAGGGGTGTTTCGCGCAGGGGTCCATCCTGTCGCCAATCTAAGTAATGTCAGTACAGCGCTTTGGAATGCCCCCCCCCCCCTTCCCATCATGCCCAGTTCCGACATTATTTTATATCTGGTTCTCTTGCTCTCCGCAAATACATACAATATTTATAAAATGAAATGAAGCATAAGTGACATTATTGGTTAGCTAATGTTCCACGGGGCTGGGAGCATATTTATAGGCGCGATGTACCGCGTGTCGTATTTATGGGAAATTGAAGGGGCGGACGGGGAGAGGCAGGCGTTGGTGATCAGTCGGTATGGCGGGCGCGGCGGGTTGCATAATGCAGAGTCAAAGGCGCGGAAACGTGATCGCGACCTGCCTTTGTCTCCTCTTCCTTTTTTCGTCCTCCATTAGGATCCGCGCGTTCGCTGTTGTAGCTGTATTGTGTTACTGTAATGTTACACGGTAATGCGTTTACGCAACACTTTTAAAGTTTCGGAAGTTTGCTCTGAGCGCCAGCGCCGCTGAAGGATGTTTATTCCCGCGGCTCCTGCGACACAATTTTAAGGACCCGATTGGCTCGATGGTGTTTCAGTATTTTATGAATCGCAGGGTTACTCCTTGAATCCTTAAAGATAATAGACCACGAAAAACTCGAAAATCGTAGCCAAGACTGTTGGAAATGTCATCGGTTTTTGAGGTTTAATGGTGTGTAAGAAGGGAAATAAATTACATGTTTCTTGGAATTTAATTTTGCGAAGTGTTTTGTATTTTTATTTTCTAATTTATTGTAGCAAAAGGTGACGATGGTATCTGCTAGAACTAAAGTTTTGATTGCGTTGGTGCGGATCAAGCCTATAGAGAATATTTAGATAGGGCTGCAAACCGGAAACGGAACCAAAATCGAATAGAACTAGCGCGGTTTTCTGAGAACCAGAAGCGAAATGAATGGGGGAGGAAAAAGGAAGTGGAACATGCATTCAAAAAGTCAATTTTTTTTTTTTTTTTAGCAACATATCAGTCAATTCTGGCTAATTTTACTCAGAAATCGATTCAGGGATTTTGAGGATCCATCATTTTGCCGAACCTTAACATTTTCGGATTTTTTTTTTTTTTTTTTTTTTTTTTTTTTTTTTTTTTTTTTTTTTTTTAGGGAAAACACCCATTAACTATTTCAAATCATTCTGGGCATTTTTGGGTTTAAGAAAAATGAAAATGGGCTTAATAATGAATTTCTCGTGCAAGCAGACTCCAATCAAGTATAATCTCAAACTCTTACTTCACATATGCAGCGAGGCGTGTTTTTGCATTCTTCTCAAGCACGCACTTCTTTTTCTCTATTCCGAGCTCCTGTCGTCAACCGTCAGAGGGGTCACAAGTTTTTATTCACCCCTGCTCGCCAAATCCCCAGGGAGAGGGGGTTGAAGGGTGAGTAAGGTGAGAGGGTTTTCAAGACGCATACGATCATCACTCGGGGGGGGGGGGGGGGTGGCGCCCTCTCCCGCTCGGTTGAGAAAAGTCGTCCGTGCTTTGATGTTTATATGTTCGCCGTCCCACCCCTGCCCGTGCGAGTTTATATAAAGTATTCGTCAGAAATATAATTAAGATTTAGTGGCGTAGGTTGGGTGTTGCGTAGAGTATACAGTGTTGACTGATCGCTGGTAAAAAGGAGGCAAAGGAGAAAATTGGATCCATTGTCACTGAAAAAAAAAAAAAAGATGAAGAACAGCGAAGCTTTTGAAGCTTCACCGAGAAGAATTTCCTGTTTCCGTAATCGGACATCTTGTTAATACTTCCTGAAATTCCTGTTATTTTAACAAGAAATTCCTGTTACTTCACCAGGAATGCCGGTCAAGTTACAGCAATTCCGGTCAAGTATAAGTATTGAACAGACGTCCGGTTGAATTAACAGGGAAATGTTTCTCAGTGTTCGTGGAGCAAGTTACAGTTGTACCGAGACACTACTTCGGTAGAGCAAAAGCACGAAGAAAGGCTGTCACTGTCACTCTGCCGAAGTAGTGATTTGGCACAACTGCATTTTTCTCCGCGGTAGAGCCAGAACTTTTGCTTTACAAAGCTAATGTAAAAGACTTTTACGACTGTACTTAAACTTCGTTTTAACTTTGTTAGTTTGTTTGTTAGGGTTGGCGGGTGGCTCTTTGACAGGTTGCATGTTGACCCTTTTAGTCACGAATTATGAAAAATTTGCTATCGTAACCCTAGACCTTTGACAGTAAATTGAGTGAATTTTCCTCGCGTGGTTTTGAAAGGTGTGAGTCAAATGTTTTGAAATTTCGCAAGACACCATGTTTGGTGTCGTCCCTTATCTGGAGCTTTGTGGTCGAAAGGGTCAATTAACAGCTGGCTTCGCAGTCATGCACATTTCCACCGGCCTCCTAAAATCGACAGTGGTTTCAATTATTTGAAGGAAATATTACTTATATCAAATTAGAAGTATAACAGTGGCTTGTAGAAATGCTCTAATCAATAATATTTTCTTCAACCGGTTAAATCACAGATGGATGTCATTAAAGATCTTCAAACAGCGGCTCTGCTGAAAACTGAATTTTCTGTCCCATGTTTGGGACCTGTAAAAAGTAAATTCAGGTTTAGGTCATTCGTAAATGTTCGACTATCGTCGAAAGTTTCTGAAAGAATTCTAGTATTTTTAACTGGATTTTCGGCCTTACTGGCCAGAAATTCTTTCACTGTCACCGCAGATTATTCTGATGAGAAAGGCAAGGCTTTGTGCACAGTATAATGCCTGACTTTGGTTTTAAAGTATACCAGGATTCTTGCGATAATCGCCGGAATTTTTTTTTTTTTTGGAATTTTCATTAAAATTCTTGCCATTTTTAGGAGAAGTTTTTCCTTAAAGTGCAGGCGATTTGCCTATTTTTTCGTAGTTCTTTCTGAGCTTTTAGATTCTCGAGGGAAGTTTAGGGAGAAGGGTTAGATTTATTCCACTTTTTTCTTTGAAAAATGCGGTAATATTTGTCGTGAAATCTGGTAACTGTGGTCGAACCCGGCACCGGCACGCGTTTCCTTGTACCCAGTGCATATGAAAGTTGAAAAGAAGGTCGGGGGGAAAAAGGTCTTTCTTTGTCTCCAGAGAACTTTTACAGGAGCAATAAATTAGTCGCCAGCAAAAGCTGCGGGCCGATTCGCGGAGGGGACCCGCGGTCCCGTTCGGCGTAAATCCGTAGGGTGTCGACAGTGGGAGGGGGAAAGGGGGAAAGGGCGAAAGAGGGGAATGTACTTAGTAATACTCTCAATCAGTTACTGTACGAAGACTGCGCCCCGCAGGCACAGTGTCTTGCAGGCCCTGGAGAGGGGAATAAATTGTCATGTTGCCAATTTGAACAAAAAATTGAGGAGCTTAGAATGTTTCTATGAATCTGATTTTAAGGTTATTTACCTTATAGCTGGTGAGAAAAAATAATTATCTGTCGACGTCTTTCGTTTGTTGTGTTCCGCTAGTCTATTTTCCTTGGGAGCGAAAAATAGGGATGATAAGATTTTAGGAGAGGTAACCCTATACTATATAATATTTCTAATTTTCCTAATTCCCCATTCCACCCCTCAAAAAATTACCACTTCTCAGGCTTGAGGGTGAAACCAAATTTGTCTATACCCTATGGCCTCTACACGAAAAAAAAGTTCGCCTATACAGGAATAGCCAGAATTCTAATAGAAAGTTCCCACAATCTCTCTTTCTAGAGAGAGAGAATAAACGATGTGATTTCTCGTTGCTTTTGTTGATCGACTTCTATTTACGCTTTTCAAGATTCTTTTGGGAATAATATACATTCTTGAGATGCATCATGCATGATCAAAATTATAACAAGTTCATCGACAACAGCGGCGGCGCGTGCAATCTGGCTACAACGTCTTCTCTCCATTTAAACCAATGTAAAACAATCGATCTTCAGGAGGTGCAATTGCACCCCCAAGATATCGATACTTTTGCATAGGATTAAATGGAAAATTTGCATGGTTGCCAAATTGCACGAGCCGCTACTGATCGACAATTAATTAACTCTTTTATCCGTAAAATACGGTTAGCTAGAGTTCTTTTTTTGTAAACAAACTATGTGAATCAATGCGCTAAAACGCATCCAGTGGCGGCGCGGTGCTCTTAGAGCCTAAACTTCATGACCAATCAGAGGTTGATTACCCACTTGTCTTAACTCTCTACATACAGGGATTCTATTCTTACCAACTAATTTACTGTAGTTGAAGTTTGGCAGCGTCGGAGAGAATTGAGGGGAACAGTTGAAGCTCCCTTTGAATGAGCTTTGCTCAATGGTTCGGTGAAACATGGAGAACAGGGGTCGCAGCATATACGCGGGAAGCGGGGTGACAAGGGATGGTTTTCCACGTTGATCGCATTACCAGGGCTGCCATTTCCTCATTTACAACTCGCATTTCCCCCATTTAACTCAACGAAAAAGTTTTGAATTTCTTTAATATGGCAACCCTGCGCATTACTCTTCCGTGCCGCTGCCAAAGCTTGAATGAAAAGCCTCTCCAGTCCAACGCGGTGAAGTTACGTGCACTTGTGTATTTCACAAATTCGCGGATCCTGATGTTGAAAAACGGTTAAATGTAAGGCGTGAAGATCCCTTGTTTTCTGAGGAAAGTTTTTCCGTTTTCCATTTTGATGAAAATATCTTTTTGGTCTGTTAGTCTATATCTGCTTCTTCAATCGTTCGCAGGGAATGTGTTTACTTACATTGAGTCGGTGTGTTTATAGAATGAGACATTAAAAAAAAAAAATATTGCACTATCAACACTTATACGATCGAGAATTGTGGGTATTTTAATCCCCTTGTTTATAATTGAGGATCGGGACTTATTTAAGCTGGGCATGTTTCCATTTCACGGTTGGATGCTGGGGATTTTAATGTCCTGCCATCATTACAATGTAATTAATACTATTAAAAAAAAAAAAAAAAAAAAAAAAAAAAAATATCTTCCCCCAACCAACCAAATTACTATTATACTGCCTTATTTAAATTTTACGCTGAAAAAATAGAATATAAAACGCTTTGGTAGCGCTGAAACCTGGTAGAAAAATGACCCAGCGAAATACCTTAGGAAATATAATAATGTAAAGAATGGAGAGCTGATTAATGATTATATAGAGCTAATGTGTTTTAAGGTTTTGTATGCCCTACTGAAGTGATTCTTGCCAGATGACAACTAAAGTCTTTTGCTAGGTCATTTTTTAACCAAAGGGTTTTTTTCCCGTTTTTGTGTGTTTTTTTTTTTCGAGATTTATTTGGCTTCATATTCAATTAGGAACATACATCCACCTATGGACAAATTGGGTTAAGTATGAGTAATTTTTTTTTTTTTTTTTTTAAGTTTATCGTAAGAAGACACTGGAGTTTTTAAACATCAATGCTCTAAGCAACCAGATTCCCACTGTAATCTTTGTCGTGGGTCCACTTTTAAGGAGTCTGAGTGGCAAGACCAGCGAGAAATCTGATGCCTCTATCGGGGTTCGAACCGGGGACCTATGGATTGGCAATCAGGTGTCCTGACCACCAAGCCACCGAGGCCGGCCAACCAAAGGTTTTGACAGCGCTACCAAAAGCGTTCTAATCTGTTTTTTTCTGTGTGGACCATAGCCGTGTATGTATGCGCAATAATGAATATTTTGGTTGTATTAGTCAAAGTGCTAGGAGTGTTATAAAAAAAACTTTGGTGATTAGTTTACTCACATATTTATTAATATATTTCAGTCGAAGCTTTTCGACATTGACGCCATCGTCAGGACTAGCAAAGTATCAAAAAACTTAACATAATATTCATTACGAAAATAAAATAAAAAATTTAAGCAAATCTGACCCAAAATAACAGGTGAAAAATCTGATAAGTAATAATCGCAATACTTGCAATAGGTACAGTCGGGGACAGAAAACATGTCAGACGACTCCCTGAGATAGGCAACCTGCCATGCTTGAATTCATTGAGATTAGTATTGCGGGTGGCCTATTTTAAGGATACGTCTGCCCAGTGTTGCCAGATCGGGGTGAAAAAGCCGTACGTTTTACATTGATTTAAATGGGGACGATAAGGCTTTTTACCCTCGATCTGGCAACACTGCGTCTGTCATTCTTTTTGTCCGTGACTGTACGTTTTGCACCCCGAACCAGGGCTGCCGTTTTGCGTACAATCAATGCTATTTTTCAATTCATCGATGATTCCACCGGTTGAGAAAAGATTACACAGTTCAGTTCAGTGCATGACTGTAATAAACTAAAATACTCACATGTGTAATCTTTCCTCAACTGGTGGAACTGTCGATGACTTTAAAAAACTTGCGGATATTTTAATTAATTAACGGAGTCCCCACCGATTAAGGAAATATTACAGATCAGAGTATTTTCGTGCATTACAGTCATGCACTGAACTGAACTGTGTAATCTTTTCTCAACCGGTGGAATCATCGGTGAATAGAAAAATAGCATTGATTATACGCAAAACGGCAGCCCTGCCCCGAACTTAAGTATTTCTCACGCCACGCCAAGACTAGGAGATCTCAAGTCATTTTTTTTCGAATTCCATCATTAAAGGCACGCTTTAAAGAGGGGGGGGGGGCGACTGTGCGGTAAAAAAGCCAATCCGATCGAAATTGTCTACGGATAAAGCCGAGAGGCACCGAACATCTTCGAAGCCCGGAAAAAGATCCGAAAGAAAATATCATTCAATCATCGTAAAACCGATTTAGTTCGTTCCGAAGACGAGAGAATGGAGGAGCGAGGAATAATGGGATGAGAGAAGGAGGAAAAGAATAATACGAAATTTGATTTAAAAATATTGGAAGACCTATTGACCCCCCCCCCCCCCCTTCCTCTCATCCACGACCCGCGGCAGCCCCGCGGATTAGTTAAGAATAGAGTGTATAAAGGGGCAAAGCGTTGAGTAATGAGTAGGTCACCGTGATAACGAAGGTGATACTTGCGAGGGCAAGGCACAGGGGGCAGGGGTCTCGTGCGATAACACAATAAGGCGCCTTCCTTTTTACTTTTTTCCTCCTGGTTTTATGCCTTTGTTGCCCCGTTGATTTTCAAAGGCACGCAACGAGCAATGCCTCCGCCCCCCCTCCCCTTCTCTACCACCTTCTCGTCATTCTATGCTGCCTATCTCTGTCCGTCTCATTCTCATTCCGCGCCCAAATCTAGCAACGCACAATGGCACGCGATCTGCTTATAATCCCAGCGCAGCGACCTAAACTGGTAAAGAATACCGCGTGGACGCTAGAGCAAAGATCGATTAATACAAGTAGAATAAAAATATGGTCGAAAGCAGGTGGAAAGATAAAGGGGTGTTGTGAGGCAACTTGCGTCTCAAAGTGAGCTGTGATTAGTCAATTTACGAGGTTGATGTATGCGGGGTCCCCATTTGATCGATGACTCTTCGGTTCGACGGCTCACTACCGCTGATTGGTGAATCGGCTATTTTATGACTTTCTGATGCCACTTATAGACTTTTCAGGCGATTTATACATTAGACTAAACACTCTTAATCGTTGTAGCAAAAGTTTGCAACAGATCCATTCGCGTAGAGAAAATGGCCCACCCACCTCCTCGGGTGCCGCCCGTTTATGTTTACGTTACGTACACGTTTTGCGCAACCGACAGATTGGAACAGTAAAATTGTTGTTGTATTTGGTTTACAATTATTAGTACATTTGAAGCTCAATCATTACAGATTTTGTCCCGAAGAGCTCGGTGGTACCAACAGAAAAGTTATACGTTGCATGTTAAGCGAGAGAGGTGGTGCTTAATTCAGTGAACTTTGTACTGTTCTTTTGTTTTTGGTGCAATACGTACTAAACGGGGAAGAAAGACTAAAAAGAATTTACCACCTGCATAGCTGATTTTGGAGTGTGCTATCAAGTATGGTATAAATTTCACCTGATTATGGTAAAATGTATCAACATCTTACCTTAATTTAACACAAGATACGTTGTATTTACCATATTATGGTGAAATTTGCCATGCCTGCTAGCTGACGCCAAAATCAGCTACCTAGATGGTAAATTCTACCAGTCATGTTTTTCCGTGTAGCAACCGCAAAAGTTTTGACAGTCAAGAATGCACGCACGGCGCAGAAGGATTCTTTGATTACAAGAGCATTCACCACCTATCTCGAATTCTAGACTCCCAAAACTTTAGCGTTTGATAGTACCTAGACCCATCGTCCGTCCGAACTTTGAGCTTAACTTTCACTGCGAGGAGTGAAATTTATAGATATGTATTTTCCGCAGCATTTTACATCTGAACTGATAGTCCATTAGCCTACAGCAAAACTTTGAGAGAGCTCCATTCGCGTTGTTTCCTATTCCAAAGATTTCAAAACTTGTTTCAGGTGAACTCCTTTAATCCTAATATGTATTTTCATATCCCTTTTATCTGAAATTGGCTCAGTTCGTCAAGGCAACGCTGCTGTGTGTGTTGTACACTCGCAACCCCCCCACCCTCTGTTGATTCTCTGAGACTTTCGATCGGAGCTAAGCTAAGGGTGGAGTGAGAGCAATGGCGTACGCAGGAATTGGTCTCTCTCGCTCTTTTCTCGTTTGAGTGTGTGTACTAGAAAAGGAAAGAGATAGGGGCTGAACACACGTTCGAGCCCCTGTTTCCATCCTTTACTTTCTCACGTGTTCAAATGGGGAAAGAGAGAGAAAGACTAATTCCTGTGTACGCTACTGAGTGAGAGGGTATATAGGGGGTAGGTAGCAATGGGTATCGAACCCATAAAGTATTATACTGGAAGTTACCACTATCGGCTCTTCGCTCGTGATGAGGGAAAGAAGAGAAATCAATTGTCGTTAGAGTGTTTTTCTTCTCGAGCTTTACACTCTCCATGCGAGTATGCGTGGCCTCTTCTGCTCCGCTCGCGTGTGCATCGTTGACTGTCTAAAGGTGAGGTTGATCGTTGATGGTTGGTGCGGGAGCAAATGGCTTTTTGTCATCCGTTTTATCACTGCAGTTTCACGCTCGGATGAAGGACCCCCGTTCTTTTGCTTCCCTTTTCTGAGAAGAGTTGGCGTGTTGTGGTTATCGCCCACGCGCTATACGAGGTCCGTCCGGGCGTCCGTGCGAGAGGGGTGAAAATTCTTGGTTATAGACCGACGCCTTTCTGTATGAAAGCCTTTACAAATAGCCTCCTCTTTTTTCGCAAGGAATATAAAAGTTAAGCTATCATAGCGCAACCCACCATATCTTTTTCTCTTACAATTAGTTTTAATAATCCGTGGTTTTTTTTTTGGTAAAACCAATTAGCTTCGAAAAATGAAGAATATTCTTTTGTATCTTGTATCAATCGATTTTACGACGCTACAGGAAGAATCAGTAATTTCTTTTTTACAAAAGTAATGAAATTATATTGAATAGAACGGCAAAAATGTGAATTTTTTTCGCAAAATGTGCCGATTTTTTATTTTTTGATTTTTATTTGCATGTTTATCATTTATTATTTTTCTTTTTTTTTTAATTATTTATTATTATTATTATTTTTTTTTAAAGATAAAAGTTAGTTAAAATTTCCGAGCAAATTCTACTCGCAAAATAAGAGGAATCAATTTTGCCAAGCCAATTTTTTTTTTTCGCACGCTTTTTCAAAATTTGTCGATTGATCAAGATTTTTCGGAAGAAATGCAGAAATGGGTCTGTTGCATACTTCTGCTGTAGAGTTATGGAGGGTTGATTCTGGTGTAAAATCGCGTAAAAACCACATTGAGAGGATCTATAAGTCTCAAAATCCACTCATAAACCCACAAAAGGCATTTTTAGGAAAGCCTAAGAGGGTGATAGAATGGGCGAATCATAACTTTGCATGCATGCACCTCGACCTTATCATAGTCGACGTAGCCCTGCTTATTGGGGCTAATGCATCCCTCGAAAGAAGCACCCATTAATAATATTGCAGCTAGGTGTTTTAATTTATTGGAAGTGCTCTCTGGAACAAAACATTGCGAAGCCTCCGCGCGTTTATCGGATAGGAGGTGGGAAGGGAAATAAATTAGGATTTCGTCTGTGCAATCATTATTAAACCAATAACCAAAAATTATAAATAACGGCCTCCAATTTCTCACTTGAAAGCATATTTATTTTAATCAATCTTGACAGTACATTTTCTGAATATTTCTCGTGGTGAAACATCGGAAACTATATACATATGATATCCTCCCGAAAAAGCGCTCATTCTACTTCATTTTTATCCTCCCCTCCTCATCTTTCTGAATCGTATTTAAGTATACCATACCTGTTCATGTCTATTCTTACCACTCCATACTCTAACGAAGTTATTTTTTATTTTTCTGTTTTTAGGTAAGTTTCCGATCACATTGATTAATCTTCAACCTAGCTATTGATGATTTAAACTTTAGAAAGAAGTTTTAAACTGTCAAAATCACTTGAAAAATCTGAGATGGAGTAAGTAACTATACTTTCCTCTACTTTGTGTTGTAATTAAGAAGAACAGAACCCATCGAATCGAATAACGTGTGCGGGCAAAGAGTTCGAACTGTCGCTCGTCGTAAAGTTTTGAGTGTCTATTTGAAGTGAGCAACTTTACCGACGTGCCGGAGTTCATATTGCATAACTGAGTGAATGAAGGAGATTTTTATATCACAAACTGCTTGGCTCAGCCAGCCGAGCCGCGGTCGGTCGGCAGTTCGGCACGACCGCTAACATCATCGCATCGCTCAGAAGACATTGTTCCTCGCTGAAGATGATTTTCCCTCTAGTTTTTTTAATGTTTCACGGCTCAGAAAAATTTGAAAAAACAAATTCAAACTATTAATAGTAATCTCTTGAAAAATATGCTCGAAAAATTTTGAAAATAAAAATAACGATTCAATTGTTTGGAAACAAGAAAAAATAATTTTACATTAAAAAAAAAAGTGGGACGGTAAACTTTACATAGATGGTTCCTGTAAGGTGTAGCGATTCGGATGGTAAATACTCACAGCGCTATGGTTAAATAATACAGGAAATTCCGATCTTCTTTAGTGGCGTGCGGCTATATGGTCACATTTTAATCATTCAAATTGTTACCCAATGTTAGGAACCACATCACTAGCGCAACGAGAGTTTCTTCATCTCTCTCTTTTCTCCATTAAGAAACGTATGTTAGACAAGGATGGAAAAGGGGATAAAACCCCCTCTTACTGTCCTTTTCCTACTTATACATTCAAATGGGAAATGAGAGAGATGGAAGGGATCCTGGTTGCGCCAATGAACCACATGAATGTAAAATTTACGCTTCCACCTTGTGTTCAGTGTTTTCTTTTATTACAGTTTCGTTTTTTCAACCCAGTAATTTTGTGTAACTCCTTTTAACGTTGATGCTGAATTCACTTCTTTTAATATGTTTGTCTATTGTCTAAAGAAGCACTCATAATCTGTAGCTTCTTTAATATTGATTTCCTTTTCTTTCACTGTATGACTAGTAATTTTTTTTCCTACTATTTTCTCAAGAATGAAAAAATAGTAAAACTTTCGGTACTACATGATAATAGCTCCTTTCATTAAAGCTGACGTTTTGAGAGTAACTCCTGTAGACGCAAAGAGTATTTGAAGTTTTACTATCTGCGACCCTTGGACTTTTAGTTAATGCACTGTTAACCTATAGTGCGTAAAAGCATGAAGCTTATAAGCTTTCTCCTTTTTCATGTATCTAAAAAAAGTTCATTGCCCTTGCTTGAAAATAACTATGTTGAGATAACAAATGGAGGTAGTTTTTGAAAACTGACTTCAACTAACTTGGCAACCAAATACGACAGTCTTTTTTTTTTTTTTATCCGAGAACTGTTTGTTGATTACTTTAAGTTTGCTAATTAAACTTTCTCTCCAAAAGAAAAGAAATGTTTGCTCAAGAAAATCTAAAAAATTAAAAATATAATTTCTCACAGAATTCAAATCCCCCTCGTTTCACTACGTTTGATTCTTGAAAATTACTCCATCCTTTTAAATCTCATCTCAGGAAAGGAATTTCAGGATTCTTCCAGGAACTTTTGATTCGCTCCAGGAAATTGAATTTTGCAAGAATGCAGGAAGCCGATGCCCCCTAATTCCTCGAATGCATAATGTGTAGCCCGAGAGACAATATTCGCGTATTTCGAGCATCGTCAAAAAGCAACGTTGTCGGTTTTTATGAATGAGAAAAAAAAGGGGGGAAAACGGCTGAGAATTTTAATCGTAAATGGCACTACACTCACACTTCTATAGCCACCATTTATGAATGATTTATTGGAAGAAATACTTAATGTAATTCGTAAAAAATAGAGACTTGAAGCCTCGTTAAGAAAGAAGAAGAAGAAGAAGAAGAAGAAAAGAAAAATTAAAGTACCCCTTAAGGAGACTTCTACCTCATGTTTGTCCAAACGATGATAGGGCTGCCTGAAAACCATTTTTTCGTGAGCTGTATGAATAGTTTTAGTGTGATGGTTACCGGAGTGAAACAAAAGTGTAACACGGGCTTATAAAAATACTCGAATCAGTAAATTTTGCTTTAAGATGAATCCTCACCACCTGTCTGAAGTAAGACTATGGATCAAAAGGTAGCGCCACTTGTCATTTTGTTGTTGTTGAGAATTTGACTTTGAAGGCTTATACTTTTTTCCTAGAAGCATCAAACGAAAAGGGGGGCGTCTCCACAGGAACAGCGTAATTTTTTGCTCACTTTTTTTAAAGCCAAATTTCAACAATTTTGGTCCTAGATTGACGGAGAAATCAAGCGCCCAAATTTTGGCAAATGATTAGGCTATGTAGGGGCGTGTTTATAATAATAAAACAGCCCTATACGTAGCCAAGTATTTTGCCAAAATGACGGTGCTTGATTTCTCCCGTCAATTTTAGACCAATATTGTTAAAATTTGGCAAAAAAGAAAAAAAAAAAAAAAAAAAAAAAAAAAAAAAACAAGAAAAAAAATTAGAAAAAATTATAAGCCTTCAAAGTTGAGTTCGCAAAAAGTGACTAGTGGCGCTATCTAGCGATTCAGCAACTCACTTCAGACAGAGAATCACCTTAATCGTGGTTGAACCACCGCACCACACCGACAGATTGTCACGCTACATTAAATAATTATCATTTGCAAAACGGCTGCACTGATTAAAATAGTGACGTTTTAAGGACACTAGATCACGACAACTTATTTTGTCATTCGTGATGAGTGTCCAGTCCACTGTATGTCCAGGACGGACACGGACGAGCAATCTTACTCAAAGACTCAAAGAAGTATCCTTGATTCAATTGACCGACAAATCGCTTTCGTTGTTTAACTTAATTACTCTCACTCGCCTCACTTTTAAATCAGTGCAATGCCGAGTGCTAAACGGCTCGCTCGACAGACCCTGTAATAAGCGTATCCCGCGTTGACCGCGAAATTCAAAATGAAAAAACCTCAAAGGTCGCACGAAGACATTCAAGTGTCGTTTGTCGTTTCTCCTCCGGCTCTTTGTCTTGTGATATTGCAGCTCGTCGCATGTTGCATGACACATGGAAAGCTTTTGTTTACGTCCCTCCGCAGCGCATTAATGGATTGTAACCCCCCCCCCCCCCCGACAAAGTAAAATAAGTTCTAACAATAAGTAAATTTACTTGTAACATTCTCTCATGTAGTGGCGTCGACGTCGAGTCAAGTCGAGTCAACCCTCTAATAAAACTTCGACTCGTAACCGACAGTTTTCAACTTTAATTGCGTCTTTTTGTCGCGCCATCACCGCACAGGGGGTGGAACATTTGCCATTTGTCGGCCAAAAATCAGCAAGTTTTCAATGGACCTTGAAAAATTTAGAACGTCCGGATGAAGAGCCCCAAAAGCAATGGGTTTACTATTCTTATTTCGTTGGTCTGCCATTATGCCTTAAACTTTAACCCTTGCATGCACGCATTTTGGGATTTGAGTTTTTTTTTTTTAGATTTATTTAGACCGTTCGAAAGAAGACACTTTTTTAAGAACTTTGATGGGTCACACAACTTTTTGAAAAATGTCCATTTAAATTTCATTGAATCACATGTTACATAAAATGGCACACATGTGTACCACTATTCAAGAAAGGGTTAAAGCTATTTTGGGAGCCTTTGAGTAAATTTCGTAACTACTTAATGCGCTCTTTGTAATTTTCGCTGGATTTTACTCAAGAATTAACTACTCAATTGCTTATAGCAAAAGTTAGTGAGAGCTCCTTTGAAGCTGAACTTAATTTAGATTCGCTGTCTTCGTTATCCAGCTAGAATCGAAGCTTCTAAACGATAATTTTTGATAATTTGAACTTTCTGATTTTTGACCGTCAAATCGGTCATTTTATTTTTACCACCGTGCGCCCGCTGTTCCGTCACTTTTCTCTATATTGGTCTCGTAATTCTGCTGTCTCCGTAAAGCGCAAAAGCAGTTAGGAAAGCTTGCATAAATCAAGCTCACAACTATTTCCGTTAAAATTTTCTTTCGTTATAATTTTATTATATCTTACCGTTATTAGGAAGTAAATTGCAATGCATGCAAACCGTAAAAGTATAGAGATAAGAGTCACCTTTCACCGTAGTTTTAAATGCTAAGCCAGATAATACTACGTTTTATACGTAAATTATTGTTAAAATATTTAAAATATGTTAATCAAAATTTCCCTTGAATAAGTGAGCGACGCGGTGGGGTAGGGTGTTAAACAGAGAGAAACCCGGTGGCCGATCTATCCTTGAAATTCCGCCTTTTGAATAAATTTGATAAGAATGGCAAACGGTGATTGGTGTGAAGTCATGGGCGGATACAGGGACTTGTTTTTCTCTCTCTCCTCCCATTTGAAAACGTGCGTTAGAAAAGGACAGAAGAGGGGGTCAAAGTCACGTGATGGCCCCCTCTGCTGTCCTTTTCTAACACATAAGTTCAAATGGATGGAGAGAGAGAAAGACAATTCCCTTTATCCGCGCCCATGTGCGACGTCGAGTCGCGTGGTTGATAAGTCAAATCAAAATATGGAATTCATCTAATTGGTTATCAGACAGCCTTGAGCAGTTGAGCATCTGATTACCAATTAGATAAATCCTGTGTCCTGACCAGACGTTGGAAATTTTCAATTTTATTTTTCATATTTTTATTTATTTATTTATTTATTTATTTATTTATTTATTTATTTTATTTTTTAATTTTTGTCATCCTTTACGTATTTGAGACTAAGCCTGCTGATCACGGTACCACCATAGTGTTTTGCCCAATTATACATACATTATGTATACTGGGAATTACGACTCAAAGGGTCAATTTGCTAACGGTCGATGATCAAAGTATAAGTTATTAATGAAGTCAATCTTGTGTAATCCGATTGGTTGCGAATGATGGTAACTTAATAGTTCCATCGTCCTGAAAAGGTGTTCGCGTTTTTTTATTTTATATTTACTGAGTCCCTTTAAATTATTAAAGTAATAATGAGTATCGAGTCTCCATAAAGTCTGAGGAAAACTTTGTCTCCGACCGCGGCACGGCGCACTGTGTGGGATTTGACCGATCTAGCGAGAAAAAAGTCCGACCAATGACTTTCATCCGCGATAAGTGTTACTAGAGGGTTTAAAGGGTCGCTGATCACGAATCTGAAGTCAGATTTTATGAATTTTAATGTCAAGTGCTCTAAAAGCCAAAAACTGTCAAAATAATTTTATAAAAAAGAATAATAATGAAAAAAAAAATTATTCCTCTAAAAAACAGGGGATCAGTTTTCAACAACGCTAATTAATGAAACGTTCACATTAAATAGATTGGTCCTTTAAAAAAATGCCCGGAATAATAAAAAAAAGGAAGAAAAAACTTGCTGACTGCCCCGGGATTAGAACTGCAAAACTTTCGTTGATTTGGTGCCACCGCAACCGACTGAGCCAGCGAGGCGGTATGAATGAAGGTGAGTTTCCATTCATACAAGTAAGCGAGTACAGAAAATGCGCAGTACGTGGCGCGACGAGCTCTCACAAGCACTTCAAAGTGTGGTCTGAACTGGCGATTCTCACTTTTCAAATTGATATTATTTTCGTGGGGGCACCTTGTGGCAGCTACTGTTTTCATGGACTTGTTCTCTGAAATATGGGCTTTCACGTGGTGTAAACCAAAGTTCCGCCAAACGCCGCCAAATTTAGTTATTGTCCAATAAAGATCACGATTTACGTAAACTTGAGGAGTTGGAGAACGTTTCATTCGAGGCTTTGAAAAAACCATTAGAAAGGACATTGAGTAAATAAAATAGGGTGCAAAATGATCAGCAGACCATCCTCTACAACATGCAACCAACACTTTTTCCGAAACTGTAACACGTATACTTAAAATAGCATCAAATCTAAGGCTAAGAAAATGATCGTAGGAAATGTCGTAACCAAACTATGGCGGAAGCCAATGTTCAAGCTGTTTTACACTAATCGGATCGAAGAAAATGTATAAACAATACATACATTCGTGATCAGCATATCCTCACCTTTCATTTTCATCCATTTTCGAACAATTTTAAGCAACTTGATTTTTCGACTTTTTTCTAGCTAGATCGGGCATATCCCACACTGTGCGGCGCCGGAATGAACTATGTCTCTGAAGGTTTGCTCAGTCGTGCTAAACCTTGTTGTCGCCTTTTTTTTCCTTCTTTTTTTTCTCTTTATCAACGAGCCTTTTACTATTTTTTCTCTCCCTCTTCCACTCTTGTCTGTCGCGTTTTAATGAGATTCATAATGAAGTTTAAGCTGTAAATAAATAATAACGGGTAAACGGGAGATGTTGGAAGTCAACGCACAGTAATTCTAACCGAGTGATTTTTAAATCAACAGTTTTTTGTTTTTTTTTTTTTTTATATATTATTTTATTTTTATTTTTTTAAATGTGCATGCTGCACGCTTTTGATGCAGTGGTATGAAGGGTCGATTCTATGGTAGTATCGCGTGAAAATCATGATGAAAATATCTAAAAATTTCTTAATCCATCACTCATGAGCCCGCAAAAGGCGGTTTAAGAGTATAACCTAAGATGTCGGTCAAATGAACGGGTCACAAGGGGGGGGGGGTGCATTTTCTGAGAAACCTTGTAATTCACTACAGGATTACCTCTAATTTCTTACCTAAACTCGGAAAGTACGATTTTGCATTAGGACTTTTGATAATTGACGTCTTCTCCTGAATTTTTCTCTTATTTATTTCTGTCCCGAATTCCGCCTGCTTCACCCTTTTGAGCGGTGGAGTGAGGGTGCACAGTGCATTAAAGGGGATTAATGTCTGGTAATTATAGATTTTCTGTGTTCTAGCTTTATGTAGGCGCTGTTATAAACTTTACAGGAGTCGTGAAGCTCGTTTAAGTCTCTTGCGATTACTACATTAACGTGAATCGCAATCTTCTTTTTTGTTTAGTAATAATTCCTTTTCAAATCCTTCCCCCCTCATATTCGTTGCCATTGTCCTTTTCTCTCTTCCTTTTCTTTATCTCTTTCTGTCTTTTTTTAAATTTATATTCAATCATGGCTTCATTAAATTTTAATCGCATCCTTTGTGCAACTTTTGTAGATGAGGCGTGCGTATTATGAGCGCCCCCATATTAATTAATGAGTTCTGGCGGAGAAAGTAAGTTCATGGACGCAATGCGTGTTATAAGATAGTGCGTTTTTCCTTCGCTCTTTGCTTCCAAAACGTCATTTCTAGGTTCATTTTCATTTTCTTTTTCTCCTTTTTTCTGGGCGAGACAATTTTTTTCTTCGTCAAAGGAGTTTGACTGCAAAGTGGATTGTCGAGTGTCGGTAATAATTAATCCTCCTGAAAAAAGGCGACGCGTGCAATCTGACAACGTTGTATTTAGTCCATTTAAAGTCATGAAAAAGATCGAAATATTGGGGATGGACGCCACACGGTGCGCTTTACCTCGAATCGATGTTCTACTTATACTCTGTTCAAGATAAGAAGGCGGGTGAGAATTCAGGTAGTAATGCACTATTTAGCAACAGTGCGGCTATACCGGCTACTCCAACGTCTCCAACCCTTTGCAGTGTCCGTTGTTCTCCCGATCTCTCTCTTGGCACGGAGGATTTCTAAGAATCGACAGACTCAACAATTTACACACGTCCAGTAAAAATTGCGAACGGTGAAAAATACGAAAAAACGGACGAAATTTTCGCCCTAAAGGGCCAAAACTCGGCAAAAATAGTCGATTTCGAATATTGATGAGTCTCAGAAATTCGTATTTTTCAGTTGGAATTAAATTCAGAATATTTCGTCTAATATCGAATATATGAGAGTCATCAATATTCAAAGTCGACTATTTTTGCCGAGTTTTGGCCCTTTAGGGCGAAAATTTCGTCCGTTTCTTCGTATTTTTCACCGTTCGAAATTTTTTACTGGACGTGTGTAAATTGTTGAGTCTGTCGGTTCTCGGAAATCCTTCGTGCCAAGAGAGAAGTCGGAAGAACAACGGCCACTGCGAAGGGTTGGAGTAGCCAGTATAGCCGCACTGTTGCTAAATAGTGCTTTACTACCTGAATTCTCACCCGCCTTCTTATCCTGAACAGAGTATAGGTTTAAATTAACGAAATTCAACGTTGCCGCGCAACCCGCGCATGTAACGCGCCGCTACCGGTTCTAGAATTGTCTTGTACTTATAAGATTTAAGTTGTTGTTCTCGCATTTAAATTTCAGCTATTGTAAGCTTCTGCAGCGGTTATCTAGATCTCAGTGTAGTGCTCTTGCGCATGATGAGACACCTTTTTATTTCAGGGAATGATGGGAACTTACACCATATATGTAGTAATTTTTGGTTAGTATATAATCATGTAAATTGATAATGTACGTAATGAGTATCAGAGCAAATTGAAGAAAAAATAATTATGTTTAGATTCGTCGGTGCGCTATAATAATTTTACATCAAAATCTGAAATCCAATGTAAGGGTCTGAAATTTAGCATTTTTTTTTTTTTAAGAAAATGAAAGTACTTGATGAGCTGAGAACAAAGGTGCCTTTGGTTTCCCCGTTCTGAAGTTGCACTTGCGCACATAGTTGCCAAACATCGTGTGTGTTGTGACGTCACAACGTGGTATTCCTATTTAAAACGATGTATTTTGGGCCAAAGCCGCAACTCCAGAATTTTAAAACTCAGTTAAAAACCAAAGGAATCCTTGTTTTCAGCGCTTCGAGTAAGTATACTTCCGTTTGCTTCGGACGAAAAAAAATACCAAAACTGGAACCTTTGAATCAGCACCATTACTGAACAAAATTTACTGGTAAAAAAAAAAAAAAACAAAACAAAACAAAACAAAATTACGTGCTGTAATGAAAAAATTACTCGCAAGTCGCAACCAATTAGGAGACTAAGGTTGTCAAAAAATTGTTTCTCGAAGCCGAATTTCCAAGTTATTTTTTATTCTTAAAACAGTTAAAATGGGAATAAGGCTAAGTATACTCCCTCAAAAAGTAAAACTTTTTATCGTAGAAATAGGGAAGCTAGGACATAAACAGAGCCCTCGACTTGATGGATTATAATTTCATTTCCTGTCCGTCATTAATTCTTTGAAATTGTTCTAATTTAATGATGAGGACTGAGGAGTGCCTATAAGATCATTGAAACACTGTAGGCGGATCATCCAAGCGGAAGGAAGGAATGACAGGGGGTGGGATAATTCCGGATCTTCCTCACCCGGGAAAATAAAACGTAAGTGCATCGGAAAAGTAGGAATTACGAGTAGGCATCAGCCGTAAATTTTTATTCGATACGTGGGCATGCTTCTCTCGCGAGCAACGGCGCTCGGTGGGCGGAAACTTCAAACATTATCGTCGAGAGACCCTTCCAAGAAACTGATCGACAGAATTCGTTAAAGCATCTTGAGTCTTGGTTCACATCAGAGGGAAATAGACACAGACACCCAGTAGTCCCGCTCATACTATAATTAATGCTTATACCACAGAATAATACAATCAGAACGGAAACTCTGTCGGATTTTGAAGCAAATTCTTTCTGCGTCCGCCATGTCGGGATATAGGATGTATACATCTGGATTCGCGCGGGGGGAAAAAAACAACAAATATAGGACATGATCCGCGAAATTTTCATTCTAAAATGCCAGTAGAATAAAAGTGAGGCCGGAATGTAAGATTTCTTTCCAGCATTTACAAATTTACAGAAATAAATGAGTTTCAACACAAATCAACCAAATCCGCCTTGTTGGGATATAAGACCACAGCGTTGCCTATTGGTGCCGTTAAATTCCAAACTTGCTTCCATTGGCTCTTATGGGTTTCCGTCCTGATTGTATTATTCTGTGCTTATACCGTCATGAAAGTGAGGCAAGTTAGACGGGTTCATTTTTGTTCGGAGGTTCAACAAAGTAACAGCCAACTGTTGTCTACTGCTGATTAGAGAACATTTTTCTATTCAAAATCTACCTAAAATGGCTCTGTTGATATAAAATTTCTATTAGGTATGGAATGAATGTAATTTTGAAATGATTTATCAAAACCGTTGTTAAAAAAACAAAAACAAAAACAAAAACAAAAACAAAAAAACAAAAAGTCAATTTAAACCATTAAGAAAACTTAATCTACGTCCATCACTCAACAATAGACGACTGTTGGCTGTTGTTTCGAAGAGCCCCGACCAAATTTGAGCTGGAGAAAAGGAACCCTGTCGCATGGTTTGCCCTGGTACTGTTTGTCTCTCGTTCGCACGTCCATTACATTCTTAATTTGAATGTGAGAGATTCCTAAGATTCCTAAAAATGGTCAGCATTTTTTGCTGAAAATTCAAAAATTCAATCCCAAAAATTCAATCTGGGATGCCCTTCTCCCCCTTTCGCCGTGAGGAGAAATCGTGAATTATTGTTTGATGAATATAATTGAGTTATAAACAAGGAACCTAACTTAAGAAAGTAAGAAGTTTTCTGCATGCAGGTTATGACTATAGTCTTGCAAAATTTCAAATTACTTTTTTTCTTCGTTTATTTCTTGCAAATGGCTGCTTACAGTATACCTATTACTGTATCTAACTGATCTCTAATTAGTAATTTTCGCATATTTTATCAATGCACGCACCCTTCTGCATGTCAGCTTAATTTTACGTATAAGAATCAGAGCAGCCGTTTTGTGTATAATTAATGGCAGTTTTGAATTCACCGATGATTCCACCGGTTGAGAGAAGATTACACAGTTCAATTCAATGTCTGACTGAAATGCACGAAAATACTCTGATCCGTAATCTTTTCTCAATCGGTGAAAACTCCGTTCATTAATTAAAAATATCCGCAAGTTTTTTAAAGTCATCGACGACTCCACTGGTTGAGAAAATAAGTATTACAGATGCAAACATTTTCGTGCGTTACAGTATTGAAATTTACTGAACTGTGTAATCTTTTTTCAACCGGTGGAATCATCGGTGAATTGAAAAATGCGATTAATTATACGCAAAACGGCAGCTCCGAAAGAATCCACTGTGTGCTGTATTCCGTGCTCAAGTTTTTCAGGACTATATATATAGGAATACAGAAGAGCCACGAGAGAGATAGAGAGACGGGGAGATTGTCGTTGCGATCTGAAAGGGGGGGGGGTTGAAGGATTTGAGGAAAAGGGTGCGCTTTCGTCTTTCGCCTCCCTCGTAAAAGGGGAGGCGGGGGGTGTGGAGGTCGTTATAGGCCCTTCATATTCGAATGTTTGCCTTTAAACGTTCGTTTGGTTGGTACGGCCGCGGCCCGACACGACACGGCCGAAAGGAGCTTTGATAATTGTCAGTCTTGATGCGGGTTGTGGCTCTATGTGGCAGTGGGCGAGGCGAGGGGAGTGAGAAAACGCGTTTCCAATGGGCCATAGCGCGTTCCGCTCATCGGTTAATCGCTCATTTGAAAATCACTCTTTTTTATGGATTTTCGACTTTTATCTTCGCACCCGCCAGCGCCCAATTTTCCAACACCTCTTTATAAGTGGAAAGAAAAGTGTAGAATTTTGGACGCACCAATAATTTATTGCAGTTAAATTTTATGATTGTATGTTGTAAGTTTTGGTGAAATATGCCTCCTAGGACTCTCTCTCTCTCTCTCTCTCTCTCTCTCTCTCTCTCTCTCTCTCTCTCTCTCTCTCTCTCTCTCTCTCTCTCTCTCTCTCTCTCTCTCTCTCTCTCTTACGGCTGTTTGAACTCATGTGTTAGAAAGGGACGAAGATAGGGGGCTATGAAGTGATGTATAATAATAATAATCTTTCTATCATTTCCAACCATGTGTTCAAACAACTAGAGAGAGAGGAAGACAAATTTCTGGATTCGCCCAAACTTAGTGTTCAATTTGACTGCGTTGCATTTTTTCCATTCAAACTTATGCAGAAGGTCGAACCGTAGGATGTTTACTGATCACTCAGATGCTGTGGTTTGTCTTCTGTCACTTCCCTTCCATCTAACTTCGAACGGGTAACTCATAAGGGTAGCTAAAGAGGTACTTTTAAGATAGAACGGTTCAAACGATTTCCATGTAGGTTAATGATCCAATCGATAACTTTAGTTCTCGATAATTATCGATAGACCCGATAAAGTCAATCATTAATCGATATCGTTCCGTTTCGATGGGTTCTCTATAAAAGCGCTTTATCGATGGCTCGTAATGGTATAATGATCCACCTGCAGACGTTGGTTACAATAAGCACCATACAACTGTGCGCTTTCTCAATGACACGATCATTTGATGTCAATTCGAGTCGCTTTTATCAGTTAAATTAAACACGACCGCTGAATGCGTACGGCTTGATATGCATTCTGGAAGCTAAAAGTGTGAATTTTCACACCAAACTTTAATCGACGCAACACGCGTCTTCAATTAGTAGATTCTTTCTAATGAGCCTGTCAATTTCTACAGCAGATGCGAGCGCCAACCGTGCCGTGAATACAGGCGTTCCTCTCATTAAAACTTTGTGAGAATAATGATGAGAGAATCATAAGTTTTAACTGCTTTTTTTTAAGTCGAGAAAAGTCTGTCATTGAAATAAAAAAAAATAAAAAGAGATAAAAGAGGAGATGAAAAAGTTTAAATTTTCAATGTAAGCTTGACTTGAAATTGTGCGGAAGCAAAGCTATATAATAGTAGATTTCTGAGGGTATTTCTTCCTCATTACGGTTTCTGCGTTCGCAGTGCCATTTTCGGCCATCAATGTCCTACCGTTCGATTAAAGTTGAATGACTTGCAAAAAGTATGCACGGTCTTGAAGAAAAATAAGTTTTAGTTGGTAAACAAAATTATTTCTCGGGGAAGACCCTTGCGAAAAATTCCGCTGAAAATCGTGAAACTAAGTACAAAAAATAGAATACCGGAAAGCAGTGGGTCTCTTGCAAACTTTTGCTTCGGCGGCGTTATGAAGGGTAGATTCCTCTGTAAAATTCTGTGAAAGCATACTGGAAGCATCTAGAAGTCTCAACATTTACTCACTGACTCACTAAATTCGTTTCACGAAATTCAAAGATGGTGGTCGACTGAGCGGGTCAAAATGGGGAGCAACTTTGAATTGCAGCTTCCTCTTTGATGAATCACTTTTCTCAGCGTAGAAAGTTGCGATTAGACACCCCCCTGACCCCCCCCCCAAATTGTGATTCGCTCAGTCAATTTTGTGAGTCAATTTTGGAATCTGCTGAGGCCTCCAACGTTATTTTTTTCAACTGATTTTTACACCAGAATGAACCCTCCTTTAAAGCTGTCACAAAAGTTTGCAACATTCGAGTAGCTATTAAAAAAATTGTACTTATATGATATTTTTTTCGTTTACTTTGGACCGAATAAAATTTTTACTGAAACCTTCCTTTCTGGTGGTTGAGAGACCCCCTCTCAACCTCTCAACTCGACACGCACCCCTCGGAGAGGGATAATAATCTATAGTTACTGCGCATGCACACCAAATACTTGGATTCTCTGTAAATAATTTAGAATTCACCGGTAATTCGACTGTTATCGACTTATAACATAGCTTCGTCCTTCGATGGTCATATACCTACCGTTCCGATCAAGCCTCATTGAACCTGACTTAACCTGAAAACCTGGCCTATATTCTGAAATCTAGACCTTGCCTGCACTCTATTTACAAATGCCAGAAAGTAAGTTTGACGAAACATTTAAATGTCCATCTGGTAATTGTAGAGATACTCTTCTCCCCGTGTGGGCGACGTTATCAAACAGGTGGTCTCAAGGGTGCTTCTTTTAAAGGACAAGCTATGGCTAGGGCTAAAAAAGAGTATAGGACAAGTTCGATAAAAACCGAAATGTTTTCAGTGCATGGATGAGGTTTAAGTGTTATTCATGTCTATAAGACTGAAAACTCACTCGATCATTTTATAGTTCAGGTCCTCAGGAAAAGTGCAGTGTTGTCTAGGCCCTTAACTCTTGTGGATTTGTAATGTTTGAGCATTCGACAGCACTGTGGTTTAATGTTTACAGATTCTATTGTTTATATTTTAAATGTACTCGTATTCCGATAGTGAAAAATCAACGGCGCGTTTCCTTAAATCTGGCAACCTGGTTCGGGTTGGTCCTTCCAAGTCCCAAGTCAATGCAATTATCCACATCCTTTGGTGCTTGTCAAAGTATATTAACTTCGCCAATTTTCGAGTCCCAACAATGGTGCACTTATGCAGGGAATAATGGAACGAACATGTTGTGATGATTGCATGCGCACATTTCTGCACGGTATGTACACATTAATACGCGCGCCCGCGCCCACAATGCAATTTTGCCCAATTGGCCTCCCCCAACTACCGCGCGAACTTGCTCGCATCGAGGGAGGAGGGAGAAACAGTTTCCACAGGCTAACTTCGTTTTTCTTTTTTTTGGTTCCGTGCGCAGCTCTCTAATGGGCATGAATATTCGGATCCATAAATCACTTTTATATGGCACCGATCTCACCGTGTTTACCGTTAACCCCGTTTTAATCATTGAATACTTTTATCTGCTTATCTATGGATGACTTTTTACTGTTTATTTGGCCGATGTTTTGCTATCTAGATCGCACTTTTGGAAACCCTAGCCAGGGCTATTCTGAATAAAGTATTTGAATGTGAATGCATAAAACTTTAGTGACTCTCATTGTCACTTTGTTTTATTTTTCACCTTTTTATTCTATTGTTTGCGTATATTCAATATATGTGTTACGGGCAGTCCACGAAATGACCAGGCGTTTTGCGATACGCCCATATTTTGCGATACGCCCATATTTTGCGATACGCCCATATTTTGCGAATTCACCGGTACCGTACAAGGTAGATTAATACAGGTAGATGCATAAAAATATGGTGAATAAATACAGAGATGTTGTGAACTGACTTATGTCTAGATGTGAGCTATATGATTGGTCAATTTACGAGGTCAATTTATGCGGGGACTCCATTTGATCGATGAAGTTTTTTGGTTTACCATCACTGATTGCTGTAACATCTTTGATGTTGAACCGACTGAAGTTGCAACCCTATAAGCTTCTGAGAGAATAATATTTCGCACGACCCTCCAAATTATGAGCTAATGCATCTACCTGTTTTAATCCACCCTGCGCGTAGAACATATGCATATTGCATGTATGATGTATTCATAGTTCCACCATTGTTACTGATTTTTGGTGTGCTTTGTGCTCAACATCAGGTTTCCATTGGCAACCGATGCGAGTTAACACTATCATGAATAATATATACTGGGGTAACTGACCCTGCTAAACTGTTGTTTATTCAGGAACTAAAGAGGCTTGGAGCCGCAGCGAATTTCAAAATTGAATTTTAGACCAAAGCGAGATGCGTCACAACGCCTATTCCTATGATAGAGACAACAGTTTTTGCCCCCAGCATTCCAAATCGTTGCACTGTGTGAAACTTATCACAATGCCTCTCTCACAAATAACCATATTTGCCATATTTGTGGGTGCAAAAAGCGTGAAAAATGTAAGTGGAATTGACGCTTTCAAGTGAAATTATAACCAGAAAATTGCCTGAAATATATTTGGCTTCAATCCTTCTGTTTCGCTCCTCCCTGTGAGAATGTTTGATTTGGCCAATACTTAGCTTCATCTGCTATTTCTGGGTCTTGCCAAGCCGCAACCCACAAGGCACAAAGTAAGCTGAAAGCTTCGATATCCCATTTGCTAGTCCTGCATGAATCAGAGTCGTATTCTCGTCAGTCTTTGCCATCCTATTCCAATCCAAACCGACTCCACGCGGTTTCGCAGATCGGGAATGAATCCGAGATTCAGGGACGGGGTGAGTGATGAGAGAGAGTCAGAGAGGATGAAACATTCGGAAGTGGCGAGCTCACTCCCATGCCGGGATCCGGATCTCTCTCTCTCTCTCTCTCTCTCTCTCTCTCTCTCTCTCTCTCTCTCCTCTTCTCCTACCGCGAAAAAAGATTTTCTCAAACCTCGCGGTGGCGGTATACGCGTCGCCCGTCCCGTCCTCCTGCGACCGGATTCCTTTCGAACTGGGGCACCCGTAGAAGCTCTGGCGGCAGCCACAGATAAACTGAAATGAAAAGATAAGGGTTATTTCATCTCATTAATCATGCAAGCTTTTTCATCGCTCTCTATCCCTTTGAAGACGTCCCTCTCATCCTTTTGTGTTAGGGATTTCTCTCTCGACCCCCCTCCCCCCCCCATACATCCTCCGGGATTTTCTCTACCCTGCCAGCCCCCTTCTTGCGTTCCCTCTGCCGGCTGCTGGCACCGGCACCCACCCTTTGATTTTCTCGGTGCACCCAGAGGTTTCCTTCGCACCAACTTATGCGCCCCCCCCCCCATACCTCTTATTCTTCATTGCGCTCTCGACTCAAAGTGGTCTCAATGGAGCTTTTTTGCAAGGTTTTGCGGTACGTAAATGGACTATCAATTCTCATTAAAAATGCTGCAAAAATAACGAAAAAATCATTTAAATAGTCTTCAGCCCGTTTTCCGCAGAGAAAATTAACTAAAATTTTAAGTTGACCTTCTGTGTATGTACGCACAATTAAACAAAATAACAGTGCATTAAGTAAAGTGTCGTCTTTCTTGCTTACTATGCAACGTAGAATTTTGTTTGTTAGTTGTATGAAACGAATTTTGGGACAAAATCGCAAAAACTTGGGAACTTGATAAATCCCGTCAGAAACCAAAGGCATCCTTGGTTTCAACTCAAAGTGTCCTTTTCATTTGCTTGCTAAAAAATACAAAAATTCAGACCCCCACAACTGCCCAATTTACAAGAAAGTCCCTTTGGAATTAGTAGAATTCTTATTAATTTAATTGAACATTCTGATGTCATGAGAAAGAATAATTATTGAATCAATAAGAATTCTGGTTATTATAAAAGGAATTTATTATTATAGTCCGGAAGAAATTTTTCCCCGTGATACTCAGCGAGTGAATTCAATATCTAACCTCTGTGTGCTGCCTTCTCACATTTCCCTTATCCCTTAAACTACCCCTTTGACCCGCGATGCTATGTGCGGATAGCTCTCAACCCTTTTTGCACAATTAAACGCGTGTTGTTTGCGTGCAATTAATTTTTTTTTCGCTTCTCAGTTGATTCGCCGTGCAATTAAAAAGATGGGATGAAAAAAAAAATTGTTGCAAAGCAGAGAAAGAGGATTGATGGGGAGAAGAAAGGGAAAAAAATCAGCAGAAAATTCCGATTGAATGGAATGCCCGCGCGTGTAATTTGTTACTATCGGCGCTTCACCGACCGTGGCGTAAAGCTCGCGCCTTTTTTCATCCGCGGGTATAGTTACACCAAGCGGAATCAGGAGGATAGTAATTAAGGACTTTGCAGGCTGAAGTATCTCAAAGCATGAATGATGATCTTTACCGTAAAATCAGCATCTTAATACTGTGTAGACATCATAGATGGAGCACACCTGACGTTCTACGTGCGCCGTTTCCGCCGAAAGCATCAATCGCTTCTTTATCAGCTCTGACACCCCCCCCCCACATTCATCTCGCTACCACTACGTTCTCCTAGTTCTTTTCCGCTATGCAGAAAAGGTTTAGTTAATCACCATTCGATTTCAGATTGCAAGGAAATATATTTTCCTTTGAAGTTTTTGTAAAACTCATCAAAGAGACCACTATTCGTTTCGGTGCAGGTAGAAAACTAAATTAAAAATAAGTATGTTCAATCTATGGTTAGATGCATGGTTTGATTGGGTTTTCAAGTATTTGCATGGGTTGATTCAGTGTTCCGAATAAAAAGTATCGATTTTGACTCGTTAGAAATAAGTTGCGAATATTCGTACATCGCAATGTTCTGACTGCTGCGGCTTTAAACGAAACAAGTATAGTGATTGACTATGGTTGAAGTGTCAATACATCGCTTGGACACAACCCATTGTAAATTACAGTTGGAAGTTGTTAGTCCATTGGCTCATAGATATCTTTAATGGATGTAGATATACACTCTGACAAATCAAAGTTCAAGTGCAGCCAAAGCAGATTTTTAAAAAAGCTTCGCAGAGCAAAAGTTTAAGCTCCACCGGAGCTTTGGTTGCTGTTGCACCGAAGAACTACTTTGGGATAGAGCATCAAAAGCAAGAGTAAAGTCTGTGACTTTTCTGAAGTAGTGCCTCGGTACACCTGCAACTTGCTCGGGTAGAACTATAACTTTCGTTTTGCAAAGCTATTTGAAAAGGCTGCTTCGGCTGTGCTTACATTTTGTATTTTCAGTGTAGAGAATGTAAGAACCAATCCAGATATACTTTCTACTTCTACAACATTTCCCTAGACTTTCGAAAAGTACATTTAAAAATGTGCAAAAGAAGGGTATATTTTATCAAGATTTTTTTCTTATACGAGTACCTTTCCCGCTCTACTAATACACAACGGTAAGAAAATACGTTTGATGCTACGACTGTCTTGTTGCTTTGCCACGTATACCAAATTTGAGAATTTTTTTTTTTTTTTTTTTTTTTACAAGTTTATTAACACGACTATACAACATGAGTACAATAATTGTTTTTTTCTTATGATAAATAGTATAAAATAATTACAGTATGTTTTTTTGTAAATATTTATGGATATAGAAAAATTTTCCTTAGTTTTATGTTCCTGAAAAAAAAAACGAACGAGAGATAAAAATGATGATGACGATAATGATGACGATGATGATATGGAATGAAGGGATGAAAAGATGGAGGAAAGTGAAGTGAAGGTAAAGACAATTCTGAGCGGAGGAGGGAAAAAAGGAGAAAAAGGTCGACCCCGTCCCTCAGATTTTATGATAATAATCCGAGGCCAGCTCAAAAGGCTTGCGCCGTTTGAGCCTTCTCAGGACATTGCTATTGTCCAGAAGGCGAATAGCTTCTATGTTCGGGTGAGAGTGTAGCCGAGCTTCGTACCTCTCAGCTATTTTTTTAATGTGGGTTCTGACGTCATCGACGCCTAGATCCCTGTGTATGTCAGAATTTCTGACATACCAGGGTGCCCCAACAATTTTCCTTAGGACCATATTCTGGAAGGTTTGAATAGGCCTCAGGTTACTATTTGCGGTGCACCCCCAAAGCTGGGAACCGTACGCCCATACTGGTCTCAATACCTGTTTATAGAGTAGGACCTTATTATCAACGGATAGTTTTGAGTCAGGCCTTAACAGCCAGTACATTTTCCTATATTTCAGACCAAGCTCAGCCCGTTTTTTCTTGACATGAGCTCTCCACCTTAATTTGGTGTCCAGAGTCAGGCCAAGATACTTCGCCGTGTCTGAATAAGGAACAGGATTGGGACCTAAGAATATTGGCATGTAACCTACAACCCTGTTTGTGAATATGATATGCACAGATTTCTGGCGGTTAAGGGCAAATCGCCACCTTCTGTACCACCTAGAATATCTGTTAAGTGCCGTTTGCAGCTTTCTATTTGCGAGATACAGATCACGACCTTTGGCCCCATAGGCTGTATCATCAGCGAATTTCATTAAGCGAGTCCCACGAGTCTGAGGAACATCACTGGTATAAATATTAAATAGAATTGGTCCCAAAACACTGCCTTGTGGGACTCCTGCTTTGACTTCTCTGAAAACAGAAAAAGCACCGTCAAATCGCACTCTGAATGACCTATTTTGCAAATAGGACTTCAAAAGACGGTAATGGTTTATTGGCAAAAGCCTGTACAGTTTGAGCAACAACCCTTCGTGCCAAACTCTATCAAAAGCATTTGCTACATCGAGAAAAACAGCAGAGCAGACCATTTTATTTTCTAATGTCTCTTCAATGACCTCAGTCAGTCGATGCACTTGCTCAATGGTCGAGTGTTGAGTTCTGAAACCAAACTGATGATCCGGAATAATTTTTCGCTCCTCAACGATTTTTTTTAAACGTTTCACATATAGGCTTTCAAATAATTTCCCAATACTAGAGAGCAATGAGATAGGCCTATAGGAGGACGCTTCGTTAGGCGGCTTCCCAGCTTTGTGTATCATTATTACTTCAGCTTGCTTCCAGGCTGAAGGAATGTGCTCAAGTCGCGTGACAGCATTATAAATCTGGACCAATTTCATTATTCCTCGAACCGGAAGCTCTTTCAGAATACCACCGGTGATACCATCGAGCCCTGGCGCTTTTTTTACCCTGACACGATATTTAATTTCGTTTTTGACTTCGTCCGGAGAAAAAGTTTCAATTTTAACAGACTCTAAGGGATTTGATTTTTCAAATTCCTCCTCGATGTTCAGTTGTTCCGGCCCTTCAGGAGGGTTTGGAATAAAAACTGTGGCTAAATGTTCACAAAAGACATTTGCTTTTTCATCTGGACTTTTAGCCCAGCGATTATCCGCCATTATCCCAAATTTGAGAATTTGAACAATATTCTTTACTGAAGTTGAGACGGTTTTTTCACTCGAAATTTTTCAAGCCGAGGATCATCAGCTTTATTGAATTACCGCGACTTAAGATGAGCTTCAAGAATCCCAAACTCAAGAAAATGTTTTGAATTACAACCTGTAAGAGTTAATTTTACCTTTCCAGTTCTGCTGAAACGCTGCATTGAGGAAAGTAGGGATACTCTTTTCTGCTCAGTCGTCAGTGCTCAGAGCTGAATGCATTGTTCATTTCCATTTCAATATTTAATACTAAAAATAAATTATTTAAATAAATGAATAAAAAAGAGAGCGGTTTTGACGGAAGATTGAACATCTGTTGAAGGTAACGGTGAGAAGGAAAGAATAAAGAGAGGAGGCAGGGGGAACAATATGCAAAGAAATGGAAAGGGTGACAAAGGACGAGAAGTATGCAAAGGAGAAAGATACAAAAAAGAAGAGAGTACGAATTGCAAGAAAGAGCTCAGGACAAGGAGAGGAAAGGAAGAAAAGGATTTGGGTGTCTAGCATCAGGGAAAACCTGGTATTGCCAGGGAATTTGATTTCATCGGGGAATTAGGGTCATAAGCCAGTGCCATCAAGGAACTTGAATCCGAAACTTGAGAATCAAATCAGTGTCAGAGATAATTTCACGGCACCGAAAATCGATGGAATATCATGAAAAATTAGAGGAAAATCAGGGAATTCGAACGTTTAAAATTGCTGGACGCTACGGTGACAAATAAGACAGTAGAAAGGAGAGAAGGAAGGAGAATGGTGCGTTGAAACGGTGGGGGATACGAGGAAACTAAATGATCAGGAGAAGGAGGAAAAGATGAAGGAAATTAGGGGCAAAGAGAAGGATTCGTCAATGAGGAGGTCAGAGTGAAGAAAGAGAAAGGTTAAAAAGAGAAAAGTAGACGAAGGGATGGATCGGGGGGGGGGGGAGAAAAAATTAGAAGAACAAGAACAAAGAGAAGGTAGAGGAGAAAAACAAAGAAGAGGTTAAGGAGAAGGAGAAAAACAATGAAGGTGAGAAGGAGAAGAACAAAGAAAAGGTGAAGCTGAAGGTGAAGGAGAAGGAAAAGAAGAAGGAAAAAACAAAGTGAAGGTGAAGGAGAAGATGAAGGGAAAGAATAAAGAGAAAGCAAAGGAGAAGGAGGAGAATGAAGAGAAGGTGTAGGAGAAGGTGAATAGGAAGGAGAAGAAGGAGAATAAAGAGAAGGTGAAGGAGACGGTGAAGGAGAAGAGGTTAAGAGGTAACTTACACACTCACCTACAATGAAACGTCATCAAACGAAATTCGTCGACAGCTTTACAAGACGAATAATATTCACAGACATGAAGGAAGGAGTAAGGGTGAGGGAGTGAGTGCAAACTACCGCACGTCATGAATGTAATATCTTGATAGAACGACGAGCATCTTCAGGATGAGAGAGTGAGAGAGTGAGTACAGAATAATGTCATTCTTCACTGTCAAAAGCTGCCAACGCTGATATTTTACGAGGAGGGCGACTGGGCGAGGCGAGGGGTCGGGTCGCGTAACCCCTTGTCAACATGGAAGAAGAAAAAAAGTAAAAAGTGATGCACACTTGTGCCAAAGCGTTGCATAAGTATCGTGGAGCAAAGAAAGAGGGAAGACTTTGCCACACTTGCCCCCGTGCCGCATGCCCGATGTGAGTGTCGCGTCGCAGGGAAATCGGATTTGAAATTGGATGTAAAAGTTTGAACGAGTTTGTGAAACCAAGCGAATGAAAACTGAGGGAATGGAAATTAATTTCATTCTTATTTATGAAATGCGAGTTCGGGGGAAAAGGAAGGGGAAAAATGAAAAATAATCTCGTTTTCATTAGCATGGTTTCTTGTTGACGTTTGCTCGTGTTGTTGTATACCTTTACTTTGCGACAGTCCCGGCCGGAAATTCATCAATGTCTAAGAATCTTCAATTTGCTCTCCCTTTCCTCTCTCGCCTCTCTCGTCTCCCTTTCATCGGTAGTCGGAAGCTATAAGATTTCAATCTTTCTATGCGAGAGTCATTCTTTCATTACAAGATCATTTTGTACGTACTGTAATGGTGACGTTAGGAGATCGACATTGGTTCTTGCTTCTAAACAACTTTAATTTTTTAATGACATCTTCAGCCAAAACCTGGAAAACCTTGAATTGTCAGGGAATTTGGCCCCATCGGAGAAACCATGGAATTATTAAGGTCATTAAGGAATTGTGAGCTTACAATTCAGTTGTATCAGGGAGTTTTAATCCAATATTTGGAGACCAAACCAGTGTACTAATTCTCTCTAAAATTTCCAACTTGACGAAGTTTCTGTATTCAAATATGTTCAATTTGTTTAGTAAAATGATATCATGACATCATAAACAAATCAAGAAGTATCATAAAAAATCAGAGAAAAAGCCGGAAGTTTGAAAGTGTAATATTGCTAGACACCCTCCATCAGCTCAAATTATTAATTAACCGTTAAATATGTTTGTCCATACTCCGAAATGAGTAAATAGAACCACCTGCCCCCGAAAAAAGAGGGAACATCACATCGAAACCGTTTACTGTCGCTTTTTTTGCCCAAATCAAAGGATCCATTTAATTATCGTCGATAGTCTAGAACTCGGGACTGCAGTGAAAGATGATTCAGGAGCATTTGCTTTTAAAAGCTGAGGTGGGTTATCTATTTCACGGAAAATCTTACAGATTTTGAAGTACAATCCTACTGAAAGTCTTACAGTTCGGCAGGACCCGCCTTGTGCATGTATTGTCACTCCTCTCTTCTATTCTAAATCTACGAGTGGGGTTGGTGTCTGTAAGTACATCAGCGTTCAGCCAGGTTAAGGTTTAGGTATCTTTAAAAGAAGGGGAAGGTGAAAAAAGAGGTCTGCCATGAAAACCTACCAGTCCCAACCCTCCCCTCGCCTGCCCCTTTGACACTCGTTTTTTCATATTTGTGTCCAAGGTCAAATAGCACCCCAAAGCCCCCAGGCCTATCTTGGGAGAGTCACCAGCTGTGAATCAGCATTTATCGCGCTAAGACTTTTCTGCGTAGCGCAGTGTAGCTGAATTTGGCATAAAATGCTAACATTTTACATTTAGTTAAATAGGACAAATTTGAGAAAATTCCGCAAATGGGCAACACTGACGTTTCAGGTTGTAGCTTACTCCCTGCTCATCTTCGGCGACAAATGGGTTATTCAACTATATTTTACACAAGTCTCTTCGTTGTTTCGTCTACAAAATCAACCCTTTCCCCCTCCTTGAGCCCTCGGACATTTGTAAGCGTGTATCATGGGGCATTAATACCAGACTGTCGAAAATTTGAGCACGTACAATTTCTTAGGTCCGATGTGTTCCCGCAGTAGCAAGGGCGTGTACGGGAAGCCAGGGAGGGGCGATTTGCCCCCCTAACTCCAGCATATGCCAAAGTGAGAGGAGTGATTAGCGATAATTTTCCTGAAAGGGTCACAAAATTGGCCAAAATTGCACCCCCCCTCCCTTGGATTTATTTCCTAGATTCACCCTTGCTCAGCACGCTCCTCAGTTTGAGAACTCTACTGATCTGGGGCATTTCGTGCTTGTATTCAGAGACACATATATGTATACTGGAGACCACGCACCATCTATATTGCTCTTGTTAAAATGGAGTGGCAATCTTTTTTTGCGAATCAGAGATTAAGGTCAGAAGCTAATGGAAGCGAAGCTTCGGAGTTTTGTTTTTCGTCAACATAGTCCAAGTATGGTCCAGTTAAATGTTGCTCCTGTATATCATTTCTGTTGTCCCTGAAAAAAAAAAGTTAGCCACCACGCGATCGGCTTGTGCGTGGTCTTCAGTATACATACATTTATTGTCTTTGATCGTATCGTGCGGAAGGATCAAGAGTCAGACTCAAAAATTTAATTAAGTTGAAGCATTTATTGATCTCTTTCAGTTTCATCAGTTTTAGAATTCTGTGCTCTAAGGCTTTGTTAACTCGGCAATTTCTGACTTGCGAACCCTTTCGTTCAAGAGGCTTGTCGGCGGATCTTGATTTTTAATTCCCTATCAACATTTCAGTATAGCGCCATCCTAAAATCCTGCAGCTCAATCAGGTCCAGTTTTATAGAGTCGGTGTGGTTATAGCTTGTCTCTCTTGAATACTATGAATTGGACGCGGTATATACAAATGGTTCTCACTTGCCAGCTCATCATCCCTTAAAGACGTTAAGTTTCTGTCAATGGTCATTAGTGGTGGTGATTTTCAGTTGAGAAAAGATGGGAGTAAAAAAATTATCTGTTTTGTTCATTGAAATAAGCTTTCAAGCTTGTTAGAATGCGCTTGTTTATGGAAAGAAAAACACGCAAGAAATCGCTATTCGCTAGTCATCAACAAGAGATGCGGGG
The DNA here is from genome assembly GCA_011764245.1 of Trialeurodes vaporariorum. NCBI lineage: Eukaryota > Metazoa > Arthropoda > Insecta > Hemiptera > Aleyrodidae > Trialeurodes > Trialeurodes vaporariorum. The sequence goes on from VMOF01000320.1 coordinate 46,115,040, forward strand.
ATTAAGTTTCTATGAAAAGTTATGTTGTGTCATAAAAAGAAGAATGTGAGTTACTTATGGCTCAGCTTTTCTTGTTCGATGAGAGCTCGCAGATAGTAAATTTGCGAAACAACATGATGTGATACTTTAAACTTGGACCATTACACTCTGACTAAAACGACCATCATGCTTTCGATTGATGGCACCATTTCACAGGAAATATTACAGTCACGAGAACAGTTCGCTTCCTCCAGACTGGACGAAAGATTTCAATGCAATTTATTGGCTCTTATGAAAGCGTGCCGCCTCATGAATTTTCCAAGTTTCAAGTCAGTCGTTTGTGCCTCTGACAAGGAGAGTCTCTGAAGTTATTTCCCCGTTTTAAGTCTCTGGTCCGAAACTTTTATTATATTGAATGTTTTTAGCCATGGAATTTTATTAGAATCAAGTTTTTGTAGTTTCAACATTCGTTAAAACAGCTGAAGTGTAAAATTAACAGTTACGTTCTCTGGCGTGATTTGAATAATTAAAGCTAAGAAAACATCCAAGTAAGATAGTGTAGCATAAATTTTGCAATTTTTTCAGTGCATCAGGAAATTAGTCGCAACAAAATGTAAAGTAAATTATTGCATTTTTGAAAAATCGCGGCTTTTTTTTTTTAATTTTTTTTTTTTTTTAATTTTTCACCCAGTTTTTATACTTATTTCTTTTTCTTTAATCGAAAGAATGTAATAAAGTTATGAATTAATATGATGTAATTTAAGTATTGAGAAAACCCTGATTAAATTGCTTCGCATCACGTCGCGTCGGTGACGTAGCATCCCTTACAGTTTTGTCGTATCTAATGACCCGAATTTCTACGCTATTCCCCTCACAATCCAAGCATTATCTGCGTTTCAATCAAGCCTTCTCAAATGCAAAGGCAGAAGTTCAAAAGTTCGGAAAGAAGAGATGGGGGTGTTGTGAAGGTTAATGTTAGGAGGTGACGAACAATGTCATCGGGCTCCAGCTGAAAGTTCTTAAGGGGTGAGCACAAAAGCTAAATCGAAGTCCTCGGGATGGAAAATCCTTAAATGTTCTGGATTTTCGCGCTTGTTTTCAGCTTATTTTTTCGGGAAACGCATAAGCAAATCGTATTTGCCTCAAATCCGAGGTAGAGAAGAGGTGAGTGGTGAGCCTTCTCCCCAAAGTCCCTGAACAAGTGTCGGAGGGTGAATTAATTTCCAAAGATTCTAAAATTCCTATATCTCATGAACATTGTGCGTGCAACTGTCTTTTACTTGTGTTTTTTATCTGGGTGTGTGGTAGGTTGACGATTTTTCTTCAAACTTGACAATTTTTCCTTTCAAGCCCCACGTCAGTACGATGGCAACGCATCTGTGAATTCAAATAAATTTTTTTTCAGCGTATGTGAGCTGGTCTAAATTCCAGGCGACGTTCGAGGGATTTAGCAACTCATCACATTGTAACATATTGCGCTTTTCAGGACACCGTTCTCGCTAATGGTGATATCTAGTGTGGGCAAAAAATAGTCAATGGACGTTTCAGAGCAGAGGGTGTATAAGAAGAGAAAAAAAAGAAACTCTCACAGATGTAAATGAGGCACTTGGAAGGGGAGCCATTTACGCCTTTGAAGGGGAACCGTTCGCATTCGCGGAGAGTCGTTTTCTCCGTAAAGCACCTCATTTTATTCGCTCTGATCTGAGTGACCCTTTCTCGAACATCTCTGTTGGAGATTCGAATAATACCCGCGAGCCGTAAGCAGAGAAAAGGATGGAAACAGTTCTGAGCACCTTTCTTTATAGGTCGTGCTCTTAAATTCTCATTTCGTGATACATTTCCTATGCGCGGAAGAAAGTGTGAACTCGGTGAAGCTTTAAATCACCATATTTAGAATCTCAAAGCGAAAAAGTCGCTAAAACGACCTGAGAATGAGAGGTGAGATGAAACCAAACCTCTTGCAGTCAGACTGCAACTGAATGTATGGTTCAGTTCCCATAAAATGACTGCCATAAAAAAAAGTTTAAAAATAAGTTTTTAACCGAGAAATATGTTTTTCTGTAACTGTAACATCTACAGCATCGCACTTTCACAAACATCCAGATAAGAGTAACTATTTGAAAGGTGGTAGGAGACTGAAATAATCTATTTTGGTTTGGAATTATATTATAGCTATCTGAATAGATAGAGCGTGCATCTTACGGATTGAAAATGAGCACGTTAAAGTCATCGTTCTGCACGCTTCGTGGATTGCATCTGATGAGTGCATTTTTGGTCAATCGTTGACTTTTAAACCGCATGGAAACCATGTATAGAATGATGAAACAGTACAATGTTTTGCCGAGAGTTGTTTTTCCCCGAATTCTCACTGAGAGTTGAATTAATTTCGTCGCCCCGCTCCATACTTTTCAAAACTTCGAAATCCTTTCTATTCTTGCGCTCTTACGTGATTATAGGACAGGGAAGTGCGCAAAACTCGGGTGCAGTTGAGATTCTGCTGAATAAATTCTGCAAGTTCTATCTCAAGGTAAGGGTGTAAAGGGGAGGGGGATTAACTTTGAAGAACATTTGCAGCCTCAAATACGGCTGTAACTTGGTGCCGAACGGACATCGTGTGATTACAGGAGTTGCCGGGACCCCGGACGCATGTCGAATAATCCGCAACTCAAGTTCTGCTCAGTGTAATCTTCAGAGTATCCTCTCAAGTCTGAACCTCTTTGGGCGCACGATCCAGCCGCACCACACCGTGGTCTGAGATCGATAAAAAGTGGCAGAAGAAAATTGAAAAATTGTAATAAAAAATCATCGTTTTCCACCTTTTAAGCGTAATTTAAAACTTTTCAGTGGCATTTCTTTCGTTCAAATTACTTCTTTAAAGTGTTCACTGTTATTTATAATAGGGCTCTTGCGAACTTTTGTTGTAAGCAGTTGAATTGTTAAATCTGATGTGAAATCCAACGAAACTCACGAGAATCACACTAAAACACAATTCAGTTATAAACTCAGTAAACAGCTGTAACGGCAAGATCGCAATGGCGGAGCTACGCAGGTATCAAAGATTCCTGAACCTCTCAGAGATTTGGGGATTCTTGTCTAATTTGTTACTTTATTTCTCTACAGAAACACAGAGATATGTCTCAAAGTATAGTCTGTTCGTTCTAACTTGAGACCTGGCGGCTCAGGTAGATTTGTCTTCTGTGGGAACGTAGGAGTGCTATAGCCCTCGTCAGTCGGCCGAGGTGATAGGGCTGCTGCACGACTCTCGGGCTATGACAACCTATTGAAGTGTTGCCATATTCTCTATTTTTCGAAATTCATTTATCGCCCGCTCAGGTCTCAAGTTAGAACGAACAGACTGTAGACAGGAATCTCCCATGATAATTGCATAGCTCCGCCACTAAGCCCGATTCTGAGAGCGAATTTTGTGATTTTTAGTGCACTCATCGTCATTTTTACAGGTTTTTATGCAAGGACCAACTCTTCAATCACCTGTAGCAAGAGTTCGTAAGAGCCCCATTGGCCTTGAAAGTGTTTTCTCGTATTTTGATAAATTTATGAGAAATTTATTTTCTGATTTCTGCCACTTTTTGATTATCATTGACCATCGTGCGCCACCGCGAGTTCTCGAGGAGAGTTCGTCGCGTGATGTATCCTTTTGATTTCAGTTACATTTTGTGCTCTTATTAAAGTTGAAGTACTCGCGGCGCGGCGCGCGGGTCCAAAGTTGTGGCAGCGATGACAACTCGTTTAGCACGTTTGAAATACTCAGCTCAGTATTTTCGCTGTGTACACACTTACAGCAGTGTGATGCGAATTAATCCCATCCTTAAAGGAGAGGTTTCGTCTTTGTCAGCGCAGCCAAAGGGCTCTTTCACCCCCATTCCTCATAGTGTCTGTTTCAATCATCAGTTTGCGTTCGGAAAGTTGGTTTTATTTTCTCTCCAAGATAACGAGGTGGCCTAATATCAGTCTCCCCTTGAGCGCGCTCCAAGTTGAGAAATTGCTATCCGTTGCTAAACTACTGCATAGTTAAATGGGGAGTTTTATACTAAAATTGATGCGAAAAATAGGGCAATCGAATGCAAGGAGCGAAAAATGCTTCATTTAAATACTAATGACTGTGTGAATAGTGTAAAATTATGATTTGTTGAAAATGTAAAAATACAAATTCTGAGGACAGAATGTGCTGTATAATTCCATTCAGAGTAGGAATTGGAATTGCAATGCGGCAAAGAATAACCGCAAGTAATTTCCGAATTTTTTTGATGTAGTATACCAAGATTTCTGGTTTTCCGTTTGTTTTTATCATTGGTTTCAACAACCTTTCGTGGAAACCTTTTTGCTGTTCTGTTTTTTCAAGTTATTGACAGAATTATTGGACCTTCAATTTTTTTCTCGGGAATAATTCGACTTTCGTCACTAGTTATTTTTTTTTTACGATAGTGTCTTCTTACAGCGTATTATATAAATTTACCTCTTCGGTTATCTCCCCTTCAAATCCATTGTAGAATCCTACATGGTTCTCATTCCTAATTTATTTTGTAAATTCTGATTTTCACAGTTTTTCATTTGAATATTTCTTTTATCTGTTTCAGGTAAGTTTCCTAAAAAGAACTAATCCCATCAATCATTTTTCAAGTATAGCATACGTAAGTAAATAAATAAAGGTATGCATGTTTGACAGCGTGAGATTTATGCTCTTAGGGAATCCGTTGCCATTTCATCCTGTGGCGTAGCGTGGAATTCGGCAACGTTATAATGTGTCCATTTAAACCAATTAAAATGATCGAACTATTGGGTTTTTGGTGAACATCTTCGCATTCGACTTTTTACATGGATTTAAATGAACACTTTATAACGTTGCCAAATTGCACGCTACGCCACTGATTCCATCATGCATTCATCGCGCGTTTTGCACTGGCAGCTCGTGCAGTTCGGCAACAATGTTTTTTCTCCATTTGAATCTGTTTACGACAGTCGAATCGATTGTTTTACATACAATCAAATGGAGGAAAGGCATTGCTGCCAAATTGCTCGAGCCAGCGCTGGCGTTTTGCCATGCCTGACAGTTCAAAAACTATAGCTACTTTGGGATTAGGAGAATCTTTTGTCTTTTCTATAGCAGAGGCGGCTCGTGAAATGCGATTTATCGATGTCCAGTCCATTTAAAACTATATAAAAGTATCGATTTCTCGGGGGTTCAATTGCACCCCCTGGAGATCGATACTTTTCTATGGTTTTAAATGGAGTGGACATCGATATATCGCATTTCGCGAGCCGCCACTGTTCTATAGTCAAGAGCACAACAGGTGTTTTAAGAGCCTTTTTAGCGTAAGCAGCTTTGATTATTTCTTTCCGCGAAGTTTGGCAACGACGACATCCCCTTCAAAATGAGATAAATAATTTAGGGGATTTTCGAACCGTACTCTCCCTCCCCCCCACCCCACCCACCTACCTCTTTCCCCATTCGCTCGTATCACATGCTCTATACACAGAACGTAAACCGTAGCAACGAAAGTTGCGTTTTCGGGAAAGAAACAGACTCGCCTCTCGTTCAGAGGTCGGAAGTTAAAAGTTGGGTCCCTCACCCTCTCCCTCTCCCCCAATGCGTGCTTCCTCGGACGCAAGAACAAATTGAACTCGCCCTGTCCCTGAGGTCGGGTGGGGGTCGGAGGACCCACACTCCACAGTTCCATGCTCCATCCCTCTCTATACCGTCTGCAATTGAAATGTTTACTTTCAACCTTTTAATTCTATCCATCTTCTAATTACTTCTCTCAGGGACTTGTCCCGTCAACTAATTGTTTCTACCTCATTGTTTTCTCTTTTATTTTTAGGGCGGGGGGGAGGGAGGGGTAGGAAGAGTTTTTCTACCCTCTTTCTTTCTCGCAAAATTGAATTCGCTTTTGTTTTCCGTTCGAAGTCTGGTTGGTCAAATTCAGTTCACGTCGTGTACTACAAGGTTGAAGAAAGATGATAATGTTTTCAGGCTAGTGGCGTTGAGTAAAATTTACTTTTTGTAAATAAAGTTTTAAGTATAGTAGTAAGTATTTTTGCAGTTTTAAGTATAAGGCCCCTTTGCTCTGACATACATTAAAAAAACAGCTTTTGTAAGATTTACCATGACTTGGTTTTTATTTATGACAATCCGAGCAAATTGTAAATTTTACGTTTTTGGTTTGAGTCCAAATAATTTTATTGGTTAAATTTTAACCCAGACATCATGGATTCAACCCAAGGAAAATACACAAGTATATTTAGTAATACACAAGTCTCTTGGACTGTCGTATATTCATAAACTTTATGGTAAACCTTACAATAGCTCAAGGTACTTATATTTAACAGGTATATGCTCGACTCGCTTCCCGCGTCATCTTCAGTGGCGCGCAGTTCAAAAAGCATTCCAAGATGCCGACAAAAGAAGAAAACATTGTATACTCTTTCCAGAAAACATCGGGCTATTTTCTGCTTTTCTGGAGAGGGAAGCCTAATGTTTTCTGGAAAGAGTATATAATGTTTTCTTCTTTTGTCGGCCATCTTGGAATGCTTTTTGAACTGCGCGCCACTGAAAATGACGCGGGAAGCGAGTCGAGCATACCTGGTAAATATAAGTACCTTGACAATAGGTGTTTTTTCAGTGTGGACATTCTATATTTTTGGGGTTATGAATCGCTTCATTTCTCATGTATTCGGTTTTTTTCCAACTACAATGAAGTGGCAACACAGTTTAAGTTCATCCTATCGAGATGCGACTGGGGCGGCGCTCATTGCACGAGTGTAATTATACTAAAATTTCGTCATCAGCCCTACCGCGCCGCCCCACCCCCTCCCCACACCTTATATACAATTATCTGTGAACTGACCGCACCCACCATCCACCGTTGGTTATCATAACTGCCGATTGTTGGCGAACGTTGGATTGGAAGTTCAAATCCCTGCAGGATGGATGCGGGAAAGTGGGAACTTGAGTGAGGTTGTTATGCCGGTAGTAAGTGAAGTTAATCGATCTCTCTCTCTCGAACCCGCGGACCCGCGGTCCCGCGGAGCTGTCAAGAGACTCCGCGACCTAGAACACGGTAAATATTTGCGGAGCCTCTGAGTCATATCTTATGACGGGGATAGCGGAAATCATAAGTCAATTAGCCTAATTCATCCCTTTTAACCCGCTGTTTACCACCACCGCTCGCGCTTCTTGGAAAAGACAATTTCGCGTGGCAATCGCGGAAAATTCCACCGGAGAAAGAAAAAATGGTTTTGCAAACAATAAGGAAAAAAAGAAAAAAAGAATTTTACTCACACGTTGTGCTTTGTTTAAATTGGTTAATGTACTTAATTACTTTGAGATGATGGCATCGGATAGTGATGACGACATCAGGGGCGGACTCTTTCGAAAATACTCGGGGACTGTAAACAAAGGACCTCACTCGAGAACGCGCGAAAAATTGGTCTGAGAAAATTAGGTCTTTCGTTAATTTTAAATGGTTTGTTTGTTTGTTAGTTTTTTTGTATCGTAGATCCGCAATTGTAATTTTGACCTAAAGTACATTGTGTTAAGGTGATTCTATGGCAAACTTTCGAAAATTTTAATCAAATAGATAGCGTTACTTGTCGCTGGCTCCGAAAATAGCCGTTTTTTAACGGTTTTCGGCTGTTTTCTCTGAACAGACGAGTACGTAATAGACACAAAATCGGAATGTCAGCACCTGCATAATTTTTTGCTTGATTTTTTGAGCCATAAACGGGCCAAATTGGTTCTAAAATAAAGGCATAACTATGCAAAGAAAAAATCATGTGTAATTTGGAGTTGTATCAGTAAAGATTACAGGTGAAACAGAAACCTGTAATTATCTTTACTGATACAACTCCGAATTACACATGATTTTTTCTTTGCATAGTTACGCCTTTATTTTAGAACCAATTTGGCCCGTTTATGGCTTAAAAAATCAAGCAAAAAATTAAGCAGGTGCTGACATTAAGGTTTTTTGTCTCTTATTCGTCTGTTCAGAGAAAACAGCCGAAAACCATCAAAAAACGGTTATTTTTGGAGCCAGCGACAAGTAACGCCATCTATCGGATTAAAATTTTCGGGAGTTTGCCATAGAACCACCTTACGTGAGAATTTCGCGTGCATACGTCACAACCTGCACGATTTTTGGAACTTAAAGCGAGAGAGAGAACTTATCTCGGAAACGGCGAAGCGAGAGAGGAAGACAAAATCCTGTATCCGCGTAAATGGGCAGCATCACCGACCGCAAGAGCTACAATGTATATAGGCACAAAACGGGCTTTATTGGCACCCATCTTGTCGCAAGTAATGCTGGAAGCTGGAGCGTGGAGCTAATTAAGGAATCGATTTTTCTGCGTGTTTATTATTGTGCTTCCGCATCGGTGCGGCGCGGCGATGATGCGTCGATGCGAACTGATAAAAGTCTACAAAGGTTGCGCAACTCGAGAACCGCGAACAGTCTTTCCCGAACGTGAAGGGGGTGAAAAGGTATATTCCAATTAATCCTTCCGGGGATATTGTGACCCCCCCCCGCTCCGCCCCTCCATACATCCCGGACCCTCTGTTGCTCATATTCAAACTGCGCAGCTTAAAAGTCATAGCATCGTAAACATAGCTAAAGCGCGCTACTTTTTTTTTTTTTTTTTTTTTTTTTTTTTTTTTTTTTTTACGTCATCGCGAGTTAGCACGACAAGAGGGAAAGCGACGACCCGCTCTCGCGTGAAAAAGAAAATCGCTTCGGGTTCGTGGGTGGAAGAGGAAACTCGAGTTGGCCGGTGTTCGCTGTCTGCTTTGCCTTTGTTTTTGTGTGCGAGTTATTTGTTCATCGTCCATCACTGCGAGTTTATACGCGTTTTGATGGAAATCACGGTTGGAAGTTACATATATGTATATGTACAATGGGCGTGAAAATGATAACGGGAGTTATTCATCACTGAAAAAAAATAAAATAAATAAATAAATAAACAGCAGAAGCACATCGACTTGTTATCCGAGGTTAGGTCTAGTAGCATTACCTGTTCCCAGAATTCTGGTATTTGTACCGAAGTCTCGAAAATGTTGAGAAAAAATCTGGTCAAAAATATGTGTCAATTTAGGGTCAATATGATCGAAGGTTGATTTCAAACTGGGTTATATAGTGAAAAAAAAAATTCCATTTACTTATCTAGATATTGAAATAACTCGGGAGAGAATTTCAAGAAGAATCAAAAGGATTCCCATTCCAATTTATCCATGAAATAAAATTCCTCAATTTTATCGTCATAATCTGCGACGCACAATGCAATAAATCGCGTTTAGAAGTATTTTTGGGATACTTACTTTTTGTTTTTGAAAAATCAAAATGGAGAGAAATTATGAAAAACGCCATTTTATTTTTATGAAAGAAAAACGTTTTTTTTCGTCATTACGTTCAATGGGGGCAGTTTGCATGGACTGAATAATGAATATTGGTATTTTGTTTTGAGAAAATGAAAGTACTTGGTGAGCTGCAATAAACAAGGCTTCTGTCCTTTTACGAAACATTTTTTTTTTTTTTGTTTTTTTTGTTTTTTTAAGTTTATTTAATATCGTTTTGTACATTAGAAATAAGATATTTACATTTATAAGTGACGTATATATACAACAATGAAATAGTATGATTGTTTTTACATTAAATATTTGAATTGGAGTTAGGTTAAGATGGGGGGGAATTGAACAAATGAAAAGAAAAGAAAAATAAATAAATACATACAAGATGAATAAATGACAGGAAGTTTACGAAACTGCAGGTTGAATGTTTTGTTTAAGACAAATTATTCATGAATTTTAGTACTTTTCAACCCGAAAATAAGCCCCCTCTCCTTCCCCGCCCCCGCATCTATGCCGTCATACTGCATACATAACTAACATTATTTAATTCGTTGGCTGTACATTTGCTAAATGGGAAAATGCGTTTTATCTTACGCAAGACGGCAGCTCTAGATTCTCTATACTCCTCTTTTTTTAAAGCACCCCTCTATTCTCTTCGCCATCTCTCTCCTCTGGTTTTGTGTGTGAGTGTGTGTGTGTTTGTGTTTAGCAAGTTCATTATTGTTTGCCTTTACTTCTGAGCTGTGGCTCTTTTCCTTCCCTTGAAACACCCCCCCCCCCCCCCCCCCAGATGAAGCTCTCTGGCTCTCTCTAAATTTTCTGGGCGTCCTCGTCAGCTCCGTATACTGTATTAAAGCTTTGGGTGTTTTATCCGCAGATTTTTTCTTCTTCTTTCTCTTGCTCTAAACCATCGCAACGCGTAACCTTCTCTTTTATATTTTCCATTATCCTTTTCTCCCGTTTTTCATGTCCGTCTTGATGCTAATTTCCTCTTTTTTTTTTCTCTCCAGTTTTTCTAGGGAAAAATTACTATCGTGCTAGTTACCTTTTCTATTTTTCTGCAAGTTATTTTATTCATACATCCAAACATTCTGATCTCTAGAGCTTTATCAGCGTTGCCGTGGTTATGATGAAAATATAGGATCAATTTTACTTTAATGGGTCTGTTGCAAATTTTTGCTACAACGATTAAGAGAGCATAATCGAACGTAAAATCGCCTGAAAAATCCATTGGTGGCATCAGAAAGTCATAAAATGTAATAATAAACTCACAAGAGGCTTTTAATGAAATCCAAGATGGCGGAGAAATATCGAGCAACCTGTATGCAAGCACCATGAACATCGAAGGATGGCCAACTTTGACAACCTCGCTGAAGGTAGAGGTTATGTGTTTGTTTACGTTGTGATTGGTTGTGGTCGATATTGTGAGGTTGGCTATCCTTGGATGTTCGTGGTGCATGCATACAAATTGCTCGATATTTCTCCGCCATCTTGGATGTATGAAACTCCTCTTGTGAGTTTATTATTGCATTTTATGACTTTCTGATGCCACCAATGGACTTTTCAGGCGATTTCACATTTGTTTAAACACTCTTAATCGTTGTATCAAAAGTTTGCAACAGACCCATTTACCCTGATAAAAATGTTCCATGACCAATTTTACGTGGAAATAAATTTCTATGGAAACCGAGTATTTTTCCAAAGAAACCACGCACATTTCCGTGGAAAGCGTTGTGTTTTCCATAGAAATCGATGTAGTTTCCATGGTCAAATACTTGGTTTCCTCGGAAATTGTATCAATTTCCATGGAAATCGATTTCTATGTAAAATTGGTCATGGAACATTTTTACCAGGGATTACGTAAGTAATTTTGGACGATCGATCCGTAATCCATCAACGCAGAGCTTCTTGCATTTTAATTTTTAAGACCATTTTACTAATTTGCTTTGGCCAAAGGTTTCAAAGTACTCAGAGGCACTGGCGGCTCGTGGAGGTAAGGCGACGAAAATGAGAGGTGCGCAGAATTTTTTTTGAAACGCTCTCTACATAAACTTTTTTGAAAATTTCATGTTCCATTCATACTTTTTGGATTATTGAAGCAAAGGATGATGGAATAATGACCATTTCAACCTTTATATGTCATTTTTTTAATTTGTTTTCTTTCTCCAACTTCAAAAAATGTGAGGCGATGGCTCCCTGTCGCCTCACTTGCCTCACCTGGCGAGCCGCCACTTTTGAGTCAAAAGACCGAGTTAAAGGGTGCAGTTCAGAAACTTGACTTGAGATCTCCTTGACTTGGCTTTGCTCGAGGCTTTTTTCAAGGCAATTCGAATCGAGTGAGAAAAATTGCAATTCATAGACGCTCGCCGTAAATGGACAATTTTTCATAATTCTTAAGTTTAGTTCAAGGCGGGTTGCTAACACCAGCGTGAATGGCTTGAAATTATCTCCTTGAGACTTATATCTTGAGTGGACAACCCCTGTGTTTTTAAAGCGTCTCTAAATCGCCAATTTGTGACAATTCTCACTTGGAAAATCTTCGAGAAATCTTAAGGCATTTTAGCTCGAGGTGTGTTTTTGAACTGCAAATTAAATCTAAAGGACAGTACAAGTCCAAACCAAGCCAATCAAATCTCAAAGTAACCTCTTACATCTCTTAAAAAGGAAAAATAAAAGAAGTCAATATAGCAGTGGTGGCCCGTGTAATTTGGCAACCATGCAATTTTCCCATTGAACATTTAACTTTGGTAAAACAATCGATGTTTGAGCTGACATCCTCCTGAAGAAACGACTTTTTCTATGTATTTTAAATGGGAAACACACTGTTGCCAAATTACACGAGCAGCCGCTGCAACATAGACGGCCAGATTAACTACTCTTGTTTTGTTTGCTTTTTCGCAGCGACTAATTTACCCCCCGCCTTTTTATAAGCATTATATATCGCGCTCTTTGTGTTGAACATTCTGAGCAACAAAGTTCAAAAGTTCAGCCCATTAGTGTTTTTCAAAGTATATTCGTCCTAGAACTCAAAGTAGAAGAAAAAAAGGGGGAAATGTAAAAGCTTAAAAGCTTTATCCATGCTTGAATAAACTCGTTCGCACTGCAATCCGGCTGTATGTAACTTTAGCTTTTTTTTTTTTTCTTCTTTTTTTTTTTTTTACTCTATTTATATATCCTACTTTGATCTGGGCTGAAAGTGTACGTCAAAACATGCAAAAACCTTGGAAAGCAAATATTAGTATCAGAGAGTCGAAGCGCAGGAATAAAGCGTTTGAAATCAAAAGTAGGTCTTCGCTGTGAAATTCTATTCAAACGAAAAATGAGGATTTTCATAACTATAGGCGGCCTCTGTCGAATCAAAAATGGGTGCCCGAAATCTCGATTCTCTTTTTACCAAATTTTCCCTCTCCCCCGCACCCCCACTGTTATTTATCCATCATAATCTATTTGTTATAATAAAACTTAATCTGCTAAACTTTAGTGTATATTTTTAATATGACCGAAGTTCTGAAGTATGATTCATTCTAAATAACACATGAACATTTATTGGTCAACCGTGTTACCATTTTATTTGCCTCCGGAAAGCTGTGGTAAAACGAGAGAACGTTAGCGAGGAAGCAAACTGAATTCATAATGGATCTGATGCTTACTTTAGCTTCAGGAACATGGAACATTATTAATTTGAACGTAAAAGTCCATGAAAATAACGATGCTCCTCGTAAAAACTTTCAAAACCCACTTATTAACTCGGATAAGCACTTCCGTTTTAAACAACTCGCGTTATACTGCATAAACTTTTTTGACCGACATACTACTGCATGGACTTCATACAACGAGTAGGCCTCTTTAGCGACATAACTGTCCGCGACAAGCACCAAACATCAGTGTTTTTTTTTTTTTTTTTTAACTAAATTTAAATGTATTTCAATGAATTTTCTTGTTAATTACATGAAAACTGTCCTACTCTATAGTATTACAGACGCTGATGTCAAAAATGATATCATTTTCTACGTAACTCCTCCTGATTTTATACGCATATTGTACTTTTAGTCATTTTTCGCGATAAAGTATAAATTGCGGAAAAACTAGATTATTTCGATCAAAACTAAGGCCAAATTCGAACTCGGCAGGTCAATACACGTTGGAAAGCTCGCTGTTTATGCGATTACAGGTCTACTTATAAGAAAAAACTCCATGTTTGTGTCTAGGACCCCTTATTTTGTGTTCATAGGGGGCGGACATTTATGTCGTTAATGCGTAAAAACTCGTACAACTGTGTTTAAAAGTCATCGTAACCTCAAAAGTCAAAACGCTCGATTTTCCGTTTATTAGCACAAAACATAAGCTGCATTTGCAGCCTTGTTTTTTTCTGGTGTACAAACGAGTATGAAGTATTACAAAAATTGTATGTATCTGCAAATAAAACGTAAACAATGTTTGGAAGCCATGTTGTTGTTTACAAAAACGTGGTGCATGGTTCCTTCTTTGCAGCAGTATGTCGGTGAAAATAATGTACTATACTCTGTAGCGCGGCATGGTCTGAGATATTCCAAAAGTGGCAAAAAATCAGACAGTAAATTTCTGATCAATTTATCTTTCAAGACCTTTCAAGACCAATTTTAATCACAGAGGCCGTTTTTAACAAGTAATTTAAATCCAGATTTGTCTTTTGAAAGTTTCAAATTAAGCTTATAAGGTCGGAAACGATGATTTTTGATAGCTTTCGTTCCACTGTTTTTTCCCCACTTTTTTCGATTTTAGACCATATGTAGTGCGCCGGGTTGTCCAAAATAAAAGTGATTCTTATACTTTAATCCTTATACCGCGCCCGCGTACATTCGTTTTTATAGCTGTATCCACTGATCTCCACTTTTTTTTTTTAATTATTATGATTGAAAAAGTGACCCAAAATGGTTGACATATGCCGAATAATCTAAAACGTTTCGTCGGGTGCCTTCAAATAGATGAATAGGCAAAACCAACACTGCGGAGAAGGAATATTTAACTATCTCTTAAATATCAGAGTGCTATTGTTGATTTCTCATAGTATCCTGGCGGTAAAACATGCATTCTATGGTTGAAATGAATTTCTTCTATTTAAAGTTTAATGATATGTTAAATTAGAAAAAAAAGTATATATCTATAACAATCGACCTTTAATTAGCCTTGAAGGCATCATGTACCAATTGAAATAAATAAAAATAAATAAATAAATGAATAAATAAATAAATAAATAAATAAATAAATAAATAAATAAATAAATAAAATAATAGATAAACAAACAGATAAATTAACAAACAAAAGGGTTAATTAGTGGCTTTTAAATGTTTATAATGTCCGCGTCGTTATTTTCGCGGAATTTTACCTTAGAATCAATGTGCCATATAAGTACACAGCAAGACCTATTTCAACCCCTGTACCAGAGTTGCACTTTTAAGAGTGCTTTAAAGCAACGCTGACCTCATTCCTTTCCATTTTTCTTTACAAAATTCAAGCAAATCGTCCGTATACGTTCCACCGCACCCGCAATTCAAAGTCGCATCTCTCTCCCTTTTTTTACTCCCCCCCCCCTTCCTTCCTTCAAGCTGAAGTAGAATTTTGTCATGTAGTTCATGCAGAGTGACTGTAAAATGCAACTGTTTATCTGCAACTGGGACGCCTAGCTTCTGCATCCTCGCGGCTACCTCTACCGCTCTCCCCTGCGAGCCTCCGCGCAACATAGAGAGATTGTGGTTAACTGAGATGGAGTTAACTGCGCTCAAAGCGCGCCGTTTTGATGCCGAGCTCACCTTAACCCCTGCTCGCGCCTCGCGGTTATGCCTCCCGGCGAGCGCGGTTTCGTAAATGGTAATACGGTGGCAGGTGCACCCCCACCCTTCACCCCCACCCCTCTACTCGCCTCTGCTTTATCATCTCCGTGCTCTCTCTCCTTGCAGTACGTTTCCTCCGTGTTAATACATCAAAGTATGATTACTTCTCCATCCCCTTTTTAATGTACGTTTCCAGTAGCGCACCGAGAGTTTCTTCATCTCCCTCTTTTCTCCATTAAAAAAACGTATGTAAGACAAGGATGGACAACGGGATAAAACCCCTCTGTCTGTCCTTTTCCTACTTACACATTCAAATGGGAAATGAAAGAGATGGAAGAGATCCTGGTTGCGCCACTGTACGTTTCCATTGCACGGGACCCCCCTCCCCTCCTTTTCCATCCCTCGTTGTGAAATATACGGCACGTTATATGTATGTATGATAGAGACGTAAACTTGTATTGAAAAATTTATCAGTTCTGATAATAAAATAAATATTGCTCTAAGAACGAACGCACTTTAAGTTTGTCGATGGCTCGACCCAGATCTTTTTCATCCCTCTCTTTTTCCCTTTGAATGTATGAATGGGAACAGGATAGAACGAGAGGGAGCCTCTCCTTGTCTTACCTTGTCTAACATACATGTTTCAATGTAGGGAAGAGAGAGATGGAGTCGATGGAGAATTTATCTCCGTTGTGCTACTGCTGATGTTTTTATACTGATGTTTGTTGTACGCGCGCGCGTTCCTTTGCTTTTTCGTTTCGTGTCGATGAATAAATTTTTCATCCAATTATGAAATCGAAAGATAATGCTATGGAAGGGAAATAAAGTCATTATGAGGGGTGAAGGGGTCGCAGTAAGGATCGTTTGGGGGTAGTTTTCTCCCTTTTGTTTGTCAATTTTACAACAGCATCAGCAGCGCTGGGACTCAGTTGGGTGAGCTGAGCGTGTTGTGTGTCGACTTTATAGTGACAGTGTCAGAAACATGTTTTCACGTCATAAAAAATAATGACGTTTTCGGAAATTCAACTTTGCTGCTCGTAAAAGAAGTCTCCGGGTGGCAGTAAAAGAAATGGAGCGTTGTTTTGATTAACGATAAATTTTAATTCATTATTCTCTTATTTTATTTCCTTTCTGTAGCTGCACCGTCTCTCGTCAGGAGATGTCTTTATGATATAGTCAGAAAAAACTGTTGACTTTTCTAGTTTTTCGGAGATTTTTTACTGAACTCCGACTTTTTCCTGATTTGTTTTCGAGCAAAGGCCACAGATACAAGTGCGAAG
This sequence comes from Trialeurodes vaporariorum, assembly GCA_011764245.1. Taxonomy (NCBI): domain Eukaryota; kingdom Metazoa; phylum Arthropoda; class Insecta; order Hemiptera; family Aleyrodidae; genus Trialeurodes; species Trialeurodes vaporariorum. The sequence goes on from VMOF01000320.1 coordinate 46,131,464, forward strand.
CATAGTCCTTAGTTTGTTTGTTTGTTTTGTTTTTTGCTGTTTGTTTTGTTTTTTTTTTTTTTGGTAGTTATCATATTCCGCTCTACTGTGAACCCAAGTAGCGTGTCGCAAAATCGAGAAATTATGACGTTTTATTTGGATTTAACTTACTTTGATGGTTCCTCAGCGCGAGCGTTTAGATCCTAATAAATGTAGGTATAGATAGTTTAAAAAAAAACAAAAAAAAAACTGCTTCTTTCAGGACGGAACTGACGGTTGTAATTATTTAGGAAGAAAGTATATTGCGTATATCAGAGAAAACCTCCTCTGCGTCGCTTAAATTTCTGAGTGCAGTTGTGATGTGTTACTTAATTATTTAAGCTTCTGCACTTTTTCACAGCTATCTCCATACTCATCAACAAAAGGAAAATACTCAAGATTGTCCTTGATATTCATGCCAATGGTATGACAGTTGCCCATCTAGGAATCGTCTCTCTCTCTCTCTCTCTCTCTCTCTCTCTCTCTCTCTCTCTCTCTCTCTCTCTCTCTCTCTCTCACTCACTCACTCACTCTCTCTCTCTTTCTCTCTCTCTCTCTCTTTCTCTCTCCCTCTCTGCACATGCATTTAAATGGACGAAGAGTGAGAAAGACAAGTGCCTTGAATGCGCCCTTGAATTGCGAACATCGTGCACAATTCAAATTTAAATGCAGCCGCAGGATGTCAGGAAGCTGCTTGAAATAAGCTGAAACAAACCGATAGAAGGGTGAAGAACACTCGCACTTACGGTTTGAATTGGCGGATTCAAGAATCTGTCCTTCTCTCTCTTTCCCCTTTGAAGCGCGTGTGTTAGAGAAGGAGAGATCAGGTTCAGTCACGTGATTGCCGTCCCCTCTTCTATCATTTTCTAACAGCTGTGTTCTAATGGTCATAGAGAGAGAAGGACGATATCCTGGATACGCCAGTGACAGTTTGAAGAGAGCTGAAAATAACCCATTTCGAGGATTTCAAACCTTGAGGAAAAAGATTGCACCGTGCAGCACTTTATACACAAGTTTCTAATTTATTATCTAGCAAGCTGCAGTGCAGACGGCTTTGCCAGACTGTTTTAGTGAATCTCCTTCTCTTCAGAATCATCGTAAAAATTACGTCATTGTAAATTTCATGTCTTACATTTGGCATCATTGCATGCAGCATAACACACTTTTTCAACTGACAATGAGAAAAGCATTTTTTGTTTTGTTTTATGTATTTATATACTCCTTTGTCATCGTTGCTTTCTTCATTGTTGGCCGTATACCGTATAATTTTCACCTGAGCACAAAAGATGGGGCGTACGCTGTATAGTGCACACCTAAATTCCATTTCTGTTCCTCGGTTTAAGACACGGAACGACAAGAGATGAGAAACAATTTAAGGATTCCCTCCCTTGAAGTGTTCATTACGAGTCCTCGTCTCTCGCGCCGTGCTCCCCCCCCCCCACATAATCGTATATATCCCTCCGCTCGTAATGCCCTGCGGTTTGGTATCATGGAACGTTGAAGGCGCGGACTTTCATCCTGTGTATAAGTAACGCTCGACCTTATAGCTTAGCCGTAGTCAATCTCATGTGAAATATGCTGGACGAGTGTTGCCAAGTTTTAAGGAAAAATCTGTAGTAGGTACACTCAAAAACTTTTCGTCTATTGAATTGACCGTCTTTTGGCGGTTTCATGAGACCTTCAGCAATGTCGAAGTTATCCTTGAATCTCACGTCATCAATCTCACTCCCGCAATCTTCTAGTATTCTAAAGAAGAACCCTCAGTTGCGAAGGCATAAGATTTGAAGCATGAAGTTGCTTCTAAAGATTATAATTAAGCTCACACCAGATAAAGTAGTTTAGGCGGGTGAAAATGGTGCAAGTTTCAATTGTTTAACGTAATTTTCTCAAAATTGATTGTCTTCAAACCCGCTCTTTTGGCCGATCAGTCCTCAATTTTGATTTAATAATAAGGGGGCGGAGGGGGGTGTTGTAAAAATAAAAATCGTCCGAAGTTGAAAGCTTTTTTGCTTTTTGCAATTTTCTCCATAACCTATTTTTCTTTGCAACATTTCTGTTAGAACTCGAGAATAAGATTGATGTTCTTTATCGTTTAAACTAAGCATAACTTTTGGATGACCAAAGGTAAAAAATCTGACCGTTTCTCGCACGCAAACCAACTTTTCCATCAAATCCGCGGGTAATTTCTAATTTAAATACTTGGCACCAGGTCTTACGGATAAAGTCGCCCTGTATGGGAGGCACTAACGGCTGTGACAACTACGGAATCACTCCATTTATACCAAAGTATAAATCAATCTTTCTACAAGGGGTTCAATTTTTCATTTGTTTAAATTAGTGAAAAGCATGGTTGCCAAATTGCAAGAATCGTAACTCATAAGAAGTAACTGCGAATTTCTTCATCCAATCAGTGGCGCGTGCAATCTGACAACGCTGTATTTTGTTGATTTAAACCCTGCAAAATATTGATTTAGGGCAGTGCACAGTGCTCCTCCTATATTTCGACCTTTTCCATGCATTTTAATTGACGGCATTCAAAGTTGCCAGATGGCGAGCGAAGCCGCACGTGCACTGCGTGCAATCTGGCAACCGCAGCTTGAAAATGAATAAATAATCTTTAGAATCGAATCGGTTAACTTTTAACGAAGGCCTCGTCCCGTCTAATCATTACCGGTCGTGATGAGCTTAAATGAGCCCTTCAAAGACGAAACGAGGGGTGATCCCTGTGAAAGATAAAGGAGCGCACTCCTCGGGAAAGGATTCATGAAGGAGTGGTCAAACTTTGCTCGAAATTAAGGGAAAACCCCACGATTACCTCTCTAAACACGTTTTATTTTCTGACTTTTACTGTAGATTTGGCAATACTGTCTAACAAAGAGCGATCAAGCTGGCTACTATTTGATTTATAGAATCCTCCGGTATTACAAAGACAAAAAGCAGGAACTCGCGCTCTCTTTTTGATGATGGAATTTTGAACGTGAAATGAGACGAAATGACCTCAGTCGGTTATCCATGGGGGATGTGGAGGGACTTGATTCGCGGTTAAAGGGGCTAGGGCTTGGAGGATAAGAGTTGTGTGCTGTGTGTGGGTGCGCGCGCAGCCAACTTTGGAGGAGGACGACTTGTAGGATACCCAAGGGACTCACTCTCATAGTAAGAACTCCCGTCTTTCCAGTGTTGCCAGATGAACTGAAAGGAAAAGTCCTCTTAGACGTGTTTTTGATGAGGCATCTGCATATGATCAAATTAGATCCTCAAAGTAGCTTTCAGGTGGACATTTGGTGATTGGAATCAGAGATTACTAAGCCTAAGAGATATGGCACTTCCTATCTCCGCCGTGTTAAAAAACCGTTGGCCGGGCTCCGTAAAAAACGCCTGCAGAATGGCCGTGATACAACGTACAGTACGCTGGTGACTGTAAACATTGTTGTTATTCATGTTGTTGGAAATGAGGTTAGATTCTCTGCGGCATCTAAATGTTTGTCATTTAATGGCCGATGGGATGATTAAAGTGACTTGGATTTTCAAATTCACGTACAAAATATACTCAGAGCTCATTAAACTTCCCAAACACTTTATTAATCTTATAAATTTAGTTAGTGGCGTTGCTGTCAAATCTCATTCAAACAACAACAGTAGTAACAATGTTTACGGTCACCAGCGTACGCCACATTGCATACTTCATAGGAGTCGAACAACACTTTTGAATCGTTATGCCATATCTCTTAGGCTTAGTAATCTCTGATTGGAACACACCACAGTGGTTGGCTCTTGCAATTTGGCAACAATGTCATCTCTCCGTTTGATCATATGTAAAACAATCGATTCGAAAGTGAAGCAGCGCTTCACTACCAATCGATTGTTAAACATGGTTTCAAATGGAGCGAAGGCATTATTGCCAAATAGCACGAGCCGCCACTGGCACACCATCCATCTACATACACTTACAAAAATAATTCCTTATTTCTAGGAATATTATCAGAAGCACGGTTATCTTTGAACCGCGGAGAGATTAGTACTCAGACCAGAAAATTATGTTGTTACTATATCAGAATATGGTCACAGTACTAGCAAGGCTGCCGTTTTGCGTATAATCAATGATATTTTTCAATTCACCGATGATTCCACCGGTTGAGAAAGGATTACACATTTCAGTTCAGAGCATGACTGTAATAAACTAAATTACTCGCATCTGTAATCTTTCCTCAACCGGTGGAGTCGTCGATGACTTTAAAAAACTTGCGGATATTTTAATTAATCAACGGTGTTTTCACCGATTAAGGAAAGATTACAGATCAGAGTATTTTCGTGCATTGCAGTCATACACTGAACTGAACTGTGTAATCTTTTCTCAACCGGTAAAATCATCGGTGAATAGAAAAATAGCATTGATTATACGCAAAATGGCAGCCCTGAATTTGCCTCAATATTTTTAAGAACTATGGCACAAACACTTAACATTTAGCTAACAGTAGAGATCGTTTCAGAAGTGCAGGAGCACCTATACCGATAATCTTTGGAATATTACAATATTATTTCTCATGTCACAAAATGAAAATGAATGAAAATGAATTTGAGTTTGACTATTTGTGCATTGAATAATGCTTTAAAGTCAAAAGGTTAAAGGCGGAGGCAAGTTTTGTTTTGATATGAAGGAATGAAAATTAAAAATTCGCCAATGAGTATGGTCTAGATACGCCTACACTTCTGAAACAAGCTCTACCATCCCTTACCTCGGTTCACATATTGTTGTTATTCTGGTAATTCCCCCCCCCCCACTGTATTTTGGCGGCCCACTGAAAACCTTCGCACACGATCAAAGGGATTCGATCAAACTGCAAGATAGCCAACTTTAGATTTCCGAAATTCAAACCTTACCTCAACCAAAACACCGCAAAAACAGGTTTTATTGACTGAAATTGGTGAACAGATGACAGTTTGACATGCCGTCAAATTGCACAGATGTTTTGACGAAGAGTATAACGACTCAACATGGAACAGTTGGCTTACCTGCACATCGATGCTCATCGGTGCCAGTTTGATCGTGTACGGAGCGTTAAAATTTTGTCGATCATCGATGTTGTCGGGGATCATCATCAATCATGTCACTGGTTCATTTTCCGTCAGGATATACACGAAAATTTGAAAGTTTTGGTGTCAAATATCCGTCTATGTGCGATTATTTGAAAACTATGAATGTTCCGCACTGCAACAATCAATATGCTCAGTCCGAAAATGGATTGCGCCTCGACCATACAGCCGAACTGATGGCAACAGCGCTCAGAAATTAACGATGGTCTAGAGTGAAAGACGGGCAGCCTCCAAAGACCTTTAAGACGGTACCGCAAACCAACCACCGTTCATATTTTGAGACTTCGCCAGTTGCCAAGTGTAAACAAAAACCGACCACGTTTACCCCGAATTTGCACGGAAATTCTACCAACCCTCGCCCCCAAAAAGAATGGCAACTTCGTTTTTTGAGAGAATAACCCCGGCTGATACTCCCTTTTTACGGTTCAGTGAAGAGCAAGTTTTTGAATTACCTGCGGCGCGGCGCGGCGTGGTTTTGCTTGAAAAATGCTCTCTGTCTGTATACCGCCGACGGGCTTTTTTTTAACGTCTGCGCTTTTTTCTTTCTCTATGATCATTGAGGTGCCTCTCGTCCTCGTAGTATTTGTGTTATATCCTCTTTTCGGTATTTTGATCCTTATAGTCCTAAAAATGTAAATGGTTTCAATTGTTTTTTTGTAGAATCCTGATATAATACACGGAAAAAAAGACAGGTAGAATTTACCATCTGCACAGCTTATTTTGGAGTTTGCTATCAAGTATGGTAAATTTTACCATCATATGGTAAATGTAACGTACTATATAGCGGAGACAAAGATACCTGGCCAGGGTATGCAATAAGCAAGACACAACATCCCATTCAACACGTGTATTAGGTGTGTTGCGTGTTGCATATTCTGGCCAGGTATCTTTGTCCCCGCTAGTACCTTGTGGTGAAATGTACCAAGGTTATCTTAATTTACCACAAAGTACGTTGCATTTACCATATGATGGTAAAATTTACCATACTTGATAGCAGACTCCAAAATCAGATATGCAGATGGTAAATTCTGCCAGTCTTTTTTTTTTTTTTTTTTTTCGTGTAATGTTACTAATACCATAACTTTAAGATAAGGCGTAGGCCTTTCAATACCACGTCACGCGAGTCTTTTGATTTTGTACCTCTATCTCTCATGGACAGTCAAAACTACTCCTATTCGTTAACACTTGCGCCAATCAATGATTCATCGAGCGCCTTCAATTACCGAGGTAGGCAAAATGAACACCGCGGAGTACGAATATTTAACTGCCCGCTGAATTTGAGCGAGTTATAGTTTTGATTTCTCCTAGTTACGTGAACCCGATTGTAAAAGGATTAAGTATCGGTTTTCCGATGGTTGGATCGAACTTATTAAGTACCGATTTTTTGTCACGAAATTGAGCAGAAGAGACACCGAAAAAATCGCTTTTTAAGCCACTTCAGATGGAAATCAGCGGTATTTGCATTGATTCAATAGGAAAACGGAGAGAAAAGCATTTTCGCGAGACGTCACGCAAATCCACTGCTAATGTAGAAGACAGAATCCCCCCCTCTCTTTCTTTCTGTTTTTTATGCAAATGATTGTATAAAGTACCGAAGCTTCAAACAATAAGTAATCAAATGATCCAGAATTGAAAAAAAAAGTCCCCTCTTCCCCTGAGTTTGGAAAAGTTCGTTTGTTTAACGTTTGAAGCGTTAGCACTGACGATAAGAACAATTCTTTGAACGAAAAGCTGACAAAATAAATATTTACGAGCCGGAAAATCACTTACTTGAAATAACCTTTGCACTGGAGAGTGGCGGGGGGGGGGGCACTATTGAAAAGTGCAAATGAGTTGATAACGGGTGAAACAATTGAAGCACGGGAAAAGAGACTGCTAAAGGTATAAACGTTTAAAAGTGGGCTAATTTGTAGTTACGTGAGAGTTTTTTAGCCGATAAATAAGCGCATCGTTGAAAAAATGCTAAGGACAGGAGGAGGAGGAGTAGTACTAGACAAGCGAGGATCATAATGGAGAAAATTGGAATTAGATGGGACTCCCCCATTGCCGACCGCTCATTCGACTGTCATCTTGTAATTTTGTTAAACGCATTTATTGAGTTTGTGAGTGAATTTTGGAACTTTCTGGCTCTCTCAGCTTCATTTTCAAGCGATTTTACATTGCGGAATCAAATTGACCTTAAATAACGCTGTGGCAAAAGTTTGCAACAGACCTGTTTTTGTCCAAAGAAAAAAAAACAAAAAAAAAAACAAACCCAAAACAAAAAAAAATGTAAAAATCGGCATTCGAATGGTAGCTACATCAGTACCTTGAATGTCATGAAGTCGAAAAATTTAATTTAAAGAAATGAGTTTTACGAAAAAATAAGACAAATAAGTGGTCTGGTGTCGTTTCAGACCAGAGCAGAGCTGCTGTTTTTTTGTATAATTAATGGCATTCTTCAATTCACCGATGATTCCACCTGTTGAAAGAATATTACTTACAACCTAGGTCTTTAGGTACTTTAGGTCTTTTATTAGTTCTGTTCAGTGTATTACTTTAACGCACGAAAATACTCTATAATCTGTCATCTTTTCTTAACCAATGGAGGAAAGTCGTCAATAACTTTAAAAAACTTGCGGATATTTAAATTAATTCACGGCGTTTTCACCAAAGATTACTTATACATACAGATATGGCATTAGTCCGAATTTTGTTAAGTTGACTCCGGCCGTGATACAACCGGGCATACAGAGGGAATCATAAAGATTACAGAGAAAAGATTACATTTTCCATGTTTGTCTGTTACAAAACTGTTCCGTATTCCACGTTCCACCGTTCACGTTCCGTGTTCGTTCGAGTTCCGCAAACAAACACAGGAAAAGTGGGAAACGTAATCTTTTCGAACCAGAATTCTGTAATATTTATGATCCCCTCTGTATGCCCGGTTGTATCACAGCTGGCGTTTTATCCATTTTTCACTTAACACGGGCGAGATGGCTAATGCCATATCTGTATGTATAAGTAATCTTTGGTTTCCACCAATTGAGAAAAGATTACAGATAAGAGTATTTTCGTGCATTACAGTTATACTATGAACGGAACTGTGTAATCTTTTCTCAGCCGGTGGAACCATCGTTGAATTGAAAAATGCCATTAATTTTTTACGCAAAACGGCAGCTCTGATTCAGACCTCCCACGGGTACCCAAGGAATCAAATTAGCATTGGAGAATTTGGATCCGATTCCTTACGGGAAGTATTGTGAGAGTGAGTGAGAAAGAAAACAAACGATCTAATGCTCACTAATGCTCCTCCGGTGGTTTCCGCAATAAACGTATACAGCAACGTTGCGTTGCGTTGTGGCGTTGTCAAAATGGAGCAAGAGCAACTCCTCTGACTCGGTATTTAGGTCACAGAGTCTCAGGGTGGCGTTCCTTCTATTCCTATGCACATCCAACGCGGTAAATCCATCGACAAACGGCAAACGTGTGAATATTTGCTCTTCTACTTTTCGTTCACACTTTTTCTTCCTCTTCTTTTTTGCTCGGAAAAATATAAATCTCTTCGCGTACTAGATAGATGCAGATTTTCGATCGCGCCCGCCCCCTTGCATCGGAATTCATGCGGAATCTCGCGAATATTAACACTTTCGCCGCCCGGGAGCTTTCAGCTTCGAGCGAATGAGGTCGCAAAGCCGGAAAATGTAGAAGAATAAAAGAGCAAATCCAACGCTAAAAGGCGGAGGATGAGTAGAACGAAATTATTGGAGACATGGTCCGCAGGATAAGGATCCATTAAACATTAGGAACCGCATTTCAATAGCTCGTAAATTAATCCAATGAAGCTTCTTATTCAAGGAAGAGCTATCGTTTTGCGAATCCTATCAGAGAAGTTTTTTAATTCACCGATTATTCCACACCAGTTTACAGAAAGCGTTACAAGCTCTCCTGGTACGTACCTACAGTAAATATTCAGTATACCTTCAGTGGCGGCGCGTGCAATGTGGCAACAACGTTTTTGCTCCATATCAACAATCGATCCTCAGGAGTCGCAATTGCACCCCCAGATATCGATATATTTGCATAGGTTTAAACGGCCAATAAGCATGGTTGCCAGATTGCGCGAGCCGCCACTGTATACCTGTAACACTGGGAAAAGAAAACGATAGTCATAATACCAGATTCTAGTAATATTACTAGAAGCACAACAATATGTGAACCACAGAAAGTTAACCCTTCACTGCATGGTGTTCCACCGGTGGAACAAATTCTTCAAACGCTCATATAAAATACAGGTTTTGAGATATGCCTTCGGCGCATGGTGTGTCAACGCGGGAGAAGGTATGTTTTGAGCTCACACAAAAAAAAAAATAATAATTGGCTGAAAGAAAACATCATGCAGTGAAGGGTTCGTGATCGAAATCATGTCAGGGGGGAAATTTGCCCCCGTATCCAAACTGACCACATTTTGATTATTTTTATAAAGTTTCCGGCATTGGCTTTTTGAAAAATCCAATTAAGTAAAGTAAAAAAAAATTTTTTTTTTGAAAATTAAAAAAAAAAAAAAAAAAAAATCCCGCCATTTCTTATGGTGTTATATCACTTGTAAAAAACGAGTAAACAATAGAAAAAAGATAATTTTGACCGAAAAACCATCAAATTATTTTTTCACTATTTTTCCCACGTATTTGATCACCTAATACATTGAAAAATCCACATTTGCTTGAGAAAAAAAAAATCATGCAGTGAGGGGTTAAGTACTTTGACCCGAAAATTCTGGTGTTAATACCAGAATATGGCCAAAGAACTAGAATTTCCTAAAAATGTTCAAGAACTATGGTACAAACACTAAAATTCTGGCAATTGTACTATCCCCCACATAGGCTCACCTACTGTCATGCTTCTAGTAGTCTCATTTTTTCAGTGCCTGTAACGTTCGAAAATACTCTATGGTCTGTAATCTTGTTTCAACTGATAGAATCATTGGTGATGATATAAACAAATTCGACGAAATACATCTTTCTTTCCATCAGTTGCCGAAAAGATTACATACCAGAGTATTAACGTGAATTATCATCATACTGCAGAACTGGATGTATGGTCTTTTTTTCCAGTTGTTGAAATCATAAGTTAATTAAAAAAAAAAATCCTAAAAATCCGCAAAACGGCAGCCGTGGGGGGATCCAGGAATTTGTCTCTCTCTCTCTCTCTCTCTCTCTCTCTCTCTCTCTCCTCTCTTTCCCCCCTTCTCTCTCTCTCTGTCCGTTTAAACACATAGATTAGAAAAGGATAGCAGAGGGGGCCATCACATGAATTTAGCCCCTATCTCTGTCCTTTTCTAACGCATGTGTACAAATTGAGGGTGAGAGAGAGAGAGAGAAAGAGAGAGAGAGAGAGAGAGAGAGAGAGAGAGAGAGAGAGAGAGAGAGAGAGAGAGAGAGAGAGAGAGAGAGAGAGAGACAAAGTCCTGGGTCCGCCCATAACGGCAGCCCTGGTTCGAGGAAACCTTGATTGTGGTCTGGCGTGGCAGTGTAATTTTGAGGAATTGCTCCATTGCGGGATCTCCTGAGGTAGTAGTTTTACGTTGAAACTTTCGTTAACTGCGATAAAAAATTTTCTCTAAATTCATAAATTATTCATGAATTATTTATGTCATTTTCATAAATTTCAGCGTTCATTGACTTTTTTCTTTCATAGCATCCGAAGAAAATTCTAAGCCTTACGTTTCCGACAATTCTATCAAACACTCCCTTCTGCGATTGATTCAAGCTTTTTTTTTTTATTTATAATTAAGGAGCTTTTCGAGGAACCATTGTACGCTTCTTCATAGAAATTAGAATTTTAGTAAGACATAAGACTTTTTCCATTTTAGAAAGGTATCTGGATTTTTTTGGTCGCATTTTTAGATCTATTGCTGCGAAGAATTAAAAGACTACTGAAGTGAACTGTTTTTAGTCTAGTAGAAAAAATAAGAAGCGGAAAAAATCATTTCAGCGAAGAAATTATTTTCAGTCACACAGTTCCTTGAGATGATATCAAACGCAAATGAACTGAAGGTTCTGATAATTCACGAGAAATAATCGTTGAATCAATAAGAACTCTGGTCTTTTAAAAAGTAATCTCTTATTATAGTCCGTATTTCATAATACGTTCCGTAATTCCAAGGAAAAACTTCTCTCCATAATAGTAATTTTGACTTTAGCTATTTCTTCAGTTTAGAAAGCTCCATTTGGGAAGGTGCAGTAAGCAGGGAAGTTTCGATGGAGAACGATTGTAGAAGGATTAGACAGGGATATCCTGTATGAAGTAAAAGGTTGACGACCAGTGACCCTGGCGCTCTGCGTCTAGTCGAGTTCAAAGCAGACTCAACGACCTATCACAACAAAGCCCCCGATGATGAACGCATCGCTGTTTGTGTTTTAAAAGTGATCATCAATTTCTCGAACGTGTCTAAACTGGGTCAGTCCGATCATTTTCGAATTTAGGTTGACCTGATTTTAGAGATGAATCGTGCGGAGTAGAGGAGGGTGTTGCTGTTGCATCCCTGCTTGTCAAAGCCGAAAGGGATTAATGGGTGCATATTTCCATCGTGTGGAGAGCGCGCGGGGATTTGATGTGAAAAGCGCAGAATGAGCTCGTCCATAATTCAATCCCTTTTGCAATCTCCATCCCTGTCTTCTATCCCATGTCCCGTGCCCCCCTCCCCCCCCCCATGTTGCCGGTCGAAGCAAATTTTGGCGTCAGCACCATGGTATAGGTATAACTCTCAATCCTATATTAACAGTCGCTCCATATAGGTTTATCGTAGACACGATAGCAAATTATGATTTAAAAAAAGGCGTCCCTAAAAGAAGCTACGTTTTTGTGAGCCAAAACCATCGAAATCGGCCTAGTAGGCAGGGCTGCCGTTTTGCGTATAATCAATGCTATTTTCCTATTCACCGATGATTTCACCGTTTGAGAAAGGATTACATAGTTCAGTTCAGTGTATTACTGTGATGAACTAAAACACTCGCATCTGTAATCTTTTCTCAATCGGTTGAGTCGTCGATGACTTTAAAAAACTTGCGGATATTTTAATTAAGTAACGGAGTTTCCACCGATCAAGGAAAGATTGCAGATCAGAGTATTTTTGTGCATTACAGTCGTACACAGAACTGAACTGTGTAATCTTTTCTCAACCGGTGGAATCATCGGTGAACAGAAAAATAGCATTGATTATACGCAAAACGGCAGCTCTGCTAGTAGGAAAGTCAAAATTGAAATGTCCGATCGCTTACTTCTCAGACGAGTTTCTCAGAGAAATCATGTGCTCTGAATAAAAATTACAGTTTTGACTGGGGATCAATGAATTAATTCAGTCTTCTTTTATATACGTGTTGTATTTCGAAATGAGAAATTGTATCGTGTATCTTAAGTTATCATAGCTTTCAATCATTTGCTCGATCTTTTTGGAATAAAGTGGAAACAAATTAAGTTACTTTAGAGTATGTTATTTTAGAGGTAACCAAGAAGCAGTGCAACCAAACCGTTCTCCATTCTATATAGCTAAAACAAAAACATAACCATAAACACGATGACCTGTTAATTGAGAAAATTCTAGCGCTATTGCTAGAATTTTGGCATTCAGATGATCACGTGATCAGATGGTTACTATGATCAGAATCTGAGGGTAACGCCATAGTTTAAATTCCTCGGTTGACAAATCTTTGTGCATCATATAATATTTGATACAATACCTGTCTTGTTTAACCTAGAGTACCTGTGTATACTATGAGAGTTGCGCCATTGCTGAATCCATTTCTGATTGGCTCTCAGATTTAGACTGTCAAGAAAGCTTCAAGAGGCAAATGCAAATGGCGCAGGGTTTGTTTACTTTTCGCGAACTCGCTTTCATTACACATTTGAAGTATAACAGTGACCCCAGTAATTATCTATTGTTAAATTTTCCTCTGCTTTGAATGTTATTCTGGAGAACATTATCTCTTTCAATAAAGACCATTATTGTCGACCTAACCTATGTAAGAGATAGCGAAATAGCGGCAACAGCGCAGAGGCAAATGGCCATCCGCCGTATGCATTTTGCCTCTTGAGAGCTCCATTGATCCGCTTCTTCTTCTTCATTTTGAAGGCATTGGCGCCACTCTCATAGTATGTACACGGAAAAAAAAGATTAGTGAAAATAACCATACGGATACCTGATTTTTGCACCTGCTAGATGTTATGGTAAGCTTGACCAGGAGTATGGTACATTTACCGATACTTTGAGTAAATTCAACATGCAATCAGGTAACATCACCTAGTACCTAGTCAAAACATAGTATACTTCTGGTTAACATTACCATAACAACTAGCAGGTGCCGAAATCAGGTATCCGTATGGTTATTTTCACCGTAGTTTTTTTTTTCCGTGTAGGGACTCTAGTTTAACCCAAAACCACTCGGGACTGAATTCAGATTTAAGACGCACTCATAGTCAGGTATAAGTGTGAATATTGTGGTTTAACATCTTAACAACTGGACGCAAAACAATCAAAATTCCTTAAAAAGTTCCCATTATTTTTTTCTTTTTTTGTATTCTTTTCTTCGTGTATAAAGACGGCGTAAATTTTGCAACACCGCAGCGGCCGCTTCCTAACGAATCTGAGGATCGAATCGGTGTTACCGCCCGTTACCGGGATTAGCACATTTTCATCGGCTCGCGCCTGATGGGAAATCAATGAGTGAGGACGGGCGTATAAGTTTATCAGTATATTTGTGTTGAATTATTTCTAGTGTGGTCGTGGAGCACTGCGGATTATCCTGAATTTGAAATATTCAGGGAATGCCAGCATCCTGCGTCCTCAGCTCTTTGTCGTCACGTGTTCCACGTGTCCCCGATTCATTGCTGCTTGCTCCTCACAGCATATATATATATGTTTCCACCACTCCCAGAATCGATAATTCATAATATTTCATAAATCCAAAATGGGGCTCTTGCAAACTTTTTCTATAAGCAAATATTAGTATAATCTGATGTAAAAACCAGCGAAAATCACAAAAATCACACTAAGGAAGTCTAAAATTCCGTAGTAAACTCACATAACTGCTATAACGGCAAGTTCGTACTGGTGGTTCAACGCAGGTATCGTGGGAGATTCCTGTCTATTATGTCACTTTCTCTACGGGAACACATGAGATACTTCTCAATTCAGATAGGAATCTCCCATGACACCTGCGTCTCTCCGCCATTAAGCCCAATTCTGAGAGTGAATTTCGTGATTTTTAAGTGTGCTCATCGTCATTTTTACGGGTTTTTATGCAAGAATTGACTCTCCCATCCCCTTCAGCAAAAGTTTGGATAACCTAAAAATGCATAGAAAAGTCATCGGTATACCCTGGCCTTGCGCCATGGGCGCCCGCAGAAAATTTTTAAGGGGGGGGGGAGCAAATTGTTGAACCCCAATGGAAGGTCTTCCCCCCCCCCCTCCCACCGGGAAAAAGGGAAACTTTGTTTTCATCCAAATATCATACAATTATCAAGCTGCCCATTGTATAAGTGTATCAAATAATAATAATTAAGACGTGTTTGATATAATAAATAACGGGACAACCGATGAAAGTGATACTCAGAAAAATGTATAATTCTACTATTCCTCTCGCAAAAAATGAGTTAAAATTACATAATAAACTAATAATTAAGTGCGTCAACTATTGCGCGTTTGATTAACATTTCATTTTCTCTTGTTCCGTTCATTTTTTATTGTGAAATATTGACTGCTTTGAATTCCGTGGGGAGGGGAGGGGGGGTCAAGTGCCTTCAGCAGATATTGGCGCCTTTTGATTTGAAATCAATCAGTTGATTAATAGAAACATTAAATATCTGATAGCAATCAAGAGTGACAAAATAAATTATTCCACTGACTAATTAGTTCCACAATTCTAGTTTGCATGCATTAAATATCATTGCAAGTTTCTCTGTGAAAAAAAAATAAATAAATAAATAGATAAAAATACCTGATATGAAATAAATATAAAAATATTGTTAGAAAATATAATTTATTTACTTACTCTCGTGTATCCCCGTTAGGGTGTGTCTTATTTTTGAAATTTGAGAAATTTTAAGGGTTCCACCTCTCAAAGTGTTCTATGTTGGCTCAAAATAGACCCATTTCAAGGATTTTGAAAAATTTTAATTTTTAGAGGTCTCTCAAAGGGCCTAAAGGGCGTAAGTTGAAAATTCGCCAAAATAGACAAATGAGGGGTCAATCCCCACTGAAAATAGCGAGTTACGGCCCTAAAGGGCGAAAATTTTGTCCATTTTGCCGTATCTGCAATCCTTAGGCCAGAAACTGCCATGTTGCTTCGCGCGCAATCCGACTTCAAACGCGCGCCGCGCCGAGCCGCGAGCATGCGCCACGCGTGAGCGGCGGCGAGACGCGACTGCCCAGCGCAGTGCTGCTGTTTAGCGCGAGATACCTCCCGCGCTACGTAATAACGTATTTTTCATTTACCTGATTAACATTTCTGGAACCTGAAACACGAAAATAGTTTTTCTTGCGATGTACCTCACGATAGAAAGAAAATAATTTTATTTAAGTGTAAGCAGATTAACAAAATAAAAGGGGAGGGGTGGAGAGGAGAGGAGAGGAGAGGACAAGATTCAACACAAATAGAATGTAAAGGAGCGTATACAATGATCACAAAATTAAAATTAAAATTAAACACGTTTAAAATCCAAAGCACACCCTACGTCTGAAGCTTCAGTCGCTTGCGCATTAGAAAATCAGAGGAGACGTGGAGGAGGTTTTGAAAACTTGTCTCATTTTGTTGTCAATTTTTTATTGTAAGTCGACATGAGTTTCACCGCCCTTTCTGCGTGATCGTTCACCACTTGCAACCCGTTTACGACTTTCAACGCACTTTTATAATCCGCATTCTCACCCTAGTTGGCCAGATCAATATCAAGGAACATTTTTGGAAGATCTAAAATTTCAAAAAACAGCACTATTAGTTGTGAAAAGATCTTCTAATTCTGCGACTTCTTCGGGATACACAGACAAACGATGCGGTGGGTCTGGCAAACCATGATTATTCCGTAAGTTTAAAACACACAATAAAAGGTAAATGGATAAATGGTGTAAATATTGCATTAACCTAGTCAACAGCATTCATCTCTCAATCTCTTGCTTAGTAATTTTTTTTTTTTTTTTTACATTTTCCCTCTGTATTAGGATATATTTTTATCACTTCCCTCTTCCACTTAGGTGTTCTTTACATTGTAAAGAACGGTGAAAAAGAAAAAAAGTTAGTTCGGCCTGCTAAAAATTAGTGACATTTGCGCAATCCAATTTAATGGTTTGTACTTACCCATAAATTAGGGACTCCAACCAATAATTGGTAACCGGTACTAATTTTATTGGGTAGGCACAACCAATAAAATTAGGTGCATCGTACCACTTTGAGTGGTACCCGGTATACTATTTTATTAGTACCAAGTACCAATTTATTAATTGGAGTACCTAATTGATGGGTAAACACAACAAATAAATTTTATTGCGGAAAATTTCAGTAATTTTCAGTAGGCTGAACTAACTTTTTTTTTCAGTGAAGTGTGATGAATAATAAATTATTCTTATGCTCTCCCCTCTCCAGCTCAAATGGGCGAACCTAATATATCCTAATACAGAGGGAAAATGTAAAAAAAAAAAAAAAAAAATTACTAAGCAAGAGATTGAGAGATGAATGCTGTTGACTAGGTTAATGCAATATTTACACCATTTATCCATTTACCTTTTATTGTGTGTTTTAAACTTACGGAATAATCATGGTTTGCCAGACCCACCGCATCGTTTGTCTGTGTATCCCGAAGAAGTCGCAGAATTAGAAGATCTTTTCACAACTAATAGTGCTGTTTTTTGAAATTTTAGATCTTCCAAAAATGTTCCTTGATATTGATCTGGCCAACTAGGGTGAGAATGCGGATTATAAAAGTGCGTTGAAAGTCGTAAACGGGTTGCAAGTGGTGAACGATCACGCAGAAAGGGCGGTGAAACTCATGTCGACTTACAATAAAAAATTGACAACAAAATGAGACAAGTTTTCAAAACCTCCTCCACGTCTCCTCTGATTTTCTAATGCGCAAGCGACTGAAGCTTCAGACGTAGGGTGTGCTTTGGATTTTAAACGTGTTTAATTTTAATTTTAATTTTGTGATCATTGTATACGCTCCTTTACATTCTATTTGTGTTGAATCTTGTCCTCTCCTCTCCTCTCCTCTCCACCCCTCCCCTTTTATTTTGTTAATCTGCTTACACTTAAATAAAATTATTTTCTTTCTATCGTGAGGTACATCGCAAGAAAAACTATTTTCGTGTTTCAGGTTCCAGAAATGTTAATCAGGTAAATGAAAAATACGTTATTACGTAGCGCGGGAGGTATCTCGCGCTAAACAGCAGCACTGCGCTGGGCAGTCGCGTCTCGCCGCCGCTCACGCGTGGCGCATGCTCGCGGCTCGGCGCGGCGCGCGTTTGAAGTCGGATTGCGCGCGAAGCAACATGGCAGTTTCTGGCCTAAGGATTGCAGATACGGCAAAATGGACAAAATTTTCGCCCTTTAGGGCCGTAACTCGCTATTTTCAGTGGGGATTGACCCCTCATTTGTCTATTTTGGCGAATTTTCAACTTACGCCCTTTAGGCCCTTTGAGAGACCTCTAAAAATTAAAATTTTTCAAAATCCTTGAAATGGGTCTATTTTGAGCCAACATAGAACACTTTGAGAGGTGGAACCCTTAAAATTTCTCAAATTTCAAAAATAAGACACACCCTAATCCCCGTCATAATTTAACTATGAGAAAAAGAGTAGTATCCTTTCCTTCGGCCATGTCAATGGTCTGTTTGTTTGTTTGTTTTTGTTTTGTTTTGCCTCCCCCCCCCCTTCAATTTTGATTTAAAATGTGTGTCTTTACGAGTCAAGTACTGTGTACAGCATGATCTATCATGTTTCTCAGGAAGAAGATAAATTTGACCTAATACATTTGAGTAAATACTTATTCCACTTCTTTTCTTTCTCTCCGTTGCGTTGACGCAGTGCGTTGAGTTTGAATAAAAATTGACGCATGCTGGGAACAAGAGCAACGGAAATTATCGCGCGGTGCGGAATTGAGACCCTGATTATTTAATATTACGAATCTACTCCAGCAATTTTATTCGCCCCCCCCTCCGTAAAAGGGGCCTTTTCCTTTTGCAAACCAAAATCAGCGTGTGATAGAGACCTGGAAATTTCGATTTTCCTCATCGAACGAAACTACCAATTTACTCATTCCTCGAATACACTTTTAACCGTTAAGTTCGTCGGCCTTTAAATCGCGTCTGATGTCGGAGCGGCCGGTAGATGCTGAAGATCCGTCGGAAAATGTATTACCTAGGCTCAGAAATATTTTATGGAAAAAGGAGGAAGTTTTTTTTTTTTTTTTTTTTTTTTTTTTTTTTTTTTGTGGCTACTCCTGTCGGCTGAGAAACCCCTTGAGATCGGGATGTGGCCGCATCGTGCAAGCCCACGCTAGCGTCCCGGCCGCACTTCGAGTTCATACGGGGGGGGGGAAGAAAACCTTTCCGGTCGTATCATTTATACAGAGCAAAATATTTATCCCTCTTGTTTCCTGCCCAACAAATCACAACCGTGGTCTTGAGTCTTACTACCCCCCCCCCTCCCTCCTCCCCCCTCCACCCGGCATACCCCTTCCACCCGTCCCATTCCTCCTCCGATCATAAAAATTGTATCATTCAATTTTTTATCTCGCTCGTAATGTTATTCCGCAATCGTAAACGTGTGTTTTATTCAGTGTTTTTATAGTGATTTCTCCCCTTCCCCCTCCATCATTCCTCACCTGTTAAACCTGCGTACATTTTCCGCCTCTCTTTTTTTTTGGCTCCGAACTGGATATTTGTCGGATCCTTGATTAAACCCCCCGCAAAAGCTCTCACTCTTTAACTTTCTCCGCAGCTTCCTCTTGTTTTTCTTTTTGGACTATGTTTTCCGCCTGATCCTCGAGGTGATGAATGTTTGAAGAGAATTTTCCACCTTTTGTCTCTTGAGATCGGGCCGTATTTTATAGTGTTACATCGAGTTTTTTTTTTCTTTTTCTGTTTCTCTCTTTTTATGAATGAGCTAAAGAGGGAAAGTGTGCGGTAAAATCTACCGTAAATGTTTGATGACCCACATGTAACGGATAGCTGTTGAATTGAATAGGTTTCTCGGTGAGATAACATTGTGTAAGTAATGTGACTAAAGCGTGAATTTACAACACTTTGTCTTCGATGTACTCGTGTTTGTTTTCGTTTATAAGTTGTTAAACTTTCAATCATGCATACAAAATACGCATTACATCGGGGTCATTATGAACGATCGAGTGTAGTTATATTCCTATGGGTGGTATATCTTTCAAATTGTCATTCCGTTAGAAACTCTTATATTTCTACGTTCAATGATGACTCCTATACTATCGTGCGCATATCCTAGACATTGACCATTTCTTGGATAGTGGTACACATGTGTACCATTTTATGTAACATGTGATTCAATGGAATTTAAATGGATATTTTTCAAAAAGTTGTGTGACCCATCAAAGTTCTTTAAAAAGTGTCCTCTTTCGAACGGTCTAAATAAATCTCAAAAAAACTCAAATCCCAAAATGCGTGCATGAAAGGGTTAAAGGGGTTCAATTAGAATGCCTACAAAGATAGACACCACAAAAAAAGAATAACACGTAATCGGTACCAACTTGATACGATTACGATACTATCCTTCATAATCACTCCCTCTTGGTTTGAAAAGGGGAAAAAAAGGAATCTTCAGTTTTATATTTGTATCAGTATGTATATCTACTTTTTTCGAACATTTATAATCGAGGACATTTCCGAAAGAAATGCTTATAAAGCAATGGGGCTCTCGCAAACTTTTGCTACACAGGATCGAGTGAAGAGTTGATTCCTGTATAAAAACCTGGAAAAATGACGTAAATGACACTGAAAAATCACGAAATTCACTCTCAGAATCGGGCATCATGGTGGTTCAATGCAGGTATCATGCGAGATTCCTATCTAAATTGAGACATATCTCTATGTTTCCGTAGAGAAACTGACACATTAGACAGGAATCTGCCACATGATACCTGCGTTGAATCGCCATTACGATCTTGCCGTTGGAGCAATTTTGTGAGTTTATTACTGAATTTTAGACTTTCTTGGTGTGATTTTCGTGACTTTCGCTGGTTTTTACATCAGACTGGACTCTTCATTTCCTTACAGCAAAAGTTTGCAACAGCCCTATTGGTTCATTCTTTTCGAGAATTGTGAATTGTACGCAGGCTAGGGATTTTAGCTGAAGACAGTGGCGGCTCGTGCAATTTGGCAACCATGTTTACTGTCATTTTAACCTATGAAAAAGTATCGAACTCTTGGGGGTGCAATTGCACCTCCTGAGGATCGATTGTTTTACATAGGTTTAAATGGAGAAAATACGTTGTTGCCACATTGCACGAGCCGCCACTGGCTGAAGACCACTCCTGTTATTTTACGGGCCCCTCTTCCGGGACTGTCTTCAGTTGCTGTTTCTATGTTCTTTACGGCTTCAGTTAAGATTAAAAGTAATTTGTACAAGGCTCAGATGGGTCCAAAGAACCTTGGGCTATTACGTTTCATTTCCCCTTTTTCTTTTTCAACGAGAAAAAATTTATATGTGTTAAAAATGAAGATTCAAGCGGAAAACGGTTTGTTGACTCGTGCTTTATGAAAGGAAAATAGTAGACCAAAAAGGAAGTTGGATTACTACCGGCTTGTCGGCTATTTACGAAGACTTATGAGATGTTAACTGAGACAGAAACTGAGGTAAACTACGCGCTGAGTAAATTGAAATCAAGCGAGGCTCCGGCTGGCCTCGCATTGCTTATGGACTCGCTTATGATTCTCTCTTATAGTTGTAAAAATAAAACAAGTTAAACAAACTCCGCAGCAGTAAAGTTTAGCGGCTGAAAGAGAGAGGGGAAAAAAATAGGACCTGAACTGTAATTACAAAAGTCTGAGTCATACCTATAGCCGACCTACTATAACATAAGTTTGGAGAAGGAATCTCTCCTTCAGCGCAGATGGATGTAAACTATGTGAAGCCTCTCTTAAATTTAATTAAAAGGAAGGACTGTGCAAACTTTCGCGAATGCGAGTATACATTTAGATGTACTGAGTTTTAATATGAAAGCCAATATTTTTCCATCATACTGTGCTGCTAGATTTGGCGAAAAAATACATTAATTTAAAATAATGAATTAAATAAGTTATTTAATTTAATGCAAAGTGTACATCTTTTTGACCAAATTTGGCAACACTGCAATCATTCACCGCGTAAAATGTCGTAAAACCCGACTTGATCCTTAATTGATCAGACCTTTCTCGTCCATTTCCGAATAGTCAAAATTAATATTCAAACTGTTTCCAATCTTCCTTCGTTTGGTTGTTTGCTTCTTCAAAGCAAGAGCATTGCTCTAAAGTTTTTAGGTGCTGTCGCGTATCTTGTATCTCAAAATGATTACACCGAAAATATAATTAATCCCGTTTCTAATAACTCTACCCGAATCACAACAATGTGTCAACCAAGAAGATGAGTCTAGTTCTTTTACCAGAATTTTTTGGTGTTACTTTTAGAATATGGTCGAAATTCTCAAGAGCTGTATTACAAATACCAGACTTCTGGTAGCAAGCTCCAGTCCTTACCTCTGTTCACTTATCTTTGTGCTTCTGGTAATCTTTTTTTTTTCTTCTTCTTCTTTCAGCGATGTGAGGTTTATCGATCTGAGGTTCTTTTATACCCAAAGAGAGGACATTTATTCGTATTTTTCCGTTTTATCAATACCTAACACATCATTTTCAATGAAGTTATAATAACGTGTAATCGCTATTGGGTCGTTACGAAGTTTAAAAGTAGTATTTTTTTGTAATTTATGGTGTTATTCTATAGCTTTTATTTCATATTTAGTCAGCTTTCGAGCGGTAAAGAGTTCCCTCCTTACCGCTTTACACCCTCTCATTTTTTTCCGCGTTTGAGCAGAAGAATCTATTATTTTCAAGCTTCGGAGCAAAGAATTTACTGACCATAAGTCGTTGGTGTTATTTCAAAGAGGCGAAACTCAATTATACGTTCCAACCCTTATCACACCCCCCCCCCCCTCAGTGATGGACCAAGCAGCCAATCTTCATGGGATTTTTGTGTGTGAAAATTTTTAGATTGCACGCAAAAATATGGGGGGGGGTAAAAAAAAAGTTACCCCAAAACTTTTTCCCCCCCTTTTTTTCCAGAAATAAAATAGTATGGCGAGATTTCGAGGCGTTATGTAATATTGAGTTGCGCCTCTTTGTAAATACATCGACGGAATGAGACGACATTGACCAATCCGCAAAAAGTGGCGAGGCGTGCGATTTGGCAACGTTTCTTTTCTCCCATTTAAACTCATGAGAAAGGTCGAAAGGTCATCGCCGATGACTGGAGCATTCGACTTTTTTGGTGAATTGAAATGGAGAAAATACATTGTTGCCAAATTTCACGCCTCGCCACTGTCTGCAAACAATCGACCAAACGTCAATCTACATCACGGAAAAAAACTACGGTGAAAATAACCATATGGATACTTGATTTTGGCACCTGCTAGATGTTATGGTAATGTTAACCAGAAGTATACTATGTTTTGACTAGGTACTAGGTGATGTTACCTGATTGCATGTCGAATTTACTCAAAGTATCAGTAAATGTACCATACTTCTGGTCAAGTTTACCATAACATCTAGCAGGTGCCAAAACCAGGTATCCGTATGGTTATTTTCACTAATATTTTTTTTCCGTGATCTTTGTTCAATCTTTTTGGAGCATTTTCTCTTTTGAGAGATGTGAATCGTTGATAAATAAGACCTAAATTATATGTATGCAAGAGTTCTCTCACTATTTTACCAAGTTATCGATTTGTTCGGTTTTATAACGGCCAAGCAACATCATCCACAGCCTTGGGCGGATACAGGGAGTTGTCTTTCTCTCTCTCCTTCCATTTGAACTTATGTGTTAGAAAAGGACAGCAGAGGGGGCCATCAAACGACTTTGGCCCCCTCCTCTGTCCTTTTCTAACGCACGTTTTCAAATGGGAGGAGAGAGAAAAAGACAATTCCCTGTATCCGCCTATGTACACAGCATCTGATTTTCTAAACCATATCAGTGCTTAGTTAACTATTCGTACTTAGTTGTACGCATTATTGCCTACATCATCAATTGAAGGCATTTTTACTGCGCGTTCGTAAGTCCTTGTTATGAGAACCGCATTGATGCAAGTCAGGAGTGACGTGAATGAGTGTATGTACTTTGACTTTCAAAAGAAAGTATCCTGATAGAAATTTTCATTCTTTTATTTCTCGACCAATTTGAGAAATTTTACGGTTTGCAGGTATTTCAGAGTCTCGCAGTATTGCCACTTGTTAAATTATGCCTAAAAAAATTCAAAACGATAGAAAATAAAAGACAAATTTATCAAGAACTATCTCAATGTGAGGACTTTCTTTTAAAAGTCATATAGTACAAATATGTCGATGTACCTTGCCGTTGTGCAGATATTTAATCACATTCCACTATCCATCGGTGATTCAACCGGTCGATCAAAGATTACGTATCAGTAGAAATACTCAAATCGTTCATCTTTGCTTCAATCGTCAATGAAATTGTGGAATGCCATTAAATATCAGCAAATTGGCCACCTTGCCTCCTGGGCCCAAAAAATGTACGGTACACACGGTCCTCGGGCCTCGGCCCCAAGTCCGCCCCAAGTACTTCAACAAGCATCGGCCACCAGCTAACAGACCGCATCGGACTGTTTTAAAATGGCGAAACCACAAAACTAACCTCAAAATAGCACTTAGGGTGGGTTAGAGAGGCTCTAGACCCGCCCCAAGTAACGTAAAGTTGGGAGCGCACCCAACCAATGAGCTATAACTTTAGAGTGGCAGCGGGCTGGTCCACCTTGTGCCACACAGGGTATAGAAGGAATCCCGGGAAAAAGCGGAATTTGGACGGCAGACTCCAAGTTTACAGGTTAAATTTTGTAGGTCGTTTCCGGCGATGCCCGAGTTTGTTTATGGAACGACCGAAAACGACCTACAAAATATAACCTCAAAATCGATTTTTACGGCAAGATGGCGCGGCGGTGCCCTAGGTGACAACAATGAAAATGAACCAGCGGAACGTTCCTTGATGTGCCACTCTAAAGTTATAGCTCAATGGCACCCAACATTTCCATGTGCCGTTAAAGAAATGTGAGGTTAGAATCGCCATTTTTAGGTACGACCTAAAGCCCGTTTGTACCATACATTTATTGGGCCCTGGTGCACCGATCAACTTACCAGTGCTGCCAAATTTGGCGGGAAATTTAAAAAAATTTACGTTGAGTTAAATGGGGAAATGCGTAATGCGTTTAGTTACACGCTGAACGGCAGCCCTGCAATTTATCCAATGCAGCGTGTTTTGTATAGCGGTCATTTGTGAAACGTGGCAACAAACACACTCCTCGCGATTTTAACGGAAATCCCCGAGGGCTCATTGTAATTAATTAAGCGGTACGTTCCTCAGTGACTGGTGAAGCAGTAACGGAATCGATCCTTTGGGGGTCGAAAAGCAAACATAATTCCAAATAGAACAGTCACCAGACAGACAGTTTTGGTGGGCGGCTTACAACCTCGACTATCGATGGCCTTGTACCTATATCTACCCTGTTCGTAATATAGAGATGCGCGAAAACCCCATTCAGATACGAATCCTCAATTAGAGACAAAGCAAATTCGACGCAGTCATTTCCTGGAAAATATTCAGCAAAGTCAGTAGATAAACCTGCAATTTGAGTTGCGCTTCATAGGCTTCAGGATATTGCGTTCAAAATATTACGTTGCGTGAGGTTAAATTCTGATAAACGGAATTAAACTGAAATAAGTCCTGTTTAATCTGGAAAAAAAAAGAAAAAAAAAGAAAAAAAAAAAACTAAAACTAAATCTTCGAAACCCTTGGCCCTTAAACTCTAGAATTTTGCCCCTCCAGCTGAAAATCGCGCTGAAAATGCAAGACGACCTATTCGGCTATTCACTTGCTGAGTTATCATAAATGAGAAAGTTTGCTAATACTCGTAAAACTCCTCATTTACAATCGAAGCTATATTTTCATGGATTGTACAGTGTACTATAAATGAGTCTTTATGGGAATGCATGATGATTTTTGATTTTAAAAGGTCAATTTTTCTGTATATTTTCCCCAAATCAATTAGATTTGTAGTATTCTGTGCCAAAAGTGTGCAACAGACCCATTTCATGCATTTTGAATGCGTGCATTGTTACATTAATGTATGCCGCCCTCTTAGTTCTTACCAGAGATTACTAAGCCTAAGAGATATGGCATAACGATTCAAAAGTGTTGTTCGACTCGTACGAAGTATGCTATGTGGCGTACGCTGGTGACCGTAAACATTGTTACTACTGTTGTTATTTGAAATGAGGTTTAACCAGGTTCGACAGGACAGGACTAACTAAATTAATAAGATTAATAAAGTGTTTGGGAAGTTAAATGAGCTCTGTGTATATTTTGATCGTGAATCTGAAAATCTTAAGACACTTAAATCATACCATCGGCCATTAAAAGGCAAACATTTAGATGCTGCAGAGAATCTAACCTCATTTCCAACAACATGAATAACAACAATGTTTACCGTCACCAGCGTACTGCACGTTGCATCACGGCCATACTGCAGGCGTTTTTTACGGAGCCCGGCCAACAGTTTTTCAACACGGCGGAGATAGGAAGTGCTATATCTCTTAGGCTTAGTAATCTCTGGTTCTTATACGGAGAGATCGCATAGTGATGACTGAAATCACTTTCACGAAAGATTGCAACACAGCTCTATCGGGTTCCTTACTCTAGAAAACTTGGCAATTGTGGACGACTAAAATAACACAAAATCGTTGTAAACACTTTTACTATTAATTTTGAAAAGAGGATTTGGAAGAGGGTAAGGGGATATATAAAAGGAGCGGATTCGTAAATTCTGTGATTTTCCAGCTGCGGTTCGCGGGATGACCCTCGGACCCCTCCGTAGCCTCGTTCGATGTCCGTCGTTCGGTTCCCGCGCTCTTCGAATCCATTTACATTATTTCATTTCCACTAGTGGCGTTTTCCCTGGAAACCCATTTAAGCGTTTAATTTCCTGCAAAATACATATTCAACTCGCAAGAGCTCGCGCATTTTCGCCAGAGAATTTATTTCCGAGAACCTTTCGGATAAAGCTCAACTTTTTAGACGATCATTCTTTTTTTATTTTTATTTTTTTTTTTCATTTTATTTTTTTTTTATTTTTTTTTTATTTTATTTATTTTTTTTTAATTTCTATTATTATTTATTAATTTTTGACTTACTCTGACTTTTGATCGATGGGTAGTATGTGCAGGAGTAAAAAGAAGTATGCCTTTTTTTTTTCTCTCTTTTTTTTTTTCCTCCTTTTGTCCCCCCTCTTTTTCCCTTTTTCCCTTTTTTTATCTCTTTTTTTCAATAGAAGTTTTTAGTCCGCGCATTAACTCTTTATAATGTCACCTTTTGTGAGTAACTGAATAAACTGTTGACACCATTCGCTCAATCAAACGAAACACACAATCAATAATCATGCTGCTTCGCTCGCAACATCAGGTCGGAATTCCTTCAATAGCGCATAATTCAGTTTGCTGTTGGTTGTTGTAGTCTGCATAATTGCATGAATACTTAATTCCAACTCGGTTTTTCATCAATGCAGGTATTGACTTTCCTTAATTTTACCCATTGTTTGGTGTTATGACCTAGAATCGGTGATTTTCTCGTCCGTACAATAAAACTCACGCGTTTTCGTTCAACATTGCAAGCAGACGGCATCTTCTCAATTAAAATTTAACTTGATTCAGCACCGGAAATCCTGACCCAAACGCGTTCGTTTTCAGATCCTTTGGTCACACAAAACACTGAATGCCGTTCCTTTTGGAGGATTTTAATCACAGCAGGTATATTGTTTTTAATAGCAGCCGCTCAATGGAGCACGTGACGTGATTCGTTTGAATTGTTCGAGAGAAATGAGGACTTGATTTCCAAAGTTCCTCTAATTACATTCCGGGTCCCTTTTGCCTCCCACTTGTTAAATTCCTTGTCCTTTCCGCTCCCCCGTTCCCCCGGTTCCCCCGCTGCTGCTGAACCCGTACTGGACCGCTCGCCCCTATTCTGGGATGTTTTCGCTTCCGTCTCAAACATTTCAGCTTCCAGTTCCACGCCCCACGTTCCTCGGTCGGTGCCTCGAGGATCGCTTTGGAATTGGGTCAACCCTCAACTAATCTTTGTGAACTAATAACTTTACTACTGAGAATTTTACTCCGTGACATGAAATATAGTGAACCAACTCGAAATGTGTCTGTCGCAGTGGTGCAACCAGGATCTCTTCCATCGCTCTCATTTCCCATTTGAATGTATAAGTAGGAAAAGGACAGAAAGAGGGGGTTTTATCCCGTTGTCCATCCTTGTCTAACATACGTATCTTAATGGAGAAAAGAGAGAGATGAAGAAACTCTCGTTGCGTTACTGGTCCGTCGGGTTATTGCACGTTAACTGTCCCACCCGTCTCGTTTGAAAATGACTATATTTATTCTGAAACGTTGATTTTTGTTTGTTTAAGCAATAGAAAGGGTAATAAGATGTCAGACAATTATCACTTTTTTCTTCGCTAAAAACTTGAAACTTAAGTTTTAAAACGAGAAAAATAGTTTTACAGTTTAACGGGTGGGACTGCACTTAACCTGGAATGACCCTGTACCAACAATAATTTATCCTCTATGCTAATGGAGCTCTTGCAATAAGGTTTTGCTGTAGGCCAATGAACCATCAATTTTGTTGTTTTGCTGTGAAAATAAACGATGAAACCATTCATAAGACTAAAAGTCACACCTTATTCCAGAGAAAACTTAGCTCAAAGTTCAGATGTACCACCGCACTATGGTCTGAGATCGCCATAACGTGGCCAAAAATCAAAAAAACGACTTTGGAATTGAGGAAAATGAGGTATCTAGCTGCATTCTAAACCTTTTGAAGGGTCTAGAATGGCCAGACCTAGCCTCATCTGATAGCGGAAAGTATCTGATATCACCAGTTGAATCTTATCAAATTGGAAAAAAGTAAACTTGTTCCAAATCTTGGCTCAACGGAGTTAATGTAAAAATAGTGCCCAAAGATGTAATTTTGTTCTTTTGGCGAAACTGCGGCATGGAAAAGAATCATTAAGGTATAATTAATCGCCTTCTACCCTCATATATTTAAAATTTAACCCTTTATGCCCCACTTTTGAACTTACAAGAATAGCAGTTTAGTACACGAAAATCTGAACAAAAAATTTTAAGCATGGACTTTTAAATACTTTCCCGAAGTTTCCCGAAAAAAAGCGTCACAGGAAAATGTTCCTCGTGTTTTTCTGAACAAGATACATTCAACAGATTTGTCCTATTTTGTCCTTTTTTGAAGTTTTATTAGTTTCTTTAAAGACATTATCCGTTTCATAGGAGTATTATTTTGGTCTGAGATTGCCAAAAAGTGGCTAAAAGCCGGAAATTCGACTCTGAAATTAAGGAAATTATGTACGAGCCGGCATTCTATGGCCTTTGAAGGCTCTAGAATGACTAGTTAGCTTCATTGATAGCTTCAAACATCTGACATTACGTATTAAACATCTTCAATTTGAAGATAAGTAAACATGCCTCGAATCTTGGCTCAGCTACATTCTCGCTAACATAGTTTTCAGTGATGAAATTTCGTTCTTTTAGCAACACTTTAGCTGGAACGGAATCACAAAGACAAGTTTCATCACCCTCTATCCTCGTATACTTAAAATATACAACCATTAAATGCCTCATTTACCTCATACCTATAACTAGACTTTTAAATACCGAAGACACGTGCAGACTTTTGAAATGGTTGCAAATGATTGTTCCAGTGACTAAAAGCTGTAAAATACAGTTTTTTTTTTTACTTTTATCCCTTCTTCAAAACTGTTTATCTTGCAAGGTTGCAGATTTCGCTGAAACATCTTTGCATTTCAATTCCATCTGAGTTTATTGTGAATATTTATCAGTCAAATTTAGCAAGTGGGATGAAATTTCGAGTGTGGTAGGGGGAGAGGATTTAGACGGAAGGGGATGGACTGAGGGGGGACCCGGTCTCTCGGTCTGTTCAAAATCTATCTTATCACGATCAACCAGTCTTGTAAAAGTCAGAATTTAAAGGTGGCTTGTAAAGGATATTTAAATTAAATAAGTAATCAATTAAAATAAAAAAAAAAAAAATAATAAAAAAAAAAATTTGCTGGGCGCCATTTTGAATCACAAAATTATAAAAAAATCCATCAAATTCGAGTTTTAGGTACTTAAAACATCGGAAAACTGAGTTTCAGGTGAATCGGACTGTAGGCTGTAAGACACTTTTTTTACCGACTAAAAATAGCAAAAACTAAGCGGGCGCCATCTTGGATTTGAATTATTTTGAATAACACTATCAGATTCAAGTTTAGCACTCTTAAAAACACCGATGAAACAAATTTCATTAAAATCGGATGTTACGCTGAGTTTTAATCTCAAAACATTAGAAAATTTTGAGCGGCCGCCATCTTGGATTTCAAAATTTTGAAAAATTCCCTCGGATTCGAGTTCAGCGTACTTAAAAACATGGGGAAACCAAGTTTCAAGCCATTTGGCTCGTTAGCTGATTTATGGCCACGTTTTGGTGATCTCAGACCATAGTGCACCGGTCCATATATGTATGTACTACGTACATTTTGCATTCCCAAAACAAAAGAACGTAACCTACGAATTGGAACAATAAGATTATTTTCAGCTCGTAATGCACATTAGTGTATGTTCAGAATGTCAAGATCCATTAACCTTCTGGAAAAAATGCAGAAATATTTTCATCACGTTTCACGCAGTATCCAGTGCACGCACAAACTGAATGAAGCTTTACTTCTTCATTATTTCTAATGTTCCCATACAAAGCAATGTTTAATTATGTGTCCGGTGCCAAGTAAGTGAAAAAAAAAGAAGAAAAAAAACATAAACATATGTAATAATAATAAAAAATTGAACGTAAAAATTGTTTTCATCCGGCTCCCTTAATTTAGGTCTGGAAGGGTTAAGTTACTCTTTCCTAGGTTCGCTAAAAAAATTCAGGATATTCCTGTATACCTACCAAGTTGAACCAATTTGATCTGCGATGAGCAGGGTAGCTCATTTTAGCCCGTTCCGTTGAAGGGTTTTGCGAAGGTAAGTGGGTCTAGCACCCTCTTTAATTTCGAAGGCGAGATATTCCAACTTTAATCAGCTGTTAAATTCGTCAACTCATCAGCGTAACCCCCCGCCGCGCCGAGCTCCGGAAGCAAAAAGTGGTGTCTGATGTGGTGTTCATTAACCCTGGAGCGGCGTTAATTATCCCAAAATAATCGAGGGGTTTGTTTCTTCGTTGTGTGGAATTCGTGCGATGCGCCGCCGCTAGTTGAAGGGATTGTGAGAAGGAGGGTGGGGATTGTAAGTTTTAGGGGCAGGTTTGTATAACTCGGAATCATACGAGGCTCCATACATCGCGCAATCGAGGCACGGTGGAATAATTCAAAGCAATTTCATCTTTGTCAGAGTGCAGACGAAGAATTGACGAACTGACGTAATTGACTGTTTCAGTTAAACATCGTTGCTATGAATCGACGTATCGTATCGATTGTCCTTTGGGGACCTCTACCTCTGGTTCCAAACAAACTCTAGATCATTGAAATTCCCACATAGACACAGTTTTTAACGGACATTTCGGTTATTAATCCAAGAATTAATGCGACCCTTTTGCATTTATGAATTGTTTACGATCTGAAAAATATCTAATTTTGGCCTGGTTTAACAACAGAAAACTGCGCCTGAATTGCAATTTTTATCACTCTACTCGACTCGACTTGCGGACATTTCTCCAGCAAAGTTAAGTCAAATAGATCTCAAGTAAAGTCTCTGATAAATTAAACCCTAAGAATCTAATCATTGGTGAAAAAATCTTCAGTAATGGGTCGAAATCGTTTAAAATTGACGCTATGATACATATCTGTATCTGTATACCATCTGAAAAAAATAGGACATTCACTTCAGTTATGAAAAAAAAAAAACAAAAAACAAAACAAAACAAAAGAAAAAAAAACAAAAAAATGAGAAATGAAAAATGAAAAATAGGTACATTTACAATACTTACACTGAATTATTCATTAAGCAACTTTCTAAAGTTTAGTCCGCAAAGTTAGCCGCTGACTCCAAACCCTCTCGCGATCTACACGTTGGATGTCTAAACCGTCGATTGTCAGCTGATTAACCCTTTAAATACCAGATTAGTTCACAAGAACGCTACTCTTCCTTTTGTTTAGGGAAGGTAGTTAACTGTTCGTACTCTGAGGAGTTGGAATTGCCTATACAATAAATTGAAGGCGCCCGGCGAAATCTTATCTGGTTACTGTTAGAGTCCCTTGATGGAAATATTGTATAGGGAGTACCGACACGACGCTTTATGCATTTTGACAGGAGTCGATTTAGTCGACTGCCTGAACGAATTCGAAGGTTAAGTTCGACTGTGAACCAGTGGTGGACAGGCGGATTTGCCGGCATTCCGGTCCGTTCCCACACGTTCCTCTACGAATCGACTCCTTTCGTGTGGAGCCTTCGATGTCGTCGACTCTTGCTCGACTCCGTGAGAGCCTAAAACCAACGACCAATCACAACTCGTTGAGCTCGTGTCGGTACTCCCTACACAATATTTCCATCAAGGGACCCTAGTAACTGTTTACATCGATAAGCGCGGTTATTCGGAATCGTGAGACTGGAACAATGCAAAAAAGACTAGAGGAGAAAGACGAGTTTATTCGGGCTTGGTCCATAAGGAGTTAAATAATGACCATGATCAACAAAATCTCCATGATGTTTAAAAAAAAAAAAAAAAAAAAAAAAAGTTTTCTGTTATCCAGAATTTCAAGCTTCACCGCTCACTGTGTGGCGGGCTATATTGTGATGTGAGGGTGACGCAAGGTCTACTTAGTTCGTCTCCGGAATGTTTTCGTAAACAGCCCTCGAAAGTGTAGCGAGAAGTGTATACTGCTTACCTTGCTCACAGAATTATTTAAATTGGGGCACCCCAGAGTTGACGCTGCGGCGAGACGAAATTAAGTTGACAAATAATTTGAAGGGTGTCTGCCGTCTGGGAAAGTCGCAAGTCCAACCTTTACCTACCCCACCCCCACCCCACCGTCACCCACGCCTACCAACTCAAACTCACCTTGCATAAACCCCCTTCACTCATCTCCCTTCCCCCTCACTTTAACATTTGCCGCGTCCATCGCCTCAGGTATTTAAATCCCACCCTCGCTCTCTGTGTAGGACGGAGATTCACTTACGCGTTAGTACTCCTCGTGGTTCAATTAACACAACCCCTCAATTAGTGTCTCAAGTCGGATGATTGGATGAAATTGAAAAAATGGAAATTTTAAAACTGCTTCGAATATTAAGCCTGAAATCGAAAGCCCCATTGAGTAAACATTGAGTAAACAAGAAAGTTTTGAAATGACTTTTTCCAGCTTTAAATGAAATTTCACCGAGAAAATTTTTCCTGTCAATTCAACCGGAATTTCGTTTAGGAAAGGTTGAATTTATAAAAAAACTTAGATTTGTAATTTATATTACTTAATAATTTTTATATAAATAAATTAAGTATAATACTATAAAAGTTTAAATAAAAGAAAACTTAAATTAAAAAATCAATGATAGTTTAAAGGTCACGTTGAATTCATATTATAATTACTTTATTATCAACAAAAAAACAAAAAAAACAAAAAAAAAAAAACAAAAAAAGTCTTTAAATATTACAGGGAATTCATTGATAAAGAAACAAAAATTCTTGTTAAAATCACCGAACGCCGGGTGACTAACTAGAATATCAGTTACAGTCACTGGAATTCTGGTCACAGCTACCGGTACTTTCGGTTTGTCTTTATCTATTTTGCAAAATTTACTTAATTTTGTGGTGTACGGTATGTTTAAAACTCGCTCTTTTTCAATTTTCCCGCTCACCCTCCTTTTCCGCACTGCGCATGCACTGTACGCCAGTAGCGTTCGCGTGTCATTGTAATTTCTTCATTGTTCCTGATGAGTTTCTCTTCAGAAATCTCTTTACATTACCTGATTGAATTGACTCAACTTTTGATTTGCCGCCGGACCAAGTTTTCCGGTTAAAAGGGAATTTTCTACCCTCATCGTTCAAAAATCGACATTATTGAGTTTCTAAGCTCAGAGAATAATGGCGGTAAATGATTTCGAAGATCTGTAAGCAAAAGGTGGAGAGGGGAGGAGAGGAGGAGGAGTTTCATTCAAATTTTGTAGCTACCCTAGCAATACTTCCTCCGGAAATATCGGGTCGTTTTTACGCAATGAAAAATATTTTGTTCCAAAGTTATTTTTGATTGATTACAATTATTATTTGACTTTTTGAATTTTTCAGAGTTGAAGTGGATAAAAGTTTTACTGCACCCTCTTCGACGCTAACAAGTTCTCAACTTCCGGGTTTCCGATAAAAAATTAAATTTTCAACATTTAATTTTGACGGATGATGGACTCGTTGTAAAACGGCCCAGATTCTGTTGCTCTGTTATATCGCTGGTGATTTTTATTTATTTTTATTTCTCACACTCTTAGAACTGTCTTCGCATAGGAGATAGAACTTGATTAACAACGTTGCATCACCAATTCACCACCCTAAAAACAAAGGAACCAATCAATTAAAATACGACTAAATTTTCTGGAATTTTCTGGTTTCTGGAACCATTCTTGGCGTATAAATTTCATTCAGATTCCAGAATTGAAGAATCGTAGTTAAAATGTTGAACGTGACTCGAAAATTTCACTCTCCTGTACCTAAAGAATACGTGAAATCAAAATCTGAAGCCGTAAAATTGTACTTTTCTTTCGTGACTGGTAGATTGTTGATTTACAAAAGCTTGATTTACCCAAAGATTAGTTTTTGCTGCTCCTACAAGATTTTTTATGATGACAAGTTATATAAAGGAAATTAACAGCGCGGAGAGAATTAATAATAATTGCTATCAAAATTCATTTTAATTCTGCAATAACGCAAACTTTTCAAAGTTAATTATCTTGTTGCTTAAGTATCTTTTTCTTTCGTCACGAACAAACACAATAAAATGGTGTATGATCAACAGCGTGAATCGTGTCGCGTCTCTAGTTTGTTGTTTGTTCGTAGATAGATAGATGTCTCACGAGTTTTTATTTAAAACGCCTTCAAAAAAGTGAGATGCAACCTAGCCGTACTGAAGAGCACGATGAGTTGCGCTATGTGAACGCCGTACTCATACATTCGAACGCAACTCGAATGCGAACGACCTGAGTCGACCTCATCGTAGAAATGAATATAATCTTTTTGAAGCTCTGAGAGGTTTGGTTAACTATTTCGGATATTGTGCTAATGTTATTATTCCTACGCTCATCGTAGAAATGTGTATAGTCTTTTTGAAGCTCCGAGAGGTTTGGTTATTTATTTCGGATATTGTGCTAATGTTATTATTCCTACGAGATTGGACGTCGTCTAAAGCGCAAAAGTGGCTCAAATAAGAATTGATGATGTTCTTCCTTTGGTTTAGTTTTAACATGCACCATATTATTAATGATAATTATAATTTTTGTCTACCAAAAAAAGAAAGAAAAGAAACTTTTCCTGTGTTTTTGTCAAATGTACACAAATATTTCCTCTTTTCCCCTTCCTCCTTATCCTCATTTCATTCACTTTTAAGAGTAACGAAGCGTGGTAATTAATATTATTTTCGATTTTCTTTTGTTTCAGCGATATCGAAAGAGGAGACGAGCGAAGATCGATACAACAGTAGACCGAACAACGGTTATATCGATCCACCGAATCATCTCCCGTACAATGTCGGATATTCGGACGAATTCTTAGACAGACTCGAGCCTAATGGCAACATTCCTACCGATAAGGATCTCAATAGATACGGTAAGAGCTCTTCTTTCAAATTAATTCTTTCAAATTAATCTCAAACGTTCGCACCCAATAAGGAAATGGGGCTTTAAGGAAATGCGACAACAACGCATTCCAAAGTATATTGGATCCTTAAATAAGATCGACTTGGCCACCACTTGCGGACTAGGTTACCATAGCAACGGCTAAGTTTTACAATATTCGACCAATAGAATCACTCATACACAGTCTTAACGATCGGTTTAACGCTGCAGTATAAATGATCGGCCCACAGATAGGAATCTCGCAATTCGCATGGTACCTGAGTAGTGAGTAGCTTAGCCATTACGCCTTAAACTCTAAACTCATTTTGTGCGTTTGTGAGTGAATTTCGTAATTGTATAATGTGCCCATCGTAATTTTTGCTATATTTTACTCGAGAATTAGTGACTCAACCACTTGTATAGCAAAAAATAGCAAGAGCCCCCATTGTATTTAGTGACCCGGAATCATCTGAGGGTAAAATTTACCCTTCCTATTTTCTCAGTGTATGCTTCACCATCTTAACCCTCAAAATATTGTATTCTGCTGATATTCAAAAGTCTCCGCATAATTTGCTTTTGTAGCGTCTAATAGACTTTGATCAGTCTTTTCATGCTTTTATTCAAACGGCATAGTATAATTCTCCACCTCCACCGCACTTTTGCTTAGTGCATAGGAGTAATAAATTGAGCTGAATGACTTCGTAGCAGCGAAGCGTCCCGCCCCTCGCGTTGTAAATACAAGTTTTCTTCCATTTCAGAAGCGAAAATCTGAAGTTGAATAAACTTGAATCAAAGTTCACGCTGAACTTTTCCTCTGTTTGAAACTTGTTTATCTCGGCCTTTGCTTGGAATCAAACATTTTTCTCTCTGCCCCTAGCAGTCTAGCTCACGTTGTATTAAGTTGTACCTATTCGCTTGGATTTGAACCAAATCCAATCCAACCCAGTCCGAGCGATGTAAGAAAGAACGTTTTCTCACTAACATGTGTGTGCAGCTTTGTCAAGATATCGATTTAATTAATTCTTTCGATTTATTATTGACATGAAAACGAATGAAATTCTCGTGAATTGTTCCCTTCTTAAGCTTATTAATCTGACAAATCCTCTTCTTTAGACTGTATTCTTTGGAATGGGGCTCTTGCAAACTTTTGCTATAGGGGATTGAAGAGATGATTCTTGCATAAAAACCTGTAAAAATGACGATGAGCACACTAAAACATCACGAAATTCACTCTCAGAATCGGGCTTAATGGTGACAAACCGCAGCACAGAATACTCTAATCAGAACGGAAACTCTATTTCATTTTGAAACATTCTTTACTTCGAGCCGCCATGTTCGAAAGTGAGTATCTTCGGCAATCTTCGGCAGATCTTCGGCAACTGGCCGAGTTGTGATTGGTTGTATAGCCTGAAAAAGCATGTCCGCCATCTTGAGAAGTGAGTAGGCACAGTTGCCAGTTTGTGCCAGTAAATTCCAAATCTTGTTTCCATTGGCTCTTATGGGAGTTTCCCTTCTGATTGTATTATTCTGTGACCGCAGGTATCATGGGAGATTCCTGTCTAAATTGAGACATATCTCAGTATCTCTGTAGGGAAAGTGACATAATAGACAGGAATCTCCCATGGTACCTGCGTTGAAGCGTCACTACGCATTTGCCGTAATATACTGAGTTTATTACTGAATTTCAGGCTTTCTTAGTGTGATTTTAGTGATTTTCGTCACTTGTTTCAGCAGATTGTACTATTCATTTGCTCACAGCAAAAGTTTGCAAGAGCCCCATTACAAAGCACATTTTTTCTCCCTTTGTTTGCTGACGATGCGTTTAACTATACTATCGCTAAAAGCTGAAAATCGTTGTAACAAGTGTTTAACCCCCTCGAACTTTCCATGGCGTGTTTCAAGACAATCTTCAAAGAACCCGTTGGTTTGAGGTTTGATTTCTATTTTCTCGTTTACATTTAAATGTAAACCTTGGAATCTCTACATAAGACTTACTTTCAATTAATCGTCCCTATTTCTCTCTCGTTCCTTTTCGGAATAGTTGATGTTACGAGAGAAGTCTTGTTCATCCTTAACTCGCTTAAAGTTAAATCAAACACTCCCTGTTTGTAGTGATTTTAAATTATTCTCCAGGAATATTCCCTTTTGGGAATTTCTTTTCTTAAGTGGGGATTAAAGACGGCTTTCATTTTTTTTTTTTTTTTAAGATCTAATAAACTAATGTTCTTAACTGCCTTTTATTATTGAAGCTTTGAAATTAATTACTACTTTGAATTTTCAAGAAAAGAGAAGAGATATTATGGTTTTGAGTTGTTTGTTCCTGTTCCGCAATTCCTACGCACCTGCGCTCTACAATTAGTTTTTAAAGAAAAAAATGTCTTCTTCTTCTAAGGATATCGGCGTTTAAAAGACGATCAGATAGAAATTTTCCATTTATTTTAACACTTCATGAGAAAAAGACCAAAGACAAAAAAAGTAAAGTAATTAGTTATAGAGGTGGCAACCAGGAAAATGAAAACTACGAATAATCCCAAACGGGCATTTACTCTGCTGGGAACGTTCCCGACCGTCAAAACACTATCTGGTTGCTATACCGATAGTTTTCATTCAAACTAGGGCCCAAACAATGTTCAGGACGAACGGGCTAAGGGTTATAGTGCCTAAAATGGTGAATCTAAACCTCACATTCCTTCAATGGAACATCGGAATGTTGGGAGCGCTCCCAACGGTGGAGTCGACCCGACTCCCTAGTGCTGGGATTCGTTCGTTCATCCTGTTGATACTTATTTTGAGGTTATAGTTTGTGATGCCACCATTTTTGAAGGTCCGATGCGGTCCATTGAGTGATGACCGATGATTGTTTTGGTTCTTGGTCGAGGATCGTCCGTCCCGAACATTTTTTGGTCCAAGAAGCCTGTGGGAAAGAGAATTTTATTTTCACTTGTCTAAAAAGTTTGAAATTGAAAAAATTACTGATGCTCTGTTGTAGGAACCCAGGCGGTTGGTTTGATAAAACTAGCAGCGTCTTTTCACATTTTCTTTCCATTAATTTTGGCAATCTGCCCTTTTCCACATCTTCCCCCTTCCTCATCATTCTCACCCCCCCCCCTCTTATAACTTGCAAGGGATTTTTAGGACCACAGGATTTTATAAAATGATTTTGCAAGTGGGGTGATACCATTCATCACACAACTAAAATCTCTCATCTCAAATACCGGCGGTGAGGGCCGAGGGTTGAGGGGTATTGTCTGCACGAGTGGTATGATCCAGCCTATAGACCCCAGTCGAGGAGGGATAGAGAAAGTAATGAAGAGCAATAAATAAGGAGGGGAGGCAATCTTTGTCAGCAGAGATTAGAAGTTGAGTTCTGAAAGTGGAAGATTAATTTTATTGCCTCTCGCTCTGATGGTAATAACGATGATGCTTGAATGGTATGCTCTCTGCTCTCTTTTCTCTCCCTTTCTTCCGGATCTTGCGGTTTGATCTGTTGACTGCTTGTGGGATCGATGCGTTTACGTGCAGTTCCCGCTTTTGGGTTGGATAGTATTTGAAGGGTCAGTTTTTCATGATTCGTCGCGAGGCGAGAGGGACCGCCCTACACTGAAAAAAAGAAAGAAAAAAAATATTACCAGAAGCATAACGGCACATCAACCGTGGAAACTTTTGGTTCTGGAAACAGAATTTTGGCCTTTGCACCGTAACTCTTGAAAATTTGGAGGAAATACAGCCTCAAAGTACCTCAACTAAAAAATACATTGGTATTATTGCCAGAATACCAGATGTATAATTTGACTTCAACCAGGAATTTTCTGGTCTTCTCAGCTAATAATCGACTATTTTCACCATGGATCAAAATATACAGGGTGTAAAAAAAAAAAGGAGCAGCTCCGAATAACTAGAGTTTGGGTTCGAATTTAAAAAAACGCTGAAACACGGGTTCCATTATTTTGAGGGGGACATCTTTTAGGGGGGTTGCCAAATTCCAGGCCCCCCCAGGGGGGCGGGTACGGGGGTCACCGCCCCCCTAAATCACATTTCTCAAATGGCGACCCCTAATTTTTATTACATAGCTTTGAAGAACATCAAATTCTAAGCATTTTGGCGCAAACCGCAGGTCGATATCGTTTTTCGTGTTCGATATATCGAAAGTCAAAGTTCGATTTTGACCCATTTTCAAAAATTCATAACTCCCACTAAAAAAGTCGGAATTTAAAAAACTATTAGCTTAAAATGCGCTCCAAAACAAGTCCTTTTCAGAAAAAAATACAACTGTCCAGGAAATTTGAATTTTAGGCTCCGAAAAAAATATTCAAAATTTTCAAAAATTTTTGAATCGGCGATATTCTTGTAAAACGGCCAGAATCGACAATTTTGGCTTAAAACCTGTTGGCTGAGTCAAACTGAGCGATGCAATGCTCTCTAAAGTCCCCAAAACCCCATTAAAGCCCGAGAGAGAGGTGTTTCCTGACTCTAAATTTAGCGGTGTTCTCAATACTGAGTTTGATCATTTTAAAGGTGATTTTGAGACTTTCTTGAGCTTTTAAGATCTTTGCATCGCTCATTTGGACTCAGCCAACAGGTTTTAAGCCAAAATTGTCGATTCTGGCCGTTTTACAAGAATATCGCCG
This sequence comes from Trialeurodes vaporariorum, assembly GCA_011764245.1. Classification (NCBI taxonomy): domain Eukaryota; kingdom Metazoa; phylum Arthropoda; class Insecta; order Hemiptera; family Aleyrodidae; genus Trialeurodes; species Trialeurodes vaporariorum. The sequence continues at coordinate 46,171,323 of VMOF01000320.1, forward strand.
ATTAAAAATTTTCGAAAATTTTGAATATTTTTTTCGGAGCCTAAAATTCAAATTTCCTGGACAGTTGTATTTTTTTCTGAAAAGGACTTGTTTTGTAGAGCATTTTAAGCTAATAGTTTTTTAAATTCCGACTTTTTTAGTGGGAGTTATGAATTTTTGAAAATGGGTCAAAATCGAACTTTGACTTTCGATATATCGAACACGAAAAACGATATCGACCTGTGGTTTGCGCCAAAATGCTTAGAATTTAATGTTCTTCAAAGTTATGTAATAAAAATTAGGGGTCGCCATTTGAGAAATGTGATTTAGGGGGGCGGTGACCCCCGTACCCGCCCCCCTGGGGGGGGCCTGGAATTTGGCAACCCCCCTAAAAGATGTCCCCCTCAAAATAATGGAACCCGTGTTTCAGCGTTTTTTGAAATTCGAACCCAAACTCGAGTTATTCGGAGCTGCTCCTTTTTTTTTACACCCTGTATAAGAGATACACTAAATGCTTTTGAACTCGCTGTCAGTGCTGCATATTTATAGGAAGGGCTGGAAATATGGTGCACTCGGTTACTCAGTTGGTATTTCGGAGGGGGTCCCTCATGTCCCTAACCTTTTTGGTCAAGTTTAGACTTTAGAGGCTATAGCTACTGCTACAGTCTAATTTTTGCTGGTTTACTGATACATAATGTTAATTCTCTGTAAATCACCATTTTCACAATCTTCATTAGTCGTGGCAAAAAAAAAAAAAAAAAAAAAAAAAAAAAAAAGCACTTGAATATGGTAAAATCTCCTAACAGTTCTACTTATTCTGAAATGGAGGTTGAGATTTTACCGAATTCTAGTGTTATCGGAATTTACGGAAAATTAGGAAATTTATTTATTTATCAATACGAATCGTAGAATTGCTGATGGAATATTCCATCTCTAGAATAGTCATAATTACACTACTAAAATTTTTTTCCCCACACTTAATCTTCTGTTAAAATTGTTTGGGATGCCAAGGTCCTTCTCTCCTAAATTCTTGACGTAAAGTCATGAAAGAGAAGGCAACAACGGGAGTTTAAAACTCGAAAGAGAGGCTATGAAATGGCACATCATCAAAACAACCGAAAAAAATGAATTTTCAACTCCATTCGAGTCGAGCATTCGAAGCAGAAGAGCAAAAGAGCAGAAGAGCTGTTATCCACAGAACTTACAGTAAAAATATTTTGCACTCGTTTGTATTTAAGCCTGTCATCGTCACTAGGGTAGCGAAAGAGCGAGAGCTTTTCAAAATGCGCGGCCGTCGCCCGTCCGTCTTACATTTTCCCTTTCACCCCCTATACTTTTCCGTCCAACGCACTATGGTCTAAGATCATCCAGAAGTGGCCAAAACTCAGAAAATAAGTTACTCATCAATTTATCATTTATAGAATTTTAAGACCAATTTTAATAACGGAGAACACCTTTAACAAGCAATTTAAGCCTAAATTATTTTAAGCTTAAAAAGGCTATTGTATTTAAATTATCTTTAACAAGGTTCGTGTCGCCTTGAAAAGTCCTTGAATATCCTGATTATTTTTTTCGTTTTTCATATGCTTGAATCTTTGAATTTTGACGAAGTCGTCAAAGGGGCTTGAGAATCCTTGAAAATGGTAGGCTTCAGCTCGTCATATTGTCGATAAATGTCCGTGTGCCTGAGTGAGTAATGTCGCGTCGCTTTGGTTGCGAAGTCGTGAGAAAGATAGCATCAGGAGTCAGCAGGAATTTTTTTCTTTCTTTAATTTTTTGTCTACTGTTTTCCTATGGTTATAGTGCACCCTTTAGTGAAAACAAACGTGTATTTTGTCAGCCTCTAGAAAAGTGATACAAAAGTGACTACGTTTTTGCTTTGTTGAAAAGTCCTCGGGAAAGTCCTTGAAAATTCCTTTAAAATTCCTTTAAAATCCTTGATTTTTTTTTTTTTTTTTTTTTTTTTTTTTTTTTTTTTTTGTTTTTTTTTTTTTTTTAAAAATCTGCCGTGAACCAATTGAACCATGTTTAAAGGTCGAAATCGATGATTTTTTCATGGCCTTTTTTTATGTATAGATTTTTGGCCCTTTTTTTTGGATCTGAGGCCATAGTGCGACGACTCGACGGAGGAGGAGTTTTTCTCCCCCTTTTCGGCTCCGCCGGTGTGGCTGTCATACTACCATTTGTCTTGTTTTCAATCGTCCTCCCCTTCATCTTCCCCTCCTCCCCCTCTCTCTTCCTCCTTCCCTCTATTCTGAAAGGTATTTTTTTTTTTATAAACAAGAAGGTCTTAAGTTTTTACTCCAATTGAATCACTTCGTTACTGGAAACGCTTTAACAGATTTTTCCTTTCAATTTTTCTCTTTTTTTTTAAGACGCATCTCGCTCTCGCCTGCAGTTTCAGCTTCCCTTATACGACTTTTCCCCGCTTTCTTTTTCTTATTTTCCATCGAGATTTCGAGCCCTTATTCGTTTTTAATTTATTTCATTCGATTTTTTTTTTCTCTTCGATTTGTTTATTTTACAATTCAGACTCCACAATTGGCCTCTTATTCCCGAACTGCTGAGAAACACCTCCCTCATTTCTTCAAAAGTAAATATCTGTTGCTTTGTGTCTTGACTCGCACTAATTTTATCAAGTTAATTTCCTTTTATTTGTATGTTTTATGAGCTCTTATTCAAATGGAATGGAAGAAAGTAACTTCTTTTTTCCGTTTTTAAATGAAAACTGGAGACTGAATATGCGAAGTTTGTGTGAGTGTGGCTTTTCAAATGTGTATTGTGTGTCTATAAATAGGAGCTGAAAATTATGCTTTGATTTCAATTAAACTAATGAATGAAAACCACTCAAAGCCGTTTACTGCTTCATGCTTCGTCCTACATCGTAGCCCCCCTCCCTTTCACTAGTTATGAACGCATGTTGTTGAATGTATTACATATTTCATCCCTTTTAAATCATAAGCAGTGAAAGCTTTAAATACGTTCAGACTCCGTTTTATCATACTTTCATTTCAATGTAATGCAGCTTCACACAAAATCATCTCACCGTTATTTGTTATATTCTCTTCAGACGCGGAGGTCTATAAAATAGGGTTTAACGAGAAGTTTCGACGCTGCGCTTTGATTAAAGTTGGATATCAATGGCGGCTCGTGCTATTTGGTAACCATACCTTTTGCCATTTGAACTCATGCGAAAGTATCGATTTCTCAGGCACTCAGCGAATCCCCTGAAGATAATTATTTTACGTAGGTTTAAACGGAGAGAAGCTATTGTATAGCCACTGCCACTGGTGGATACGGATGAGTCTATGGTAATAAGGGAAGAACCGATGTATCCAAGTGAAGTGTCTGCAATCACATCTGTCGAATTAATGTCAATGGCGGATCCAGCAATCTGTCAACTGTGTAATTATTCCCGTTTCAATGCATAAGAAACAATAGATTAGTAAAGAGGCCATGGCCCCCCTCAAGAATCGATTGTTTCTCGTACGTTCAAATTGGATGTATATTTATGGTTGCCATTGGAGGATACAGCGGGAGGGGAGCGAAGGGGTCCCCCTCGTTTCATCAAAAAAGTGGGAAAATAAGAGGGGAAAAGGAGAGGAAGGAAAGGGGAAAGATAGAGAGAAAAAGAGAAACGGGGTCTCCGGGGGGCAAAAATCCCAAGTTCGCTCCCCCCCCCCCCCCCGTTCGCGAGACTGAATCCGCCAATGATGGTTGCCAAATTCCTAAATCCGCCCAATACCAATTCTTTTCCAGTGATGGCTCATGCAATCTGGCAATGTCGCTTTTTGCCATTCAAACACGTCGTCGTCCATCTAACGCGTATAGGCATAGGTCGGAAATGTAAGAAATTGACTTTTTCATCCATTCCTATGTAAGAAATTGTGCTCTTTCGACCTGTGATGTCAATAAAGCCAAATTTTTACTAGTTTTTTCGCTGTACCGAAAAATGTATTCATGCAATTCATTGAAACCGAGGAGTCAGTCAATTTTGTTTTTGCTCTCTTGAAATGTTGCAAAAATCGACTCACGCTGTAATGGACTAGATGGACGGCGATGTGTAAAAAAAAACGATTCTAGGGAAAGCACATTGCGTCATCAAAAATCGATTATTTCGGAGAAACTTCGTTGTTGGCAACTTCGTTCTATTGATTAGACGAGTCACCAATGATCTCCCCCCCCCCGTTTCCTCCCTCTTTCTCGAAGTCACGAAAATTTCACGGCGGTGCGGATAAGTGATACGACGCTTGACGAAACTTTCGTCGACATCACAATCATTTTCGCAATCATCTTTTATAAGGGAGTAAGGATCCAATCTTCAACCCAAATATCGATAAGTAGGTCAAGTCAACGCAACACAACGCAACGGTGGGATCGGGATAGCTGCTGCTTTCTGCAGAGCGGATGAAAGGAAAACTCAGCTATTTCGCCTTCGCCCGCCGCGCCAAGTCACATCTCTCGTTACTGCGCAAAGGAATCCCTCGCAATCGCAGTACAGAAGTTGGGAAGACTGTGATGACATTTTTCTCGGGGGCGATCCGCGAGATTAACTTATCGCCGTCTGGTAATTGAACCGTAAACAGACTCTGCGAGAGAGAAACTCCCCCCCCTGCCCCCCTCCTCTAGTTTTTCGGTCCGAAAAGAAGTTTTGGAAAGTTATGAAAAGTCCGCCCAACCAACCAAGTCTCTCTCTCAATTCCGAGCGACGTTTTCGCGTTTGTCTCGTGTCACATCATACTCGGCGCACATTGAGACGGGTTGAAGTACTTCTTGGAATCGAAATTATTTTTAATTGCACGCAGGGGGGGGGGGGTGAAAGGGGGGAACAAACAAAAAACGCTATAGTAGCGCTGACAAAGCCTTTGGTAGAAAAATGACTCAGCAAAAGACTATCTATATAGTAGAGCTAACCAAAGAAATAATTAAAGGTTTTGTACGATTATCTTAAATATTTTGCTGGGTGAGTTAAAGATTTGTTTGGCTCAACCAAAGTATTGTGCTGGGTCATTTTTCTACCATTTTGTTTTTTTTTTTTTTTTTTTCAGCGCTACCAAAGTGTTCTGTTTTTGTGTGTGGATTGATTCGGCATTCAAAACGCCCTTTGTCTATCTCAACGTTTTAGAATGGGACTGTTGCAAGATTTTGCAAGCTGTTGTCCAGCAATTTCAAGCGTTTATTCTTAGTAAATTGATATGAAATTATTAAAATTCACTCCTAAATTCAAGACCAGTAAACGAAAAATCGCTCTCTATGCGTCCGCAAACCCACAAAATCATTAATATTCACTCTTAAATTTAAGAACAGAAAAACTAAAATTCACTCTATGAATGCGAATCCAAACAGACAAATCATCGAATTAGCTCCTGAATTCAAGAACAGCAAACGAAAAATCACCGTATGACCATTTGCGGTGCAACTTCAAGATGACCGTCTCTTCTGAGCACGTATTTAGCTCAGCGCATTTTGAATTTTTAGGCGTTTTTCTCAAAAATCAGCATCTTCGAATTTTAAAAAAAAAAAAAAAAAAAAAAAACTGAAAAACTTGGAATTTTTGTCAAGCAAAATGATACGTTCTGAAAAATCCTAAAAATTGCTTTTTGAATAAAGTGGCCTAATTTGACTGAAACTTGGTCCAGAAATAACGCAACAAGTGGGTCATCAGGATCGGCCCGCTAGGCATTTATGAAATGAACAAGAGCGAATATGTGACTTGAACTATCGGTATCGATAACTATCATGCAGCGTTTCACTGAGGACCGATTTCCATTTAGTTGAGTTGAAATCTTCATTAAGTATATTTAATGGCATGTCGCTGGAAACCTGAGTGAAAAAGTATAATTAAATTATTTAAAGAAAAAAGCAAAACGCCTTTGTTGTTTTACTTAGAATTTTGAAAAAATTCAACCGCCCCCTCCCAAATTAGTCACCGACCTCTTTTTATTAATTTTTTTTTTTTTTTTTTTTTTTTTTTTTTTTTTTTGACGTGTTGAAATAAAATGTTTGTACGTATCATCGACCCAAAAAAAAAGGCAATACTTTGATAACAATATCAAACTACCCTACTTTTTTGTCCAGTTCTTTTCGTGTTTTCCTGTCCGCTCGGTGTTTTGAAGGTTTTCTTTTTGTTCATTCCCCCTCTCCCCTCTCCTTGATTATGAGGGTTAGGGTAGGCGCCAACTACGGATGGCTCAGCACCGCACCATGGTCTCAGATCGGAAAGGAGTTGCCAAAAATCATTGAAAAAAGTCTTAAAAAATCATCGTTTTCGACCTTTCAAGCTGAATTTAAAACTTTCCAGTGTCAGTCCGAGGTTTGAATTATTTGTTAAAAGTGTTGTCTGTGGTTGACATTGGTCTTGAAAGTTTTAGACGATAAATTGATGACAAATTTATACAGTGGCGAGGCGTGAAATTTGGCAACAATGTATTTTCTCCATTTAAATTTACCAAAAAAGTCGAACGCTTCAGTCATCTGCGATGACCAGACATTTCGACCTTTCTAATGTATCTAAATGGAGAAAAGAACGTTGCCAAATCGCACGCCTCGCCACTGGAAATTTATTTTCTGATTTTTTGCCAGTTTTAACTATCTCAGACCGTAGTGCACAGGAAAAATAGAAATAATAGCGAGAAAGAAATAAATTAAAATTTTAAATAAATGCGCCCGAAAATCTCATAAACCATATTCATTTCAGCTCTGCCAAGTTTTAAGGAAATATTCGCGAATATTTTATCAAAGCGCAGTATTCCAAATTCGGACACAAAAGGGTTTTCAATGTATTTGGCAACACTCTCCTGCCTTTGTGCAATGTGTGGTCGGAAACAGGAAAAATTATCACGCAGCGTTGTCAAGTTTGAATTTTTAATTCGGGTCAATTCCCGCGCGCGTTGTCCCCTCGCAATTTCATCCGACGCGACTGTGAGTACCAGTGTTGCCATTTACGGCACAGGTTATCCGAATTTCCTGTTTAACCCTCTCCGTCACAGTGCCCATTATAAGGGACGAAATTTTAGATGGAGCTTCATGGAAATTCGGAAAAATTGACTCACACATGAAAACGTATGAGAAAAGTTCGTTCAATTTAATGCAATTTTTTTTTTTTATTGATTGTACAATTTCGAAATTAACAGATTTGTACATACAAATTTCAGACTTACTTACTAGTCTATACAATTTTGATTTTACCGGATCGGTGATACATAGTAACATCCACTTTTATCAATGATAAATAAGTAAATAAAAATAAAAACAAAAATAAATACAAATGAAAATAAATAAAATAAAATACAATGGGTCTGTTGCAAAATTTTGCTACAGCGCCAAAGGATGTTCAATCTCATGTAAAATTGCGTGAAAAGTCCATTGGTGGCATCAGAAAGTCATAAAATGCAGTAATAAACTCACAAGAGACGTTTAATGAAATCCAAGATGGCGGTAAAATATTGAGCAACCTGTATGCATGCACCACGAACATCCAAGGATAGCCAACCTCACAATATCGATCACACCCAATCACAACGTAAATAAACACATAACCTCTGAAGCTGCGAGGTTGTCAACGTTGGCAATCCTTGGATGTTAAAGGTGGATACTTACAGATTGCTCGATATTTTACCGCCATCTTGGATTTAATTAAACGCCTCTTGTGAGTTTATTACTGCATTTTATGACTTTCTGATGCCACCAATGGACTTTTCAGACGATTTTACAATAGATTATACACTCTCAATCGTTGTAGCAAAAGTTTGCAACAGACCCATTGGATAGGTATAAAAATAAAAATAAATTTAATGGTATAGGTTTCAGATTACAATGACACTTCTTTCATAATTCATGACAGAAAGGGTTAACGCAATACAAAATTCGAATAATTTCTGTCACAAATGGCAGCACTGCGGTGAGTAGTGAGTACACAATTTACACAAGTCGTGCATTATTTGGAAGGGAGAAAAAGTATAACCGCTCGGAGCCTTATAAACTTTGATAAAAGAATAATGAGGGGAACAAAACGGAAGTTCTATAACTACCCTCACAATTTTTCGTTCAACCCTTTCTCTTCTATCTCTATTTTCAGTTTCTCACAAAAGAAGGATTTATATTTTGCCTCTGGTTTGTTTCCTTTAAATTTCCAAGTCTTGGTCAGCCCATTCTTCTCTCCTTAACTTGTGTTTATGTACCCAGTACCTATACCTATACCTTGCAAGGGCTGATACAAGGAATTGTCTGTCTCTCTCTCCCTCCATTTGAACTTATGTGTTAGGAAAGGACAGCAGAGAGGGCCATCACGTGACTTTGGCCCCCTCTTCTGTCCTTTTCTAAAGCACGTTTTCAAATGGGAAGAGAGAGAGAAAGACAATTCCCTGTATCCGCCTATGTACACAGCATCTGATTTTCTAAACCATATCAGTGCTTAGTTAACTATTCGTACTTAGTTGTACGCCCATGATACCTTGTATCGTACCCTTTAACCATCAGTACTCAGTTTCTCTGAAAAGTTTCTCTCGTTGGTTTCCATTTTTCGAGAATATTTCTGCAACAAGAAAGGTCTCCCCCAGTCCATGTCAGTGGCGCTGGCAACGCTGCAATCCATTCAAAGTCTTGAAAAAGGTCGAAATATGGGCGTCTACAGTGCACCCCATCAAATTGATATTTTATATGGGTTTCAATGAAAGAATCGGGACGTTGCCAGATTGCCTTCGCCGCTACTGATTCATGTGTATTTTTTCATTCAAGTAACTTCTTTTTTAAAAAAAAAAGGAATGCAACGCCCTGACTCCTACTCTGGTTGGCTGATAATTGGTTTGCGAAATATTAGTATTTACATTATTAACATTTTGCGGAATATTATTAAAATTTTGCGGCATCCTATATTATATTTGTAAGAATGAAGCTAAGTTCCGGGAGAACCGTTGCACCGTTCGGGAGGGGCCTGGTACCGATCGGTCGGGCTCGGCTCCAATGCTTCGGGAAAATTATAAGTTTTTCCGTGCGGGCCCCGCGTCCCTTTTTAAAATGCTAAAAACTTTTCTCTCAAAAAGTTGTGCGAGTGCGAAAAGGATGCGAATCAGTTCGTTTTGTAAGGGTGGGAGAGAGAAGCGAGATTTTGTCGTCCTTTTTTAAATGCATACGTGCGGAAGAGCATACGATTTTGTACGCGTGTGAGCGAGAAACGTGATGCTCTGACAATTTTTTTTTTAATTCGATCGCACGATTTGACGTTACCATGGCGATCTTCATCATATGTTTTACTCGCGGAAGGAACCGTTCGGGTAGACGCATTTTAATAGCGACTTCATGATATCGATGTATAGCTTCGACTTTTTATCCATAGTTTTACGTAGATATACACAATGAGAGAGTCACTGTGCTGCTAGCTGTGTTGAGAAATATGTATACCAGGCACTTCAAACTTAATGAAAAATTTGTATAAATATTTTATGTTAAATACGGCAGCACTGTACAGTCTTCGATTGGTGATGGCTTGACGAGGTTGCTATATCGCTTCGCGATGTATAGAGCTTCGATACTTATCATATGTTTCATATGCATAGATATATACAGAATAGTACAATCAACGACGACTTGATGAGATCGGTGCATTGATTCAATATCTCGAATATAACCCAGCAAATTTGAGTTAGGTTTCGAGAATTTATAAAGAAACTGAATGATTAGGGTTATTATTCATATGTTGAGACGGTGGTTATACTTTTCTCATTAATAATATACTGTCAAATATTACTGAATACTGAGTTAAGTAAATAATTGGTTTTCTGTTGAAAATGCATCGTTTACTTTAAATGTACAAGTGATTCATCCAAGAATACTACTTACTAACGAACCAAAAATATGGTTACAGATTTTTTCATTTTTAAGTTGGCGATTTGAGTTGTTTACGTTTCAGTTCGCGTTTTGGCGAGGTTATGATGTTTTTAAGGTCTGTTTTTTCCCGATTTAAATAAAAAAAAAAGAAGACAAAGTTTCGATAGATCTCTTGAGCCTTGAGTATGTAGTTTTTATGGTTCATTTTGATTGTATACCTGTTATTTTTTAATCTGTGCAGTAATATTAGTGGGCCAGTGCGACGTTTATTTCAAAATAGATGGTTCTTTTAGTGATGACTTGGTGATGACGTCATCCGGTGATGAGCGTTCCAAACATAGACTGTCTCTCTTGCTCTCACGTAACCCCCATGTTGTACTGCTATACTTTAATTTTAAAAAACGTATGTAGAGACATCTTTTGTGAAATATTTTTTGGCAGAAATGAATTCCTCAATTTTAATGCGATTTTGCTATTAACATGCCGTAATACGAGACCCTGTGTATACAAATCAGGACACTAGAAAGAGATGGGTATACACGTGGGGATTGGAGGTCACGGGAGAGTGGCTGGGTGAGATAGTTTGGAACGCTATGCGAGTTTTGTCACAACCGATTGCAACCGATGAAAGCATTATTGATGCAATTTTTGGCGAACCGTTGACTTCACACTAAAACTCTATGGTGAACTTGAGAAGCCCTTAGATGCTGGAACTGGGTCCAATGGACCCGTTGCGTCGTACGCTAAAACCGGCTGCCAGTAACTGTTCACTGGTTATACAAACTGGAGCTTCGTGAAGTGTCTAAAAAAAAATCAAAAAAATAGGAATTTCATCATTGGGGGGGGGGGGGGGGCGATCTTTCAAAAGCGCCAATCCCCAAAAAAGATAAGCCAAAAGCGCTAAAACATGCACGAAGGAATTTTTGAAAAAGTAGCCCAAAAACGGCAATTTCGCTGCAAAATCAGTAGTCAAAAAGCGCTAAAAGAATGACCCTAAAATCTTAGACGAAGTTTGCCTGAATTTTCGAGCCAACCTATTTCAAAACATTACTGTCGTTAATAAAGGGCTGTTTGAAAAAGGCATAGTTTTCCCGCGCAAAGTTTCTCTTCCATCCATATATAGATTTTTGATATTCACTGAAACGCAATGTCTTATTGTCATGTCAGTTCAACGAAAGGTTATCGTAGGTGTGCGATCTCGGTCATGCGTTTGTTTGCTTAACCAGGACTTCTCATTTTATTGTGAATGCAGGTTTCTCACTATCGCTATCTCTTTCTCTCCTTCCCTTCTTTTCTCTGTACAGTTATAAATCATATAATCCACATGCGCTAATACGGTGCATCCAAATGCGCCGATTCTGGGGGTTTCGGCGTCTCCATGAGCGCCAAAAAAAAATTGGCGGTTTAGGATCGGGCCCTCTTGAGAACGACTACCCCTAAAGAATGTTTAAATTTCATGTAAAGGGGTTTGGGCGGGGGTTATGCTATTTATGCCCCTCCAAATAATGACTCCTGTTTTCTAAACCTTTGGTGTACCTGAGAAAATAACACTTCAGTATTTCAGGAATAATAGAGTAAGTTTTTAGATTTCGTTCTTCGGAGCAAGATTAGATGGGTGATTAGCAAACGGAGTTAGGGAGTGGATGATATCGAGTCAAAGTCTTAGCTAAAAGAAACATAAATCACGCGCAAGACGCGAAACGGAACGCTTGGCCGCGAAGCGGCCACCGGCCACTAGTATTACTATGATTCTGTGGAACATTATTAACGTTTTGAGGAATATAATTTAGATTTTGAGGCCTATTATTATGATATTGAGGAGTATTGTTGAAATTTGGAGGAATTGTATCTATTTCCTGATTATGTGGCTGATAATTGACGGTGGCATTTTCAAACGATCTTTGAACAGTCTCGCCATGGTTTTCAAAGCTTCGGTTATTTATACTATCATTTTGCGGAGAATTATTTACATTATTGACATTTTGAGAACTAGTATTTACAGTAACATTTTGTGGAATATTAAAGTCCCGTGCTAAGTTTTCTGCTGAGGTGTTCTCGTCGATTTGTACAACGGCTGCACTACTGTTGGCTGGTGCCTGGTGATTATTTACAGCAGGAGGGTTACTTATTTGTTCCACAATGTTCCCAGATCTCAATTCCCTAATGGTATTTACATTTTCCTCTATATTTGTTTGATTCATTATGAAATTTAAACAAATCAAGAGGTCAAAGAAAACAAAATTTTCTTCTTGTGAAAAACAAACGAACGGTAAACGAAATCAATACGGATGCGTAAAACCGGTTGAGTACGAGAAAAAAAAATGACGCTTCCTTGCTATTTTTGCTTAAAAAAAACAGTAAAAAAATCACTATAGTTGTTACGGAAAACCAAAGTTGAAATTAACTGTGTTTCTTTGCTTTTTCTTGTAAAAAAAAACAGTAAAAAAAAAATAAAAAACGACGATTAAACAACATCAGTGTTTCTTTGCTTTTTCTTGTTAAAAAAAAACGGTAAAAAAAATCAGAGACGACGATTAAACAACATCAGTGTTTCTTTGCTTTTTCTTGTAAAAAAAAAAAAACAGTAAAAAAAATCAAAACCGACGATTAAACACATCAGTGTTTCTTTGCTTTTTTCTTGTAAAAAAAACAGTAAAAAAATTAATTAAACAACATCAGTGTTTCTTCGATTTTTCTTGTAAAAAAAAAACGGTAAAAAAAAAATAATTACACAACATCAGTGTTTCTTCGAATTTTCTTGTCAAAAAAAAAACGGTAAAATAATTAACATCAGTGTTTCTTCGATTTTTCTTGTAAAAAAAAAACGGTAAAAAAAAATAATTAAACAACATCAGTGTTTCTTCGATTTTTCTTGTAAAAAAAAACGGTAAAAAAAAATTCAAAAACCAAGAGGGGCACAAAAAACGGTACTGGTCACTTCTTTTTCTGCCTGAGAAAAAGCTCGGCTTGCCTCCACCATGTGATGACGGGTCTCGTCTTCACCTTTATTATGACTCGGGTTTATGTCACTCCCCCCAGGGATTTCTTCTGGTAACCTCCAGGTGAGGACAGGCACTCGCGTATCGAGAGATGCCTCACGCATGCAGCCCGGATTTGCAGCCCGTATACTAGACGAGCTAACCAAGCCGACTCGCGAGTAGAGCTTTTCCTCCAGTAGCCCGGGATTATAGCCCGTTCAAGACGAGCTGTCCAAGCCAGATAAAGAAAAACTCTATGTTCTCGATACTGATGCGCGAGTACCTGTAAGTTGCAGGAAGGATGGAATATCAACTGCAGGTGTGGATGAGAGTAATTAATATATTGTAATTAACGTATACAAATACAATAATATTACAGAGACGATCACGCTCCACTCTCACACGCACACCAATGATTCTCTCGCCACTCCAGACAACGATTTGGGGTGTCCACCCACTCAGCTGCTGAACTAAGAATGATTTCTAGCTCGTCCCTTGGCTATCGCCAGACCCTTGGTCTCGGAGAAAGTAGGTCGAACTCTGGCGCATGCGCAGAGGAGATTCATCCCCTCTGCCCCTTCACCAGAGCAGTGGCCCCGCTCGTCCTGCGGCGCGGAGGGCCTGGCTCGGCTCATCACAAGCCCATTTAACCCTTTTGCTCACCTTGTTCCTTATAATGGACGACACTTTAAATTGAGTTCTATGGAAATTCGCAAATAAAATATACATATACATGGAAATGAAATCATGTGAGGAAAGTTCATTCACTTCAATGGTCCGAGTCTAATATACATTCAAACATTTCAAGGGTAAAAATAGGATAAAACCCACTCATTTAACCCTTTTTCAACTGGAGAATTATTTTTGGGAGATATAGGAGATATCCACTGCGCCACTGATACTGATTCTTCTGAGAATCTTCATTGTGTCCGGGGAAAAAACGGAAGCAAAATAAAACCGGATCTCAATGAAAAAAGCAGGTAAAATGATCGCAGATTTTTTATTAGAACATTAAGTTTTTGCTATTTTTAGTCACCGATTGCAGCTTGCCATGACCGCAAAATGTCAAATCAATTCCATCGCCCGCCAGCGATGAAGTTGAAGTTGACAAGCCCGGGGGTGGAAAAGGATGAGAGGAAAATGGCGCGCCATTTTCCTGAGATAGCTTAGATGGCGGGGGGGAAATACTGGAGTGATACCTATAACTTCGAAGCAAGATATTATGTGTCAACACGCCGGAACTTAAATTTCGCGCAGACAAACACCCGCGTGACCCTATTTTCTTTTGCTCCCTGTTTGATAAAGCAACGCACTATGCTTTATTTCTGGAAGGAAAGGGGACTGGAGCACAAAGCACAAGCGGATCCAACAATTTCTCTCTCCCTCTCTTCCTCTCTCTCTTCCTCTTTTTCTCTTTCTCTCTATTCCTCTCTCTCTCTCCCTCTCTCTCTCCCTCCCTCCCTCCCTCCCTCCCTCTCTCTCTCTCTCTCTCTCTCTTTCTCTCTCTCTCTCTCTCTCTCTCTCTCTCTCTCTCTCTCTCTCTCTCTCTCTCTCTCTCTCTCTCTCTCTCTCTCTCCTCTCTCTCTCTCTCTCTCTCTCTCTTCTTCAAAAGCATGTGTTTGAAAAGGACGAAGATAGAGAACAGAATCGCTTGATGACACCTCATCCCTTCCCCCCTCCCCCCTCGCCCTCATCCCTGTCTACCCCCTCTCCGCCCTCTCTTTTTTTCACGTGTGTCCAAATAAACGTCCGGAAAGGAAGAGAGAGATAGGGACAATTTACTTCTGCGTATATGAAGCCGGACGCATAATCATCAGCTTTTTTTCCCCTCACTCATCAAACGTCAAAACCATGATCCTTCTTTCCACTTGAAATAAACTTTTTGGTAGATTACTTTTGTGTCAGTTTCAGGTCACTCGGTCGGGACCTTCGACCTTAAGTAGAATTGAAGCGAAAAGCAATTCATGGTCCTATTTCGTTTGATCGGTTGTTTGTCATTACTTTACTTCCGTCGCTTTTTTATATTATCTAGTTTTTTGTGGGCAATGGAAAACATCCGATGGGAATTTTATATAACCTATATTGGGTTAGATAAATAAGATAAATAGATAGATAAATAGAAAAATAAATAAACAAATAAAGAGATAAATAGATAAATAGACAAATACATGAATAAGTGACGAAACTTTATGATGAAAAGTATCAGTTCCCATTCGAGAGCAAAGTCCGGTGTCTTTATGAATAACTTATTCGGTCAAATTTAAATGATTGAGTGCACGGTGCCAGTGGGAGGGTACATATAACGTCGACGTGCATATCGTCGACAAATAAAAAAGCGTCCACATCGTCGACGCGCGTAACGTGGAATTAAAAGAACCGTTTTTCAACGTCGACGAGCATATCGTTGACGCTTACAACGCCGACGGGCATAGTGATATACAGTGGCCATTTCGATCGTATTTCGGGCCCGAAAAATATTAAAGCAGCAGACCTGCAATCATATTTCCGCGGACAAGACAAGGACTACCGCGCGCAAAAATGCTGTCGTGGAACCATCAAAGAATTATTAGAAGTGATTTCAATGCAGGTGAAGTGAGAGCGCTTGCGGGTATGACGGCAGTAAGTTCAATAATAATCTGGGTGGAGGACATGGTCACACTTATACCGCAGTGAGCGCGGCCGGGCGAATTTCCAGAAACATCGCTTGAATGATTGTACTCACTCTTACTTAACTTGCGTTTGAACAGAATCTAATTAGTATTCTAAACACGTAAAACGGTTTGATCATCCTTCCGAAGTGATGTAATCCTAAGAACAATAGGAAGAAAAACCGAAGAGTTCTTACAGAGAAGGAAAAAAAGTGGGTTTGGGACGCCACAATATGGTCCGGATGGCTATTCTAGCTTGTATAAACTGATAACTTATGATTAGAACATGCCACAGGAATGAAACTTTGAGAATACCTTCTCAATAGTTAGATTTTACTTTTTCTTTTGATCAAATTAATTTTTGACGCCCCGGTGGGGGCCTTAAACCCCCTCAATCCAAATTTTACTATCGGCAACCCCCATCTTGTGATACACCAATCCAAAGCCTGTAAGAAATGAGGAATTTTAACGCAAACCAAAGCTCTTTTTATGCATTCACACTGAAGTTAGGACAGGTCAATTTTTGACTTTGCCCCTCTCCCCCCCCCCCCGAGAAAACAGTTTTGGATCCAGCAATATTATCGATAGGGAACTATCGGTACTCGGAACTTTTATCGATAAAAAGCGTGTCTTCTCTAAACATGGGCGCCCACTGAAAAATTTCCAAGTGGGGGCAAACTTTTTGAACCCCAATAGAAGGTCTAGGGGGACAACCCCCCCCCCGAGGAAGATTTTTTTTTTTTTTTTTTATACAAATAGTGTACAATTATTAAGCCATTTTAGGTGTATCCAAATAATAATAATATTTTTCACGTGTTTGATATTATGAAAAACGGACAATAGATGAAAATCATGGTAAGCAAATATATAATTCTACTATTCCTTGCAAAAAGTAGTTAAAATTACGACATAAACTAATAATAAAGTTCGTCAACTATATTACTCCTTAGATTCACATTTCATTTTCTTTTGGTCCTTTCATTTTTCTTCGTGAAATTTTGGCTGTTTTGAATTCCTTGCCCCTCCCCCCCCCCCCCCCCGCGGGCGCCCATGTTTCTAAACAAGTATCGAATAGCAATAAATATAAACATCGCTGGCGTAGCGTGCGGCGGGAGGGATATAGTTGCTTTGAAAAGAGGTTATCGTGGATAAGGATGAGATGAGGATGAGGCTTCGAGCTAGGGCTCAATAGATGGATTATCAAGAGCTCCGCGAAGTGATTTTAATCCGTTTTCGTTGGCGATGGCGTGGAAAACTCTTTAACGGAATCGCACAACTAACAGTCAGTTTACGCTATTAACTTCATACGCGAAACTTGTCATCCCTTTCCCTCCCCCTCACCATTCGGTCTTGGCCCCTTCTCCGCCCTGGTGACTGGTGAGGATGTGTGAGCCAATCTCTCGTATCGAAAAACGATTCTGCTGCAGCGCGAGAGCGGCAGCGGTTAGAGTGGAGGGGCTACGGTAGGGGGAGAGAGAGAGAAAGAGAGAGAGAGAGAGAGAGAGAGAGAGAGAGAGAGAGAGGAAAAGAGAGAGAGAGAGGGAGAGGGGGAGAGAGAGAAGGTAACGGAGAAATAGAGACTTATGATGGAGATTGTGTCAGGACAGGGATATTATCCTCCCAGTAAAAAGGAAAGGGGGGGGAGACCGGAGACTGGATCCCTGAGCCCCTGACCGGACGTCGGACGGGGGAACAGGGGCACGGGACCCTGGGGGAAGGGAAATATGAAACAGGAATTGGGAGCGAGTGAGTGGAAGCAAGATTGGGTCCGGGAAAGGGGGGGGGTGTTATTCCTTGTATATCAGGATATAGTTCTTACGCCGTCAACATATTTGTCTCGTGTTCTGTTTTATCAGATCAAAGCGCGTGTATGTGCGCTGTTGCGAAGTTGAACACTTTTTATTTAAACCTTTCTCAGCGAAATAGTCCAGTCAAATTAGACCAAAGAAGGGGGCTTATGCTGGAAAAAATTCATAAAGTTTTGATTTATTTGATAAAAGCTCATCGTCGGGAGTAGATTTAAAGTCGGTAGAGTCTACCAATTTTAACCATCCCTTTTTCTAAAAATAATAATAAATAAATAAATAAATAAATAAATTAAAAAAAAAAAAAAAAAAAAAAAAAAAAAAAAAAAAAAAAAAACAGAAAAATGCCGACTGAGAGCTGAGACTTTTGAGGGAAAAAAAGGGGGCGTTCCACCCCCTCAAAATTGGTAGACTTTGCGGACCTTTAAACTACTTCTCATAGTGAGATCATATCCAAAAAATATCCAATCTTTATGAATTTTTTCCTTCACAAAACCTAAGACTGTACTGAATGTGGCAATGACTGAGGAAATGACAGTCAAGACATCAAGACTGTCACTCTTTCAGTAATTTTATCAATTTGTTGATTTTTTACTGTATATCCTTTTTTTTTTTGCGATGCGATGTCCCTTAAAAAGAATAACCCCCAAAAGACGTTTCTCTTAAATTATGAAGTATTGTTTGTGAATGTAGGAGAATTGCAGTTTATCGTTCTGATGCTTGATCGATGTTTCTTTCATTTTTGTTTTTTAACTAATTAACTTGATTTTTTTTTTGTTTGTTACAGGTAAGCTTGCTCTACCACGATCCAACTTGTTCTTACTTTTCTGTCCATCGCTCGGTAACCCAAAATTATTGTTTTCTAGCTTTTCTGGTGATTTTTGGATTTATGAATAAAAATGTCGATAGTACGTCTTAAAGCTTTGTTTTCCAGCTTTGTGACAAACTAGTTCTTGATTCATACGCGCGGATCTAACGATCGAATTAAGGTGGCCTCTGGATTATGGGCCTTCAAGCGGAAAGTCTGATTACACCCCCCCCCCCCCCGCCACCGTCCACGCCCCCTCAAGAGCAGTGGCGGCTCGTCAGGTGTAGTTAGTGTAGTGGCACTACACCTACTTTTTCAAGGTTTTTTTTATTTTTTTTTTTTCTTTTCAAATTTTCAAAGATAATGGTCGCTCTTGATTAAAAATGGGATTTCGGAGAAATTGAAGTGGGAAAAGAGAAAAAGGAGTTGTAAAGAGCACCGAATATACTGTCGAAGGAGAACTTTCTTGTCACGAAATAGTTAAAACTAGCTTGAAATTAAGTCTGAGGCAGGTCAAATTTTCGGAAACTTTCCACGGGAGGACCCCCAAACCCCCCTCCTACTGGGAGTGTCCTCCCAGACCCCCACAACTACACCTAACTTTTCAGTCACGAGCCGCCACTGCTCAAGAGTATCAAGGATTACCATCCACGAGCATTGAATTTTTCTCTTAAGTATCGATAGTGAGTCCAGTCTTTGATAAAGAGATAAAGAGGGTATTGCCGTTTTAAACTAAACATTTTGCGAGCAAACGTTGGTTCTTTTGAAAAAGGGCAAGTATGAGGGAATCAAGGCTAAAAGCGCAGAATAATACAACCAGAACGAAAACTCTGTCGGATCTTGAAGCAAATTCATTTCGCGTCCACCATGTTGGGATATAGGATGTTTACATCTGGATTCGCGCGCGAAAAAAAAATATAGGACATGATCCTCGAAATTTTCATTCTGATATGCCAATAGAATAAAAGTGAGGCCGGAAACTTGAGATTTCTCTCCAGAATTCACAGAAATAAGTGATTTCAACACAAATCACACACGTCTAACATGTTGGGATATAGAACCACAGCGTTGCCTATAGGTGCCGTTAAATTCCAAACTTGCTTCCATTGGCTCTTATGGGAGTTTCCGTTCTGATTGTATTATTCTGTGCTAAAAGGTGAAGTCTCGACATTTACGACTCCAGTTGACAAAATGTACTAGCTCCTTCAAAAATCAAACTACGAAACGAAACTTAGCAGTTTTTTATGTAAGGGTGTGAAAAAACAAAAAAAAAAAAACAAAAACCGAACACCCCGTTCTCTGTGAAAAAAAGGTCCTACTTCTTCCGTTTATGGGAGTTTAATTCAGATACTGCCTCAATATTTGCCTATTCAACTCTTATATTGCCTTATTTGCTCCTATTCTCATTTTGAACTAAAACGTTGAACTTCTCATCCTCAAAACAGAAACTTTTCACTGTTATGGTGTTGCTGCGAAGTAACTGCACTGTCAGGGACAGAAAGCATGCCAGACGACTCCTGAAGGTAGGCAACTCTTAACACACAATGAATGTCTCAATGAATTTCTCAATGAATTTGGGCGTTGCAGGTGGCCTACGTAAGCCAAAATCTAAGGAGCCGTCTGACATTCTTTTTGTCCTTTATAGTTTATTGTACCATGGCTTTCAAAAAAAAAGTATATATTATAGTAGAAATTTTCATTCTTCCACTTCTCAACCAGTTTTCACTTTTTCTTCAGTTCTCAGGTATTTAAGAATCTAACAACATTTTCATTGGAAAGTATGCCTTAAAAAAATCTGAAACACTTTGGAAAATAATGGACAGCATCATCAAGAACAATTTCGATGAGAGGACTTTTTTTTTTAAAGCTATAGTACATTCTGGACGGTACTCACTATTACTGACCAGTTTTTTGCTGTTATTTGGAGTTAGTGTAAATGTAAATTGGGCGTGGAATATAGAGATATGAAAGGAAATATGGAGAAGGAGAAGGCGAAGGCGAAGGAGTTTGAAGGGATTTTTACAAAGGGCCCTGCTGAGTGTTGATTTTTTCTGAGCAAATCCCCTCAAACGTCGGCACTCTTAATGACGCATTCTCCTTCTCTTCCTCTCTTCCCTTCTCTTCTTCCGTTTTACTTTCACATATTATTTACATGAACACTTTAACTCAAAGTTGAGGGGATTACCAGTCCTATATGAGAAGACCACTCTGAGTTTTCACCGCACATTTCAGTTTATATCAATATTTAATGCGTATACGCATAGTATTAAACCCCGTAATATTCACTTTATAGTGAATTAGAGTTAAGGGCGCGAATTCAGGCCTCACCTTACCTACGTTAGTTTATGGAAGTTAAAACCTCGAAAAATTTAAGGGATCTTGAGCCCGAAAGTTTGAGAAAAAAATCTCGAAAATCTCACGAACGGAAAACCTAGATGGATTGTTCTACAAAATTCTCATCTAACGATACCGCTTAAATTTTAGACATTACGTCTTCCATTTGATTGATTTATCACAGAAATGAGCTGAATTGCAAAATTTTGGTTTTCTTTTAAGTTACACAAATCTTGGCAATTTTTAATTATTTCAGTGCAAAAATACGTTTATTTTTAAGTAAGCACCAAAAGTTTCTCTTGGTCTAAATAAAACTCAATAAGTTTGGGGGGAAAAAAACGAAAAAAAACAAAAAACAAAAAAAAAATTTAAAAAACCCTAAAAGTTGGGATTTAGAACCTCTGCAATATCCAAAACAAGATTTAATTGATGGTCCCATAAACAGATGATGTATAGTTATTTAAGGAACAGTAATTATATGTACTCTAAGGCACTCAATAAGACTTCCATTTACTCTATTTCAACGCACTATCGAGGATTATTGTTCAGGGCAAAATTTTTCGCTTTAATTATAATTTTCCCTAAATTGACCACTTTTATTTATATATATGTTTTTTTAATTCTTATTTTTTAATTTATTTTTTATTCAAGCGGTTCCAATCACTTTTGAAAACAGCCCCTTATTTTGAAGTCAGCGAATGGAAAATACTTAAGTTTTTTTTCTAGTTTTTAGTTTGCCGCAATTTCTCGTTGGTGTCTAAGATAGAAGCCTTATTCTCAAATTAGTAAAACTTTTGTCTTAAAGCGAGTACCCTAGTTTAATTTCTCGAATTTTTTCTAGTTTTTAGTTTGACATAATTTCTCGTTGGTGTCTAAGATAGAAGACTTATTCTCAAATTAGTAAAACTTTTGTCTTAAAGCGAATACCCTAGTTTAATTTCTCGAATTTTTTCTAGTTTTTAGTTTGACATAATTTCTCGTTGGTGTCTAAGATAGAAGACTTATTCTCAAATTAGTAAAACTTTTGTCTTAAAGCTAGTACCCGAGTTTAATTTCTCGAATGTTGGGTGTTTTCGACTTACGTGATCTCGCATCGATACAATCACTCAGCACTGCACCTCGACATGAACTGCGGTCGGAAACAAAAAAAAAGATCGACTGAGAATCACGACACTGCACTGGCGCAACCAGGATATCTTCCATCTCTCTCATTTCCCATTTGAATGTATGAGTAGGAAAAGGACAGAAGGAGGGGGTTTTATCCCTTTGTCCATCCTTGTCTAACATACGTTTCTTAATGGAGAAAAGAGAGAGATGAAGAAACTCTCGGTGCGCTACTGCGACACTGCATCATAATATCATATCGTAGGTCATTGTTTTGAATCGCGTCATATCATTTTAGCCAAAGCGAGGTGGCTCGGGCGAATCGGCGAGTTTGCAGGTCCCATTTGAGGCCACTGTGTATGGATCACACGCAATTTTTGGCATTCGCAGCCTACGGGGCCACGGGCCCTACCGGCCTACGGGTCAGTGTCACGCACGTTCCTCTGCCGACGTGACCAAGGAGTTCAAAGGACAACCACACCATCGATCCTCTTATATATATACATCGTTGACTTCCAGAGTATCATCATTCCAAGTTCCCGACTGTTCAAGTCACCACATTGTGATATACATACAAGTGATATTAGTGTTTTAAAAAAAAAAGTTAGCAATGGAGTTCGTAGCTTTCGTCGTTTTTGCTCTCGTAGCAACTGTCGCTTCAGATAAGCCCGAACCCGCCCCAGTTGCGCCTTCGTATTCGATGGGATACAATCCCGCAGCGCAGTTAGTGTTACTCCCCGTGAAATCGGCTGCCTATACCGCACCCCCTGCGCCTGGTTTCCAAGTCCCTTTCTTCCCGGTCGCGCCCTTTTCAGCTCCCGCCGCTGTTGAACCAGCCAGTGTGAAAGCTGCTGAAGTCGAGACTGTTTCAACCACCACTGAAAAGAACGCCAAAGCCACCAACGCTGAAGAAGCACAGTCTGGTCAGTACTACATTTTGTACCCAGAAGGCAAGCTCCAGAAAGTCGAGTACTTCACCGCCGCTCAACCACAATCCGAGGTTGCTCAAAAAGCCGCTCAGTACAATGCCGCTCCCGCCCCCGCTCAGCCTGCCGGTGCTCAACCACCGAAACCAGCTCAGTTCAAAGGAACCGTCTCGAACTTCCAGTACCAGGATGTTGAGCCAGTCAATGCTCCGATCTACTCTTACTCCAATGTTCCCGGACCCCTCGTCAGAATCTTGCGCAGGGCAGAGAACTTCTGAACCTATCTGATTTCCTGGACTAGAAAACTCCTATCGCTTTGATGACTGAGCCAACAATTTTACCGAGTGGCGCTGCGTGTCTCTCGGTAATGTTCTTTTCTTTTTTTCTTCTTTTTTTTTTAAAACTAGATCAATTTAGTTTTCACAAGACTGAATCTCATTTGTTTTGTAAGCACTAATTTATTATTTATTTATTTTTCGCGTCTTTAAATACGTATTTATTATTCTCACCTCCAATTATAATTGTTTCAATTCTATTTTTGGCTCTTCTTTTTGCTTTCATATTTTTTATCTCACGGGGAAAAATTTAAGCTGTAGAAATTACTCGAAAGTAGGTAACAAGAAATGAGTGCGTGTCGTAAACCTTTTCTACAGTTATAGGGAGGGTCTGATCTAGTGTAAAATACGTTGAAATAAATAACTCTGGTAGTATCAGAAAGTTCAAAAATTGACTATCAACCTTTTGATAAATGCGTTTAACGAAATACCAAGATGGCGATCAAATAAGCCGCGCACAAGAGAAGTTCCATCTAATTGCACCTGTCTATGCTAAGACAAGTGATTCGTTTCAAAGGAAGCTGCATTTAGATGGAACTCCCCCAGTGGGCGTAGCGTGCAATGTGGCAGTGTTGCAGTTCGTCCATTTATAGCCATGAAAAAGATCGAACTGTAGGGTGTTCGGTGAACACCTTCGCATTCGACCTTTTACATGGCTTTAAATGGACGAACTGTAACGTTGCCAAGTTGCACGCTACGCCACTGAACTCCCAAAAAATTTGAACCCTCTTATTTAACCGTCATGAGTTCATGAGTGAAATTTGAGAATTATTGATGCTTTCATTGTGATTTTCACGCGATTTTATATTAGATTCGACCGACCCACCATATAGCAGGAGCAAAAGTTTGCAACAGACACGTTCATGAGATCTGTTTCTAGTGGAAACAATTTTTGCTGATATTCTCGGTTTTAAAAATTAAAAATCTCCCTTCAAACCTCAAAATTTCAAGCTAAAGCACTTGCAGGGTGATTTTTTTTCAATCGCGAAGTCACTGTCGTCTCTTGTCGCAATATTCTGACTATAGCATCTCCATCGTTTTGATTTCATGTCAATCATGTCGTTTACTGTAAGGCATGTTGATTTGCGTTACGAAAATGAGAAAAGACGGTAGCAACACGATTGTGAAATGATAGCGATGCGATATTGAGACGACAACAAGTTCGCAACTAAAGAGAAATTTTCTGTCGTTAAAAGGCTCTAGTCATTGAAAATATATATATATATATATATATATATATATATATATATATATATATATATATATATATATTATATATATATATATAATATATATATATATATATATATATATATTTTGTCAGTTGCTCTATCACCTTGTAGGCACTCACTGCGTTTTCGCTTTTATTTTTTTTATTGATTGAAAATGGACTTGTTCTAGTCCGAAACGTCTCACCTTAAATTTTTAAGTTTTCGTAGCCTTGTGTCCCATTTTTCTTCTCGTTTATATATATATATATATATATATATATATATATATATATATATATATATATATATATATATATCAGCATGCTGATCATTTACTTTTGCTTTAAACCAATACTTAAGATTGTCTATGAGTAATAGTGTTAGTGGTCGAGCAATGCGAGACTTGGTTGTTGCTACTTTAACTATCGTTAAGTTTACCGTTTAAAACAGCTTTATAAAGGCTACTCGTAGGTACCTGTTGAAAACAGGCAATGTTATGATAGTTACTATAAATACTTTGCAGGAACAATCAAGTCTTACAATTACTTCTAAGACCAATAGCTCCGTCACTCACAGACAGTCTTAACGATTGATAAAAAGCAAGAATAAGTAATTGATCGGACCACAAATTTCCTTTATAGGAGCATGCCGATAACTATAATTATTGGTGCCTGCAGGCTGATTCTGCTTGTTTGGACGAGACGAGATAGCAAGAATCGACCAATCCCATTGGTTTAAATCAGACTTGGGCACGAAAATAAGTTTTTCGGGCAACTAAAAATTAATTGAAAAATAAATCGTCGAATATTAGTTAACTAACCGGCAACTGAAAAATTAGTTCAGTTTTCTCGCCGAACTAATTCGGGCCGGCCGACCGACTAATTTGCGATGAGAAAAAATAAGTTGTTAGTTCCAAGGGTTAGTCGCAACTAATTTTTTCTCGATTAGTTTCGTTCCGAATTATTTTCGACCGCGGATGGAACTAATGTAATAATTTGTCTCAATTCCAACTAATCAATTCTTAGTTTCAACTTAAACTAATCTTTTCCCCACACTTGTACATTTTCTGATCAGCGTGATTATGCTTGGAATGCTTGGATGCATTGTTGTTGTTTGAGTTGATATTGTGCGTCTTTGTTGTTTCGGTTTCTTCTCTACGCTCGATGCTTCAGTTGACGAACGCGCCGTGCGTTACTTCCCCTCGCCCACCACAACGTGCTCCGTCTTTGTTTTTCGGCACTCCTCTGTCTTCTGTCTTCTTTCTTCTTTCTTCTTTTCCTTATCTTATTATTACCTATCGCTTACGGACCTCCACCGGCCGGCCAATTTCCTATTCAATTATTCACCCATTGGACTGCCCATCTTTGCTTGCTGCAATTTATCGTATGGTGACTCTCAAAATCACACTCACACATCCTCGCCTCTTGATTGATTCCCCTCGATCTTCCTACTATGAATTACCCTTGTTTCTCGGTTCTTTCCTCGACGAGATTACTACTATTTATTTTGTATTCATTATTATTATTATTATTTTTTTTTTACTGACCACGTACCGCTTAAAAAAGGCAAGTCTACGACAAGGCTCTTTTAAACCCAAATATTTTCATTTGCAAATATCTCGAGATGTACTCAACTGATTTCAATGAACTTTTTTTTGATATTTTCTTAACTCGTTCGTCTGTAATTTGGGATTACAAAATAAGTAAAATTGTTACGTATCAATATTGATGTAATTATTCATCTCAATGCACGGTGTTTCGCAACAGCCCCCCCCCCCCCCCGTTGGTGACTTTTGAACCGTTGCAGATAAAAAAAAAAACAAAAAAAACAAAAAAAAACAAAAAAAAAAAAGAAGAAAAACAAAAACAAAAAACAGAGATGCTCAGTGTGGATCTAGAAATAAACCGAGTGATTTTTTTATTTTTTTTTTCTTGCTAATTGAGATAAAGAGTTGCGGTTCGGACCATCATTTTGGACGAATTTTCTTTTCATGGGGTCCGAATTCCCCCAGCCTTCCTATGGGGGAACCACAGGGAGGGGGGGCTAAATAGCAACCCCTATCTTGTGAAAAATTATTTGAAAGGATGTATTTTAAGAATTTAGGCACAAACCGGAAGTTTATATCGTTTTTTCTTTTTTATGCAATGAATTTCAAAGTTCGATTTGGACCCATTTTGAAAAAATCATTACTCCTATTTAAAGAGTCGGAATTGAATAAGATCAGGGTCCAAAATACTCTAAAAAGGAAATACTAATCAGATAATGAAATGGTTTTGACATGAATTTAGTCCAAAATCGATTTTAGAGCCCCCCATCAATTTTTAAAAAAATTGCTCCTGAAAGGGGCTATCTCAAAAATTCCATTATGCGACCCTTATTGAATGATACATCGATCAAAAGGGCATAAAAATTGAGCTCTTCGGCACAATCTGGAGATCGGTATAGTTTTTCGTATTCGAGATAGTGAATATTAAAAGTTTAATTTTCACCTATCTTCAAAATTCGTCATCCATCTCGAATAAGAAAAACTGTATTGATCTCCGGATTGCGCAAAAATGCTCAATTTTGTATGCCGTTCCGATCGATGTATCATTCAAAAAGGGGTCGCGCAACGGAATTTTTTAGACAGCCCCTTGCAGGGGCAACATTTTTAAAAATTATAGGGTGCTCTAAATTCGATTTTGGACTAAATTAAGTCAATACCATTTTGTTATCTGAAAAGCATTTGTTTTGCATGAGTATTTTGGAACACTTCGTTTTTTTAATGTCAACTCTTTGAAAAGGAGTAATAGTTTTTCGAAAATGAGTCCAAAGCAAACTTTGAAATTCGACATATCAAATAAAAAAAAAACGACATAAACTTCCGGTTTGCTCCAAAAGTCTTAAAATTGTACGTCCGTTCAAGCAATGTATCCCAAGATAGAGGTTGTTATTTGAAATTTTTGAGATAGCCACCCTGGGAGCCCCCCTAGGGAGGCTGGGGGAGTTTTGACTTAAAAAAAAAGAAAATTCGTCCAAAATTATGAAGAATGGTCTAAACCGCAACTCTTCATCTCAATGGGGCTGTTGCACACTTCTGCTATAAGCTATTTAAAAGTCGATTACGGCGTAAAAACCTCAAAAAATGACGATGGCGGCACTAAAAACTTCTTAAATCCACTCCTAAACTCAATAAACGCAGTTATTTGCGCGAGCGTAATGATGTCCGAAGGCACTAACAATGGGAGATTCCTATCTATAACAATTCTGAAACTCCATCAAGAAGTGACCAATAAGAGACTACTTTCATTTGATACCGGTGTCACTAGGTGTTGCGGCACCATACTTCGGATGTGGATCATCACTCTGATGACTAATTACTCTGTGAATCATCCTTGTCAACATAGAAAGAGTGACGAAATTAAGATAGGAATCTCCCATTGTTAGTGCCTTCGGCCACCATTACGCTCGCGCAAATAACTGCGTTTATTGAGTTTAGGAGTGGATTTTGGAAGTTTTTAGTGTCGCCACCGTTATTTTTTGAGGTTTTTACGCCATAATCGACTATTAAATCACTTATAGCAAAAGTGTGCAATAGCCCCATTAGCAAAGAAAATAAAACCCGAGGGGGGGGGGAGGAGATAAAAAAACACCCTGTATTATACGGAGGCTATAGAGATAGTTTCAGAAGTGTAGGCGCACCTTTTGACCGATAATCTTCGGATTTCATCAATATTATTTCTCATATTACGAAATGAAAGTTAATGAAAATTAATTTTAGCTTTTGATTTTCATTGAGGAACGCATATTAATCAAAGGTTCAAAGTCGGATGCAAGTTTTGTTCTGATTTGAAGGAATGAAAGTTGAAAATTCGCCAAAGATTATGGTCTAGGTGCGCCTACACTTCTGAAACGAGCTCTAAAGCCTTTAAGGAGAAAGGGCTAACACCTACTTTTTTAATGAAAGCCCAACACTAGCTTTTCCAAAAATCCCCTCAAAGACTACGTCAAATTTTGATTCAAATGGGGGAGGGGGGGGGAGGCACAGCTCCTTTATTACCACCTTGGTTCACCTGATGTGGGGATGTTCATACCTTATGAGAGCTATTTTTAGGAGTTTCCAAGATTTTCGTGCATGGGCATCTTTCAGACGGGGGGGGGAGGACGGGCGTTAGCCACCACTTAAGATTTTCGAGTGACCCTTATCTCGTGAAACATCGTTACTAAAGGGAACAAAAAACTGAGCAATTCATCGCAAACTTCAGATCGAAATCGTTTTTTTTTTATTATTATTATTATATTATTTTCGAGATCCGAAGGTTATAACTTTCTATCTCGGGCTATTCTCAAAAAATTAAAACTCTTATTTAGAAAGTCAGACTTGGGCTCTTTGCAAACTTTTGCTACAAGGAATTGAAGAGTTGATTCTTGCATAAAAGCCGGTAATAATGACGACGAGTACACTGAAACATCACGAAACTCACTCTCAGAATCGCCCATAATGGCGGCACAACGCAGGTATAGTGGGAGATTCCTATCTAATTTGAGACATATATCTATGTTTTTGTGGAGAAAGTGACAAACTAGACAGGAATCTCCCATGATAAACTGCCGTTAAACTGCCATTACGATCTTGCCATTATAGCAGTTATGTGAGTTTATTACTTAATTTTAGACTTTCTTAGTGGGATTTTCGTGATTTCCACTGGTCTTTACATCAGAATGGACTATTTATTTGCTTATAGCAAAAGTTTGCAAGAGCCCCATTAAAAAAAAAAAAAAAAAAAAAAAAAAAAAAAAAAAAAAAAAAAAAAAAAAAAAAAAAATTCAGGAGGTAACGTCTAAGAACTGAATAGTGATAAGTTACTTACAGAGAAAAAAAAATTAAGTTTTGATGTGGTAAACATTTGGTTTTAATGCCCATTTTTAAAATGTTTGCCTCACACGCGAAAGCTACCTCAAAAACTGCGATGGACGACGACCATCGAATGATAGATGCAAAAGGAAATGTTCGGGAGCCCTAAAATCAAAGGTTGATTAATTCAGTGGCAATCCCGCATCATTTTTTTCTGAAAAAGTACTTGCTTTTTACTGTATTTAAAATGTTTTGCTTTGAAAATGCTGACTTTTTAAATAGGAGTAATAATTTTTTTGAAAATGGGTCAAAAGCGAACCGTTTTGACCGTTTGATATACCTACATCGGAAACGAAAAACGATAATGATCTCCGAATTGCACAGAACTGGTTAGAATTTCATGCTCTTCCGAATGATATATCAAAAGATAGGGGCTGCTGATTGAATTTATTGGGAGGGGGAATGGCCCGGACCCCCACTCCCTCTTTAAAAAAATAAAACTTTTAGATGAGCTTCTAAAACATATTAAGGAATGTTATTCATTATTTTCATTATTTTCCTTTCCTTTCCCTTTATTCTTCCTGCTCATCCTAAATATGTTACCCGTTAAAATTGCGATTCAACTCTTACGAAGTAAGTTAAAGTAAAGCTACCTATAAAGGTAATAGCCCCCCTCCATCACCATCAGGAGGGCTCTTCTACATCAGTATATTAAGTGCGGCTTTTGACCTATCACCACAGAATAATACAATCAGAACGGAAACTCTGTCGGATTTTGAAGCAAATTCATTTCGCGTCCGCCTTGTTGGGATATAGGATGTTTACATCTGGATTCGCGCTCGAAAAAAAAAAATTAGGACATGATCCGCGAAAATTTCATTCTGAAATGCCATTAGAATAAAAGTGAGGCCGGAAACTTAAGATTTCTTTCCAGAATTTACAGAAATAAATGAGTTTCAATACAAATCACACACGTCGCCATGTTGGGAAATAGGACCACAGCGTTGCCTATTGGTGCCGGTAAATTCCAAACTTGCTTCCATTGGCTCTTATGGGAGTTTCCGTTCTGATTGTATTATTCTGTGCTATCACTTTTGTCAGAGTGAGCCTTGAGAATCAATCAGGCAACGTTGTATTTGGTCCATTTAATAACACATTAAAAAAAATCGAATTCAATTACGACCACTGTTAATCTTTTACTCGCCTGCAATTTTCTTTAACAGGACGAAAAGAAACGTTGCCGGATTATACACAACGTAGCGCCGCGGGGGGGGGGGGGCTTCAGACGACGCGTCTGATTAATTATTGGCTGAATGCAATTGGGCTTATGAAACGTTTATTCAGTGGTAATGAAGAAGAAGAAATTGCATGGAAAGACAGACAGTACATCCATGTTTAAAAAAGAAGCTCTGAGGACCCTCTGATTTGTTGCTCGTTGCTCCTAATTGTAAATCCTAATAGCCAAGTTCGGGCGATTGGTTAGTTCGGAACTCATTTAGCGGATCTCAAGCGTGCGACGCGACGCGACGTGGCAACGTCGCATTCAGTGAATGGGGCAGTGGCAAGGGTCTGAAATGCTGTGTTTTTTATAAAGAAAATTACGGTACTTGAGCTGAGAACAATGGTGCCTTTGAGTTTTCTTATGTGTCCCAGTTTTTGAGATACACACACGTAAAATGTAAAAAATCGCTAAAAATCGCTGTGTAAAATGTCGCTAGGCGCCATTTAAAACCATGCATTTTTGGGCACAATCTCATCTCTGAAACAATGGGACTTAAATATGGGACTTTTAAAAAGGGATATTTGTTCTCAGCTCATCAAATGCTATCATTTTCTTTATAAAAAACACAACATTTCAGACCCTTGCAACTGCCCCATTTAAATCTGTAAAAAGATCAAGTTCCAGGGTGTTGTGTAGGCTACAGTGGCATATCCAAGGTGGGGGGGGGCTGTATATCCCCATCCTCCAATGCCTCAAATTTTATATTTTTTCTACTGAAAAATAGCCCCCCCCCCCCCATTGCTTCCTCCGACAATTCTAATTTAAAATTTCATTGGCGTGCACCTGTCTCCCCCCCCCCCCCAAAGGGAAAGTTTTCTGGATCCGCCACTCGAAGTTGCCTTCCTACCGTGCGCTTAGAATTAATTGTCAATGGACAAACAGCAACGCAGCACAGATCGCAAGCTTCACTACTCTTCCAAAAGCAAGCGAGGGGGGAGGGAGTTTGGCAACTGAGAACGCTTCGAAAAGTAGCATGTAAGTACGAACCAAAAACTTAAACTCGCCGCATTATGTTACACAGGACTAAATTTCGATCCAACCTACGAAAATTCTATTGAAATCGGTTCAGTGCATCTTGAGATATTTGCAAATGAAAATATAGCTGTCTATTGCAGCCAAATTGGAGACGGGTACGGTACGTGTGCTTTTTCGTCTGATGCCGGGCGGCGGCCGGTTAAAAGAGGTAAAAAAAGTGAGGAGAGAGCAAGATTATAAACATGGAACAAAATACGAGGCGAATGACAATAGATAGTGCGAAGTGTGAGGGTGAGCCGGTGAGAGAGGAGATAGGCAAGCAGACGAGATGCAACGTCGGAATCCACGAATATGTTGCGATGCGGGTATAACAATTTCATTAGCGGCTGGGTGCGGTGGAGTGGAGGGAGTTGAGCCGGGTGGAGTAAGCAAAAAAAACCGGAAGTTATGACAGAAGGGGGGTTTGACAATTCACGTCAGTTTTGTGATTCTTATTCAAAACAACTTTTTCTTCAGTTTATCAATAAAATTTAGTTCGGATGGATCCCTACTTATTTTTCAATCGATCAACCCGCTTGATCGACAACTAAATTAGTTGTTAGTTCCTACCGAGCAACTAACAACTAATTCAGTTTTCAATCGACCATTCCCCCTACAACTAACTTAGTTCCTTAGTTGCCTACTGAGCATTGACCGACTAATTTAGTTTCTCGGCAGCAACTGAATTGACGACTTAGTTGTTTTTTGACGATTTATTTTCAACTTATTTTTGCCCAAGTCTGGTTTAAATGGCGTCACGTGATAGATTTGAAGTCATTCAAGCGGGTAATGAAGGGGATAAGAGTCAATTTTTCCAAATTCATGACTCTTATCCCTTTTATTACCAGGTTGAATGACTGCAAATCTATCACGTGACGCCGTTTAAACCAATGGGATTGGTCGATTCTTGCTATCTCGTCTCGTCTCGTCCAAACAAGCAGAACCAGCCTGCTGGTGCTGCATTCCTATGGGTTTGCTGAGCCGAGTTGAGCAAATGAGGGGGGAGGGGGGGATAATCATTTATGCGATATTGTCGAGAAATCGTAATAGTTGTTTTTTCGTAAGGTGATTTTATGGTGATCATCAGGGCGGCTTTTTACAAATCACCTATCATATTAATTGCAGAGGAATTAGATCTAACATCAGAATGATCATAAACTTTTTTTTAAAAAAAAAAAAAAAAAAAAAAAAAAAACTGCGAAGACTACATTTAATTACTATCCGAACTCCAAAGGTTTGACAACGAAAACATTTTACTTATACACGATTTCTTATAATCGTATAATCGACTACACTACACCCGTTTGCCCAACTCTGGTGTTGGGAAATGGGAAATATCGATCGACTAATAGATAACCTCCACGAATAATCAAGATCACTTTTCAATCGATCGACAGGTTATCAAAGTGTATTTTCACTCAATAATGTGAGTCTATTTTTATAGAACGCACCCCTGTAATCGTATCCGTTTCCTGCACATCTTTCTTGCGATGAATTATTTCAACTGCAAATGCACATATTATCCTCGTTTCATTGAAAAGCACAATCCTAAGAGAATGGGTGGGGAAAGTATCTGAATCGAATAATTTATCATCAATGAGGCTACGAGAGAAAATTTATTTTCTTCCTCGTTCATACACAGCTACGAACAGATTGTTGGCAGGAAAAACTCATTTTTTTTATCATTTCTTTCAGAGTTTCTCTCTTTATCTTTATTTCTCTCTCTCTCTCTCTCTCTCTCTCTCTCTCTCTCTCTCTCTCTCTCTCTCCCCCTCTCTCCCCCTCCATCTCCTTTCAACTCTTTTAACGACGAGAGAAACAAATTTTCTTAGAACCAATGAAACGGATCGGAAAATAAAAAATGAACCAACTTAATGCGCGCGCACGAAGCATGAAAAAGAACAAGTTTATTACAAAAAAGTTCACAGCTCAATCGATTCTCAAACAAATTAAGCTGAGTAAAGTTAACTTTTGAAAAAGTTAAGCTGAAAAGTCGAGGGTTTCGTTTCAAGTTCAATGGATTCTCTGGCATTCCAAGGATAGTTATCTTTTACTTTATTAATTTCAAGTCAGTCCATTGGTGTACTATTTAAGCTGAAAGTATGAAGGGTTGAGCATTTGAACGGCACGATTTTTTCTCTTTGTTGGTTTTCAAAGCTAATTTTGCCGAACTTTTTACAATTGACCCTAGTCGCTTACTTATACTTACCGGGATTGGTAACAAGTATCAAAGCTTCCTATCGTCAACTTCAAACTTTGAATTCAAATACTTTGTCGGTGTTCTTACAAAAGAGGCGTAACTTAATTAAACGTTTCAAAATCTCCCATCAGAGTTACTTTCCTCAGTATGATCCAAGCAGGCCTTATTCATGAAATTTTTGTGTGAAATTTTTTATAGGTCTCACGTACAATTAGGATGAAAAGTACTTTTTTTTTCTTTAGAAATGTCACGGTGCTAGATTTAGAGACGTTTTTATGATTTTTTTTAAAAGTATCAACGACTTGGCACCATCGATCAATGTTTTTCCGGCTAGAGCAAAGTACGTTCTTTTGATTGGGGTTTTTTTTTTCCGTTCTGTAAAATTATTATCAAAGAACTTTCAACGCAAACTTTATCATAAAAAAATAAGAAAATAACACATAAAAGAAATAAAAAAAAATTTAAAAGTAAGTGGACAAAATGTTACAATTTTCTAAGTAAAGGGAGAAGAATTGAGGATTAATAATAATCAAAATAAAAAATTACAATAATGAGCCAAATAATTTATATCTGATAGATCAAACGATCAATATCATTGAAAGTTTGCAGTGTCCTCATTAAAAGTCATTCATTCGTTCGTTTATTTATTGCTTTCTTTTGCCTTTCATTTCATTTTCTGAGGCAAATTTCAAAAGCAAAAAGCTAGAAATAATAACTTTGAAAGGTATTAGTTACGTTTCAATAGTATATTCCTCTACATCTTGTAAAGTCAAAGGAAAGAGCAGGCGGGCGTAGCAGGGTTGTTTCTGATCACTTCGTCTCGAAAGATCCGTACGCACAGTGGCAAAGTTTAATGTACAAATACATTCAAAGCTTTGCAGGGGTTCATTGGGGATTCTTGTTTAATTTGTCACTTTCTCTATAGAAACATACAGAGGAAAGCATCAAATTAAATAGGAATCTCTAATGGTAAGTACCTGCGTATTGCTCCACCATTACGCCTCACACTTTTAAGTCATTTTGTGCGTCTGTGAATGAATTTCGTAGTTATTTAATGTGCACATCGTAATTTTCGCTGGATTTTACCTGCCATAGTAAATTAATAACTAGCTATTCAATCGCTTTTAGCATGAGTTAGCAAGAACCCCATTCATTGACTACGGCAATCGCACTGATAGAAATGGCCAAAGTGTAGAACTACGCCGTTCCGTGTTTATTTCATTGCATTTTGCATTTCACCGATGATTTCACCGGTTGAGAAAAGTTTACACAGTTCAGTTCAATGCATGACTGTAATGCACGAAAATACTCAAATCTGTAATCTTTTCTCAACCCGTGGAGTCGTCGATGACTTCAAAAAAACTTGCGGACACGTTTTAATGTTAAAACGGCGATTGCTCAAATAGAGAAAAGATTACAGATGCGAGTATTTTCGTGCTGTACAGTCATAAATTGAACTGAACTGTGTAATATTTTCTCAACCGGTGGAGTTATCGGTGAATGGAGCTCTTTCAAGGTTTTGCTGTCGGCAAATGGAGTATCAATTCCAATGTAAAATGCTGCGAAAATAACGATGAGACCATTAAAAAAAGTCTAAAACTCACTCCTCGTAAAGAAAACTCAACTTGAAATTTCGGGTGACCACCCTTGCATGTTTGCACCAACCTCCATTCGGACCACACACAAAATAACAGGACATGAAATTAACTGCCGTCTTCCTCGTTTATTACGCAACGTAGAACTTTTCTGTAGTTATCACCGTGCTCCTAGTGACAAAATTTGTATTAATGGATCTTTAATGCCTTCAAATTTACTTTTTGAAAACCAATTCATTAATCTCATTGTTCAAATTCGTAGGTTACGTTCTTTTGTTTGGGGTCCGAATCCGAGAGTGGTCACCCGAAATTTCAAGTAACGTTTTCTCTGCGAGGAGTGAGTTTTAGACTTTTTTAATGGTCTCATCGTTGTTTTCGCAGCATTTTACCTTGGAGTTGATACTCCATTTACCTACAACAAAACCTTGCAAAAGCTCAATTAACCCTTTATGGGTCAAGCCCGAGTATACTCGTTTTTTCCCTCCAAGTCTATTTCACACGGTTTCATTCTTCATTCCGGATAAATAGTCTTCGGCGCCTTCAATCCGTCGTATAGGCAATTCCAACTCCCTCGAGTACGAATAGTTAACTTAATTCCCTATAAAAACGGAGTATTGGAGTTTTTTTGAACCAACCTGGTCCTTAGAGGGTTAAAAAAATGCCTTTAAATAAACACGAACAGCAGCTCTGGGCCAGTGTAAAATCCGCTTGAAGCTCAATGTGCGACACGGAAGGCGTTCAATGACACTTCGAAGCGCATGTCAAAAGTAGTAGCGTAAAGCGAGTAATGCACCAAATAATAGGACAAATGTCGCCGTCGTCATCGCCACGGAGTGGATCTCCGGGATTGAAATGGGGATATTGATTCATCTCGCTGAAAAAACTCGCGGGCTTCTTTTCACGCGCTCGCTGGCTACGGCCGCCCGCTCAAAGCTGCTAGATGAGAAAATCGCTCCGCCTGACGCACAACAAGTTGAATTGTTCAATTCTCAGGATGTGAAAAATTAAATGTGAAATTTGTACCTAACCTAACCTATAAAACCTAACCTAACCAATGAGCTATAACTTTAGAGGTAGGCTTCTTTAACGACATAACTGTCCGCGAACAGCACCAAACATCCGTGTTATTTTTAACTAAATTTTAATGTATTTCAATGAATCTTCTTGTTAATTACATTAAAATTATGCTTACCCATAGTATTTGGGACGCTGATGTCAAAAATGATATTATTTTCTACTTAACTCGTCCTGATTTTACGCATATTCTACTTTTAAATATGTTTCACGACAAAGTTTAAATTGTGGAAAATCTAGAATATTTCGATCAAAACTAAGGCCAAATTCGAACTAGACAGGTCAATTTTAGCGAGATTCCGTGCTACTCACGCGATTACAGGTCCAATTATAAGAAAAAAACCAATGTTTGTGTCCAGGGACCCTTGTTTTGTATTCATTGGGGGCGGACATCTATGTCGTTGAAGCGTAAAAATCTAACTTTAGAGTGGCACATCAAGGAACGTTCCGCTGGTTTATTGTTGTCACCTAGGGCGCTGCCATCTTGCCGTAAAAATCGATTTTCAGGTTAAATTTTGTAGGTCGTTTACGGTCGTTCAGTAAACAAACTCCGGCATCGCCGGAAACGACCTACAAAAGTTAACCTCAAACCTTGAAATCTGCCGTCCAAATTCCGCTTTTTCCCGGGATTCCTTCTACCCTGTGTGGCACAAGGTGGACCAGCCCGCTGCCACTCTAAAGTTATAGCTCATTGAACCTAACCAATGAGCTAACCTAACCTAACCTAACCTAACCTAACCTAAACCAACTTAACTTAACCTAACCACTCGTTCCCACATCAGTGGCGCGTTATATATGAAAAAAGGCTGGCAATGGGGGACTGTTGCAAACTTTTGCCACAGCGTGATACAGGGTTAATTGATTCCCTTGTTAAAAAATCACTTGAAAATAATGGTGAGAGCATCAGGAAGTTCCAAAATCTACTCACAAATTCAATAAATGCGTTTGATAAAGTTACAAGATGGTGGACAACTGAGTGGGTGACGATGGGGAACCTCGTGTATAATTCTAGCTCTCAATATGAAGAGTGCATCGAGTAATCTCTGTAATAAGAAGCGGGCTAAAGAACTGGTTTTCTTTCCCTCTCTTATTTTTTCAGATTTTTTTTTTTTCAGATTTTTTTTTTTTTTTTTTTATTTTTTATTTTATTTTTTTTTATTTTTTTTATTTTTTGGAGTACAGAAACTTGGATTTTTGTTTTGATAATTTTGGAAGATTCAATGTTTTACCCCACTGTACGCTATGACGGATGGCAATATCGATGCCGAACCGAAAAAATGAGGAACGAAAGAAATCAAAGGACGCGGCACGCGAAGTTCAAGATGACTCATTGCCCCCAGTTCAGGATCAGAAAAAAGGAAATGAAGAGAGTGGAGGGGGCCGAGGTGGGCGAGGGGTATTTTCGTTTCATTTCTTGCTTATCCTTCCACTCTTCGAGAGTCACAGTCGATTTCTTCGCTTGGTAGCTTCGAGTTGTTTGCAATTGAGGCGGTCTTCGTGAAAAAAGATCCACAAAATATAAGGTGCGCTCTTCACAAAACATTAGCGTCACGGTTTGATGAGGATTTCGTCAGAAGAGCACACCCCATACTTTACGAGCTCTTCTTTCGAAGCCTCAATTGTCTCGCTTTGTTTTGAAATAGTTTCTCCGGGGGTTTTTTTTTTCTTTATTTCTTCTTCTTCATCCTTATTTTTCTTGCTTTGAGCAACTTCTAAACTTGCAGCTTTTTCATTACGGACGCTCCACCGCTACCGCCGACGTCAACAATTTATAGAATGGAAACTAAACAACTTTTCGTAATCAGATAATCTTTGCTCATTGATCAGATTTGAATGCACTCAGCAGTTTATTGGAGTTGAGCCGAATCTTCGAACCGTCGAAACGTGAAGGCAGGTCAGTGAGTGGCTGGATTTTAAGTGGAATCGATACCCGATATTTTTTTTAATCTTTCTAGTTGAATTTTTCGCCTTCCTCCACTTTGAGAGGTAATTTCCCCCCCCCCCCCCCACTTGCGATCTAACGCTTGTCTCTGCAAGAGTATCTAAGCTGTCTCAACTTCAATCAAATCATTTCATCTTGCTGTATAGTGTTCAATAATTGAACGCTAAAGTAAGTAGATAGAAAATCACTCCTACTTGAACCTCGCTCCGTATAAGCTTCTCTGTTGATCGCATCTCTCAGAAACTTTTCTTTCTGTAATGAGAGCAAACAGTTTAAAATTAATTTTATTCAGATTCTTAGGTCAGCAGTGGAGACTCGTGCAATGTGACAACATCGAATTCTCTCCATTTAATCTTATGCAAAGTAATCGATCTACATAATCGTATGATCGTTCAATGGGGCTTTTGCAAACTTTAGGTACATAGCAATACATGTTGTTACGACAAATACAGTAACCATAGTGACGGACGAAGTCACTCCTTTAGCTCGGCCTAATGAGACGTTTTGGAGGTCCAATTGGATAGTCTTCTTCTCTCAATCTCTGGAAAAGAAGTGACAGTTACTCGAGTGACGTAGAACGCTGCGCAGCCATTAATATCATATCCTCAAGGGTTCATCTAAACTAAAGGGAATCTATTTTCTATTCCTTGTTTATTCATACGTATTTGTGCCGAAGGAATCTATGTTTTGTTCCTTCTTTCAGTTTATATCCGTGTTAAAGGAATCTATGTTTTGTTCCTTCCTTCAGTTTCTACCCGTGTTAAAGAAACCTATTTTCTGTTCCTCTCTCCATTCACTATTGGAGAATCACTGTGTCAAAGGAATCGATTGGATTCCTCTTATCATCATTTTATTGTTCTATCATTTCATCTTATTATAAATCTGTCACAATACAGGTAAAATATTATATCTAACGCTTAGTTATTCTATTCATTTCAATTATCCGTAAAATTACATGTCTATGAGAAAACGCTAAAACACATGTGTAAAATTGGGAGGGTCAATACATGTGTAAAATTACATGAAAATCACACAGCAAGCACTGAAAAGTCTCAAATCCACTCGCATAACCTCAATAAATGTGTTTAACAAAACTCAAAGAAGGCGGTCGAATTAGCGGGTCACAATGTGTGGGAGTCTCGTCTAATCGCAACTTTCTATACTGAGAAAAGTGATTCATCGTAGAGATAGCTAAAATTAGATGGGACTCCCTCTTTGAAACACGCTCGTTCGACCACCATCTTGGAATTTTGTTAAAACGCATTTATTGAGTTTGTGAGTGGATTTTGAGACTTTCCGACACTTGCGTTGTGATTCCACGCACTTTTACGTACAAGTTGGCCCTCCGCAACGCTGTAGCAAAAGTTTGATGGGTACTTTATAGTAATGTTAAAACTATTCACTCCGACTCCGGCTGTATAAAAGCCACGATTTCTCCCGTTTTATAGTTTTTGGAGTAAAATATTCGCGGAGTGACAAATAGAGCTAAAAGGATAGGTAAGAGATAGTCATAATTTGCACTTCTCCGGAGTTAAAAAATCGTGATACTCCACCGAGGAGGCGTACACAATACAAATTCTTCAGTGGCAAAGCGTGAAATTTGGCAACAATGTATTTTCTCCATTCAAGTTCACCAAAAAAGTCGAACGCTCCAGTTATCGGCGATGACCAGGCATCTCGACCTTTCTAATGCGTTTTAATGGGGGAAAAGGAACGTTGCCAAATCGCACGCCTCGCCACTGATACCCTTCTCAATAGTATTTTCCGCTCTTGACTCCTGGTTTTTCCAATTTTTTCTATACGCATGGGAGTAAAATGTACCCTCACTTTTATGTTCGCCACGATTTTCACTCCGGATATTCTGGCCGATTTACAACAATAATATGCATAAGTTTAAATGGCAAAAAGCAGGGTTGCCAAATTCCACTAGCCACCATTAATGTATGGGTTTATTTTGGACTTGGCCTGGTGGCTACCGCCACTTATGATTTCATGTATGTATAGAAGATATCGATCCCTCGCGGAATCCTCCAGTGGCTGCTGGTATGCGCTCAAGAGAAATCAAAGGCTCCCCTTTCCACCGTCCTTCGGATTACTTCGTTTGGCTATACGAAGGAAGTTGAAGATTATGTTGTCTGGGTCAAAGCGAAACTTCTTGTCGCGAACTGCGATTGGTCGTAATAACGACTCGGATACAGGAAACAGTTATCTCGCCAAGATAAATAATTCGCACTCGTTAATTTGCGCGAGGGATGTTTTCAGTCGACCTTTTAACCCTGATATATTTCGCGAGCTGCGGGAAACGGAACCGATATCTCTGTCTTTTCCGAGAACTTTAAAATTACTTCGGCGGTGCACT
The DNA here is from genome assembly GCA_011764245.1 of Trialeurodes vaporariorum. Classification (NCBI taxonomy): domain Eukaryota; kingdom Metazoa; phylum Arthropoda; class Insecta; order Hemiptera; family Aleyrodidae; genus Trialeurodes; species Trialeurodes vaporariorum. The sequence continues at coordinate 46,211,576 of VMOF01000320.1, forward strand.
TAAAGTTGGAGGAGCTTTTCTTCGAACCGCGGACGAGAATGTAGCTTTTAAAGAAGCTAGTTTTTAAAAAAAAAACAAGAAAAAAGTTCGCTCACGTATAACCGCAGTAAAAATAGAACGAGGAAAAGTTTCCACTTGAAAAACGTTTGAAACCGACCTCGACCTCTTGGAATGGGAACCCTCTGTAACGCGCAATCATGAATTGTAGGAGTTGTCAAAGCGAGCCACTTCTTTTTTTTTTTCAGTTTTGACTCAAAATTCAAAACCTTTACTTTCCGAACGACTATAGTTAGGTATATCTGGAACATTATTTTCAATGCGAAAGTAACGCAGTCCTACACCACTTTTCTTCTATTACAATTCATCTACCGTACGGTCATTCTTTTTCAACTATACAGTGGCGGACAGTAGCGCACCGAGAGTTTCTTCATCTCTCTCTTTACTTCATTAAAAAACGTATGTTAGACAAGGATGGACAACGGGATAAAACCCCCTCTTTCTGTCCTTTTCCTACTTATACATTCAAATGGGAAATGAGAGAGATGGAAGAGATCCTGGTTGCGCTAGTGGTGGCGGATCCAAAGGGGCACGTGCCCCCTCCCCCTTGAAGACGCAAATTTTGTTACTTTCAACAGAAAAAAGTCCAAAAATTGCTTCCTGTGACGCCTCAAATTTCAAATTTCATAGGCGCATGCATCCCCCCCCTCCCAGAAAAATATTCTGGATCCGCACAGACAAAACAGAAAAAAACCTTTTGGTAGCACTGTCAAAACCTTTAGTAGAATAATGACCCAGCAAAAGTCTTTAGTTGAACCAACCAAATTTTTGATTCACTCAGCAAAATCTTTAAGTTAGGCGCACAAAACCTTTATCTCTTTGGTTAGCTACAAAAGTCTTTTGTTGGGTTATTTTTCTACCGAAAGTTTTGTCAGCGCTACCGAAGCGTTTCATTCTGTTTTTTTCTGTGAGACACAACAACTATGCAATATGCATACCTGCAATTAACAAGAGTAAAACAATCGGGGAAAAATCAGTTTCCGATTTGTAACAGTAATAAAACCGTCTAACCATTGCACCAAGTCACGTACATCCATTAAAAAATAAAAAAAAAAATGAAAAAAGAAATAAAAAAAAAATGAAAAAAAAAAAATTCTCACCCCCTCGTGGTAGAGAAAGGGAAAGCGCTGTAATTTTTATAAATATGCACTGCTTACAACTTCTCTATCCACAGCTATATGTGTAACTATGTAAGTGTGCGTGTGTGGGTGTAATCCAGTAACAAAATCCAGAGGATTTATTCAATATCTCGTTGGTGCAGCGGATATAAAACTCCATTCGAACAGTGACAGGAAATCGTTTCAACGTGTGTCCTCGGGTAGAAAATTAATCAAATTTATTTTGTATCGAAAGAATATGAAAGAGGTGAAGAGAACGTATATATAGGTGCTATTGATGGGGGTGGGCGTCGCGACGCATCGCATCCGGGGGTGGGGATCGGAGGGGGGAGGCGATAGTGGCGTCTCGTTTGGGTTTCTTCTCGCGACGCGGACGTCTGTCAGTCGGGTTGCGGTCGGTCACGGCGCTGCGGCACGGCGCCAGTGAGTCTGCAATGTGCGTGACCTGGATGTCGGTCGTCCTTTTTTTCCACCCTGAAGCCTCCAGTCCAGTCTCAGCCGCCGTATGCGATGTCCATTAGAGCTCTTTCTAATTACACAGCTCCGCACCCACCAGAGTTGCCAACCTGATCAATTTAATTCCGCTGCTCTAAAAAGCATCTTCAACTTAAAGTCCGCACCCTTGATGAGTTTTCTTCGTTCTTTGAATTTACGTTTTTTTTTTTTTTTTTTTTTTTTTTTTTTTTTTTTTTTTTTGGACAGAATAACTGTTTTTGTTCACTTATTTCAAAATTATTTACCTCAATTAATTTGAAACGGTAGATTTCAATGGGGCAGTTGCAAGGGTCTGAAATATTGTGTTTTTTTTTACAAAGAAAATGGAAGTTGTTGATGAGCTGAGAAGAAAGATGACTTTGGTTTCTAATTATTTCTCATCGTTCCGGAGATGAGATTTTGGCCCAAAATACATTGTTTTCAATGGGAATTCCGCGTAGTGACGTCACTACGCACTCGCCCCTCTCCCGTATCCGCCAGTGCTGCATACTTCATAGCTGATTTTGGAGTCTGCTGTCAAGTACCTACACGGAAAAAAAAAGATTAGTGAAAATAACCATACGGATATACCTGATTTTGGCACCTGCTAGATGTTATGGTAAACTTGACCAGAAGTATGGTACATTTACTGATACTTTGAGTAAATTTGACATGCAATCAGGTAACATCACCTAGTATCTAGTCAAAACATAGTATACTTCTGGTTAACATTACCATAACATCTAGCAGGTGCCAAAATCAGGTATCCGTATGGTTATTTTCACCGTAGTTTTTTTTCCGTGTATGGTAAATTTCAGAATTTCACTTTCATATTGTTCATGCAACGTACCTTGTGGTAAATTGAGATAACCTGTTCGTACATTCTACCGTAAAGTACGTTGCATTTACCATATGATGGGTAAAATTTACCATACTTGATAGCAGACTCCAAAATCAGCTATGCAGATGGTAAATTCTACCATTCTTTTTTTTTCCGTGTAACGCCTTTTTTTTACCCTTTGAAAGAGCGGATGAAATTTGGCAACAACCGGTAAGGTGGTAGGTACAGTGTACACGCACCCTCACCTCGAGCCTCAAATCTTGTTTCATTCACTCTTTGTCTTTCGTCTAATTAATTTTAAGGGTCCCTTTTCTCCCGTGTTCTCGAGAGATCCCTAAAAACTAAATTCCCATCGCACCCTTGAAATGGCCTCTCTATAGCTTTAGGGTGGAGTGCGTACCCTTTAAAAAGACACCAGAGCAAATTGAGCAAAGATTCATTTTTCATCATGTGCCCTATAACGTTGAGTTTTCCCTCTTTTCGCCTTTGCCGCTTATTAATTTTGTGTCTCGTTCAGGCCTTTGTAATCATCGGTATTAAATTACTTTGCCTCGGTTATTGTTCTAAGAAAATCTTTATGCAAGCAAATAAGCCTACCACCTTTAGTGACTGCAAAATCCTTTTTTCCTATCAATTAACGCCTTTATTTATGTATTTATTTCTATCTCTTCTTTCTTTATAACATGCATTGATTACAATGAATGTATAAATGCGTATTCTCGTTAAACGAGTCAAAAGTTGAGCTCATGGTGTTTTGAATTGTGATGCGTGCCATCGATTAATTTAATAGTCCAATTTCAAAGATCTTCAATAATTCCGATTCCAAAAATCATGGCTAGTTCTCTTCGAAACCTAATAATAGCATTTTTAAAGCCAAAATTCACTTGAATCCAAACACTACATACCATTTAGTCAGTGAAAAAATTGAAGGGGGGAGGTGCATTGGCCGAACTGCAGTTGTGGCTCGTCAATCTGGCAACAGTGTTTCCGTCTATTTCAAATAGGTACTATTGTGAAAAAATTGATTCCCTAGGAGGCTGTGAGTCTCTTCAAGAATCGATTCTTTTACCTACTTTTAAATGGAAAAACTGCATGGTTGCCAAATCCTACGGACCGCCACTGCCGATCTTTGATCTTGATATAAGCTAACCTCACTTATCTCCGTATCTGCTATCATCAGTCTACTTCCATGATACCATGAAGGATCTCACTTAACATATTTACATGAAATCTTAATCGCCCAAAGAAATCGTTCTGCGGTTTGTTTTTCAATGGGTCTGTTGCGTACTTTTGCTACATCAATATAACTCATTGTTTCTAAAGTAAAATTCGGCGAAAATAACGATGCGCACATTAAAAACTTTCAAAATCCACTCATTAACTCAGAAAATACCTTCCATTTCAAACAACCCGCGCTACACTAGACACTATGTAACCGATTTGTAACTACATAGAGATGGAACCATCTCGTTTATGTAAACACGAACAGAACTTACTAACATTGGAATTTTTCGTTTAGATCCGTACATTTCTTATATTATTTTGTAATCTTTGATAAACCAAAAAGACCAGACAGCAAATGCAGCCAATAGTTCATGTATTTAAAAGGGAATTCCATCATTTTGTAGTTACGATGTTGTTTACTCAAGCACAGTGGTTCCGTCTATGTAGTAGTATACCGGTGCAAATAGTGTCTAGTGTCTAGTGTAGCGCGGGCTGTTTGAAATTGAAGTGATTTCCTGAGTTAATGAGTGGATTTTGAACGTTTTTAATGTGCGCATCGTTATTTTCGCCAAATTTTACATAAGAATGAAGGTTCTGTATTGTTGTAGCAAAAGCATGCAACAGACCCATTCCCCTCCATAACTGCCGAAAAACGGCAATTTTTGGGAGCCGTCCAAACGACACTCGCCCACATGATCTAGATGACCGAACTTATAACCCATCAAGGTGCTCACCTTAAAATTTTTTTCAGCGCGGTTGTTATTCAAAAGCGGCAACCTTGGCTGGAATTTATTGCCCCAGGTCATGTACACGCGGGCGAAACAATCGGGAGACTTGACTTGGAAGCTATACGATTTATTTTCTCGTCGCGATGACTGTATATACTTCAAGAGAGAGAGAGAGAGAGAGAGAGAGAGAGAGAGAGGGGGGGAGAGAGAGAGAGAGAGAGAGAGAGAGAGAGAGAGAGAGAGAGAGAGAGAGAAAGAGAGAGAGAGAGAGAGAGAGAGAGAGAGAGAGAGAGAGAGAGAGAGAGAGGGGGGGGGGGGGGAGAGAGAGAGAGAGAGAGAGAGAGAGAGAGAGAGAGAGAGAGAGAGAGAGAGAGAGAGAGGGGGGGGGGGGAGAGAGAGATGAGAGAGAGAGAGAGAGAGAGAGAGAGAGAGAGAGAGAGAGAGAGAGAGAGGGGAGAGAGAGAGAGAGAGAGAGAGAGAGAGAAGAGAGAGAGAGAGAGAGAGAGAGAGAGAGAGAGAGAGAGAGAGAGAGAGAGGGGAGAGAGAGAGAGAGAGAGAGAAAAGAGAGAGAGAGAGAGAGAGAGAGAGAAGAGAGAGGGGGGGGGAGAGAGAGAGAGAGAGAGAGAGAGAGAGAGAGAGAGAGAGAGAGAGAATAAAAATTTGACGCTGGCTTCCTTCCTTCCGTCGTTGCTCCGGCCAATATATCACACAATTGGGAGAATCGTGGGACGATGTCGATGTCGCGTCGCGTCGTCGGGCGCGAGCTTAGCAAATATAGTTAGCTGGCAGAATTTCAATGAATCCGATGAATCCGACGATTCAACATGTATCAATTGGATTCCTTTTCCCACCCTCTCCCCCACCCTCCCACCCTTCTGTCACTACCCCTTCCTCACGCTCTTTTTTCTCTTCATGCTTCAACCGATGAACCGTGGCAAGGCAAAAGTTGTCAGGATAAAATTGTTGTGCTGACTCGCCGAATATATATATAGGTGAGTTTTTTTTTTGTCTTGACCGCGTTGCCGCCATGCTTTGGCTCTTGCATGCGTTTTGAAAAAGAAAATGGACCAACAAATGTTTGGGGCGGACGCTCCTCGAACCCAAGACCGCCCCAAGTACACCCCAACAAGTATTAGCCACCACTCAACGGACTGCATCAGATCAAACCGTCAAATAATGGTGGCACCACAAATTAACCTTAAAACAAGTATCAGGTGCGGCAAACCAACAAATCTTAGCTCTTAGGGTGAGTCGATTAGACTCTAGACCAGCCCGAGTAACGTAGACTTGGGAGCGCTCCCAAAATGCCGCTGCTCCTTTCAAAAAAAGTGAGGTTAGATTCGTCATTTTTAGGTTGGACCCAAAGCCCATCCGCGCCGAACATTTTTTGGGGCCAGAGCGTAACTATTTGTCAGCTAGCTAATTTCTGATATACTACTGCCGGAATGGAGCTCTTGCAAGGTGTTGCAAAAAGACTATCTATTCTGGTATGAAATGCTGCAAAAATGACGTTGAGACCAATGAAAATCTTCGGAATTCACTTCCGCGCACTATATGCGTTATGTGTACGGCATAACCTGCCAAAGTATCTTTGTCTCCAGCTCATCGTATTTTTGATACACACCGTACCTTAAATATATGTACATATTCAGTGTGATTTTAAAGAAGTCCCCACTTGGAATTGTTGGGATTGGTGCCGATCAAGAAATGGGGCTCTTGCAAACTTTTACTGTGGGCAAATGATTAGTCCAATCTGATGTAAAAACCAGCGATAATCACAAAAATTGCACTGAGAAAGTCTAATATTCAGTAATGAACTCACATAACTGCTAAAACGTCAAGTTCGTTATGACGGGTATGATACGATATGACATGATACGCAGGTATCATGAAAGATTCCTGTCTAATTTGCCACTTTCTCTAAGGAAACACAGAGATAGGTCTCCATTTAGTTAGGAATCTCCCATGATACTTGCGTCTTTCCGCCACTAAGCCCGATTCTACGAGTGAATTTCGTGATTTTTTAGAATACTCATCGTAATTTTTACAGGTTTTTATGCAAGAATCGACTCTTCAATCCCCTGTAGCAAAAGTTTGCAAGAGGCCCATTGAAGGGGCTTTTTTACCAATTGAGGGACAATTTCTACTCAAACCTGCGATGAAGTCGACTCGAAAGCAAAAATACATGCAGATGAGGTAGTAATGAAGAACTTAAATCTGATGAGGCTTGTGTTGAAATCGTAGTGTAAATGGAAGAAGCTCCTTCAATTTCTCAACAACAGTGGCGGTTCTTGAAATGCGATTTATCGACGTCCACCCCATTTAAAACTATAGATAAGTATCGATTTATCGGGGGTTCAATTGCACCCCCCGACGATCGATAATTTTGTACAGTTTTTAATGAAGTAAACATCGATGTATCGCATTTCATGAGCCGCAACTGCTCAACAACAAACTAAACCTCTGAGTTGAGACTTTCGTTTGTAGTCACCCTGTACATTATTATTTTCTATCTGCCAAAAACTGTACCCTTATTCTCTTCTGTGGCAACATTGTTCAATGTTCATTTACCTCATGTCGAAACTACATGTCGGAAAGTTTTATCGAAAACACGAGAACTTAATAACATCCCTGCCCCTCGCGTCACCCCTAACGGGCCTCAAGACTCGAGCCTCTTCTTTTGCGAGGACGGAAAATAAATCTTCGAGACCTGACGTTACGCCTTGATTTCGCAACGCCACGCTGATGTTTACCATCTGCAGAATGCAGGATCCTAGGGTTTGAATTATTGTCGGTTAGACTCCGCAAAGAAGCAATGAATTCTGGACGAAAGAATAGGAGAAACTAGAAGAAAAAAAAGTTCAAAGTTGCGAAACGATATTTTGATATGATTCCCGTCTGTGGAGCAGCGACTTTTCCGAGAGGGACGCAGCTTTGATTACTATCGAAAATGTGTTTTTCTTCATCCAGTTAAAAAAGAAAGTTCCGTTCTCGGTGCGAGGGAAAGTTTGGTTCATATCCCATTTAAAGGTTGAAGAATATAAGTACGTTGAAAATCTGTTTATCGCCTCGCTAAAATTGAGAGGGAGATTCTCGCTTTTCTCGGAGCATTCTAATTTATTTTCCCCTTTAAGCGACTTCGTGGATGAAGTTCTTTGTTTTGATGGAAAATTCCTAAATTATAATTGCGCAATTTCGTCAGCACTGTGACATCGTTGTTGTTGCCTTTATTACAGTCGCAATTGGTTTAAGGGAGCCTGTTGAAAAAAAAATCAATGTTATTTGCAGCTGACACTGCTGACAGGCAATCGTAAAATTTTTTAAACGATATTGAAAAGATTATCGATGTATTTCTTTTTACGTTGGATGTTGTCCATATTGTTCCCACTATGGACCATTTTTTCACAATTAATTTGAAAAAACGAAGCATTTATTTTACTCCTGACGAAAGGAACTAATTATTTAAAAGTTAAAGCAATTTCATTTTCGATGAATAGGCGGATGAAACCTTTAAGCAAAGAGTGTTGAATATAGTGTTGATCTAATTTCAGAAATCGTTTATATTTATGTAATGAAATGAAACATACTTTCGTCTTGCATTTGAAAACTCTCCTAGTTAAAACCGGAGAGGGTTTGTTTTCCTGTATTTTTGTTTTTAATGTGTTCGTAAGTTTTTTTCGCCAACTTAGGTGGCCATGACGCAGACTAAATGAAAAAAGCAGGTATAATAAACTATGAAATAGAGAAGAGAAGAGAAACATCCGTGTCAAACCATGGGCGGATCCAGCGATCTGGCAACTGTGTATTCTTTCCATTTGAATGCATGAGAAACAATCGATTAGTCAAGGGGCTATGGCCCCCTCGAGAATCGATTCTTCCTCATACATTCAAATGGGAAGAATACATGGTTGCCATATTGCTGGATCCGCTCTTGTGTCAAACCGTCGTACGAACTTTGACCAAATATGATGATTCTCTAATTATTCCTTCCAACGGAAAATAAGGATAAGGATAAAGGATTGGGAAAGTTTTCGGAGAAAAAGTTAATTCATTCGCTTCCGAGGCTCAAAAAGTATTGTTTCAGTCTGCCTGTAAGCAGTGTGAGCCTCGAGTTTTCAACTCTATAAATCGTATAGTCCCGAGATTATTTCGGTGGGAAACCCTTTAGAATTGCACTGAAAAGAAGTTCTGAATCCCTAATTGAGCATCCCTTCGCCGGCAGCTCATGCGTGAGAAAGGCGTCAAAAGCAAAACCGCGCTTTAGTAATTTGCGAACTGAAAATTTATAGTATTTATTTTCAGGGGTATAGTATTGAGATTTGAATGAGCGACGCTTTGCCGCGCGTCATGCTAACGAGCATCAAAATCAGCTTGAAAAATTGAATGAATGAGCTTAAAAACTCTTCTCACTCAAAATTAGCTGTCTGTGTTGCCAATTTTAATTTATAAATACGGCAGCTTCCATGCACTCGCTACGTTTTAAAGTAAAGGATCATTTAGCGTGGTAGCCAGGAATTTGTCGTTCTCTCTTTTTGCCCGTTTGGCGTTTAACTGCTTGTGTTAGGAAAGAACTTAAACATGGGCTGAAGTCATGTGACAGCCCCTCTCTCCATCCTTTTCAAACACATGTATTTAAATGGGCAAAGAGAGAGAAGGATTGAATTGAGACCATCTCTGGAAAAAGGACCCATGAAACAAAAGGTGCGCTCTTCAGACAAAAGTCTCTATTCAATCGTAATGCGGATTTCTCAGAAAGAGCACATGCATTGTTTTATGAGCCATTTTTTTTTTCGGAAATGGCCTCAATTTTGTTTTCTCTCAAATTTAAAGAAAATTGAGAATTTCAGAATTTAGAGTCTAAATCATACTGCGTTGAGTTAAAAAACTGCCTCATTTTAAGATGGCGCGCCCTAGTTCTGTATTGCCACTTTATTTTAACGAAGTAAGCTAAACCAGAGGAACAAGTTTTATGTAGACGGTACAGTTCGAAGTTGATTTTGTGGCAGCGAGTTTTAATCAAATTAATGATAAATTATGATGGCACTGTGCGAGTAATAATCGTTTTGATTTACGCTCGGTTCCAATTTTATATGGACCGATAGTGTGACCTAACAAATAATATGTTCTGTCTCACTCGTCGCTTTCACGTAATTTCGTGCATGTAATCGGACCCTAAATTTTGTGACAGTAGCCGCCCAGGCCAAGTTAGAATATTACTGTCAGCAAGATTTTTTCGCTGATTTCACTGCACCAATAGATTCCACTTACTTACCTAAAAAAAAAAAAAAAAAGTTCACGATTCAACAAAATATTCGAAATCTCATGCTTTTATTACATATTTTAATCGTTTTGAATTACGCTCGGCTCCCATCATACTGAGCCGATTTACTGTGAAATCACGGGGGGATGTAAACAATAGGTCCAAAGTAAAGCTCTATCTCACTCGCTCTCCCGTGGTTTCCCGGAAGAAATCGGAACCCACTTTTTCAAATGCTAATTGATGCTTCGCTACTAAACAAGATACTAACTAAGATTTTCCCAGAGATTTTACTGCACCCAATAATATATTCAACGTAACGTACCCTAAAATCTAAAACACGCTGTATGCACTTCAACAAAGTATTTGTAACATCATGCATTAATTAGTTTAAATCCGAAGTGGCGTAGAAAAATGTGCAGCAATGTGCGATTGTTGAGGGTCTGAAAAAAGCTTGGCAACCCTAAAAAGATCCTTAAAAGTGCGGCGTTCCATTCAGTTCGGTAAACGAGAGATGGAGTGTTTTTCTATCGCTCGATTTCGTTGAAACAAAGGATAAATTGTTTGGCAGTCATTTTCCAGCTCGTTATTCAGTTTTTCCCGTCGGCTCATTCATCATGCGAGCGGATTCGCGTGATTTATATTTCTCAGATTTTCTTTATATATATACGTTCGCGTTGCAAATATATTTCGCGATGAAAAGTTGCTTTTCAGCTTTCAGTCCACTAATGAGCGAGCGAATTCTCTATGAAGGATGATTGGAGTGTGGGTTGATACAAAATTATTTTTCCACTTCTGAGTTTTCAGAATATTTACTTCGATCTCCTGAATTCAGCTCAAGGTTGTTATGGACGCGGGTGTGGTGTTATCTGGTTCGGCTGTCCATTAACCCTTAACTGCAGATGAGCCCAGATCTGGAACAATTACTTTGAAGCCTTATCTAAAAGTAGGGGACTTGAGTTGTACTGTCGCTGCATGGTGGGTCACATGTGGAACAGATACTAAACGAGTAAGAATTGTCGATTTTGTCCTAGAGCGCACAGCACAGGACGTAGAACGTGCAGAGTGGTTGAAAATAGCTCACTGAAAATCTGACAGAGATTTTCCGATTTTCATTGTTATGTTTGGGAGTAACGCAGGGGTACCATGTACAAAAAAAACAACTATTGAAACTTACTAACTTATTTTTTACTACTTTCATTTTTTTTTTTTTTTTTTTTTTTTTTTTTTTTTAGCCTGAAAACTTTATTTTCAGTTGCATGAATACCTAAATGCGGGTAAGGCCATATTTGGAACAATTAATATTCAGGCTCTTTACCATTGAAATCTAATGGAAATAATTTTTCACTATTTTTCCCTGTCTCAAGGATCAAAATTGTACTGAAAAAAAAAAAAAAAAAATTATTTTGAAAAAAAAAAAAATCATGCAGTAAAGGGTTAAGACCTCCTCTTCGGCATCCGGTACACGGATGTTAAAATCATAAGTTTCCTCATAAGCCCTTCGCGATCCTATAACGTTAACAAAAATGAAAAAATACAAAAGAAAACTAGCTCATCGTCTTTGTGCGATTAGTCCACAGAAAAACGCCCCTTATCTTACCAGAGACTAAAATTAAAATTTTGCCGGAGTAATAATGTAGAATGAGTAAAATCAGCCCATTTAATCCTTTACAGACCAGGTTTGATCAAAAGAACGCCACTCTTCCGTGAATTTAGGGAGGGTAGTTAACTGTTCGTACTCGGGGGAGTTGGAATTGCCTATACGACGAATTTAAGGCGCCCGAACGAAACATTATCTTGCAAGTGTCAACTTCTAGAATCGCGTTTATTCTGAATCGCTAAATACAGGAGCAATGTGTAATAGACTAGAGGAGAACATACCTCCTCGGTATACTCGACAAGACAAGTATACTCGGGCTTGGTCCATAAGGGTTTAAATGCGCAACTTCAAGATTGTGGAAGTTAGATATATCTGGAAAAAAGTCAAAACTCAATTTGGAGGAAACTGAGTTCAAAGTTTGGGATGGTTATAAAGTTTTTTTGAAGGGTAGTATCTTTTAGTATCTTTTTTTTAAGTGAACAAAAAAAAAAATCAGTGAACAAAAGTCGTCAAAAATCATTATTGTTTCCCACCTTAAAAGCTTTATTTAAAGCTTTCCAGTGACATTTCTATGGTTTAAATTACTTGTCAACAGTGTTCTCTGTAATTAAAATTGGTGTTGAAAGTGCATAAATGATAAATTCGTGAGAAATTTACTCTTTGTTTTTTTTTCTATTTTTGACGATCTCAGACCATATTGCTAGAGGTAGTTTCAGAAGTGTAGGCGCACCTAGACTGATAATCTTTGGAATTTGTCCACACTTAATATTACTCGATGGAAATGACTAAAAATAAAATCGAGTGTTCACTTTTCAACAAGGAACAATTTAAAAGCAAAAGAAGAAAGTCAGAGGCAAGTTCGGTTTTGATTTGAAGGAACTAATGTTGAAAATTCGACAAAGATTATAGTTTAGGTGCGCCTACACTTCTGAAACGAGCTCTACCCTATACAGCCAAAGGTGATGTGTTGAGACGCTTTACCTTTGATAGTCCTTACTCGTTTCCATTTTGATCCACTCATGCGTTGCCTCGGCAGCTCATTCCAGTGCAATAATTTCAATCGGTGCATGAGTAATTTAACTTCAATTACACATTCTCGCTATACACTCATACAGTCATACACACATTACACATCGCCCACGAGCACTGATTACTCCGTCTTGCCACGTTCAAATACCCCACTCTTCACTCTTGCCGGAGCGCGGTGAGAATTAACTTGGATGCAAAGCATTGCAAAGCGCCCCGTAATCCACATGATGTCTATTGACAAGGACACTCACAAGAGACGATTTCAGAGTGTTATTAATGTTTGCAACATGGTTTGTGTCCGTAATTTTGAAGCCGTCTGCGGAAGACTGGCCCATAAAACAAGAGGTGTGCTCTTCAGCTAAAAACTTCCATTTGCTCACAATGCGCAAGTCTCGGGAAGAGCAAACCCATTGTTTTCTACCGGAGACGGCTTCAATTGTGAAGTGTTTGTCCGGTTATTGCTGTTTTGGCAAGAGCTTTTGAAATTGAAGCAGAGGTTACCAAGTTAAAGCTCTTTGTGGCAGAAGAGACCGAAACTGTGCACTGTGCTACCCGGCAAAAAAAATGGACGTTCAACGTCCGGAGGACATTCGAAAGAAATTTTGAAAAGTCTTGAATTGATCTGAAATGCCTTCTTTTGACATTAAAAAGGTGATCAGAGAAGAAAAAAAAAAATTAACGTCCAAATCATAATTTTTTGCCGGGTAAGGGGCTGAAGGCCATTGTACTGGGCGTATATCATGTGGGCGATTATCGTTTGGGCGAGTGAAGGGGAAGCGAAACGGGAGAAAATCGCATATCGTGGCCGTTTGGCAACTCCGCTAAAATGACGAGACACAGGAGGAAGACTTGGAGGGATAAGAAAATGAGCGTTCGTTTGCAACAAGAGGATGCGAAATAAAAGCACAAGGCTGGAAAGCTTCACAGATCGCCTTCTCGTATACCTTGTTCGAGCGGTTTCTCCGCGAAAACTTTTGTGGTCAAATCCGCGGAGAGTCTGTTTGAATAGCTCGAGCACCAGATTACTGTACGCGGCTGCCGGCTGGTCGTCTCCGCTGCAGCCCGTGTATATACCATCACCCCCTCTTATTCTATCTCTCTCTCTCTCTCTCTCTCTCTCTCTCTCTCTCTCGCTCTCTCTCTCTCTCCTCTCCCCTCCCCTCCCCCCTCTTCCACCACCATTTTTTACCGGGTCTTAAGATTCAAGACTCAAGTCAAGACTCGCCTCACCATCACCAAACTGCGACACAAAATAAGATTGATTTTTAAGTCTTGTCCTTTTTCTTTCTCTCTTCTTTTTTGACACACTTTAACGCGCCTGTCCCTTTTACGAAGATCGGACGGATGCGGATGGTCCCTTTTCCATAGAAACTGAGGTATAGGGAGCTCTGGGTTTTGCGGATTTTGGGAACGAGATCTACCCTTAAGCCCGTTCTTCTTCGCGACAACACAATAGTTTCCCGTTTCGTCATTCTGCGAAAAGTCCGCTTGGATTTTTTTCACCCCCCCCCCTTCCTCCGAGTCATTCATACTTTTTTCCAATAGCTTTTCGCAGTGTAGCCGGATTTCTTGTCAAATACCCAAGTATTAAAAGCATTGCAATTTAAATGGGTGAACACAGTGAACAGACGGACTGAAGTTGGAAATCTGACACTTTGACCGTGACGTCTCGTGAAAAATCAACTGCCGTTTTCCCTCTTAACTGATGAACGTTTTCCTGAATCCGTTTCTCGACAATTTGATCAATAGAAGGGTCTGGGACAGTGGCGTAGCGCACAATGTGGCAACGTTGCAAGTTGTCCATTTAAACCTACGGAAAATCGAAATATTGGGTGTTCGGCGAACACCTTTTGCATTCGACTTTTTACATGTGTTTCAATGGACACAATGCAACGTTGCCAAATTGCATGCTACGCCACTGGTCTGGGAGGCACGCGGAAGGCAGCGTACTACTCTTTTAGCGAGGAGCGGGAAATTCAAAATTGACCAATCAGAATATGGCATGGCGGATTCAGTGTTATTAAATCATCTAAGCCTATATTCAGATTCCTGGATTTCAAATTTCCCGCACGTCATTTTATGACAGTCTGTTATTAAACCTGATTTACAAGTTGGGTATGCAACCGTGCAAAACACGTGCTTTACAGATTGCCTACCCGCTTCTTGAGTCAGGCTCAATTTGCAGGTCCGCAAGGCCCAAATAATGTTACATTCTCACAGTTCTTCTCATAGATGGATGGTGTGCTTACTTGAGAGGGATTTGAACCTTTTATTGCGAACTCCAACCATCCACCGACTACCGCTTGTAAATAGCATATGCGAAGACCGTAATATTATTTGGGCCCAGCTGTATCAGCGCAGATATACAGTCGAGGACAAAAATAATGTTAGACAACTCCTGAAGGTAGACTACCCACAATACTTATCCCAAGAAATTTAAGCATTATTGGTGCCCTACCTAAGCTTAAATCGTAGGAGTGATCTAATATTTTTTGTTTGTTCGTTTTTTTGTTTGTCTTTGGTGTTGTTGAGTTGCGTTGTTAATTCCGACTGTATTATAAGAAAGTACATGGCTCTTGAATACATTTAATTTGCGCGGTAGCAAATTAGATAGATGTTGCCCCCCTCCCCTCCCAAACGTGTCAATATCATCCATCGATTTTAAGATGCTTGTTTTCTCTATTGGTTTTTTTCTAACAGTGTTTGTTTTCTTTTGTATGTTACAGGTGAGTTATCTTCCGCTAAAGACTTACGTCTTTTGATACGCCAAGTTAATTAAACGCAGTTGATTTGAAAAGGTTGTATAAGTTGTTTTAACCCCTTATGGACCAAGCCCGAGTATTTTCGATTTTTTCTCAAGTTTATTTCTTTCGTTTGGCGCCTTCAATTCTTCGTACAGGCAATTCCAGCTCCACCGAGTACGAACAGTTAACTACCTTCCCTAAACAAACGGACGAGAGGCGTTATTTTGAACTTAAACCTGGTCGTTGAAGGGTTAAATTGCACATGAAAGTCGTGCAATTTTGTATTTATTTTTCTGCGCTAATCTATAAATTTTTAGTGAAAAAAAATTCATGAACTTTTTTTTTTGTTTGTTTTTTTTTTTTTTTATCATCAAAAATCAAAGCGAAAGGAAAGGAAGAAGTTCGCGGAAAGTTCAAGTTTGAATGACCATCTTAAAGAATCTTGATTAACTAGATTGATTATTTATAAAAAATAACTTGAGTATAACTATACAGTCGTGCTACTACTCATTCAAATTAGTAATATAGCTATGCGGTTTTAAAACTGCACTCTTAGAAGCGATGATTCGCAATCGTTACGTTCATAGTTGAATCATCCGTTTATACCATTTATTATGATTTGTTAAAATCTTTCAAGTCGAGTGATATTGTTCAGCGAAAAGTTATCAGAGAGAGAGACGAGTGAAACAAACAAAAAATGAAGATGAGGAGTAGCAATTGTAATACCTATTATTATAAAGTCAAAGGAAAACTTTACTTCTTTGTCCCTTTTCGACTTTTAAAGTTGTGTCAGTTGTTTTTCACAGTCCAATCTGGAACTTTTTCAAGCTGCACCCGATTGAATAGAGTAAACTTCGTTTACCGGCTAAACGGCCATAATCGGCATTATACTTTTCAGGTTATTATTTTATTTTATTCCCTCAGCCGCAGTAAAAAGAGCCGTTATGACCGTTGAAGTAGTTATAAAATGCTACATTGCGTATAGAATCGATTAGGATGAAAGTTGGATAGGAGGTGGAGGGAAGAAGAAAAGCTTCAGGGATGGTGAGGAGCGATGAAGGGATGGGTGGGGCTGGGGGGGCTGAACTGTCATATCGCCTCAAAAACATGGGCAGTTTTGTTGTTTTGTTTTTTTTTTTTCAAAGTTATAGATGCAAATAAATACTATTCTTATCACTATACTTACAACTTACACGTTACATGAAAAATCTTGCTGTCACGGAAAGTTGTGCATTTGTTTCGAAGAAAGTGAGAATCACTCTCTACTTAGAGTCCCACGTTTCGGGTTCGTCTTGATCATTCTTGGTCTTTATAATTGAAAAAAAAGCTCAGTTTTCACTTGCAGAGTCGTTAGAACTTCATAAAATGCTGTGCCTACTCAAAAAATTATCTTCTTTTATCATACATTTACAATTTAAAGTAGACTTTTTTTTTTCTTCTTCTCCATGTAACCGCATGTCGGAGTTTGTGGTTTTAAGAATTATGTATGTATGTCTTGTCAATTTATCAGGGAAAAAGTCATGCATTTCAACCCGAACCATCAAATAGGCATAGGCTTGTTTTCAATTGTGTATGAAATTTTACCAATTCTTAAGAATCATTCATGTCATTCATACCGATGTAATAAGCTCACTTTTCGACTTGTTCAACTTACTTTTCATAACATTTTCTATTATTTTTTTATTATTACTATTAATATTAATTCGCAGCTTTTCGAAACTTTTTGTAATATCGTTGGGAAAAATGAGCACAGTTTTCAATTTTAACCCCCTTAATTTTAATTTTCCAACTGTGTGAAAGATTTGAGATAAAGGAAGAGAAATTCTTAATTCTTATTCTCGCTCAGCTGATCTGTAGACTTATTTAAAAAGAAAAGAATATTTCGGACCATTGGCAATTAAGACAATAAATGGGTCTTAAAAAATCCATTAACTCTCAATATCGTTCTTTCGTTGAATTATTTGAGTTGTCGTAGTTGTTTGAAGTTAATAGATCTTAATAAACCCACATTGAGACCAAAGGGGTTATGAAGAACAATGCGCAAAATTTCATCGCACGCGTTCATTGCTGCGCAATAAATGACATTTTTACTATTTTACCTTTTAGGAGGGGGGGGGGGGCAAAAATCACAGTTTCCGCAGGCATAGATCCAAACAAAAAGTAGGCTGGGTTTTTTCTCCCCTTTCAAGCCGGCAACCTCGAGGGCGAGCCACGAGAGGGCGAAGCTAGTGCATTTTTGCGAGAGCGTATATCCGCGTGCAAGATAAGTGTATTTTACATTTTGACCCCGGAGCGGAGTAAGTAAGTACATTTAATGGAGTCTATAAATATCTCGAAACACACTTGCAGAAATTTCCTGAATGCAAACCTTACACGAAGGGTTCTCGTCTCCAATGCTGAGAATTTTCCGCCCCTCTCAATATCTCTTCTCCCCCCCTCTCTTTTTCTCTACCCTCTCTTCTTTTCCTTCCCGCCATATATGTTTCCGTCCCCCCCTAGAACCCCTTGCTCTCTCTTCCTCACCAAGAGGAAGTGCCCGCGCAAATTTTAATTTTTCCGGCGGTTTTTGCAATCGATTTGTGAGCGCGGTGTTTCCAAATTTTGTAACATCCAGTCGCGGCTTGCGTGCAATTTGGCCACCTTGTGTTCTGCCATTTAGGGTAAACAGCCCAGTAGCCGGCACCCCTAAAATTTGCACCAGTATCCGGCACCTATTTTTCACAAAGTGAAAAATGTTAGATTAGAGGGCAATTTTGGTGTTATGTGTATTTTTTCCAATTCATCCCTCTTCAGGTCTCAGAAAAAAACCACACAAAACACCAGTATTACCATAAAACTAATACTTTTCACATTGTAAAAAATGGGTGCCGGGTACTGGTACAAATTTTAAGGGTGCCGGCTACTGGGGTGTTTGCCTTAAACCTTTGCTGAAGTATCGACGTTCTAGGGATTTCAATTAACCGTTTGAAGATCGATTATTGTACGTAGGTTTAAATGGAACGGATCTGTTGCTGCCACCTAGCTCGAGTGTAAAGTGTGTAAAGGGTGGGTTTGCGTAGGGAGGATAGGATGTCATATTATTCCATTATGTCTTCGATGTAGAATGCGAAAATGTCTGTTAAGATAAACTTTCACTCCCGAAGTTTTTAACTTTTATAGCAATCGTCCTGCAAATATTGGCATCAAAATGATAAGATCCTTTAAGCTTTGAAAACTGCAACGAAGTCGATGCTTGGGCAATTTAATATCTCCGTTGTGAAAGTGTAATAATCTCACGAAACAAGACTAATATAACCACGCATACATACTTTATTCAATATTGTTCCTGGGTCTCCTTATTTAGGGGTACCCTGGACGATCTTTGTTACTTAGTTCCTCATTATACGTTGAACTAACTAGAATTATTGATGTAGAGTCCCCCCCTTCCACCCCTTTCACTCAATTTCAAAGGATATGTTTGTGACGTTGAAGTTGAAGATTAAGGGGGCAAAACAAAACTATTCACTCCGATTTATTTCATTTTAATCTCAATCATAAACCATCAATCAGTTATTTTTCCCTTTTTCACGAACTTGAGAAATAGAGCGCATTTTGATTTTACGTTTTTCTGAAACTCTCGAACAATATCCGTGTCTATTTGTCGAACTAAGCTCTCTCTGTTACTTTTTCTTCGTGAATAATGCAAATGAAAGAAATGAGAGAGCTGCACTTGTTGTTTTCACGGAAGATTGATAAATGATCAAGTACAGAATGAGCATTGTGGATGACAAGCATTATCGTGGTGTGGTGCACCGCCAGAGGAGAGAAGCGGGTCGCGGCTTCAGTTGAATTTATTGAAGTGATAAGTATAATTTGAGATGGAATCATGGGGTGGATACAGGACTTTCTCTCTCTCTCTCTCTCTCTCTCTCTCTCTCTCTCTCTCTTTCTCCTCTCTCTCTCTCTCTCTCTCTCTCTCTCTCTCTCTCTTCAGTCATTTGAACGCATGTGTTAGAAAAGGATAACAGAGAGGGCCATCACGTGGCTTCAGTTCCTACCTCCATCCTTTTCTAACTCACACGTTCAAATGGGAGGAGAGAGAGAGAGAAAGACGAATCTCTGTATCAGCGCATGCATCGAGTTCCGTTTTCCGTTCCTACGTCCGCTGGAGCGCCGTAGCTCTTGAGCAAATGCAACCCGCATCACATCGTGGTCGAGAGAGCTAATGATGCGAAGATGGTGAGTTATGGATTTCGGGGGTCGGGAATGTTGACTGTTGAGAGTGTTGGAGTGCGGTGGAGGAAACGGCGGGCGCGGGCGGTTCAAAATGAAAGAGGAAATAATGATGTGGCCCCGAAGAATCCGAGGTGTGAGCTGTTTTTATTCCATGAAAAATCTTTTTTTGTCGTCTCGAAGTTAAGGACGAGTGTCCGCTCTTCAGGCGACGCGACGCGACGCGGACGAGTGCTTTCGCTTCGTTGTGCTAATCGCCGCGACCCATACGCGGATTCGGCTGAATTCGTATTTCCTTCTTTCCTCTCCTTTGATAGTGTGCGCTAGAAAAGGAAGGAGGTAGGGGTTAAAGTCACGCGATGATCCCCTCTGCCATCCTTTTCTTACACGTGTGTTTAAACGGCCGCCCGGAGAGAGAGAAAGAAAAATGCCCGTATCCGCCCTTGCCAAGTGGTAAATCGATGGCTTAAGATGCAAAAGCACGTATCTTCTAGTCACTGGAACGTTATTGCAGTCTGATTGGCTATCGTTTTTGTAACAATCGGCTGTGTAAACTTGGATTTTCTTTTCGAAACTTTTCGTCACGGAAAAGAACTTATTGTTAGTTCCAATCTCAGAGTTTAAACCACCCTTTGATATTTCATTTCTTTGACAGTTCATTTATATTATCATTAAAATCCAGCAATCTCGTTTTTTAATATCATTAAAATTTAATTTTTTTAATAGTGTCACTCCTGGCTACAGTTTTTTTTTTTTTTGTGGGTAGGGTAAGTACCTAAAAGTCATTTTTGTGAGTGAGGTTACTTTTTTTTGTTGAAACGTTTATAACTCTTTCACTTAGTTTTAAATGCCATAAAATTGAACACCAATTTTTTCATACTTTCTAGCAGACACGAAAATTAGCTATGCATCAGATTGTAAAATCCTACCAGTCTTTTTTCCCCCCGTGGCACCTGCCTATTGGAGCTTATTGTTAGTTCATTTGTCTAAAACAACCATGGAAACAACCATGGCTTGTTTATTTTTTGTTTATTTACAAAGAACAACCTGCGTTCATTTCATCAGAAACACACACATCAATAAAATTTTGAAATGTCAATTGTTAAGGACCAACAGTCAACAGACCCTCTATTTCTATTCGTGGTTATACTAAAGGACCAACAGTTAACAACACGGAAAAAAAAGATAAGTGAAAATAACCATACGGATACCTACGGGCACCTGCTAGATGTTATGGTGAACTTGACCAGAAGTATGGTACATTTACCGATACTTTGAGTAAATTCGACATGCAATCAGGTAACATCACCTAGTACCTCGTCAAAATATAGTATACTTCTGGTTAACATTACCATAACATCTAGCAGGTGCCAAAATCAGGTATCTGTATGGTTATTTTCATCGTAGTTTTTTTTTTCCGTGAAACCCTCTATTCTATACGTTGTTATACTATAAAACCCCTCATTTCTCCCAATCTTAAAGCTCATCGAAGACCATTTTCAAGGCTTCTTTTTTTTTTTTTTATCGTGCACGTGAACTTTGCTTGCGATCGAATTCCAAGTAAAAATTTAATAAAACGTAGGGGTCGTAGGGGTCGTAGGGATCGTGAAATCTTTGCAACAGTATTGCAAAGGAATGATGGAACCCAAGAGGGTTAGATCTGTGCCGTGCCGCGCCGAGGGATGATCAGAGCATTGAGCAAGGAAATTGAGGAGAGATGAGAGTATTGAGAAGGAAAAATGAGATTTTCCCGACATGGATGACTTAAAAATAATAAGAATGTATACATATATTGTGTACGCACGTTTTCATATTTTCCCTTCTCGCAAGTCTCAAGTCCCACCCACCACCATGCACGCGCGCCGCTATCCAAGAAATCGAACAATCGTGCAATCAATCCAAAGACATCTGCCAACGATAATAGAATATGCTCGAAGTTAAATATTGTTTCTATTCCTTGAATCCTATGAAAGGCGGAACGGAAAGGTCTGAGAAGACGGAAGAGAGCTACCCCCCCCCCCCCCTCCACGGTTATCGAATTCTTTTCTGTTTTTTTATTCGTCCTTTGCTTTGATTCAACCATTGTTTACAATTCAGTAAATAAATCATTATAGATTTGCTTTTGCGAATGAATTATTTTCAATGGTTGCGAGGGTCTAACACTTTTTTAAATTAATAAAACGAACAGGGACGGGCTGTGGTTTCCAGAGGGGGGGGGGAGGGCAAGAATGCAATTTTGTTGCCCTCCGCGATCAACATTATAAATTTGATTACTTTTTTTTTTTTTTTGCTTATTACGCACTGATTTTGCCGTCCTCTCTAATTCATTTTGAAATTTGATAACTTTTTTTTTTTTTTTTTTTTTTTTTTTGGGGGGGGGTTCACCTCGATATTGCCGCCGCCCTCGGAGAGTGCCGCCCGGGGCAAGGGTACCCACTTCCCCCCCCCCGGCACGCTCCCTGAAAATGAAAGTCCTTGATAAGAAAACATGGTGTCTTTGGTTTTTTCCTAAGTTCCCCAGTTTTGGAGATAGAAGTTGGGGTGTGTGCGCGTTGTGACGCGACGTCTTAAGGTGATTCTTCAGCGTTTAGTGCCGATTTCTGCCACCAGAGCGCTACCGTTCGATTAAAGTCAAATTACAGACCGAAAGTAATTTATTTTTAAGAAAACGGAGTGTCAGTTACTAGATAATCATCTGAAGCGTGTCTCTGCAAAAAATCTCTTCAATAACTTCAAAAATAAGGCTGAAAGTACCAAAAAATGAAATATCGCATTTCGATACAAGAATCGATTTGCGATATTTCATTTTTTGGTACTTTCAGCCTTATTTTGGAAGTTATTGACGAGATTTTTTGCAGAGACACGCTTCAGATGATTATCTAGTAACTGACACTCCGTTTTCTTAAAAATAAATTACTTTCGGTCTGTAATTTGACTTTAATCGAACGGTAGCGCTCTGGTGGCAGAAATCGGCACTAAACGCTGAAGAATCACCTTAACTATAGGAATTTCCCTTTAAAATAGTGTATGTTGTGACCAAAATCACATCCGGAACTATGAAACCAAGTTAGAAACCATAAATGCATCCTTGTTTTCAGCTCTCTTAAAGTACTTTCATTTGCTTGCTAGTAAACATCGAAATTCAGACGCTTGCAATCGTCCCATTTAGTGATTTTTTTCAGCACTGTAACCAAGGCACTATGCATGGTGTGAGATCGAAAAAAAAAGTGGCAAAATCGGTGGAAAAAAAGTCATCAAAAATCATCGGTTTCAACCTTTTAAGCTTGACTTAAAACTTTCCAGTGACTTTTCTAGGTTTAAACTACTTTGTTTAAAGTGTTCACTGTAGTTTAAATTGATATCGAAACTTGAAAGTGTATGTAAGATTAATTGATGAGAAATTGACTTTTTGATTTTTGGCCACTTTTTGACGATTTCAGACGATTTCAGATTTCAGTGCAGCGCAAGGGCAGGCATTGGCTTTACCACAGCTCGCTTAACATCTCGAGTGACGCCGATTCTTCTAAATTACCAGGATGTATAGCTTCAGTGGAAACCTAGAACTATCAAGGAGTTTGATTTTTTTCAGGGAATGGGTTTGTTGCAACCTTTTGCTACAACGATAAAAAGTGTTTCATCGTATGTAAAATCGCGTGAAAAGTGCATTGGTGGGATCAGCAAATCATAAAATGCAGTATAAAACTCACGAGAGACATTTAATTAAATCCAAGATGGCGGTAAAATATTGAGCAATTTGTATGCATGCACCATGAACATCCAAGGATAGCCAACCTCACGCAATATCGATCACACCCAATCACAACGTAAATAAACACATAACCTCTGAAGCTGTGAGGTTGTCAACGTTGGCAACCTTTGGATTTTAAAGGTGCATGCATACAGATTTCTCGATATTTTACCGCCATCTTGGATTTCATTAAACTTCTCTTGTGAGTTTATTATCGCATTTCATGACTTTCTGATGATGCCACCAATGGACTTTTCGGGCGATTTTAAATACGATGAAACACTCTTTATTGTTGTAGCAAAAGTTTGCAACAGACCCATCTGGATAAAAAAAATTGGATAAGAAATTGGAATTGTAAATCAAGAAACCGAATGAGTGTCACAAACATATCCTCCAAAATGCCCCACTCTGTGCTGTCAAGCTGCAAATTAAAGTTCCCTCTGAATCTCTGTTTAGTAATACTATACACTCTCGTATAAGTACATCACCGTCGCGTCGGTTGACTCAAATGCGCGCTTTTATGGACCAAAATGTAGTGGTTCTATGAATCCGTGGACTTAGATGTACCGTCGGTCAGGAAGGGGTTAATGGCAAATACAGCTGTGGCAAGAAAGAAGCAGTATGAAGCAGATATGGTTTGGATTCCATACATGCAGTTAATCCGAGGCTGTGAGGCTTGTTGCAGTCCAACGAAGAGCAGGAGCAGGTGGAAACTGGAAAGGCAGATGAAGAGCTAATAACGGTGATGCGGCACTCAGTGGGGAAAATGTCAAGCCTTTGGGACTTTGGGATAGAAAAGCTTTAACCAAAGGTAAATCTTAAGTGCGCACTCGTGAAGTCTTATTAGGGTCTTTATTTTTAGAAAGCGCAGTGGGTTAATCGGGGATTTACGTCAACGGTGGAATCGATCGTCAAATGTGATCAATATTTTGTAAAACGCTTCTTAAAAACATCGCGTCGGTAAAGTGTACACTTTTATGAAAGGAATAAAAAAGGGGGGAATTGATTTAACAAATAAAATGTTAAAAGTGGCGACCGCAAAATGCCAAAAGTAAATGTAACCAAACGGAACGTTAAACTAAAAAAATATTATTGTTAAACCAACAAAATATTATTCTTAAACCAACAAATTATTATTGTCAAACTGACAAAATAGATGGTAAAATCAACTGATTACTTAATATGCGAAATCTACAAATTTTAATGCAATCTAACATTTCGTGTTATTCGTTTAACAAAACTGTTTTGTTAATCTAGAACCTCGTTTTGTTAAATTAACTTTTAACATTTTGCTGTCACCAATATTAATATTACAATTGTTAAATCAACTACCCCCCCCCCCCCCGGTGTAGTTTCAACGTTCAAGTTCATTGTTATGGAAGTTCTCCATAACAGTCAACAGTTCCAACAGGCATATTAAAGTTATTTGCAGTCATACATAACATTAATCTAACGCCACAAGTATACGCTTAAATCGTGCGAAAAGTCCTAGGGGAATGGTGCCGGTTTTCTTGTTTTGCATTTTATGGTGTATGCATTGTGCAGAATGGGGTTTGAAAGAATTGATGGATCATAGATTTTTTGCATAAAGAACTAAACTTGTCCGTTACTATGTCATTTTCAGTTTAGTCGATCTTGTATAACGTTTACTTCTTCGTATAGTTATAATAAGATAATGCTCTGAGGAATTATTAGTGAAACTTAGACCTAATTTCTCCGCAATTTTTCAAAAACAAGTGTTTACGCGCTATAAACAATCAGTCACATCAATTCATGCAAAGCTCGTGGCATTAAGGTTAGTTGAGTGGGTGAAAACTGAATTTTATGAATTTTGACGCGAGGACCACAGTGATGCTGGAAAAAATAATAATAAAAAAAAAACTGCTTTTCGCGACAAGCGAGAAGTTTATCATGTGAAATAATTCCCGATGACGTTATTGGGTCACCGATTTCGGGTGCTTTGCGTATAATTTGTACGCATGCAATAACGATTAACGGTATTTTACAATCTATATTGATGATTGATTCTACCAGCTGAAGGAAATATTGCATTCATTAGCTTATACTCATTATGACAATGGATTTTTGAAATACTCAAATCAATAATCTTTACTTCCATCAGCAGAATCATCGATAGAGGATAGAGAATACACGCAAATCAGCAGCGATGCCACAGCCATGTGACCAAACCTAAATTGGTGTTTCAACTGTTTTTCCAAACGGAATATTTTAGGAGTTCTCATTTCAGTCACTTTTAAAGTACTGTTTTATTTTTTTTTTTTTTTTTTTTTTTTTACGAATCTTCTCTCCCTTCTTCCACAAATCGCGCCGCACTATCGGGGACAAAGGTACCTATCCAGAGTATGCAATACACATCGCACGTAATACACAGGTATATGCTGAATAGTATACTGTGCATTGCTTATTGCATACCCTAGCCAGATATCTTTGTCCCCGCTAGTAAGTACGTATACTTACGTTGCTATTTGATTCTCTGTGCGGCAGGGCGTAGTGGGTGAAATGCGGGGATTAAAATGTAGGTCAAAAAAGCAGGCAAACAAATGAATTTCCTCCTCGTGTTCCGTAACCCCTTCTCTCCTCTCCCTTCGTCTTCCTCCCCCTTGCAAGTCTGTGATAAGTCACCTGCTGGCTGCTTCCCGGCCCGGCCGGTGCGCGGTGGCGGGTTCACCCATTTTTTTTCTTCGTCACTCGCCGTTTCTCCCTGCCCTCTCTGATACCTCCCCCTCCCCCCTCTCTTCAGAACTGTGAATAATCCTTTCACGTCACTAGACACCTACAAATGAGGGACTTGACAGCTCAGGGATACATTATAAGTGAACGTTTTCCAGTCAAATGGACTTTGCGTTAACTTTTTTTTTTTTTTTTTTTTTTTTTTGCGGAAGAAAAATTGCTCTATACCGATGAATTAATTTTAAAGTCTTGAGAGGATGTGTGGATGAAAAGTGCATTTATTTTTCGATGTGGAAGGACCAATCTCTTAGTTATTTTCAGGATTTCTTACCGAGGAAATGTAATCTTGATGGAGCGATGTACAGAGTTTTTTTTCATTAAACGCGATCTTTTGCTAGCGCGCTTTTTGCGAAGTGGCGCGGTGTGTCACCTGTGGTTATAAGAAAAAGAGATTTTATTAATACGATGGAGCGTCAATTAGCACCTAGGCACCTAGGCAGCTAAATCAACCTTAGTGGCGGGCTGGAAGAGTGTCAAATGATTTGAAGGCGCTTTCAATTAACTTGCTAACTGGAGGTGTGTGGTTCTCAGTTAGTGCAATGATCGGACGGAGGTAGCGAGGTATTATGATATCTAGTGAAGAGCTAATTGCGTTCAGAGCTAGGCAAATGGGACTCAATATTATCAAGGTTGGACTGACGATTACTTTTTGTAATCGAGCGACTCCGATTACATTTTAATCATTTTATAATCGGAAATAGGACAATGGACAACCTAACTCTGTAATGGGTCTGTTCCAAACTTCTGCTACAGCAATTAAGAGAGATTGATCTAAGGTTAAATCGCCTGAAAAGTCCATTGGTGGCATCAGAAAGTCATAAAATGCAATAATAAACCCACAATAGGCGTTTAATGAAATCCTAGATGGGGGAGAAATATCAAGCAATTTGTATGCATGCACCACGATCATCCAAGGATGGCCAACCTTACGATATCGATCACAACCATTCACAACGTAAACAAACACATAACCTCCACCTCCAGTGA
The DNA here is from genome assembly GCA_011764245.1 of Trialeurodes vaporariorum. Classification (NCBI taxonomy): domain Eukaryota; kingdom Metazoa; phylum Arthropoda; class Insecta; order Hemiptera; family Aleyrodidae; genus Trialeurodes; species Trialeurodes vaporariorum. The sequence goes on from VMOF01000320.1 coordinate 46,238,346, forward strand.
GGTTGTCAAAGTTGGCTGTTCTTGGATGTTCGTGGTGCATGCATACAAATTGCTCGATATTTCTCCGCCATCTTGGATTTCATTTAACGCCTCTTGTGAGTTTATTATAGCATTTTATGACTTTCTGATGCCACCAATGGACTTTTCAGTCGATTTTACATTAGATTGAACACTCTTAATCGGTGGTGCAAAAGTTTGCAACTGACCCATTGTTAAGCTCCAATTTTAAGTGTAATCTACGTTTTTTTTCAAAAATCAAATAAGGTTATTTTGTTGTATGCGCGATTGAACGACGTTATACCCTTGATTTTTGAAAAAAATTTCCGTTATCTCGACTGCACAATTTAATCGGAGAGTCAGCTCAGTTACAAAAAGCAATCGTCAGTTTAACCAGCCCCATTCCAGTCCAGTCGCCATGCGGTCCCATTTTTCCCAACTACGCTTGAGTTAGTTATTCATGGAAGTAAATTCCATCGACTGAACTAAGACTTCATCGTTCGACTTTACAGTTGTTTTACATAAATCCGCTTCTTCGGTAACACGATCAGTATAGATGAACAGAACGTCCCAAAGGTCTATATTTATTTCCTGACCTGGCTTTTGCGAGCTGATTAAGCCAATTTGTGATTTTATATCCTTGATTTTTCTCTTCTCTCTCTCGCGTGACATTAAAATGATATGATTTCTTCAAGATATCCGACAACCATGGAATGGCTGTAAAATGTTTCGCCTCTCTATCGTAAAATCTCTTTGAAGTGAGGAGTCTTTTTTGCCCGCAACAAAGCGCCAAATCTTAACAACTTTTCGCACTTGCGAGGTCAGCTAAAGTCTTTCACGGAACGGAACGTCTTTGCTTTAACCATTAAGGGCCGTTGAAAGCTTCAAGTTTTGTCAAGTGAAAGCTTTTGTTTTTGAAAGGGAGGAAAAGCAAACTGGTGTGAAAGCGCAGATTTTTCGCCAGCTTTCCTCCTCGCGGGTGAATCGAGCTGAGTAATGATTTGAGATTGCGTTTCGCGGCATCGCGTCGACTCTTCAGTTCAGTCTTCAATCGTTGCGCGTGTCACGACCGTCGCCGTTCGTTTTTCGTAAATATGCAATTTTCATCGCAAATTTTGAATAAAGAAAAGAACATCTTTGAGCCTTTTCATTCTTTTATCTTTCTTGGTTTGTAATGGAAATTTATTGCAATCGACCGCCCAAAGCTAAGTTAAGTAGTTTATTTTCATTGTCTCTGCTTTCCATCTAGTGGCGTCGCGTGCAATTTGGCAACAATGTATTCTATCCATTTAAACTCATGTAAAAGATCGAATTCAGGGGTTACACAGTGCACAAGGAAAATTCGATATATTTAATGAGTTTAAATAAAGCAGTTGCATTGTTGCCAGATGGCACGCGACGCCACTGTTTCCATCCTTTGGAAATTTTCTCGTCTAATCCGACACCAATGTGTGTTAGTTTGAACCTTGCCCCCCACCTTAAATGCCTAGAATGGACGAAAGGGGTGAGATATGACAAGCGATTTGTGGACCGATCGAAAGTTTGCTGACCGACCTATACAAGCTTTCCCTCTTTCTGTCTCGCACTCACTTTACCGCTCCGAGTTGTGAGTTTGGACTTCTGACAAGCCATGCGTTACTTTCGCGTTTTGTTGACACGCACACACCCACTGCGCCCCCTCGAGAGACACAGAGACGGATAGAGAGGAAACAGTTCACAGAAACGCCTTCAAGCCAACGCATGCAACACACTCTTCAGCTGGGCGTTGCGGGTAGAATAATTTGATGTGCTTGAGTGTTAATGCATGGACGCCTATACTGTATGAGGTGACATTGTTGTCGGATTGGACGAACCAACGACTTTGTACTTTGTGACGTCACGGAAGAAATTATTCTCAGATATTAACGCTTTTGGTACATTACAACCAGAGACAAATAGAGACCCAGCACACAGCTTGCGACAGGTGTCCACTTTTCTGGCTCAATTTTGGTCAGAACTCATCGAAACAACAGCCAACTATTGCCTACTTTGACTGATGAGCGTTTGTTTTGCATTCGACAAGCAAAACCTGTATGTATATTTGTAGAGACGGAGCTCGACGAAACAGTTAGACCATTCAAAAACAATCAAAATAAGACAGAAATGGTTTTCAGGAGAGACGGATTTTTTTTAAAAAAAATTCCCTCCGCATTTGAAGGAGCTGAAGACTCTTGTTAATCGCATCACAACGTTCGAGATTAAACTTTTGTAGACCAACTCAAAATCGTACCCCCCCCCCTCTCCTACTCTTGAATTCGTTGATTTCATTTGATTCATTTGATTCGTTGATTCATTTACATTGATTTTCCGAGATCAATGCTCGGAGCGTGGAATTGGGAGCTTGTAGGAATCAGTGGCGATAAGCGTGCTATCTGGCAACGTGGTATTTTGTCCATTTGAACCCATGGAAAATGTCGAGTTCGATGATCATCCCTGATTTCTAGATAGTTCGATATTTTTCGCGGAGTTTAATGAGCCAAATTGCAACGTTGCCAGATTGATTGCTTGCTTTGCTTTGAGGCGGTCACGCGCTGCTCGCGCTCGTTTTCAAGCTTCGTCGATCGATCCACACCTGGATTCGGAAGTCGGGCCGGTCAACGGTCAAAGGTCGCACGGAATAAATAATAAATCCGATTCCGAACGAGGGATTTTGGTTCGCATCGCATCGGTTCGGTTCCTCCGTTCGCAGTAATATGATCCGGAGGAGGAATGTGGGATCGAGTTGATATGAAAACGGTAATCTCCGCGAAAACCCGCTCATCTTCTGAGTAATTATTGACTTGAGATAAGAGTTGTGATGCGGGCGGGAGGGGTGGGTGGCGTGGTCATATCACGCTAAATACATAGCGCTGCGTTGCCGGTTTTCCTTTTACTCGGTTCTCAATGGCAAAATTTTTGAGACTAGCTAAAATGTCACCGTTTCGTGTCAATTTAAAGTATTACCAAAATTCAATGGCAAATACTACTTTGAAAAAAAAGTGCTGATTGGGTCTGTTGCAAACTTTTGCTACTACGATTAAGAGTGTTTAATCTAATGTAAGGCGATTAATCCATTGGTGGCATCAGAAAGTCATAAAATTCAATAATAATCTCACAAGAGGCGTTTAATGAAATCCAAGATGGCGGAGAGCAATATCGAGCAATTTGTATGCATGCACCAGAACATCCAAGGATGGCCAACTTTGACAGTCTTATACTGGAGGTAGAGGTTATGTGTTTGTTTACGTTGTGATTGGTTGTGATCGATATTGTGAGATTGGCCATCCTTGGATGATCGTGGTGCGTGCATACAAATTGTTCGATATTTCTCCGCCATCTTGGATTTTATATTAAACGCCTCTTGTGAGTTTATTATTGCATTTTATGACTTTCTGATGCCACCAATGGACTTTTCAGGCGATTTTACATTAGATTATACACTCTTAATCGTTGTAGCAAAAGTTTGCAACAGACCCATTACTACAAAAAAAAGAGAGAGAAAAGGGCTGAATTTAACTCTTTTTCAAATGAGGAAAGAGAGAGATAGACAAATTTCTGTGTACGCTACTGATGTGCACCACTTAAAAACTGTTAGTTTGACCTTTTAAAATAGTTACATTACCTCCGTGTGGTGTTAATTGAACTAACTTAAACAGTCAAACGAACAGTTTTTAAGTAGTGTCCACACTATTTAACTATAAAAGAGTTAAATTCAGCATTTTTTTTTTCTTTTTTCAGTGTACATTGTCAGATACACGGGGGTGGCGAATGGGGCGATTGCCCTTCTCCCCATTCATGCAAACGTATCTTCAAAAACATGACCCTTTGCCGAAATGATTATGGATGCACCAACGCTTGTCGATCAAGGCAAAAGTACACTTATTAATATTAATCGAGCGTTGAAAAACAGGGGGTGACATGGACGCTCACTTCCACGATGTCCTCTTGATGACAGTAGTTATACGTTGAGGTTGCGAAACATCTATTACGCAATAGGGCGGTAATTAATCACTAAGAAATAGAATATTAATCACTAAGAAGTCGTTACTATATTCGTTTTGATTTTTTCTATGAAATTTTCATTTTGGGTTTTGGCTAGGATTTTATGGCAAATACTCGTACGTTCGGCGTGTTCAAAAGAAATTTTCATTTTGGGTTTTTGGCTAGGTTTTTAGGGCAAATACTCCTACATGCGGCGTGTTCAAAGTTGATTCGTCAGAGTGATAGAATATCCGTGATCCGATACTCTTTTCGATTTACTTTTTCGGACCTAGTCATCGCAACTTGTCAAATTGAAACACTCGGAATTCCGGGAATTCAATTCCCAAGTTCTAACAACATCAAAAACATCTCCTCGACACACCGCGAATTCGCTAGCTGTATAGGAAGTGAGCGAGTATGTATATCGAAATATTTGTAGAGGCGAGAGGCGCGTGTTTTATGTGTTTTGAAGAGCCGCGTTGCGTCATGTGGCCGCTGAGTTTCGCGAACACGCGGGAAAATCGCAAGAGGGAAACACGTCACGACTTTGTACTGACTCCTCACTTTGTTCATTTGCGCGGGCTCACACTCGCCGAATTCCCCCGGCGAACGTAACCGCGGCCCCATCGCGCGTCGCTCACCAGAATCGGAACGCTAATTTTTCGGGACACGAAAAAATGTTGATATTGCCCTGGTCGAAAAAAAATTGTTGATTCAATAATTTTCAGTTTTGTTAATTTAACAAAACAGAACGGTGAATCAACAAAATATTGTTGTTAACCATTTAAGGGCCAGGCTAGTTCAAAAGAACGCCACTCTTCCGTTTATATAAGGGAGGTAGGTAACATTTCGTACTCGGGGGAGCTGGTATTGCCTATACGGTAAATTGAAGGCGTTAGAAGAACCCTTATCTTGTTAAGTGTTTTCATCGATAATCGCTTTCATCGGAAATGAAGACTAGAACAAATTGAAAAAGACTAGAGTAGAAAAATGAGTATACACGGAAAAAAAAGATCAGTGAAAATAACCATACGGATACCTGATTTTGGCACCTGCTAGATGTTATGGTAAACTTGACCAGAAGTATGGTACATTTACCGATACTTTGAGTAAATTCGACATCCAATTAGGTAACATCACCTAGTGCCTAGTCAAAACATAGTATACTCCTGGTTAACATTACCATAACATCTAGCAGGTGCCAAAATCAGGTATCCGTATGGTTATTTTCACCGTAGTTTTTTTTCCGTGTACTCGGGCTTGGCCCATAAAGGGTTAAACTGATAAAATAAATCGTTAAATCAACTAAATTTTTGTAAAATTCGACACAAAATTTTTGTAAGTTTAACTCTCTGTTTCGTCAGAGACGGACCCCCGAACTGCATCAAAACTGTTTAATTAAAACTTATTTTGAGCTATGAACCTGATATTTTAATTTATGCTTTATGTAGCCGTGCGTTTACAAACAGTGTTTATATTCTGGGTGTTGAACGTCAGTTTCCGCGCGAAATGTCCAGAAAATGCCACATCTCGATCCCTTTGTTCGGTTCGGCTCGCGAACAAAAAAAGTTATTCGAAATTTATGATCTCCTATACAGTGGTGAGCACGGGCACGGGCACGGGCGCGGGCGGTAACCAAACCATTCGGAAGGACAAAAGAGTAGGGGACAGGTTAGGTTAGGATAGTGTACAGGGTAAGGGGTTGGGATATAGGACGCAGGTCCTTTCTACATTCAATTTATCCGACGAAACGAAATATTTTTCATGGCTTTGCGCGCGCGGATCCGAACCGGAAACGCGCCGGGAGTTGACCTACCTGCAACGCGCGTTCGAGCGATCGATAGGTCATAAAACGATTCCTCAAAATGGGTTTAATATTGCGCGGTCTCGATTTTGTCTCTTTTCTTTTTTTCTTTATTTTCAAACCCCTCCGCGAGAACGAGATGAGTTTCCTCTCTGAAAATCGGGTAATAAATAAAAGTGGGTTAGAAGTGCAGTAGTGCGGAGGCGTATTTCCTTTTTTTCCCTCCGTCCCATTTTTTTGGTCCCTGAGAAAAAAAAAGAAGAAAAAAATGAGCTTTTTCGTCCCGACCGTCCCGTTGCGAAAGTATCAAGTTATGAAGGATTACGAACGACAGGTTATAAAAGATTTATGGTCTCTCTCGTGCGGTTTTACCTCTGTCAAGATGCGATGCACTCGCTTGCTTGAGGAGCTCAAAGTCGCTGAAATGCGCTGTTATATGTAACACACGAACCGCAATCTCGGTTACGGAAGCACATATTTCGACTTGTGACGTAGCTAGGAACATACTCAAAAACAAATAGAATTGGCGCGGTAAAACGTCGAGTTCTGGAGAATAAATGTAGAGCAAAGGTTGGTGTATATGTATGGAAGCACATGTATATCTTAACGATACCTTTAAGTGCAAAAACGTGTGTTTGCAAAATTGTCCATTCCGCGGAGTCAATGTTATTTTGGCTTGAAAGGGTGCAACTCAGAGACTTTACTTGAGATCTATTTGACTTATATGTTAGCTTGACTTGGCTTGAAAACAGTGGGGCTCGTGCGCTATTTGCAACCCATGGTTTTTGCGTTTTGAACCTATGCAAAAGTATCGATTTCTTCAGAGGGATTCAGTGAATCCCCTTAAGATTGACTATTTTACGTTGGTTTAAGTGGAGAGAATCAATTTTTGCCACATTGCATAAGCCGCCACTGATTGAAAAATTACTCAAGTTGAGTAGAGTTTATATAGTGAGAAAAATGGGTCTGTCGTAAACTTTCGCTACAGCAATAAAGAGGGACGATTCTGTTGTCAAATCACTTGAGGGACGTTAGGAGCCTCAAAAAGTTCCAAAATTGACTCACATAATCAATAAATAGTTTTAAACAAAATTCCAAGGTGGCTGTCATACGAGCGTGTCACTACACGCGCGGGTGAGTCCTATCTACATGCAGCTTTCTGAATCACTTATCTCAGCATATCATGGGTGGAGCCAGCAATTTGGCAACTGTGGATTCTATCCATTTGAATGTATGAGAAACAATCGATTTTTGAGAAGGCCATGGCCCAATTTATAATCGATTGTTTCTCATACATTCAAATGGGAAGAATCCACAGTTGCCTAATTGCTGGCTCGCCCACGCAGCTTGTAGAAAGTTACGATTCGATATAGGACTCCCTCATTTTGTGGTTCGCTCATGAGCCTTTTTGAAATATTGTTCAAACGTTCAAACGCATTTCTTGAGTTTGTGAGTCAATGTTGGGTATTTTTAATGTACCCAACGTTATTTTTAGGTGATTTTATTTTACACTTAAATTTCTTAGATCTCTATACAGTTGCAGCAAAAGTTTACAATTGACCCATGCATCTGTAGACGGAGCACGGAGGCTGGCATTTTTGAAGCTCTCGGAGGACAGTTTTTAAAAGTAATAATGAGCTGTGAGCAGGGGCGTCATTTCAAGTTCGGCTGGGGGGGGGGGGGCAAAAAATCTTATGACCTTTTTTTTTTTCTTTTTTTTTTTTTTGCTCATCAATATAATTTTAGAACCAAAGAGCCGTCTTTTGGGGGCAATAATCGGATGACCTTTTTTTTTTGCTCATCAATATAATTCGTGCCAGTTTTTGAGCCTTACTTCAAATCCTTGGGGGGGGCAATTGCCCCCCCAGCCCCCCTTAAATGACGCCCATTGCTGTGAGGATAAATTCTTCTTACTTATTTTTTACTCTTGCGACAGGAAGAGCAATGGTTTGTCTTCTAAGAATCAATATTATGTACATCTCATTCATCTCCAAAGCAACGCTCGGCTCACAACTGTCATGAGCAAATTAAACGGCGCGTCAAAATCCTGGATTCAGGAGATGTTAAAGCGCGATAATTTTGTCCCAGAGGCATTTCTAACACAAGATGAAGCAAAGGCAGTGAGTGTATATATACCGCACATCCCGATCCCCTTTTTCTAGGTTAATTTGAAAGGAAGTCTCACCTGAGCGCTGAGGGGTTTCCGGATAGGTGAGAAATTAGTTTCCCATTTTCATCATTAATGCATCTCGATGTCGGCAACTGCAATTCCACCATGCACCGAATAGTGAACATAGTCGCTTGAGATATATACCACACCTTCACGTACGACGTACAGCGGGGTTGCCAGTTTTCGCTCCTCATAGATTTTTCTCTGTGGCGTAGCTGCCGGGTCCAACAAGGAGAGCAATAGAGAGGATTTTGTGGGACGTGATTTTGAAACTTTCAGGAGACAGCCAGACGGAAATCTCTTATGGACATTTTACACTGGCTCGGGTTGTTTGCCTCATTTCTTTTTTTAACCTCATAAAGAAAGTTGTGACAAATCCACCTGAAAGTGGTTTTGAACCAAAGGTTATAGATTAAAGATGTATGCTCATCTGACTTCGCGCCACGAAATCAGTAGCGCGCATATCAAATTCCAGATCCAAGATGGCCGGAAAAAGCAGAAAACTTGTATACTCTTTCCAGAAAACATCGGGTCCTCTCCAGAAAAGCAGAAAATAGCCCGATGTTTTCTGGAAAGAGTATACAATGTTTTCTGCTTTTTCCGGCCATCTTGGATCTGGATTTTGAACTGCGCGCTACTGATTTCGTGGCGCGAAGTCAGATGAGCATACCTCTTTAATCTATAACCTTGGTTTTGAACGAAAGTTGAAGTGTACTTGAGAGTGGCTATCTGAACACAGGATGTGCGGTTTCTCCGATTTTAAGGTGAATGCCTTCGTGATTCTGAAAGCCAAATTATCTAAATCGAAAAGACCCAATTAATACGGTGCAGTGTTGTCATACGGAGTACAGATAAAATAAAGATTGTGGTTTTATCACAAATTTTAATCTCTTGAAAGACGTAAACAAACCAGATCTTCCGACATTGGGGCACTTCTCCGGATAATTATTGAGTTTCGAACCACACAGACGAAAATTTTTCAGATTTCAATCCGGTGGATAGCACTTCTAGTCAATTTTTGGAAAATGTCAGGTTTTTGGCATCTTAAATTTAAAACAAAGGAAAAACGGTAAGTCAAGAACGTCAGCGCCTGCGTAATTCTTTGATGGGCTGAAAACGAGCAAAATTGGTCGAGAATGAAAGCAGTGTAGCGTCATGTTCGGGGCGGGGCTGTCAGTTTCCGGCTTTATATGTGAGTGTTTTAGCTTGAATGTTTTAGGGTATCTTCCTGAAGCAGTGGCGCGGCGTCGCGTGCAATTTGGCAACAATGTATTTTATCCATTTAAACTCACGTAAAATATTGAATTCACAGTGCACAAGGAAAATTCGATATATTTTATGAGTTTAAATGGAGCAGTTACATTGTAGCCAGATGGCTCGCGACGCCACTGTGCTGAAGTATGCTCGCAGGTGCCATAATGTTCCTCAAATTTGTACTTTTAGTGTAAATTCGTCAATTTTAGCCAAAAGTTGTTGACTTTCAGAGCAGCGCGATGGTGACGCCGACGTGGTGTCCACGATTCGAACTAATCGACCTAGGAATCATCTTAAATTGTTCCCTGAAAGCAAAATCACTTCACTTTAAAAATTGAAGTTTTAATTTACCTCGCGTCGCATGACGTATGTCGTATATGTCACGTCTTTGGTCTCATATCACATCCTCTTTTTATTTACGATTCTTTGCACCGCGTTGTTCCTCGGCAACGGTAACCCACTCGCCGGAGGGTGTTTGTGTTTTGTGTGTCAAGCACGGTCGACAACCCTGGTGGCCGAGTTCACATCTCGTTTTCGCAACTAACGAGATTGAGATGCGATTCTCTGGAAACGTTTTAATTTACCACGCGAGTAGCAAGGATTCTCGCTTCCAAACCCCCTCCCCCACCCCCACCCCACGTCCCTCACTCCCTCTCTCACCCCGCTCCCATGCTCCCATCCTCCATCCTCCATCCCCCCCATCCCCTATCATGACTCTCCGGGGAAAGGAAAACTACCCCGGTGCAGCGCGTGCGTTTTCACCCCCCCCCGCACTTCACCGCGCCACAACATTCGGTCCGCAGCGTGAGATACCTAATTCCTGGAAGCGCAAAACTATCTCTATCAGTATGCGATATACGCGCGAACTCTTGACACTCGGTGGGGCAAATCGTCGGGAACCGGGGACATGCAGCAGAAATTTTGAATTCGTCGATGGGTTTTTGTGTAAGTATGCAGTGGCGGTCTGTGGGGGAGGGGGAGGATATTTTCGAAAAGGGCTCACGAAGGGAAAAACGAAGGTCGTAGCTCGTAGCACCTTTAGACCCCCCCCCCCACGTTCACATGGATAATAACATCATATTTAAAAAAAAATCACATTGTTCAAGCCCCTCCTACCCCATTTTTAAACCCACGGGCCGCCAATGTGTGACTGTGTGTATTTTGGATTCTCGAGCCCGTCTTTCATAGTAGGTAACGTACCCGTGAATTTTTTTCCGGGTGCTTGCTCAAAATGGAAGAATAGTGTGACCACTTACCTTTTCAGTCGTAGTGAGTGGAGGTATCTGAAATCACTATCACGCATCAGCTTTGAATCAGAAAAAAATTCAGAGTCTCATCAATTTGTGATTTTCACAAGTTTTTCATTTGAACTTTTCTTTTATTTGTTTCAGGTAAGTTTCCGATGAGGAACTAATCCTATGAATTATTGCTCAAGTACAACATACGTAAGAAAATATAAACACCTTTTATTCGGAGCATTCTAAAATCCAATGTGTATTGCAAAACTTACAAGAGCGAAATGCGATTTTGGCCCAAAATACATTGGTTGAAATGCGACGTCACAGCAACGTATACACAATTGTTTGCAACTTTACAGGAGTGTATTTCTTTGGGGCTCTTGGAAAAATACCGAATGCACTTTTGTCCTCAGCTCATCAAATACTTTCATTTTCTTTAAAAAAAAAAAACACAAAATTTCAGACACTTAGAAGTTGCAACTGCCCCATACTGTTCTATTGGGTTGTGCACGCGACGCTCAATACTGTCTATATAACATGAGATTGAATCGTGGATTTTTCCGTAGAAGGAAAGTTTGGATTTTTCGCTTCAGATAAGTTTCAGAATTGATTTTTTGTTGTTGCAAAAACCATATAATCAGACTCCTTTTTAAGCTGCATTTATATCGAAACTTTTCCGTCAGTTATCCACAGTTTTATTTTGTTCACAATGTTGATTTTTGTTCTCGAAACAATGGTGTATACGCCGGGGGTGATGGGCGATCGCCTTCCTGGTAATAATGTTCCATGACCAATTTTCCATGAAAATTATACCAATTTCAAAAAGCTACAACAACAAATCGACATGGTTTATATGGAAGTTGATGTGATTTCCATGGAACATACCAATTTTTTATGGAAAAGAGGCACTGGAACATTTTTACCAAGACCCCCCCCCCCTCCGTTCGATTAAAAAAGCAGAAAAAGAGAAGGTGAGACGGGGGACGAAAGTGAGATAAAAGAATTAAGAGGGTCACTGGGGGGGGGGGGGGGTTTGGTCCAAGTCTCCCCCCCCCCTTCGGTTCGCGAGGGCTGGATCCGTCATTGTCACGGAATTATGACCGGAACATTCCACATTTTGAACCTTGGTGCGTCGCCTTTTTCTCCCTTAACTATAATGCTTCACTGAACAAAGCAAGTTCACATTGTTGAGCTTTCCCCTGCCGCCCTCCGCGTCAACGCAATAAAGTCTACTTTCCAATTTATATCGCGTTTATATTGCACAAGTGATGTAATTTTCAAAGCTGTTGAATGGAGGAAAAGTTTGGCGAGATTCCACGTGAAAATTTGATTCCCTCGCCATCGTTAAGGAAAAGTTGCATTGTTGTGGTTTGCAGCTGAAGTTCTCTCGCTGGAAATGCTCTGATTGTCTGTAGTAGGTATACTCCTATAAAGTATAATGAATGATAACATTTTTTAAGAATCTCAACCGATTCAGTGACCTGGATAAATGCTATGTCTTCTTTTCAACTCTTGTTCGATTTCTTTTGTTTTTTTGGTTTGTTCGTTTTATTGTTTTTTTTCTGGTCAAAAACAAATATGGTTAAGGTCGTAGATTCATGTTGATTGATTTTTGAGTTGTAATATAAGGGACCGATAATTTTGCAACAGTTTATACGTATTTGTCTGGATAGTTTGGTTTCTTACCCACCACATTGTATTTCTCTCATTCTCTCGTGGCCATTGGCGACAATTTGGCGTGACCAGGCGAAGAGGTTGACCCCCCTCCCCCCCGGCTAAAAAAGGGGGGGAAGAGGGGAAATGAAGGAGGAAAGAAGAGAGAACGAAAGAAAGCTGGAAAGTGGGGTCATGCTGGACGGCAAAAATCCAAAGCTCCCCCCCCCCTTCGTTTAATAGGGCTGGATCTGCCAACGCTCGCGACGCGACAGTTGTAACCCCTGTTTAGCATGTCTCTCACTAAAACTGAAATTCGTACTCGAAGACTGTTAATTATTGTAAGTTTTCCCCAAATCTTCTCTCGCCTTTTTATTCCGTTGACACCATTTGCTCATCCAAACATTAAACTTTGCAAATCTTGTAAGCGCAGTTCGGTGTGTTCTAAAATTTAGTAATGATTTAGAGCCCAAGTTTGAAGTCTCTTTACTTTAAAGAAAATAATTTGTTTTGGATTCCTCCCTTCCTTACTCCTCTTTCTTTGCCCATCCGAACAGTTGAATTTGAAAAAGATGGAGGTGGGACTATCCTTTAAAAGCGCTTATCTCTATCCTTCTCTAACACATGCTATCAAATGGGCGAAAGAGAGAGAAAGATCAATTTCCTGGATACGCCTGTATGTATGAGTCTGTGTTTCAGCGCGTTTCAGATGCAGTGCAAATAAAAGACGATCGTCAAACTCCCGCACTTCACCTGTCCCTTGACACTCCAAAAGTGCAGCGTTAACTTTTGAAATCATCTGATTGTGAGTTGTTTTGAGAGTTTAAAGTACGTTAATTGTTTTCTAAAGTATGAGATCGCTCTTGCGAAACAATTATTCGCTTGACGAAACTCCGTTTTCGTCAACTGATCCAGCCAGTGGCGTAACTAGAAATTACCTTTCTCTCACTTTGTACATTAAAATGTGTAAGTTAGAAAAGGATAGGAAAGGGGGATAAATCCCCTCTTCCTATCCTTTTTCTACCTGTACATTCAAATGAGTAAAAAGAGAGATAGAATGATTTCTAGTTACGCTACTGGATCCAGCCGCGCGCGGTAAGGTCTGAAAATCTTGAAATGGGTAAGCATCAAGTATACAATGGTTGCATTCTTGAATGAAACCTTTCAAAAGCGAGCTGAAGTTGATGAAATTCAAAATTCAATCTCCCCCCCCCCGACTCTAAATTCAGAAGAAGTCGTGACCCTAATGAATAAGAATGGCGACGCAATTAAAACAGAAAATAATTCAATTTAATTCAGCTGCTGCCATCGGCATTATATTCATCACGCGGAAGGCAAATTAGGTTAAATCTTATAAATAAAAATCAAATGAAATATTTGAATGCTAGAATACTTTTAATTGGAATCAAAATTCCCGCTCCGTGCGAATTAAATATCTTCGAGTTGATCGAGGTGAAAAAAAGGGGGAGTGAACTCAGATTTGCCAGATTTCCATTTTTTGGAGGGTTCAAATCGCCAGTGAAAATCCCATTTTTTTTTTTTATTTTCTTGCGGAAAAATAGGAAAATCGAGGGGGATTAACGATTAACCCCCTAGAAACCCCATTCTAATTTCGCTGCTGGTTTAAGCACATCGGAGACACTGCTTTTACATCGAAACTAAGCTCGTGATGCTCGGAAAGTATTTACCTTTTTTTGTAATAATTAGCTCTTTTTTTGCTTCAATCTAAAGGTTAGAATGGAAGAGATAGGGTGATGTAGCGTTTTTATAGGATCTCATCGTGAGTTGGAAAAGTGACTTCATGTAAATTGTAAAAAAAAAAAAAAAAAAAAAAAAAAAAAAAAAAAAAAAAAAAAAAAAAAAAAAAAGGTAGTCTACTAAACTTTCATAGAAGTTATAGTTGATTAGACCTTAATACAGTGCCGCATTTCTCGGAAGGCGCTTTATAGTCACTTTTCTAAGCGGCGAATCTTGAGGGCGGTAAATTTTGCAATTTTTTCCTCATAGAAGTACCAACTGGTGAAACCAGTAAAATTAAAAGATTACTTCTCCTTCAAGTCTACGTTTCCTCCAAATTACTTCACTCGATGAAATTTTTATTGAATCAGTGCTGAAAAGAAGTATTGGTGGCTAATTTCGAACGTTGTTTTGATGAATTTTGGAACTGAAACAGCTTAAAATCGCGGTTGAAAGGGGTTGCTTTATCATAAAATATCAGGACCGGACTATCTTCTATCTGGGAGTGCTCCCCCTGATCCCTCACTTAGATAATTTCAATTAAGAGAGGCGGCAAAGATGCTTCTGCCTACATCAGTGGCGGCTCGTGCGATTTGGCAACAGTGTTTTTGTCCCATTTAAATACATGGAAAACAATCGAAACTCCAGGAGGCTGCCAGCCTCCGCTTGAATCGATTTTTTACCTAAGTTTAAGGGGGGAAAATGCATGGTTGCCAAATCTCACGGGCCGCTACTGGCCTACATGCGACAAAAACCTAAACCCGACCCTGCCTCCATACCACAGAATAATACAATCAGAACGGAAACTCTGTCGGATTTTGAAGCAAATTCATTTCGCGTCCGCCATGTTGGGATGTAAGATGTTTACATCTGGATTCGCGCGCGAAAAAAAAATTATAGGATATGATCCGCGAAATATTCATTCTGAAATGCCATTAGAATAAAAGTGAGGCTGGAAACTCATGATTTCTTTCCAGAATTTACAGAAATAATTGAGTTTCAACACAAATCACACACGTCCGCCATGTTGGGATATAGGACCACAGCGTTGCCTATTGGTGCCGTTAAATTCCAAACTTGCTTCCATTGGCTCTTACGGGAGTTTCCGTTCTGATTGTATTATTCTGTGTCCATAGCTCGTACGCGCTCAAACAGTTTGATCAAACGGAGCAATCGTTCAGCCGAAATTCACCACCAACAACCGATGACAAACTGTTGCGCGTTGAAGCCGAATCCATCGGTATTTGTCAAACAAAAGCTGACCATTACAGGCCGTCAGAACCATCCTTCACTTCATCAAACATCAGTTCCATCATTAAAACAGTGCAAAAACAACGACTACCGCCGTGTTAATTTTTGAATTCTGAAAGTGTCATGTTGCCTTTTATTACTTGCCTGTTTGATCAAACTGTTTGAGCGTGTACGGAGGCCTATTGGCAGGGGTGGGGTGGGGTTGGGTTGGAAAAGGCTGCGGGGCCCTGCTGCAGGGGAGTGCGATGCTTTGGCGTCGCAGCTCAGCGGTGAGTAATTAAATATGAATCGGTTCATTTGCAGTTTCCATTAATTACTCGGCCAGCCTTTGTACAATCGCAATCTCACTGTTAATGCCTCCTCGAAAGACAAACGCCTATAAAATGCCCTCTCTCGGTCGCACTGTCTCGAATTCGCTCCCCTCCCTCCCTCCCGCTCTCCCTCCCTCCCTCCCACCCTCTCGACTCTTTCTTTTTTCAGTTATTTTTCCCTGTGCTTTCAGCGGCGTTGTCGAATTGGATTGTATTTCCCCTCTCAACTCACACCGATGATCGAAACAACATGTTGACCTACTGTGAATTTGGCAACATTGTTTTGCGTCCATTTAAACCCATGAAAAAGGTCGAATGAGAAGGTGTTCACCGAACACCCAATAGTTCGATCTTTTTCGTGGGTTTGAATAGGCGAACAGCAACGTTGTCAAATTGCACGCTACGCCACTCCTGTGTAGTCATCTTTAGAAAATGTGAATTAATCCGTCGACACTGAAAAAATTAAATGAGAGAATTCTTGGCATCCTCTGATAAGAATCTAAAAATTCGCAAATTGCTTCCGTGAACCTGCTGAACGCTGAGCTCAATATATTCTAGGTGGCGGCTTGTACAGTGTGGCAACCATGTTTCTTGCCATTTAAACCTATGCGTATTTAATTATCGATTATCGATTTCTTGGGGGTTTACTTCCTGATGATCGATTATACTTTCCTTTGGTTCTATAATGAAGAGATTCCGTGACTAACCCAAAGCCCGAGCTACCACTGAGTATTCGTCGAGCACGCATCCGTAAAAAGTGGATGACGTTCCGATTTTTTTCTAAAAGTTGAGAATTTGTTGAAGCTCAGATATCAAAACTATGACTATGTGGTGTCGCGTGCAATCTGGAAACGCTGCGTTTTGTTCATTAAAACCCATGTGAAAATCGATTCGAGGGAGTGACTGTGTACCCTCAAGAGTTCGATCCTTTTCACGGGTTTAAATGGACGAAATACGATGTTGCCAAATTGTGCGCGACGCGCTCCTTTGCCTATCTTTTTACCCAGTGGCACAGCGTGCAATCTGGCAGCACTGCATTGAGCCCACTCAAACCCGTATAAATCATCGATTCGAGGGAATATTCTGAGCACCCCCCAATAGTTCGACTGTTTTCACGAGTTCAAATGGACTAAATGCAACGTCGCCATATTTCAGGCCACGCCACTACTTTTACCCATAAATTTCATTTACTAGAATAGAAAAAACTGAAACAACAACAGAAGTAGGATAACAAGAAAAATCGGTTTATTGGTAATAGTTAAAGATTCAGTCGGCTACCTTGAAATTAAGAACCTCTGGTAGCATTAACACAGCGTCTCCAGCTGTCTTCAAAATAGGAACCATTTGCGGCAATGCAGAGTTTCCAGCGCATCTGCCATTGGTCGAAACATTCCGCAAATTCTTTTTCCGGGATCCTCTCCAGGAATCTATTCACTTCGGCTTGAAGTTCGGCAATGGATGCAAAACGTTTCGGTCTGATATCACCATCGATCCTCGAGAACAGGAAAAAGTCCGCTGGTATCAGGTCCGGGCTGTACGGAGGGCGAGGCAACGTTGTCATATTTCTTGAAGCTAGGAACTCTCTGATAACAAGCGAGTTGCGACTGTGGTACAGAATCGAACTCTCAGCGATGTCCGGGCGGACTCTCAAGATCTGTTCCCTCAACCGATCCAAAACTTGTTTATAAAAAGCAGTATCGACTATCACTGATTCGGGAACGAACTCTTTATGAACGATCCCTTTCGAGGTAAAAAATACGATAATTTTGGTTTTCACTTTTATTTCACACTGTTTCGCTTTCGGTCGAGGGTACTCCTTCGGCGAATCAGAGTCCTCGTCATCTTTGGCCTCGGCGTCGCACTTGTAAATCCACATCTCGTCGCCGACTATCACACGGTTTATGAAACCACTATCATTAATCGTAGAATCTAATAGTTCGGAGGATATCTCCACGCGAGACACTTTCTGTTCGTCCGTCAATTCCAAAGGAACGTAATTCGCGAAAATTCTTTGTAGGTCTAAATCTTCTTTGACTATACGATACACATCACTTCTTGATAGTCCATTAATTTCAGCGATCAACCTTACGCCCAAGCGATTGTCGCCGTCGATTGCTTTCTTAATCCGCTTGATGTTTTCATCGTTACGCGATGTTGATGGTCGACCGCACCGTCCGGCGTCTTCCGCGTTTTTACGCCCCATCGCGAAGGCTTTATACCATCTGAACACTTGAGCCCGAGATATGGCTTCATCCCCGTACGCGTCGTTGATCAGTTGAAGCGTGTCCGAAGCCGATTTGCCGAGTTTTAGACAGAATTTTATGGCGTAACGTTGCTCTAAAGTTCGCTGCATTTTTTTTTTTTTTTTTTTATGCTAAATAAAAACAAGACTCGAAACACACCGAGACACCGAGACTTCGTGCACTGTTTTTCGCGATATCTGTTCGCCGTGAATGTTCGGAAGCGACTGACTTGGTGTGAATGTGATGAAGAAGAAGGTTGGGTTGCGCTAGCAGTGGAGAAGTTTTGAGACTGAATTTCAGATAAACGGGCGCAACGCATGGGCATGGGCAAGCCGACATAGTAGGATGTCAGATAAGGCTCCTTTGTCTGACGCGAGGCGAGTCGAGCCCGCTTATCAGAGTCTCATAACTTTTTCCACCGCTAGCACGACCGTCTCCCCCTCCCCCCTTTCCCTATCACTCCACTCCAGCCGCGCACAAACTTCGTCTCAAACTCTCAACTCAACCTCGCATTCCAGTGCAACTTGCGAGTACGGTGTGCCATGTAGTCAAGTTGTCTCTCACGCGACACCAAGTGTTGCCAAATTATCGAGTCTCGGAACTTTTCCACCGCTAATTGTAAGCTTTATCCTTGTTCCAAAGCGTATCATGGGCGGGACTAGCAATTAGGCAATCATGCATTCTTCCCGTGGAACGTTTGAGGCACAATCGATTTTTGAGGAGGTTGTGAAACTTTCAGTAATCAATCGTTATCAATCGTACATTCAATTAGGGATGAATGCATAGTTTCAAGATTGCTAGACCTGCTTTTGAGTTATATTTCATTTCCTATATCGCTGTTTACAAAGTTTATTGTGTATACTTGAACACATGGCCGCAGTCGAGGGAGGCCTTGGCCCTTGGTTGGGCTACAGCCCCCCTCCCAGAAATGATCACGTTTAAAGGGGGAAAGGGAAGAAAATCAGGGAAAATGAGGGGGAAAAGAAGGGGGAAAAGACCTACAGCCAAGCCCGAAAAACTTCTAGATCTGCATTTTCCGGAAAAAAAAATCGTGGCTTCGGCTACGCTCAAACATAAATCAATTCTCTTTGCTTCCTGAAATCATAGAATATGAGTAGGGGGACAGAAGCGGAACTCCTATAGGAGACAATGGCTCGCTCGGATAGGCTAGAGTCCCTATATGTAGAGAGTTAAGACAAGAGGGTAGTCAACTTCTGATTGGTCGATGAATTTTAGGCTCTACGGACGCCGCCATTGGATGCGATGTGGCACTTTTGTTTTGTTTACCAACGGTCTTTTACAGATAAAAGAGTTAATTTGCGACGAATCTGTTAATTTTAATCATAATGCACCACAAGAATGTCCAAAAATCTCAAAAGAATCATTAAAAAGCGTTAATACATGTCGATCAACAAAAGCAGGGAAAGATTACATCGTTTCAAACTTAGCGGAACTGTAATCTTTGCTGTGGAGCAAAACACAACAACGGCCTCAGAATGTAAACAAATGTGCAAAATCGCATCCAATGGCGGCGCCCATGATTTCTCTTGTCTTAACTCTCTACATATAGGGACTCTAGGATAGGCCAGCCATGACAGCACGACCCAAATCGGGTCGCTGTTTCGCTTCTGTTCCCCCTCTTATTCTGTGCAGAAATCCCGTCCCAACATTTCAGTTAAGAGCGTTTCAGGGAATTACGTATGTTGCCGTGCAAATTGTTACTTTCTACCAATGTTGAAATTGTGTGGTTTCTATTTAAAGCCTTCCCCTCCCCCTCCTTTTGGGGGTGGGGAGGGGCACCTATTCCTAATTTTGTGAGGGGGGTCTCATTTTTCTCAAAAGTCCCTTAAAGTCGGTCACTTAGCTCCTCTTACCCACTGGGCGACCGGCATATTCGTTTTCGCGGCCTAATTCATCTCGTTTCCTTGAAAACTCAGTGAGGTCCTTAATTTTATTTTTACGGTTAAATCTTACTTAGCATGGACCCGTACTTCAAAGAGAATTTTTTTCCCCCGTGTGCAGAGGAGCGGATATCCGCCCAGCATTCCGTGAATTGCAAAAAGACCTCGCTTTCTGTTGTCACGCCCGTGGGTCGTGGGAACGTCACAAAAGAACGCCTTCAAAAAGTCTGTTCGTGATCCTTAAAGCATAGTTCACGGTGGTGTCAGCGAACTCTATGTCCTGTTCACCGGGAAAAAAAGAGAGAAAAAAGGTTTAGATGCAACCTTAGCCGCCTTTTAAAATAGCTTCGCAGAGCAAAAGTATTGCTCTGCCGGAGAAACTTGCAGTTGTACCAAAGCACTACTTTGGCAGAGTAACAGCCCGTTTTCTTGCGAAGTAGTGCGAAGTAGTGCTTCTGTACAACCGCTCCTTGCTCCGGTAGAGCTAGAACTTTTGCTTTGCGAATCTGTTATAAAAGGCTGCCATGGTTGTACCTACCTACCTAAACTTCTTTTTCTGTGTTTTCACGCGGGTTTAAATAAAATTCTCTCCTTACCTTCTCCTTTCCCTTTATTTTATTTTCATTACGTCGTATACGCATGGCAACTACCTCCTTTTCAACCAAGTTTCAGCATTCAACCGATCGCATATTTTTTCCTCCACTTTTTCTTCTACCACTATCTTACTTGATTTTTTGGCTACATTGAAAATCCTTGGGAAGGGGGGGGGGGAGGCGCTCCCCAAATGGCGCTACTGAGTAGAAAACCTCATCTTTCCTCCCTTACGAAAACAAAGTTGACCATAAAAGTTAAAAATAAATTTTTACTAGAACAGCTCAACTGCATTTCCATACACTGTATTCAATAGTATAACGCGCCGAAAGCGGAAAAATAACGATACATTGCTTATTACATGATATATTTTTAAGAACAGGATCATATGACTGCATGATAAAATCAGATAACTCCTAAGTTTAAATAGTCAAAAGTTGACTATATATGGGCCTTTGATCCACCGAGAGTCGCAATAAGCACAGGTAGTTAAATTCTTTTCAATTTGCTCCTAGATGGGAAAGCAGTAAACCATCGATCGAAAAATCTAAGATGCGCAGGTATCGACAACAACAGAAAATAAAAACCAACGATAAAAATGTACATTCAGGCAGGGACACATGTTGGGCAGCGCAATAACGCGTTAAGGGAAAGGGATCTTACCACGCATAATAAAAGAAGAGAGAAGAAAAGCGGAAAAGAACAACAACATCAACAAGGGTTGATGCGCCTTTTACAGTCACCGTGTGGACTTCCTTATGATCGGAAAAAAGCGAGGGAAATAAAAGGAGAGGGTGTATGTTGCGGGGAGGGGGAGGGGGGTATTAAAGCGAGGGGACTATTGATAATATCAGGGAGGCTTGTCGATAGTAAAACGATTTACAAGTCACCTGAGGCCCTGGAAAACCCCTCCTCGTCTGGGCTTTAGTCCCTGTGTTCCCTTGCGCTTCTCTCCTTTCTCGCTTTTTTAATGAACACTCTTCGCCCCGATCGGACGACCGGTAAAGCTGAGTTGAGGTCCTGAGCCCGAGCTTTTTTTATTTTCTTCTTCTTCTTCTTCTTTCTTTTTTTTTTTTAACAATCGCGCCCGAAATTTATGGCCGGCCGGTGACCGGCGGCGCCGCGGGCGGTCACTCCTGCGTTTGCGGCAGGAAACTGAATTCCCTGAAGTCTACCTGGAAGATTTGTCTTTCCATCGCGGTTTTTCTCTTCCTTGTCTCTCTTTTATTCCACATTTTTTCTCGCGTGATATAACACGAACATTGATGCTATTTACTTTCGTCGTCTCTCCCCTCATATAATTCTGTTTCGCATGGATCCTCGGCGTTTGCTTATACTTCTAACCGATCGGATTAATAATATGGGGCTCTTGCAAACTGTTGCTATAAGCATATGAAGAGTAAAACCTGATGTTAATAACAGCAAAATTCACAAAAATCACGCTAAGGAAGTCTAAAAATCAGTATAATTAACTCGGACAACATTAGATAGGAATCTACCATGATACCTGCGTGATACATTCTATCTCTCACTCTACATTCATTCTCTCTCAAAACGTGATAGACCCACCATAGTAATCCCCGAGAACGAGAATGTAAAATTTACCGGGGGAAAAAAACACACAGAATGACACAAAATATATCGGTACTATATGAGGAAGCAAAACCTTTGTTTACATTCTAACCAATAATATAAATTTCCGACGTCGGCCATCTTTTGGTGCTCGTGGTGCGTGCGTGCGCTGATTCGCCCATTCGATCGCCATCTTAGGCTTTCTTTAAAATGTCTTTTGTGATTTTATGAGTGGGTATTGAGACTTTTTGATACTTTCAATGTAATTTTATATATCGACCCTCCAAAAAAGCAAAATTTCGCAACAGACCCATTCAACCACCAAAAACCTCTTTCGTTTTGCTTTCATGTGCCAAGCCAGCCAATGGTCGATAGTGGATTCAGAGTTTTTAGCGGACTACATTAATTTTGCTTACCCAGAAAAGCAGCAGCCGGTATAGAAGCCTCAAATATAAACCCGAGTCCTATAAATTTAAATTAATCGCCACTGACAACGCATAATGATGTCCAGAGACGGAGAAGCACGCGTTTAACAACGTGACCCGATTGGCCTGCTTGCTGCGTGATTCGGGGCGGATTTTCATATAGGTCGTTTCCATTTTTGAAATTCGATCTTATGCGGCAACAAAATACGACATCCCCGTTGCGTTGTTGCGGCCGCGAGCCGTTCAGCTATATTGCCAGATGTTTGAAAACCGTCGGTATTTTAATTGATCGATAGTAAATGCTACTGATTTTCAAGGTAGATCCGGCATTTTCCCTGGAACGGAACGTATTAGCTGACCACTTTTTTCTCGGCCTATAAAAGAGCGGAAAATTAATTATTTACGTGCGACGCGATGAGGCAAGGTGGTGGGGATCGTAATTATGTTTCCTATGCTTCCTCTCTTACGCATTGCATCAGCACGATATCAAGTTTATGGAAAGCTCTAATAATAGCCTTCTAAAATAGGGGTGATTTTTTGTCAAAGTAGTATCAATGTTCCATTGAATTATTCCATATTATTTCATTGAATTATTCCATATTATTTCATTGAATTATTCCATATTATTCCATTGAAAGAAGGGTTTATGTAGAATGGATGTACTTGCAGTGAATTATGAAGCTCGTTTCTAAAATTACGAAACTGATCACGGATCACGCATATAAACTTTAAGTTCAGAGTAAAAAAAATACAGAAACAGAATACAGTATATATTCAGAATTCCTTCGAAAGGCTAACAATGGGTCTATTGCAAACTTTTTGATGTAGCGTTATGGGGTGTCCATTCCTATATATGTATAATAACGTAAAATTCACATTGAAATCATCAAAAAGCCTCTAAATCTACTCACAAACTTAATTAATGCGTTTAACAGAATTCAAAGATGGCGGTTGAATGAGCGGGTGACAATGGGGGAGTTCTATCTAATCGCAGCTTTCTCTATGATGACCTACTTTTCTTAGCATAAAATTTGCGATTAGATGGGACGAATCTGGGACTTTCCCGTTGTGACCCGCTCACTCGACTGCCATTGGCGGATACAGGGGGGGGGGGCGTTCGACCATAAATGGGGGAAAGAGGGGAGAGGGAAGGTGAAAGAAGGGGAAAAGAAGGGGGATAGAAGGAGAGTAAAAAGTAAAAAGGGGTCACCGGGGGGGGGGCGCGAAAATCCTAGATTCGCCCCCAAAGATTACTTATACATACAGATATGGCATTAGCCATCTCGCCCGTGTTAAGTGAAAATTGGATAAAACGCCGGCCGTGATACAACCGGGCATACAGAGGGGATCATAAAGATTGCAGAATTCTGGTTCAAAAAGATTACGCATCCCACTTTTCTTGTGTTTGTTTGCGGAACGTGAACAGTGGAACGTGGAACATGGAACAGTTTTGTAACAGACAAACATGGAAAATGTAATCTTTTCTCTGTAATCTTTATGATCCCCTCTGTATGCCCGGTTGTATCACGGCCGGAGTCAACTTAACAAAATTTGGGCTAATGCCATATCTGTATGTATAAGTAATCTTTGGTTCGCCCCCCCCCCCCATTCGCGAGGCCTGGATCTGCCAATGTCGACTGCTATATTTGAAGTTTGCTTCACACATTGATTGAGTTATATAGTGAATAGATTTTGAGATTTTTTGATGCTCCCATTATTGTTTCCAAGCGATTTCCTTCCAGAATTAACCTTCTCCACAGCTGTAGCAACACTTTGCACAGGCTTGAATGTATTTCAAGAGAATCTTCCTTTTCTCATAGCTCCTTCCCTCTCATTCCTCTGCGTTCTTGCTCAAACGGTGCACTTTATCCTCTCTCACGTTCCATTTTCTCTCGCGCCTAAATACCCGACAGAGAGTATCCATCACTTGTGTCTCTGCCTCCACCGTCTCCTAAATGTCCAGACCCTAGTAGTAGGAGAAACAATACGACAGATGATTGATGCGTGAGCGTCCCTCCAAGTTGGACAATTGGAAGCGACACCCGCTCTCTCTCTCGGTCTCGACTTGACGGAATTGTGTGTTATACAAGTTGCGTTCGAGCGCCGTGCTACGCCATGCCACACGCGCCACCCCGAACTTCACTCGTCTGAGCTCCTCTGTTCCGGGGTCCGAGACTGACAGCCAGCCAAACAGACAGACAGACGGATGGACGAATGAGTGAAGAAGGAAGGGAAGGGATAGAGGAAAGGAAAGGAAAGGATAGAACAAGAGGCTGTATGAAGCTCCGTTCGGGAGGAAAGTCCTCCGGGAAATCAAACGGAAAAAAGTGAAATAGATTTTCCAAACAGTTTTCTAATTTGAGAGACGACCAGATGAAGGAGGAGGTAGACACCATTGCATAGCATGCTCGAGTGCGGTGGGAAACAAAATCTGTGCTAGAGCTTTCGGCTCTATTATCTGTCTTCTCGCAGGAGGTAGTGCGTAGTGGATCGTAAGTGAAGGGATAGGGAGGGATAGGTACTAGGTAGGGATTGTAGGAGGGGGACGGGGCTGCAACTCACGTAGGAGTATTTACCCCAAAAACCTGGCCAAAAATATTTGCGTGTTCTTGAATATTTGAAAATTGATTTTGGTTAATTTTCCAATTTAACTCAAAACTCCTATTGCACGGTTGGAAAAGGTTGGAAAAGGCGTAAAAAATTAAGAATTTTGGCTCAAACCAAAGGTCGATAGCGCATTCTTTTGTCGATTTATTGACGCTTATTTTATAAGAAAGGCTTGACTTCAAAATGTTGTTAAAAAAATATGGGCAATTTCTTGCAATTTTTGACTGTTGGAGCAGTTGCCCAAAAGGGTTTACTTTAACCCCCTTGTTTTGGTTATGCCCGGTTTTGCCCGGAACGTATTCAAAATTGCCTAAAAAAAGATAGTGCCTAAAATTAGAGATTTTTTTCATGTCCATTTTAAATTAGATGTAAAAGGGTAAAAAATGCACGGAAAAAGAAATTGTTGCCATCAAAATGAAGCACATGTTATCTAAAACAACGTCCATAATCGCTGAAATGTTTGGATGCACCAACGCAAGGCTTGTCCTTAATGGAAATTGTTGACTGATTAGAAACAGCACTTCGAGCGGTGAACAACCGCAGGTGCGTCGAGCGCTCAGTTCCATGTTGTCCCCTAAACAGTAGATTAACGTAGATGTTCCGACACATCTATTACGCAATAGAGCGGTTACTTACCTCTCAAAAACCATCAATAGTTTTTTTTTGGACGACTTTTCAATTTTCCGTTTTTGGCCAGGTTTTCGGGTCAAATACTCCTACGTGCGACTGGGGGAAGTATCCCCCATTCACTTCCAGTGTAGCGTCGACGATGCTATGTTGTTGCGTCGCCAGTGCGTTACGGCGAACTCCCCCCCCTTTCCCTCGAAGGACGTCGCGGAATACTAGGGTGAAAATTCTGCGAATTCAATTCTCGCTCGGTTCATTAATATTTGGTCTACAAGTGGGTTAACTTACGTCATAGACAAAATGCGAGGATAGCCAGAGGTACTACAGGGGGCAATAAGCATAGCAGAGAGCGGTGGCTTCCTGCGTCAGAGATTTGACGCAATCAGCATTACGATTAACTCAAACCTTTCTTGCTTTTTGAGAAAACGGAACATGCTACCCTACTGGGAGTGAAAAAGTAAAAAGAACTATGAGTGCGTTCTTTTTACGCGTGTAATGTGGGTTGCGTCAAATTGTTGACGCAGGACCTTATGCTACTGTTTGTATAATTTAGATCCTGTAGGTAGGTATACAGTTCTGTTATTTTTTTACAAGAGATCTACTAATTAGTCTTGTACGTTTATATCAATGAGAAATTTACTTTTGGATTTTCGGCCACTGTTTGGCGATCTTAGAAGTTGGACCATAGTGCGGTGTCTCGACCAACACTGAGCCGGAAAATTGGACACCAAGCAATTAATTGGTCCCAAGCTATGAGCTGTGTCTGTATTTGTCTCTGTGTATGAAATGCTCACTTTTGGTTTGCGCCTGTGAAGTGAAACGATGCAAATGTAGATACGAGGAAAGGTTCTTTCAGTCCGCGGTGAAGTTGTATACTTGATGAGTGCCGTCAGAGCTAGAGGAGGCGTGCACGCGGGAAAGGAAAACACCGATTTCTCTCGCAGTAGATCACCATAATGCTGAACAGGTTCTGTATCATTCAAAGTCAAGTGAAAAGCTTTTTTTTTGGGGGGGGGAGGGGTGTTGGGGCTTTGGCTCGGAAAAACGCGCTCGGCCGGTGCAAGCAGTCGCTTGAAAAATGGGGGCGAAGGAACGAAAATGAATAGGTACTCAAGAACGAATTAGTCCCAGAAATGGATCCCCTCTCGACCCTCCGCGCCGCCGGATCCTTTTTCCTCCCCCTATCCCTTCGTCCTAGTTGATTACGAGTCGATGGGGGAATGCCGTTAAGATTCGGACCGGCGAAGGGGCTGCGGTGATGCCAGTTATGACGCTTTTCCGCCAATCCCAGTTGGTTTGTCCGAATTCACGGGGAAAAAAAGATCAGTGAAAATAACCATACGGACACCTGATTTTGGCACCTGCTAGATGTTCTGGTAAACTTGACCAGAAGTATGGTAAATTTACCGATACTTTGAGTAAATTCGACTTGCAATCAGGTAACATCACCTAGTACCTAGTCAAAACATAGTATACTTCTGGTTAACATTACCATAACTTCTAGCAGGTGCCAAAATCAGGTATCCGTATGGTTATTTTTACCATAGTTTTTTTTCCGTGAACGAAAGTCTCGAGTCAGAGCCCGTGTGCAGCTCAGAAACGTTATCTGAACTCAATATTTTTAAACCCTGAGCTCATCCGTTTCGTTCACTGAGAAAAATTTATTGTTGCACATAACCGGACGTCTTGATAACACTTATTACTTCACCGGAATTCCTGTTATTTGAACAAGAAATCCTTGTTATTTCAACAGGAATGCCGGTTAAGTAAGTAGTATTAACAAGACGTCCGGTTGCGGCAACAGGAAATTTTTCTCAGTGTTCAGATTATAATTTGTGTTCGTACCTATAGAACTCTGATGAGAGTTCTAACTTGAGAAATCTTGAGAAAGGAAAATATCGCGATTTTCTTGTTTTTTCAAAATTGTCTCAGAGGCTGTGACCAAATGGTGATGTAATCTGTGGTTTAATCCCGTTGAACTTCTCATTTGAAGGACTCGATGTTCGATGAGTTTTTACATGAAAAATCTTCGGCTCAAGGAAACTATCTCTGAATTGGTTTCTTCTTGTTCTCTAAAACTTGTTTCAGAGGCAGTGAGAAAATCGTGGTGTGATCTTTGGCGTATTCCCATTAAACTTCCCATTTGATGGACTTTGAAATGAAGTAATGATATGATAATAATAATATGATGTCCAACGGAAAAACGCATCTTACCGAGCGAGAGAAAATTTTGAGAAAAAGCCAACATGGTGATTTAAGGTCGATTTTGGTCGAAAATGAGATGACATGAGATGTTAGTGAATTTTGAAACACAAATTTTGTCTGAATGTGAGAATAAATTCTGTCTGTCAGATAGCATCTATCTTTCTGCACGCTTATGCACAGCTTGGTTTTAGTTCAACGGTCAATCTCTAAACAGCGTTATTTTTTCGATTGGTTTTTTTTTTTTTTTTTTTTTTTTTTTTTTTTTTTTTTTTTTTCTGGCTTCGAATTTATGACACGCTATTCGCAGAACGTGATAAACTATTTCGGACTTATTTTATATGTTCGTCATAACCTCCTCTTTCCGAATTAGTTAAGATCTTGATTTTTGTTTCTGATGTTAAGTTACGGTACGTTTTCTCAAAGAACATCATGAACGTAAATCATATACGTAAGACCTGGCAACAGCGCTTGCCGATGACATCGCCTTAAACAAATTTCTAAATTAATCAAAACTTGTTAAATTAAAATTCAAGCAAGTAACCTTTTGTAAACATTAGCGTGAATTACCTTAATGTAAGTACTTTAAATAGATATATTTTGTAAAACCAATTAGCGGTGTGAATAACCTGCACTAGTTTAGGCACCGCCTTACATGTTATAGTTTAAAAAAAAAAAAAAAAAAAAAAAAAAAAAAAAAAAAAAAAAAACCAAAAAAAAAAACACCAAAATTCATTCTTTAATTATATCTTGTAAAATTAATTATAGCGGTGTGAATAACCTATAGCAGCTTAGGCTGCACCGTCTTAATAAAAAACCCACTTAACAACAACAACAACAACATCATTCATTCATTCATTCATTCATTAATAAAAACGTAATTAACAACAACAACATTCATTTATTCATTCCATTCATGCATTCCATTCATAAATCCAGGTAGGTATGTGCGACGTGCGTATCGAGCGAAAATACGAAACTCGAGGAATAGAAAGCGACGCGATGCTGCGGAAAAGTTTTATTTGGTAGCTTATCAGTACTTCACTCCTGAGTGAATTTACTAGTTATTGTGCTTTCCGAGTTTTATTGGACGTTGAGAATTGAGATAAGCAAAATGTAAATTCATGCCCAATGTTATTGATCTCTTTATTCTGAACATGCATGATCAACATGAATTATGATCATTGATCTTCAACCATCGAATTCTTTTTCTTGTAATAATACATTTTTTGTTTTTTTGTTTTTTGTTTTTTTTGTTTTTTTGTTCGATCGATCCTTTTGTCATCTTTGTGAACGTTTACGTCTGTTGAAAAGCCCCTCTCTCACTGTGATATCACGGAGAAAAAAACTTCAGTTCATATGGAACACCGAGGGTGTTTGGTTCCAGTAACCGAAGTTTTCAGTTGTGAGTACCGAACTTCAGTTAGGAGTACCGAAGTGATTCAGTAGGAACGAAATGTGAGTCATAGTATTAGTCACACTTACCGAAATCTTCGGTAAGCCTAACTGAAGTTCGGTACTCACAACCGAAGACTTTGGTTACTGTAACCGAAAACCTCGGTGTTCCATATGAGCCGAAGTTCAGTTCTCATAACAGATTTTTTTTTCTATATGACTGTGTTGCTTGGCTGGAAATTTAAAGAAATGTACTTTGAGACTTTGAGTTAAATAAATTAAAATTCCTATAGTTAACCCTTCAACGACCAGGTAAGTTCAAAAGAACGCCCCGTTTTCGTTTATTTAGGGAAGGTAGTTAACTGTTCGTACTCGAGGGAGTTGGAATTGCCTACACAACGAATTGAAGGGACGCATAACGAAACATTGTCTTGTAAGTGTTTTCATTGATAATCGCTTTTATTCGGAATGAAGACTAAAGTAATATGAAATAGACTTGAGAAGAAAAAACACGAATACTCGGGCTTGCACAGAAAAAACAGGAAAAAGCACTTTGATAGCGCTTACAAAACCTTTGGTAGAAAAATGACCCAGCAAAAGACTTTAGTTGAGCTAACCAAATCTTCAGTTCACCCAACAAAATGTCTTTAGTCAGGAGTACAAAACCTTTGGTTAGCTCAACTAAAGTCTTTTGCTGGGTCATTTTTCTACCAAAGGTTTTGTCAGCGCTACCAAAGTACTTTATCCTGTTTTTTCTGTGTGGCCCATAAGAGGTTAAACGCAAGACGGCAGCTTTGTTGTCTCGTCTTTTCCTTCGCGCAAAGAAATTATCCCGTGCATCCAGTAAGAAACGAAGAGACATTTAGCAACACCGCGCAGTGCCGCGCCGTCGTCTGTCTGAAAGTTCAAACTCCGTTTTTAGATAGGAGGGGGCAAAGGTGTGCGGGAGCGAAGGCTTTTGAAGATAGATTCCGCGAACCGATCGAATGAGAGAATGAATAATTTTGGCTGTCAACGAATCGAATTGATTCAAATAAACTTTGATGAAAAGCTCTGGAAAGCCGTAGAAGCACGTCGACTTTCTTCCTCGTCTCTTTTTCCTCTCCCCCCCCCCACTTTACTTATCCTCCTCTGCGTGCTAAAGCGTGGCAACCGCAGCTCTAGAAAGCTCTCCGTTTCCTCCCTTGATTCATTCATAATTTGACGGAACGAGTTTTCAAAGATGATGATCTCTATTTATATAAAACTTCATCATTTCAGAATTGAGGAATTGAAATGAATAATCAAATCATTGTTAAAAACAAACAAAAAACAAACAAAAAAACTCGATAAATATTAAAATAAATAAATAAATAAATAAATAAATAAATAAATAAATAAATAAATAAATAAATAAATAAATAAATAAATAAATAAATAAATAAATAAATAAATAAATGATTAATTATTATTGATTGATAGCTTGAAATTGTACCATTTGTAGGAAAAGCTGTTTTTTATATTGTTTTTTGAGGAGGTATGGGAGGGGGGGTCCTCTTACTCGCCCATCACTGGTTGGTGTTCTTATAGAGGCCTAGACCTTCCATTGAGGTTTTCTGCGGTCGCCCATGAATACAAATAGACAGTAATCTTCTAAATAATCTGAATCAGAAAGTCGCGTGAGTGCGGGAAAAATTGTCTTTCCGCTCGTTCGTTTTCCAACAATTTTCAGGGATCAAACTCGAAGTCTATGCGTCCAATTAGATGAAAGGAAAGAAATGGAAAATTTGAAGTCTAGAGAAACGCCGCCCTCCCCCCCTCTTTGAACACATTCAGAGAAGTTGCTTCCGACTTGCCGCAAACCGCGGCGTGTCATTTTGAATAACATAAAAATTAGGGGCGAAAGAGGTATAGAGTGCGGGAGAGAGAGAGAGAGAGAGAGAGAGAGAGAGAGAGAGAGAGAGAGAGAGAGAGAGAGAGAGAGAGAGAGAGAGAGAGAGAGAGAGAGAGAGAGAGAGAGAGAGAGAGAGAGAGAGAGAGAGTGAGAGACAGAGGTAGGAAGATGGAAATCCTGTAGCCGTTTTGTCGAGCGGAAGGAAATAAATAAAAAGAGACTTTAAATTACATTGAAACTTTACTGTATTCAACTGCCGCTAGCCGAAGCCAGACTACCGTGAAAATTCCCCGGAAAACACACGCTTCTTTTATTTATGTCCGCGGCTCTGATATTTGTCTGCTTCTCCTCTCCATTCTTCAAACTTTTACTCATTCATATTTGAGTATGGAGAGTCAGTTTTATACCCTGCTCGCAGGCCCCCCACAATCCACATCCACAACTCCTCCCCTATATTTCGTTTTTCTTTCTCGGTTTGATGCTGCTGTAGAGTGAGTGTAGCCGCGGCGTCAAGAGGGCCCATAAATATCAGGTGTGCTCTTTCCGAGGAATTAGTTTTAGAATAGTTCTATAAGTTTTTTAGTGTAGAGCAGACCTTGTATTCTAAGTATACGGACCCTTCCAGCGTTACCGCCCCCGATTGCAAGGCGCAGGGTAGTCCACCCGCTTCTCCGATCCGGCTGGTCTGGCTCGTATCTCCTGGCTCCCTGCGTTGCACTATATACACTCACTGTGTCTATGGATACTTTCACCCCTCTCGCCTCTGCTATTTATTGGCGTCAAATTAACGCGAAAAGACTCACAACGTGGTTTATTCATAGCGCTCTAATCCCCTCTCTCTCTCGCTCTCTCTCTCCCTCCCTCTCTCTCCCTCTCTCTCTCTCACTCTCTCTCTCTCACTCTCTCTCTCTCTCTCTCTCTCTCTCCTCCCTCTCTCTCTCCCTCTCTCTCTCTCACTCTCTCTCTCTCTCCTCTCTCTCTCTCTCTCTCTCTCTCTCTCTCTCTCTCTCTCTCTCTCTCTCTCTCTCTTTCCCCCTCTCTATTTCCCCACCCCCACTGCCACCCATCCTCTCCCTCGTCTTCTCGGAGCGTTGGTTCAACTCTACTTTACCAGCAGCGCAACTCAAATGGAAGATTCTCTAGATTTACAAATGGTCCTCGGTGATAAATATATGTTCCTTGAGCTTGAGATATCTTGGGAAAGTCTCTGTTTTCAAAAAACATTTTCAGAGCAGTGTAAAAGGTGATTTTCGGAAGTTATTGGCGCAGTAAGACTTATTTTATTTTTATATTTTTTCTTTAATTTGAATGAAAGCTTAGCCAAAGCCGAAGAGCTGCTCAGTCATGGCAGTGCTTGCAATAGTTCGGCGATTCCGCGTTCCTAAATGGTTTTTATTCGCGGGAAGTATCGTCGAAAATTGAAGGGGTCTCGGTGTCATCAGTCATTGCATAGCCGAGTCTGAATTTTTGAGAAGGGGGTGCAA
This sequence comes from Trialeurodes vaporariorum, assembly GCA_011764245.1. NCBI lineage: Eukaryota > Metazoa > Arthropoda > Insecta > Hemiptera > Aleyrodidae > Trialeurodes > Trialeurodes vaporariorum. Next base: position 46,270,680 of record VMOF01000320.1, read on the forward strand.
GATTGCGTTTGAATAATAATGTTTTATTCACTCGCGCGAAACTCTCTGCATATGGCTAATCTGATTCCAGGAAACTTTTCTGTCTGAAACTTTTCTAGATTTCAGTCCGATGGATAGCGCCTGTAGTCTCTTTTGGGTTTGGGAAAAGTCATATTTTTGACATTTTAAATTGAATACAAAGAAAAAATGCAGAACCCAAGAACGTCAGCTCCTGCGTAATTTTTTATGGATTTTTTGAGCCAAAAACGAGAAAAATTAATTGAGAAAAAGCCGTAATTCATGAAATTCATTTCCCCGTAAGCTTAGTGAGTGCGAGTGAGAGCGAGTGATTCCATGTCTATCTGCCTTACTCGCACTCATTGATGCTTCTGGACATTTTTGTATTTCATAAATGTCAGCTTTATTTTTGAGTATTTTAGCTTCAAACTGTCTGGGCATCTTCCTGAAGTATACTCGCTGATGCCGACGTAAATTCGTCATTTCAGCCAAAAACTGTTGACGTTTTGAGCAGCACGGCGCGGCGCGCCGCGATTAGTGGCGCGTAGCGTGCAAATTTGCAACGTTGCAGTCAGTCCATTTAAACCCATGAAAAAGATCGAACGATTGGATGATCGTCGAACACCTTCACATTCGACTTTTTACGTGAGTTTAAACGGACACAGTACAACGTTGCCAAATTGCGCGCTACGCCACTGGGCGCGATGTGGTGTTAATGTTCGCGAACTATAATCGACCCCGAAATCATCTTAAGCTCTTTAGGACTTGGTCGATCTGATTACTGTTATTATTGTTGCTCTGAAGTTATTCAAACTCACAATCAGTCCAAGATTTGACAATATTGTTGTTTTTATCATGTTACAGGATGGACGAATGGGCTTCGAGACCACAACGGCGATCACCGGCACGAAGGGGTCAAGAGGCAGCTTTCAGTCTCGTCCGATTCCAAGTTACTCGACGAGGATATCTGCGAAGAAACCCGAGTCATCCTGAGACCTAAAAAACCCCCTAGACCTAAATCCGAAGTGTTCCTTACCTCCAAAGACCAATCAGCCCATCAACGTCGGACCAAACGATTTTCCGCCTTTGGAGTGAGTATCTTTCTTTCTCTCTCTCTCCCTCTCTCCCTCTCTCTCCCTCCCTCTCCCTCTCTCTCCCTCTCTCTCTCTCTCTCCTCTCTCTCTACTCATCTCTACTTCTGTGTTATCACTTTAGTTTTCTTTGCCATAATTATGGTGACGAAAAATGGCCTGTTTTCCGTTTTATGTGATCAGATTTGGCAAAATTATTCGAAAATTATTTGATGCTGTTTGGAAACGCAATAAAATTGGATTTTATTCGATGAATTATTTGGTCAACCAACTGTAAGTACTTACCGCCTCACAGACAATGGAGCTGTTGCAAACTTTTGCTACAGGCTTATTAATGGTTGATATAGGGGTAAAACCCTGTAAAAATAACGATTAGCGCACAATAAAACATCACGAAATCCACTCCCAAACTCATATAATATAATGCTTTCAAACGCGAGACTGTATTGGTGGCCGTTGTCTCCTAAATCTTGTAGCAATTGCATGTTTCTTCTTCTTCTTGTGTGGTGCCGCGAGAACACCTCGTGGGATGGAGCTGATTGAGATAGAGAAACCAAACGTAATTGAAGGCAACGGCTGCCATTACAGTCTCGCGTTTGAAAGCATTTTATGAGTTTGTGAGTGGATTTAGTTATTTTTTAGCGCGCTAATCGTTATTTTTGCAGGGTTTTACTTTTACCCCACAAATTAACCATTAATAATCCTATAGCAAAAGTTTGCAACATAGCTCACGCATCACCTTTGTTACCTACAATTGGCAGACTGATTTCACGATTCCTGATTATTTTAGTTGCGCAACTATCTGCAGCGCAGTGTGAAATATGGCGATGTTGCATTTAATCCATTTAAACCCATGAAAAAGGTCGAACTACAAAGATTGCACTGCGCAATCCCTCAATTTGACATTTTACACGGATTTAAATGGACAGAACACAGCTTTATGCTAGATCGCACGCTACCCCATACTGCCATCTATGCTGATTTAACGATGATTGTTATAAGTAGTATAAGGGTACGTTCACAAATGGAGTATCAATTCCGATGTAAAATGCTGCGAAAAAAAGTCCAACACTCACTCATCGCAGAGAAAGTTTAACTTGAAATTTCGGGTGACAACCGTTGCATGTATGCACATACCTCGGATTCGGACCCCAAACAAAAGAACATAACCTACGAATTTGAACAATGAGAGTAATGAACTTACTTTCAAAAAGTAAAGAAGGGATTAAAGGTCCATCTATACACATTTTGTCACTAGGAGCACGGTGATAACTACAGAAAAGTTCTACGTTGCGTAATAAACGAGGAAAACGGGACTTAATTTCATATGTCCTGTTATTTTGTTTGGGGTTCCGAATCGAGGTTGGTGTAAACATGCAAGGGTGGTCACCCGAAATTTCAAGTTAAGTTTTCTCTGCGAAGAGTGAGTTTTAGACTTGTTTGATGGTCTCATCGTCATTTTCGCAGCATTTTACTTTGGAATTGATACTCCATTTGCCTACAGCAAAACCTTGCAAGAGCTCCACTTGCCCAGGCGCTGTTATTGACTGTTATGATATTCTGTTTCAGGGCGATTCTCCATTCGGAAAATCAGAAGCTTACATTAAATTAGAACAGCTAGGCGAAGGCTCGTACGCAACTGTCTTCAAAGGCTACAGCAAGTAAGTACTCGGCTCTTTTGAAAATATATTATTATATACGTATCGACGTGGTCCTCTTTCTTTTAGCTTTCCCCGCATAAATATGTATAAACACACACGCACACTTTAACACGTGAACCTGCAATCGTGGGGGCCCGACGCGAAGCGACTCCCCCCCCCCTCCCCTTCAATACTCATGTTTTTGCAACTTTTCTGAAAGTGATAAAGGTGAAGAGGGGTCATACGGCGACTACGTAATAATGTTGACGCGCACACCTCCAGGTGCGAAATATCCCGCAATTCGATCGGGAAATCGTGTCGTAATTTTATGAATGCGCCTTCATTTTTAAAGATAGACTAAAACGGTACGGGCACGTACGAATAGTTAACTAATGCTATCCGATTCCGATGGACTCATCTAGAGTCCCTATATATGAAAGAGTCAAGACCAGAGATTACTAAGCTAAAGAGATATGGCAAGTCCTATCCCCGCCATGTTAGAAAACCGTTAATCGACATTTCGTAAAAAAACGCCTTCAAACAGGCTGTGATACAACACGGCGTACCACCTGGTGGACCATTTTTCGAAAACATTGCTTTAACTGCTGTTAGTGGAAATAAATTCAAGGCACACACTTTTCTGAATTTTTTTACTTTACAAACACGTTGAAAAAATGGAAAATGTCAAGGGAAAAATTTAACTAATAAAAGAACCACTAAAACTTTAATCAAAAGTCATTTACTGGCAGCCGAACGCACTTCGGTTACTTTCAGAATTGTTTACAAAAATGGTCCACCAGATCGTATGCCAGTTTGCTTACTTCGTAGGAGTTGATTAACAGTTTTGAGCAGTTCTGCCATATCTCTTTAGCTTAGTTATCTCTGGTCAAGACACGTGAACAGAAGTGAAGAAGAAGAAAGTGTCTGAGGAGCCTGGAGGCGCGCCTCTTGTTTACATTTTTATCCAACCATCTTCCCGCCAAAGATTACTTATACATGTATTCATGTGTACCTAAGTAATCTTTGTTAGGTCAACCTAACCTCCAATACCCGTTGGCTTCACTACCTGTTTTAAAAGTAATGTGTAAATTTTGTTCTACTCTGAACACATTTTCATAAATTTCTAATTCAAATTTCATCAGTACAAGCTAAAAATGCTGAAAGTTTCCTCAAAGCTGGGCGGCAGTGAAGGTGGTTCCATGGAGATGTAAACAAGAGGTGCGCCTCCAGTCTAGACCTCTTCTTCTTCCATAGAATAAACACAACCAGAATGGAAACTGCCGTAAGAGCCCATATAGTCAAGTTTTGTAAACCTGGTACCCTGCGCGAGGAGCTGCGCAGTGGTCGTCCGAAGCGCGCGAATCTGTAAACCTGGTACCTCCGAGAGTCTCCCATAAGAAATACACAGAGCGGCATGACTTTTTTCAGAAAAAACGCCATAAAACTGAAAATACGTGGCGAATCACTTAAATTCTTCCAGAAATACAGATTAGATAGATTTTTGAATGATTTTAGCTATTTATAATTTTTTTTGGCGTGGTAGAATTTAAATGAGACCCATTTAAAGTTGACGAAAATCGTCCAAAGTTGACGAAAATCGTCCGCAGCGCAGCGCGCGAATCTGTAAACCTGGTACCTCCGAGAGTCTCCCATAAGAAATACACAGAGCGGCATGACTTTTTTCAGAAAAAACGCCATACAACTGAAAATACGCGGCGGATCACTTTCATTCTTCCAGAAATATAGATTAGATAGATTTTAGAATGATTTCAGCTATTTACAATTTTTTTTGGCGAAGTAGAATTTAAATGAGACCCATTTAAAGTTGACGAACGCTGACAGGTACCCGGTTTAGATGCTCGCGAAAGTGCTACATAAGATGGCCGACTGTTTCCATTCTGGTTGTGTTTATTCTATGCTTCTTCTTCACTTTTCAGCAGCCAATTAGAGATGGAACCTCATTTGGCGAGACTCTTTCATATATAGGGACTCAAGACTCATCTAGTGATGACGTCACTGCATGCGATACATTGTTTTGTGATCGAACGAAAAACGATGTATCGAAGAGATACATCGTTAAAAGGCCCTATTCCACCTGAGACTTTAGTCGCCGGTTCTAGCGTCAGCGTCAGGAAGACATTTATTCTATGAGGAAGATCAGGTGGAGGAGCGAAGATCCGGGATCTAGCGTCAAGTCGCTAGAAGTAGGATCGAATCCTACATTTTTGGCTTCTAGTGCAACGTTGAGCTCCCGAGTTTCATCAATATCCCTGTGTCATCTTTAATTCGGCTGAAAACAACCAAGACAACCATCATCCGCGGTTCTTGTTATTATTGTTAATAATAATAATAATAATAATATAATAATAATAATAATAAATAATAATAATAATAATAATAATATATTGTTAATAATAACGAAGACCACGTGAAAAATGACCGACGATTTCGGTAAATAAATGAGTGGTGAGAGGCACCGTTTGCATCGGAGACGCGCGTCAAGTCGCCTAGGTGGAAGGGAGTTTTCAGCTTCTTAACGCTAGATCCGGCGACAAAAGTCTCAGGTGGAATAGGGCCACATGATATGTGTATACATTGATGCATACATGGTATTAGCAGTGTTGCCATTTTTCGAATAATCGTCCGATTTTTCCCATTTGATCTAATGTAAAAGTTGGTAATTTACAGGACAATCTGGCAACATTGGCTCTGAGTAAAATTTCAAATCTCGTAAATTTATCTGCAAAAGTGGCAGCGCCGCGCCCGCGCCGCGTCGAATCTATGATATCACCGCATTATACCTGCTAAGGCGACTCTTTCAAACATCAGACTTCATAGAAACCCTGATACCTACCTCCTTCCCCCTACCTCCTAGAGATATAAACATTATAAACTAGGTGCGTCCGCGTTGCGTCGCATCGCATCGCTTCGGAGGCGTTTTGGAAAAGCTCCTCATCTATTATTTCATACGACAGCCAAAGAGTACTCGAGAGTTCGAGACTATGCATAGAGATGGTTGACTCCCCCCCCCCCCCCAACGCTCACATCCCCATCCTCACCCCTTCGTACTTTCGCTGGACAAACTGCTCCTTATGAACGGCTTTGATGGACGACTGGGTGAGGGGTAGTCAAGTTATCACAAGTCGCGAGTCTGCTCATATAATAGAACCCTCTGAATGGGGTCGTGAACATGTATTATAGTTTTTCTTCTTCTTCTTATTTTTTTGACCTGACCCAGTTTTATCACGATTGACGAAAATTAGATAACGCTCATGTAAGTACTTACGAAGCAGAGCGTTATCCAAAGACGAGTGTTTTCTAACTTTAAAATCAAAGTTAACCCTTTCAATACCACGACTTTACTATAGTGGCGGACGCAGAAGGTTTTATTGGGGGAGAGGGGGACGGGACGCCTATGAGACTAGAAATTTGAAGCGCCGCCAAAGCAATTTTGAGCTATTTTCTTCTGGAAAAATAAGGCGAAATTTAAGGCTTCCTGCTTTGTGCCCCCCCCCCCCCGCTCCTTGGATTTACCCGAGTAAATTTGTTTCGGCGATTACATTTAGTTCTTAAGTACCATTGATACAGACAATAATCTTACTCCTACTTTTATTATTATTAGAATTTAGAGACTAATGGGTCTCGTGAAGCTCCTTCACTTAATGGTACCTACAGGCAAAATAAATATTTTGCGGAGAAGGAATATTTACAAACTAACTTAATTTGAAAGAGCAGTAATTTGATTTGTCTGTAAGTACTTACTGTAAGAGCGTTAATTATAGCCATTAGTACTTTAAGCAGTGGCGTCGCTAGGTGTATTTTTAGGGGGGGCCCAAGTGCCGGGTGTCACCCCCTTCTCCATCAAAAAGCTAACTCAGAACGACGATTTCCACTGACCCCCCCCCCCCCCCCCCCCTAGCCTCTTACCTGTACCCCACCCAGTCCCCCTTCCCCTCCTCCTCGTCCTTCCCTTTTCCATCCTCGCTCATCAGAAGATCCAGATTTAAAAATTCAAATTCAGTGACATTAGGTAAAGAGAAAAGCACATTATTTGCTATGTATCCTCGAAGGTTTTGAACACTCACTATTAATTTGATCAAATAATGGTAATGTTTGCTGATTTAACAGAAAAGTATGAAAATGAAGCAGCATCGGTGCAGCCAGAAATTGTTTCAAGGGAAGGGAGATCTTTTGAGTTGACGTACCTACTGTTCACACACCCCATTCACCGGGGGGTCTGGGGGGTATGGAATACCCCCCAGGTAAACGGGGGGTACGGGGGTCCCCCCCGGGAAAAAATTTGAAAATTTCACACCTTGAAAACCCAGTTTAACGGGGTTTCCGGGTTTTATTTGAGAGAACCGAGAAAAATTTATGGGGTGGCGATTGGGGGGGGGGGGTTCTTTCTCCATCCTGATGATTTTATTCTTTAACTTTCATTTTCTAACTATTTAGAATCGTTTTTCTTGACCGGTCCAGTTGGGTGTCACCCCAGGCCCAGGCTCCCCACCATAGCCCTTACCTTAAGTCAGTGGAACCCGTGGCAAACTGTCCTTTCTTCCTTCCACGCACCCCTTACCTTCAACTACCTTTATTTTTTCCTATTCCTTTCGTTTTCTTCCTCTTTTTCCTTCCCTTATTATTTTCTTCTTTTTTCCCTCTTTTTTCCCCTTTTCTCCTTTCTCCTTTTTTTCCTTTTTCCTTTTTTCCTTTTCCTTTTCCTTTTTTTTTCCCTTTTTCCTTTTTTTTTCTCTTTTTTTTCTCTTTTCTTTTCTTTCACTCCGTCGGGTGTCACCCCAAGGATGGTGGCACCCGGGGCCCTGGGCCCCCCCGGCCCCCCCTAGCGACGCCGCTGACTTTAAGTATCTTTGCGAACCTTTTTCTGGAAAAAAAAAAAATATATATACTTTAGTGCAGGGGCAACAGGTGCCATACTGCATCCATATCTGAGCGACTTTTATTCGGGGGCATGCCATGAGTTGTTTGTGCATGTCGCTTGTTCAACCTACTATATAGGAGCACCTAGGACCTATACTATTACCTACTGAAGCTTCCTACATGTATGTAGTGTATCCAAAAAAAGATTGAATGGATGTGCTTACCTGTGCTTATGGAGGTTAGGGATGAGGAAATAGGAGTCCGGGAAAAATTAGCCTACATTTTATACTTTTCCATGGGTTTTTTTTTTTTTTTTTTTTTTTAGTCTTTTTCTAAGCAACTTTTCCTCCTTGTCTTATGAAGCAAATGCAGGGGCGTCATTTCAGGTTCGGCTGGGGGGGGGGGGGGCAAAAATGTGATGACTTTTTTTTTTTTTTTTTTTTTTTTTTTTTTTTTTTTTGCTCATCAATATTATTTTAGCCCTGCATGTTCTATATTCAGGCCCTTAATTCCAACAGAACTCGTTAATGACCACCAAATTTTAGTTCGAAACTTTTTTTTTTTCTAAAAAAAAAAAAAAAAATCATCACTTTTTCACTTTTGGCCGACCCTTTGGGGGGGGCAGTTGCCCCCCGCAAATGACGCCACTGAGCAAATGATTAAATATCCGTTTGCTTTTTTCCCCTTTCCAGTTTAACCAATCAAGTTGTGGCATTGAAAGAGATCAGATTGCAAGAAGAAGAAGGTGCTCCATTCACAGCGATCAGAGAAGCGTCGCTGCTCAAAGAACTGAAACATTCTAACATCGTCACTTTACACGATATCGTTCACACCAGAGAAACGCTTACATTCGTTTTTGAATATGTTGTAAGTATTATTACTTTTTTGCATTACTGTCTCTCTAAAAATAAATCACCTATTTTAATCTTTCATTAGTTAGTTATCTCTGTTACTGCAAGTTCTCTCTCAGGAATCCTTCCTAAAATCTATATTTCCGTCAGTGGCGTAGCCAGGAATTTTTCGGGGGGGGGGGGGGGTCAAAGATACTAATTTGGTAAAATTTGTCTGAAAACGCAAAAAATTACCTTTTTGAGGACAAATTTTGGTGTCATGGGGGGGGGGGGGGGGTCCAGACCTCCTGGACACCCCCCCTGGCTACGCCACTGCTTTCCGTTAAAATAATATGGGACAGAGAACAATAATTTGCAAATTCGAAAATCTGCTTCCACTACTTCTGACTGTGTGACCATGAGCTTAATCACGTTTAGCTCATGTTCCGATTTTTAGGAAAAAAAAGTGCAAGGACTTCGACTTCCTTGTCTCACAAAGATCTTCAGGAGGGATGCAGGGAGTGAAAAACTGGAAAAAAAAGTCTGATAGTACAGTAAACCTTTTACACTTCTTGAAGGAGCTCAAAAAACGATTCAGAGTTTAATTCAGCAGGCATTATTTGCTGTTACTCTCTACCTTATTATCCACTTATTTGAATTTTTGATCAATTTTTTTGTAAGTAGGGGCCTTTTAATGAATAATGATTACAAGAAACTTCTTTCCTCTCAATGATTTTGCTTGTAATGATCAATCTGTAGAATCCTGCTTGGTGAATTTGTAGCCTTTCTTGCAAAGTGAAAGCAGATGCCAATATTTCTCCCTCAACAATATCGGTCTCCACTGCCCACTCATGACAACAAGTCTAACATGAAGTCAATGCATTCAAAATTATTTAAGAAAGAGCCAATTAATTAACCAATATCGGTCTTGGAGCAATTAATTTTTTCTTTTGTATCATGACTGATCGGGTTAAATGCTTATTAGTTGCTAGTTCTAAGTTGTACCAGGGGCATCATTTCAAGTTCGGCTTGGGGGGGGGGGGGCAAAAAATTTGATGACCTTTTTTTTCTTTTCTTTTTTTGCTCATCAATATAATTTTAGAGCCATAGAGTCGGCTTGGGGGGGGGGGGGGCAAAAATATGATGACCCCTTTTTTTTCTTTTTTTTTTTTTCTCGTCAATAAAATTTTAGAGCCATAGAGCCGGCTTGGGGGGGGCAAAAATCCGTTTTTGCGCCTGACTTCAAATCCTTGGGGGGGGGGGGCAATTGCCCACCCTGCCCCCCCCAATTGACGCGCCTGAGTTGTACTACCCCAATTAACTGTTTTATTTTTGTTTTTAACAGCACACTGACTTATCTCAATACATGGAACGACATCCAGGCGGGTTAGACCATCATAATGTAAGGCTATTTCTATTTCAATTACTCAGAGGGCTGGCATTTTGTCATCATCGACTGGTGCTGCACCGAGATGTGAAACCACAGAATTTGCTCATTAGTGAAATTGGTGAACTAAAATTGGCTGATTTTGGTAAGTGTTTCCCCAGTACCTACATTTTATTGTAACATTTAATCACTGGCAGAGTGTTATAATTATGACAGCCCTCCCCCTCCTCCCCTCTTTTACGGAAAGTCTGGGGTAAACCTAGGCGTAGCCCGACACTTTCGAGATTGCAGAGAGAGAGAGAGAGAGATAAAAGAAAGTCATCAACTGCAAGCCTCCCCCCCCTAATCACTCCTTTTACCCATGTGCCACCAGTGTATTGAATGATGGGCATTTAGCCATTTATGATTCAGTCTATAAATAAACCTCTTACTTATGACTTATTGAACGGTAACAGGATATTTGGCTGATGCCAAAAAATTGCATAAAAATTGCATCATAAAAACATCTAAAGCTACCAAATGAACGAATATATCTATTAAAGGCGTTTTTCAGCAAGTCCAGCAGTAACGGACGATAAATGTCCACTTGTCATCTTAAAAACGGCGTAGGGATGCAAGTGGATTATGATGTTAATGTACTAATTTTAAAAGAACAAAACTTCAAACACTCAGCTTTTTAAAAAATTTACCATAAAAGGCTACTAATGATTAAATGATACACTTAGTTAAATGCTACAAATGTCATTAAATTCTGAGCATTTGATTTTTGTTATTTTAAGAGAAAGTTGGGAAATTAGAACAATGCCGAAGTTGACTCATGGTGTACAAGATCACCTTCTCTCCTCTTTTATAAGAGTCTAACTTGATGTTTTCTTCATTTCAGTAAACTTGAACTATTTAAGTATGCTAGCTCGTGCTTTTTGTTCCCTCATCTTACGAAACTCGTACTTATTATTTCATTTCCTTATTTGTTGTTTTACAGGATTAGCAAGAGCAAAATCAGTACCAAGTCATACGTATAGCAATGAAGTTGTCACATTATGGTATCGACCACCAGATGTTTTATTAGGTTCCACAGATTATTCAACAAGCTTAGACATGTGGGGTGTTGGTTGCATTTTTGTCGAAATGATTACCGGCGTTCCAACTTTTCCTGGTGTGCGAGATGTCAGAGATCAGTTGGATAAAATATTTAGGGTAAGTTATTATTTGTGAGTTTTTTTTTTTTATTTTTCCTGATGTCCAGTTTTAAATGATATAGTCGAGAATAAACTCTGTTGGAAGGGAGGAAGTTTCCTTATTTCTGCTATCTCTAAGAATCATCAAAACCCAGACGTATATAAATATTGAAAGAAAGAAGAAAAAAATAAATAAAAACTTTTGCTCAGATGGAAGTGATTTTTTTCTGTTTTCTTAGATTTACAATTGAAATATTGGAGCAGCTAGACTTTATTACTTTACTACAGCAGCTGTTTGTTTCTTGATAGAAATTGAGTTAAACTCGGAACATATGTACTTCAGTGACGGATCAAGCTTTCTTGATTGATCAACTCTTCAAGTCTTTCTATTTTTCTTTGATCATTTTCTCAATTTTAATTTCATTGAAAATCATCCTCTATCTTAAAAAATGAATTCATGTGTCTCTGCGCACCTTCAACATGCTTTTATTTAATACTCTAAGAAAATTTTTAATCCTGTAATTTTTCTTGTTTCCAGACGTTAGGAACACCGACTGAAGAGTCATGGGAAGGTGTGACAAGATTACCAGGCTACAATGATGATATTTATTACTATCCTCCAAAAAAACTAGGTCTCACTTTTACTCGATTATATGATATTGTTGATGGAGAGAATATGGCCTCTTCTTTATTGCAGGTAAAAATTTCCTTACCTTTAAAGTTTTTGTTTAAAAATAAAAAAATAAAGGTCTCATTTTGAAGAATGTCATTCTCTAAATACTGAATAAAGTAAAACATCACTGTAAACTGACTTGACTCCACATGATTGACGGCTATTTTTCACGGAAGCTTGTGGTTTTTAGTGAATTTGACCTAACCCAGGATGCTGATTATTATCTACAATCAAGTCAGGGAAGCTATTCGAGTCGAGATAATAACATAGCATCACATAGGAGTGAGTCTAGCGGACTCGATTAGAATGCTCACGTCTTGACGCATTTCTATCGTCAGTCATGACGCATTTCTATCGTCAGTCAACCGCTGGTAACCGGTAGGTAATACCTTCCGTGCGAGTTGTTTGGTCGACTAAAGACGGAAATGAGTCAAGATGTGAGCATTTTAATCAAGTTAGCTTGACTCACTTAGATGAGATGCCATCTTATATTATCTTAACCCATAAATAACGTCCTTAATAAAAATCTTAGTCGAGACAAACATTTCTGAATCAAGTCAATTTATTTGTGACAATTCTCAGATAAATATAAGTCAAAATGACTGTTGATCTAAAGCAATCAGTTATTGAAGGGGAACTAGAAAACGAGGAGTAATTTAAGCAATGATTTATAAAATGACGACTCTTCAAAGTTATATTCTTAACTTTATTTTCTATGTTGGCTTGATTGCATCCCTATATATTTTAACAGAAAAGCTATCTCAACGAGATTGTTCTTAAGCAAGATTCCAACAGTTGTGTTTTAAAAAGATTCAAAGATTGACACCATTTTTTAGGTATAAGTACTTGTGTTTTGAAGGTTTCCCAAAAATAATATTTGATCATGGGAATGTCATGAACAGTTAAACGACTGTTTCTCATTGCCTATTAAATTTCGACAATTTGTCAATTTACTGAGTATGGCAGAATTTTGAATTCAATTGGACAGGTTTTGACGGAGGAGAACCAACTTTTCTGTATCTGCAGAGAGGAACCAACCAGGTACAGTGAGTTTCCTATGTCGTTGGTTCCTTCCCGCAATCCCGCAGACAAGAAAACTTAGTTCCTTTTTGCAGAAAGCTGTCAGATTGAAAAATGAGTTTTGCAACTGATGATGTCCCAAACTCCCAAAACAACAGTTTGATACTAAAGAAGTACCTACCTACTTTTGAAATCTGTAAAAAAATAAATTCTTGTAAAATGAAAATCTTTCACTCTTACCTATTTTAGTAGAGTTTTTTTACTGCTTATGAATTTTGCTTTAATGAATATTCTCTTTTTTGCATTTCTAGTTACGTCCAGATAGAAGGCTAGGGGCAGAGGAAGCGTTGAGGCATCGTTACTTCGACCAGCTGCCAAAAAAACTTTATGAACTTCCTGATGGTAAGAATTGTTTCCTAGCCCTCCCCTTTTTTTGTTTGTTTGCGACTGTTTGCGACACAAGGCAGAGCTGGGAAAATTGTCGTTTTTGATTATGTAATTGATTACTTCGCAGAAATAATTGAAATGGATTTTAGCTGAGTTGTTTGCTTTGAAATACAAGCATAAAGAACGCAGGTTTGGGTGGCTGGACTTTACTACTACTGCTACTAATTAGGCGTATCAATTTTGACGAACCTTATGTTATTTGATGAACAAAAATTTGTTTCATCTCAACACATTGGTTTTAATGAAATCGATAAACCTGATTATTATCTATTACTGCTAAAATCCACCAAGATTACTTTTGGAATGTGATTAAATCGACTAAAAATTGAATCGATTATCATTTGCCCAACTCTGACAAATAACACGGATGAGGAATTGAAATCCAACATAATTAAAATCAACTTGAGATCATTTATTGAAGAAAAAACCCCAAGACCCAAGAACAAAAATAACAGAATAAAAATTGTAACAACCATTGTATACAAATGAACAAATAGAAAAAAATGGATACTTGAATAGTCTCGACATAAGATGGCAGTGTATTTATCAGTGGTGGCTCATGTAATTAAGCAACAAGGGATTCTTGTTATTTAAACTTCCACAAAATAATCAATCTTTCGGAGACTTATTGAACCCCCAAGAAGTTGATACTTTTGCGTAGGTTTCAATGGCAAATAACAGGGTTGCCAAATTGCATTAGCCGCCACTGATATTTATTGATTGATGTCATTGTGAACAAAATAGAAGCATTTTTCACAGTAAAATGTTTGACATTGAACGCAGAAGGTCCTCACTTTGACAGTTTTCCTACCTGCTTTTCTACCTCCTCGCTCAGTCGCTTTACTGTAACATCTCTTGCAATATCTCGACAAGGTCTTTGAGTCGTTTAGGTTGTGCGAGCCGGAGTAGTGGATCTCTTCGGGTTGATTCGAAGCACTCGAAATTATTTCAAAGCAAAATTCCTCCTTGATTTTAGGTATCAGTTCTATACTTTGTGTTCCTTGGTTCTGATTCAATGCCAGGAAATTTGCTAGATTGGATTCTGAAATTTATAAAAGGAGAAAATTAGAGACAAAATTATTTCAAACAAAAAGCCTGGTCCTCAATAAGACACAAGGTTACGTATTGCTACAAAATTATAACTACATGCAAAGGGTGGGACTGGTCTCAATGCAATGTTGTTTTAGAGTTGAGAAATGTTCGTTTTATTATGGTCGTAAGATCGAAACAATCAAAATTTGGATGACATGCGTATGGTCGTAAGATCAAAATTTGGATGACATGCGCAAGGCTTATGTGATAAACAGTGCAGATTTACTGACAAACCCTTTTACTTGTATGCTGTGAGGACCAATCTCTGCCTGCTTGCTCAAATTAATTGGATAAGTTGAATATACTTACTCAGCCTTGTTGATTTTGCCTGTACCATGAATTGAAGGTACTCGTCAAAACATTATTTTGCAAATGTCAACAATTTGAAGTCCCTTCTGTCAATGAAAAGTTGTCTTAAGGTTGTGAAGCAGATCTGTAGTGACGAAATTGAATATACTCAGGCATGGTATTGAAAGGGAAGACATCAAAAGCCTGAAAAGGTGTCTTAAAGATCTTATCTATTTGTATATCATGTGTTTCATTTCTCTGTGTACAATGTATTTTTTTCCTTTTTTTTGCAGAGGTCTCAATATTTAGTGTAGAAGGAATATCCATTCATCCAGAGACTGGGAATGGCAAACCGTTTACGCGGAACGGCTTGAAACTGCATCAATCAGTTTATTGATCCAACGGGATTGATGATCATTGGGTTCTGAAGAACTCGTGTCGAGGTTGTGATACTGACTGCTAAAAATTAAATAGAAGCTAGCTCAAATTTTTATTATTGTGTTTTTGTTATTGATTGTTAATGAATGCATTAATAATTATTAATTAATTAATCATGATTTATAACTAATTTATTACTATTTCTAGTAGCTGTGTAAAATTTTAATGTTCTTTTAATTTCCTACTGTTTTTATGAATCGATTGTTTGTTGGCCCCTCCCTAAAATTGTTGGAATTTGTTAAAATTGCATTCTATCAGTTCTTATCTCAAAGGGGTAGCAATCCTTTGCAACTCTGTCTTCAAATGAATCTATCAGTTGGCAAATTTATTCAATAGAAGGCAAAAGTTGAAGTTTGTGATCAGTTGTATTTGTTTTCATTTAAATTTGGAGAGAGATCATGCATTACTGTGAGTTTTACTTTTTTCCTGCTCAAATTCTGTTTTCTTTTTGTTCAATTTCATGGCTGACTTGAATTTTAACCAGACTCAAAAGCTTTTGAATTTAAGTCTTGTTATAACAAGTTTCTTTTATCATCTGTAAGGTGTTGGTGTTTGAATTAAATATTTTATTCTTCCTCAAATTCTGGAATTCAGCAGATTATAATTGAGGCATTTTTCGGTAAATGGGCGTATGGTAAAAAAACGACTTTCGAGAAAAACGCGTTTGAAAGTTTAAAACGTTATAACTTAGAGACTACTGCAGAGTTTTCAAAATTTGGAAGACTGGCTTGTAGAACAAACATTCAAGAAGAACTCTACCCAATTTCAAGTTTGTAGAGTGAAAATTAGTTGAGCAGTGAAAGTTCAAATTTGCTGCGTTATACGCCCTTTTACCGAAAAACGTTTTTTTTCTCTCCCAGCCTATCCGACAAGTATTGTTTGTGTTAGATTTGTGTCACAAACTTGGAGGAAAGGAAATTGTAAGAAGGAGGGATGATATTAAGGCCCTTTTGGGCCTATTTTTGGCCAAGAAGGAGGGTTTTATTGTTGATTTGTCGTCATCGGAGACCGAGCCAAAAACGCAAAAAACACACACTGACTTATCCACTGAGCTTTTATCAATATCAGATACAGATGCGATGCGAGTACCGCTCGAAAGGGGTACTGTAGCCCATATGTTTCTGAATTCAGCCGAGGTGCGTCCATTCGAACGATTGTTTCGTGGTTATTTTCTGTTCAACATATGAATAACTTTATATCACCTGTTAGGTCTTATCATCAGGATTTCAAAAACGAGTTCTCCAAAAAAAGGGCGTAAATCGCCATACGCCCATTTACCGAAAAATGCCTCAATTGATTGCAACACCTTTCACCATTTACTCATTAAGCTTCCCTAGGAGCACCATTTTAATCATCACAGCAGACATTGTAAATAATTAATCGAGTCGATCCATTTTAACCTTACAAAATCTCCCCATGAAAAGTACCTGTAGCGTTTGATTATCCCATGATTCTTTGTGCATTATTTTTTGTGCATTTTGATCAACTTTACAAACAACTTCCAGAAATTCTAGTATGCTTATTTTTTAAAGGTTGGACTCCTAAATCTAGGGGGCTCATCCCAGAAAATATACTCCAAAAATTTTAGGTGCCATGAAACTAAAATAAACGCTGAAACTTCAGTATGAAAAGCCTGTCAAAGATTGTGCATTTGCAGCACGTCTTAATGAACTTTTTTTTCACTCTGAAGAAAAATGCTTACAATTTTTTTTAATTTGTGATCAAAACAGCCGAGGTAAAGCTTTCCAAAGAACAAATGAATGGAACAAATTTTACTAAATAGGACTGTCAAAAAATTATCCCTCCATTATTCAAACTTCTTCCTTCTTTAATGTTTTGAGTGTTTTTTCTCTTTATTAATCATTTAATCATTTTATTTCTTTAATCTTAAAGTTTGAACCATGGCGAACGCCTTTATGGTCTTTTAAATTATTTTGCCTTTTATCAAGATTCTCGTCCTGAAGAATGTAAGAAATAAAAAATTGTAATTTAATTTTTAATAATAGTAGGCATTGTAAATAGGTAATAAATGTATTATACGATGAACTCCTGTAAATTTTATTTAATTTTAGAAAAATGATTTCGACCTGGAAACCTCTAACTAAAACTTCTCTCCGGAAACCAGAGCCGTATCGGTCTAAAACTGGCAAAGTACAGTTTCTGGTGCCTTTAGAAATTAAACGAATTCTTAATCACTCAGTTGAGACAGATCTTGTAACTTCAATGGTAGTAATTTTCACCTCCTCAGTAATTTTGTGTACGTTAGGTACTTACTTATTTAAACTGCCTGTCTTTTCGCTGATCAGCATGTTATCATTTATTTCAATGTTTGTAAAAAAAAAAGGAAAAAATAAAAAAAAATAAAAATCTAGTTTTAATATTCTACTTTACACATCATCAAATTGAATTTTTAGATAAGTTAAAAAAAAAATCAAATGAAAGTGCGTTAAGAAATAGATTTTTTTTTTTTTTTTTACTGCAGAATAAAGCAGTGACTGATATCTAGACAGACAATGGTTATTTTCTATGATAAAGCTGTAATTCCTTCTTCTTATCTTTCTTTCAAGAGGGCAAGATACTCAGTGTCCTATTGATGAGTAATCACTCCTGTTTTTTTATAAATACTTTTAGGGAAAGAATTATTAACAGCCTCTTTGACTTTTTCTTGAAACATCCTAGACTTAAAAAAAGTAACTTGAATTACAAAGTAACCTTGATTATCCGGACCGGGCACTGTGTACCATCTGGATACCGAAATAACCGGATAATCTGATTCCGGGGATCAGATGAAGAGCCTGTCAAAGATTGTGCATTTGCAGCACGTCTTAATTAACTAAATGTGTAATTAGCTAAATGTGCACTTTTAGGGACGTATTAACAAGACCATACATTTGTACATACAATAGAATGTAAAACTAAAATCTAGATCTACAAAGATAAAGTAATTACTAATTTACAACCGATCGAGATGTATTTCCTGATCACGGTTCGGCTAGGTTTTCCTCAGTTTCTCTCGTTCGAGTTTTGAAAACCGTTTCCGGACCCTGTCCGGATAATCGAGTGTCCGGATTGTCTATGTCCGGATAATAAAGGTTATACTTTATATGGAGGATGAAAAGAGGATGAGGATCAATTGGAGGAATATTTAAGGAGAATGAGGTAAATAGGGAATTGTGAATTATTGGATTATGGAACTGATAGAATACATTGAGAAAAGGTTAAATTGATGGAAATGGAATGGATATCTTTCCACGAACTTTAAAATTGAGTTTGGAAAATGTTAAGATCTGAAGAAAATCTCAAGATTGATTCTGACTAGCCTTGAGATCTTCAAATCTCAACATTTTTCATCCTCAATTGTTCATTTCCTCAAAAAATATCTTATTCCATTTCTATCAATTTATTTAACCTTTTTTCAGTGTATTCCATTAGTTCCATAATCCAATATTTCATAATTCCCCTTTTACTTAATTCTTCCCAAACCTTTCTCCAGTTGATCTGCTTCCTTTTTTCATCCTCCATGCATTTCAAATGGCTCTTTTCAAGTCAAACAACGTGTTAAAATTTGAACGGTTAAACGGTGATTCTTCAGCGTTTAGTGCTGATTTCTACCACCAGAGTGCTACCTTTCGATTAATGTCAAATTACAGGCCGAAAGTAATTTATGTTTTAGAATACGGGGTGTGAAGTCGTATTTTGCTTTGTCATCGCGATGGCGATTTTGATTATTTTTCTACGTAAATATGTTTTGTCGCATTTTAATTCTGTTTGCACTCTCAAAATGTGCTTGTTTTAATTGTGTCTATGGACCACTATGAGCTTTTTAGTCATTTTAATGGCAATTTCCGAATTTCTTCAATGGGCATTTCGGCGTTTGATGGCCATCGTGGTTGACCATCGCAGGAGATGGTTAACCGCGATAGCCATCAAACGCCGAAATTCGCCATCGAAGAAATTCGGAAATTGCCATTAAAATGACTGAAAAGCTCATAGTGGTCCATAGACACAATTAAAACGAGCACATTTTGAGAGTGCAAACAGAATTAAAATGCGACAAAACATATTTATGTAGAAAAATAATCAAAATCGCCATTGCGATGAAAAAGCATAACACGACTTCAGTTACTAGATAATCATCTATAGAACATCTCTGCAAAATATCTTGTCCATAACTTCAAAAGTAAGGCTGAAAGCACCAAAAAATGAAATATCGCTTTTCGATACAAGAATTGATTTGTGATATTCCATTTTTTGATACTTTCAGCCAAATTTTTGAATTTATTTACGAGATACTTTGCAGAGATGTTCTATAGATGATTATCTAGTAACTGACACTCCGTATTCTAAAACATAAATTACTTTCGGCCTGTAATTTGACATTAATCAAACGGTAGAGCTCTAGTGGTAGAAATTTGCACTAAATGCTTTAAATAAGAAGTGTTGACTTCCAACATCAAGAAAAGATACTAAAGATTTAATGAAAGATTAAAAAAAATCTCAAGGAGCTACAGAAAAGAGTCAAAACCTTATTTCTTCATTCATCACCCTTCCTCATAGTATGCAATTTCAGATTGTTTTTCAGTACAGGAACGGAACCTACTTGTGTGCTTTATCGTTTTTTAGTTTGTTATTATCATAAAGGTGAGATTTTCAAAGGAAAAGCAAGCCATTTGAAAATGGTTATTTTTTTCATTCCTATTGTTCATTCTAAGACTTGGTCTAACTTTTGAAGGCTGAGATTTTAAGCTGTGAGTTGTACAAAGAAACGATATTTATATAAGTGATCAATAATAGGTATCATAGTTAATTCAGTCGCGCCATGAGTAATTCTATTTACTCTCTTTGCTCCATCAAAATACTAATGTTAGATAAGAATAGACGAGGAGATAAAACTACCTCTTTCTATCCTTTTTCTCCTGATACTTTCAAAGGGTAAATGAGAGGGATAGAAGCGATCCTGGTTCATTTTTATGCCTCAGATTTTATCGTCACTTCAAGACAAGTTCCTTTGGTTCTTTTATTTTAACAGCAGTTTCAAATTAATCAAATAATTCTGGAAAGAATAAAATAAATAATAACACATTATAGCCATCTATTTTAATCGATGGCTTTATTTCAGGTCCCTAGAGAATATACAGGTATCGCCTGAGGTATTGTAGGTCTTCGGCGTAGCAGGACATTTGAATTCATGTGAATTTAAGACAGAACCAATTTTTTCATCTCAGTTTTTAACAATGTTTTGGCACAAAGTTTTGAACCAATTTTTTTTTACCATAAACTAGACCCTGTCAGTAAACTTAAATTTTGAGGAGTGATTTTTTGATAAGCAGTCCGTTTTTGTTAAAGGTAAACCTCTGTAACAACCTTTAAAAGTATTGGAGGAGAGGATGGGTGGAGGGGGTCGGTGACTCAAGCAGTGAGTGGAGGGAGCAGGAGACTTGGCTCTTCTTAGCGAACCCCCACGCACTTGATTTGCTCGCTTAACTGGTCTCAGCCAATCAAAATTTGTAGGTCATCTCCCGTAGTAAGACAAGGGAATTGAGCACCTGCTTTTCTCTTGGGACCTTAGTTTTAGTGATGATGTCAGGACTTGTAGCCAATCAGAAACAAATGCAGTTTTATGTCAAATTCAGTCGATCAAGTGACTAAAAAGGGTTCAGTGACACTACACAAGAACCATCTTCACCCGCATTCAAGCTTGACTTTTTCTATCTCAATCTAGAGTTTTTATGAATTGTATAATTCATAGATTATTGCTAGGTAACTTTATTTCATAGCTCTAAGATAATTGACATTATCAAAATGATTATTTCTTCTTTTGAATCAATAAAATTAGAGAATCGATATATTTTCGGAATCACAATTACATTTCATCAATATTAGTGACAGTAGCTCATAGATAAGAAGTATACCCCTTATCAAGTGAGCATTGACTGAGCCCCTAAAAACTAAGTAGCAAACCATGGGGAGCCCTGAAAATCAATAATTTAATAATGTAAGTTGTTTTAGATTACTTTTGAAATTTTTTATCTCACTGTTTCGTCACCCGGGGATTTGGAATTTGGTAAAGTGATTGAAATTGTATACAAAATGGGATCTTGGACATACTTGTTTTTTTTTTTTTTTTATTATACTTCAAACATAATGAACTTAGGTACCTACTTTCAAGTAAACTAGTTTAGGTAAGTAGTTATTACATTCTTTGACATCTCCATACGTCTAAATGAACAAATTTTGGCTCAGTTGCTGGAATGCAACTGTAAAATTGTCTCTTTAGTGTAGATGAAACTAAAATATTTAACATTTTGAAAATCTATCAAGCTTATTTAACTACCAATTTTATCATCTGCAATCAACTCACTTGCATTTGAGTCCAAAAAGGTCTGATCTTTTTTAATCGAATGAGTTCCTATTTTTTTTTTTACAACTGTGCGGACTCTTTTGAATTGAAGTTTTAGTATTTTTTTTGTTTCGTCAATGGACAGAAGAAGCAAAAGCCGAAAAGTTTCAAGTGATTCAAGTCACTATTCATTCATATCATTTACTATCTTTCATCGCTTTGATGTTACAAGTTTTTCTATGCAGTGATCACAAATCTCGTCAAAAGACCTGCACATTACTTGGGTAAACTGGCATGTTATAGAATTTCTGAAATTTTGCCCTGTAATTTTTCTGATCATTCTTAGCAAAGTTGCTTACGGCATCCAGAAAATCTATTTTGCTTATTCTGAACTATTTGAAATGCAAAAAGTTGCCCAAAAAGCTTGTACTTGTAAATCATGGATACTGTAGGGGCTCTTGTCAAATCTGTGAGACATAACTTAGTTTGAAAGCCAAATTTTACTATGCAGTGATTACTTCCATCGCTGAAAGCTCCTATGAATGGATATAAAACCCACCAGAAGCTGATTGGTCACAAAATTTGCGTTTCTATTTTGTCTGCTGCAGAATTATTGATTTTTATCTCAAATTTGGTTTCCAACTAAAAATAAACTAATTCTACAAACATTATCGCCCTTGAAATCCGTCTATCAGTAGGCACACCTATTACCTATCTGATTCAAAGTATGCTAATTTTCAGCATAATCACTCATAAATTTATTTGTAACTCTGTCTGTCTTCATTTTAAGTGAATTGAAGAAATGAAATGTAAGTAAGTACTTTGTGAATAATTTGTAAATACGCAGCCTTCTATGAGTCTCCGAAAACAAGATGTGATACAGGATGAAATTGTGTATTTTTAACAAAAATTAGGGTCCCTACTGTACTGTCAATTTCAACGGGGCAAAAAGTAGTGATGTTGTGTGCAATTTGGCAACTTTGTACTGTGTCCATTTAAACCCATCTAAAAGGTCGAATGCGAGGGTGTTTACCGAACACCCAATAGTTCGATCTTTTTCATGGGTTTAAATGGATGAAATGCAACGATGCCAAATTGCACGCAACAGCACTGATAAAAAGCTCTTCTTTTTGGAGCTGTTTGAGTTGTAAATATAGAAAAAAAAAATAATAATAATAATTCATTGAAAATAAACAATCAAACTCCGGTTCTAATGGAATTTCCATCGATCCAGAAAATCTTGCTCCCAATTAATCTATTCATAATATGTAGGAAGGTTTTAAGCAACTTGATGAACAAGTATCCTTAAAAAAAGCCTTTTGTTTCCTAAAACTGATTGATAATGAAATAGGGAGAAGGATACCACTTCTGTGATTTTCCTATCTTCATTTTATCAGACCGTCTACTTGCAGGGTGATTGAGAATGATGATGCTCTCGAAGGTCAAGATTTTACTTTTGAAATGAGCTGGCTCTTATTGTGTCAGCACATTTTACCTAGGTCAAAGTCATTTTGAACTTAGTTCATGTAGATATCATCCACCATTTCGTTACAAAGATTCTGATTATTAACTTGATTTTGATTATATTTCAAGGGTTCAGTCTCTCTGCATTTTGCGGGTGAAGGAAACGAAGAGAAAATATAGACAAGGTTAACATAGGTGGTTTTATCACCAAACTGCTTCAGAAAAACCCCTCAACCCCTGTATTATGTACTACATAGCTGTAAAGTTTCAAAGAATTAACACCGCAATGAAATTGGGCTAGGTTAAATAAATAATGAGAACTATCCCAAATCCATGTTTCCTTCATTCCTGTGAGCTTTTTTAAAATTTTCTCTTTGAAAAACCAAAATTTGAGGATTTATGTGAGAGAAGGGCACTTACTCATTGCAGTTTTTAATGATCTCATTTCCTTGCGTTATTTTTTAAAAGGATGCGAGATCCTTTTACTGTTCGTGGAGATTTCAATAAAACCACCCAGGATTCATAAATAATTCTCCATAAAATTTCCATGGAAAGATAAAACATACTGATTGAACATTATAATGAAACACTGTAATGGACAAGAGGCCTTCTCGCACCCAGGTCTTCAATTTATGTTCCTTGACCTTGGGCATAACTGTGGGGGATCTGGCCCCCAAAACATTGGAAGAGTAGAAAAATTGATAAAAAAGAGATAAGAGAGTTGAAATGCGATTAAGTCGTCTGGATGTTCCTGTTCAGCGGTAATACTCTTTGTATCTGTTTGAAATGAAGGCACTTTAAATACGTCTCCTTGCCTCTTGAGCTCTTGTACGACAAAAAAAAAAAATTTCCTGCATCAAACTTGCAAAAATCAACAGCAAAATGGGTAAATGACTAATGAAGGTAGCCAAATTCCGTTTGGCTGCTGGGTTTTGCAATTTTGAAGCAGGAACTTTGTTTTTGCCCCACAGGGGCTCAAGGCCAACCTTGAGTGTGGGACTCCTGCGGGTTGATTCTGCTTGTTCAGACGAGACGAGGCGAGATAGCGGGAATTGACCATCCCATTGGTTTAAACCGTGTCACGTGACAGATTTGGAGTCATTCGATAACTGCAAGTAATTTTTTCTGAAATGAACGACTCGAACGACTTCAAATCTGTCACGTGACGCAGTTTAAATCAATGGGAATGATCGATTCCCGCCTTCTCGTCACGTCCAAAAGAGCGAAATCAGCCACCTGATAGAGGCATCTCCTTACATCTTGAACCAGTTGAATCCAAGTGCGGCAAACCAAAATGCCCGATAATTATGAGAAACTCAATATGTACGCTTTTTCCCTGTTTCAATCCTAAAAAATTGGACAGCAAATGCTTTAAAGAAGCTTCCTTCACAGAGAGGGAGCAAAAATACACCAGAAAGACACCTTTTTTCATTCTACCCCTCTGTAGGCACTGTTTCATCTGTATTTTACTCATACAACGTTTCTTTCTTGAAGTTCTCGATTTCATCGAATCGCTGGCAACTTTCTAGATCTTCCTAAAATTGGAATACTTCGGGATGACACCAATTCGTAATCATGTATATTTCTCACTTTGCTTTTACAAAATTTCGTGCACCGTCCTACTAATTTTTATTTATTATTTTGATATTAAGTCTGTTTCTAAGGCTTGAAAATCTTGAATTTTCACTAATTTTTATACCTCCTGCCAAATTGTAAAATTTATCTGTATAGTCAATTCTTAATTAGTTTTTACCTATTTGTTCTACTTTATTTTTTAAATAAATAATAAGTCTCCGTATTGTTCAAAAACCTGGCTTCTTTGTTTTCTCGTCCACTCTAGCGTTTTACTCGTATGATTGGATTGAACAAACTCTTGCAAAAACGTCCGTTGTCCATTTTTTTTTATAATTGACTTGATGAGCGTACATCTTTCTTAATAAGACACGGCATCTGTGTACGTCCTGATTAGACTTTTTTCTCGGCTTCTTGCTCCATTTCCGTGTCTTGGCAGTTTTCTTTAATTTTTCGTTTTTTTAATTTGCTTATTTTTACATTCTACCTTTTTTTCATATTTGTCTTCTCAATAAAAATGTTTTGGACATCTGACATTTTTTGCATTTGCCTATTCAATCAGTGAACACAGTGGCGGGTCGTGCAATATGGCAACCATTTGTTTTGCCATTTAATTTTATGAAATGATTTTTCAGGGATTTAATGAATTCCCTGAAGATCAATTATTTTACATAGGTTTAAATGGAGAGAATCCGTTGTTGCCACATTGCACAAGCCGGCACCGATGTGAGTTAACCTAATGTTACAATAGTTTTTCTCTCTTCTTACTGATTGCATTCGTGTCTAGTCATAACTTGTGACTGACAGGGTTAAAACAATCTTGACTGCTTACATCTTAACAACAAAGGAGATTCATTTTCGAGACTCCAATATTTCCCATCTATCTCCGCCCATTAAAAGATAGCAAACAAGTACAGTTTAAAGACTCATACTTGAGAATGAAAATTAAGAATTAAAGACAAGAGAAGTATTTTAGAAAACAAGACGTTCTTTACTATGATTAAAAACAGACAACTTATCTTTCAAAGAACTTGTTCAAGAGTAAAAGAGGAATAGATTTCTTAGACAAAATTGAGCCGGCCGTTCATCTAGGAAAGAGGAGAAATTCGTCCAGTTTGGGACCGTGTCTCCCAAGAGGATCTTGGGGGAACATCAGCATGTCACCAACAAAAGTGAACATGAGTAACCTGGAAAATTTAAAAAAAAACAAACATGAAGTAATAAAAATTAATGTTTTAGTGAAGGGCTCATGTTAGAAAATGATTCCAGGTTCGATAAGTTCCAAAAATTGTAATGTTCCCTGGGGTTTTATAATTGGGATTGGATTAACTCTAACACACTCGTGATTGATAATGAATCTTTATATTTTAATTACTTAATCTCCAACTTATAACTAGCAATCACGGCGTTTCTCACAAATGCACAGCAGCGCTCAACTTCTGGCCTGTACACCTCAATGTCACTCTAAAAAAGTCCCGAGGCAATGAAAACTCCAGTTATTAAACTTCTTAAACTTTGGATTATCATAAATGCTCATTGTGGCCACAACACCTGACCTCACGCAACATGATAATTCCAAACAATCCTTCTGAAATTCAAGACTCTCTGAATTGCGTGTGCGAATGCCCAAAGCTCAACTTCCGTGAGTAGCAAAAGGTATCCAGAGTTGCCAAATGGACACGGCAACACCATACCATTTCAATAGTGACTCCACATTGAGTGTGGCTTTGCTTAAAACGACAATAGTTTTCGGCTAAAATTGATGAATATACACAAAAAGCACAAATTTGTGGATCTTTGGCACTTGCGAGCAAATAACACTAAAAAAAGAGCCAGGATATTGGAAATAAGAAAACTATCTAAGCTTAGGGCGAAATTCCTTTCCAAAATGGCACCTCGATTTCTCCACCAATTTTGTTCATTTAGGGCTTAAAAAAACCATAAAAAAATCTCACAAGTGCCAAACGTGTTGGATTTTGCATTTTTTCTTAATTTCCAATTTAAAATTGCAAAAAGTGATTTAGCAAGGGTCAATTTCAATTTTGGTGAATTTTATTTCCCTCCCGAATCTTCAAAATTGATCCTCTTGCTGAAAAAATTATAACGCTAGCGAGAGGTTCATACCTTTTTTCAATAGTGTTCTTCCAGGTTGGATTTTCTCTTAATAAATCTTTGTAATTGTCAGTTGAGACTATTACACCGCCTAGTGCAACTGCACATTGAACAATATATCTGTAACAATCAATTCCCATATTTAATTATAAATCATACTAAAAGTAAGAGTGGCAATAAGGCAGGATTTTTTTCCAAAAAGGGTCAAAATTAAAGTTGGACAAAAATTTTGAATAAAATGGATCTACTTAATCTTAATTATGTAGTCATTGGGAGGTTTAGCTGCTGTTTTTGGGATAGTTGAAGTGAACCTCAATGACATGTTTCAGTTACCTCACTTGGGGTAATTTTGGGGGACAATCCCTATTTTTTGTGACATATTTGAATATTTTGATGTGAGCCAATAGAAGAGCAAAATTAAGGAAAAGAAAAATAAAACAGGAGAGAAAATTACAACATTTATGACAGGAAATGACTAATCACCGTGGCTCTAAAGACCCTTTGCAACCTCATTGGGTAAGTAAATCAGTGATTAGTTTTATTTTTTTTTCTTTGTAGAGAAAAGTGCTTCTTTTGCAGAAGCTCAAATAAAAGGGGGAAATCAAAATAAGACTGACTAGGAGGGGGGAGGGGGAGGAAGAAAATTAATTAAAGTTAGGTACACACCTATCATCATAAGGCACCGTTAATTTCTGTCTAACTTTTCGACTTGGTGTGTAAGTTATCAATCCTTTATCAGACATTTTTTGTAGAATTTCTGGTTTCAGAGTCTTAGGACACCATCTTCGAAACAGAGGAACAAACACGATGACTTTGTGACCACGCTTGGTAAAAAAACTTGCGCAGATTTCTACGCCTCTGGATGAAAATACCCGTAGACCTCTTGTGGAAAGCCCATGCCTGAAAATTAAAGAAAGTAAGCCTTCAGTAAAGATACTAGAATAATAAGAAAATACATTAAAACCGTAATTAACTGCAAGGTTTTCAACAAATTTCAAGCAAACAGAGATATCTTCCAAATTATCCTCCGCCTCATTTTAGATAGCTAAAGTGTTTCTAAAAGTGAGGAGCTTTATAACCAAGTGTCTCACCGCTACATTTGATAAGCTAAACCCTTGTTCTAAGCAGCTTATTGAATGTAGCAGTGTGGATACTTTTCAATAAATATTTTCAGAGGATCAACAGCGACCCTCCATTTAGCAAGTCTACTAATCTTGTCTAATGATTACAAAAGTTGGCTATTGGATCACTGCCCTATTCCAAAACACTAGGTATTATATAAGACAGTTTACAATATCAATAATAATGGGTTATACACCCCTCACCCCTCAATGAAAGATGTCTTCAAAGAGGGAGCCATTATTGATACAGGAGATTCTACATAAAAGAGGAAGGAAACAATAGTATTAATGAAGCAAGCAAATAAGTTTAACTAACCCAAAGGCAACGTTGGAGCCATCAATGATAATGGGTCGGCGGCCTTTGAAAGAAACACCGTCAGGAACAAAAACATTCGTTCCAACATCAATCATGAATGACTGCTCGCTGTGAAGACTTCCTTCATCTTCAGAATCATCAATTTGGACCACTTCCTTAGGATTCTCAATAACTTCAGTGTTCTCCCGCATACTTGCTTCTTCCTCAATGCTTGATGATTCAGATTCTGTCCTTAACTTTGAAGGACTCTGATCACCCATCTCAGCTTCTTCCACAAAACTATCTCGACCAGGCAATCGAAATTCATAACATGGCTTTGACAATTGGTTACGAACTTCGATTGCTTTAGAGCAAGAAGGTTCTTCCAGATCACTATGACATTCATCAACTGTTAGCCAGGTAATATCACAACAACTGTCGCCTGGTCTCGGCTGGTTTTCTTCAAGGTCAACAAATCTTTTGTCCAACGGATTAGAATTACAGGAAATTTTCAGATCATTTGCCTGTACATTGAATCTCTTGGAGTAATTATTAATTGGAGGAACAGGACTTGATGTTTGGTTTTCAATGTTCCTGATTATTTTCTTTTGTTTACCAATAATTTTTCCTCTCCTTAGATCATCATGTACATTGAATCCCTTGGAAGAATGCTTCATTGGAGAAGCAGGACTTGATGTTTGGTTTTTAATGTTCTCAATCCTTTTCTCTAGTTTACCGATAATTCTCTCCAGCCAACCACATTTTAGTTTCATGGCTTTTAGTTTACCAGTGGGATACCTCCAGTCAACATGCTTATTCTCTGCAGCTAATTTTCTCATGAATTGACCGATTTCCTGCTCATGTCTCCTATATGTTTCGCAATTTCTTTTCAACTGTCTCTGGGCTTGTTCAAGTGTGAGTTCTTCTGGAGCATGTGAATTAGAATTTTTTTTGGACTTTTTCTGCTTCTTTTTCAGTTTCCGGTTCTGCTTCCTCATGGCTTTGTTCTGCTTGCGCTTTTCTTGCTTGGTTAGTTTTTTATTCATACTTTCTTTTTTCTCATTGTGATTCACTTGAGCAGATGCCTTTCCAGTCTCTTTTTTAGGACTTATTTTGTTAGTTTGTTTCTGCTTGTTTTTGGCATTGTTCGGCTTGGGTTTTAGTTCAACAGATTTTTCATTCGCAACTTTTTCATTTTTATATTTTTTTTTTCCTTTACCTTTTTTCTTTTTAGTGTGAATAAGTTGAGCTGGAGGATTTTCCATATCTTTTCCAGAACTTTTTTTGTACGACTGTTTCTGCTTTTTGTTAGACTTGTTTCCCAGGTGATCTGACTCGTCAAACTTTTTACACAAACTTCTTTTTTTTATGTTGTTACGATACACTTGAGCTAATTCGTTTTCCTGCTGTTTTGACATTGATGGAATGGGGATAAAATCTAGTTCTGAAATAGAAGTTGTTTTCCTTATGTTTAATTTTTCGTTTTCACGGCTTAAATTTAAATCTTTGCAGATTTGGATGTTTTTGCAAAATGATTTTTCCAATTTTGAACTACTACCTGACAAATTGATTATATTAGGTTCACAGATATCTAAAGAATGACAATTTTTTTCAGATCTACGCTGAGTTTCGAAATGGGTTTGGATAGAGTCTCTGTTTAAATTATTGGTGGAATGCTGGGGGACGAAGGAATTCAGTTCGCTTTCAGTTTCAACATTTCTATGATTGAAGGCTTGATTATCATTACTCTCGGTGACAAGACTCGGTGACTTACTGTCAGCCCCAATTGGCTTCTGATTCTTAAGACCTTTTTTCGCACCGTTTTCTGGAAGATTCTTAGAATTGAGAGTTGTCGAAGGAGGGCCCCGACTCCGTAAAGCATAATATGCCTTAGTGACATTTTTAGTTTGTTGAGTTATTTCTACCGCCACAGACTTACTTTCTTCCTTCGAAAATCGTGGCTTGGGAGGGCAAGAAGTTCCATTTCTTGTAAAGTTTGAGACAGGACTCAAGGGAGGTTTCAAAGTAGGGATAGAAACAATTTCCGTGCTTTTTAGACGTTTTATAAGAGTTTCATCAGGTAGCTCAAAAGCTCGTTTGTAAGGTGTGAAATTAGATTGAGACAGGTTAGTGACAGATGAAGACAGAGGCGAATGAGACTCTTTAAAAGCTACATTTTCCACTTGCGACAACTTTTGTGAAACCAGTTCTGACGAAGAACTGACGGCAGGTGCATGATCAGCTTTGCGGACTGATGGAGTTGAAAAACACTTGGTAGAGATTGAATCTAAAGTTGACTTCAGAGAAACTGATTCTGAGGATAAAGTGGACACTGGTAGATGTGAAGTTGCAGGTTTTGCAGGAGTGGCCTGAGAATTCGATAAAGTTGAGGTAAAAGAGGGCGACGATACAACGGATTTTGATGAGTCAGCAATCGTTGCTGCTGAACCTGATATTAAACTAACATTCGGTAACTGCTCTAAAGCTATAGCTGGAGTGGCAAGCGGAAAGGCAGAGTTTACGGATGTACAAACTGCATTCTCAGCAAGCAATTTTTTCTTTCCACTGAGACTGCTATTCTTCGGACACTTTACACGACCAGAAAGTTGTTTCTTTGAGCCTGTATTAATATCTATCTGGATATCATTATCATCAATTGTGAAGACTTCACTACTACGATCACTTTTCTTTGATTTCTTTCCACCATTTCTGACTACTTGTGGTGAGATGGTGATTTCGTCATCTAGATTAATAGTTTCTGGATGATGTGAGCTAGATCTGTTTCTTAGACTGTCGTCATCAATACAAATTATTTCTGGATCCGAGGCTTCGCCACAGTCTAGATTAATAATTTTTGGGTAGGACTGAATAGGAGACCTAGTAGTAACCCAGACATTTTTTTTCTTCGGATTAAATTCTTCCGAATTTCTAATCTTAATCCCAAGGAATTCAAGATTACTTTCCATAAAAGAGGCATCAGTGGTAGGCCTATGTTTCATGATCTCAAGGGATCTTCTCTTCACTATGGCATACTTTTCATGGGATTTTCGCTTCGTGGTGCTTTTGAAATTCTTGTGTTTGCTCATTGTGCTTGCCAGTTGTGAGGAGAAACCTTATGCCTGGAAAAAAAAAACAAAACAAAAAAGTGAAAAATTGAAAGAACAGCAGACAACAATTTTTTTTCCATGAGACAGAAAAATGATATACATATCATATTGTATGGTTTCAAATAATATGCCAAGAAGGGACAATACATTGAATCAGCTTTGAGCGGTCAAGTAAATTGACTCAATTAAGCTGTAACATTTTTTCCCAAATGAAAGGCTCGACTAAGTTTTGTTTTTCAAAAGAATACATGCTTAAGGTGAATACTCAGCGAACTGTACCAATAGCTTCTTTGCCTGTCATTTGCAGGAGATAGAGAAAATTTGTTGAAAATTTTAAAATTTTGCTTTCAAGATCAAATCCTAAGGAACATTTTGTTACCATTCCAAGCAAAATGCAGAGGTGCAAAATGTGCCCTGCTCCCTATATTTTCTCATGACCAGTAACTGGTCTTTCACAAAAAGTCACAAAACTTTTTTTTTGTTGCTTTTTTAAGGCGCTCACTCTTTAAGCACAATGCCCTGTGTTGTAGCGCACACAATATGTTCTTGCACATTGCGTGAAATTTCAAGTAAGCTGAGAAAACAAGATTGAAATCCCATAATGTACGTGGACCTATCATGTTTCCACATTTTGCAGAGTTCCACATTTTTCACTCGATCACATGTTTGTCAGATCGGGCACATTTTGCACACCTGTCCGAGCTTTCTACAGCAAATTTTTCAGGTCAAAATTATTAGCAAGAAATTGTGAGTTAGAAGGTGTTGATTGAGTTCACACGAAACCTCCAAACTCACAATTTCTTACTAATAATTTTGAACCGGAAAATGGGTCGTATAAAGCTCGGAACAATATCTAAATGTTTTTTAGGATTCAATGTAGAACGCAACATTCTGACATTGTCGAAAAATTGACACTAGCTCCCAAAATGGCGTTCAAATGCGGTCTGTTCTGGGCGAAGTTCAAAATGACTCAATTCCAAGCATGGATTTTTTGGTGATTGGCATTTGGAGTTTTTAGATGAATCTTTCAAAGAAGAGGAGCAGATTGGACAAGCAGTCATTCAGACTAACTTACAAGGGGAGGTCACGGCTGGGACGGGGTCACGGGGAGGTCACGGGGGGGATGTCCGGCTCCGATTTTTATGAGATTTGCATGAAAATGTAGCTTAGGTACGTCTTATTGAGGATCAAGAATCATGGGCACATGGAAAGTCAAAAAAAATTTTCAAAGTTTCGTCAAAATCTGCGATATTCAAAGTGTGCGGCTAATGTATTGGAATTTCTGAATTACTTTGTATACTTAGCAGTTCTGTGGTCGACTGGTACGGCGCTCGATTCGAAACTCACAGGTCATGCGTTTGATCCTGGGAATCGGCCGCTTCTTTTTTGCACTTTAATATCCAATTTTAATTTCTGAATCTCATATTATTGTTGTTTTGTTGTTTTTTTGTTGTTTTTGTTTTTTTTTTTTTTGTATTTTTGTTTTTTTTCGTATGTCGGGGAAAAAAATTAGACTGAAAAAGAAATTTTGGAGATGATTGAATAATGTATTTTGGATGAAAAGCTAGAGTAATTTTTTAATGACAAGATTATAAAAGCGATTTGATCATGCGTCGTGCAATGACAATGATTCAGATACGTTTCAGAAGAGAGCGGAGCTAGTTGTGAGTCAGTTGCACTATCCATAGATTACCTGCCTACACTTTTAATGGTTGATACTTGTGTACAATGCCGAGAAAATTATAACGCTCTTAGGCCTCTATCCTCTATCCATCGAATATTGATCGATACCTTGGTTAATATTTATCTAATAGCGACGTAATTGTGATCATTGTGATTTTCCGGAAGTTTTACACAAGATTCAGCAATTAAAGTTGGATATTGAAGTGCAAAAAAGAAGCGGCCGATCCCAGGATCGAACGCACGACCTGTGATTTCCGAGTCGAGCGCCGAACCAGTCGGTCACAGAACTGCTACAAATAATAAATTGGAAATTCCAATACATTAGCCGCACACTTTGAATTTCGCAGATTTTGACGAAACTTTGAAATTTTTTTTTTACTTTCCATGTGCCCATTTGCCGATAACGATTCTTGATCCTCAATAAGACGTACCTAAGCTACATTTTCATGCAAATATCATGAAAATCGGAGCCGGACACATCGTGACTTCCCCTTGTTAGTGCCACCCTCCAAAACCTATAACCAGGATTCCAGCTCCTAACAGTAAATGATGGCTACTACCACCTGCACCAGTAATCATTCAGCCATTGAAAGCACAAAAGATAGTAAGTACATGAGCCAACACATTGGTTTTCACTGCAAGGTGTCAGTTCAGAAATTAGAAAATACAGCCGAGGTAAACAGATAGTAGATACTTTTACCTTTAACATATATTTCTTTTGAATTTTTATCTTTACCAAAATCACAGAGTTTTTTTGTTGAACTTAGAGAGTCAAAACAGAGGCTTAAATGGAGTGAGACCCGTTGCCTCGCTTCTTTGGTCACTATCAATTCCATACAAATTTTTTCTAAAAATCTTTGTATGAGCACTAATCTAGAAACAGAGCTCTTTCTAATCATAGGGTATTTTGTAGTTTATTCCTTTTTTGAACTGTAGTAAATTTGTTTTAAAGTTGTGCCCCTGTGACACCCGGGACGGTGGAATGCCCCTGGTCGCAATCTAAATACAACTGCTTGTCGGCATAACGTAGAAACCCACATAAATATGGTTTGATACATTTCAGACGTAAAGCACCGCTCCAAGCCAGGTTATGATTTGCTCTGCAAACTTGAAATGATGTCATTGGTTCGAGAGCGTTTTAGAAGGACACCACTCATCTGGACCCGATACTCAAGACATCTGTTCTGGAGATATCTCAATTTGGTATTCTCAAGCATGGTAGCATCACTGGTCATGGACAATGCCAACTGTCATCAACTTCGTAGAATGGACCGCTGGAGAACACGCATTTTGGTCATCAAGTTTTGAAAAATCCCAGTGCCTGCTTATAAGATGCATTAAAGCACACAGGTAAGCATCGGCTGATACAAAGTCATCGGCTTGGTAACGAATCAAAACTCTTTGATAACCAGCCAATCACCGATATATTACCGAAGCAGGCACCGTGATTTGTCAGCACCCGTTACTCAAAATGCGTAAGCTCTAACTCTTGGTTGAGCTGACATTTATTGCAACAGTCCTGATTTGCGTCGAGTTGGTAGATTTACATCTCAGATCCAACTCATTAAGATCAGCGTCAATGTTGATAGACTGAGATTAGAAATTGGCAAAAGACGATGACAGCGTTCTGGACTAATTACGGTGGGTAAATTGTGACTGACAAAGATGAGAGAAATTATGAAAACCTTGGGTGCTGAGGCAGAACCTGAGAGATAAAACACCGACAATTTTGACAGCTTCCGTCAATGATATACATCAGGGAAACTAAAACTTACTTGAAAATGACTAAGAAGTATTTTCTGGGTTGATATCTCTTGGATGATGCGTCAAAAGTTGCCGAACAAACATTAAATTCGCTGAAAGCACACAATTATCATGAAAAAGTAGGTGGCGGGTGAGGGTGACCAGTACTTAACCATGATGTTTGTTATGATCGTATTTTATGGATGACCAAAGATTACTTATACTCCAGATATGGCACTAGCTAAAATCTTGTTGAGCGCCTTCATTGCTAAAACACATACACTGGCCCACGGTTTGTTTACGTTTCGGGGAGCGAGAGACGCGCGAGCGGGATGGGGCCAGTCGGCTGGCCCACGACCCCCACCCCGCCCTCACGACTCTCGCTCGCCAAAACGTAAACAAACCGTGGGCCAGTGTATGTGTTTTAGCTCGGTTTTGGAAATGAAGGCTCTCAACAAAATTTAACATTGGCGAGATAGCTAGTGCCATATCAGCTGGAGTATAAGTAATCTTTGTGGATGACGCATGACGATGTTGATGCACTGTTGCCAGTGCAGTAACTTGATTGCTTTTTACGATCCGTCATTCCTCCGTTTGAAATTAATCTTTCAAACTTCTTCAAATGAAAAATACAATTGATCAAAATACAAGAAGAAACGTGTGAATTTTCAAGGACCCTGAAGGAAGATGGAAAATTCATCTACGATCTTGCCTTGCCAGTTGCCGCTTGCACTTCGTATCATTTGGCAACGCATTATGGTGTTTACATCACCTCAACAGTCATCTAACTTTTGTAAGCAAGTTTTCAGGTTATGTTATGTTCTGTTATCGGAATTTTCATGAGGTTGAAAAGTCCCTCAATTTCTTACTTTTTTTTAATTTTGTCGAGAATTATTTTGCTACTCAATTGAACACACTTTTCATCGATTGCTGGTGAACTGAAGCGACTTCTTACTCTCGGCTAAAATCCGACTTTTTTGTGAGTGCAATTTTTTACTTTGCTTTCTAAGCGATATCAGTTCTTGAACTGTAAGGTACTCTCTTCTAGTGAGGAAGCATTACTGGGGAATTATTTCCTCCAATTTGTATTCATAGTCAGATGAGGTGCGTGTCTTATTCAAATCGCTGTGTCGTTTGAGGTCGTTACCCGCCATATGAATTTGTTGTCACGAGAGTTGCGCCAAAGTGTTTTCCACCTGTGGAGACGTTG
Organism: Trialeurodes vaporariorum; assembly: GCA_011764245.1. Lineage (NCBI taxonomy): Eukaryota > Metazoa > Arthropoda > Insecta > Hemiptera > Aleyrodidae > Trialeurodes > Trialeurodes vaporariorum. The sequence goes on from VMOF01000320.1 coordinate 46,306,286, forward strand.
GTTTTTGATGTGCAGGAACTATGCCCTTGCCAAGTGCACTTTAACAACCTGAACATCTTCCCAATTATTCTTGTGAAGCAACCTCTAGCCTTGAGTCATCTGACAGTGTTCAAACTTTCATCTACGCACTAACAACTTTGCCTCTACAGAGGCTATAGGTAGCTGATTACAATTCCAATTGAACGGAAGTTAATGATGACTTTTCTTCAACTGTCAATACCAAAAATATATTCATGAGAATATGCATTGGTTAGAGTTTTGGTTTGAGCGTTTCGTATCAAAATGTAAAGTTCTTTGCTGTGTAGTCAAAATTTGCCTTTTGTCAACTCATTGTTGACTAGTTATTCACACAGAAATAGAGCAGACCGAAGCTGAGTTTCTGAATTCAAGAAGTGGAGTTGACTAACCAAAAACTCATTAAGATACTTTTAGAGAGTGGTTAGTTTGCTCTCTAGCTCTCTTGAGCTTTGTTAGCGCTTTCTGTATTTCCCGAAACTCAATTTGCGCCAGCTGTAATTATCAGCTGACCTAGCTGCGTGCGCAGTAAGGTGATTCCAGGTCTTCAACTACATTGATCAACCTAAAGCTAAAATCTGAAGAGTTTTTGAGTATTCTGGGAAAACAAACATGTAATTTTGAAGAATCATACTCCAGGCCCAAAAAATCGTAGGCCTTTACTCAACATTTAAGGTGAAACTGTATGGTCAGTAGGCAGTACCTACGCAGGTTTCTATGATAAATTGTGTTGTGATACGCCTCTTGACCGCAGTTTTACTGTCAACCTCGACTTGCCCCAAAATGTTTCTTATGAATCTTCCTTAAGTGTGTTTCTTCGAAGCAAAGCTCTAATTCTTCCGAATATTCTTAACCTCGTCAGATGTCAGCTTTACATCGATAGATATGACAATCCATATTGCTGAGGGGTCTAGAATCACCTAAATCAGTTTATGGAAGATACACAGGCTGTCCCGTAAAGAGTAACACTGGTGTTTAACTTTTCAACGAAACAAGCTAGCTACCTCATTCTGGTTGCGTTTAAAAGATCAACTTATTATCTATCGATTGAGACTAAGAGGAGCAAACTCGGTTGAAAATTGACGGACTTATGAACTTTTGAATAAAAAATGTTGACCCCCTATGGGTTTTTAAACAAGTATTTTGTCAAAACCGAAAATAAAGCACTAAACTGTTCGATACACAACGTGTCAACACCAACTTTATGAACAGAAATGGTGTAGAAACTATCCAGCCTCCAGTCTGGATCTTGTACCTTGCGATTTCTGGTTGTTTCCCGTACTAAAAAAAGCACTGTACGGTCGTAAGTTTGAGTCAAGAGCAGAGATCCAATCTGTAGTTCAAAAATTTTCCTCTACGATTCCGTCAGAAGAATTCAAGAAAACCATGACTGTAAAATGGCGAATAAGATGTACTTATCAAAGCAGATGGACGCTACTGTGAAAAAGAAAAGAGGCACCTGGAAGAATCAGAAGAAGGTGAAGACGAATCTTAAACATGGTAACATTTGTAAGATTAAAAAAATAATATTAAAATAAAATAAATAAATAAATAAATGTTCATTAAAAACACATAGGGGGTCAACATCCCCCTCCCCCCAAATGTTCATAACTCCGCCAATTTTCAACCGATTTTGCTTATATTGGTTTCAATCGATAGATAGCAAGTTGATCTCTTAAACGCAACCAAAATGAAGTTCCTAGCTTGTTTCGTTCAAAAGTTACAGCACCTCACTCTTCATGGGACAGCCTTTGTATTATTGAAAAGTTTAATCCCAAAAGACCCCAGCATATTCCTCTTGGGCTGCAGCCCCCAACCTATATTTTTGATGAAAGTGGTACCAATTAGTCCTTCCAAAATTATTGTAATAAAGGGAGGTCACGGAAATGTCCCTCTAATTTTTATTCAAACTTTGCAGAGGTAGTTTTATTGCAAACACCATTGCTTTTTTTTCGACGAAATTGTAATGTCAAGTAAGTCAATGCTAGGGGTCATTTCACGAGAGTTGGCCGGTGACAGATCGTCTTGTTTAGTGCATGGGCGAGTTTTTGTTTTTGCAAAGACTTTTAATACCATCTTATTTTGAGTACTTATGTATAGTATTAGAAGTCTCTGTGTTTTTAAGCGCTAATTTCGATGCGGGAGTGTACCAACGGTGCAGGAAACCTGAACTTTCATCTGCCATCTTTCGTGAAATGACCCCTACTAGGGTCTCGCTCCTCAGTTTTCCTCATCTTAATTTTAGGCATTTCCCTAATATTTTTGTTTGTTTTGTTTTGTACCTTGTGCTAGTTTGTGGTTTATTGTACTGTGTTCATTATGATAGTAAATAAACTATAAACTATGTTTCTGAGTCACTAACTTTGGACAGTTTTTCCTCCAAATACTAAATTCAGGCCAAGACAGTATGCTTTAATACTGACTCAACTGACTGCGCATTGAAATTGGATTTCTACCAAACACACCACAATAGCTTTCCTAGCTTTTATGCCTTGTCCCTCTCCCTATCTTTATAATTAACAAGGAAGGTAACCAATCAAACACATCTGTAATTAATACCACTGTAAGTACAGCTTATGTGTGTGAGTATTTTTAATTTTAATTTTAACCTAAGAATTATCTCTTTTTTTTTATCTTTCAGTTCCAGGTTGGCTCAGCCAGAAGAAATAACATACCATGGACCATTGAATTATCTTGAAGCAAAGTGAAGCATAAAAATCATGAGTCGTAATTCGGAACTATGGCAATCTTCTGAAATTTCAGAAATTATAGAGCTAGACGATACGGTGGTCTGCGACCAAAATTCAAATCCGGATATAATTTGCCTGGATGATTCTGCAAATCAGTCCCAAAGCAACATACCCTCTGAAAGCATCACTACATTCCACAGATTAAGAGCGAAAGTTGATTTGACCAACGAACTAACAAAGATCAGAGATTATTCTGATGAATTTGTTGTAATTCCAGTTGATACGGCCCAAGGTAAAAGAAAATCGGACGATGAATTCGACACTGTTCGAAAAGTAAGGAAAATAGATCGTAATCAAGGTTCTGCTGTGTGTAATGAGACGGTGACCATCGAGGATGACAGCTGTTTAGACTGTGATATTATTTTGTCTCCAGCTGCTGGAAATAATTTTTGTAATACAAACACTACGTCTCAATCAGGAAATAAAAAGCTTTCGGAAATAATTGCAACCTGCAGTAAGATAGATGAAATAGATTTATCTAATGGTGCAAAGACCGCTGAAACAAGCCTGCCAAGTTCTTCTGTAGAGCTTCTAAATCCAGCCGTTCGTTTTTCACCATATAATTCTTTACTCAAGGGGTGCGCTGCTACCCATGAGCTACTTCTCTCCGGTATGGTTGATATCACCGTAGATTCTGAAAGCAAAAAAGTAGATTCTAAAAGCAAAGAAGTAGATTCTGAAAACAAAGAAGTAGATTGTACGAGTAAAAAAACAAAAAAAAAGAAGAAGAAAAAAGATAAGAAAGAGAAATCTAAAACGGAAGAAAATAATCTTAATGACTCAGACTGTATAGTTATAGAAAGCGATTCGCAAAATTCAAGCAGTAAAATTGTGTCAGATTCCAAAAGAACTCTTACAAACTCAAATTCCATGGGAATTTCTAGCAATTCAAATAGTAATACTTTTTCTAAACCATTGTACAAAAATGTTAGTTCTACCTTTACAAAACAACCTGATAGTACCTTTCACTCTGAACAAAGTTCCTGTTTCAATAGTGGTAATTTATTAGAGCAAGATAAAATTCCCCTACATTCGATTGTAGGAAATGGAAGTGTTCAAAATGATGAAGACATCGTTATCGTTATCGATGATGCTAAACTTCAGAAAGAAAAGTCAGATGCTTCAAAAATTGGCAAAAATGTCTCCATACCTACTGAGAATATTAGTTGGAAAGGTTTGCGCCCTGTAATTATCGATGGATCAAATGTTGCTTTCAGGTTCGTAAGATTTAATTTTTAATCTCTGTATATCAATTTTTTTTATCATTTCGTCATCCTTTTTTCATTATTTTTCAATGGGTCTGTTGCGCAGTTTTGCTATGAAGCCAGAAATGCATGATTCTAAAGTAAAATGTTGTGAGAAAACCGATAGGAACAACAAAACTCCTAAAGTTTCCTTTGTAATAGAGAAATAACTAACAATTAGTTGAGGCTTGCTGCAAAACAAATTTGAAAATGATAGAGTCTTGGCGCGAAACTTGGTGACGTCATAGTATAGGTCTACGCCGGTGTTGCTGATGGTAGTGCTTTTGCATTTCGGCACGAAACGATAATAATATGGCCTCTTTTTTTTCCATCAGTCATAATTTCAAAAGAAAGTGTAGTAACGTCTTTGCAAATTGCAATGGCACGCAAATGGACTACTTCCGGTCACCGGATTTCTTATACTATGACGTCATCGAGTTTCGCGCCAAAACAAAACATTTTCAAATCGCTCGAAATTTTTGCAACTTTGAATGCATTTTAGTTCACCATCCCATGTTCAAAAAAATTATAAAAAAATACTGTGAGTTGCATTCATCAAGTACTTCAAGGAAATGAAATGAAAATAAGGTGCGCAATAGACTCATTAATCAATGTTTCTCCTGTATTTGTCTCCCCTCACTATTATGATTTGGTGAATGTTTGTACAGTGGCACCTGTTTATAACGGAACCTCTTGGTAGCGGAAACCTGATGTTATCGGAAAATTTTGTCGGTCCCGTGGAATTGCTATGGTAAATCAATGTAAATTAGTCTGCTCATAGCGGAACCTGTCCAACGCGGAAACGGAAGGTTTTAAAGGCGTATTTAACAGAAAAATTGTGAGAAAAGAGGCAATATTATTAGAAAAACGGGCAACTTCTGTCTCTCAACAGTTAAAACTAGACATTTTTTCAAATCTTAAACAGTTCAAAGTTTTAAACATTATAATTTGTAAAGTTTCAAAGTTTTAATGATTTAATAAGTTTTAAAGATTTAATTAAGTTCCAAAGTGTAGAAGGTAAATGAAGGTAAAAGGCAGTTGGCCTTTCAATTTTCAATTTTTCGTTTTTTTTCTCCATCCGGTAAACCTGCCGATAGCGGAAACCTGATATTAACGGAAAAATGTATCCGCCCCGCGAGGTTCCTTTACAAACAGGTGCCACTGTATATCATATTAGGGTGTCTTCTCTGTTTTTTTTTTTTTTTTTTTTTTTTTCTAATTCGCTGTTTTTCCCCAATTTTTTAGTTTTATTTGCTCTGAAGAAATGAATAATGTGGATCATGAGTTTACAGATTTGAGGGCCTAATTGGATGTTTTGTTCTCACCCTTTGTGATAGTATCCACACTGGCAGTTTGGGGGGGGGGGGGCTTTGAGGGGTCCAGCCCCCACACTGTTTTGGAAAAGGGCTAAACGAAGTTCGTAACTTCTTAAGCCCCCCCCCCCCACTTTTTATATGGAGAAAGGCTCTAAAACATAGAGAAGCAATCAATAAGTCATAACATTTTTTCAAGCTGCCCCCACCTTTGAACTCACGGGGCGCCCATGAGTATCCATGCAATTTGAATGCACCTTTCTATTTTTTACTAAGAGGCTACAATAAATCTAATTTTGTAATTATGTTTTTTTCCAGTCACGGACTATCTTCATCAGGAGAAAAGAAGTTTTCTAGCAAAGGAATTGAAATATGTATCAATTACTTCAAAGAGCGTGGTCACAAGGTTATTACATTTGTGCCCCTCTTTCGAAAGTCTAATCCTTATACACTTCAGCCAGAAATTCTAGTGAAACTTGCAGAGCAAGGGCATATAACTTTCACGCCAAGTCGCAGGGTTAATTCAAAACTGTCTGTTCCGTATGATGATAGGTATGTTTCAGTAGTCTTGTTTATTTAAATCATTCAGCCATGTCCAAAACATTCAATCTAGCATACATGAAACATTCAACTATCAAGAATGAATGCAGTGGAACTATAGAAACCTTGCTTATAACAACCGATCGGTTATACGGACAAGATATGTAAGTCCTGCAGGCTGATTCTGCTCATTTGGACGAGACGAGACAAGATAGCAAGAAACGACCAATCCCATTGGTTTAAATGGCGTCACGTGACAGATTTGAAGTCATTGCGGTGAGAGTACGAGTATTGTACGACGAGCTCCGAGTCATGATTTTGAAACGAATGACTCGGATCTCGTCGTACAATACTCGTACTCTCGCTGCAATGACTTCAAATCTGTCACGTGTCGCCACTTAAACCAATGGGATTGGTCGTTTCTTGCTATCTCGTCTCGTCTCGTCCAAAATGAGCAGAATCAGCCTACTGGTACACTGAAAAAACACTATGGTCTATATAGGTTTACCGAGGCATTCCCGGCCTTGTAGCCCGCTACTTTCTATGATGGAGTCCGTAATTATGGGTTGCACCACCGAAAATTACGGGTGTCACAACCGTAATCCCTCGGTAAACCTATATAGCCCGTAATTTATGGTGTCCAATACCGTATCGTTTTTTCAGTGTAGAACTTCATTAGGGCCAATGTAACCTCGTATCGCTTATAGCAACATCAAATAGAGCAACATATCGGTTGCAGCAATGAATTTTTCTCAGAATTTTAGGTCTACTTATCAGTGATGAAGATCGGAAGGATGTCACTTAGTACGGCTGAGGAGCACATCTCTTATCGTGAAGCCCTTTGCCCTTAAGGGCATTCGCACCATTCAAAAGTTTGTGCTATTAACCCTTTCTGTTCCACGCCTAACAACATTTAAATGTTTTATTGACAAAAGCTACTCAAAATTGTTGACTTTTGCAAAATAGTGTTTCATCGAGTCTCTTCAATTAGTAGAATAGGCAAAATCAACACGGGGAAGTAGGAATAATTAACTAACCACCTGGTAGTAAAAGGGTTAAATCTTGAGTTCAACGATTTGCTGGTATTTCAATCGTTGATCTCATTGCACGAAACTGTTGAAACACATCTCATCAATAATAACAATTTTAAGAAAGAAAAAATTGTGAATTTTTTTCAAAATAGTTTTTTGTTTGTTCTCTAAATTGTGAATTATTTTGTCGTTTTTATTGCATCTTTTGAATACTTTATTTTATCTTTAGAAAAGTGCATTGTTCAAACAATATGTTTAGGGTGAACCGGAGCACTCGTATCAGGCATTTTTCTTGCGAACGGCTGACTGAATAGTTTTGAAACGTAAAGTCGGTGGGGGCATTGACCCCTAATTTTTCATTTTTGATATTTTCAAAAACCCCTACAGCCTCTTGAGGTGTATCAGGGGATTTAAACACTTGTTTCAACTTTTCTAAAAAAAGCCTCCAATGAAGGTGTAAGGAAAACATCATATCTTAGTAAAGGCAATTGCAGACATGGTTGCTCCCATAAGTATTTTCCAATACCAATTTTTTTAGTAATGGGGGCTTTTTGGAAAAATTATGAATTGGCCCTTGTGACCTCCCTGTTTAGTATTTCTCAAAAATCTCGACAGATTCTGGAAGAACAGATCAAGACCGTTCAATGGTCATGCCAAATGTTACCATGAAATGTTTCAATGACAGAATTGGCTCGATTTCACAGTTTGAGCCATCAAAGCCCCAAAATTTTGATTTGACGAAAGACAATTTGTTTTTTCACTGTAAGGTAACATGTGGCACATTAATGGAAAGGTGTTGATCTGTTCTACAATGTCTATCATCGATATCAATTACTTCTCCTTAGTCCTTATAGGCTAATCTCCATGTTTTAAAGGAGATGAGCGCGTAATTTGATGACCATTGCTTGTAATTAGAGATGGGCGATTAATAGAAAAAAATCGATTAATCAATTAATCAGCCATTTTCGATTCGATTAATGTTTGATTTATGGATAGACGATTACTTTGATTACTCGATTATTCGGAAAATTAACCGAAATGAAAATTATTGCAAAATGTAAATTGGCGCTACTTTTTCTAGTCTCTACCTTTCAAAAATGTGGGGGATTTTTTCGAATAAATCGATTTCGCAAATCTATATAATTTTATAGGAAAAAAAAAAAAAAAAATAGATTCAATTTTAGACCTCAAAGTCATTTTGAACAAATCTTGTGGGACATCTTCAATTTTGTGGTTGAAATTCGATTTTTGGAGTCGAAATGACGATGAAGGAAAAATTTGATTAATAATCAATCGGTTAATTCGATTATTGATGCCGATTAATCGATCGAAGTTGATTACTTCCACGTATGTACGATTATCAATTATCGATTAATCATTAATTGATGCAATAATCGCCCATCTCTACTTGCAATGACTTTTCAGCTATAATGACAAACTTTGGCCGGTCCGTTGAAGGTCGCTAATATGTCTAAAATACTTCAAAATTCACTTAAATATTTCTAAGAATTGAGCATGTTAGTTTCAATGACTGGGTTTTAAGTTAAATTAGCTTGCCCAGCCTTTAGCATTATTCTAAATCTAAAGAGAAAGAACTTTATAAGAACCAACTTACCTTCATTGTGTCTTGCCCACCAAAGAATTACTCGCTCTCCTTGTTGCAGGTACATAGTTCAGTGTGCAGTTGCTATGGGGGGCGTTATTGTATCGTCCGACAACTATCGTGATCTTCTCGAAGAAAATGAGGCATGGAGATCAACAATTGAAAATAGGTAATTTTTTTTTTTTTTTCTTAAAAAGCTGATTTTTTATGACAAGGACAGTGAGAAAAAACCTTTTATTTTGTTGCTGCTTTTGTAACAAGGCATAGCTCAATACAACATTTCAAAATCTCACATTACTGTTTCTCGAAAGGAAAAGCGAAAGTGTAAGTTTTCTTGATTTTCCCCCTAATTTTGTGTGCAGCCAGGAAAGTCTCGCAAATAAATGTCATCAAGATTGGCTAGTTGGTTCTCTACTGAGGATAGAAACTGCGTTAGGAGATTTTGAAACGTTGAATTGCGTTGATGCCTCTTTTGGTAATCACCGCCATCACGTCTCGCGTTTGAAAGCATCTTGTGAGTTAGGGAGTGGAGTTCGTGATTTTTTAGTGCGCTTATTGTCATTTTTACAAAGTTTTACCTCAGAATCAACTTTTAATAATAAGCCTATTGCAAAATATTGCCACAGCTCCTTTCTAATGAGTAGAAAAGGTTGAAGGAAAAATGTTTTGAGATGATTTTGAAAATATGAAACCAAGCCAGGAATGAACTGCATGGCTTTGATTTTTATTGTATGATAAAACGGACAAGAACTATTTATCTTTGTTCTTTGCTGATGTCAAAGATTTAGAGTCATCAATGTTTGCAAGAACCTTTATAATTGCGTAGTCCATTTTGCTTTAATCCTACGAATGTCTCTAAATTTTTATACGTGTAACTTTTAAAACTGGACTAAACAAGGAAATTTGAATTAGTTTTTTTAAATTTTTCAGGTTGCTCATGTTTACCTTTATTGGTGATATGTTAATGTTTCCCCAAGATCCTTTGGGCAGATCTGGTCCGAATTTAGAAGAATTTCTTCGTTTTCCAGATGAATGATCGGAGATGCTTGACTCCAATTGTCAACTTTCTTATACTTTCTGATATTTTTTTTTTACTTTGTTACCATTGTTACCAATTATCTCATCATAATAGAACGCGAGTATTCTATCGTGAAGATTCTGTTCATAAAATCTTGTGTCTTTGCTTCCCAATTCTTGGCTGTCCCACATTTTTTTGAACGATGGGTCCCAAGGTTTGATTCTGTCCATAACTATGTACTTGTGAATCAACCGAACTGTTGATAGAATACTAGGTCTCGTGTAAATGTTCATTTTTTTCCCTTTTGTTTTTTTCCCCATCATCCTCCAGTGTTCTTCTGTTTACTGTCTTTATATTTCTATTTATTGATTAGAAAATTGAATCTTAATTTATTTCTGTCATTTGAAAATGACCTCTCCGATAAATGAGCTCTCCAGTAAAATAAGAGTTCTGAATGTCTGTCAACGCTTAAACATTTCTGCTGTTATTTCCTTTCTTTTAAATTAAATAAACATACTACTTTTCATACTTTTTGTTTTTTTCACGGTTTAAAGAGGCAGTATTTGCATTGAAAAAACAAAACAAACAAAAAGAACCACAAAAACTAGTCAACTCGTTTTTAAAGGAATGACGCTGATCGTTTTGATGTTTGTTGATATTTGCAGGTTGTTTTTTTTATTTGGTGCTTGAAGACTACATGAAAAGCTTATGATTTCGATAAGTCCCTTGCCATATCCCACTAATTTTGCAACTATTTCTTAATTTTTTTTTTTACAGAAAATTGAGCGACATTGGAAGTTCTCATGGAAAAAATTGTCGACATTGTGATAAAACTGTGAAATATTAAAGAAAATGCTTTCCAATCAATTATTTTAAACAGAAGGAAAGTTATTAAATTAGTGTAGCATAGCCAGTGTCTTGTCTTGTTCTCTCCGTGGAGTCTTCTCTTCTTATTTGGTGTAAAAAGTGTCTTAGCAAAACAGACTTTCATTCCGCTTATCAGGGATTCGAAGCCGGAGCCACAGTCAAAATGGAAATCTGCGCCTCCATTCTGGAAAATAATCAATAAACCTATCATTCACTAACTAATTTAAGATGTTTTAGCGTAGGTAATAATTACTTTCCATGATTACAGTTTGAATTATTGCAATTGGAGCTCTGGAGCGGGAGCTGCTCTGGCTCAGGGCTCCTATCGCAGTAACTCAATCTTTAATCATTGAAAGCAATTTCTGTTTGTGCAAAAACATCTTGAATCAGTTCTGGAATGATAAATTTCAGGTCTGGAAGCAATATTTATTTGAAAAAACAACAAATTTTGACTTCAACTGTTGCTTAGAATCCCTGCTGTTTATTCTATTGCTACTTTGACATTCTTTTACTAGGAGAAAAATAGAACTCATGTATTTTGAGTACCAGGTTCTGACATGTAGCGGTGCCTGTCTCCAAAATTCCTCAAAAGGTATCGTTGAGCAGTTGATTAACAACGAATCTAAATTCTGTTCTAACTAACCGCTGATCAATTTGTTTTGATGCATTTTGGAAGCCGTACTGCTACTTGTCAGTGGCCGATAATCAAAATACATAAGCTCTAATTTGCGCATTTTTATAAACTTTTCCTCCAATGCTCCAGATTTTCTGGGACGTTGGATCATGTTTGGAAATTATGTTTTTCCTACCTGAAGAAAATAACTTGATACTAAAAATCTTAAACATAGTTTTTGATGGGGGAGACTGACTTGCTCAACCCTCCAACCAAGCTTAAATGGTATGAAATGAGAGCTGCCATTGCTCAAGAAGAACCCTAGTTTTATAAAACTTATCTTATTTAGCTTAAAAATGACAAGCTTTTATTGATTTTCTTAGCTATTTTTCACTCAATTTTCAAAAACTCATCAGACCTGAAAAACCATTCTAATTTTCTTATGTGAAACACTTCTTATTGCACTTCTTATTAAAACACTTTGGTTTTGGGGGAGAAGAAAGTGCCTTGTCTGACAACAGAGCCAGATGTTCTAAAAACTTTAGTCATGCAAGTCATGTTGTTTTATTTTGCAAGTGATAGCATTTGATGTGTTTTTTATTCACCGTTATGCGCAACACTGTTTTTCCATTCGTTTGCTCTTTTGCGGGATCTCACCAGATTGTATTTTTTAGTAGTGGTTGCAGTGCATCTGGTAGTCCTTTGGTGCAAGCATCACTGCATTGGAGCTGAGGACCAACACCCTGAGCTGGAGCTCCCAAAAAGAAGGGAATTTCAAATTGACCTGTAATGGAATCATCCAAAGATGATGAGAGATGAGAATTATGTTGAAAATTCCTTAAGCAGTTTGCTGTTATTTACTGTCAAAGTTGAGCAGATCAAAACAAGCTGAACTATTCATTAATTGAGATGGGTCAGGGTTGTCCTTATCCTAAAAGATCACTCGGTTTATTCACAAAATGGAATTTTGCGGTCTGCTACCACACCTTCATGATTTTTTTTTTTTTTTATTCTTCAGAACTGTGCGATACACTGGAGCTTACTGGGCAGCTATGAACAGTTCCGTGTTATTGCACCCGTGTGTATTCCGGTGAATAACAAAACATACCCGTAATAGCTAAAAGTTATTTGTTCCTTGCCTGTAAGCTTGAGGAGCAGCATCTGAATTCTGATGGCTGTTTCTCCTCAACCTGTTTTCTTTCTATGTATTTATGTAATTATTTTTGTTTCGTCAAGATTTTTTATTTATGGTTCGTTTTCTTCTTTTATTCTGTCAGTGTTCTCCTAATTATTTCAAATTGTAAAAAATCAATAATATGCTTTTGAATTAAAATAAAAAAAAAAAAAAATTCTCTAGCATTCTCTTTTTTTTATTATTGGATAGAAGATATAACATGCATTCCTATTTGACAGGTTTCTGCAAAAAAAAAAAAAAAAAAAAAACCCTTTTCTGCTTTTGAGTGCTAGAGGGAACTGTATGGATTTCCTATGCAGTCAGTTCCCTTCTATAGAAGCGGTAAGGTTGGTTCCCCCCTGTTGAAAGCCGTCGAATTCCTCACTGATGTACAGTCTATGAACTAAATAATGCCAGTTGACACCTTAGATTTTGGCTTAGGTAGGTCACCTGCACTGCAATACCGAAATTCATTGTGCTAAGTACTGCAGGTTGCCTACCTGAACCAAAAAATCCAAGGGGTCATCTGAGATTATTTAATTTGTCAACGGTACACCATGAATCGAAACAAACAATGGGGCAGTTGCAAGGGTCTGAAATTTTGTGGTTTTTACAAAGAAAATAAATGTACTTGATGAGCTGAGAACAATGGTGCCTTTGGGTTTTTCCTACGTGTCCCGGTTTTGGAGCTACGCATGTGTAAAGTTGCAAAAAATCATGTGCGTAGTGACATCACTACGCGGAATTCCCCTTTAAAACAATGTATTTTGGGCCAAAATCTCATCTCCGGAATAATGGGACTTAATTATAAACCAAAGGCATCTCTGTTCTCAGCTCATCAAGTACTTTCATTTTCTTTGTAAAATTCACATTTCAGACTCTTGCAACTGCCCCATTATCCTGATTGTACTTATTTATCAAATTTCTCGGTGAATAATTGACTACTATCCCTTTTTCCTCCAGAAAACCCTACAGAAACAACAAAAATTCTAATAATTGCATTCAAAATTTAAAGTTTCTTCTGAACAGCTGAGCCAACTGGCTTCTTTTCTTTTAAATTGATTGAGCCCGATCAACTTGGCGAAAAGTCTGACAGGATTTGAACTAGCATAACCTCATTTTTCACAAATGCATGCTTCTGATTGGTCGGCGGTGTAGATTCGAGGCATCGATTTAACTTCAGTATGACTTTAAGTGTTTCAACTTGATCTGGGGGGTGATCACGGAGGATCGGATCGTTTCGTTATCATTATCGTTTGCATGAAATCAAATGGGCTTGCTTCTGCGCAACTCAATCGCGCAGGTGATCCCCTCCTCACCTCTTCCTACTTCAAACGATTGACACAACGACAGCTCCCGACTCATCGCTTCCTTTCGACCGTTTCAATCGTTACGAGGGGCTCAAAACGATTCGATCAGTTGAGCCACCCATAAGGTTACACGCAAACGATAACGATACCGAAACGATCCGATCCTCCGTGATCACCCCCCAGACTCTAAATTCCCTTATCCCTCTCCATTTTATCCTCACGAAAGAGTAACTTGATACTTCCTTCCTGTATTTTTACTCAATCCAGATGTTTGCTGTGAAGCACCAGCTTTGTGAACCACTGAGCGTGTTTGAGCCGCTGGACTTCACAGCGACTATTTCTCCAGTTAATTTTTTACGAGACAAAAATGCATCGCAAGATTCATTCAACTTGATACCTACTGAGCATTCCCCTTCTTGCGTGGACTTCAATAATACATCCATTTCCAGAAAAGGGCACATAAAACAAATGATGCTCTCTTCAGATAAAAATCTCTTTTCAATCACAATGTTGATGCCTCAGAAATAGCACACCCATTGTTTCATGGGCCTGTTTTCCGGAAATGGCCTCAAATCAATTTAATGCAGTTGTTGAGAAAGCAGATGAAAATGAGAAAATCTAGTAGGTCAGTTTCTATAGGAAAAATAGAAATAAGCTACAACTGAAAACTTGAGAATTTCTTTAACTTAAGCGAAATTGAAGTGGCTGAAAATAAACGAGATAATTCATTCTTGATTCAGTTTATTAAGATCGATTTCTGGCAGAACAAAATTAGGACTGAAGATAACAATTATTAAAAAATTCAGTGTTTAAAGTGGTCGAGGAAGTAAAACTTCAACTTACTCAGCTGGAGGACTTAGATCTCAACTGAAGTATGCATTTATCCAAACGATTCTGATCTATCGCAAGATATTACCGATCATTAGTTTTTCCCTTTTTTTTAATTATGTTCCTTAAAATTATATTTGATTACCTTTTAAACAAGGTAAATGTGAATTAGAGCAAGGCAGTTAAGAGATTTTAAGCAAATAAAAGTACAAATAAAATAACTGAAGAATCTTCAACCAACTGAGAAGGTGTGAAAGCTTTAGGAAAGCTTGAAAATTGCAACGCATTAAATTTTTCTAACCCATGAAGAAGCAAGGAAAACAGATTGTTAGAGAGAGAAGACAAGAAAGAAAATAATGCAGCTGAAAAAAAAAAAATTAATCTAGATTGGATAATCTACGGATCCTTTTAAATTTAAAACAGTGACCCCAAGTTGCCTTCAATTAAAACTGTGTGGAACTCCATTCAGACAACTTCGGATTTTGGGATTAGGTATTCCTTAGTGTTATTTGGACATTGATAGAGGAGCAGCTAGCTAAAATATGCAGTCAGATTAGGGACTGCAAAACAGGGATGCGAACCGGAACCTGAGAACCGGGAGAACCCTTCTTTTTGACAGAACTGGAACCTGAATCTTCAGTTATGTCAGAACCGGAACCCGAATATAAATTCTGAGAACCGTAAATGGAACTGGTTCCACACAGGTTCCTGAAACTCGATTCACTTTGAGCTCTTAAGTTCACCGTGATCCAAAATTGCCGTTTTGCATGATTGACATTTTTCAAAAAGAATTTTGGAAACATGCTTGGGATGCATTTTGAAGTAAATATTTTTGCCTGAACTTTATCTTCAAATTGCAGGAATCAAAACTTTTCTCATGTTATTTTCAGGCGGAATGATATATAACAATACATCTTATTCACTGCAAAAGCCCTGAAGTTTTTTCCTGCTTGAAAGCAGTACACTGGGAAAAAATAAAGGAAAAAAAGAACCGGAAATTGGAACCCAGTTCTGGAACCGAAACATGTTCTAAATTTGTCAGATGATTTGGAACCGGTTCTAAACTCTGGAACGGTTTGCATCCCTGCTGCAAAATGTTGATGATCATTAACACCATTCACATATCATTAGCCTACACTTCCAATAGTCAGCAAAGATGCTTACTAACCAGCCAACTTAACTTGCCGAAGCTATGATTAAACCATCGACTCAGACAAAAAAATATATTTTGAGTGTGGGAGCAAGTGACATCAAAATTGAAAGTTATCTTGAACAAGATCTAATAGGAGCGTTGAAATGATGAATATAACACCAAGCTGTCATGGTAGTTTGGAAAAATTTACAATTGATTTTTAATGCCAACTAAACCTTCTGGTTGCAAAGTTGAACGTCATCTCTGCCTCAATCGCTTCAAATTAAAACAAACAAATTTCTCTAAACAAAGAACTACTTTTTTTGAAGGACAAAACTTTTAACTTGAAAACAAAAACTGGTTGTCTCGAAAAGGAATTTTTTTATAGGATTAAAGTTTTAAATCCTCATTTTCTCATAAAAACTGCAACCACAAAGAAAACCAGACTGTTTTTGTCAACTAAGAGGAGATATAAAACTTCATGACAATGACTGTATTTTCTTTCAATTTGGATAAAACAAAGGATATGAAATAAAAAAATAAAAAAACTTGCACTGATAGAAGGCGAACCTCAATATTTAGCTAAAGAATAAGAAGTTTTCCCTGGTAATTATAGGAACCATTTAATGATCTTTCGTAGTACCCTTAAAGGGAATGCATTTACTAGTTTTATAGTATGATTCATTTGAGGGGAAAAAAACACCTGCTTGTGCGATAGGCTTTGAGGTAAAGATGTCTTATTTTACTGCAATAACGATAATACATGAGAGTCTCTATGTAAAATGAGTAGGAGCTTCTTCCTCGCTTTTGGCCCCTTGACACGCTCCATGAGTAGTAAGGAAGCAAACGGTTAGAGGATGTGTAAACCTCCGGTAAAAAAATTGTTTAAAACATGAGAAACAGAACCTGCTTCTTTCCAGCGTTCCCAAACTGATTTTTTTTTTTTTTTTCACGCCTCAAAAATAACCATTACAGTTAATAATTTAAATGAGTGCAGTCAACCATTTGCAATTTGCACAGTGAAGTCTCTCGAGGAGCCAAAATCTGAGAGTGAATCAGGAATGGCCCTACACACTCACTAACTCATATACGCACAGGGACTCAAGAACCCCCACAGAACTTTTTTCCTATTGCAACTTTTGAGAGAATGAATTTGGTCACAAAAGGGCTTTTTGACGGATGGAATTTGCACATAATTTGATGCAAAATTTTAAAACTTTTAACGGGGGAACATTAAAAAAATAAAATCTACATCCACTAAATTCATAATCAACAAGTCTATATTTTTGTTTAAATGATATCATTATTAATAAGCTTGCTGGACATGCCTGCCTACTGCTCAAAGTGTTGTTCAAGTTTTTCTTTTTTCTTGTTTTGTTTGGATTTTAACGGCTACAATAATATGAAATACTTAGTGTTTCTAGACTTACTTCAACTGTTTAAAGAAGCAAATTAGAATAGACACATTTTGAGTACCGAGTTCAGACAAAAAGCGGTGCATTTATCAGAATTGCATCAAAATACATCAGTGAAGAATTGATCAGCGAAAATTCTTCTTAACCAACTGCTCATTAACATGTTTTGATACGTTTTCAATAGCTCAACGCTTCTCAGTCAGGACCCGATACTTGGCATGCATCTGCTCTATAGGAAATTCTTTTTTGCTTACGCACACAAAAATTGGAGAAAATTAAAAATTACATGAATCAAAATTGCAGCTCCTAAGAAATGAAAACAATGCACGGAAAAGTAAAAAATATATACACGTACATTTCCTCGAATACATATTTATAAACATAGACCTATTTATTCCTTAAATTTTACTTAAAAATATGCAACAGTTGAAGTTTTTGCAATTCAAACAAGAGTGCATCAAGACTTTTAATGGTAAACAAGAGAATATAAAATTAAAAGTTACAAATTTTACCTCTGATGTTACATTGATGCACGAGACTATCGTGAATTATACACAGATATTAATAATCAAATATATATTTATAAATGTTAAAAAAAGAGAAAAAAAAGGAGCAGGGGGGAAAAAAAATAGTAATAAAATAATTAACAGAAATATGATTTACAAAAGCGCTAAAAGTTGCTACCCTCCGGTGGTTGTGATAATTTCATGTTATCTTTCAAGGTCATCAATCGTCGCAATTCTTGAAGAACTGTCTTGATTGTGTAATCACGTTGCCAACGCGCTAAAACTGGCACTTGTCTGTTATCAACCTGAAACATTAATTATTGAGGTGGAATAAGGTTGGGAACCTTGTCATGGGAAAGTGTTTTAACAGCTAAGAACATTCCAAGAGCTGCCAGTAAATAGCTGTCTTTTTTGTATCCACAATCACTCACTGTCCTTAGTCATCATTTTAATATTTTGTGGACAACCTCAAATGGGCCGAGCTTCTCGAGTAAGAGCCCTGAGGGATTTCTCTATTCCCAGGCTGGTAGCACTGCTGTAAGCAATGGGTTTGTTGCGTACTTTTGCTACATCAATATAACTCGATTCTCACGTAAAATTCGGCGAAAATAACGATGCGCACATTAAAAACTTTAAAAATCCACTCATTAACTCAGAAAATACCTTCCATTTCAAACAACCCGCGCTACACGAGACACTATGTCACCGACTTATAACTACATAGATGGAACCATCTCGCTTATGTAAACATGAACAGAACTTAAAAACATTGGAATCTTTCCTTTAGATGCGTACATTTCTTATACTATTTTGTAATCTTTGATAAACCGAAAAGACCAGACAGCAAATGCAACTTACATTCCACGTATTAAGAAAGAAATTCCATCATTTTGTAGTTACGAGGTTGTTTACATATCCACGGTGGTTCCATCTATGTAGTAGTATACCGGTGCAAATAGTGTTTAATGTGATGCGGGCTGTTTGAAATTAAAGTGATTTCCTGAGTTAATGAGTGATTTTTGAACGTTTTTATTGTGCGCATCATTATTTTTGCCAAATTTTACACAAGAATCAAGGTTCTATATTGTTGCAGCAAAAGTATGCAACAGAGCCATTGTGAACCACAGTCGTCCACAGGGTTTGGAGCTTGCAAACTATCATGGACAGAGAGGATAAGTGATATGCAGGAGGCAATGGGCACTCTGATTTCTCAAAAGATTTCCACTGGTTGCCTACAACCACGTGACTTTGAAGGCGGAGTACACAATATATTCGCAAAATTATTGCGGACATAAAGAAAGACAGCTTTAGAAAAGCCATCGTAGTTGTGGTCAATTCGGTAAAAGTGTCTTTCTCGTTCTCTAATTAACACATTCACTGAAACTGACGAGTCAGGCTCTTTCCGACTTAGAAGAAATTTGGAATACCTTTCTGTCCGTAAACTCAGCAACAGCACAATGAGTTAAAAAACTTGCTGCGTTTTCCAATAGATAGCATAACTCACTTTACTTTACTTCCGCGGTTTTACCACTAGGAGCGTCACTCCTATAGAACAAGTGCATAAGCAATGTTGCCCAGCAACTTTTACAGAATTAAAGTTTCAGCTAATGATTAACACATGAGTAGGAGCCCAAATTCTGTTTAGCTATTTTTTTTTAAATGGCTCAAAGGGTCGGTTGAATTTTGGTTTCCTCTTTTTTCCCTGGCTTTGGAAGTTTAATCTTTCCATTATTTTTTTCCTTCACAATTTTACATGCAAGTAAATTTTTCCATTTCTTACCGTTACCAGCAACATTTTGAAACTGGCCCGCATTGTTTCATGTCGCAGCGTGCTCTTAAGCCTGGTTTCCAGTGAGACGCAAGGCCTTGCGCCCTGTAGCGTTGCGTTCCTTGCGTTTGGTAGGTTTGCTATGAAGGACGAAAAATCGTTCCCAATGAACGCAAGCATTGACCAATCAGCATCAGGGATTTCAAAGGGCGCGCGTCGAAACACTCAAAATGGAGTCGGTTTGTTTCCATTTTAACTTTCGACTGCGTTAGTGAGGTTAGGTTAGTTTCGATTTACAACAACGCGTTTTCTCAATTTTACTTTGCATGTTTTTATTTTCGTGTTGTCTCAAAAGTTATTAATTGGTTACACCAGCAAGATTCTCAAATCGCAATGGCGGTTTCAGCCGAATTCTGAGCGCTTCTTCTTCTTCACTTGTTGCATTTGTTGATTCCGGACTCATCAAACGCTCACCCGACAAGCAGCAGCCAGCGAAACCCATCTAGCTCCTTGTGCAGCAACGCAAGAGTTGAAAAATGTTCAACTCGGCTGCGTCGTTGCCATCCGGCGCAAAGGTTTTGCGCAGCATTGAGAACGATCCCATTTGATCGCGTGTATTTCAACTTTGTAGCGTTGCGTAGTTTTGAGTCTCATTGGAAACCAGGCTTTACACAGTATTTGGTTACAGGGCACTTATGGCAAAAAATGATGATACATGTGATGATAAATTTCAGAGATGTACTCACCACTCCAGTTGAGCTGTTGATACAAGTCATATTGATTCTAGAAACGAATCGTGCCGATGGGGCATCATCCGGATACTTGGAGCCGCATTCTATTTTTAGACTATAAATGCGATTTTCATAAGGTGTCTGAAACAGGACAGAGATTGACAAAAGAATCAGAGCTGAATGAAAACAGAATGACTGGGGGAATGAGAAAATATTGTGAGGAATACAAATTTTGAACTTCAAAAAGAGATAACGAATGCAGGAAAGACACAAGCTTAAGGTGATTCTATGTCAAACTCCCGAAAATTTTAATCCGATAGATGGCATTACTAGTCGCTGGCTCCGAAAATAGCCGGTTTTCGGCTGTTTTCTCTGAACAGACGAGGAAGAGACGAAGAATCGGAGTGTCAGCACCTGCTTCGTTTTTTGCTTGATTTTTTGAGCCAAAATTGGTTCTAAAATAAAGGCGTAACCATGCAAAGAAAAAATCATGTGTAATTTGGAGTTGTATCAGTAAAGATTACAGGTGAAACAGAAACCTGTAATTTTTACTGATACAACTCCAAATTACACATGATTTTTTCTTTGCATAGTTACGCCTTTATTTTAGAACCGATTTGGCCCGTTTATGGCTCAAAAAAACAAGCAAAAAACGAAGCAGGTGCTGACACTCCGATTCTTCGTCTCTTCCTCGTCTGTTCAGAGAAAACAGCCGAAAACTGTCAAAAAACGGCTATTTTCGGAGCCAGCGACAAGTAACGCCATCTATCGGATTAAAATTTTTGGGAGTTTGCCACAGAATCACCTTAAAGCGTATGCAAGTTGAAAAGAATTTCTAAGATCTGTTCCGATATAGATAAAAATTTCCTAGGAATCATGTGGAGATAGATACCTTTTCGAGATAGTCAAAATGAATCAATTATCATTATCAGAACTCTGCGAGGAGCCATTTAAATGTTAGAGTCCCTAAATACCGCGAGAATTGCACCATGTCGGAATAAATTTTTGATTGGCTCTCAGATTTAGGCTCTCACAGAAGCCCCAAGAGAAAAAATGCAAACTGCAGAAAAATCTGTTCACTTTTTGCTCTCGCTCATTATACACATTTAAAGTACCTTGACCGCCAAGATGATTGGTGATTTTTCTTCTGCCTAAATGTTATTCTAAAGGACGTTATCTCAGACAGTAACAACTGTTACTGTTTAATATGACAAGGCCCAACTCTCATAGAATAGAGAATCTATTTAGTGTGAGAGTTTCGAAAGGTATAGATAGTGTATTAACGATCTAGAATGTTCCCAGTTACTTTTACTGTTCTCTAAGCAGGGTAGGTGGCTTCATTTTTGGTGAGGATACATTTGCAAAATGCGAAAAGTACATCATGCTCATCAACAGTTTTTTGTCCTTTTCGTTTCTTTATCTGTTAATCTTCTACCCTTTTTTTCTCCTTTTTTCTTCTTCTTCCACTTTTTTTGGGGTCTGGAAGGGGCTTCAGCCTCTTTAGCGCCCAACCCTCCAAAAATTTGCCCATGATGGAACGACATTCCAATTTGAAAATCTTAGTGAATGGACTAAAATTGGTAATTAATATCAGACTAAAATAGTATATTTTAATAATTAATTAGAGTTGCCACATATTTTAGGCTGAAATGAACAAAAAGTCTCAGGACTGATTTGAAGATGATGTTAGTCAACCCATTGAGTCAGGATCAGGCAAGTAAATTTTAATCCTAGACCCCAAAGTAGATGAAACCAGTTACGTGCAATTTGTGATATTTGCCACAAGGGTCGTACCGATTGCTACAGTGAAGGAAATTTGAAAACTTAAGGACAATTTCAGAAACATGAAAATTCCGAGACTTTTCCAAAAAATAGTGGCCACCCTGCCTCCACATTGAGTAGGACATCTATTCATTTAAAGAAGACTTTCGCCTTTGAATGGGAAACTAAAATACAAATAGTTTACCCTAGGTGGTCCAATGATCATGCCTGTCCAGTGGGTTAGAGTCATGTCATCATCGCTTTCAAGTCCCCAGCTAATGGTGCCGTCACCAACACCACGTTGGCCTTGTTCTAATTCTTCTAGGAGACGAAAATTTCGAGGTATGACTGGAACAAAAGAAAGATCGGACTAACTAAGAGCATTTAGACAGTACATTTATTCCTCACATTTTACCAATTACACTTGGTAAATCAACCAATACTTGACTATAGGCTGTCACAAAAATGATTGGATTTGAAAACTGTACAGTTAAAATGAAAATGCCAGCTGCTTTCTGCTCCTGACCAATCAGGTTGTGTGATTGGTGGATTGAAGTTGATGTTTTCATGAAAGCCGTAGAACTGTCAAGTCCTATCATTTCTGGGACAAGCTAAAGAATCATTTGAACTTTGAAATAAAATTTGAAAATTTGAGGCAATAATATCGATTCAAGAGCAGTTTGAGAGAGATATGAGCTCACAGAAACTACCTACTTAAAATTATAACACCGAGAGTATGGATTAAATGACAATTCTGAAAAACTTGAAACACTTGATCAACATTCAAGAGGAGAATTTACAAGTGATTGAATGAAAAATTGAAAGAGAAATCAACTAGACTTTGACTAGACTTGAAAAGTTAGACATTTTTTTAACTTATGAAGAAAGAGGAGAGCCTTGAAGCAGTTGAACCGCCTAAAATTAAAAAAAATTCTGAAAGAGAATCGGACATAAAGAAATACATGACTTAAAGGAGTACAATGTGAAAACTATAATCTTTCCGTGGGTAGAAAAAGCTTCAGGCTAGAATAAGGGAATTCGAAGGACAAGAGCTTGCCCAAAAGGCAAGTACATACATTGGATACCGAGACAAATGATTGGAGGTGGTGCGACGGAATGTCAGCTACACTTTCATTGATTTTTGGAATAGTTTGGATCCGCAAATACGAGCTGGCCTTGTGTCTCGCTACCTTCAGTCAACCTAGGGAAGAGATTTCACTGCCTGCCTCAGGGGACGGGTTGAGGGTTTTGGGATTCCTTCGCTTGCTCCTCCAGGGATTCCTAACCCGTGTAGGGTCTCTTTCTCGCTATTTTTTGCTCCTCTCTCTCTCTATCTCTCTTTGGTTTTGTTTTTTTGTTGTTGTTTGGTTGTAATTATGAGATTTATCTGTCGTTGTTGTTCAATATGTTTTACTTCAATTCAAATAAGTTTTACTTCAAAAGCTGAAGAATTTTGAGTTTATAAATTTAAATTGTCTTTTTTTTTATATTTATTCATGAGTCGCATTTATAAAAATCTTCTAATCATGGTTGCCAAAAAAAAAATGGAAATAAAGAGCAAAAATAGAAATAAATAATTATTATGATTATTATAACTATACTTTTAAATAATTGTTTTGTTTTTGTTTTTTCGTTTTGTCTTTAACTTAAATTATTAATAAGTTTTTAATTTTCTTTATTATGTATGTTTGTTTGTTTATTTTGTCCCACCCACTCTTGCTATGCTTTTGGGTGGTGCACAATGTTTTTTTTTTCTCATTTATTTTTGTAAACTTTTTGATGATAGATTGAAATTGCAATAAGAGAACTAGCACAAAGCTTGCGACAGGTAACCCTTTTCCGACTCAATTTTGGTCCAGACTCATAGCAAAAACAGCCAACAGTCGCCTCATGTTGACTGATGAGCTAAAAGGGAAGGCTCTGATTGGTCCACTGTAAAAACGGAGCGCGCGATTTGAATTCACCAAGCGATACCAAAACAAAACCGGTTTCCGTTTCCGCAGACCAATCACAGCCTTTAGTTGAGTTCAACACTCAGCGGTAGGCGATATTAGAGTATCCAACATACCTCACTTTTTAAACATGGGAAGTATAGAGTGTGCTGGGTCTCTATTTTTCTTTGATTGGAAAGCGATAGGTTAGCAGAGAGGTTGTTGCTGAATTCACCTTTAAGTCTCTATGTGTTTGAAGCAACATTTATCATTGTGAACCACCAAAGCTGTTTATAAAAGCCCAATTCTCAGAATTTTCTGTCAAGTAAGTACAAATGATTTACTAATCTCGGTTAAGTAGTTAGCTAATAGGACTGTCAAAACTTGACGGATCATCAGTTGCAAGAAATAAACGTAACAAAAAATCTAGAAAAAATCTAAGATAAAATATCAATAAGCGACCCAAAGGATTAAGGAAAATTACAGAATTAATGGCCTTGAATAGGTTTTGATATTTTGATGTCATAACCTATCTGGCGAGCGCAGACTGGAAATCTTGGCGGAAGTTGTCTGAGGACTGTCAGCAATGCATTTGATCCAGAAAATGCAGTATCCAACATTAATTGGACAAAAAACAATAAATTTACTAAACAAAGGTGAAATTAAGAGGAATAAGGAGGGAACAACTAAAGAGTCCTTTCATCAGGGGGTAGAACACAAGCTTCAGGGTCAAACTCAAATGAAATTTTCTGGCTGAGCATGGGGTTATATCTAAAATTTTATCCAGACAGAGACCGATAGTTCAAATTTTTGAATCCGAGGTGGATGGCAGTTTAATTTTGGAATAAATAAAAATCACATACCAACACCGCCAGTGGTTGTCGCCATGACGCTGATATTATTATATCACGGAACCGTGACCACGGGAAGAAAGAGTTGCAATTAAGGGAGTGTGGAATCGGTAAAACTTGCAATAACTGAATAAATTAACTTGGAAATCGGAATGTTTGCGACAGCGGCAAGGATAAAGGAAAACTTCAGCTAAACGAAACGCAAATTCAATTCGGTCCGGCTTCCTTCGGAAATTACAGAAATGCCTGAGTGTGTGAGTTGATAACGTCAACGATCGATCATCAGTCATCGATACAGAACCGCGGCTTTCCTGTATGAATGTATATCTATATATATTATTTCTGAGTCATAGTTGCCATAATGAACTAAACGATCCCGCCGGTAATACAGCAGCTATAGGAAATGCAAAAATTCAAACACAGAAAAAGACAACACTGTAAAATCTTCCATAAACAACACCGATGCCACCGTTGCTGTGTTTGGGTCTTGAGAAGAAAGGTTAGAAAGACAGAAAGACAAGACGTTCCCAAATGAAATCTACCTAGTGCACTTAGTGATTGTTGAAGTTTTTTTTGACACTTTGACACTAATCTTCTCTCCTCAAGAACTACGCAAGTTTTTTAGAGTTTATTTCGTGATTATCTCTGTCAGTTACTAATTTCGAGCTCGCAGAATATCGGTCCTAAACATGGGTAGTGGTAGTAGTTCACCCAGAAAGATTGAAGTGGAAAACGATGGTAATGTAATAAGAGTGTCTGATGCTGTTGTAGACAGACTGAAGGGTATAAGACCTGAAGAAAGTAGACCAAAACAAGACCAAACGGTAATTTATAACAACCAATATGCACCGAGTGGAGGAGTATCATCTTTAGAATTTCAGAAAGCACTTGCCGATGCATTGTCCGAGAACGACAAATATTGGAACGATCGACTGGCGAGAGAGCATGCTAGCAGTAGATCAATTGAAGATGTGTTAAAAGAGGAATACTTTCAAACACTTCGAAAAGTGGAATCTGCATATCCTGAGCGTGGACTATCCAAAAAAGTGCCTTGCGAGGATGTGAAGAAAAGGATTCTTAAATGTTATCAAGAAAATAGACATCGCTCGCTAGAATGTTCTGGTGAAGTTTTAAGCTTCCAAAATTGCTTGGTAAACAGAGTGCAGTAGTTTCTCTGTTTATCTTTGGCGGTCTTCACTTAGATTCTGAAATGTGTAACTAAATATTTGAGAAATTTTCTCTAAACAAGACTTAGTGGATCATAATTGGCTGAAGTCTACACTTCATAATGGTATTTCAATTAATTTATGTATTTCTTTTGATAGTTTCCTAGATTGAGAAAATAATTTATTGCAGCACTGTTTTATTCCTCCCCATCTGCTTTGAAGCATCATTCATGTATCATACCTTTCTCTACTGCTTTTAGTCGTTGAAAATGATTTCTTGTTGAATTTTGAATCGTTAATTTTATTTTTATTTAAGTTATAAGCCTGTAAGTATGTAAATTAAATCAGTGTTCTGGAAAAGTACAACATTGTTTTTGTCGACCTTTATTAAATGTAAGCTTCGGGAAAGATGAGATTTAAGTAACGTTATTCCATACCTCCGTGTTGTTCCGAATCTGGCCACCGTTTGATTAATAGTGACAATTTTTGCATAGACTTTTTCAAAAAATGAATGAGATGGGTCAGTCCGTAGGTATCAGAGCCCTTGAGTTTGGTCAGAAAAAGGTACTTATATCAAAGGTCGCAAGATCAGCAAATACTTAAATTATGTAAAGTACAAAACTTTGGAAATCACATTTTGACACGATTGATCGAAATGTGTTATTGGAGACTTGTATTTTATCTGCTTTTCTTGCAACCTTTCTCTGCGTTTTTGTACCTCAGACCAAGTTTCACTAAGTAATGAAATGGTGGCTAAAGTCAGAACTAGAGTGGTATGGAAGCACGTTGATGGAAATGAGAAAACTAGGGTAATTCCAAAATATTAGTTGAAAGTAGTTCTAGGAATAATGACTTTGATAAGAATTATTATTTTTACCTTGCAATCTTCTATCGTTAAAGTTGCGAAAGCAAAACTGATGATCTTGAAACTTGGCAGAGCTAGAGGTCGTTTCAGAAGTGTGCGCATCTAGACCATTATGTATGGCGAATTTTAAATTTTCATTCCTTCAAATCAAAACAACACTTGCCTCCAACCTTAAAATTTTGATTTGAAAGCGTTTCTTAAATGAAAAGCCAACGGTCAAATTCAGTTTCATTAATTTTCATTTTATAACATGAGAAATAGTGTCGACAAACTCCAGAAATTATCAGTCTAAATGCACCTACGTTTCTGAAACGACCTCTAACTGTTGGCTCCTGTTCTGACGGAGGGGTTCAAGTTTTTCAAAGTTTATCTTTCCAGCACAGCAAATACAATAATTTCTTCTCCATATGCGGTTGCCACAAGTCGT
Source organism: Trialeurodes vaporariorum (assembly GCA_011764245.1). Taxonomy (NCBI): domain Eukaryota; kingdom Metazoa; phylum Arthropoda; class Insecta; order Hemiptera; family Aleyrodidae; genus Trialeurodes; species Trialeurodes vaporariorum. The sequence goes on from VMOF01000320.1 coordinate 46,333,145, forward strand.
TCTGGGAAAGTTAGCAGATAAAAGCTTTTCTCATTTCATCGTCTCTTAAAAGTCAAGGTTATCTTCTTTGTTTTCTGAGTACTTAACATATTCTTATTCATCATGAAATAACTTAATTTCAGATGTGTTGCTTTTGACGATACTTATATTAGAAGATTGACAAAATATGAAAAGCATTCTACTCATGAAGAGAGATGTTTAGCCATTAGCCTTTTATTAGAGTAAGCAAGGTTTTCATTGAATAGAGTGGACAAGGACTTTTCTCAATGGTTGAATGATTGATCCCTCTCTTTGTTCGACCAAGGACTTAGCACATAAACCCCTTCCCCTCCTTGGGTTGTTAAATGAGCTTAGGTTTCTTTCACTTCTATTGGATTTCGTATAAGTTCATGCAATAAACCAAACTTTAAACAAAAAAAAAAAAGAAAGAAGCTTGATGTTACCTTCGCCTCAAGGTAGCGTTCTAGAATTCAACCATTTACTGCATCCCTGCAAAAAAGATTACGCTATCCTGTGATGTAGTATAACTATGTATATTAAAAAGTGCTGCTATTCATAATCTTTTCTGCATCGAGACAATAAAGGGATGAATTCTAGAACGCTACCCAAATGACAAAGGCTCTCTAGAAAAGGTTCTCATCCATTCACTCTTGAGTTTGTTCTTTGTATCATTGAGCAGAGTTGGGCAAACAGGGTAGTACTCGAGTCTTACTATAGTGTGTTCGTTCTAACTTGAGACCTGGAGATTCAGGTAGATTTGCCTTCTGTGGCAACATAAGAGTGCTAACCCTCGTCAGTCAGCCGAGGTGACAGGGCTCCTGCCCGACTCTCGGGCTATGATAACCTATTGAAGTGTTGCCATTCTTTATTTTCCGAAATTCATTTATCGCCCGCTCAGGACTCAAGTTAACACAAACAGACTATAGTACCGGTATGGGATTTGTAAAATTTTTGAATCGTATTTCAACAGTAATCTAAGTGGATTGTTAACAAATCAAAGATGACCCCATGTCTAGAATAATCAAGGTGATTCCTTGCCTTGTGATTGGTCACAAGTTGTGACCAATTAGTCGATTGATTAATGGTCATTTACTGAATTTTATGGAGTCTTATTGTAAAACAAGGATTGTCACTTGTCGGCACCTGTAGATAACTGTTAAGTTTGGATGCTTGAATTCGCAAAATAAGGACGTAACCATGGGAATTCGCGCAGTCGCTACTCGACCTCTCAGATCGCTCTACGATAGTGCGAATTCCCATAATTACGTCCTTATTTTGGGGATTCGAGCATCCTAACTTAGCAGATATCTTTGTTAAATCTACATACAGGTGCTGATGATCCTCGTTTTACAAGAAAAACTCCATAAAATCCGGTAAATGACCATTAATCGATCACCTTGGTCATGTGACATGGAATCACCTTAAATTAATCTGTCGTGATCTTTGTTTTGTTAAAAATCCACTCTGATTACCGCTAAAATACAATTAAAAAAATTTACAATTCTTGAGTATTACCCTGTTTGCCCATCCCTGCCTCTGACGCACATATTTTCTCTAGGGGAGGAAGAATGTAGATATAGGACAGCTTGATCGTTTGGTCTTTCCTTTCATGCGTTTCTAGAACTTAACTGTTATACTTCCAATAGGGGCTAATGTTTCCTATTGAAGCCTGTCTGGATAAAAATAGAGGTCAGTTTGCTAATTCCAAGCTGAAAATAGGTACTTACCTGCTATTAAACAGTAGGTTGAGAACAGGCAATAGATTTAGACAAGCGGTACATCCTTAAATGGGTCCCCACGACTCCGCCTTCTGATGACATAAGCATTTGTAGATCCAGTGTCGTTTAAAAGTATTCCTTGCCCAAGCTACTTTGGCTGATTGCATTAAATACAGACCTTTGAGGGTTCATGTTTCACAATCAGTAGGTTAATTAGAGGTTGATGAAAAAAGGGGCGGAGTATTCCGATACCAATCTCAGAGCATCAAATATACAGATATCAATATTTTTTAAGTACCATTAAGAGGAGTACCTCAAAACATCTAGAATCTGAACTATCCAGCTCTAAATTCTGAAAATCCGGAGTGTTTTTGAGGCTTTCTAGAACTCACTCAATTTTCAATTTCCATAATTTTGTGCGGGATAGTTGTCGGCAGTGGCGGCTCGCCAGATGAGGCGACAGGGAGCCATCGCCTCACATTTTTTGATGGAGGAGAAAGGAAAAGAATTAAAAAAGTAAAGTAAAAAGGTTAAATTGGTTATTATTCGATCTTTCTTTGTTTCGATAGTCAAAAAAGTGTGAATGAAACATAAAACTTTCAAAAAAGTTTAGGAGAAGAGCGTTTCAAAAAAATCGTGTGCCCCTTTCATTTTTGTCGCCTCACCTCCACGAGCCGCCAGTGGTTGTCCTGGTTTTTGAAGTCACCCCGTTTTACCCGGTAGAGCTCATCTAAGAAGCGAGGGTCAACTGATGATCTTAGGCAAGTATTTTAATTTTTATTCCTTTAAATCCAAATAATACTTGCCTGAGACTTTAATATCGTGGTTTAAAAGCACTGCTCAATGAAAAGCTAAAGCTCTCAAATTCATTTTCATTAGATTCTGTCATGCAATGTGCAAAATAATGGACGATCTCAAAGTTGATAGTTGAACTTCCCCTTCACTTCTAAAACCAGCTCTACCTACTTACTTTCATTAGGATTGGAATGCCGCTTGAAAGTAATCATCTCTCTACTGCACACAGTTAATTAGTCTAGAAATAACACGAAAACTGGCTGTTGTTGGAGAGCTTTCCCTGGTTTCGTTGTATTGCAGCCATGCAGCAGGTCCCTCAACAACAGATGCATTGTGTTATAGGTTGTCCCAGGAATGATTGGACTTGACAACTGTAGCTTGGAATGAAAACATCAGCTTCCATCAACAGATAGGGCAACCTGATTGGTCAGGAGCAGTAAGAAGCTGATGTTTTCATGAAAACCATACAAGTGTCAAATCCAATCTTTTCTGGGACAAGCTATAGCGACTTTCATAGCCGTAGCCAGGATGGTATCTTTCTCTCTCTTAGCCCATTTGAATGCATGTGTTAGAAAAGGGTGGACATAGGGACTGTCACATGACTTCAGTCCCTTTTTCAGTCCTTTTCTATCACATGCAGTCAAATGGTCCAAGAGCGAGAAAGACAATATCCTGACTACAGCTATATCTTCATAGCTCTCTCTAAGGTAAGTAGATAAGCTACAGTAAATAATTTATCTTTAGCAGTGTTAAAGTAAGAAGCTTTGAGATTAATTCTTTAGTAAACATAACATGATATAAAAAAAGTAATTGCAAGGGCTTTAAGTGATGTGGTTTTTATCAAGCAAATGAATGTACTTGGTGAGCTGAAAACAAGGATTTGTTTTTTGTTACCTTCAGTTTCTAACCATGTTTCATAGTTCCAGAGATGCGATTTCGGCCCAAAATATATTGTTTTAAAAGGAAATTCAGCGTTGTGACAACGCAACACACACGATTTTTTGGCGATTTTGTGCGATAGTATCTCTGACACTGGGACACTTGTGCAAAACCAAAGGCACATTTGTTCTCAGTTAATTTAGTGCTTTCATATTCTTTATAAAAAACACAAAATTTTAGCCCCTCACAACTGCCTTATAAAGAGAATTTGCTGATGGAAAGGTGGATCCTAATTTGTAGTTTTGGGAAAAACACATTCTTATGAAATCTTTGATGTGTTCAGCAGATAGGTATTTTCATGGAAGATATATCTTCTAGGTCTGCAGAAAATGTTGATAGAACGCAACAGTTTAAAATTTTCATCAGACTATAAAAATTGATTGAACAGAGTGTTTATGACCACTCAACTTTTTAAAGATTACGATCAATTTTTCTGAGACAGTTTTAAACTATAATTAAAAGAAGCTGGATTTCCACATTTTTTTCAAATCCCTTTCGTTATTGGGGAGGAATTCTTCCTCCCTGGAAACAACACTGCGCAGTTGCCACCAATGCCCCCCCCCCCCCCCAGAAAATTGTCAAAGTTACGCCCACGATATACATGGCAAAACACTATGCACAGATGAGCATTCGTTTCCCTGAGGAAATTGTAAACAGAATTTTGAAAGGAAACAAATTATTTTAGTTAAATATTGTCTTTATTTCATCATTTAAATAAAAATTGAAAGGAGGAGGGAAATATTGAATACTGAGAGAACAATTTAAATATCAATTAGGTACCTATTTAAAAAAAGTTAACCAACTTCTTGTTCATTGATTTTGAAATTTCTAGAAGAGAGCTAGACGTGAGATGTAAGTATCTCCATGTTAGTATTCAAATTTTTTACACAAAGATTGTCACAATCCTCGACCAATAATCTTCTCTAGAGGACCCTGCTTTTACCTATATTCTCTTCCTAGAATGTTTAATCAGGGGCAATTCATTGTAATGGATACAGCAATAGGTACAAATTACAAGTTGCGAAAGAGGAAACTATTCTTGTAAATGAGAGAGTAGAAAGCGCAAAATGTCTCTTAATTCTAAACTAACAAGAACTGTCTTGTGAAAGGGCACAGATGAAGAACTAAAATCCATGAGACACAAATGATAAAATAAAAACTTGCTTGAGAATTGAGAGAATGAAGCTTTCGTTCATCAAGAATATACACCGGGAAACTGACTAATTGTTCGAGAAGAGAAATTTCTTTACAGCCAATGATTTGTCAAAACTTCTGTTTCCATTTTCACTGCGGTAGAAATTTTTCTTCTTCGAAAATTAAGCCTGAAATTGATTAGATAGGTACTGATGAGACAGTTTGTACGGCTATCATCTTAGCAAGTTACAAAAAATTGTTTAGTCTCTCCACAGGGAGTCATCAATCTCACAAGCCGTTCTGCGATACTTCGATTTTTCGGCCGAAAAAAACGACGATGTAACCCCTTATGATTTCAACATTAAACAAATTTGATTGAATCGGTCATGAAAACAGTGGCGTAGCGTGCAATTTGGAAACATTGAATTTCGTCCATTTTAACCTATGTAAAAGGAGGAATGCAAAGGTGTTCACAAACACCCAACAGTTCTACCTTTTTCATGGATTTGAAAAGGCAAACTTCATTGTTACTAAATTGTGCACTACGCCACTGCATGAAAGGTTCGATCAACAAATTAAAAAATACCAGTTGACGCCTTAGATTTTGGTTAAGGTAGGCAACCTGCAATACCTGTCACAATGAATTCAAGCATTGCTGGTGGCCTATCTAAGCTAAAATCTAAGGGATTCCAGGGTGTCGACTGACATTATTTCATCTACCCACTGTACCTAAATACATATAGACCCCCTCTAAAATTCTATGCCTGTTGCACTTGATAAAAATATTTAGCAAATACTTGCAAATACCATATAACTCATCAAGTACTATCAAACGCAAATATTTTGGTAGTCAAGAATTTGGACCAAGCGCACAAAGAAGACAACTTCTTTATAGACGCAGGCTTGACCTGCATCTTGGAAAATATTTACAGAGGTTCCTTATCGCAAAAAGTTGACTATCTGAGATTTTTTGCGACCTTAAATGCCTCCTTCCTGCGCTCGATGAAAATTCTTGACTGCCGAAACTTTTGCATTTGATAGTAGGTACACATGATGCCTGAGCAATCAATACAGTAACTATAGGATGTGCAACTAGAAAAGAGGGAACAGACTAAAGGTCAATTTTTGCTTGGCATCGTGTTCTGCCAGCGGAGAGATTACTGATGAGACAGCTAAAATGTTTCCAAACTAATCCAAATACTTCAAAAATTCAGGATGAAAATTGCCAATTCAGAGAAAACTATGTTTGAACTATGCACAGATTTTTCTCATCAACTAGCGGCACAGAATAATACAATCAAAATAGAAGCTCCCATATGAGCCAAAGGAAACATTTATACGGTCTCTTACAGTGACTTTTCAGGATGGCGGACGTATCTCCGTCTCTGTCATTTATATTGTTGTGAATGGAGGTAGTTTGGAACTTCTCAAGATGGTAGACCAGAAAATAATTCTTCAAACTGAACCGAAATTTTTATTTTGATTCTAGCATTCTGTGCTAGCAGAATACCTACTCTAAAAAAAATTAATTTTAACCACTAGCGGGCAACTCAAAAAATTATGCTGTCGCTGTCTTCAGGTCAACTTTTGATCTAAAACCAAGTAAATTAAGTGAGGTTAATCAGTGTCGTTTTTTGTCCAAATTCAAATTTCTAAATCCGTAACACTGTTTGAGCTCTCCAAAAATTTTTGCAAAAATCAGTTACGTACATGGTGTACCACATAGCATGTACTGAGCTCAACAAATCACACTGTTAACTTAGAAAAGTGACTGAACAGGCAAAGACTAAAGCAAGAATTCCCTGTCTACCTTCCCAAAGAAGTAAGCAAACCTAAGAGGACAAAGCCTCTCAGATAGATTTTAATCATAATTCAGACATTGGTATGAATATAGAGAAGAAAAATACAGTTTGGAAAAATGGAGACGAATTGAAAGGTATAGCTTGAAAGATCTCAAATTCTAATCTAAAGTCAAACATTCAAAAATAACTGAAAGATTAATTGTAAAGTAAGAGCTAATTTTTGTCATTTATGCACACCACAATGCACATGTGCATGTGTAAAAGTGAGCACATGCACGTAGCTAACTACATAAAAAAAGAACAAAAAAAAACAAAAAACTTACGACTAAAACTAAAATATAAACGTATATAATGGCACAGGTAACAAATTCATCTCTTAAAGTAATAAGGTAGGTAATATAACTTTCAAAGTTTATGTACAAAAATCAAAAATTATGAGTAAAAACTTACAAGTACATTCAAAGTCTAGATTGACGGTTAGCTTCTTTTTTTTTTTTTTAAGAAAAAGAAAAAAAAGAAAGAACGATCGAGACAGAGAAAAGATAACATTATTTATAACTATTACTATGATTACATAATAAACCCTGTTAACACATAAAATTAATTAAAATGCAATTATTGAGTACTAAAATTTTTAAGAGTAATAAAGGATTTGAACAAAAACATATTTTGACAGAAATGTTTCCTATCAACATTCTCTGTTGATACATCTTAGCAATAAGCAAATTTTAGAGATAAAAATGTTGACAAAGATCTTGAAATGGCAGGGACTGCTTGCAAATTTAGCAATGTTTAGCAATGTACAAGGCCATTTCAAAAGTTCCACATTTTATGAACTGAGACAAGAGCACAACTTGCTTTCTTGAGCGCACTTTTTAATTTTTTTAGTATTTTTTTCCCCGCCTTATACATTGATTTTTCCACATCTGAGGTTCAGATACAGCAAGATGTGATTTTCATTGACTCACAAACTTAAATCCCAATCAAGTGTCCCTGAAAACGAACTAATCAGCCAATCTTTCCAATACCGGATCACCAAGTGTGGAGATCCGGACACAAAGAAGAAGAACAAACTTAAAAAGCGTTGACTGAACGAAATTTACTTCGATGGATGACAACAGTAATAATTACACGTGAGGTCAGAGTCTGAAGTTGAGACAGTCGTTTCTCTTCTCTGTTTGAAGATGTTCAGATCAGAGTTGGGCAAAAATTATCTCTTGAATAATGCATGAATAATAATTGAATAAAACTATGTAGGTATTCACATTGTTTTTATGTTATTCCTATTAGTAAATCAAAGTTTATTCTACCAGTATACTACCAGTATATTCATCGGTGATAAGATGAATGCGACTGGTAGAGTTAAAATCTTGATTTACTATTAGGAATTACATGAAAATGATTATTCAAAAATGATATGAAAATGATAAATGATATTCAAAAGAGAATTTTTCCCCAACGCTGATTCAGATTATTTATAAAGAACACACCTGTAGTTTCAAATGCGAAATGAACCGCAACGCCACTTTTTACTTGAACTATTAATTTATACTCCAATTCAGAGCGGAAATTAAAAATTTGAGGGATCAACATTGCACCAACCCAAAACCTCTGACCAACAAAAGTAATGATATTTAAGCCACTAGGGCAGAAGTTCATTCTAGCAAGTCCATTTCGGGAGAAAACTCAACTGGTACATATCACATTAGATTCAGGTAGAAAGGGGAGATTTACCGCTACCTACACGTCAGTCAAAAGTAGTTGCATTGTAATCAAATCAAGTCGAATCAAGAATTATTAGATTTAACACGTTAAGATAACAACGCTCTTAAAGCTTTTTAAGGGTGCTGGTTTTTGATGAGCTATAGGTTTCCGATCAAAACCCTGTAATCTCAGTAAGATTGAGCCTATGTAAAAGAGAGCATCTTGTTTGCATTGTCATGGTAGCACCGTGAAAGGATTGAGCCAGTCATCCTTCAAATTAACACTTGAATTGATCTGATTACGAGACAATTTTTTGTAAAGCTATTTCAGTGGAGCAATTTGTTAGAACGAGTAACAAAAACAACTGCTCATGGCAGAAAATTTTCAAAATCAAAAAAAATCTCAAGAGTGCGTCATACTCAACTTTATACTTCTTTTGCCAATTATCAGGCAACATAGACTAACTGCTTGCCCATGCCAGCAAAATTCTAGAGATGAACGGCTAGAAAATTTTTCATTTTTCCGATCGATCTCATTCTTTTTCTCCATAAGTTTTTTCTTATAAATAGGGCAGTACTGCTTCTTACGATAATTAAGTTTTTTAACTAGAGCCTTTTCTGCTTTGAGGGTATTTTCACAGACCCCCCCCCCCTCCGCCAAACCAAATGGTGTAAAAACCAAATTAATGAAGAAAGTTTTGAGTTTACCGAGGGCAGGAAAAGGGTAAAAACAGCTCGGCTAGAGAGCAGAATAGCTTTCTCTTATAACAAAATAATAAGGTGCCAGCAAACACAAGAATTTTGACAGTCAAGAATGCACATTGAGCGCAGTAGGTTGTTTTAATCACACGAGGATTCCCCTCGTATCCCAAATTCTTGACTGCCAAAACTTTTGCATTCGATGGCAGCTTGAGAGAATCCATAAACTCTCAAGAAGTTCAGAAACTTGGACAGCGATTCATTCTTGCCCACAAATTAGAAATTGTGAGACTTCTGCTCCCAATGGCTTATTTCAGTAATAATTTCATTCAGAAACATGTATCTTCTCTTTCAAAGAGGGTTCCTCTAGTAGTCTAGAAAAATCACCAAATCCTGATACCGACAAAGCAAATAGTACGCCTGGATAACAATAAAGAGCTTAGCACCACTAAAATAAACAAAGAGGAAAAGAGGAAGATGAGAGTGAATGTTGATTTTGGCTGTCTGAATTATTCCTGATTTACTGATACCTGAATTTGTTCAGTCCTCAAATCAATTCGTTTTAATCGGCATCAACAGGATTGGTTAAGAAAAAAGGTGAAAAGGGAATCAAAGATGAATGAGAAAAGGGTGGGTAACAATGAAATAAGACTTACAAGCTAGGTACTTAACCAATTATTGATTTAATGACTAACGGAGATCATAATTTTTTAGTTTTCTATTAAACTGTTCATCAAAAAGAACACAGTTGTACCTCAATATCAGCAGGGGAAAAAAAGAAGAATGAAAGGATCAGTGGAAAAAAGAGGCTTTATTTGGTGGGGGAGGGGGGGATTACTAGTAACAAAGATTATTGCTGGTTGTGTTATTGGCTCAAAAGTTTTAAAAATGGTCAATAAACAACATTGCGCTATCACCTTGAAAGAAAAAGTCTCATACAGCACAAAATGATGTATACAACCATCAATTTCATGTTACCTCAAAAATTATTGATGATTAAATTTAGAAATTTGACTCTAATTGGAGCATACTTCAATCCCAAATCTTAGAACTAGTGAATAGGATTTTTTCCAATATATTTTGAAGGGGCGTCACTACACCAATTTCTCGAGAAAGGGGGGGGGGAGAACAACAAAAACCTAATTACTTTTTTCCTTTTTTCACTCCTCTGCAAAACTAAAAGTTTTTCCTTTTCAACAAAATTAAAAGGTTTCCTCACAAAATTCCCCCAAAATCTATTCTCAATCAATTTTAGCCAGTGTTTAGTCATCAACGAGGGGCCCCGGGGACCCCGGGGTCCCATCCCCCAAATGACAGGCCTGGTATTTTTTGTTTTGTCATGTGTTTTCGGGTTTTTTTATTTAATTTTATTTTTCCGTAAAAAAATGAAATAAATTGAAGGGAGAATGAGTCTAAGCGGATAGTTGTATCCACTACAGATACCAGAGCTTATTTACCCAGAAAATGGTAAGAAACTGTGGACAAAGAATGTAATTTTTTATCTTTTGGTGCTTCAACTTCCTAGCGAAATCTAACACTGAATGAGATAGGACAAACACTGAAGGTTTTGATAACAACAAAACAGAAATAATGGGCTGATGAGATTTAAGGTGATTCGTTAAAACAAAGATTTCAAAATGTTGCATTAACATGGCACATGTTTTATAGAATTAAAAAATTAGAATGCAAGTTGTACAGGGACTTTCATACCATCAAAATTCCTACAAGATAAAGTGTATAGTGAGGGAAATACAAAGAAGCTTATTTTAGAAGTGGAAGCTGGGTCGGCCTTTGAAACTTTGAAGCTATCTCCTCCTTCTTCGACAACTGAAATAGTTCGGAAAAAAAATTCAAGTCAAAGCATTCACAACTTCAATGCAATTGAACCTTCTGAGCCTTATTTTTCTATTTTTAGGTAACAGAAACAAACAAGCAGAGAAGAACAAATCAAATTAATATCGCAAGGATATTAAGATCTTTCAAGTGTTACTAAATAGTTAAAGCTTTCATGTTGGTTCTAACATGGTTCCATTAGTCTATCTTCATTAGGCTGCTGAGTTGAGAACAATAGTACTTTAAAGCAGAAAGGTTGAAAATGTTTTGATTTAAAGGATACAGCTCAAAGAATGACACAATTTCGATGAATAGTCTGAAAGAAAAAAAAAACAAGTCGCAACTGCGCCACAACAAAATTTGCAATTGTACCATTTTCAAGAGGAAAAGGGCTCGTTCGGAAAAATCATTCATTTGAATTTATTACTTAATGATAATGTAGGTAAGTATGTACGAATAAACAAGTAAAGTACCTATGTAAAGATATTTTGCCTCCTGACAGTCAAAACTACAAAAAGGCGTTTACGTATAAAACTGACTAGTTTGATCAAATAAATAACAGAGAGGGTAACTAACTTATTGCTGAAATTTGAACAAAAATGCCACGAGAAATTTATTACTCTTGCTACAATAAGCTCAGTGCCTGCGAATTTAATAAGGGCATTCTTTTAGCTTTCCTGAGAAACTGCACTGAAGCTTTCAAGGAGAAGGAAATGAAGATGGAGAACCGAGCACTTAGGATGAATCTTTGGCATTTGCCCATAGTGCATGGCTCATCAATTTATGGATTATCAGATGTCAAAAAAGATTCCAGGTACGTAATTATTTTAAGAGAAAAAACAATGTATTTACCAGAGGGTAAAGAGATATTTCTTCAGGTTATGGAATACACAACACACCAAATACAGTAAAAAAACTTACATTGGCAAGAAAGAAACACCGGTTTCTTGATAAAACCTCCATGTTACAAAGGAAATGAATGCACAATTGGGGACAAAACGAATGTTGGAAGACTCCTGGAGGTAGGCTACCCACAATACAGACCACAATGCATTGATGTATTGCAGGTTGCCTATCTAAGCCAAAATCTGAGGATTCGGATGACTTTCTTTCTGTCCCCGACTGAACATATTTATCTCCCTAGATAATTCAATTTTTTTGGGCCTACCGCTGCAGATTACCTTTACGATTTGAAGAATTCAGGGGATTGAAATCATTCACAACTATTATGATTCGAAAAGTAGCTATTAAATATTTGAAAACAGCACATTTTTCAACAGTGGAAAAAAAACATTGCGAGATATCAGTAGATTATGCCTTAAGATGCTATTTATAGATGTTTTGAGATGCTAAAATTATGCACGATTTTCTCCCTTACAAAATCTGGATGTAACTAGCCATAAATTGGTCAGAAATATGTTGGAAAAATGCTTATAGTTCACATTAACCGGTAAAAAACAACGCAGTCTCCCCGCAGTGGGAGGTAGGACCCTATGGGAGGGGGTAAGAACAATGTAACCAAAGCTGAAAAATCAGAAAAATATAAGTTCCAGGAAATTTTTGACTGCGGAGTAATGAGATCTAGCACACGGATTGTTCTCTGGAAAACAACTCTTTTTTTGATTCTTCTTCCAGAAATTAATAGACAAACTGACGGTCTCAGAACAATGGTTACATCTATGACACTCTTATGGGACTGAACATAAATTTTCTGCTTCAATGACTTTGGAGCAGTCGACAATAATACTGCCAAATAAAGCACCTACAGAAGTACAAATAAAATGATCAATGAATGAGAATCTATGGCTTTTCAAAGAATGGATCTGAGGTAAAAAAGGGAACATTTCTATTTTTACAAAGCATGTCTTAACTTGCTGCACTTTAAAATTGGTTGCTAATATTGCAAAATGGCTTCCACTAAATGGATTTGATCGCTTGAGAAAATAACTATAAAAATATGTTTGGTTCTGACAGCATGATTCCAAAAACAAAAATAGGTAATAGGTAGGTGCATAGATTTCATCAGATTTTGACGGATTAAACATGGTACTATTTTGATTTAGTAGTTTGATTGTAAGCCAATAGGATCCATTTAAGTAACTTGAAACAAAAAAAAAGACTAATGATTAGGATGGCTTTTGTCTCAAAAAATCACAGAAGAAATTAGCCGCGTATTACTTAAGCCCTTTCATCATCAATTAAAATTAATTTGAAACAGCAGTTGATTTCAGAGGCGGCTTCTGCAATTTTGCAACAATGTTTTGTTTAAATCAATGTCAAATAATCAATTGTTGGTGAAATGCTACTTCCCTCTCGAATTGATTATTTTACATAGAATCCATTAGAGGAAAGGAATTGGTGCCACATTGCACAAGCCGCCACTGGTTAATTTAGACAAGAGTTGGAAAAAGTAACTTACACTACCATCTCTAATCCCAAAACTGTGCATTGAGCAGCTATAGATTCACCTTGAGCCACGGTTGAAAAAAGTGTATTATTCCTACAACTCAATGCTCAACAAAATTTGCAATGATATGGAGATAGGTATGGCAAAACTTATGAAATTTTATAATTGATTTAACAGAGGAAATACCTCGAGTGATTACAGGTGGCAACAAAGAGCTTTCTAAGATTTTGCTGATTTTACATTTCTATTAAGATTTTTGTAGAGATGTAGACGAAAATATTGATCAGTGAACCGAATTCAGAGGTCCCGTTAAAAGAGTAAAGGGGGTAGAATTCCACCGCAAGTATTTAATACTATTTTAAGGTGACATTCAGTTTTTTTATAAATAAACCAGCAAGCACCCTTTTTCTAGTGCAGTTAGAAAGGGAAAAACATTGAGGGATTATATTTCACCATTCAAACTTTAAAAACAACTCGCTTATTTTTTCCAATGATGTCAGAGATCAAGATTTGTTTTTTTTCTTCGTTCAATGATGTAAATTAACAATTTAATAATGAAAGAAATAAACTAAGAGCATTTACAAAATTTGAAAATTTTGCTTCCTTATTAAGTGACAGGACTAGCTAATGGATCCCTGAGGATGAGAACTAGAAACTTTCAAGAACAAATAAGCAAAATAATTGCATTTTTTAAAACGCTGACATTCATTGCTCGTATTAGTTGAACATTTATTTTGTCGTTTTTTAGTCTCTTTTACGTTGGCACTTCAACAGATACCTACTTTGAACAGCATTAGACACCAAAGGATCACAGAGTGATCAACCACCAAATCAAGAGAGAAACAAGTAATAGAAAACAGGGCAATTACACTTCCTCCGTGAAGTTTCCATGAAGTTTCCTCACCGAGTGAGCTAGAGTGAAAAATGCATCAAATTTTCTTGTACTCCAGAAAGTTCCGAATTTTGAGTTGTGACTTTATTGAAAAAAATGAGCGAACTGAGCATGGATCGAAAAATCTTGAAATGGATATTCAAGATGGTCCTAGGGGAAAGAGACATTATCCTGCCAGGGCAAATTTTGAGAAAAGGCCCATTGAGTGGTAATGGATAAATTTTGGCAAAAACGGGGTTTACGTGAAATTTGATTCAAGGTCTGTAACATCCTAGACTTGCACAGCTCCACACGATAAACCAAGCTTCAAAAACGAGTCTCTGGACAGATCTAGGGTCATTAAATACAAAAAGGATGGAAGATCCCTTAGTTACGAGGCTCTTGAAGGGACCTGGAAATGTTAAAAAACTTGACCTCCAATTTTCTCAAGATTGATTTTCTCTTACATCAAACTTCCTACTGAACTTTGTCAAGGCTTATTTCAGACGCAAAGTACTTAAATGTACTTAAATGAAAAACTTAACATTTGTCTCTAGCAAGGAAAAACACTTTCCCCATGGATGGTCAATAGTCATATTCATTTGCACATTAACTCCTATGGCAAAATTTCATTAATAAAATAAGAGGTCCCTTAAAAGCTTAGAAGTTAAATTTTTGGAGTCTTTAAAATAAGATTAAAGTAACCGGGAGGCAATAAGAGGTTGTGAGATCTTTATGAACAGTCAGTGAAGGTTCTGAGGAGGGATTTGAGGTCTCTACCAAAGGGTTGAAATAAATTATTTACTTTCGGGTGACTTGCTTCTACTAAACATAAGTTCGTTGTAAAAGTGTGGCACAAATTGCATTCCTCCTCTCCTGTCTTTTTCTTTGCCAGCCAGCTTAACGGTCGTATCCGCATCCTCGAGTTTTTCCTTTGGTTCCTTTTTAGGAATGACCAGATTAGTAGCGCTAGGTACAGAATTTTGGAAGGATTTAAGTTGCTTGATGGTGCTAATCATTTCTTCTGTTTTAGAAAACAATTCTTTTTGCGCCGGCGTATAATCCGCGCCATCAGTCGATGAAACGGGTGACGGCGATGGTTTCGCTCGACTCTCCGGAACCTCTCGACTTTGATTCGTACTTGTCGACTCATTACTGTCTGATATACTACTGTACAATTTTTTATGTAACCTTATTAACCTGTCAGTTTCTGGATTGCTAGTTTTCTTCTCTTTCATTCGCCTATTCTGGAACCATATCTTAATCTGTCTTTCAGTTAATCCTAGCAGAGGTGCCAAGACGCGTCTTCTCTCCGTGGGCAAGTATGTATGAAATTTGTATTCCTTTTCCAGCTCTAGAGTTTGGAAGCGTGAATAGACGCATCTATGTCGACCTCGTTTCAGCCATTCTATATAAAACAAAACCAAACAAAAGAAAATTAGTAAAAAATTAAAAACAAATACATATCTCAATCCACAAAGGAAAGGATTACACACCAAGTACAGCGAACAAAATACATGCAAGAACACAGATCTAATGGGGAAAAAAGCATTTTAGAAGTAGTGTACAGAGACAAATCATGCAGGTTAAAAAAGAGTGGTCTTTTGTTTACATCTTGAAAGATTGGGGAAGGACCGTTCCCTTACTGAAGGTTTAGTTAGAGGATGCTTACTTTGGAAAAAGGAATTAAAAAGGTTTTCATACATCTTAAACAGATTATGGAGATGAAGAAAGTTATCGGGTACCTTAGAGCTGCAGAATAACGGCGATAAACATAAATTACAAGAGCTCGCTAACATACGATGAAAGTCTCCAGAGAAGAAGTCCCCTTTATTCTTGCACTTTTTGAACATTCATCTAAGGAGGAGAGTGACACCATGACTCCGCAATGTAGGAAAATGATGCATAAAAGATGCTCTTGAAAAGTGACAAGGCTAAGAATGTGTAGAAAAAGCTTTATTCATATAATTATTTATTTTCCTAGCAAAGCTTTCCAGATAGGAAAATTGAACATAAATTAGGGATGTAAATAAACGATAAATGTGATGTTGAAACGCATTAACAGATCACTATGGACATAAAAAGAGGTAAAGCTAGAATACATAGTAAAAACTATAGATTATTTGGCAAACGGTTTTTGACTGCCGTCTTAGAGAACATACTTGAGAAAAAATTTAAAAAAAGATTACCATTTATCTTGGTAGATAATAAAATTAAAAAGCGAACATGGTAAAATTTATAGGACTAGACAAGTTTGGGGTTGGCCACAATAATATTTCATGTTTGTCTCCAAAACAAAAGAGAAGTTGAAGAATGACGGTAACAATGAAAACGTTCAATTGGAACAGTGAAAAAATTGGCACCGAGAAAGAAAAAATGTTTTGCTAACTTAAAATAAGTACCCATCTAAAAAAATTATTAATCTATACCAGAGACAGTTTGAGTATCATAATTCACATCACAAAACTTTATAGTTTTTTCTTTTCTCTTTGATGAAAAATATTTGTGAATAATTTTCCAAAAAGAGGAATCAACAGTGATGCACGCTGTGATGTAAAGATACTTAGTACTGTTCAATAAAATAGGGAGATTTTTTAGCTTGCAACTTAAAAGAGATACAGCACTTATGACTTAGGTATTGAAAATCAACAGGAAAAATAATGACCTCTCTTTCAGCCCATTATTCCAGGGCTTGCAAAAATTTAAATTTTTAATCGAGATCAAACAGAACCATAAAAGTTCGGCAAAAGTTTAATAATACTTAGGTTGAATAAACTTTGATTATTGCTTTCTAAAAATTAACAGAATATGAGGATTTAGTTTTTAGGTTTTTAAACCTGAATTTCGGCACACTACCTACTGCTTGCTTTATGTTTGAATTAAGGCAATGGACTCATTTATTGTGACAATGTATCCACTCCAATACATTGTTTTTTGACCAAAAAAACTACCTCCAGCTCAGCCGAACTACAATGAGGAAAGGGGTGGTTTCTTTGGTCACAAAACGATGTATTGAAGCAATATATTGTCACACTAAATGAGTCTACTTTTAGCGATTAAATGGTAGAAGTGCCACCTGCATTATTCAATTACAAATAAACATCATTGAAGGTTTCGGCTCACATTTTAAGTTCAGTGGGATCCAAATCGTTCTTGAGGAAAACCGCGATAGGCTTGACAGCATTCAAGAATAATAAATTTTGATTGGTTGTTCGTAAGCGTAATACTATTTTCTAAAAGTTAACTTATTAAGAAGATGAGTGTCTTAGAATTAGATGCTTCGAAATTTGAAACCTAAATTTAGCTTTGTAGCTGCAAAGGTCACAGTTGAATTGAGGTTCTTTCCCGCATTCTTGACGGATATGCCTCCTTAAATTGTTCCATGATGAATACGCACGGTTGCAGTTTTTACAAACAAAACTTCCTTTGGGTCTAAGGTGCCATGGATGGGAACTGGAGAAGTTTGAGCCAGGCAATGATGAGAAGGTGCTTTCCAAAAAATCTGCAACATAAACCAGACAAAGATTAGCGTCAATGGTAAGTGTAATAAGAACAATTTAGGGAAGGATTTTTTCAAAACTTCACCAATCAAGTAGAGGTTTTTAATAACCAATTGATTTAATCAACAACATGAGATCTTCCAAATCTTCAAAATTACAAAAATTTCAATCTGAGCTTAAACTAGAAGAGCCACATCAAAACCCAAAGATTTATTTGCGAACAGCATCATAGGAACACTTTACAAAAGTCAAGACCAAATTTTTACTTATAGGTGCGAAAAGCCCTGTCTGGTTGGATTGTGCACACCAACTTTTGAAGGTTCATAAGAAAACATTTCTACATTGATGAAGCTTCTATTTTGGGCCCCAAAGTAACCTCCACATTGAAACTGGATTTTCCAAAGGTATCAATGGATGCTATGTAGTTGGTCTAAGTCCATGGGCGGGTACAGGGCATTGTCTTTCTCTCTCTCCCTCTATTTGAACTTGTCTTTCTTTCTCTCCCTCCATTTGAACTTATGTGTTAGAAAAGGACAGCAGAGGGGGCCATCACGTGACTTTGGCCCCCTCTTCTGTCCTTTTCTAACGCGTGTTTTCAAATGGGAGGAGAGAGAGAAAGAAAATTCCCTGTATCCGCCCAGGTCTAAGTCCTCCATTCACAACAATGATTGTGCATGAAATGCACAAATTATCACCAAAGACTCTTCCTTCTCTTATTAAAATTCATCTCTTTTTTGAGTATGGATTGTAAAGGGAAAATGGAAAAATAAAAAAATAATAATATAAATTAAAAGTATGATAGGAGACAGAATTTGGAGAGACAGAAAAACAGTTAATAAACCGATGAATATCACCTCGATTGTAATTCCCCACAGTGACGATCAACAGATTTGTAAATAATTTACTCCAGGCATCACTAAGTTACTTTTAACCAACAGGTAACTAAGTTAGTCATCTTGCAGATAGGAAAATCAGTGTGGCATAAAAAACTTGTGATTTATACATCCAGCTGAAACAAAACTAGAGAGAAAGATCTGAGAACATTAATAATATCAGCACTTTGAGTCATAAGGAGAAAAAAATTGGTAGCGGTGGGAGTGGTACAGTCCAGCCGTCCAAACAAAAGGGAAAAAAAATTCAAAACAATACCTTCTCTGCCCTTGAAGGAGTGAGCAAATAAAACAAATAAAACCCTAGAACGAATCACAAAAGTTATGGAATAATACCAACTGAAAAATTCTTGCTAGAACTATGGTTTCGAGATCAAAAACGTTCAAGACTTGGGCGCAATAACTATGAGACTAGTCTAAAATGAATGTATCCAAAAAGTTTGCCCTAGATACTCAGGCAAATAATCAAAACTGAGAATTTGTCACGATAAAAATCATTTCTTAGCGAGCATCATGGAGAGACAGAACCAGAAAAAATACGCATGTCTGATTCTGAGATAGTCCTAATGTTAATGGATTATTTTTCTTTCATTTTATTGGCACGACTGTGAAAACTTTTGGCTGCATACCTAAAACAGGCGGGCTGATTTGTATGCTTACAAAAGTAAAAATTATGGACCTCAACGATAATTCTTGATTCTTTCCTCTTATGCTTCAAGATAATTTTCTTCTATTCGAAATTAAATAGAGATGAATATTTATGGACACGATATAGATTATCAACTAGCAGTTGGCAAAAAAAAAACAAAAAACAAACAAAAAAAAAAGTAGGTACATTATAAAAGATAAAATTTTTCATTCGTCTGAAAGACAATATTTAACAGACTACTTTCGACTGACATGAAATAGAAGTGTTCTTCCAATAAACAATGCAATTTTTCATTTTGTAATGGAGGTAAGAGGTATCAAAGAAATGAAAAAAAAATGTATTAAATTGAAACAAGTTTATTACATGTTATATTTAAAAGTATAAATATGTATGCAAAGAAGTTACCACAAAGGAATTGAAAAATTAAAGGTGATAAATAAACTAAGTACTAAACCAAAGGGAAAAAAATATAAAAAAAAAAAACCTAATACTAAAAATAAATAAAATTACAGACTGGCATTAAATAATAATGTACAAGATAATAGTTTTCGAAGGATGTTCATATCTCAAAACTTGCGATAATTCGAAAATCTAAAAAAAAAACCAACAACGTTAATCAAACATTGTTAAGAAATCAAAAGGGTAAAAGTTAATTTATTTAGTGGTATAAATTTTCAGATCAAGGATTTTTTTTTCTTTTTTTTTTCAATTAAAAAAGAATGACAAAAAAGACTACCTACATGAATGAACGTCTTGGATTCAATATAAATACACAATTTAAATTGATAGTCTAATTTCAATGTGTAAAGAAAGTAAGTACAAAATACAAATTTGGAGGGAGATAAGTTCTTCAGTGAACTATCTGACATCAACATTTCAATGAAAAAAAAAAACAAAACAAAAACAAAAACAAACAAAATGTACTCTTAGGAGAGTTCATTAATATTGGAAGGACGTATCAAATGGG
The DNA here is from genome assembly GCA_011764245.1 of Trialeurodes vaporariorum. Taxonomy (NCBI): domain Eukaryota; kingdom Metazoa; phylum Arthropoda; class Insecta; order Hemiptera; family Aleyrodidae; genus Trialeurodes; species Trialeurodes vaporariorum. Next base: position 46,353,052 of record VMOF01000320.1, read on the forward strand.
AAAGGATAATTGACAAAAACTAACAGCAAATTGTTTAATAACTTTAAAAGAGAACATTCAACTTTCAAATCAAACTGCATTAAACTCCACTGAAAGATTACTACTTTGAACTGACTGCAAATTATTTAATAGATCTAAGAGAGAGCTTAGAATACTTAAATTCAAATATTCTGAACAGAATTAACACAGTTTCCCAGAGTCATTCCATTTTGTAATCAATAGATATTTATTTCTACTAAACAGAATGTAATCTTTCAGCCTAGCGGAGTTTGCAGGGGAGAATTTCCAAACTTTCCCAACGATGCGTCGCCTCCAACACGGTAGAAACGCAAAACATTCTAACATTACACAAGTAGATACAATTAGATGGACCAATTTAAACTATCAGAAAATGGAGCAAGAGTTGAAAAGAATATAGATATATTCAAACAGTATGGTTCAAACCATCATCACAGAATAACACAGTCAGAATGCAAAATTATAATAATTTATAAGCATTCGTTCATGAGTTGGCCTTGATCTTAAATCAATGTTTAATGAGCAATCTACATTGAATAGACATATATTAAGACATTCCATACTGACTGCATTATTCTGTGCAGTCATTTCAGATGAGTCACGGTCAAGAGTGTTGAGAGTTGAAATTCAACAGAAAAGTTAATAGGATAAAGGACAAAATAAGAGGAGGGGCTGGTAAAACTTGAAGGTTGTGAGAAACAAGCAAAATATCTTTAAAATTATATAGAACTGAAGAGCGACAAACTTGGTCCAAGAGACTAACTTCCTTTAGGCATTAATTTTAGAAAGTTTTTTTGAACATTTCAAAACTTTGTGGTAAATAACACTGACTTAGGGCCAATCTTAAAATATCATGGGAAAAAGCATTAAGAGGTTCCAAATCCTTTAACAGTGGACAGTCTCAAAGAAATGAATTCATTACCTTCAGAAACTCACAACGATATTCCCGATATAATCAGATAAAATTTCAGAAAAAATTGGGCAGAGGACGTATTCAGTAGTAATTCAGTCTACTGGTTATAATTTAATGATATCAGCTGTGACTAACACCTTCAAATTTCTAGCTTTAAGAACTATTAATGATTTTAAAAATCCCTGAGTTTTCCCTGAATTTTAAAAAGCTGAAATATTTTCCTGAGCTTTTGAAACGGTACATATTTTATCTGCAAGCAAGGAAAAGGTCATTTAAATATACCTGAAAAGCCGTTGCGTGTTCTTTAAATGACTCATTTATCTATTCTTAATAAATTACAATATTGATAGATGGAGACTGTCATAACCAATCTTTTATCAATCAATGATCATTATTACGGAACATATGAAAGTTACGGAATCAATCTGTGCATAGAAAAAGAAGCAGTGGTAAAGTCCAGTTGCCAAAACTATTTATTCCTTATTAAGTATGCGACTGAAAAAAAGAAAAAGAAAAAAAAAACTTCATCAATTCGCTTCATTTTCTATCTCTTAGAATTGTTTTTCAAAAAGTTTGTAGAATGAAGAAGGTTTAACAATTAAAAATATACAATTAAGACTAAGCACGACGGCTTTAAAAAGAAAAAAAAGGACAAAAATCAAAGCAATCGAGTATGTGAGGACCATCTACAAAAAAAAAAAAATTAAAATAGATCTGCTTTAATTACAAAGACACCCCTCAGATCAGAGCTCCAAAAGTGTCTTCACAGTTAAGAGAAATTCAAACATTATGCTTGAGGACGAAAAAAGCTTTGATAAAGAGACTTATCTTGTGGCTCCAAGCACCACTTCAAAGAAAGAAAGAAAGAAGGAAAATAAAAGAAAGAAAAAAATTGCAACTCAGAAGGCAAGTATTCTCAGTCCAAAATACATGCACGAGGATATTCAAAGGACTTTCTTGCAGGCAGTCCTCTCAGCGAAGGCAATGATTATTATTAGAGGTAGTAGTTCACATTTCTTACTTATTTTATCAAACAGAAGTTGAAAACAAACACAATTGAGTAACTTTAAAAACGAACTGAACAACAGGTAAAGGTAAACATAAATTGAAAAAAATGAAACAATATACAGATAAAAGAAAAAATAAGGCTAATTTTTTTATGCATGAAACATGATCGAACACAAGGGAACATTTTACTCATGGTTGAATGTGGTCGTTAGGGTTTCCGAATAAAAAAAAGGATTTCATTTGAATTCTCGCGTTCCGTCTTTGTTTACCTTTTTGAACTGTGCTATTTATTTCGTTTCTGTGCCATGGTTTCCAAATAAAAAAAAGGTCTTGTCCGAATTCTCGCGTTCCATTTAACCTTTTTGAACTGCGCTATTTATTTATTTCTGTGTCATCTTTTACAGAGAGGCTCTTTAAATTCGTTTTACAAAATGAAATTGGACTGTAAACAAGTTAAAAGGTCAAAGAACTCAAGATTCGAGCAGAATTAATGGGTTGAAGGTTATATCTCAGTGGAACACAAGTAACTACGATCAGTGTCCACTACAAATCGTCAGTGATTACAGCGTTCCGTTTTGATGGGACACTCGAAGCGCGATGGCTAACGTAAAAAAATGGGTGTGTTTCAATGTGTTCCAATTAAAAAAATTAGCCTATAGCCTGTGTCAAACTAAAGGAGCGGTTTGCCCCCAGGGCAATCAGTAAGCAAGTTTCTTTTGAAGGACAAGATAAACCAGGTTGAGAAAAATAAAACGACTTGGAGGTTCGTTCTAGTCAACCAAATGGTACCAAGTTTGTCACAACACAGCTTCAGCTCACTCTGTTTCAGTGGCGGCTCATGGACTTGGGCAACAGTGGGTTTCACCATTTAAATACATGTATAACAATCAATTATTTCACCCAAAGTTACGAGGAAAAATTGCATGGTTGCTAAATCGCACTGGCTTCCACTGCTCCGTTTCACTCAAAATAAATTAAATTTATTATAGGTAGTAAAGTAAATAATTTTTTTTGTAATTGATTAGCGATCAGTGAAGCATTCTATCCATCAAAAAACTTTGCTTGCAGACAAACTACTCTGTTAGAGCAACATGGACTATTGCTATTAATTTGTGTTCCATAGGATTAACGTTTGACTTGACTAAAAAGACTGAAAAGAGGCACGAATTGATGAAAGATAGAAACTCAGAATGGATACAAACCGGGGGTTACAAATAAACTTAAGAATAAAAAAGCGACTGACTTCAAAAGCAAAATCTAAGCGCAGATACAAATTAAATCACATAAAAATTTAAGATTCTTTAGAAGAGATAAAGAATTCATGACAAACATGCTATTCCTAGGTGAAAACCAGCCATTTCATTTTTCCTGTAATCTACAGAACTCTTACATACTTGGAGAAGATATTGACAGAAAGATTTGATGACATTTTTAAATAGTGTCTAAAAAAGCTAAAATCAGATGGAAATTTTGATAAAACGTTTTGCTTCTTTTCTTTTTTTTTCATATTTTTTTTCATCTTCATACAACTGAAAAGGAAAAGAAAAATTTGAAATATGGTTCTACTACACATACTGACAGCCTTAAAAGAGAAACAGAAGATAAATGGGGAGCAATGAGGGAAATAAAATCAAATAGGATTAGAAAGGTGAAAAGGCTTCATCGTAGTGTCTGAACTGATGTCTTTATGATAAAGGCAAGCACGTAAAACTAGGAACAGCATATTTGTGAAAAGGATGAACGTCTTTCACGATAATAGTGTGGATGTTTTGAGGTCACTAATAGGGGTAGGCGTAAATTTAGAAACCATAATGAGAATCTAACACTGGACTTATATGCTCCAGAAATTCTATTTTAGATAGATGTCAACAAGGGCGTATCTAGAATAAATTCTATGGGGATGGGAGCACAAGTTCAATTTTTGTAATTTTTTTGGAAGTTTTCAGGCAGTTAACTGCCTTTTTACCTTTTTCCTTTTTTGCTTTTAATGGTGACTGTAAGAAAGGGGTGGCGCCTCTCCCTACATCCCTGTGTACGCCCTTGTATGTCAACATTCTTTAGCAGTGCAGATGATCATTTAAGCATCGCACTGGTACATACTAATCAAGAAAAATTGAAATTCCCATCACATCAAACGCTACGGTAAAAATATCCAAAAATATCATCCAAATATATAAATAATGTAAAAAACTTTTCCTTACATTAAACATTTATTATTTCCGATACAAAGCAGTTGAGGCTATCTACATACTTATCACATTTTTCAAAAAACCCACTGATCTTCCACTCGATTTAAAATGAAACCAGACACTTTCACTGAAAGTTGTTCATAATTCATGTCTGATCACTGATTGACTATTGATGGGCCATATTTTAACCAAAGAGTATACAAATACGGGTGCTCCAAAGTTTCTAAGTTCAACACCTGCATCAGCAATAATTCAGCAGGGATCGTGTTGGAATTCATAAGACATTCAAATATGGGCTCCTAATTGATAGAGTAAAATGAACATTCAAGCATCTGCTTTGCAACAGGTTTTTAATCTAACAAAAATACAGGTATCTGAGTTAAAACTAAGGCACGTAAGTACAAAAAACCACTTAACTTTGTGCATTCAGTGATAAGGTAATGCAACGAGTGATTTATCAAATGAATACACCTGTGAAGGCAACATTTACTTAGAAAAATAAAAATAAGATAAAGGGTTTCCCTTACTAAAGGGTTAGTATTTTTCACATTAATTTCAAAAGAAAACATGAAAGATTTTGTGAAAAAAAAGGGGAGGGGGTTTACCTAGTTCAAAGATCATTATTTTTCATCTTAAATAACTTACCAAAAATATCACAATTTAATGAAAACATTCTAGAATCGATTTTCAAAACTAAGGGCCAGAAGTAGTGAGAAAATTAAGTCTGTTAAATAGCTAAAACACTAAAGGCAACAACTGAACAGCTTACAAAATATTATCACAAATATTTTACATCACAAAAAAATTTAGAGATAAGTTTTCCGTAAATACTGTAAAAATGCATAAAAAACCGGATCGCTAAATAATTTGGGAAAGTACTTACGTTAGAGAGAGGGACAAATGAGAGAGAGAGAGAGGGGGGGGGGGCTAGAAATAATCAGAGTAATACTGACTTTTTCACCAATTATTCTATGATTTTTGAGCATTCTGAGAACTAATGAACGGCAGTTCAAAAAAAGAACAACATGTTAAAGAAAAAATAGAAGGTATTATCAATTCAGCGACGAAATTTAATATAATGTTACTTATTTTTAACCTTAAATTTAGCAATGAGACAAATCAACGGTTAGAGAAGGGAGATGGATATTATGAAAGGCAAAAAGAAAGTTAGAGGGAATGAGAGGCAGGGAAATAATTATTGTCACAAATAGAAAATTTAAAATATGGTAATTATGAAAAAGAGGTCCAACGCACTTTTGCACTTTTATTACCTCATCTGTAAGTAGGAAAGAAAAGAGAAAAAAAGGTAATTAGTTTGGCGGAGAAGATTTATACGAAAGAAAAGATAGTGCCTAAACCTTGTTAATCATTCCATTTGCATAGTAGGAAATAATCGATGATTAGTGATGTTTCAATGCAAATGCCTTCGGCATTCTATAAAAATACAACTCTGTTTAGTCAGAAGAGACGCATAAGAGCCTGAGACTGACAGCAGCAGTTTGTAAGTTGCTTATCTTTCACATCAGTATAAAATGGTCCCAAGATAAATGGAAGTTTAAGAAATTTCACTGGAAAAACCTATGACTAACAGAGAGCCAGAAGAGTTCAGTGATTTAAAGCACCACCGTAAAAAAAAAAAAACAAAAAAAAAAACAAAAAAAAAAAAAAAACAGTGCAGCAGTTGAAACTGATACCTATTCCGAAAAAATTTAACTTCCAAAAAATCTTAATTCATAAAAAAGAGAGCAAAAATTCACAGATTTACAGTTTCCTTAAATACATATAGTCACTCCTATAAATATACAAGTCTTAAGTTATAAAACTTAGAGAGAAGATCCATTGTCATCACCTCACATGAGTAAACACGTAAATATGCTTGATTAACATTTAAAAATCACACATCAGGAACTTACAAAGTTAAACGTAAGAGGGGAGGTCACTTCAACTGAATGAAAAAAGAGAAAAAAAAGGGGTAGGGATTTTTACAGTTCAAAGATCACAAGTATAACACAACAAGCTATACATTTATCTTGAGTGGCTGTCCAATGTGGGTAACCTGCATAACTACCATGGAGGATTTTTAGGTTAGGTTTGAGTTGTAATTTTATTCATTCATTCCCATGTATTTTGGTGCGGCGGGAGTTAATCAAAGCATTTTCCGATCCACTCTGAGCGCGGCACAAAAATACATGGAAATAAATGGGAAAAAAAAGTTACACCTTAAACCTAACCTAAAAATCCTCCATGATGGTTACGCCGGTTTCCCATTGGACTGCCACTCTAGATAAATGTATGGCTCGTTGGTATAACACTACTCAGTACCAACGATATCTTAATAAGCTCACACTGAAATTAAAAAAAAGGAAGAACAAGGAAGGTAAAGTATTTGAGAAAAAATTCTTCCTCTACTAGGCGAGAAAAAAAGTAGTAGTGAAATAAAAAAATAAAATCTTGCTACTATCAGTTCAATGAAAATATGCTAGCAGCCAAAACACACAAACACACAAAAATACACAAAAATCAACAAGAGGGATTCAACTTGTCAAGTGATCAACTTGACAAGCTCTGGATCAAACTGAGTTAAACCAAAGCACTAATTTAAATTGCTGATCAGTTAAGCAGACTTCTTCAATTCGAGATCAGATTTACACGGTTTCTTTCCATTTAATGGAATTCAATACCGACAGCTCCTAAACTAAATGACATCAATCATATCGAGACAATTGTTGAAATCTAGACAAATGCTGATTTTTTTTTGTTGAGAAAACGGACCAATCAGCCTTTGAGATAGATTTTGAGTGTTATACATATCTCATAATCGACGTTTATGTGGACTGAGAGAGCCAAGGTTTGCTTCACCAATTGTATCTCTAAAACAATGCTTTAAAGAAAGCTGGTCCTTTGCATTTTCATAGTCAGATTATTTTCCAACTTTTCGGCTAATGAGTTTCTGGAGATCCATCCAAGACATTCTAGTGCCAATTTTCAAGACAAATAAAGAGAAAGAAGCAGATTTAAGCAGTGAGTTTAGACATGAAGTAGTTAGGTGTGATTTGTGTGAAAATTTTGGAAGACAACACTTTCATTGAGGTTTGAGCTTGAAAGAGGCGTGAAACTGACAGTGTTGTACGAACAGCAGTTACAACGGAGGCTTCATTTTTTGAAAGATTTTTTTCACAAAGAGAAAAGAGGACTGTGTAAGTAATCTTTTTACATTTTTACAGGGCTGATAATTAAATGCGAGAGCGAGAAATTATATGGTTAACAAAAACTCAATTTTTTCCATTAACGACAGTAAAAATTTAACAGGAACAATTTTTTATAAAAACAGTGATTGTTGATACAAAAACAAAGATTACAAAAGAGAAAAAAAGATTTACAAATAGACCATATAAAACTTAAGGTAAATTTACAAAAGTAAAGTAACATGAAACAAAAAAATAAAAAAAATGAGCGACACGCCAAGTTTTCTTTCACATATTTACAGAATAGCTTAAAGAATAAAACAAAAATAATAATGATAATAATAGCAATAGTAATAATGATGATGATAATAATAATAAAAATAATAATAAGAGGAGTAGAGCACCATTCATCTGATTGTACCCACTAAAAAATCAGAAGTAATAACTCAACAACTGATTACAGCTTCTACCTAAGACTAAAAGCGCAAATAATTCCTTGGATCAGCTGACTCTCCATTCAAATCAACTGACCAAAACTTGAGGACAAAACATGAAAAAAATGATGGAAGCTTGGCAGTGACAAGCAATTTTAGACTTCTGACGCCAATCTACAGCATCAATTATCCACATTGTAAAACCCTATTTGAGCGTGGAGTACATTGTTTCCTTCAAGACCATCATTTACTCAAAAAAATAAATTTTCGATCAAAGCTAACCTAATAGTTGTCTTAAAAATTTTAAAAAAGGTGAAAAAGAAAATTTTTAAAGTAAGAGCACAAAAAATAACGATATTTTCTGAGCGATTGTAAGATAAACTCTGCAGTAGAGCGGACGTGTATACTGTCCCAAACTTTCAGAGTAAAGGGAGAGATTAATCCTCTAAATGATTTTAGCTCCAAGCAGAATACTTGGACCAAAAACATACATTTTATTCGTGACAGAAGGTTGCACAAATACAGAATGATTATTCTGTGACATTAATGAGCACTACTAAGTACTTTGTAACTAAAAACGATGATTCAAAAGATGATTTTTTTTAACAAGAATTATAGGTCACCAGAGGTCAAAATTCATTGAACTAAATCACAGTCCAAGTGAAATAGATAAGGAAGGTGAAGCTTCGTGGTAAAGAAATTGACATCAATCATTGCAGGGGGAGGGAAGAATGGGAGGGAGGGGGTGTAGAAATTACTAAAGAAAATACTTTGAGCACTGAAAACCTGCTAAGAGAAAGAGATCATTAGTTTAATATAAATAATGGTTACCTACAATGATACTTTAAAATAGTCGTAAAAATATATTTTTCCTATGAGAAAAATTAGTATATATAATGATAAAAAAAAAACGAGGGGGGCAATGAAAACAGGAATCAGGTACCAGGAACAGCATTGAGGCAATATGAAAAGAGTCGTAGGTTTAGTCCCAAGAATATTACTGAGTTGATAAGTAGATAGTTACTGACTTTGTCAAAGACTTCAGGTGGAAAGATTCCATCAAAAAACAACACACACATACTCACTCACACGCCCACGTGGAGGAGCTTTGAGGAAAAATATAAAGTCAGGTCATTTTTAGAAAAAGGGGCAAGCAGTTCTCTGTCTATGCTATCAAGATTGATGAGCGGGTGAGCAGATTCAATAGCTCTTGATCTGACTACAAATTTAGACATTTGTGATTAATTAATTTAAATTTCAATGATTTGTTTCATAATTTATTGGAGTATGAGTTAACGATGAGACACAATCCTGAAAGGGGTAGCTTGGTTTGGAAATGGTAATGAAGTTTATCAGAGGATATATAAAAAAATTGACTTGATACGGTTTCGCTGACATAATGACTTCGAAAAATAATAATTGATTGATATTATTATTTAATTATTTTAATATCATTGCTTTCAAATATTTTAAAGGGTATCTCAGTTAATCAGAGGAGAATCAGTATACCGCTCTTTGCTTTTGATGCCTGTTTTCTGTGGCAATCAATGATTAAGGTGAGTTTCTGAAGAGACAAGAGCGGGTGCGAAATTACTCCTGCGAAACGAAATCGAGGCACCTTCATTACGGGGTCCTGTAAAAAAAATTGATAAAAATGCTCCTTTGGGGACAACATAAAATCTGTTTGAGGCCCCTTATGGAAGCCTAAAAAAATATTTTAGGAGGGGCGAATGCCGCTCTAAACCCTTGGGCTCGTCCGCCCCCAAATGAAAGCAAGAGAGAGACAGATAAATAAAAACTGACCAGATATGAGGTAAAGAGGAGTACTGAGTATTAGTTTCAGCATAATCATCAAAAGGTAAGAAAGAAAAAAAAAAAATGAATAAACAAGTTAACGGAAAAAAATAAAGAGTGGAATTGTGAAATTCACAAAAGCTTCAAAAAAATACTTAACCGCGATTCAAAGATGGTAGCACGCTAAGTGTTTCTTGAAAAGGTAATGCGAGGAAGACGATATTAAATTAAAAAAAAATAAAAAAAAATAAAAAATTGTTTAGTCTCTGGATATGAAAAAAAAAGGATCAAAAAGTTTAAATGGTAAAGGTTAACAACTATGCATAAAAGGTAACATGACTGAATTCGGGGCCAATGAAATTTCAATGGTTACAGAAATATGGTAACATATGGTTACAATAGCGAGAAAAAATATTAAATAACAGGAGGGACCTGACAGTATTACGACCAAGGATAGATACACCTGGGCACTGTATACTTGTTGTTTCTATAGCTGCAAAGCGGTCTGGATGAATACTATCACAGAATACTACAATCAGAACGGGAACTCCCATAAGAGCAGGGATGCGAACCGTTCCGGAATTTAGAACCAGTTCTGCTTCCGGTTCCAAATCATCTGAAAAATTTAGAACCGGTCCCGGTTCCAGCATGGGTCTGAAACCGGTTCCAAAACCGGGTTCCGATTCCTGGTTCTTTGTGTTCTTTATACTTCCCATAGTGTACTGCTTTCAAGCAGGAAAAAACTTTTGGGCTTTCGCAGTAAATAAGATTTATTGTTTTATATTACTGCTCATAAAAATAACATGAGAAAAGTTTTGATTCTTGCAATTTGTAGATAAAGTTCAGGCGAAAATACTTATACTTCAAAATGTATCCCAAGTGTGTTTCCTAAATTCTTTTTGAAAAAGTAAGGTTTAGGAAAAATGAAAATGATGAAAACCGGCAATTTTGGATCACGGTGAACGTAAGAGCTCAAAATTAATCGAGTTTCAGGAGCCTATGTGGAACCGGTTCCATTTGCGGTTCTCAGACCTTAAATTCGGGTTCCGGTTCTGACGTTACCAAAGATCCAGGTTCCAGTTCTGGTTCCGGTTTCGTCAGAAAGAAGGGTTCTTCCGGTTCGCATCCCTGCACAAGAGCCAATGGAAACAAGATTTGGAATTCACCAGCACAAACTGGCAACCGTGTTTGCTCACTTTTCAAGTCGTCGAACGTGCTTTTTCAGGTTATAGTTACAATCAGATTTGATGAGCAACCAATCACAACCTGGCCAGTTGCCGAACATTGCCGGAGATGCTCACTTTCCAACATGGCGAACTCGAATATACCCGAAGTAAAGAATGTTTCTAAATTAGGGTTTCCATTCTGATTAGAGTATTCTGCGATACTATGATTCTAGCAGAATGGTCTTAGATGAAAATAAAAGGACAAATTTAGACATTACTCACTCAAACACACATAATTCGACTTTGCAGAAAGAGGTGCTTTTCAAAACGTTTGGAGGTGGAGAGCAATAGGAAAAAAATAGAGGCTGAAGCCTTCGGATAAGCAACTGGAGAACCATCTAACGATAGGGTATGGTTTCTCTGATATTCTTTGTATTATCTTCAAGTTCTTTAATCATTTAAATCAGGAAAAATAGTTGAGTGTGCCGGTCGAAGGCCCCTCAAATTTTATAGCTCAGTGCAAATGAAAGTATCATTGAAGCACAAATAGAGAGTGGATTGTATGAAGATGCAGGTAACTTGCTTCTTCTGTTTTTATTTGTTGGGGCTTTTTTGTCAGTAAATTTGAAGACAAGGCTCTTGTAACTTATTAAAGAGCATTCTAAGGAGGAAAAAATACCTTGTAGAGAAGAATTCATAGCTTGAATTTAGCCAGATGCTATGATTGAAACCAGTGGGATTGGCATAACTTATACAATCAACTTAGGTTGCATTTTGGTCGTTAAAACAAAAAAAAAAAAAACAAAAAACAAAAAAAAACAAAAAAAAAAAAAAAAAAAAATCAAAGGTTGAGGTGCACATTGGATACCCTAAAATTCAACCTTTTGCATGGATTTAAAAGGACAAAATGCAACATTATCAGACTGCACACTACACCACTGATTGAAGGGAAAAATAAAGAAATTTAAAAATCAAGGATAAATAGAAGAAAGTTTTAAAACCAAACGTTGAGTAATCCCACCTCACTCAAAACAAAAATGAATGTCGTTTCTGAGCGTTTGAGCTAATAATGATTGAATTTCCTAAAAAAAAAACCTAAAAAAAATTGATTTTTTTTAAAAAACCTCAAAATGCATGTAAAAGGCAGCAATCTAATCAGCACTTTAAAGATCAAAATTCATCACAAGACCATCAAAATTCGAAAATAACTTAACAGTATAATAACATACTCTATTGAGAAAAGTATAAAAGTAAAAAATTAACATTAGAGTCCGATGAACTTAGAGTAGAAAAAAATTTAAAAAGAACCTACCTAATAATAGTGGGAGCAAAAAAAGGTGAGAAAACTTGGCGTTTGAATACACAGCAAAACAGAACAAGGTGGGGGAACGAGAAAACTTTAAAAACTATCCCTACATAAATTTATTCCTAAGTAACAAATTATCGACTTGACAAAAAATAACAATAAAAACCAATTGTTAAAGAGTTAGGTATTCGTCATTTAGATCTTATTCAGTCATTTGTATTTTCAATTCTACAAATGAAGAGGAGACGCTTCTATGATAATTTAGAATATTTGAGGTTTCTTCGCAGTTTCTCGGCTTAGCACGAGCATTGAAGAGACAATATGTAAAAGGGACTGGAGGGAAGTTTGGAGGGGAGTTCTGAGCTGCAACTGACACTGAAATTTGCCGATAAAGAGAGAGTAAAACTTGAGGCGATCATCAAGTAGAAGAATTTTAAAAAGAAAGAAAACTAAAAATGTAAATTCTGATAAATAGTGAAAATTTGTAAAGTTTCAAACTACATCAGGAAAGCATGAAAAGCAGTAGGTAATGCATTGGTAATGTTGGCTCATTTCTTCACTAAATCGATCAATTTTAAATGAACTTCTGATTCTCGATAGGTAATATGAAAAAAACAGCATTCAATTCAGTAAATTTAGCCAGGATAGGAATAAAAAGGGCAAAAGGGACATCAAGATATCAGATGAAGTCGAACATATTTCAGTGTACAGTCAACTCATTAGTGATCTAAATTTTGTACTAAATTAGTGAAATTGCACATTTTCAAAAATCAGATTTCAGAAAAATAAAACTGACCAGCATTACTAAATAAAAAAAGGGAAAAAAAAAGTAAATAAATAAAATAATGTTGGAGCAATATTGGTTTTCACTGAGACTCTATCAATTGTTATTATTGATCAAATTTTCAGACACAGCTGTTTTCTTTTCAACATGCAAATCTAAGGTAGTATTGTTGGCTGGGTGGACAGGGACAAAAGGAACAACAGCACTTGAGCTTGAGTGGTACTTGCGAATGTGAACTCGGAGATTGCCACTTTGCTTCGCTCGATAATCACAGTGTGGACATTGGTGGGCAGGTTCTTTCCCGCCACATTCGAAAACCTCATGGCGTTTGAGAGTGCTTTTCCATCGGTATCTTTTACCACAGTGCTGACAGCTATACTGGTTCTGACTTGTTTGCCGCACGTACTTCGGGTTCGGATCCCAACCCACCCACGGCATGTACCCCTTCATTGAGTATCCTGCAAAAACAGAAACAAAAGGAGAAAACATAAAGCATCTTGCAACATAATTGTATTCAACATTTTGACATCCTACTGAAACCCTAAAACCTAAGAGAAGAGCTATAAAACGGAATCATATGTGTAGAAATGTTTAATATGTGTTTGCTTTCTACTGTACTATTTTTGCTCCTCCTTTCCTTCATTCATTAATTTTCTATTAACCTTTGTTTGAGAATGCTTTCAACCCCATTTACGGGCACCAATGGATAAAGAAAATAGTTTCCTTTTAATACTATTTTGGGGTACCGATAGATTAAATAAAAAACAGTTTCCACAGTGACAGTGAAAGTCAAATAGATGATACTAGTACAACTAATACACCGAGACATTGATAGTTGATTTTTTATACCTTTTCTTTTAAACTGTAAGTTTAAAAATGCATAATCATTCTCTGAATACCATAGATATTTTGACTAGTGGCTTGAATTTAGTGACTAAAAAGCACCGAATATGTGTCAAATTCGTGAAGAATTAACAATTTCACATCATTTTGTAGATGAAGATTTTAAAATTACACTTGATCAAACTGCCCTTTTCTAATGCTCACAAAAAAGCTTCCTGAACCTCTGCACAAGTTTTTCAATTTAAATTTTAGCGTCATACTCATAAGCAGTACATTCTCAATATTTCTAACAACCAGAACAGAAACTCCTATAAGAGCCACAAGAAACAAGCCTTGGAATTTGTTTGTTCCGCTAACTGGCAATAGAGCCTTCTCACTTCTTAAGATGGTGGATGAGCTGTTTGAGGCTGTACTTTTAACTGAGGGTGATGCTTAAGCAATCAAAACTCAGCCGGATACCGAAGGTTGCTGAAAATGCTCCCTTTCCCACACGGCGGACCCAAAGATACCCAAAGAAAAAAAAATTGTTATAAGATGCATTTGTGTCAGTTCTGAATGTAGTTGCATATGTTGTAGTATGTTGCATTATGAAAAGATACAAAGTACCTAGAGCAGGACTTTTTTGAGCATCGGGTTCTGACAAGTAGCAGTGCCTGCTTTCGTTGCCTGCATCAACACACATCGGTGAGTAGTTGGTTACCGTAGAGTTTCGACTCATTGAATCAACTGCTCACTAATGCACTTTGATGCAGTTCGGAAGCAGGCACCGCTACTTGTCACAACCCGATACTCAAAATGGTCCTGCTCTAACCATGGTAGGTACAATAAAGTGCAAAATTTGTCTGTCGTCTACATTCAGTTTGAAGATAACAAAATGAATGACCAACCTATTCCACAAAAAAAAAAAATAGCTTGACTTTTCAACTTTCCACCAAGCAGCACAAAGCAAATTGAAAACCAAGACTCGAAGAAATTTTTCATTAGAATGGTGGGACAACAGACTTTACAGTTACTTATTTATGGAGGCAAAATTCCGAAACGTTTCAATTCTTCCATCGTACAAATTAAAAAGTTCAAAGCTAATTGAAAAAATAAACAAATAAACAGAATAACTAAAAAATATAATGAAAGTAAAAGCAAATGAATAAATTGTAAACAGGAAACATGACCAACAGAATAAAATTCACCAAATGAAAACAGTTCAACTGCACGAAAAGAAAAACCACACCATTTTGTTACATAAAAAGAGCAAAACGCAATTTAAAAACAGTTAAGGGGTAGTTTAGAATCTTCCACCTAATTACTTTGATGCACATGCTATAAATTCAGCATGACGGCCGGGGGAGGGGGGGGGGGGCAGAAACACAACACCACCACCATATGGTTAATTCAAAGAAAATACAATAGAACATACTCGGAGAAAATTTAAAGAAAAGCAGACAAGGAAATTAAACTATAGAGACAGTATATCTGACTGCTGTTAGTCCATCTGTCGATTTGACAGTATATAGACAGAACATGGGCTATGAATAATTGGAGATTGGTGACTTTGCTGTAAGAAAGAGGAAAAATATATTGGCCACAGCACCTGTCTTCTAAAATTCATTAAAAAATTCAAATCGAAGCAATTATTTCAAATGTTCAGCATATTCTTATCAGGAGGATGATAGGGGGAAGAGGGTGTCCGGAAGTTTCGGCGCGAAAATTTCGGCGCCGGAAACCTCGGCGCAAAAATTTCGGCGCGGGGATATCTCGGCGCACGGAAATCTCGGCGCCTGATTTTTTTTCAAGTGGTAAAGTTAAGTAACGTCGAGTGTAGTTAGTACTTGGATTGATTATGGGGAGACCGTTTTTTCAAGCTGTAAAGTTAAGTAACGTCAAGCGTAGTTAGTACTTGGATCGATTATGGGGAGACCGTTCTTTTTCTTCAGTAAAATCATAATATTTTCAACTTTTCCTTCACACTTATCCAGGCTTAGGAGTGGCCAAGAGTTTTTTTTAAGGGGGGACCCCCCCCCTAAAGAACACTCTTGGGCGTGTTTAAAAAGTTTTTGTGATGGGTGTAAATGGCCCTTTGTCAATTTTTTAAAAATGTGCTCAAAGAGAATGAATAAATGATAAATATGTGGCATATAAATAGGTATTGCGGGTGTATACTGCCCTTGTCGAATAAATTAGAGACAATTTAATATTGTAAGTTGTGAGCAATTCCTCGAAGAAGATTCCTCATTTTGAAGGAAAAGTTTAAAGCATTATGAATTTTCTGAAGAAAAATAACGGTCCTCCCATAATCGATCCAAGTACTAACTACGCTCGACGTTACTTAACTTTACAGCTTGAAAAAAAAACGGTCTCCCCGTAATCGATCCAAGTACTAACTACACTCAACGTTACTTACCTTTACCGCTTGAAAAAAAATCAGGCGCCGAGATTTCCGTGCGCCGAGATCTCCCCGCGCCGAAATTTCCCCGCGCCGAAATTTTTGCGCCGAGATTTCCGGCGCCGAAATTTCCGCGCCGAAACTTCCTAGATTCGGGGAAGAGGACCACACATAAACAGATGTAAGTCTCCTTGTCTTCATACTTCGTGATACAAGTAAAAAGTTTTTGACGAGCTAGGGTGGGGTCACTTAGAAGAGGAGGAGGAGGAGGAAAAGATAATTTTCGTTGAAGAAGTATAAAAAATTCAAAATTGACCCTTTTTGGCAATTTTTGGTGCTCAGGGTCGACCAATAATGTTTTCTACAGTACTTTCAATTTTTTAAAAGACTCTTACATCTGTTTGCAGATGAACGAAAACAGGAACATTATTTGAAGTAAATCTGGAAATCCCCCCCCCCCGGAAGTAGTAAAGACTACGGTACGGTACATGCAAAGAACATTAACTTTTTTACAGGAAGCAAAGGTGTCATGCTGAATGGCTGTGGGGAAAAAAAATGAAACCGGGATGAAACCGAGATTTAGCTAAAACCGAGACTGCCCGAAACGAAAAAAGGTAGTAGCGCAGTCAGATTACTATGCTGGAAAGGGTTACTTTTACAGCAAATAAATAAATTGCAAGCGTGAATGTACGTTAAAATTCCCGTGTAGTTATACAACTTAGGGATCAAACATGTTTCAAAGAAAAAGGTGTGTACGTTCAAAGGTAGGAGGGAACAACTAAAGAAAGACGAGTTTTCCCAATGATCTTCATTCTACCAACACAATCCTGTATTCCGTTACACAAACGTAGTATTTGTATACAAACTATAAGTAAAGCTACTTTTTCTCAATAGGCAAAGTTAGGTTCCTTAGAAAGAGAGAGAGAGAGAGAGAAAGGGAAAGTGATATTTCTTGAATTCTAAGGTCCGTCCTTTTCTTGCCCAACTTAGAGCTCTTTGTCACAGACTGATGTTTCTGTTGGGTACTCCCGGTACTCAGTAGACATTAAACATTTAAATTTCAATCTTACTTACGAGTTGAAAAAATATTCACGAGTAATTATGCAGATAAATGGAGAACTCTGGAGCATAAACCATGCCCAAGTATTGTAAAACGAAAGGGGTCTCAAAGAAACAAGGCAGAATTGAAAACACGACTGAAGTGTACGCAGAAACAAGAAGAGAAGCTATGAAAAAAGTGGACAAGGGCAAGGGGGAGAGAGTAAATAATTTCGGTTGGAAGTTTTGCTAAGCTGAACAACACAAACACGACATCAATATAGTGAGCAATATTCTGACTTACTTACACTAAAATGAAAGAAATTTAAAATCAGTGTTCCATTCATTGGAGAGCCTTGAAAAGGTTAAATGAGACCAATCGAGGAAACAGCTTTCAAAGGATAAATCAGGATCAGGAGGTCCTTCAAAGGTACGAGTCAAACTGGTAGATATCCTGAATCATTTAAATGAGAGTTGGGATAGTTTTAACGAGAATATACGAACATATAAATCTCCAAAAGTATTTTTCGAGACAGTATAACAGTGATCATAAGTGGCGGTAGCCGCGCAGGGGGGTGATCACGGAGGATCGTTTCGTTTCGGTATCGTTATCGTTATCGTTTGCATTAAATCAAATGGGCTTGCTTCTGCGCAACTCGATCGCGCAGGTGATCCCCTCCTCACCTCTTCCTACTTCAAACGATCGAGTAAACGACAGCCTCCAACTCATCGCTTCCTTTCGACCGTTTCAATCGTTACGAGAGGCTCAAAACGATTCGATCAGTTGAGCCACCCATAAGGTTACACGTAAACGATAACGATAACGAAAACGAAACGAAACGATCCTCCGTGATCACCCCCCAGGGCAAGTCAGAAAACGCAATCTTAATCATTTCATACTTGAAACTAACATTTACTCTAGTATTTTCATTGAGAAAGGAGGGAATGCGTCGTAAGTATACCTACTTTCTATGCCCACGTTTAACCGCATCAATTGATCATTGAACCAGAAGGTAGCTTACTGATCAATTTAATTATAAACACTTATTCACACGAGAACAGTAAATTAAAGTACGAATGGCAGAGACTTTAACAGCTGATTAAGAAAGCAACACATCCAATTTCAGACAAAGTTCATCGTAAACATTACCTCCCGAGTGCGTGTCAGTTATTTAATTTGCTACCCCTCTTCGACTTCTTGAAAAATGGATTTTTCAAGCTAAACGGACATTAAAAGTACAAGCAAACGGCCAGAACAAAAAATAAAGGAGAGTTCCTTCGGTCTCAGTGCCAAAGCGTTCGGAAAAGATTCTTGTATACGAGATTTTGAACGACGATCTAAGTTTCATTGGACAGAGTAACAAAATACCAGTATTAATATTTAGGCCAATTGAGTCAAAGTTTCCGTGACCGAACTGCATAAATTGTCAGAGATTTCAAAATGAGCGGCGAGAAGAATAGTTGGGCGTTGAGTTAGCGAGTAATGTCTTTGCAAGTGATTGAAAAAGGGGTTTCAAATATTACGCGAATTAGCGACCTAAAATGGCGAAAGGACGATGGTATTTCCATTTAAACTGTTCAAAACAAAACTTAGAGGGCACGCAAAAAAGTCGTAAAAAATCATCTAACTTACGCAGCTTTGTACTTTTGAAGACAATAAAGATAAAACATTTATTAATTTTAATTCCTGCCTAGCCATACGCTCCGGTCCCTAGCTTGCCTGCACAGAAACATAAATTCAGCCCTACTTAAGTATTCGTTAGGGGGGAAAAATTCAGCTGCCCAGAGAAAGACATTACTCGCTAACGGAGGATACAATTTTCCCCGAATCCCTAATTGCTGTCGGGTAAAATGAGATCACCCCTTTCTGCTTCAGCTCGGTGAGATGAGGTGGAAATTCATCGACTGTTCTTTTCCGTTGAGGGTATAGTTGTTTAGGGAAAACTGCATGCAATGCAGTCATGACAAATTTTGCGAAAGAGAAAACAGAACCCAAAAGGCAAATCGTTCGTTGTTCAATTAATTTTTTGCAATTACGTAAGTGGCGCGACAGAAGAGAAATACAGCAATCCATTTTAAATCGTAAAACATTGAGGGGTTTTTTTCTTCTTTTTCTATAAAACTGCAAGGTTACAAGAAATTGAAGCTGAATGCATCAAGAGGGGTTTAACACAGTGTAGGACGTAGGTGCTAAAACAATGTCAAGGTAACACGTAACTTTTACAGAAAGAATCTATCGGGACATCCGCACTCATCGCGGTCGTTAAAGATTTTATCACCAGCTTAAGTACCTAGAGACGCATTACATATGAAAGACGAGGTGAGCATTCAACGGACAGGCAGTTTAAATATGAATTAAAGAAAAAGAGGTTAGTTCTAATTTTTCAGCAAAGCTTTTTTCAGTCCTCTATACTTTCTACATTCAAAGTGCTTGAATACGCCGAAGAGGGCTTAATATGAAATACGCCCTTTTATAAGAACGAGAATATTCCCGCTGAAACCTTGGGGCTAAAAACCTGGGCAGCTGATAAAACACACGTTATTTTTTGCTAAAACAGTCGATCGATCACAAAGCCCCCCCCCCCCGAATTGCAGCGTCGAGAAACCGCGAAAAGTATCACTTCATTTCGGTACGCTGCGCAAGGAGCTAAGAAGAGCTTAGACAAAATATGCATTGATATGCACAAAATATGCATTAATATGCACTAAATTTGCATTAATATGCACAAAATATGCATTAATATGCACAAAAGATGCATTATACATGCAAGCAGTATTTGATTCGCAATTAGTTCAGAGTTTTAGGGTTTCCAGACTCTCTCAAATAAATAAAAAGTGGAAGAATGAAAATTTTAAAGATCCAAGAAACACGTTCGGAGACTTTAAACTTCAAGACAGAGTCTGAAGCAATGTGTGCACTACAAGCTAATATAGGGATAACCTGAAACTGACAGTTGGTAGAGTACCTGGAGGGGGGGGGGGGGTATTGAAAATGCCAACATTGCGAAGAGTGATTTAAATGAGTAGTAAATCAATCAATTTAAAAAAAAACAAAATACACAAAAAAACAAAAGCCGAGGTTCTAAAAATATAAAATTTATTCAAATATGGTAGAAAATAAATAGAGCTATAAAAAGATGTCTTTTTAAATTTAAAAATACTTTAAGATCAGGTGAAGAGAGGATATGAACGATTTGATAAAACTATCTGTACAGATTATTTAACAATTATAAAAGAAAACAAAGAGTGAACACGAAAAATGATAATCTATCAAAGAGGAATGGGTGAAAATGATCTTTAGGTGAAAACGTACGGAGGAACAAGAGGTAAGAACGAAAATTGTTTCATAAAATTATGAAAAGAAAAGCTACAAAAATAAAGTCGTAAAGACAGCATAACGTTTAAGTATTTTGAACATGGAAATATCAAGCAACAAAATATAATAACACCAATCTTTTAAAGGGGTTTTAAGGGCGAAAGAAATCTCAATAAAATCAAGGTTTTCTCTTCTTTGGCAATTTTTTTCCCCCTTTCCTTTTTTCGGAAAAATTAGAGTACTTACAACTAGCTATAGAGTTCAAAATAAGTCACGGGTATTATGAAAGGAAAATATTTTTGAGGAAAACATTTGGAAGAAAAGAGGCCGGGAACTAAGTAAAAATTGTTGAACTCTTCATAACGAAGACACGTTTTTGTTTGTTCCCCCACAACTTTACATCACACGTGAGTAAAATAAATTCGACGGAATCAAAATGGTTACCTCGCACAAGCGTGTCGAGACTGAAATTTGTTCGTGTAAATTAGTCTCTCTTGAATTAAGTACTTCGATAACCTCAAAATCAAGGAAAAGTGCACTTGTGCCCTTTGCGTTAACATTAAAGAAAAGCTTTAATGGTGCACAATGCGGCTTTGGCCGAGGACGCCAAAATTCCAATTTAAGATCGCTGAGAATTCTTACTGTCATGTCCGTAACTATACGGTACACCACAAAGACCTAAACCGCCTTTGTAGCCGTGCTGATTTTTCAGAGACTAACCCCTTTTAGTAATCAGATACAACAAATAATAACAATTTTTTTATTTATGTACATAAAAAAAAAAAAAAAAAAAAAAAAAAAAAAAAAAAAAAAATTAACATCAGCACTTTGGGAAAGTTGGGATGATGGAGTCAACAAAATGTTACATTGAAAACCCCATGCTTGGATCGGCAGTGTTGGTTGATGTTAGTTTTATGCTTCATTCGAACAGGACAGAAGGGACATTGGAACTGAGGCTCTTTCCCGCATTCGTACCTCATATGCCTCCTTAAAGTCATCAGATGTTGGTATTTCCTATTGCACACGGAACATTCGAACCTGTTTAAATCTGATTGGCGAGAGTAAGGCTTGTAACGTGCGTCTGAAATGGAAACAAGCGGTTTCTGTTAGATGAAGTTCGAACTCTCTAGATAGATCGGTCAACGGTCACCCCCCCCCCCCGATCAAGATGGCGTTCCAGTAACAAAATGGCCCGGGACCAATAAATGTTCGGTACAAACGGTCCTCGACCCAAAATCCGCCCCAAGTACTCTTCAACAAGCATCGGCCACCACTCAACGAACCGCATCGGACCGTTTAAAAATGGCAACACCACAAACTAACCTCAAAAGATGTATCGAAAGACGTAAACCAACGAATCGCAGCATTTGGGGTGAGTCGGGTTGACTCTAGACCCGCCCTAAGTGACGTTAAGTTGGGAGCGCTCCGAACATTCAGATGTGCCGTTAAAGAAATGTGAGGTTAGAAACGTCATTTTTAGGTACGGCCCAAACCCGTCCGGACCGAACATACATTGGTCCTCCAGCTAATTCAAACAATTAAACCCAACCAGTGCAAAAAGTTGAAAACTTAATAGGTTGAATTCAAGGTTTAAACGAATGAGTTTATCGAATGATTCTCATGAACTTCGATGTGTAAAACTTATTTTTTTTTATTTATTTTTTTATATTAAATGAAATCCCATGGTAACATCTGCCCCTCAAGAGATCCAATGTTAAAGAGCTACACGGTTAAACCGTCACATTCAATTTTCTGACCGAGAAACACATAAAAACGACACGCGTACGACTAAGACGTAATAAAATAGTACTACATAGATGAAACGCTAAAGAAACACTAATTTTGTTTTGAGAAGCTTGGGGCTAACATAACTTTAGAAACGTTACTTATAGAAAGAACTTCCATACATTTATTGCTAAAGGGCTCAAAAATTGTTATTTAACGATACTTTGATATTATTAAGAGGTGAAACTGAACTAACAGGTGTTGCAAAAAAGCTTATAACTGTTAGTTAGATGACGCGCAGTAGAAAAAAGACTCGAACGCACGAGTAGAAAAGGGCACAGGATGCAACTCATAAATTGCTAAATATTTCAATAAAAAATACCTTGAACTTCATTCGGTTCACATTATTAAGAAAAATATATATTTCTTCCAGGCTCACAGCCAACGCCGGGGGCTCCTTTGATGACTTGGGGCAGTGGCGGCTCGTGCCATCTGGCAACAATGTCTCTGCTCCATTTGAATCTATGTTTAACAATCGATTGCTGGTGAAGCGCTGCTTCACTTTCGAATCGATTGTTTTACATACAATCAAATGGAAGATTGACATTGTTGCCATATTGCACGAGCCGCCACTGACTTGGGATTAAGAATAGGTAATGCTAGAGGCATATTTTTCTCTGCGGCACAGATTCGAGAGAAGATTCAGCAAACCAAGAAAAAAAATTATATACTCTTACAATTTTTGATAATAATTATTTTATTGGAAAGAAACTGACAGAACCATCTGGCAACAATGTCTCTGCTCCATTTGAATCTATGTTTAACAATCGATTGCTGGTGAAGCGCTGCTTCACTTTCGAATCGATTGTTTTACATACAATCAAATGGAAGATTGACATTGTTGCCATATTGCACGAGCCGCCACTGACTTGGGATTAAGAATAGGTAATGCTAGAGGCATATTTTTCTCTGCGGCACAGATTCGAGAGAAGATTCAGCAAACCAAGAAAAAAAATTATATACTCTTACAATTTTTGATAATAATTATTTTATTGGAAAGAAACTGACAGAACCGCGGCGATAAGTAAATGAGTATCACAAAATAGACAAGGTGAATTCGAAGAAAAACACGCTTGATGTATAAAAAATAATGGATTTTAAAGAAGAAAAAGAAACGCACATTGAGAATTGTGAGAAATGAAGAGTACGAAGGTGGGTTGGTTTAGCACTAATTCAATTTTTCGAAACGAAACTGTAAATCTCATGACTAAATAGACAGGGGCCCGATCAAGTTGCGGAATTCGATCTAGTTCAACCGAAGAGCAAATATCAACTTCAAGTCAAGCTTAAGCAATAGTGAGCAATACCGTCCATAAGCATACCTGACTGCTTTTGTGAGGTTAGGGTCGTCGTAGTATATGTTCGCAAATGGAGAGTGAAATGCAAAATACTGATTTATCCTAAGCCGTCTTTTTTTATGTTCATAATCGTCCACTGTGGACGGGCGGATGAAAATAGTTCCGCGGTCCACAAGCGTTCACATGCTTTTGAGCTTGTGAACGTTCGTGGACCGCAAAGGAAATGATGCGGGATGGTTTCAAGATTCAAATTAGACTAGATACAATAAGATTCTTTCATAAGAACATATAACTTCATGGTCGCGTTTTGTGAACCGCGAACGACTGTGAACATAAAAAAAAGACTCTATTTAAATGCGGGTTTCAACTCTTTTACTTCTTTACAGGGGTAACTATAAGGCCTAACATTTCATTCCTGACGTACTATTTCAATTTTGGTTGAACTTCAAAAAACCCAGAGACAAAATAGAGACGGAGCACTAAAGGCTGCAGCAGAGGCACTCTGAATTCTCGCGGATTCAACAAAACATCAGTCAACGTCGCATGGTGTTGAATGGTGAGCACCCTTCTCTTCACTTCCTGCCTACCCCCCCCCCCTTGTTTTCCGAATGTCACCGTTCAACAACACGTGAAACCAAAACTCAAAAGGTGTTGACTATTGTTTTACATGTTATTTTGTTGAATCCCCGAAAATTCAGTGTACCTCAAATCTTCCCTTTGTATTTTAGCGTAGTGCTCCGTCTCTATTTGTCTCTGCTGCCATCTTGCGCCAAAAGCATTCCATAAGCTTACATTTACCAAAACGAACACCAACCTCCCAATTTCAAAACGAGCAGCCGGGTATTATTAGAGACGGTATTGGCTTCAGCTACACTAGAGCTTGACTTAAGGGTCATCGCAGAGACAAATAGAGACCCAGCACAAAGCTTGCGACGGGTGTCCACTTTTCGGGGCTCAATTTTGGTCGGAACTCATCGAAACAACAGCCAACAGTCGCCTACTGTTGACTGATGAGCGTCTGCTTTGCATTCGACAAGCAAAACCTGTTTCCGTTTCCGGGACCGCGGACCAATCACAGCCTTTTGTTGAGCTCACCACTCAACAGTAGGCGACTGTTTATCGTTGCAGCCGGTGACTCCCGAACAAAACTGTGACCGCTAAACTTGCTTCACTTTTCTAACACGGGGAGCATACGGTGTGCTGGGTCTCTATTTGTCTCTGGGTCATCGATACCGTTTGATGAGCAAAGTGTGAGGTAACGCTAGTTCAAAGCAAGTCCGACATTTTACCAACTCGATCGGATCCCTGACACTCTGAGTTACACATTTTTGGAAAGAATTAACGCTTGACTCAAAAAAACGTAAAAAAACCTGAATCAATTTTAAAAACTAGAGATGAGGTAACAAAGTATGAAAACACAACACAGCTAAAAGTAGTGTCGTGAGAGTACATCATAGCTTGGGCAAAACGAAATTAATATTCGGATCCTTTCCTATCTGATGCCGGTAGCGCATATGAACTTTGAGGTTTCCCTTCTGTTTGGAGACGTACGGACAGAACGGGCACACGAATTGTGGCGCTTTCCCGCATTCATACCTCAAATGCCTATTCAACGTCAGCTGATAGCGGTATTTCCGGCCGCATTTTGGACAGTAATAGAGATCGACTTCTTGATTCTGAGGCCGCGATCGTGGCAAAGTCGAATAGCTTTCTGCAAAATTATAAACAAAATCGGCGATTATTACGGATGTGACGTTGGAACCTGCCTCGGCTCAGAGGTGTTCCGAAAAATGGCCCGACCCCTCGACGAATGAATAATTAGCTATGCACACGATACAGGTGTAAAATTGTCAGTCCAGAGTTCTTGCGCACTTCCGACACAAGAATATTAATCTGATTAAAATACGGCGAACAGCATGTTTTGGGAAGGAAAGGGGGAGAGGCAGATGCTTGATCGCTTTCACAAACCTCATCAAATATTCAATGGGTCAGTTTCAAGGGTCCAAATTTCCGATTTTTTAGAAAGCAAATGTAAGTACTCGGGTGTGCTGAAATTGAGGGTGAAATTTAGGTTTTTAACTAGGTTTTTATAGAGCCGGAGATAAGATTTTGGCTCATAGAATCTATTATTTAAAATGGAAATTCTGCACTGCACAGAAAAAACGGAGAAAACACTTTGGTAGCGCTGACAAAACCTTTGGTAGAAAAATGACCCAGCAAAAGACTTTAGTTGGGCCAACCAAATTTTTTATTCACCCAGCAAAATCTCTTTAGTTAAGCGTAAAGAACCTTTGGTTGGCTCAACTGAAGTCTTTTGCTGGGTCATTTTTCAACCAAAGGTTTTGTCAGCGCTACCAAAGTGTTTTTTCTGTTTTTTTCTGTGTGTGCCGTTAAAACAAATGCGATTTTTGCAACTTTACAAATGTGCGTCTCCAAAACCGGGACACTTTTGAAAAGACACAAGTCATGCGCTTTCATTCTCACCTTATCAAACACTTTCATTTTCTTTATGGAAAAAAAAAAAAAAAAAAAAAATCAGTCCCTAACAACTGCCTTATTCTTAAGTGAATAAATAACAAATAAAATTAGTTTTTGATCAATATAATCTCACCGTTTGAAATATATGTATTGATTCTGAAATTTTTCTGAATCGAAATCAAAGGGTCAACTTCCGATTACATCGAGAACATTTCACGGCGACTCCTTTCAAAAGGACAAAAATGGCTCTGATCTGATGGCGAATAAAGGATTCGTAAAAAGTACATAGAATCCTTTCCTTCACTTGCGGACCGAGTGGATTGTCTTTCTCGCTCTATGGCCATTTGATCGCGTGTGTTGGAAAAGGATAGAAGAGGAGGCGCAAGTCACGTGACTGCCCCTTACCTATCCTTTTCTAACACACGCGATCAAATGGCCACAGAGAGAGAAAGACAATCCACTGGATCCGCTAGTGCTATCATTTGATATGTTTAAACTGTACGGTTGATAAAACGGTTGGCCTTCAACGACTGCGTAGTGAGGTGAATCAAAGGAAAGGAGATGCTAAGTCCTTACAAAAGGAACGACGGCAAGGAAACGACTAACTTTTAGACTTTCGAGGAATCTATCAAGAGGTGTCGGTTATGCAATCTTCATCTTTCGAATAGACTGAGCAATAGACACACTATTTAAAAAAATAAAAATAAATTTAATTTATTGATGGCAAAGAAAAGTACGAAACATAGATTAAAAAATAACAATTTTCATAAATTAATAAGTACCTACTTTGGTCGTAAAACGACGATCATGGACAAAATATGTTTGAACATACGAACACAATTTACATTTTTAAAAAAATGAGAACGAAAAAACTAAATGATAGAAATAAAGATATAAAATGGGGGGAAAGAGCGTCGAAATACTACAATTTACCTAGAACAAACGATTTTGAAAAATAGGAAAGGGTTAACTGGACAGTGGAAAACTATGATCTTAATGACTATATACTCATTTATGTACCAAACATAAAAAATAAATTTTCCGAGTGACCGAGAATAATTTGTGAGCTACTTTTTTTGGCTTCTTAATAGGCTCCTCAGAGCTCTCAAAATGCTCACTCTAAATCTGGTTGAAATTATTCGTAAACTGGAAAGGCGAGAACTGCTTATTGAGACGAAAGCTCTGACATTTTCTAAAGAATTTCGTAAAAATCTTCTCTGATCAGAACTCAAAAAAAAAAAAAAAATGTTTGGACGCAACAAAATGTCCAATTTTGAATGATTTTACATTGAACATCTAACTTACGTTGTTTTTTAGTCATTACCAAACATTTTGTCCAAATTAACTGCTCTTAATTTTTTCTCTTTTTCTGCGAGAGCTCAACTTGAAAATATTATTGATGAAGTTGAAAGTTGTTCTCAAAGGAGAGGACTAAAGTCAGAAAATATATAAAAAATAAAGTCGATTGGCTACTTTGATACATTTGGCTATGCCTATTCTATCGTTTCAGATTTTTTTTTTTCGTTCCAAAAAATTATTGATAACGTATTTTTTCATAATTAGTATAAAATAAACACCATCCAGCTCAAGGAGAAAAAATTATACGTAAAAAGGTAATTCTCATTAAATGTAAACAATTGAATAAAACTTTGGTTACACCGTAACATCTCAAATCGCATGTAATCAATAAGCAGTAAGTTTAATTAGATTCAATCAAAAATAGTACAGCGATTTTTAAACAATAAAGAATTGTTAGAAATTTAAACAAAAAACTAAACAACTCAAGTACAACAGGGGACAAAAAGAATGTCGACGACTCTTTGATTTTGGCTAAGGTGGGCCACCTGCTACACAATTAAATTCATCGAGAAAAATAGTGAGGGTAGCCTATCTGCAGGAGTCGCGAGACATTTTGTGAGTCCCTGACAGTATACACGGATTTTTTCAACAAAAAGGAAAACGCCAAAGG
Source organism: Trialeurodes vaporariorum (assembly GCA_011764245.1). NCBI lineage: Eukaryota > Metazoa > Arthropoda > Insecta > Hemiptera > Aleyrodidae > Trialeurodes > Trialeurodes vaporariorum. Next base: position 46,380,956 of record VMOF01000320.1, read on the forward strand.
AAATTCCTAAACGTCGGAATGAGGTTATTTTGGGTCAATTCATCATAACTGCCCCCCCCCCCAAAAAACATTTAAAACTTCATTTTCCGCACTAAAATTAGGAATTTTTAATTTTTAGTGATAATGCGGGCAACGAGTGTAAGACATCTTTACGGAGAAAAAAATTTTGGTTCGAAAAATGTAGTTTTAAAATGCTTTGGGTGGAACACTGGGACAGATATGATGGCATGATCCTACATACAGTGGTCAGACCACTCCTCTACTATTTGGCCTCAGGACTCAGGACTGTACTGAACTTAAAAGAGCAATTTGCACGCACCTAAGTACACGAAAATCTTAAAAGCTAGAAGTAGGAGGAATTCTCGAAGAATGACGGATCGAACGCGGAATGATCTTTGCTGTTCTGAAAATGTTTCATGATCATATGAGTTTTCAAGTTGCATTTTCGTTTCGTTTCATACTGGCAGTGGGGGCAGTGGAATTGGGGCGTTTTTCCGCACTCGTATTTTAGGTGTCTCCGAAGGGTGACTTTATATCGATACTTCCTCAAACACTGGAAACACTGAAATTGATTCTCGTTACTGTTCCGCTGTCGACGAAATGACGTGCCAAAAGCAGGAGATAGCTCTGAAATCGAACCATATTTATCGTTAGTGAATACAATAATTCTCGTATTCCAAGAAGAAGAGAGAAACAGAGCTTTTGATGATTCGCACAAATTTGGAGAGAGATTGGTGGGAAAGGGATATAGAAATAAAGACGTCAAAGGATTGGATGGTAGGTTTCAAAAGTAAACAGCCTAAGAAAATCAAATCGGAGGAAGAAAAATTTTATTAAACTTACGATTTCCTCTTGATAATTTCAGGCAGTACTGAGGAGGAACCTGGGCCAGTGGCGTAGCGTGCAATGTGGCAACGCTGCACTGTCTCCATTTAAACCCATGTGAAAGGTCGAAGGCGAAGGTGTTCACCGAACACCCGATACTTCGATCTTTTTCATGGATTCAAATGGACGAACAGCAACGTTGCCAAATTACACGCTACGCCACTGACCTATAGGCCTGGGGTTCAATTGGAACTGAAGTCTCTCAATTTGCACTTCGATTATTGGAGTAGAACGGGGGGGGGGGGGGGATTGTTCCACTTTTATGTTGCACTTTTAAAGATGTGTACATGAATTTTCATACTTCGTTTGATATTTACTCCTTGGTGGATTATAATTACCTGAAGATTGATTGATGAAAAACCAGAGGGTTAAAACCGTGAAATCCGTTTTCTTCCGTGAAATTCGACCACAGGCAAAATCTAAAAAATTCTTTCTCACCTTACCAGAAAAAATTGTGTCAAATGACGCAACGCAGTGGATAAGCTATGTAATTCGCTTAATTTCTTCTCTATTGTCGAGCGTTCTTAAGAGAGAGAAAAATAGAAAGAAATAAAAAATAGAAAGAAAAAAAAAAAAAAAAAAAAAAACTTCTCATTCCCAAGTTTTCCCTCACTATGTTCATTCCTATGGACTCGTGTATTTTGAATGGACGAAGAAGTGACGATGAGTCTTGGAGGGAGAAGTTGACCAATTTTCGATGGTGCGCTGTTTAATCATTTCCTCCTCATCCCCTTCCCTAGACATCCACCGGTGTTCGGTGCGATTGTTGAGATGCAAGAACCGTAAAACAAACAGAAGATCGATGTCACCTCGTCTTGGGGACCCCACTGCACACAGGTGCCACTGTGCCGGGTAAGTGGTAAACACTTGAGACAGTCGGAATTTTCACCGAAGAACAGTCGCAAATCGAGCAATTAGGCAACGTACCTCGTCCGCTTGAACCCACACTAAAGATTGCATTCGGAAGTAATCCCCGATTCTTCAGTGGTTCGACGTTTTTCATGGGTTTGGATGGACCGAATTCAAGGTTGTCAGATTCCACGCTTTGTCACTCCTAACGAGCCCGCGTGTTTTAATTATTTCAGGATCAAATACTTTTTAGGGTATTGATGGATTCTAAAAAATTTAGGTGTCTTGAGAGGTTCGAAGAATAGGAGATTTTTTGGGACTTCCACAACTTTCAAATAGAAACTCAAACGGGGGGACATTTTGAGTTGGGCGAAAATTACATCACAAATTTGCCCACAAATTAATAGGGAGAGGAAGAATATCGAAGGTCAGGTTTGTGAAAGCAAAAATACAAAACGTCTAGGAAAACCAAAATTGTCAAAAAATTATTATTCAAAATACAACAAAAATGAGGGTTGGAACAGAGAAAATGGTAAAAATGAACAATTTCGACGGAATTACAAGCACGTATCAATAAAAGAGTTCGTGGTCGAAATTATACACGTAAAATAGGAAACAATTAAATCAGAAAGCACAGAACTTTCAGAAAACCGTGTGACAAAAACAAAATTATTGCTTTTATCATCGATTCATAAACGCAATTAATAAATAGAAGAAAAAAATTAATGAACGCAAAAAAATTAGCAAAAAGTATATGCGATACTATGAGACAATTAATTAGGAAGTTCGCATTTTTTCACGCATTAGGAATGGTGCAAGTAGAATGTCCTGTCGTGACTACAACAATAGATAAGATGTAGGTGTTAACAAAACTGAGAGTCATAAAAATGTTTTAGGTACAAATCGACATTTTTCTTTTTGCAAGAAGGCAAGAATGTCAATGACAAACAATGTCAGGCGCAGTGTTGCCAGATCGAGGGTAAAAAGCCGTATCGTCCCCCTTTAAATCAATGTAAAGCGTACGGCCTTTTTAACCCCAATCTGGCAACACTGGTCAGACGACTCCTCAGATTTTGACTTAACCCTTTCACTACCAGGTTGAGATTACCAGAAAAAATCAAAAAGATAACTCTCTTAAATTCAGATGGGTAGTTAAATATTCAATCTCAGTTGTGTTTGTTTTGCCTACCTCTGTAATTGAAGGCGCTCGATTAGGAATTTTGCAAGTGTTGACGATTATGAGTAGCTTTTACTGTCAATGAGAGATAGAGATACAAATTCAAACAACTCGGGTATTGAAAGGGTTAAAAGTAGACCACCAGCAATGCTTTGCAAGATAAGTATCGCGGGTAGCCTACCTTCAGGAGTCGTTAAACGTTATTTTCGCTTGTGAAAGTATACAGTTCTAGGGACTGAGAAAAAGATGAACAAAATCCTGCGGATCAGCGTCGGGGCGACACACACAGTTGCCATTTGGAAGTGAGCAAGAGTTGATACCGTTTGGTTAGAGATAAATACGAGTACCCTACACTGGCGCAACCAGGATATCTTCCATCTCTCTCATTTCCCATTTGAATGTATGAGTAGGAAAAGGACAGAAGGAGGGGGTTTTATCCCCTTGTCCATCCTTGTCTAACATACGTTTCTTAATGGAGAAAAGAGAGAGACGAAGAAACTCTCGGTGCGCTACTGGTACCCTAACATCTTGAGAGTTGTTGACTGTATATCAAAGTTTACAGATGTAAAGTTAATGACTTAAGCTTGGCTAATATGATAGGCACGCTCATTCGCTCAATGGGAAAAGTTACAATTTAATTAACGAATCTTATGCTTAACAATTAGATGCGTCTTTAGATTAATTTTCTGCTTTGATACGTAATTACATATGCTACATTTAAATCGAGGATCTTTTCCACACTCGAATTTTAGATGCCGATTTAATGATGAGGGGTGACGATAGACTTTGCTACAATTCCAACAAATTACAGAGGCTCCAATCTCTTTGGCTACTAATCTTAACAAATTGCCTGAAAATTATAAACGAAATGTAACATTAGACAAACACTATTCCTAAATATACTTGAAAGTTCTTCTTTGATCGAAAATACTACGGGAGGATAAGGGATAAAACAAACGCACTTACTAATTGAGAGATAAGAGAAGAATTTCGAGGATGACAAAATCGTGATCGGATAAACTATGGATTTAACTATGCCAAATTCAGATGGCGCGACACTTGCAACGTTGCAACAATTATGATGTTGTTGTTATTAAACCTAGATAAAAAAAATGATTTTATGAGAGGCAATCTAAGTATCCGAAACTAGAATTCATGCCAAGATTTCAACGACTGAAAACGTGCTTGTCAAAATGTGCGAGCCGCCGCTGGCCAAACCAAACAGATTAAGCTGTTAATCGTACAAGTTGAACGTCAATCAAATGAAAATTAGAATGTAATTCAAAATTCTTATTTAGCACAGTTCGATCCGATTGGATCTAGAACTTGCTGATAGACAGGGTTGCAGCAGTGGTTGGAACGTAGCGTGCAATTAGGCAACATTGCAGTTCGTCCATTGTACCCCAGGAAAAAGGTCGAAGTATTGGGTGCTCGGTGAAAACCTTCGCATTCGACCATTTACATGGATGTAAACGGACGAAGTACAACGTTGCCAAATGCATGCTACGCTACAGGGTTGCAGTAATAGAATGCAGAATGTTTATGGTGCTTCCCACAAAATTACCGACCGGGAGTGATCCCGGAATTTGAGAATTCCCAAATTTCGACTTTCACATTGGAAGTGATGGTTGCAACAACGTCATTTATTCGACGCGTTTAAAATGCATGATAACCGGTTGCCTCAATTTCAGGGGACCTACACTTGCCACTTGGAAGCGAGCAAGAGTTGATATCGTTCGGTCAGAGATACATACGAGTACGTTAACATCTTGAGAGTTGTTGACAGGGCCAGATTTAGGTTGCAAGGGGCCCCGGGGCGGCGGACTTGTGGTGGGGGCCCCCCTCCCGGTAAATCTTAGGAATAATAAATTATAAATTCCCTACTTTTAAAGGCATATCGAGTAACAGAAGTAAATTATTCCCCAGATAAAAAAGTTGTTAATAATGTTTCAAGTTTCGATAGTATTTTTTAATGTTTCTTTATTTTTTTAAGGATTATTTTACCAAAAGCTTCACTTCCAAAATTGCCGGACTGTTACAATATTGTAATGATAGAAAAAAGGAAGTTCATCAACCATCAATACCAAAAAAAAAGAACCTGCTTTGTGGTGGGGGCCCCGGGGCGCGCGCCCCGGTCGCCCTGCATTAAATCCGGCCCTGGTTGTTGACTGTATCAAAGTTTACAGATGTACAATTAATGACTCAAGCTTGGCTGACATGAAAGGCACGCTCAATGGGAAAAGTTACAATTTTTACTTAACGAATCTTATGCTTAAAAATTAGATGCGTCTTTAGATTACTTTTCTGCTTTGTTACGAAATTGCATATGCTGCATTTAAATTGAGGATATTTTCCACACTCGAATTTTTGATGCCGATATAATGATGCGTGGTGACGATAGGCTTTGTTACAATTACGACAAATTACAAGGGCTTGTGAATTGCAGGTACCAATCTCTTCGGCTACAAATCTAAACAAATTGCCTGAAAATTATAAACGAAACGTAACATTAGACATACACTATTCCTAAGTATACTTGAAAGTTCTTCTGTGATCGAAAATACTAAGGGAGAATGAGGGATAAAACAAACGCACTTACTAATTGAGATATGTGAGAAGAATTTCGAGGATGACAAAATCGTGATCGGATAAACTATGAATTTAACTATGCCAAATTCAGATGGCGCGACACTAGCAACGTATAGCAACAAGGATGTTGTTGTTGTTGTTTTTGTTGTTTCCCCTCCCCCCCACCCCCATGAAACCTATAGATTAAAAAAAAAAAAATGATTTTAAGTGAGGCAATTTAACTGTCCGAAACTAGAATTTATACCAAGATTTTAACGGCAGAAAACGTGCTTCTTAAAATGTAAGAGCCGCCGCTGCTCAAACCAAAACAGATAAAAATGTTTTTCGGACATGTTGAACGTCAAAATAAAATGAAAATTAGAAAGTAATTCGAAATTCTCATTCAGCACAGTTCAATCTGGCTGGATCTGAAACTTGTTAATAGACAGGGTTGCAGGAATAAAATGCAGAATGTTTATGGTGCTTCCCATGTACAAAATTACCTTCCGAGAGTGATCCCGGAATTTGAGAATTCCCAAATTTCGACTTTCACAATTGAGGTGATGGGTGCAAAAACATCATTTATTCAACTGAATGATAAACCAGTTCCCTCAATTTCAGGGTACTTCCCACATTTTTTACCACACTAGATGTCTAGATAAAGACATCGCGCAAAAATTACGGAAGTTATTGGACAACAGTCACCGTAATAGCATGAAGTAGGTACTAATGCTACTAAATTTTGCTCACATCGGTTCTTGTAAAAATTATTGGAATCGTGATAGCGTTGCTTCATCTTACTATGGATGTAAAAGGTTTAATCTCAATTTGTTTCAAAACTTAAGGAATCTTAAAAAAAAAAAAAAAAAAAAAAAAAAAAAAAAAAAAAAAAAAAAAAAAAAAGTTCACTTTTCTTGTTGCCCTACAGGCTCATGGTCACTCAAGAGTTCTGGCGAAAGAGAATCTAAAGCGAGAAAATGGATGAAAAGTCAGATTTTCTAATTTGCGATGAAAAGATAACACAAACACTGCTGCCAAAATTATACCAATCCCCATTGTTACCTTAATTATTTTTTAGGTAATACTAATAGCCTTTGAGGGTTAACACACCGATGCCAAGGTAACGTCTTAGGAGAGAAGCTATTCCTACTTAAATTAAAAACGTTGGAGGCAAGTAGGTATCACCTAATTTACCTTCGAAAAAAACTACCCACTTTAAAACAAGGAGCTCTGTCGGTTTTGATTTTTCTAACTCAAGCAGACAACCGCGTTTGCGACTGCGCAGATTAATACAATGAATCGAAGAAACGAACACTTTTCGGTTGATAGGTTCGCGCTTTCACTTCACTTAAACGCCGTACATTGAATGGATTAATGGACAATATTTTTGGAGCCCAGGAAACTTCGGTTTTTTGTTTGTTTTTTGTTTGGTTTTTTTTTGGCGCTGAAAATTTCACTTTATCAATATTCGATTTTTCAGTGACTTGTAATATTGAATACATCTAAACAAAAACCAAAAGATAATATAACGATAACGATAAGACAATGTGATATAAATGATAAGAAAATGTTATGACCTATCAATGTGTTCAGAAAATTCTGCTAAATCAATTTAACCCTTTACTGCATGATTTTTTTTTTTTTTTTCAATAAAATAATTTTTTTTTTCAGTACAATTTTGATCCTTGAGACAGGAAAAAATAGTGAAAAAATTCTTTCCAAATTCTTTCCATCATATTTCAATGGTAAAGAGCCTGAATATTAATTGTTCCAAATACGGCTTTACTTGCATTTAGGTATCCATGCAACTGAAAACAAAGTTTTCAGCCTAAAAAAAAAAAAAAATTTAAGTAGTAAAAAATAAGTTAGTAAGTTTCAATATTTGTTTTTTTGTATATGGTACCCCTGCGTTACTCCAAAACATAACAATAAAAATCGGAAAATCTCTATCAAATTTTCAGAGAGCTATTTTCAACGACTCAGCACGTTCTCTATCCTGTGCTGCGCGCTCTAGGACAAAATCGACAATTCTTACTCGTTTAGTATCTGTTCTACATGTGACCCACCATGCAGCGACAGTACAACTCAAGTCTCCTACTTTTAGATAAGGCTTCAAAGTAATTGTTCCAGATTTGGGCTCATCTGCAGTTAAGGGTTAAAGGATTTTGAGCAGTAAAATTCGTCTTCGTTTTCATAGAAAACCCTTAGGTTAATTTCCTGTAGGCCGAAAGAGTTAAAACAGAGGCATTTCCCTCCATTTCCAGTCAGTCAGAAACTGACTTTGAATTATAGGCTCTTATCAGCTTTGACCACACTAGCTCTCAATCCAATTGCGACTCTTGTTTAGTCTATAAGTAAGGGTCTCTTTCCTACCACTGCATTATTTGAAATGGATCTACCCCGAAATCCAACAATCCACGCTGCTCACAACCCTTGTGCGCCACGCGGAGGCAGCGAATCGTTCGATTCGTTTTTCACGACTTTGCACCGCTGCGCTGCGCTCCGAGCTTGATGCGTGGATTGGTGGAAAGAGGAAATTTAACGGTCAAACGGGTAACACCTCTCCACCCCCCCCCCCAAATCCATCGCCTCGCCACCGTGCCGGGCCTGGAACGAAGCACCAGACCGCGCGACGCCAAAGACAAGTGGCTAAAGAAAGAGAGAGAGCCCGAATAAAAGAGAGTGAGAGAGAGAAAGACATAGATAGAAGTACTTGGAACAGTTTCTATGGAAGTGGGAATGAGATCAGACCGGAGAATTACAACTGAAATTGCGCAATTAGTTTGACTGTTCAAATTAGACTCGGTGACATTCTGCAAAATTTAAACTTAAATACACACTCGAAGCAAATTGAACTCGCGGTCACCCATGGTGTAACTGTGTAAGTACACTGCTTCTTGACGAGACAAAATTATGGCGATTGGTTTTGTCACACAAAAAGTGCTCGCAATAGTTCTTCCATTGAAACTTTCGATAAAGATACGATAAGAATCAATTTTACCACAGAATGCTACTGTCAGAATGGAAACTCCCAAAAGAGCTAAAGGAAACGTTTTTTCGGTCTATTTTGGCGACCTTTCAAGATGGCGGACAAATCTAATTCTCTGTCTTCCGCATTGCTTTGAACTGGGGTCGTTTTGAACTTCTTAAGATGGCAAAAACGAGACGCACTTTTCGAACGAATTTCTTCCTTTTTAATCGATATTTTTTTCCTTTTTTCAACAAGAATTATTTGACATAAAAAAGAGTGATTTAACTTTCTTCTGACGGTCTAGCGTCGGTAGCGAGGTAAATCATACATTTACTAGGATAATAATCAAGATTTGGAAAAAAAAAAAAAAATTAAAATAGCTTGATCTCTAAATATGAAGAATCTAACCATAAATAATATCTTGAAGTAAACGAAGCTGATCAAAATTAATAACAAGAGTGTTAAAGCTAGTAAAAAGTAATCACAACAATTGGTTAATTTGAAAGGGAAAAAAAAAAAAAAAAAAAAATCCTATCAATAATCCGATTAAGATGATTCAATCGTAAAATTCAGCAAAAAACGAACACCCTCACGATAAATATGATTATTATTGATTAATGCATCCCATTAGTTCATGAAAGATCCATTATTACACGATTACTGGTGCAAAATCGAACACTATACGATGAAAATCATAGGTATTACATTCAGAGCAGGTCAACGTCAATAAACGTAAATTACCAGTCTTAAATCTAAACTGGCTGCGCTTGTAATTTGTTTGCCCCAAAAATAAAAAGAAAAAAAGGGCTAAAAAAATGTAAGGAGAGGCTGACTGTTTTGTCCCTCGAACATTAACTTCAGCAGTCAGTATGGTATCTCATAAAATCTTGCAACATTGTATTTCACGCATTTTAACCATTGAAAAAGGTCGAAATAATAGAGGTGCACCCCCGAATATTTCCTGGAGTCGATATTTTGCGCGCTTTCAAAGAGACGAAGTGCAGCGTTGCCATAGATTGCACCTGACGCCACTGAACATCACAGTAAAATTGATCAAAAAGTTCGAGATTCTAATCTGATCGTTTCATTTGGCAAAACAATTAATTTTCAGCGGTATTTCCTTGGATTAAACTTAACCTCAGTTAAAATCCCCGAGCAAATGAAAACCACAAAAAGTCATTCACTTTGAAAATAAAGTTTTGATGGCTTCAAACAAAATCGAAACTAGAAAATAATCACGTAAGGAACAGATTTCTTCCCCATTGGTCAGCCAAGTTTCTTAAAATCATCGAAAAGAAATCAAGAGATGATGAGAATCAATCAATATCAAAAAATTTTAAAAAGACTAGAAGCAACACAAAAATTCTCATGACCAATGACAGGCGACGGATTGTCATATTCGTTGGTGTCGCGGTTCGTCCTATTAATGCTATAATCTTTGCTTTCACGAGGACAATATACAATTCCAGATGGCCATGAATTCCGACCGATTCTTTTAAAGTAATGATTTCTCCTTGTCCAATCGAAATTCATTTAACTTTTTACAAGTCTTTCTTGAGTTACACAAAACGAGCGAGTCGACATATTTGTCGGGTGATCACAGAAGACCCGGCGGGATATTTTGTTTATGGCGGGAACTGATATGGTTGATGAGACTGGATTTGTGTTTGGTCCGATGGTCGCAGAAGGGACAGACAAATTTGGGCGCTTGGCCGCACTCGAATCGCATGTGACGCATTAGGGATGTCTTGTAGTTGTATCCTTTTCCGCAGGTGGGACAATGGTACACGCCGGTCGGGTAGGCCGAGGCTCGAGCCGGTGATTCCAAGTTCCCTGTCATGAGATCCAGATTCGGATCACGGAATAATTCCACGAGCGGTTCCAATCCTGAAAAGTAAAACTGTCGTCAGTTTTGTAAAGTTGAGAAGTTTTATGGACTACGTCCACTTACAAATGTCCAGTGCAAAGATATATCCACTGTAGTAGTGGCGGCGCGTGCAATCTGGCAACAGTGCATTAAGTCCATTTTCACCCGCACGGAAAAAAACTACGGTGCAAATTAACCATACGGATACCTGATTTTGGCACCAGCTAGATGTTATGGTAATGTTAACCAGAAGTATACTATGTTTTGACTAGGTACTAGGTGATGTTACCTGATTGCAAGTCGAATTTACTCAAAGTATCGGTAAACGTACCATACTTCTGGTCAAGTTTACCATAATATCTAGCAGGTGCCAAAACCAGGAATCCGTATGGTTATTTTCACAATTTTGTTTTTTCGTGCGTGTAAAATATCGATTCCAGGGAGGGCACTGTGCACCCCAACGTTCGACCTTTTTCAAGACTTTAAATGGACTGGATGTAACGTTGCCAAATTGCACGCGCCGCCACTATCCACTGACCGCACGCATCCATCAGCTTGAGACTCAGGAAATTTGAGATTGGCAGATGGTAACGAGATTTGTTACAAAAAGAGGATTCGAAAAATTAAACACGAAACTTGGTATTAGACCGCCTAGGAAGATAGTCGCCGAGTCGTGTCGGATCAGGCTTCGAACTACCTACTCTACCATTTCATTTAAAGAAGTTCCAAATAACAATCAAAGTGAAGCGTGCAACTTGGCAACATTGTATTGAGTCGATTTGAATCTATTACAAAAAAATGAAGTACGATTGAGGGCACGGTGAACAACCACGAATTTTAACTTTTGCATGGGTTTAAATGGCTATAATACGACGTCGCCAAACTACACACTTTGCTGCTGAAAAAATCGTGGTTCTATGATCAATTGATCAGCATGAACATCATGACTGGATAATAAAAAGAAAAAAATAATAATAGTACAACTAAACAACATATATTCATCTCTAGATGATAGACGATACTTACCTCCGGGGATAAGACAGAAGGAGATGAACATTATTTAGCTTCCGATAACTGTTAAATAAGAAACTCCAAATAACCTACACTGCAACTGGACGAAGCAGGCATCATGGCATCGAATATCACTGAGGAAATAACGGTGCTTGCAATCTGGCAACGTTGAATTTCGTCCATTTAAACCCATATAAAATATCGATTCGAGAGTGTGCACCGTGCATATTATGCAACTCCCAATATACCAATATTTTTCATGACTTTCAATGGACTAAATGCAGCAACGTTGTCAGATTGCACGCGCCGCCACTGTACCGAGACCAAACATGGAACAAAATGTGTTGGGGCTCGCCGAGAACATGAGACGAACGTCAGTATCGATGACTTTAAGCAAACTTAAAGGAAAATGTCGAGGGGAAAAATGTTTAGGAAAATGTTTAGGGGGTTTGCTTTAACTTTCAGATGAACGATAGTTATGCATATAGGTTATACCAAATGAGATTGAAACAAAATTCAATAGCTAGACAAGGGTATTTCTAGTATGCAACACACATTACGTATACGGAAATTTTTTTTTTCAGTAGACAGTACCTAAATTCAGGTTGGCTCAACCTAAAATTTAGATATATAACGCATGAACTGAGTGCGCATCAATTGGCACGGGCAGCCGTGCATGGCATAATGCATACCATAAAACCGAAGGATTCGATATTTTCCCCTTTTTAAAGGACTGCAAAAGTGCGTAACGTAATGCATACCTGAAAAACGCAGATGTCGGTATCTTTGTTCCTTAACGGGGACTTTTAAGCTTCCTCCCAGATCATTATTACTTGTGGGTGGGAAAGGTCGACCACCTTTTTTTTTTTCTCTCTCTTTTTAGGAGAAAAGTGTGCGCCACCTTGATTTAACTTAAAAAAAAAAAGCCCGAGGCGGAGAGAAAAACGTTTTTCTCCAGTTTCCAATTAAACGCCATGATGAAACTTGCCTCATTTCCATTCAAAAAAGTTGTGATTTATTTCTAAAATTAAACGATCAAGCTACATATTTTGCGGATTTATTCGAGTACTTGATCAATCTAATCTGTAGAAACATTAAAATCACTGCGATCAAATTGCGTTCTTTACTTGATCTTCGACGGACAAGAAGATAGAGAAATAACCTCATTCGAGCCAGCACATACAGTCGGAGGGGAAACAAGAATCGACGTATAGTCTCGACTGACTGAAATTAATTGCTCATCGATTTCTGACAGTGAACTGACATCGAGTTTCTACACAGCGATATCTTTCACAAGGACAATACAAAAGCTGTCTCTCGCTAGACAATTGGAAACACTAAGAACACACTTTCTAGGAAATCAATTTGATAATAACCCACAGAATTGGGGAAACGCGCGGATTAATCAATCGGAACAATCAATGCAGGCAAACCATAACAAATTGAGCGCTGAGAGCGCATATGGTTATACTTCTGTGGGGTGAACTGGGTACAAGCAGAGCCATGAGTCCTGCGTCGACGCAACCCGCACAACGCGTAAAATAAACGCTCTCATATCTTTCTTTTCTTTTGTTATCTCAAGACCGAGCGAGGTTCGGGCTACGAGTAGCGCGGGTTGCGTCAAATCGTCGACGCAGGACTATTGGCTCTGCTTGTACTGAACTAAATAAAAATCATTCCTTGGTTGGGCATACAAAAAAAAAAAAAAAAACCTTTTCTTTTACACTCAGAAAAAATAATTGCTAAATTCTAATAGTATTACCACAGAATAATACAATCAGAAGGGAAACTCTAATTCATTTTGAAACATTCTTTACTTCGGGCCGCCATGTTCGAAAGTGAGTATCTTCGGCAATCTTCGGCAGATCTTCGGCAACTGGCCGAGTTGTGATTGGTTGTATAGCCTGAAAAAGCATGTCCGCCATCTTGAGAAGTGAGTAGGCACAGTTGCCAGTTTGTGCCAGTAAATTCCAAATCTTGTTTCCATTGGCTCTTATGGGAGTTTCCCTTCTGATTGTATTATTCTGTGGTATTACCAGAAGCACAACGATGTATTCATCGAAATATTTTCAATACTATTACCAATACCAGAAATCTATAGTGTTTCTGTTAGAAATTCGGAATGGTACCAGAATTTCCGATAAAAATTCAAGAACTAAGGTAGGTATAACAGAATTCGGATGAAAGTACTGCAAATCTCCTAAGTTGGAAAAGCATTACGTTTCTGCTATTCTTTTTTTGCAGTGTACCTACTCTTCAGACTCTCTACTAGAATTCTAAAAAACGCAAGTAGAGAGACGACAGGGTTGACTTGGGGCGGGGCTTAATGGGACTTATTTCATGAAACACAAGAGTAAAAGTACAGCGGACCCAACTACATGCCGAAAAGTCATGACGAGAAAAAAATAAAAAATCAATAAATAACCTTACTTACATGATAGTATACGCGAATTTCCTTTCTAATTCTCTGGCTGTCGCGTTTCCTTGCGTTACTTCATCACTAACGGACGGGCAGGACCAAAACTCTCGTGAGTAGACGAAAATATACTCACAATAAAACAAAAACAACACATGAACACGCGAAAAAGAAGAAGGAAATACGAATTTTATGACTCGATTGACCGCTAGGTTGGTTTTTGATTATCACGTACCGGCATCAATAGCAAAAAGACACATTGCTCCTGAAAATAACTAAATTGCTTAGTTTGATCTTACGCAGTGTAGCGATAATGCATCAGCATAGAGATCGATTTCTCCCGATTAATCGATTACATTGATCTAAAACAGCCGACTATTATTGAGCAATTGACTTTTAATTGGCGTGGAGAGTAAAATCGATGCATCGAGATTATCTTTCGTTGTTGGAACGTAACCCACCTCTTAATACAATAAAGTAACGCCGCCGATAGAGGGTAGAACGGGAAATCAACGGTTGCAAAATCAATTTAAGGAAGAGACCGACACTCTGACGAAATTTTAAAGGAGACATCCTCTCAAAAATGATGAGGTTTTTTTTTTGTTTTTTCTTCAATTCATCCGAATGGGGACAATGGACATGCTGACGTGCATCTATCACACAAATCTCGAAAAATGTATTTTCAAAAATATGGTTGAAGAGAGTAACACGGCTGGACAAGCGAAATCGAAAACCCAGCTGATCCAAAGATTCCAAGTTACTAGAGACTTAAACAGCAAAAAAAAAAAAAAAAAAAAAAAAAAAACTCTTTCTCAAAATCTGACGAATGCGATGATAATCATTAGAAGGTCCTCTCGCGAAGCATCAACCAGATCAACCTTTGAAGATAAAATCGCATGCAATTCCAATCTACATTGACAAAAAAAACACATACACACACAACAATACACATGCTGATACAAACAGAGGAAAATCGCCGAATATCCTTTTCAAATTCTGCTGCATTCTGATATGCCATCATTGAAGATAAAAAACAAACGTGTTCCTTCCTGGAATACGACTCCAAAAAGATTCAAGGGCCCAATCCAACCCCTGACATGCACATTATAGTTCAAGCTAAAGTCGAAGAACTATACAATGTCCGAAGAACAGTGGCGTAGCGTGCAATTTGGTAACGATGTATTGTGTCCAATTAAACCCATGTAAAAGGTCGAATGCGGAGATGTTCACCGAACACCCAATCGTTCGATATTTTTTATGGGTTTAAATGAACGAGCTGCAACGTAGTCAAATTGCACGCTACGCCATGCGCCACTGCCGAAGAATAAGCTTTTCCTGGCTCTTGGTCGTAACTGGGTTGATTATGCATCAATCGAGGAGGATCCAAAATCATTGATGTTTTTGAAAGGCTTTAGTCAATTTTACGTTTCAAAAACTCCTTTCACAGTTCCATTAAAAAAAAAAAAAAAAAAAAAAAAAAAAAAAAAAAAAAAAAAAAGGAAGGTGGGTTTCTGCGTGAATTTTCCTGATTTTTTTCTCCTATTTTGGAAGTTAAGTGTGGAAAATCTCAAAGAAAATATTCATGGGGATTGGTTCATCAGTTCACCATTAAGACAAATTTAAAAAAAAAATAAGTCAGCAAAAGACTACAGTTGAGCCAACTAAATCTTTGGTTCACCCAGCAAAATCTCTTCCGTCAGGAGTACACAACCTTTGGCTAGCTCTACTTAAGCTTTTTACTGGTTCATTTTTCTACCAAAGGTTTTGTCAAGGCTACCAAAGCGTCTTTTCTGTATGCAACGTTTCCAGAATGCACTCAACACCATTGGTATACCAGTTTCCTGGACATCAAAAATTGGACGCGAGGACCAATTAAACGTCAGCATCCCCTCCCCCTCGATGCTCCACCGTACCGGGTCAACGACTATCGGGATAATCGACGTACCGCTCACCGACATGGCAGAGTACGGTTCCGAAAAAGGAAAAAAAAACCACCGCATAACGAGAAAAATGAAAAAGAAAAAAAAAAAGATGACAAGCCCATCACCTCTGACCACCGCTAACCACGGAAAGGCGCGAAGCGCCAATCTACGCCGTGACCCCCTCGCCCCTCCCCTCCCACAGTTTCCCGGCCGGAGGGAGGGGGGTCCAATTTCATTCATCGATGCCGATGAGCGGACGGACGGTGGGGCAGGGCGGACATCGATGATCGGTGAGTCACGTCACGTCACTCTCGTCTCATCTCATCACCGATCGAACCAACACTCAACACTCCGAACGCTCGCAACAGTCAACACCGACTCCAGACGAGAGTGAACCCGTTAGCGCGCGGGAGAGGTATGGAGAGCGCATGGAGCAAGCGGTGGAGCGCATCTTCTTCGACCATGGAGGCTGCGGAAAAATCGAAGATTGGCCATTCTTATCCCGAAATCTTATCGGTTGCACCTCCCTCCTTCCCCCCTCCCATTCCTACCGACGAACGGCATTTTCTGATCAATGAACGGACCCCCTCTCTTCCCCCTGCACAACAAAGTCAAGGAACCCCCCCCCTTTCGAGTCATCTGATCATTCCTCCTGCCTGTCGTCCTCGTCCCTCCTACGAGAGCTGTACGCCATGAAAATAAGTTGATGCGTGAACGATAGAAAGAGAGGAAAATAATTCACAATAGCTTTACACTTCCGGAAAGTTCTTCATCGTCTCGTTGAGGCTCGAAATCACTTATTTTTTTTTTCACAGTTGCTGCTTCCTCCCCCCCCCCTCCTCCCTTTCATCCATGTCCCGTCCGAAGATAGATAGAACCAGCGTTGCCAACGTTGGAAAAACGACTGTTTCCCAGAAAAAGAAAAAGAAATCGATTCAACACCGCAGATTTGGGCAAAACTAACTGGAAACTGAGCTGTCGAAAAACAATTAAATCGTCTAGTTAGTGCGGCAAGCGACGAAATCAGTCGTTAGTTGCTCAGGTAGACATCTAGCTTTAAACGACTACAATATCATGGCTACCTGAGCAACTAACGACTGAAGTTGCTTGTCGGACTATAATTCGACGATTGGCTCTTTTTCATCGATTTAGTTTCGAATTAGTTTCGATCAAGACGGGTCAAAACTTCCAACAAAGAAAGTGATCGACTCCTCGAATAAAAGGGAACTTTCTGACTTTCTGATGCTTACAATGTGTTTTTCACTCAATTTTACTTTGGAGAGATCGACCATCCGCAACGCTGTATCAAAAGGTTGTAACAGACCCACTCCATGTTTTTCTCTTAAAGTTATCGAATTCCATGATAACTCCAGGTTTTTCTCTGATGTAATCAAATTCAAACACAATTATAGGTTTTCCCTGATACACGATACCCTGAAATTCCTGACTAAAAACGCCTCGATCCACAGAAAATGGGTCTGTTGCAAACTTTTGCTACACCGTTATCCAAAGGGTTCATTCCTGTGTAAAGTCATTTGAAAATAGCATTGGAAGCATCAGAAAGTTCCAAAATTCACCCACAAACTCGTTGGAAACGCGTTTAACAAAAGTACAAGATGGCAGTAGAATGAGCAAGTGACAATGAGGGAGCCCTATCTAATTGCAGCTTTCTTCACGATGAATCAATTTTCTCAGCATAGAAAGATAGAATTAGATGGGACTCCACCACTGTCGCACCCACTCATTTATTTCACCACCATCTTGTAATTTTGTCGACAGCATTTAATGAGTTTGTGTATTTTCAAGTGATTTTACACCAGAGCAGACCCTCGCACCCTCGCTATAGTTAATGCAAAAGCTTGAGACTCATTCCATGTTTTTCTCTGGTTTGATCAAACTCATCGACAATGGTAGATTTTCCTTGATACTTGATATCCTGAACTTGCTGACTCGATCTACGGAAAACTATCCAGAAACCGGCAACACTGATTGTCGGTGAGTTTCGCTATTTCAAAGGTTGGTAACACTGGCAAAAGCTTGCAACAGACTCATTCCATGTTTTCTCTGGTTTGATCAAACTTATCGACAGTTGTAGATTTTCCTTGTTACTTGATATCTTGAACTTGCTGACTCGATCTACGGAAAACTATCCAGAAACCGGTAACACTGATTGTCAGTGAATTTTGCTATTTCAAAGGTTGGTAACACTGGCAAAAGCTTGCAACGGTCTCATTCCATGCGTTTTCTCTGGTTTGATCAAACTTATCGACAATTTATTAGATTTTCCTTGATACTTGATATCCTGAACTTGCTGACTCGATCTACGGAAAACTATCCAGAAACCGGTAACACTGATTGTCGGTGAGTTTCGCTATTTCAAAGGTTGGCAACACTGACTGCGAAGGAAGAAACCAAATCGAAGGAAAAGGACGCAGCGGAGGATTGGAAAGCGGAGACGCAGGTTTCTGGCAGCGGAGAGAGAAAAAAAGAGAGGGAAAGAAAATCAACAAGAGAGGTAACGATAAGAGAAAAACTTGTCAGCAAGTTTTTAGTAAGTGCGCCGTTAGCTCCTCTCATAGTCATAGTATGATACTGTCATCCAGCCATCCACTCAAAGCAGCTCATTGGTGGCTCATAATCAGGTTTCCAGCCTTGGAAAACCGTAAGCTTGAATCCTATTCTTATCCATTGATCCGTGATCTCATCGTACGCCGCCGCTGCCGCACTGTGGTCAGTTATCATCAAAAAATGGCAAAAAAAATCAGAAAATAAAAAGTCTCATCAATTTATCATTGGTAAACTTTTACGACCAATCTTAATAACTAAAAACACATAAAACAAGTAATTTACATCCATTGATATTACTAAAAAGTTTTAAAAAAATTAAGCTGAAAAGGCCGAAAACGATGATTTTTTATTGATTTTTTTTGTCACTTTTTTATCAATCTCGGACCATAGTGCGCCACACCGCGCTGCCATCGAGAGGAATCTAAAATGCTTTTTTCCCCCCGCTCTTTTTATCAAGAGGTTTTTCTTATTTTTTATTTCTTATTTCTTTTTTCTTCTTGCGTTTCTATTCCTTCCGCTCCGCTTCCTATATCGCGAAGACGACAAAATGAGTGATTTTCACGTTAACTGTCGCACGATCCACGAACCGAAAGAATTAAGTTCGTCTTCGGCCCTATTTGTATTATCTACGATGACGACGGGCACGTTGCAGAAAGGAATCAACACATAGGCAATCAAAATAGTGGTAAGGTCCTTTCTGCAAAAAAAAAACAAAAAATGGTAGCACTGAAAACTCACAAAATCCACTCTAGAACTAATTGAATAACATGCTTTTAAATGCGTGAGCGCAAAGGAGGGTTCGGTTATGAATACCGGAACTTCCATCTATATGGAATACCATCGGTTAAGTAACCAAAGGTTCCGTTACCCGTTTAAACCCGGGCTTCAGTTCACATATATCCTTGAGGATGATCTTTACCAATCAGCGTAATTAAGTGAATCCTGTAAAGTCATCCATAAAAGAGCAGGCCAGAATAAATCAACTCCCAATTGACAAGCGCAAGCTCATTATTGTTGCGCAATTTCACAACATTCTGTATTTATCAAACATATATTTTTAGGGGTAAAGCTGTATTAATCTTTCTTTGGTAGAGACCATGAAGAGCGGCAAATTGGTACAGCTAAAGTGTGCAACAGCCCCATTGAGAGCAGAGATAACTCGTGAAGAAAAGCACGGCAGATTAATACAGGTACTATCGACGAATCAAAGATCGTCGCGAGATTTTCACGAGATAGTAAGTTTCGCCTTCAAGGTTTCGGTTCGGCCACTTTTCATACTCCTCACACTTAGCAGGCGAGAAGCCAGTGCGGATGAGGCGCCAAATCCATTGCAGATCAGTCTCACACTCACACCCATAACTAAAAATGTGTGAAAATCTCGCGACAATCTTTAATTTGTCGATAGTGCAAGCATTAGCCTATCAGGAGGGTCGTACGAGCTATACATCTCTCGAGTATAGACAGTTTTTACCTATCAGTGATCATGAAGTGAAACGAGTAAAGTCGTCCATCGAATGTAGCCCCCGCATTAATCAACCTCGTAACTTGACCAATCACAGCTCACATTGTGACGCAAGTTGGTTCACAACATCCCTGTATTTATCCAACATATATTTAAGAGTAAACCTGTATTAATCTACTTTGCAAAGAGATCCATTAAGAGCGACAACACGGAGGAATAGAAAGCTTTATTTACAAGATGTTTCCACAAAAGTGTAAACGTTTGGGTTTTTTTGGTTCATACGTCTATATTTTAACTTTTCCGCTCTCACATGACCCAAAAGTTCGGCTATCTATCTTAAGATTTTAAAAAATGAGACATTTTTGCCCGGATTATTTAGTCAGAAATGAACTTTGCAGATATTTTTAAGTTGAAGAAAACGGCGAAAGTTTCGTTATAAAAATTTGGAAGGAACCTATACTATCAACAGTCTTAAAACGCAGATTTAAATTTAGAGAGAGACAGCACAATCGAGGGGTCACGTGAAAAGGAGGGAGATATAAGATGGCGTGCATCATTCTCGATGCACCAAATAGATCGAAAAAACGCTTGTCTGATACTTTGACAAAGTGATTTTAAAACGCTTTTACACAAAAATACAAAAGCTTACAAATTGACTTTCATTATGTAATATGAGGAATAACGTTGGGAAAAATGCTGAACATTAGCGGTGAGCGTGAGCCCCACCTTCACTATTGAAATGAGCCCTGAAGAATTTCACACGTACACACAAAAAAGGTGATATGAACAAAAAATCGTACGTAGCGCAAAATAACGGGCGTATTTTACCGTTTAAAATTTCGGATAGCGACATAATCGTACTACCAACAAATCAACCTCGTTTTTGTGTACCACATCATCATAGATGTGGTGCACAAATCCACGGTTAATACTATGTCTTATTTGCAGAAAGGGCGTATATAAGACATAGGAGGTACGCAGTACGCTTGACCGTAAAAAATCTGATTTTGAAGTGTTAGGCGATATTATGAACAGCGAAGTTTGGGTTTCTAAAAATTCTGGTAAACCAGGGCGTGGTTTATTTTCCGTAGGAATGGAAGAGACATATACACAGCTACCTTATATACAACGCAAGTTTTCTCATTTTTAAACACTTATATACCAGGATGTTTGAAGCCGAACATAATCCTCCTGTTTCACCAAATCTACACCAAATTCGAATATACTAGTTTTCGTTACAAAGTCTTGTACTTACAGTTTCTATTTCTCATGAGCATGATGTTGTTTCAAAAAGAATGGTCTGCTAACAATTCGCAGTATACGCAAAATGAACACGGCAGAGTAGGAATATTTAACTACCCATTCAAACCGAGTGAGTGAGTGAAATATCTCTCATGGTACCTACGCAACAACGCCAACGGCATCCGTAGCGAGAGGTGGGGGGGGGGGGGGGGGCACTTGTCCCCTTTTGGAATTCAGAACAATCTGAACTAGCTTCACAATAAAAAATGGAGGGAACAAAATAAGATAAAATGTTAATCAAAGGAGTAATAAATGTCAAACTTCAGTGATAGTTTACTCAGTAACTTTAACTCATTCTTCGGAAGGAATAGTAGGAGTGTGCATTTTATTTCCGATCATTATCATCTGTTGCCACTTCATTCAAAATATCAAACACGGCAAACTTATTAATATAAGTAGAATATAGTAGATACACGGAATACACCTACGCCCTACAGTAGCTTAAAAATGTGCCCTTTGGAAGACATAATAAAGTTCCTCCTTTGTAAGGGGGGGGGGGGTCCCCAGACCTGCCTATCGCCGAATGTGGTCCACTTGACCTTTCAGGGGGGGGGGGGTGTCAACAAGTTTGTTCCCCTCTAGACATTTTTCTGCGGGCGCTCATGCCTGCTAACAGCTCCATCACCGCCTTTAACTTTAAATTCATTTCGTGAGTCCGACATTTCGTGAGTCCGAATGAGAGAATTTCGTAAATTTTCGCTGGTTTCTATGTAAGAATGAACTATTCAAGCGCATACATCAATTCGCGAAGTTCATCTGTTCCACGAGCCCTTCTTCCATAGATCACCCAGAGAAAATATATAATAGAGACCATGCACTATCTTACTATCTATCTTGCCCTTGTTTGCGCGCGTTGGCAACTTTTCTTTTTCGGGGTCTCAACAGAACACCGAAAACACGGACCACACGTTGGCTGATGAGAAACGTCGTTGAGCTTTTTACCTAGTGAATCCGAAGCACCGAAATTGCATCAGTCAACGTACGGTCCATGTTGGATGCTGCTCCTTCAAGCTCCCTATTTTAATTTCAGTTGAGCTTCGAAAAAAAAGTCAGCCACCGGCGCGCATTGCGCAAGGCTAGTGCGTCTCTATTAAATATATTGTCTCTGAGATCACCTCACAAATGTCCCTATAAGCGTTGGAAAAACTTCGATTGTAAAGAAAACTCTGCACCCCTGCAAAAAGTGGCGCTGATAAGGTATAAGAATGGTCGCAGGCGAAGAGCTTGCTGACTCCACCTCCAGCGCGGTAGATGGAGCACCGCGAGTGCAGCTTCCACAGTGGCGAGTGCAAGAATTTATTCTGTTCTCTGTCTGCTGGTCCTGCGTCCTCCTGCGTCTTGCGGGGCGTGCGCTAGAAAAGCGGTGGACCGCGACCACTAATCGACTTCACGTGTTTACACCGCCCCGCACCTTGCCCCGCGCCCATAACGCCGAAAGTCGAAGCGACGACGGACGCGACAGCAACGAAACAACAACAACAACAACAACAACAGCAACTACGACGAAGCGAAAAAGAAAAACCTCCTGGCATTACATCGCATCGGCTAGATCGGCCCCGCAAGCGGCATCAAGTTTTTCTTTTAATAGCTTTTCCTTCCTAGCATCGATTCGCTCTCCATCCGCCGCACCGCACCGCACCGCACTGCACCGCGCCACTTGATAGTACGAGGCAGAGAGAGAAAGAGAGATAGAGAGAGAGAAAAAAAAACTATCGCGCTTACTCGAGAAATCGATCTCTCTTTTCCAGCTGCCGAGCGGGGAGACTATCGATAGATGGATCATCGATGAACGTTCAGAGAACCACCGATGGAGGAAATTGAATATTACGAAACCTCCCTGCTGAAGCATAAAGCCCCTTCATTCTGAGTCGATACAACGCGCTCAGACTGGTGTAAAACCACACGGTGAAAAAAGTTCCCCAAGAAATGACTAGAATTCTAATGAAAATGTCTCAGAAATTCTGATCTTGCAAACAAGAAAAATAAAATTTTAGAACTTTTAACCGAAATTTTATCTTAAGTTATTGGATGTTCGGTTTTTTGCACCAGAAAATTCTATCATTTTTGCAGCATTAATTAGGTCAAAAGTGCTTATGAATATCTGGGCCAAAATGGTCGTAATTTCGGTTAAAAAGACCAGAATTCTCAAAAAAAATGCTGGAATTTCTTAATGGAACTTTTCTTTCAGAATTCTAGCTATTTTCAGGAGAATTTCTCGCTGCTAGGCCTGAATAAACTAGGAAGGAGTAAGGAGTAGTTCGAGGAGGCAAAACGCAAAATAGCAACTTTTTCATGAAACTTTCTTTTCGTTTCCCCAGAATATTTTCTGAATTTAGCTGGTGCTTCATCGGCTCTGCAGCTCATTGGAATCAAATCATATCGTAATGCTGCCGAGTTGATGATCGTGAATACGTAATACGCTGATGAGTAATGGCAAGGGTATATAGTATTTATGGTCGCTATCTCATATAAAAAAATAAAAAATAAAAATAAAAAATCTATAGAGGTGAGTAGGTGACATTTTGATTGAAAACGCTTCGAATCGCCGAGGACTCGTCGGCAAGCTACAGAGCTTCTCCTTCCATCGCGAAATTCGGCATTATAGAATCAAATATATCGTAATGACACCGCCCGTAAGAATAACACACTTGATCACAAATAGATCCGATTACGCTACAAAATTGATTCGATCGGTCTGTTGCTCAATCGATCTTCTGATACAGTCGATATTTTAGTCTTCGGAGTCATTTCAATGACTCCATTTTCATGAATTCGACCCATATTACATATCTAATGCATAGGCATATAAATAAGAGGAGAACCACAATCGAAAAAGTATTCATTGGCCGTCACTGCGAAAAAAAATATCTTCAAGTTCAAGCTCTAAAGTATACATTCGTATGAACACATCGATAGATCGATCACAGCGAGGACGAAGAACATAATCGCTTTACTCCTTGTTCAAGCTCGAGACATTTTTAAACGCATCGGAAACCAAGATCAAAATGGGATACACCGAACAAGAAGCGGAGCAGATCGTTCGAATGAAGGCTTTCTTCCTGTTCTTCGCATCCGTTCCAGCTACAAAGCACCGCGGTGCACTCTGGGACAGTTCTCGTAGTTTTTTGGAAACAACAAGGGCACAGAGAACGAGAGCTGATTAGCCCATTCAAGTAAAACTTAACTTTTATTATAGGCACAGTTCGGTGCGAGTTATAATTAACTCGTATAACGGTTAATGGCACTTAGGTCAGATGAAAGAACTTCGTTCAGCCACTGATTAACCCTTTAAGGGCCAAGCCCAAGTATACTCGTGTTTATCCTCCAGTCTATTTCACATTGTTTCGTCTTGATTCCGAATAAACGCGACTACTGATGAAAACATGTACAAGTTAATATCTTCGGGCGCCTTCAATGTATCGTATAGGCAATTTTAACTCCCCCGCGTACGAACAGTTAACTACCTTCCCTTTATAAACGGAAGAGTGGCGTCCTTTTGAAATAACCTGCAGGCTGATTCTGCTCGTTTGGACGAGCCGAGACGAGACGAGATAGCAAGAATCGACCGATCTCATTGGTTTAAATGGCGTCACGTGACGGATTTGAAGTCATTCAACGGGTTGAAGAGTCATTCTTTTCAAACCCATGACTCTTTACCCTTTGAATGACTTCAAATCTGTCACGTGATACCATTTAAACCAATGGGATTGGTCGATTCTCGCTATCTCGTCTCGTCTCGTCTAAATGAGCAGAATCAGCCTGCTGGCCTTTTGAAAATTTGAGGGCTAAAAACTAAATTAAATTTAGTGCTCCGAAAAAAAGGGAGCGGGGGCAGGAGCAACAGCCTGCTTCCGAAATGCATCAAAATCGTTGAGCGGTTTGTTTCCATCGAATCAAAATTCTGCTCAAATTAACCGCTCATCGAAGCGTTTGGATGCGTCTCGAAAAGAAGAAACCACTTATTGTCGGAACCTGATTCTCATCAAAATGCGTGAGTTCTAGCAGTTACGACGATAGTATTTTGAGCATTGGGTTCCATCAAGTGCAGCGGTGCCTGCTTCCGAAATGCATCAAAACGCACCGGTGAGCGGTTTTTATACCATCGCGATTCGAAACTCTCTGCTAAGGAACCTCTCATCGCTGCATTTTGAGTATTGGGTTCCATCAAGTACAGCGGTGCCTGTTTTCGAAACGCATCAAAACGCACCGGTGAGCGGTTTGTTAGACCATCGATTCGAAACTCTCTGCTAAGGAACCGCTCATCGCTGAATTTTGATGCATTATGGAAGCAAGCATCACTACTTGCCAGTACCTCTGAATTCTCAAAATGTGTGAGTTCTAACAGTTAAAATTACGATAACTACTCTTGTCTCATTTCCGCTTGTAGAATCGAAATATTAACCTACTTTCTTCCAAAATTTTCACAAAATTTGAGCTTTTTCATCTGGGTTTTTCACCCGATCTCGATACTTTCCAAACACACCCGATTTTTTGTCCAACGAATTCGATCCGTTCTCCCCCTGTGCGCCGCTCGGACCCTCGCGCGAACTCTCAGGAATAAGATCTCTGCAACCAGCAGCAGCAACAACAACAACGATAAGGACCGAAAAAAAAAAGAGGAATGAAATCACAAGAAAAGGAAGAATGAGAGGAAGTGGATAGCCAAAGATCCCGGGAGCCGAATCGATGAACGGAGGAGGGGAGAGGGGGAATGGAGGGAGGGGGGAGGGGGACTTCAACTTAACAGGGAAAAGCGAGGAGTTGCGGAGTGCTTGATACTTGCTAGAGCATGGTTATATCAAAATCGATTCGATCTGGCCACGTAGGTTGGCAGCAGCAGCAGCAGCAGCGCGGCGGCAGCAAACTACGGGAGCAAGAGCGATAGAGAACAGCGATCACACTTGACTTCCAGCGTCGCTCAGGTATTTTTCACCTCCAATCAGCCTCCTCCAGTTCGGTAACTGCACGAGCTACCGCTAAAGCTTCGCGCTGCGCCACGTCATGCCATGCCACACCGACAGAAAACACAGAAAATCGAGCGAGGCCAAGTCACAAACCTCGAGGAAGAGAGAGACGGAAAGATATGGAATATAAAGGAGGGAAAATAGAGGGAGAGAGAGAGAGACGCGAGTCCGGAGCCGTTGACGTAACATTCTAATTTTCCCCCCGAGAGGCGAAAAACATTTTTCTCACCTTCGAAAGCGGACCGCCGCCGGCGGCACAGAACCGTGACGCACAGACGTCCCGAACGCTGAATTTTTCACAGAGAAGAAAGCTTCGGTTGTTATAAAAGAGTGTGACGCGGACAGAAAGGTTTGAGCGTACTTCTTGCAGCAAAGAATTTATAGCACGGTTATCAGGCTTTGTGAACCATAGACATAGAAGAAGGAAAAAAAGTTGCTGAAACGTGACCATCGTTGAGCTGATACGCTAAATTTCTATAGAGAAGAAAGCTTCGGTTACGGAAGTGTATGGAACGGACATAAGAGGTTTAACCGTAGGTACCCCATACTAAAATTATCATAGTTATATGATTATCCGGCTCGGAGGACCATAAATAAAGAAGAGAAGTTGTTTATAAATGCTTATCGTTGAGCTTAGACGTTGAATTTCTACAGATAAGAAAGCTTCGGTTATGAAAATGTGTGACATGAACACTAGAGGTTTAGTCGTAGCGTAGGTACTCCTCACTAAAATTATCATAGTTGCATGATGAATGATTATCCGGCTCGGAGGACCATTAATAAAAGGGAGAGGTTGTTTATAAATGCTTATGGTTGAGCTTTTACGTGAATTTCTACAGAGAAGAAAGCGCTTGGTTATGACTGTGTATTAACCTAGGTTTAACCACATAGGAACTCAATACTAGAGTCCTTGTGTGTAGAGAATTAAGACAAGAGGGTTGCCAACCTCTGATTGGCCATGAGTTTCATGCTCTATGGGCGCCGCAAATGGGTGCGTTTGTGCACATTTGTTTACTTACATTCGGGTTCGTTTACAAACGAAGGAGCCAAACGGTATTTTACGGATTAAAGAATTAATTGTCGATGAAGCTGTTGATTTTAATTATGATACTCCTCTAGAATGTATATAATTCCTGAAAGAATCTTTAAAAGCGTAAATATACGGCGATCATCAAAATCCGTGAAAGATTACACCGTTAGAAACTCTACGGCCGGCACTGTAAACTTCGCATTGGACCATAACACCATAACTGCCCTCCGAATGTAATCAAACAGGCAAAAACACATCCAATGGCATGGCGGCGGCCATGGTTTCACTTGTCCTTACGCTCTACATACAGGGACTCTACTACATACTAGCAACCGAAGTCCTTAAAACATTGAGATTTTATTGCAATGGCGCTCTTTTTCATCGCGTACTTTGCTTGAACTTTCCTCTAACTTGATTCGACTGCAGTAAGCGACAGTCGATTAATGGTTTGAAGAGCCCCCGAAAAAAAGAACCCTTAACTTGCTTCACTCATGGGCGGATACAGGGAATGGAATGGGTCTGTTGCAAACTTTTGCTACAACAATTAAAAGTGTTAAAGCTAATGTAAAATCGCCTGAAAAGTCCATTGGTGGCATCAGGAAGTCATAAAATGCAATAATAAACTCACAAGAGTCGTTTAATGAAATCCAAGATGGCGGATAAACATTGAGCAATTTTTATGCCAAGCACCACGAACAATGAACATCCAAGGATATCCAACCTCACAATATCGATCACAACCAATCACAACGTAAACAAACACATAACCTCTACCTCCAGTGAGGTTGTCAAAGTTGGCCATCCTTGGATGTTCACGGTGCATGCATACAGATTGCTCCATATTTCTCCGCCATCTTGGATTTCATTAAACGCCTCTTGTGAGTTTATTATTGCATTTTATAACTTTCTGATGCGACCAATGGACTTTTCAGGCGATTTTACACTAAATGAAACACTCTCAATCGTTGTAGCAAAAGTTTGCAACAGACCCATTGCCTTTCTCTCTCTGCTTCCATTTGAACAGGTGCGTTAGAAAAGGACAGAAGAAGGGGCCAAAATCACGTGATGGCCCCCTCTGCTATCCTTATCTAACACATACGTTCAAATGGAAGGAGAGAGAGAGAGAGAGAGAGAGAGAGAGAGAGAGAGAGAGAGAGAGAGAGAGAGAGGAGAGAGAGAGAAAAGAGAGAGAGAGAGAAGAGAGGAGAGAGAGGGAGAGAGGGAGAGAGAGAGAGAGAGAGAGAGAGAGAGAGGGAGGAGAGACAATTCCCTGAATCCGCCAATGACTTCACTTTCAAACCTCGGTAAGCATTTAGGATGTGCTGGGCCTCTATTTGTCTCTGTTACAGCTTCCAGTTGTCCGGAATTTTCCGCACCCAACTCTACAGTGCGGCGAGGGAAGTGCGCCTGCGCGTATACACATAGAGTACTGTCAGTTGGAAAAACTGGCTTGCTGAATTCTGAACGCGGCGGCAGCAGCGGTGATACCCGATACCGTAAAATGGCATAGCGTTGCGACAACAGCTGCGCCAATAATGGGCCCGCGAACCGAACCCCGAGGCGGAGACCGATTTCAAACTACTCCAAACGATTCAACAAAAACCATTTTTCCTCTTGCGCTAGACATAAGACATCAGACATGAGCCGCAGCAAAGCTCCCAACTGAACCGGAGGATTGGAGAGGAAAAATGGGGTGGCGCGGAGGCGGAGGGAGGATGAGAGAAGATGAGGAGGGGGTGAGAAGAGAAGAGACGAACCGCGTCCGACATGACAGCCAGGCCGGGTCCGACGGGCAACCGCGACCATTTGAATAGCCCGCACATCGAATTCTGAGAAACTGAGGTGATCGTTAAAACCAGACGAGTAACTTTTTCTCCCACCCTACGGACGCCCGCCCGCTCCTCCGCGGTTCGGATGATGAAGTGGACGCGGGCGATCGTCTGCTGAAAGTTGCTGCGTATGGTTTTGCATGGCTCGAGCCGCAGCCAAGCACTATCGACGCCTACAACTCAATCGCCTCTTTTTCCATGAAAAAGCAACTTGAAAAGGTCAATTCAAGGAGGAACCATGAACAGTTGTTACACATAGCCGCGCTCCTCGGAACGCTCTGGTAATTGAGGACGCCCTCAATAAATTACACAGAAATTGCAAAGGAAATTGTTGCAAACAAAGAATTTTGAATTCTGTCTATTTTGTTCCTGACAAGGTTGCTAGTGGTCGTTTCCAAAGATTACTTATACATATACAGATACGGCATTAGCCCGAATTTTGTTAAGTTGACTCCGGCCGTGATACAACCGGGCATACAGAGGGGATCATAAAGATTACAGAGAAAAGATTACATTTCCCATGTTTGTCTGTTACAAAACTGTTCCATGTTCCACGTTCCACTGTTCAGGTTCCGTGTTTGTTCTAGTTCCGCAAACAAACACAGGAAAAGTGGGAAACGTAATCTTTTCGAACCAAAATTCTGTAATCTTTATGATCCCCTCTGTATGCCCGGTTGTATCACGGCCGGCGTTTTATCCATTTTTCACTTAACACGGGCGAGATGGCTAATGCCATACCTGTATGTATAAGTAATCTTTGGTCGTTTCAGAAGAGTTAGCCGATCACAGGTTCCTTGAGCACATGCTCGGAGGGGTGTATTTTTCTGTCTTCAGCGCAAATTTTCGTCAACCAGAGACAAATAGAGACTAAGCGCAAAGCTTGCGACGTGTGTCCCTTTTTCCAGCTAAAATAAGGTCCGGGCTCATCGAAACAACATTCAACAGTCCCTTACTTCGGAGTGTTGGACAAAGGTTAGGTTTTTAATGGGTTGAAATTTGCGTTTTCATATCGGAATCACGGTTTCTGATTAATTGTTTTTAAAGTATATCCCATAATTGATTAACGATTTGACTTCAAAGCAAAATTCCAGGTCGATTTCGATTGCAGCCATATTTAACGATCAATTTTCCGTTGAATTTCATTGTGGTTAGTTGTGTTCCACAGAAAAATTAGCCTGCATTTAGACATTTCTTTTTGAGCTTTTAAGCACTGACTCCTCAGCATTATGGTCTACAAACTGTAGATATGGTCAGAAACATCCCCCAAAAGTATGCATAGGATAGATGCATGCACATCGTACATTCGATTTAAGCTTTTTTATTTTTTCACTGAACATAATCTCAGAATTGCAGTGGTGCAAAGATCTTAAGAGGGTATAGATTTACGCTTAAGCTTCTGTTTTTTTGTTTTTTTTTTTTGTTTTTTTTGTTTTGTTTTTTTTTCTGTCTTTTGTCTTTTGTTTTTTTGTTTGTTTTTCATAAATGAGATGCGTGGACGAAGAGAACGTTGATCCACGCTCCTTTAATTTGTCACTTAAAATAAATCTTATTATGAAGTAGTTGCACGGGTATAAAATTTTGGGATTTTTATAAGGGAAGTGGAAGTACAATGATGTGCTGAGAACAAAGGTGCCTTCGGATTTTTTCCCGAGTGTCCTCGTTTCAAAGATACACTCGAGTAAAGTTGCAATAAATCCCTTGTCGTGACGTCACAACGCAGAGTTCCCTTTTAAAACAATGTATTTAGGGACAAAATCGCATCTCAAGAACAATGAAACATATTAAGAGCCCAAAAGCACCTTCGTTTTCAGCTCACCGAGTACTTTCGTTCGATTACTAAAAAACACCAAAATGCAGACCCTTGCAACAGCCTAATTTTGATGGAAAGCTCTTTAGGGATTTCATCGGGGGTACTATAACGTTTGGGGAAGCCTCATATGGTGCGTAGATTTCCGATCTGTAGAGCACTCTGCAGTCTGCACCATTATGATCTCTCTCTCTCTCTCTCTCTCTCTCTCTCTCTCTCTCTCTCTCTCTCTCTCTCTCTCTCTCTCTCTCTCTCTCTCTCTCTCCCTCTCCCTCTCCCCCTCCCCCTCTCTCCCTCCCTCCCTCTCTCCCTCCCTCCCTCTCTCCCTCCCTCCCTCTCTCCCTCTCCCTCTTCATAAATCTCTAAAAAGAGACGAAAAAACAAAGACAGAAAACAAAAAAACACCAGAAAGTAAAGTCTTGTAAATTTACATTCTGCAAAGCTTCGCGCCGAAATTTATTCTGAGATTATTTATAGGTGACGATTAAATCAGCGTATAATTCGACGCTCTGTATACACATTTTAGGGGACATTTCAGAGCGTAGATCTACGATCTGCAGACCCACAAGCAAGGTAGGTACTATAAGCAATTGTTTTGAAATTAATTTCGAGATCTCGCTCGTCCAATTTTAAAGGAAAATGAAACAAATTTAGGTGACTCAGTGGCAGGTCATGAAATTTGGAAAACCACGCTTTTAGCCATTAAAACCTATGCACAATTATCGATTTATTGGGGGTTCAATGAACCTCCTGATTATTCAACATAAGTTTAAATGGAGATAGTCCATTGTTGCCACATTGCACGAGCCGCTACTGAGATGACTCGCGTGATGTCGCGGCACGTGACTGAGCGAAACAGAATCAAGTTCACGATTTATCGTACTTACAACTACAGCGTCTTTAGCTCTTCCGACAGAAGCTTGTGAGGCTCCCCCCCCCCCCCAATAGTATTAATCCGGATCCGCCTACGGGCGCGACTTCTAAATCTGTATGCAGCAAAAAGTTGGAGGTGCTTGAACTTGAGCACTTTGGCGACCTTGAGTTTCGTTCGTCTGCGCGGAAAGAGAGAGAGAGAAAGAAAGATCGAAAGAAATGTTCACTTCTTGAAATTCTGAATATCTTCAACACATTTATTTTAATCGGTTGAACAGCGAAAGATTTTAAATTTTTTACGAACGAACATCGGCAGGCACCTCACCGGCGCGGCAACCCCCCACCAGTTGACAAAAAAACTTTCCGGCAAAATTGAATCAGCGTCGAATTTTTTGCCCATCATGACTTCAAGCTTGAATACCTACCTAAGCTATTTTTGTCACAACACGTGGTTCCCTGAAGAACTCTCTAGCCGACGTTTCTTTTCACGATGAAAGGAAAAGAAAGCTTACGATACTTTTCCATTCCGCCTGAAATCCCATCAGTCTCTTTCAAGGGCAGTAGGGAGAGGAATTTCATTTCATCAAAATCAAAAGTGGGTCAGTCAAACCTTTGCAAAAACTATAAAAAGGGTCTATTTCTCGAGTGAAATCACTTGAAAATGACAACCTTATCGGAGCATCAGAAAGTTCCAAGGTTGACTCACAAACTCAATAAATGCGTTTAACAAAATTTCAAGATGACGGTCATATGAACGGGTCACAATATGGGGGAATCCCATCTAATCGCAACTTTCTACATGCTGTATGAGAAGAGTGGTGCATCACAGAAAAAGAAGCAATTAGAGGGGAATCACCCATTATGACCCGCTCATTAGACCGCCATTTTGGAATTTTGTTAAACGCACTTATAGAATTTGTGAAAGGGTTTAAAACTTTTTTACGCTCTCAATGTGATATTCTAACACGATTTAATTACATACGAATCGACTCTCCATAAGTCCATACAACGCTGTAGCAAAATTTTGCAACAGACCCATTACTAAATTGCATCTTCCCTTACACCTGCAGTTAGACAATGTAATCTTTGGAACAGACCACATTAGCCGAGTTTACTCGAGCGCTTCAATCGGATTAAACAAGGATTGGAAAACTGAACTTGAGCTGAAAAAATTCGCGTAAGAAAATCATGGGCTTGACTAAATCTCGCTCTAGACCGGAATCTAAGTTAATTTAGCCTACGCATAGACGCTGAACTCTAGTTGAACGAATGAATGTGGATACCAGGCAGTCATTGTAAAGGCAGAAAAAACAGAAAAAACGGAAAAAACCTTTCGGTAGAGCTGACAAGACCTCTGATAGAAAAATGATCCAGCGAAAGATTTTAGTTGAGCTAACCAAAGGTTTTATACGCCTAACTAACTAAAGAGATTTTGCTATGGGTGAACCAAGGATTTGATTGGCTCAAGTAAAGTCTTCTGGTGGGCCATTTTTCTACCAAAGGTTTTGCCAGCGCTACCAAAGTGTTTATTTTTTTTTTTTTTTTTACCTGTGTAGGTGTCACCAAATCGTTCAAAGCGCCAAAGACAGCTCAGGGACGGATCCAGGAAAGTCTCAAAGGGGGGGGGGGGCATTTTTGCAATGTGAGTGGTGTTACATGGGGGGACACCCCCCAGTCAATGGGGGCTGGGGGTCCCTCCCCCAGAAAATGTTGACAATTTAAGCTTTTCTACAGCCAATTCGAGGCATCTTTTAACCGTTTACTCCTCATTTTTATACTACCTCATGCCAATTTTTGTTCGTAATGGAGGAAGATCCCGCCCTTGCTATTGTTTCTCCATTTCCAAACAAGATAATAGTTAGAAAGTTACAATTACATGAATCACACTTAGGTTCTCTTTTTCTTTTGCTTTCCCCCATCTTTCTCTTCCTCTTAATATTTGTTTTTTGTTTGTTATGTTTTTGTTTTTTTGCTTGGGTCCAAGGGGGTGGGGCCCGCCGCCGTGCCCCCCCCCCCAGATCCGCCAATGAGACAGCTGAGACGCATCAAAAACATCCCTGTCAGATAACTCACAAAAGTAAAGAAGAAGAAGACGAAAGATAATCTGAACTCGGTTGGTTGAAAATACAAATAAACACCTCACAGAAAAAACAGAAAAAAACTCTTTGATAGCGCGGACAAAACCGTTGGTATGAAAATGACCCAGCAAAAGACTTAATGAAGCTAACCAAAGGTTTAGTTCGTCTACCTATACAGGGATTTTGCTGAGTGAACGAAAGATTTGGTTGGCTCAACTATAGTCTTTTGCTGGGTCATTTTTCTTCCAAAGGTTTTGTCAGCGCTACCAAAGGTGGTTTTTTTCTGTTTTTTCTGTGCGCGTTTCAACACAGAGTTTGTTCATAGATTGTGTTCAATCCGAATTGGAATTTTCGTATGAATCGAAGCAAATGTCCATCAAACACTCGGATTCAGGAATCAGGAATAGAAATACCCACACAAAACACACACGCACACACACACACACACAGACTTGAGAGACATGTGAGTACCTAGTATGAATTTCACACTCGATTAACGCAAGTTTAGCATGTTACTGTTTAGTAAGCTTCTCGCTTCCCTGATTCCACCCGCCGAAGAAACTGTTAATACGATATGCTTACTTCGAGCCCAAGCTCCGATGATCACGCGGGCGAAAAGAATGAGAATGAAAACTGCTAAAATAGGCAGTCATTTTCTTGGCGTTCGGCGTAATTCGAATCACGAGAAATTCCTCTCGACTTCCATGCCTCTTTCTCTCAGCTTTTTTTTGTCTCCATCGAAGCGAAACGTCGAGCTGTTGAGCATCAGTCGCGGTTGCGCAACAATTCTTTTCTCCGAGCGAAAGAAGAAAAAAAAAAGGTTCCAGTCTTGTATGCGTACACATTAATATACACGGTGACTATTAAAAAATGACCCATTAAGAATTTCTCAAAATCGAAAAAACCATTTTCACGGCAAACAATGCAGAATAAATCACGACTGATGTTTTCTTTCTTAAAAATTAGATGCAATACGGAACTTTTAGACGTTAAGTCAAAATTTGGTGAATGAGAAGAGAAGTGTCCGCGGACGCCATCGCCACCTTGATTTCTCCCTTCGGACCGATTCAAAAGTATCGATTATTCGGCGGTTCAATTAAATGCCCAGGGGCCGAAAAATGTTGGTCCGCAATACTACTCCTCCTAGATGCATGGTGAGGCCGTAAACTATCTACTAGCATGCTAGAATCCTCACTATCCACCAACGTAGTTTGACCATTTCGGACCAAAATTTTTCGGCCCCTGGAAATCGATTCCTTACGGAATACGCTACGCCACTGGACTAACCGGTCAAAAAGCGTCGCCGAAATGATGACTACACAGAAAAAGCGTCTTAGGTCCCTTATTCAAGGTTTGTCAAAATTTGGCACCTGACCCTTCAGTTTTTCTCTATACATGCCTCACTCCAAAAAAAGAACACGGAGAAAAAAGACTGGTATAATTTACCATCATGATAGCTGATTTTGACCTTAGCAAAAAATGATGGTAAATTTCGCCAAAATGATGGACAAAGTCACCAGAGCTCTGGTGACTTTGTCCATCATTCTGGTGAAATTTACCATCACTTTTAGCTAAGGTCAAAATCAGCTATCAAGATGGTAAATTATACCAGTCTTTTTTCTCCGTGAAAGAAGAGAGAAAAAAACAGGGATTTTTGTCTTGCTAGTCCATAAAAATATTTTCTTTTCTTTCTTTCTTTCTCCCCCCCCCCCCAAACTTTTCATCTCTTTTTTTTTAGGCTAGCCACATGTAAATAAAATACAGAGTCAGTTGCTAAACTTTGACAACGCCTGAAGTGAATTATCACATTATTTTCGTGTCATCTTCAAATTTTCAAGATCCTTAGGATATTGGATTCTTTCATTCATGCACTGATAAAACTTTCTGATTGCCGTATAATAACAAGACATCTGTTTAATACTTACCTAACCGGAAATTCCAGTGACTGTAACCGCACTTTAGATGACTAACTAGCCGGAATTCCGGTAACAGCTACCGGAATTTCCAGTTAGGCAAGCATTTCACAGACGTCTTGTTACAGCAACAGGAAATTTTTCTCAGTGTTCATTCTGAAATGTTCAGTGTCTCCACTGAATTGAGCACAGCATCTGATGACGCTGTTAAAAGAGTTATATTCCAAAAAATACGATTTTCTTGACCTGATTCTTTATTTCTTATGATGCCCACCAATGAACAGGATGAAGGCAGCTATGAGGAACAAGAGACAAGCTGCGGGTAAGAATCAAATTTCATAAGTTTTTTCTTTTTTTTCTTTCTGATGAGTCATAAGATTTCGATACCTCGCCATGTTTTGGCGTTAAAGCCTCCGTCGTTTGATTTTTTTCCGAGCTTCGTTGAGGGGCGAATCTCACAGATTTTGCATCCAAATCTACGGTTTCTCAAAACATCCATGAAGTAAAGTAGTATAAAGTTACTTTTCGACTCAATTTGCTTTATCAATTTCTTTTTCTTTCTTCGCAAAATGGGATAATTCAATTCACAGCGCTTGCATCCACACAGTTCAATCTCCTGCCGACATTATTATTTCCTTGAAACCTGCTTAAAGACAAATACGCGTGTAAAATGATCGATAAACAAGGTTTTTTTCCATTTTTTTTCTCTCTCTTTCTCTCTCTCCGTTCTCCTTTTCTCGTCGTAACGCTTCCTTTCGATACAAAACCCGAGACCGATGAGAAATATAATACGCATGACGCTATTTCCGATGATTACTTCATGAAATTTATCCATTGTTATAGTTTCCGATTCTGTGATTTGTTTTCAAGAGTCAAACTTTATACCATAAACAGGTACAGGCTTGTACAAAGATGTAAGTTGGTGACAAACTTTTTGGACTGGGGTTCTCGAGGTAGGGGGAAAAATCGTTCCAAATCCAGCGCGAATTGAGACAACATGCGCCGCAAATAGATGACAATCAATTGTTTTAAGTTAAGCTGCAGATAATAAATGTACATGAAAACCAGAGAATCCTTCTTTTGATTACTCGGCGTTCAGAGGCTAAATCACTTGAACCGATAAAGATCCTGCCCGAAATACAAGTTCTTTGTTTTTGGTTATTCGTTCTTTTTTTCGTGGACGTCATACCCCTAGAAATCAATTTTCATTGTATTAGAAAAGCTAAAGAGCCTCGCCAAAAAAGGGTCAAATTTGGACCCTTTTTTCGGCCCTCGAAATCCTGGCTTAATATGGCTTAAAATTTGGCTTAAATTACTCCCTAAGGTGACCTGATACTGGTGTTAAAATTTCAGCTTGAGTAAACGCACTATTTCCGAGATATGGGGGGGGGGGGGCAAAGTTCCCCATTTCACGAATTTCGCCAGTCGTTTAGCTGCAACATTTCAACGCTTTCAATGGGGAACTTTGCCCCCCCCATATCTCGGAAACCGTGCGTAAACTCAAGCTGAAATTTTAACACGAGTATCAGGTCACCTTAGGGAGTAATTTAAGCCATTTGGTCCAGAATTTCGATAGCCGAAAAAAGGGTCCAAATTTGGCGAGGCTCTTTAGACTGGGAAATTGCATGGAATAAATCTAGTAGCATCCCAAAAATATGTATGGAGCTCGGCTCCGTACAGGGACGCATTCGCAGGAAAAAAATTGAGGGCGCAAATTCTACCCTGTGGGGGCAAAATTGATAACTACTTGACCAATTTTGTCTATACTTTCTTCAGCTTTTGTATTAAAATTGTGTTCGTTCTTTTCTTCTGCCGGAGGATGAGGAGGGGATTTCTCTCCTCTACCCCCTAGCCTTCTTTACTACGCTATTCATTGTTCACAAAATATATTTTAATAAGCCCCCGCCCCCAGGAAGCAGAGATTTATTAATCCAAAATCTTCAGTTAAAAATTAGCCAAAGTAAAATGAATGACAACTTGAAAGAATAATTCTTTGCGATTTAGAAGAGCCACGATAAAGCTTCGCGCTAAAAGTGTAAAAATGCAATTTTATGAGGCTTAACATTATTTTCTGAGTGAGCCTATGATTCACTTTCAGTTTCGATTGGAACTAGAGAACGATTGACCGACAATTTTATCATCGGCTTAAGAATAAGTGTCAGGAAGTCATGTTTTTCGCGCTTGTAAAAAACAAACTAGGTTAAAAACTTTCAAAAACTTCAAAAAAAAAAAAAAATGCATGACGTCACACGCTTGACGCTTTAAACAAATCGCTGAATCGTAATATCTGTTCAATGCTAATATTTTACATGACGAATTGACGGGTCGCGAACACTGAGTAAACTCATTACACGATTTAAATTATCTGAGCCCAAAAAACAAGATGTTCGAGCGAATGAATCCGTAAAAAAGTGATAATTGCAGCGCGGAGAAAGGATTAAAATAAGACATTTCAACACCGAGTGGATTCACGTCAACGACAGCAGGAATGATGATTTGTTCGGGGAAAAGGGCAAGCAATGGGAGAAAAAAGCATGCCATGCTACAAGTATGAAATAAAAAATGAAGTTTTTGGGAAGCGGACGCTAGCGCAGCGCCAGGCGGGACAATTTTTGGAAGACTCCTCTTTGAATTAAGACAGAAAAAGAATACTACGACACTTCCCTGAAGACTACTATTCGAAAAAAGAAATTGTGGGTACTTATTGGCCACAGCTCGTGAGGATCGGTAATTACGATTTAAATTAAACCGCCCGAAAATTCTGAACTGCTACTTTTACAAGTATATACCTTAGTCGTATTTTGCTTTGTCATCGCGATGGCGATTTTGATGATTTTTTAACGTAAATATGTTTTGTCGCATTTTAATTCTGTTTGCACCCTCAAAATATGACTCTCAAAATGTGCTCATTTTGATTGTGTTCATGGACCACTATGAGCTTTTTAGTCGTTTTAATGGCGATGGTCAATCGCGATGGCCATCAAACGCCGAAATTAGCCATCGAAGAAATTAGGAAATTGCCATTAAAACCACTAAAAAGCTCATAGTGGTCCATAAACACAATAAAAATGAGCACATTTTGAGAGTGCAAACAGAATTAAAATGCGACAAAACATATTTACGCGTAAAAAACCGACAAAATCGCCATCGCGATGACAAAGCAAATTACGACTATTGTGAATTAACAATGACCAGTGATCAGTATATACGATCGTTTTAACATAATTTTTGTTTAGGATTTTTTTAAAACAAAAATGCAAGAATGTTTACACTTAAAAGCCGATGACATCCAAACTTTGGACAAAGCTAATCCAAGATGGTTTGAATTGTCCCGCCTGTAGAGGATATTGCCAAACACACCAACAAAAAACAAGGCATGCAAAGGTGGTATCACAAGGGGGCATGCAATCAGCGAACCACAAAATTAACATCCACGTAATGTCGTTTGGGGCTGCATCCAGTGCTTTTAAATGTTCTTCCACTAAACTCGAATGCGTTTCTCGAAACTCGAAACGCACAACGTTTATCTCCAGCCCGAAAGGTGAATTACAGAAGATTTTCAATAATAAAGTACGCAGCCATGCACACAAACACCAGTCAACATAGGGAAAACTTGAAAACCAATGGCCGCACTAATAGTTAATTGCTGCAAAGTCTCAAAGCTAACAATAAGACAATTATTTTACTTATGACTGTGCGAGAGCCTACCACAGGAAGGGTAGGCTTTCCTTTCAATGCTCCCCCCCCCCAAAATCGTGATTTCAAATTACACCACTAGTTCAATCGAGATTCTTTCAATTTAATTAAAAAAAGAAAAAAAAAATGAAATCAATTCCACCGTAGAACAAAATCAAATGTGAGGCAGTGACGTAGCCAGGGGGAAGGAGAGGGGTCCTTGACACCAAAATGTGTCCTAAAAAAAAGGTCCTTTTTGCGCTTTAAGACAGATTTGACCAAATTAGTATCTTAGGACTCCCCCCCTTGACAATTTTCGGACCTCCGAATCCCCCCCTCTAGAGAAATTTCTGGCTACGCCACTGAATTGTGAGGTCGGAGGTAATGAAAGACTGTGTACCCCGACAAATTCAATCGACCAGTGATACTTAACTGTTTTTCAATAATTAAACTTAATCGAGACTTTCTTTGTCTGAGCTGGAGGCTTTTGTCCTACAAAATACTTTCTATATGAATTTGGAGAGTTTCTGGTCAGTGGTTTGAATTGAGATTTGAGAAACGTATATTATTTAATCTGATTTTATGTTGTAACTATTGTTGTAATAATTTTTTTCTATATCACCCTCTATGACTTGTGCCAGACCCCTACACTGAGCATAATGCCCACAAAAATAAGTAAATAAATAAATAAATAATTTTTCATTCATTCCAGGAGCAAATATAGGCAAAACGGCTTCTTTTTATAGAAGCAAGGATTATCAAGCGTACAAAGTGTGCTGGTGCTCTCCATTTGATTTTCTAAGAGCCCTTTATAACAAAACGGAAAAAATGGAAAAGAAAAAAAATACGGCAGTAAAGAGGGAAATTACTGATAAAACTGTTGGTTTTTTACAAGGCTTTCGTAAACTTTACTTTCAGGTTTACTGACTTTTCCTGAGAATA
The DNA here is from genome assembly GCA_011764245.1 of Trialeurodes vaporariorum. Lineage (NCBI taxonomy): Eukaryota > Metazoa > Arthropoda > Insecta > Hemiptera > Aleyrodidae > Trialeurodes > Trialeurodes vaporariorum. Next base: position 46,421,065 of record VMOF01000320.1, read on the forward strand.
AACTCCTTTTCTCCCCGATGGTTTATGAAAGGAAGGAATTCTTCCTCCTCTCGATTTATTCTCTTCTCATCGTCTCGTGATTTTCCTTAATTCCTTTTACTCATTATCATCACTCAGCATCGGATTTCCTTTAATCTTTTTTACTAAATATTTACGTCAGCGACGCTGTTTTCACGGAACACAGGTAGAATTTTTTGACTCACCGATGATTCCACCGGATGACGAGAAGATTACTCAGTCCCGATTAGCAGTGCGTCAGTAAGCCATGAAAACATACTCCCGACTATAATCTTTTCGACCAAAGATGGAAAAACCACCAACTGTAAAATTAGATGGGATTTTTATGCTCGCCGATGATTAAATCGGTAGAAAGAATATCACCGATTTATTTTCTGTGAGGTGTAATTTTCGTGCGTTTTAGTCGTACACTGAACTGGTGAGTGTAATCTTTTTTACACCGGTGGAATCATCGGTGAATGAAAACAGTCAACTTAAGATCTGCAAAACGGCAATCTGCTGTACGCTCACCCCTTTCGCTTTTTTTTCCTTTAGAACATGATCTATGCCAATGTTGCCAGACTGGCGGGGGGACAAAAAATCCTTGGATTTTTCATTATAGACTCTTGCGAAAAATCAAGTTATTTTATCCGCAAATGAGTTGGCAACTGTGAGCTATGCAATGAAAGGGCGGGAGAGGGAAGAGATGAAAAGAAGTAGGCTAAGCTCACTGATGATCAGAAATTCAGAAATTCAGAAATTAAAATCAGCGAGCCAGTGACTGAGTGAGAGACGGAATCGGGCTCGCGCATAAAACGACCGAGGAGGAAAAATGGAAATAAATTATCGAATTACTCTTTTTTTTTTTCTCTCTAACTCTCTCTCTCTCCTCTCCCTCTCCTGATTTTAAAACGCCTGCAAGCTAAAAACCTGACTTCTGCAAAACGCTGATCACGCATCCTTATCTATAAGGCTTAAACTTTTCTCCTCATTCCCTCGATCTCTTTTTCATCTCTCTTTCTCATTTTCTTCTTTCCCACTGTTGGTGGTCACCATTTGCCGCCAAGCTCACTCTCCCCCTTTCCTAGTACGCCTCCAAGGTGTGCGTGCTGAGCGAAGTTTACGTAATTTGCGTCCTTTTTAAAAATTCAAAGTGGTAACTCGGCCTCTCCGTTTGCCTGCCTTCTCCACCCTCCTAAGTTGAGCATACACATGGACCAATATGACAACACGACTCTTTCTAATTATAAGGCAAGCGGCGACGCGACGCGTCATAAAGGCTTGGGGGCTCGGCCTCCTTCTCCCATTTTCGGAAAATTCGAACTGACAATGAGCCAGGAAAAATTGTATAGGCAGGGGCGGACTGGCAGGCGGGACTAACGGGACTTTTCCCGGTCAGCCGGTCGGTCAAAAGGGCCGGTCGCGTCGGCTTGAAAAAAAAAAAAAAACCCTGCGGCTGTCTAGCCAAAAATCAACAACATTGGCCACTGAGGGCTGAATAAAATATAAGCACAGAGTACTTCTAATTCACAAATTATCATTTTCAGCGCTTTTTGGGAAAGTTCAATCAGTTACGGCCGTTTTCGCTCGAAAATTGGGCTACATCGTAACCAAAAGACCAGGGCCGCACTGCACATAAGTGTATGTATATCCTGTTGTACGGCCCTCGACTGAGCCGCGGCCCCGCACCGAGGACCGAATAAAGAGTGAGGAAGTTTTATTTTTCCCCAAAAAGCGTTGATAATGTTAATTTTTGAACTGGACTTGTGGTCTGCTAAAGAGCCTAACTTGATGTAAGTCATTTTACGTTTTCTGTCTCTAAAAAGAGGCATTATTTTCCTCCAAAATAAGCGTCGAATTCAACTTTGAAATAGCCTTCTCAGGGAAGTACCCCCAGACCCCCTTTTGGTGGGGCATGTTCACCCCACAGCCCTCATTGGGATTATAAGTTGAGGGCCCGTCCCACCAAAATATTTCCCGATAACTTTTTTGATCCCAGTCCGCCCCTGTGTATAGATACGCTATAAATGAGCGGACTTCAGCAAATTTGATTTATAAACTCTTACTTCCGCAGCATCAGAGGCGGCTAATGCAATTTAGCACAGTTGTTTTTCCTCTATTTGAATCTATCCCGGTTAAAAAATATCGTTTTCAACTTAAAGTTCGTAATTTTTTTTTTTCCTTTGCCTATCATATTTTAAAGGTCAAAAGAAGGCATTTCAGGGAGATTCAAAACTTTTTCAAAATTTCCTTTGAATGTCCTCCGAACGTCCTGAGGACTGTAAGCGCCAATTTTTTTTGCTGGGATGTAGTACTTACTGGCAAATGCAAAAGTTTTTACAGTCAAGAATGCACGCGGCGCGCAGTAGGTTACTTTGACTTTGATTACAGGAGACTTTACTATATCTCAAATTCTTGACTAGCAAAGCTCTTGCGTTTGAAAGTAAAATGATCGACTGCTGGTGAAGCACTGCTTCATTGTCAAATTGATTGCTTTCCATAGAATCAAATGGAGAAAAAACAGTGATGCGAAGTTGCACAAGCTGGCATTGCGCAGCACAATGGAAGACAGTCAAGACTTGGTTCTTTGGCCATACTATGTACACATTGAGAGGAATTTCAAAACTAACATTGGTTTGCAAACAGGTTGACAAGTTTGCAGCAAGAGGAGGAGGGGGGGGGGGGACAATAAATTTGCGACGTTTTTTTCTCCTAATCGGTGTTATTTTTGTTGAAAAGTTTTTGAAGAGGCAAAAAAAAAAAAAAAGGTAGTCGCTTTTGAGCCAACGGTAAGCCACTGAATTAAATCCTATGATAGTGCCTTTTGTTTCAGACATAAGAGTGAAAAAAACCACATTTGATTTTTGAAAACCTTCACGTCTCTGAAAGAGAACAACTCAATTTAAGACATGGGCGGATACAGGGAATTGTCTGTCTCTCTCTCCTCCCATTTGAAAACGTGCGTTAGAAAAGGACAGAGGAGGGGGCCAAAGTCACGTGATGGCCCCCTCTGCTGTTCTTTTCTAACACATAAGTTCAAATGGAAGGAGAGAGAGAAAGACAACTCCCTGTATCCGCCCATGATTTAAGATTCAAAGTGATCTTTTCAATATCCTCCCCAACCCCTTCAAATGCAAACCTTGCTTGGCTTCAACTCCCTATTAAAACCGATGCTTCTCCTCTTTTAGTAGAAACCTTTTTCCAATACTTCCAATCTTTTAAACAATAATTTTTTCTCATTCATACAGCTCTCTCCAACTTTCCAGAATTATAAATGGTCCATCAGACATCCTCTGTTTCAAAAATACCCAAGGCCCATGTTTATTAAATGATAGGAAGAAGAAATACTCAATCAAACTTTTGAGGCCTTACTTACTTTTCAGTTAAATAAATCAATATAAGACTTCTATGGGTGATGCTATTGATCCAGGATTGTAAAACATTGGCATTGCTTCTGCAGCCATTGTAAGATTTTAGACTGGCTAAAGGCAACTCATAGGTAGCTATTACTTGACCATGGACGAAGATATATCAATTCAAAAGAACTGGCTGATTTACTTTTCTTCATTTAAATGATTAGATCTCGATATTGTTTTCACTTTTTCAGTTTGGCTACAATCAAATTGCATGTCGTCCATCTTAATGCACTGACTTCTCGCAGTGCTTTTTAACAGAATGTATTCTCTGGTATCCTACGAGAAACAAGTTCTACTCGGGAACCTTGAGAAAAATCAAATAAAGTGGCCTGCATGATGAATTCTCAGGGGTGCAAAAAAAATTTTTCCTCACTTTCTTGCACTGAGAAAAATGTCTGATTGTTTCAATGAATGTGCCGATAGTATATTCCCGCACTTTATTTCCGATAAAGACTACGGGAATTTGTGCCGATTCAAGCGTCCTCACTATTACAACTATAACGAGACGCTTGAATCTTCACGAATTCTTGTTGACTTTATGAGAAATAAAGTGCGGGAATATACTATTGGCACACTCATTGAAACAATCAGAAATTTTTCTCAGTGTGGGGTCCTAAGATTTGCTTTCCTCACTTTTCAAGTTTTTAAAGGTGTACGCAAAAAGTGCAGGCTGACTGGAAAACAATCAAAAATTCAGCAAGAAGGAACTTTGCAGGAAGGTCAGACACACAAACTGACAGAAAATTGACAAATGGTTCAGCATGCTTCAATTCAGCTGTAAACCACTTTGAAAATTTCCCATTTAAATCATTGTACAATTTTTTAATTTCAGGGGCAAATTTTCAGGAGTAAAAGTAAAAGCCAAATTGAGATTAGTATTGTGCAAAACAAACACTTTAGTTCTGAAAAACTTCTGAATTACATTTTATCGGCAGAATAAAAAGTATCAGATGAAAAAGGGATAGTAAATTTAAACTAGCAACACAATTTACTAAGGAGATCAGGAAAACTTCAATTTGAAAAAAAGATAGTTTCCTTGCTGAGAACTTTCATGCGGCCAATGGTTTTTCAAGATCATAGATCAGGTCAGTAAGAGAGCAAGCAAAGAAGATAATCGTGTGCATCTTACCTTGAGAATCTAAGTTTGAGTTGCTCATGTCATGAGGAGTTCCATCACTTGATGTTTCCCATCTCATGACATCTGAAAAACACAGAGAGAGAATAGTAAAAATATACATTTAAGACAAAAAAGAAAGGAGAAATTAGAAAAGAAATCAAAATTTTCTTCCGACACAGGAAAAGTTAGATATTATAGCTTTGGAATCTTAGTTCAAAACACCATAAATCTTATCCCTTATCTGCGGCGCCGTACCCCTAAGGCACATAATCTATCTCCTTCTTTTTGAACCCTCGAAAGTTAAAAAATCATTTTTTTGTTGTTTTCTGTGGTATCACTCCCAAGGCAATTATCGAGGAAAAGTTTAGAAGGGTTCACTAAAGGCTAAAAGATCTCGGCAGCGCACGATGTGCACTATCTTTAAACGTGTTTCACCAAGATTTTTGGTCTTGTTACAGCCCCTGTTGCATTGAAAACTTTGCAGGTCTCTGCAGGGGTGCAAAACGTTCCAAAACGCTGGAAGTTCCACGCGATACAATAGTTTCGATAAATTTCCTCAAAAAACTTTGAAAAGTTATGACCCTTTTTTTTTAACACTGGACATACTCAAAATGACCAATATTTTCAATATTTTGGGGACATTATCCTGAGAAAATGTTTGCCGGACAAATTTCTTTAAATTTTCACACTTTCACACAATGTGCAGATCGCTAGATTGGGCAGTTCCCTGGATCTCTCAAGCGAACAAACGCTGCTAGGAATTTTGTAGTATTTTTCCCTTTCATTTGGAGTCAACTTTAATTGAAAAATTGTGCTTTCAAGCAAAAAGAAAAAGAAAAAAAAAGGTCACGCAATGAGGAGGTAAGATTGGATCACCATGTGAGTTTCGGATAAATTTTTCATGGTTAGAACTTAGAAGTGTGTGTCATCTAGTGATGCTGAAAAACTAATGTTTAATAATAAGAGTTTAAATTTGATCAAAAAAATTCCTCCTTGAAAGCATGAATGAAAATGAACCACAAACAGAGGACCTCATACTCTATTAAGAAAGCATGATTGGAGCTCCCACTCCAAAAACATGCACAGTAAATACTGAAGAAGATAAAACAGGATATGGGCATATAATTCATGTCGGGTTGCAGCTGGCCAATTTAAAGGAGACAAGCTTCATCCGTAACACTTCACCAGCGCTACCTCATTTTTCGCATACAGTTGAAGTGATCCTCCTGACAAATGCACTGTCCAGCCCATATCTCGTTATATCTACCGAAAGTTAATAAAAAACAAGAGAGAAAATTCCTCTTAACGTAGTTCATTTTTGACCATGCGTCTAACTTCTACTAGAAACCTTCATATCTGTGTTCCCTAAATGAAACAAAATGTCGAGTCGGTAATTTTGAAACAATACTTCAACAAAACTCGGAGAACTCTACTTTTTCTAAAATTTTGAATCTTTGCACAGTCGAACTTGAATGAGTCATTGAAAGTTTGCAATAATTTCCTTGGATTAGACCTTAAGTTCTAGCAAACTTTTTCAGGAAAAAATATCCAATTAACTTTTAAGTGTAGTGACAATAAAAGTAGAATTTAATCAGAGGCCAACAATTTCGGTCAAAACGGTAATCTGAAAGTTCACTATGCTCTCAGATACTCAAGTTCCTTTTTCTGCTACAGGGTAAGCATAGCTTTGACTTTCAAGAGGAACTTTCAAAAACCACCTAAGCCATTCAATAAACCTGTAGTCCCTTAAACACGCTCAAAGAGGTTTGATCAAACTGTAGGATTGCTAACTTGACACTTCCAAAATTCAAACATGAAATTGATCAAAACACCTTAAAATCGGGTTTTATTGGTTAGATTGCTTGAAATCGGTGAACAAATGAGACATCATCAAATAAATCTGCAGTTGTTTGACAAATGGATCATCAACTGAACATGCAACGGTTAGCTCATCTACCGTTTGTGGAGGATTTCGGCTCATCGATTGCTTGTCAATTCGTGTATGAAGCGCTTAATCTACTGATTTCAATAACATGGCTAGCAAGGAGGACCCCCCGGAGGCCATTTTATAATTTGCTGCGTTAAAATTTTCAAGAACAGAAATTTTCAAATACCACTCTTCAAGGATTTCCTTCTGATCGATTTTACAGATCAAAGATTGTTGGATCAACTTATCATCAAACTTGATGAGAGCTAGAAAGAAAAATATAAGGTTCAAAATACTTACTGTCTAAGTGACTATTGCCGTCACGGGAAGGTCCCGCCTTGTCAAAATCCGATCCGCTTCCGTCGTCTTCATTTTCATTGTCGTTGTACTCGTCCATGGTACTGTCGTCATGATTGGAATAATCGGAACCGAACTCGTTTTTTACATGCATCTCGCTTTTAGAATAAGATTCATTTTTTGCAAAAGATTCGTTTTTTGGAAATGAATCATTTTTTGCAAAGGATTCGTTTTTTGAATACGATTCATTTTTTGAATACGATTCATTCTTAACATAGGAATCATTTTTTACATGAGACTCGATTTTTAATTTTGTCGAATCGCACTCTTTATTCTCTTTATCGACTACTAGTGATTGAGGGACATTATTAGCGGCATAAGACTGCAATGAGGAAGGCACTGAGAGTAATGGATACATTGCTTTTTCTGGTATAGGGATTGAGGGCGCTTGAGCAGGAACATCTAAAGCATTACTAACTTCTAGATGATTGGTGAAATGCGATCGCGCACTCATCGGTGAGACTATCATATTGTTTTCGAACTTCATCGGTTGAATCGGTTTACGGCGTTTCACCTCGTTGTTTTTATTCAAAGAGTCAATGATATGTTTTAGTGGCTTTTTCGGTTGAATGCCAAGACCAGAGATAGGAGGAATATGAGATCTTGAGACCTGGCTCAAATTAGGAAGAACAGGTTGGGGTTTCTTAATATTGTTAACCGGGGTATCTATCTTAATCTTAGAGGTTACTGGGCTTGGAGAAGAGCTATCCTTTTCAGGGAGTACTGGACTCGCACTTGTTGCACTTGTTGCACTCGTAGCGCTTGTTGCACTGGTTCCAACTTCTCGCTCGCTACCCCCACCACCACTATCTGTAAGGCCTTTAATTTGTAAAGATTCGGCTGCTTTTAAGAAAGAGCCCAAATTATCTTGGGTAATATTGACTTCACCGCGGTACATGTAGTCTAACATGGATTGCAATTCATGAAATTTAACGTCTTTTAAAATTAAAATAGGATGTTTATCGTAGTGCTGACTTAGAATCATCTGAAACAAACGAGGAAAGGGGGAAAAAAACAAAAATTATATTAGTAATCAAGGATAATATTGGAGAAAAAAATAAAAGAGAACTGTACAAGAGAGAAAAAACAAGAGGACAAACCAGAAAATCAAACATAGTTGACGTCAACTTAATACTTTTTTTTACAAAAATTTAAGTACTTCCACTTGTGCATTTCCAGACTTCATGACAGAAATATTTCGCTTCTTAACTTTGTAAGAACACACACCCACCTTCACCATTTTCCTTCTTTATTTTTCTCAATCTTACGAACCATTGGCAAATGCCGAGTCAATTTTTAGGTCGTTTCACGAAAGAAGACGTGACAGATGGGTTTGTTTACTGCGCAGAGACAAGTTTGCATTTCGGCACATGTGTAGGAACGCAACATGTTTTTGCACAGCGAGCTGCATGCTCTGTCATCAGCCTTCTTTCAAGAAACGAGTTCTATCATCAATTTTTCCCATAAAACCTATTTACGACTGCTTTACGGGAGCTGTGGCAAGTTTTGAAAGATCACACCAAATTCAGATTAGACCAATGTTTGCTTAGTGCTGAGCAAAAAAAAAAATTTAAAAAAGCTTGAAATAGAGTGTGAATGCTTGTTTCAACTCCTTCAGCTTAAGATTACAAAGCAGATAAGTAGTTGTACAGCTGCAAAAAGTTAAATTGGTCACTTTTGAACACATAAAGGATCTTAAGATAATTGTTGAGGATTAGGATATTGTCATTGAAAACATGGTTTACAGTACTAAGGCTCCCAAAAGAACCGTCCACATCTTGGAGGAGAAATATTTTGACCCTCTCCAATGCAAGAAAAACAGCAGAGGTGATATGCGAACCGACTTTCAGCTGGAATGGAGATAACCACATCCGTAGCACTCCGACTCAATGTCTCCGCCCTCCACCCAAACATTTGGCAGAAAGACAATATCTCTCACTGCTCGAGCAGTAGAGCCTCAGCTCTGACACCTCTAGAAGGCTTTGTGACTTAACAGGCAATTACTCCAAGACTAATAAGCTACTTTAGTTCGAGCAATATAAGTTGAGCTCTCAGTCGGAAATAGCGATAAATATCGCTATGTGAATAACTCCGTTGCTCTTCTGGGCTCAATTTGTATTCTATAGGCTTTAATCCAGATTTTAATCTTAATTTAGTCCATCACAGCCCCGCCATTGGTGATTACCGTGAGATCTCTACCACAAACAATAACACTGCCAGATGAGGCGAAAATGAACCAATGAAAATTAACAAATTCCTTAGACAAAGTCATTATCAAATTTAGGCTCTCAAGGTGCAGGACAGATTAATTTCTTTCTAAACGTGTCACAGCTCATGCCCTCCAGTTTACTGAGGTAAACCTATTTCAATGGATGCATCTTTTTCCCTGCAAGCTTATGTTGGAGCAATTGAATCGGTACGAACACCTGGAACTCCAGCGGTCTATAAAGCTAAATTGCTACAAATACTGACACAGAAAGCCCACTTAAATTTTATAATGTAAAAATGATGAAAGGGAAAAAAGCTTATTGGTGAGGTACTTATTTTACAACATTATAGGCTGACCCAAGAATGATTGAATTGGACAACTGTACGGCTTGAACGAAAACAATAGCTTCTTACTACTCCTAACCATTTAGGTAATGCAATTGGCTGTTGGAAGCTGATATTTCCATGAAAGTCATGGAACTGTCAAGAACAATAATTTCTCAAGACAACCTTTCGTCAGAACGAGGCTAATCCATCATACATATATTTCTGGATTGGACTGAAAATGTTTAAAAGGTCCACGGCAATGGATTTGTGAGCTCACCATCTAGTTGTTGGCTAGTCGATGCTACTCTAATGATCCCAAAACAAAAACAGCATCCACTCAAATTCAAAGAAATAATTTATCACACTTAAAATGGTCAGTAAGTCATGCTAGATTTTCAACTTTTCGGTCATTACTGTCGTGTGGTTGGTTAAGTGCCTTGAAAACTTTGAAGAATTAAGGTACACTTGAAAGATTCTGCTGTGAAAAAGTATGGTTTCCTTGACAAGACTTCCTGCCGACGGCACCAAGGTTATAATATAGTTTGGAACTTAATCGGGTAGACGGTTAAACAACAATTGCTCCCAGCGGTTGAATAAGATTCGTGTCAAAGAGTAAGTTAGTAAGCAGAGGAACAAAACTGATGTCAAGCCTTCACACAACAGAGATGGAATAGAACATAACGCATAAATATTTTACATTTACATGGAGACGGTGGACCAAACCAACAGTCAAAAATTCTACTAGATAGCTTTCTGAGCAAATAAACAGAACCTCGCACCTACCAATGCAGAAAACCAAAGATTAAAATTCAGGAATGTCGAAGGCCCTACAGTCAGAAACAGTTGAAACGGTACATACAGAGACTACAAAAAACATCTGACAACATAATATGAAGGCTTCACCCATGGCATAATTGTAAGGGAAAACAAGAAAAGGATGACCCGTAAGGTTTATGTCGAAGAGTTGAAGAAACTCATTGAGCCAGATTAGAAAGCTAAAGAACAACAATAACTAAATGCAAACGATGAAGAATCTGCATTGGTAAAACACAAATCTCAAAGAGAGGCTGAGATGACATTAGAGGTCCAGGGGGGAGGGGCAATGTTTTGATCATTTCAGAGAAATCATGTGGTTAGAACAGGAGGCTAGTTAATTCAAAGTGTAACTAAAGAAACGTTGGAAATCGGTAAAGCGGTGAGAAACGGGGGATTGAGTGAAATAACAATCAGAGATTCCATCTTTGAGACTCAGCATTTGTCAATGAAGAAATCAATCAACTGGTAAACACACTAATGGGGGTAGGAGTAAACAAAAATTACAAGGCAAAAATGTCCAAATATACATGATATTTCTTTGAATAAACCAAATCCGAGGAAGAATTTGAAGCAAGAACGAAATTGTTCAGATCTTGTCGCTAAAATATCGGGTACTTCCAGTCATAATTGTTTACAAAGATCCTTGCGACCATTACACCGACAACATGTTTCCCCATCAAACACGATTGAATCTTTAATGAGAAGCCATGAGGCTTTCAAGAAATGCACACATAAATAAGGGAGGATTGATCTCGAGGGTTAGTTTCCAATTTAAAGGTCATAAATTGGCGGCACTTTTCATAAATGGCAAATTTGCAATAATTTGCAAAAATGCAACTTACCGCGAAATAGGGACTGCATGCAGACAAAAGAACTTTGTGAGCTTGTATACATCTGCCTTCAGCTGCTAAAGTGCAATCAACTAAAGTCCCACTTTCTAACAAAGAATCGAACACTGAAACTAATGTACTTTGATGATTATTCCACCGCAAACAAAAGTGTTGATTAGCCATTTTGCATCTAATAGGAACTTTAATTTAATAACTATTTAAAACACACGAACTTAACAATTCACACACAATTAACAACCGAACGCTACGCGAACAACGAATAAACGAAAAGCACTAGCACTACAGAAGCTGAAGGCTACCATTGCCAACTTGACTTAAAAACACCGTAACATCAACACTACAGTAGTTCGTTCCACTCTCACGCACCGCACATCAAAAAGGTTTTAACATTATCATTCTTTATATCAATTGAATTGTAAACCGAATTTAAAAATTTCAGGGACAGAAAAAATTCAATGTCATTTGACTTTATGCAATAATCCGTAATACAATGGCCAGCGACTTTTCGTTTTGCGAGGTTGGCTGTACTAACCAAGAATAATTAGTTCCGATATTTGATTGGCTTTCAATCTTCAAGCTCAACTAAACACAATTATTAGCGTAAAATTTGAAATAATGGGTATTTAGAGCCAAAATAATGCAGATAATAAAATAATGTGGGTCACAACTCGCACCGATTTCTTCGCTGTCTATTCCTATCCAAAAAAAAAAGAAAAAAATCTCGGAGCGCGAACTAACTGTGGCGCGGAGAAAGAAATAGCCCGAGCACAGCGCTTTGGCGACTGAATCGCACTGAATGCATGAAAAATAGTTTTCCTCAGAATTCGCTCGGTGTCACGATTAATTTTTGTTAAGCCGAACGGCGGACTGCAACGCTCTTCATTCAAAGTTTTCTTCGCTCTCTTTCTCTCGCTCTTTCTCTCACTCATTCTTTCTTTCTCTCGTCTCGTCTCACCTCCTACGCGGTGCACCGTCCGTCCACCGGCCCAACATCGTCCCCGTGACCAATCGAACGGCCTGGCCATTCATTCAACTCCGTTCGAACTCGAACCTCAGGTGGAAAACCATGGAAAACTTTTATGAACCATGAATTTTCTCCGCTGCTGACATGATTTTTCTTCGGTGCTACGAACAGAGCAGAGCAATGAAAAACTCTGCAGAAAATAAAAAAAAGAGGGGAGGAAACGTTGCCAAGACTAACTGATCCAACAATTCTAAACGGATTTTGCCCCGATCCTGGTTTCAGAAGTGTAGGCGGACCAAAACCATAATCTTAGGCGAATTTTCAACTTTCATTCCTTCAAATCAATACCGAATTTGCTCCTGACTTCATTCTTTTGTGTTCAAAGTTTTCCTCATTGAAAAGTGAGCACTCAATTTCATTTTTATTCATTTTCATCGAGTAATATCAGAAATAATGTTGACAAATTCCAAAGATTATCGGTCTAGGTCCGCCTACACTTCTGAAACTACCTCTAACGTTCTGCGACCAAAAGCTCTCTGATTGGTTGGGACCGCACGCAATTCAACTTGCGCACACTTCCGCCACTGCCAGGACCATACATTTTCTGGTCCTTGGGGCAGTGGCTGCGCTCTTGCGACTTGGCAACGTTGCAGTTCGTCCAATTAAACCCATGAAAAAGATCGAACTCTCAGGTGTTTGGTGAACACCTTCGCATTCGACCTTTTACATGGGTTTAAATGGACACAATGCAGCGGTGCCAAATTGCACGCTACGCCACTGTTCAGGGGCCGTCCACGAGAGAGAGCTGGAGCCGGTGGCCAAAGTTGGGTTTTTCGCCACCCCCTCCTTCCGGTCTTTTTTCTTGGCGTATCGTTCCCCGAATCAAGCTCAGCCCGTTAGATCCCTGATGCCCTCTCGACTCTCGACGTCCCTGCCACTTGCCAGTGGCGCGCCACGCCATGGCGTAGCGTGCAATTTGTCGACGTTGCACTTTCTCCATTTAAACCCATTAAAAATATCGAGCTGTTAGGTATTCGGTGAACAGCCTCGAATTCGACCTTCGCATGGGTTTAAGTAAACAAAATACAACGTTCCCAAATAGCACACTACGACTGCGCTACTGGTCCCTGCCAGCCCCGCCTGTTTTCGCGATGTATCAAACTTGTCGGAACGGACGATTTTCTTCATTTATTCTGGCGGTATTTGTTTCGTTGAAAGTTTGAAATTTATTTTAATTTCACATTTTTTGACGCAGTTCTCCCATTAGGTAAATCCATTCATCCTTCGAAATGAAACCAGGCGCGCAGCAAAGTGTAATAGCGTCAAAGCGTTCAGTATACATGTAACGTTCGAGGACTCTCGAGGAATCAACAAAAAATCACATCAGTGAAAAATCTCTGGCGCTCTGTTAGCATACGCAGTGGAACGGGGGAGGGGAGAGGGGGGGGGGTGTTGTCATCCACATGTGTTGATGCGGTAAAAGTAAATGCCCGTTAACTACGTCAGTTAAACGATAGTGTAATTGCATACACTGTGAATTGAAGGCACCTCATAATTTGCTTCGGGATCATGAGTTTAAATTGCTTTCTTTATGTTTTTATTGTTTTTACAGCAGTTACGACTTGGAGGATGCGAAATGCTCACACGTCTCACCTCTATACGCTTTGTGTATGGAAGGAAAACGGGACTTCCGGCTGCATCCATTTTTTTAAACGTTGTTTTTCATCAGTTTTACAAGTTCCTGCCCTGCGGTCCGAGCAGAACCCTCTTGAGCCTGCTTTCCAATCAAAGATTACTTATACTTACAGATATGGCATTAGCCATCTCGCCCTTGTTAAGTGAAAAATGGATAAAACGCCGGCCGTGATACAACCGGGCATACAGAGGGGATCATAAAGATTACAGAATTCTGGTTCGAAAAGATTACGTTTCCCACTTTTCCTGTGTTTGTTTGCGGAACTAGAACAAACACGGAACGTGAACAGTGGAACGTGGAACATGGAACAGTTTTGTAACAGACAAACATGGAAAATGTAATCTTTTCTCTGTGATCTTTATGATCCCCTCTGTATGGCTGGCTGTATCACGGCCGGAGTCAACTTAACAAAATTCGGGCTAATGTCATAACTGTATGTATAAGTAATCTTTGTTTCCAATACCACGCAAGGTGAATTTCATTTCTGAACGGTCAATCCGAGCATCATAGCATTTGTTGCTGAGGATCCAGACCGACCAGCGTGAAAAATGTTCGTTCTTTTATTTTTAAGGCGTTAATCAGAATTTAAGCTGTTTCAGTTTCGAGCAGCGCAGCGCTGCCGGTTTCAGGTCTTAAATGCTATAAATTAGTAATTCGATAAGTAGAAGCAACGATTACATAATATATCAGATGGAAAGTATAAGAATGGCTTATAGAAATACTCATCAAATCATTGATCTTTAAGCTTCAACCGGTTAAATCACGGATGGGTTGGAGACTGCTATTTTTAAAGATCCGCCAAACGGCAGTCCTGATTTGAGCCTGAAAGATGGCCAATTGAAGGGACAAAAATCGCAAATTGACCGTAAAATTCAATTTAAAAAAAAAAAAAAAAAAAAACCAAATAGGTCTTTAAAAGATCTTTCGTTTAAAAAAAAGTTCATTTTGTTATCTTTAACCCCTTCAAAAGTTATGACCGAAAACCCGTTTTACCTTTGACCCCACGCCCCTCCGGTTCTTAGAGGGCTAAAATAAAAAACAGGCCAACTTCAGACTCCCCGTGAATAGCTCTATCAGCCCTGAAAAAATTAAGGCAATTCATTCACAGCCCATTCCTTATGGGCGATGAAACAACCTCTTCGGAGGCAAGTTTTGTTGTAGAGTCCCTATATACTATGAGAGTTGCGCCATTGCTGAATCCATTTCTGATTGGCTCTCAGATTTAGGCTGTCAAGAAAGCTCCAAGAGGCAAAATACAAATGGCGGAGGGTTTGTTTACTTTTCGCGAACTCGCTTTCATTACACATTTGAAGTAACAGTGACCGCGGTAATTTTTGTGAATTTTCCTCTGCTTGAATTTTATTACGGAGAACATTATCTCTTTCAATAACGACCGTTATTGTCGAGAATCTGAAACGAACCTGTAACAGATAGCGAAATAGTGGCAACACCGCAGAGGCAAATTGTCATCCGCCATTAGGAATTTGCCTCTTGGGGGCTCCATTGATCCGCTTCTTCTTCTTCATTTTGAGAGTCTTGTCGCACCTCTCATAGTATATGTATAGGGATTCTAGTTTTGTATAGATAAGACTGTGGTCTAGGTGCGCCTTCACTTCTGAAACAAGCTCCAGTACACAAAACCGCCTCTCCCTTATTTATCAGGTGTAACTTTTTCCAATTCCATTCTTTTCTTTGCTTAAACCTGATGGTGTAAGTACTTGAATTTAATTTTTTTTTTTTTTTTTTTTTTTTTTTTTTTTTTTTTTTTTTTTTTTTTTATATTATACAAATATTTTCAAAATAGTCTGACGAGATTGGATGAAACATAGCAAAGCATGATGACAGATGACGAGCAAAAGAGTAGACGGGTAGAGACCTCACACGCGAGTTTACAAAAAGAATAGGTGTTATGTTTCCAGAGATCGTCAACAGAAGATTATGACCACCTCATTTACTCGATACTCGGTCTCTAAAATAAGAGTAACAAGAAGTTCCGAATTCAAAATGACGTCACTGCTGGAAATGGCGCTTACATTTTTCTGATTTTTTTTTTTTCATGGGATAACTTGCTTGTCTCCGCAAACGAAACTTCCGGTATGATTGAGTCCTCCTCTCCACACTCAATTTCTTGCGCACCCTGTGACGCAGGTATTACTTACTTTCAGCTCTCGCAAGCTAAAGCACAACTTAAACACTAGAGCTGAATAATTTGATTAAATAACTAATTTGACTGGTGGAGCGACGGAGCGTGCAATCTGACAACGTAGCATTGGATCCTTAAAAACCCATGTAGAGTATATAACTATTGAGACATCGGCGATTAATTTTGGATTCGACCATTCTTGAGGGTTCAAATGGACAAAATGCTACTTTGGCAGATTTCACGCCGCCACTGACTTCAAATAATGAAGTCATTATAACTGCTTGGTCTGACACAGACATTTCATCAGCATCAATGGGGCTATTGCACACTTTTGCTATAAGCAATTTAAGAGTCGATTATGGCGTAAAAACCTCAAAAAATAACGATGGCGGCACTAAAAACTTCCGAAATCCACTCCTGAACTCAATAAACGCAGTTATTTGCGGGAGCATAATGGTGGCCGAAGGCACTAACAATGGGAGATTCCCATCTAACAATTCTAAAACTCCATCAAGAAGTGACCAATAAGAGACTACTTTCATTTGACACCGGTGTCACTAGGTGTTGCGGCGCCATTCATCGGATGTGGATCATCACTCTGATGACTAATTACTCTGTGAATCATCCTTGTCAACATAGAAAGAGTGACGAAATTAAGATAGGAATCTCCCATTGTTAGTGCCTTCGGCCACCATTACGCTCGCGCAAATAACTGCGTTTATTGAAATTAGGAGTGGATTTTGGAAGTTTTTAGTGCCGCCATCGTTATTTTTTGAGGTTTTTACGCCATAATCGACTATTAAATCGCTTATAGCAAAAGTGTGCAATAGCCCCATTCTCGAATCATGGAAGGGAAAACATCCTCGGGGGAGAAAAAACAAAAAATTCAAAATAAACTGCAAAAGTGCAGATGATTATTGCTAGAGGAGATTGATCTGAGACTGACTACAGAGTAGAGGCATAGCGTTCGAGCCGGTGTCATTTCGACCCTCGGCTTTGACATTAGTTGGTCACACTGCATTTGGAGGAAAAAAATATGAATTGAGACTACCCGACTTTTTCTCCCCCCCCCCCCCCCCCCTCCCTCCGTCGCAATTATGGACCGTTTACAAACAAACTCCAGCTCTTCTGAGAAACTTGGCGAAGGGGACAGGGTACACTGGGACACACGTTGACACATTTATGCGCAGCTTCTCCTCTCAAATGAAGACGGAGGGCGCATCACACATCACTGCTCGGAGCGGCTTAACAGCGGGTTCATCCGGTGTTCGCTGGAAGGCGCGGCGCTTGCTTGGTCCAACCGAACAAACATTCCAGGATGCGCTTTTTAAGCGTGTCTCTGTGAACGATTTCAGAGATGAATTCAATAAACGCGCTCTCTGCTAATGACTTCTTTAAGAACACTGCGGACAGAAACTCTGACGTCGCAATGGGGCTGTTGCGCACTTTCGGTAAAGGCGATTTAAAGGGCAGTTTCAATATAAAAACCAGTAGCGATGCGTGAAATTTGACAACGATGTACTTTCTCCATTTAAACTTACTGAAAGAATCGAATGCTTCGGTCATCGGCGATGACCAGATGTTTCGACCTTTCTAATGTGTTTAAAGGGGGAAAAAAGGAACGTTGCCAAATTGCACGCCTCGCCACTGCATGGTATAAACCTCCAAAACATTAGTAGCATTAAAAACTTACGAAATCCACTATTAAACTCAGAAAATGTTTTGAAACACTCGACGTAATAAGGTCGTTGTAAGGTCTGCAAACCACGGCCGGTTACTAAATATTATGATACTTTTTCGACCTTAAGAAATACAAATGCAGAATAACTTTTTAAAATAATACCCAAGTGCGGTAAGAAGAGGGTTTTTACACTGTTAATGGCGCCTAGTATCGATTACTGGAGGTATCTTCGATCTGAGGCATCGCATCGGAGACAATTTGAATTCTTCGATCCTGTTTCGACTTTTCGAGAATAAGCTTTAGCGAAGCGAATTTTGGCGGTCGAATATGATTAACAATACCAACCAAACCAACATATACGAGGAAACTCAATTGTGTTTTTAGGTGTTTTCGGGGGCGATTGATGGCGATTGCTGGCGAATTCATCTCCGGACTTGCATTCAAAATCGAACTGATGTCATCGATGCCTGAAATCACCAAAAAAGTTCGGAAAACACGATCCAGTTTCGTGTCATCCACTGTTGTCATGCGTAGGTTGGCAATGATTTCGTATAATTTCTCTTCGTTGCGAAAATTCGCTTAAAGAATGCTGATAACTCGAGCTGATTTCAACGGTTGAGTGTTCCCCCGCCGCGCCATGCCACCCCTACAAATACATTCGCTGAAGCGCAGAGGGAATACGCTGAATGTATTGCAATGAAGATCCATGCCTTTTGTTGGCGGCTTATGGCGCGCGCGCGAACTTATACTCGCCAATTTGAATGGTCCTTGAAGTCTGCGAATCTCCGCTCATTCTCTCGCGAACTTTGGCGGGTAATCTGCGCGCTGACCACTGCACCGCGGGTGCGCGGATCGCGACTTTACGGTCGCACGCACCCGCGCGGAGAGATTCTCACATATGCACTCACTTCATTGTTGTGGATTGAGCCGTGGCATGGCGCGGCGGCCGGCGTACTTTGCACATGCGCGGGGAGTCGGGTATGCGCCAATAGTTTGCAGGTGTGAGTGAGACGGACTCTCGGGATGAACGAAATTACTAAGCGGGGGTGACGAGGAGTGAGGGAGAGGAGAGATCACGGGCCAGGGGAGGGAGTGGCGTCTGTTGATTGGGCGGTGAGTTATACTTATACGACGGCGGACGACTACGTTACGATGACTGGATGCTGGATAAGTGTTGCCAGATGGAGAGATGAGAGGGGAAGACCAAGACCAAGGCAATAAACTTTGGAAACACTCGCAGAAAAGTCGCACAGGAATACTTACAATGAATCTTCACAGTTTAGTGACTGTTTCTGCCTCCAGATCCTTACCGTTCGGCAAATGTCAAATTACAGGCGAAAAGAACTTTGTTTTGAAAGTTCGTTCCAGAAGTGTAGCTGCGCGGAGCTCACCTAAAACCTCAAATTTTCAAATTTTATTCCTTTACATAATAATAATAATAAAAAAAAAACTTGTCTAAGACTATCACCTTTTGGTTTTAAACCGTTCTTACAAGTAAATCCAAAGCTAAAATTCATAATCAATAATTTCCACCTTACAATGTAAAAAATAACGTTGGAAAAATTCCATAGACTATCGGACGGGGTCCGCCTACGCTGCGCTTGTGAAACTAGCAGTGAGAAAACAGAAAGTTAGAGGTAAGTAAGCATCAAAAACGACATAATGTGTCCGCGACATTCACCATCCATCAGTGTTAATTTTACTAATTTTTAGTGTTTTAGAATAATTCTACGCCTACAATATCACTTCATCATCGCTGTCTTTCGTATTTTGAGACGCTGATTTCAAAAATGATATTAGTTTTCATTAAACTGGCCTAGATTTTAAGTAAATTCGAAATTACGTCTTCCTAGCAAAAAAGTCGAAATTCTGGAAAAAGTATGAGTTTCGAGTAAAAACTAAGGCCGAATTTGAATTCAGCGGGTCAAAATATGTGGATATACTCTCGCGGTAGGGGTAAGAAAGAGGTATCTTATGATGAGAAAACTTGGTTTAACGTTCATAACAGCCGGACACACTATGTCGTTAAAGCGTAAAAATCGTTAGAGGTACTAGGATTAGGTAGTCATCTGAAGAGTGTCTGTGCAAAATATCTTGTCAACAACTTCAAAAATAAGGCCGCAAGTATCAAAACACGGAATATATCGCAAATAGATTCTATAAATTTCAAAATGGACCAAAAAAATTGGAACGACACCTGTTCAAAATGTCCAGCAACCTTCAAAAAATGAAAACAATGAACATGTTCAGAAACGAACTTGGCTCTGACTTAAAAAACTAAAAGCGGTACCTAGACGATAAATGAACCAAATGTCAAGATAAGTATAAAAATGCGATTTTTTTTTTTTTTTTAGAAAATCAACAAATGATGATGCAGGAACAAGATCAAGCTCCAACTTAAAGACAGCAACACAGGCTGGAGAATGGAGATTCGCACACTGCACTTCTCGGTAAATGTTTGAAAACGGTTAGATTATACAGAAAAATGAAATAAAAATGCAGGATATCACAGGTAAACTTGCAAATAAATCTCGATGAAGGCTGGCAGGGTGAAAAATCTTAAAGGCTGGACAGAAACAAATGAATGAAAGTTCAAGACAGAGAATGTGTTTTATAGGTTTTATAGTCTCAAAATCAAATCCCCCAAAAATAAGAGAAAAAAAACACGGATGTTCAAGTGACTAAATCTTCGAAGTAAAGGGGGGGGGGATGAATTTAAGAAAAATATGAGTTTCAATTCCTTAGAAGTTGAGAGAATAGTATGAAAAAATTCCTGAAAAGAAAGAAACTTGCGACTAAACCTCAAAAATTAGGCAGCGAAGAATTTGAAGAAACTCGGCAGAAAAAAATAAAAATAACAGAATTAATGAATTTAAGGGAAAAAATGTGTTCCGATTCTTCGTAAATTGAAAAACTTATAAAAAAATAATTCCAAAAAAAGCTCCCAAAAAATGCTAAACTTGTGACTAGATCTCAGAGTCTGGGAAGTGAAACAAAAACTAGAAAACTATGAGCAGGGGGAAAAAAATTAAGAATTTAAGGGGGAAAAATCCTTCAAAATTGAACAAATTATAGACGGCACCCCGACCCCCCTCCCCCCCTCCCAAGATAAATTCTTGATGAAAATTTTTTGAAAATAATTTGAAAAAATTTAAAATCAAGGCCTAAGGGGACAATGTTTGTAACAGCGACCTTGAAAGCGTAGAATCATCCTGATCGTCTTTAAAATGGCGATTATACATTTAAACACTTGTCCAAACTCAGACACTTCGGAAAATCCGGTCAAAATACGGAGATTCTCTCTCAATCTGGGCAACACTGTGATCAAGTTATAAATAAGATCCGCACCCGAGTTCAAGCACCAAGCACCAAGCACCAATCACCAGTTGCTGATACGAATGCTCCTGAAGCTGATCCTGGTCAGGATGAAGTTTCCTCATGTGGCATATTATGCGGCTTTTGTGGTAGGTCCTGAAGTTGCAGAAAGGGCAAGCTATACACATACATAATTTCGATCTGAACATCTGAGGCCATGCCAGTCCGTGAGTCCGACTCCAGTCGGGAGTCGGGTCTCGAACTCGAGTACGCCTGGTTTTCTGATCAGTCTGTCTTTCTATTTATACCTACCGTTTCCCGCAGCCACGGCATTCGAACCTTTTCAGTGTCCAGTACTTTTTCTCGAACCTAGATTTTCAATCACGAATCACTTCTTACAAATTAGTCTTGATGACAATCCTACAAAAAGGAGACGAAAAGTGCGCAGAATGTCAATTTCATTATAGTCATAACCGTGGTTGAAGTTTCCGATGAAGTTCCATGACCTAATTTCCGTGCGGGCCATTATTTCGCCGTAAAATTGCGTGGAATTCTGTGGGCTGCTCATAGAATTCCATAATAGGCCCGCGGAAATAATGGCTCTCGGAATTTTAGTTATGGAACTTCACGAAACACTTTTACCGAGGATTTTACAATTTTACTACTTATATCCTTGAAATTTACTCGTCGAAAGTGGTGTTAAAGTTTTAAGCTTTTCAAAAGAAAGTTGTTTCAAGCATGGCCGACGCCTATGGATTGTTTCAGCTGAAGGAGGCTGCAGATCTCGACTTTTTTTATACTACATACTTATAGAGACATTTCCTAAGCTAAGCAAAGTGTTCATAATGTCCCTTTGTCCCCACAGTGTTTCTAATGTAATGTTACAAAGCAATTACGATTTATCGCTTTATAAATATTTCTCGGCAAAAGTTTGTAAGAAACCTGTTCTTTTGATTTTAGTATTAAACTAACTGCAAGCCTCAATTGCAACTGTTGTGAACTGCAACGTCTCGTGGCAGTTTCATGGTAATTCCTCAGTTGAAATCCGCCGTGCACTTTTAAGAAAAATCGACCACGGTAACAAACCTCTTGGCCTCCGGAGCCAAACGTGTCCTGCTGCATAATCTTCAAAGGAGGAAAATTTGAAAAGCCAGAATTGGACTGGAGCGAACAAGCTGTGAAACGGGACTTGGGGTTTGACGCAGGGATATATGTAATGAATGAAGCGGAGCGGCAAGAAGGCGCGGCGGGGGCATGGGTAGGGGACGCTTGGAACCCCGGGGAGGGGAGGGGGTGCTCAATCCTCAATCCTCATGCTTCGTGACACGGGCGGCCCCGGTCATCCGCTACCTGAGGGGCAATAAAAGAAGTCGTACTAAAAGGACTTCTACAGCGCAGTGACGACTAACAAAGTAACAAGTTACAAAAACTAAATATACGTGAAAAGAAGTGAAACAGTTTTCACCCTCGGCTAAAAGAAAACGATGATCTTGTTGGGCACGGTGGACTTTTTTTCCTTTTCTCATTTAAAAAGAGGGACGTTTGTCTTTGTATCCACCCCCCCCCCCCCTTGTAAACTGCCTTGCTATTTTCGCCAAATTAAGGGACCATCCACACTCCACAGAACCAAATTAGCATAGCATAGCATTTCTGCACAACACTTAGGTATAGTATACATGTACTACAATGATGGAAAAAAGATTGTCACACATTTTGATCTATTTTGGAAAAATACTTAAATATGTTGACGAATAAAAAGCCAAAGGGCCCGGGCTACGGGGCTACCTGTAGTAGCAGTAAAGTAAAGCTTTCTGTTTCAGATGAGATATGGTCCGTTCAAACATTTCAGACCGGCTGCTACAGTAGGTACCTACAATGAAGTTGCTTGAAAAAAGCAAGAGACACGAAAATCTTTCTGCTGTCAAAAGAACATATTATGTACTATCGACGAATTAAAGATTGTCGCGAGATTTTCACGAGCTAAGCTTCGCCTTCAAGGTTCCGATTCGGCCACTCTTCATACTCCTCCTACCTAGCAGGCGAGAGGCCAGTGCGGGCGGGGCGGGAAAGCCGTTGCAGATCAGTCTCACACTCACACCCATACCTGAAAATTAGTGAAAATTTCAAGACAATCTTTAATTCGTCGATAGTACATACCTATCGATGCTTACCTTCGACATAGTAAAAGTAAAGTGAATAAGACAAACTACAAAAAATCGATGCTTCGCAACATAAAATGCCGCTGCCTGGAAAAAGTTGATCGTTGTAGATTTTCTTAAGTAACTGAAAAGAAAAAAAAAATATCTCTCCACTAACCAAAAGAAAATTAGGCTTTTGCCTAAAAAAAAAAAAAAAAAAAAAAAAAAAAAAAAAAAAAAAAAAAAAATGAATAATGTAAAATATTGTAAATAACGACTATATAAAAATAGAAATAATAAGCGTTTACTGTAATCAAGTCAATTTTTCAAATGGTACCCAGGCAAAATCTCAAAGTTGGGTCCGGGGAAGGGCCGGGGTGTAAAGAAGGTAAAAAAAGTGAAATTTTTTCGGAAAAAGGAGGAGAGACAGGGGTGATTTAGATAGGGGGGTAATACAGATCCCCGTACCATAAACTACATCTCTGCATCGATAATACTCGATAATCGATAATAATAATCGATAATCGATGATTCCAATTGATACAAGTTGCTAGGTACATGGCAACCTTCCTTACCCTGAACGAAAGAAGAAAAGTTGGAGAAAAAGAGACGGAGAAGAGGGGATAGGTAAATGGGCGCAATAAGGGAGAAATTCATGGGATGCCCCGGAATTTCTAGGGAAAGAGGAAAGTGTAGAACCGAATTACTGAATGAAGGTTATACGAAGAAGAAAGCACGAGGAAGGACAGAGGGTAGACGAGGCGAGGAAGTGGGGGAGGCGGGATCGCAATATATATGATCGTGGTGTGTTGTGGTGTTACCTTCCTGAAGAATGACGAGGGACAAGGAAGGAAGGAGGAAGGTGGAGGGTGTGAGACGAGAGGGAGGAGAGGGAGGAGAGGGAGAAGACTGACACGAGGAGAGTGAGAAGTGCCTAGAAGTGCAATGTGCAGGAGATGGAGGAGGAAGAGAGAAAGAACTATACATGTGTAGAGTGTAGGAGCAGACAAGGACCTGAGGAATTGCAAGGAGCAAGGACGATTGCTCCACTTTCGAAGAGTGCACTGCGCCGCGCCACCGCGCACCGCCCCCCCCCACACAGGGATAGGGTGGCTACCCAAAAATGCACCAAACATATCCCACCACCAGCACCACCAGCTTACTTTTAAAAGCAGCTTCAATCCGGGGTTGCCAGATTGATCATTACAGCCTCAATCCGTCTAAAAGCACGACGACGTGCGTCGTCGTGCGTCTTTCGGCTCCCACGAGTCGACACTTGACATGTGCTGCACCAATACTTTCATCATGGACAGAACCAGCAATTTGGCAACCACGTATTAATCTTGTTATAACATAGGAGGAACAATCGATTCTCGACGAGGCCACGACCCATTTCTCAATAGATTGTTACTTTTATATTCAAATGGAAAGAATGCATAGTTGCCAGATTGCTGGATCAGCCTTTGACTTATACACCCCCACCCCCCCCCGCTCTTATAAAAACTGTTAAAAGTAAAGGGGTGATAAGAAAAATTAATAAATTAAAATGTTAAAATTAAACCAGCAAGTAAAAATAATAACAATAAAAATAACGGAGAATACAAAACCGAAAAACTTTCCTAGTAAAAATGGTCCATACATGATGCAATCCATACATGATTGGTATATTGGGACAAGGACCTGCATGGACCAGGGACCTATACATGGGACATTCATGGACATACATGCTGGTCCATGTACAATTTTATGGACATCCAAAGGGGTGCGCAATTGTGCGTTGTTCACTCGGTGAAGCTGGTTAATTTGTGAATCATATTGTGATGTGATAGTAAACTAGATCTACCATTTTACGTAAATATGCCCATTCAATGCCTCGATGGCATTTTTTAATTCACCGATGATCACAGGTTGAAAATATTACTTCACAGTTCTGCTCAGTTTATAACTACAATACATGAACTTCAATCCTATTGCGCAAAATTGAATGGCATTTGAAGTGACACAACTGAACGCCAGTGGCGGCTCGTGCAATTTGGCAACAAAGTTTTTCCCAAAGAGTAAACAAGAGCCCCAACAAAACGGTAGGAGAGCGCGGCATAGTCGAATTACTATCGAATGTCACTATCGATGGTACGGCCTCTGATTGGCTGGCGAAAGCCTGGGCCCTGTGAAATCGCTTTTATGGAGATTTAACATGGGATTTTCGACTTTGCTTCATTTAAAGTTAAATTTCAAGAAAATTACTCTTTCTTACCCTCAGAAAATTTAAATCATATTTTTTTTAAGACTATTACACTATCACTAGACTATTAGACTATCACTTCATCGAAACAGTAGTAGAAGGATATGAATTTGAAAGTAAAATTACGGGTAATTTTTTGTCGTGTTTCCCACTGTTTGCACAGGTCGGGCCGAGTGTGTGGTGTAGGTAGCAGTTGTTTTTTCCTTTTTTCTTGATTTAGTGTAATGCAGATGGGTTGAAATGCATGTAAAATTCATTAATTGAAGGAAATACGCCGATCTCATGCAGAAACCCGAAGATTTAAACTCAAATACGCGAAATAATACGAAGTTTGACCCTCTAAAGGCCAGGTTATTTCAAAAGGACACCACTCTTCCGTTTATAAAGGGAAGGTAGTTAACTGTTCGTACTCGGAGGAGTTAAAATTGCCTATACGATACATTGAAGGCGCCCGAAGACATCTTATTTTGTACATGGTTTCATCAATAGTCGCGTTTATCCGGAATGAAGACTGAAAGAATGTGAAGGAGCGTAGAGAAGAAAAATAAGTATACTCGGGCTTGGCCCTTAGAGGGTTAAACGGCTCACAATCGGACGTTACGGCGGAAAAAAATTCTCGTAATTTAATTTTCAATTTCATATTTTTCTGTTAAGTTTGTGATGAAGTGATACGTGTGACCCATCAACATCTTCGTTGTATCCTCAAAAAAAAAAATATAATTTGAATTTCCCGAAGGTAAGGAGCAATAATTTTCTTGGAATTTGACTTTAAATGAGGCAAAGTCGAAAACCCCACGTTAAATCTCCATAAGAGCGATCTCACAGGGCCCAGGCTTTTGCCAGCCAATCAGAAGCTGACTTTTCGATATCGCCGACCTAACCTAACCTGCCACGTTCTCTTACCGTTTTGTTGGGACTCTTGTTTACTCTAGAGTCCCTTGATGGAAATATTATTATATAGGGAGTACCGACACGTCGCTTTATGCATTTTGACAGGAGTCGATTTAGTCGACTGCCTGAACGTATTCGAAGGTTAAGTTCAACAGTGGACCAGTGGTGGACCGGCGGATTTGCCGGCATTCCGGTCCGTTCCCATACGTTCCTCTACGAATCGACTCCTTTCGTGTGCAGCCTTCGATGTCGTCGACTCCTACTCGACTCCGTGAGAGCCTAAAACCAACGACCAATCACAACTCGTTGAGCTCGTGTCGGTACTCCCTATACAATATTTCCATCAAGGGACTCTAGTTTACTCTTTGGTGTTTCCCTCCATTTTAAAAGTATGTACAATAATCGATTGTTGGTAAAGCGCTGTTTTCACCACCGAATTGATTAATTATTCTACATGATATCATATAAAAGGAGGAAAAACATTCTTACCAAATTGTAAGAGCCCAAGTGCCCCCGCTGCAAAATGCTCGAAAATTGGTTGAGGAGAAAACTCAACGGATTGGTCGGCGCAGTAGGTGTTTTGTATGAGTTGGAATTTTGAATAACTGCAAACTCTGGTTTCAAACCTTGGAAATTCCAGAAAAAAATTCAAGGAAATAAAGGAATATTCCCTTCAAATATTATTGGAATTATTATTGATTACCCATTGAAAATAAGGGCAAACTGGAGACGGACCATAGATCATAACATGGTTCCTATCATACTAACTTATTGTTAATCTTCAACGAAAACTGAACATTGGAAAGCTGGATATCTTCTAGTAAGCTGCTTTTTAGAGGCTGAAATATCAAAATTATGATAGTTGCATCAAACCGTGATAGGGAATCAAAGACACAACATCGCGAATTATAGAATTTTGCGGAGGTCCGCAGAATTTCTACCCAGGAAGGATCACACAATCAGGTGGTTGAATAAGGTATTGTATTGTTTCAGACTTCGCGGTCATGAGCAGAAAAAATATTTCCTGGTATTACATCAGTGACATTTTGTGAAAACAACTATCATCGCGATTTACATGCAAATATGAAAAATATACACTACAAGATAAAATATATCGCGTTTATTTTTTTGCGTACTGTAGAAAGGAAATCCATTATTGTCCCAAATGCAATAAATATAGGTACTTGTTTCCTTCTTGGCTCCTATAAATTGATCTTATTTTCATTAATTTGTTTTCACCTGTTACTTTTTGGACGGAAAGGATACTTAAAAGTGTCTCTGAAATGAATGTGTATCCACTTTTAAGCAAAAGAGCGTCTAATTATCTAGGTTCAACTAGAATGGAGCTCTTGCAAACTTTTGCTACAGGTAATTGATGAGTTGATTCTTGCATAAAACCTGTAAAAATGACGATGAGTGCACTAAAAAATCACAAAATTTACTCTCAGAATCGGGTTTTGTGGCGGAGAAACGCAGGTATTGGCGATTCCTGTCTAATTTGAGACATATCTCTTGTGCTTCCGTAGAGAAAATGACAAATTTGACAGGAATCTCCCATGATACCTGCGTTAAACCGCCATTGCGATCTTGTTGTTAAAGCAGTTAGGTGAGTTTTTATTACTGAATTTTAGACTTTCTTATTGGGCATTTCGTGATTTTTGCTGGTTTTTACATCAGATTGGACTATTCATTTTGCTCACAGCAAAAGTTTGCAAGAGCCCCAATGATCCAAGGGAAACTTTCGGCCAAAATACCGAAGAATCTTCTTTAGAAATTATTACATAATGGAAATAAATGAAAATTGATTCGAGCTTTGGATTTTCATTAAAGATAGCTTTGAGGAAATAAAGTAAAAAACGGATGTGATCTTTGCTTTAATTTGAACGAACGAAAATTGAAACATTTATCAAAGATTATCAGTGAGAACACTTCTGCAGAAACGAACTCCACCCGCAACTGTCCAAACATGGGTTAGAAGTTAGGTTGAGAACTCGTGCTTCTGACATGAATGAAAATTAACTACAACTACTCACAGGCACACAAACAAAGACGAGTATTTTACGATGAAAGGAGAAAGAATGGAGGAGGAAAACGGCTGCGCAGTTATGAGCCATGAGTGGGATACAGGAATTTATATTTCTCTCTCTCTCTCTCTTTGGTCATTTGAACACACGTGTTAGACAATGAAAGCAAAGGGGGCATCACGTGACTTTTAGCCCCTATCACCGTCCTTGTCTAATGCATGCATTCAAATGGAAGGAGAGAGAAAGACAAATGCCTGTATCAACTGATCAACCCATGTTATGAGCCGCGCCGAGCCGAGCCGGTGCGACGATGAGTGGTTTTTTTTTTCTGATGCATTTGGCAGGGCTGCCGTTTCACGTAGAATCAATGCTATTTTCCTATTCACCGATGATTCCACCGGTTGAGAAAAGATTACACAGTTCAGTTCAGTGTATGACTGTAATGCACGAAAATACTCTGATCTGTAATCTTTCCTTAATCGGTGGAAACTCCGTTGATTAATTAAAATATCCGCAAGTTTTTTTAAAGTCATCGACGACTCCACCGGTTGAGAAAAGATTACAGATGCGAGTATTTTAGTTCATTACAGTCATGCTCTGAACTAAACTGTGTAATCTTTTCTCAACCGGTGGAATCATCGGTGAATTGAAAAATAGCATTGATTATACACAAAACGGCAGCCCTGGCATTTGGTTCAGTAACTTTTTCGTTGTGAATAAGCTGGAGGACGGCAACATTGCCGAAAGGTAAGGGAGGAGAAGAGAAGAGAAGGAGGGTGAGAGGGAGGGAGGGAGGGAAAACGAGGGTGGCAAGAAGCATGGGGGTTGGGTGAGGAGGAGAAGGGGACAAAGTATTGGAAGTTGGGCCCGATGAGAGACGTCATTCGCGATGTGTGTATGATGGAAACGAGAAGAGAAGCCGAGGATGCGGCCGAAACAGGTTAACAGGTAAACCAGGCGCCAGATGTAAAGGAATAACTTAGTCCCTGTCACGCACACTCACTCACACATCCGCACACACTCACAAAAAGATGCCGAGAGAGCAAGCGAGGAAAGTGCGGATTCCGGGCATCGAGCGATGAGGCCGGGGCCTGGGCTTCAGGAACTGGGGCCCACTCGACCGTGCATTTACATTTTTAGCGTCTTTCTTCTTCTTTTTTTCCCCCTCCCTCCACCCTCTGCCCTACCCTACCTCTTAAATCCTGAAGTCCCGAACTTACCACCTTAGCAATTGTGTACAGGGTGCTTTGAAAGCCCTAGCACTCTCGATACTCTTGGAAGTTGGCTACGTGCAGACTGGCAGAGTTTGTTTCATAAGTGTAGGCGCAGCTTATGGGGTGTCTCCACGTGCGACTTTAAAAGCGAGAGTAAACTGATTGAGCCAATGAGCTTCTTTGTTCGGACTCGACCTATCGACTTCAAGGCAGCTCATTGGCTCAATCAGTTTATTCGCGCTTTTAAATTCGCAGGTGGAGACACCCCTTCATACCGATAATCTATGGCGAATTTTCAATTTTCAATCGTTCAAATAAAATAAAAAACTTGCCTGCAACTTTGAAAGATTAATTTATAAGCGTTCCCCAGTGAAAATCCAACGCTTAAATTCATTTTCATTTATTTTTATTATGTAAAAACAAAAATAATATGTGTAAATTAATAGGTGCGCCTACACTTGAGCGCACTTAAATAAATGGTCCGTCTCTCCCTTTAAGTCCACTGAAGCAAAGGCGAAGGTTACTTTATGGGCGCTAGTGAGAGGCAGGGGCTCAAGCCCTAGCCGGAGCTACGGCTAAAATTGAAATCTGCGTCTCTCGTGACAGAAAACCATAAGTCTGCCACGACAACCAGAATCTACGGTTCAAAAACTGATTTTAGCTGTTCTTACATTGTCAGAATTAGATTTCAAAGATTACAGTTTGAATTGTTGTAATCGGAGCCTCAAAACTGGAGCAGCTTCCAAAAAGAGCTCCTCATTAGTTACTGCGCTCAAGTTGTAATGATTCAAACTGTAATCTTTGAAATCAATTTTGGACTGCACGAGGATACCTACACACAGTTTTTAAAATTATGAAACCCCGGCTTCGAAGAATTTTCCAGGTTTCTCTGTCGCGATTGGTGAGAGACGCAAATTTCGATTTCACCCGTGGCTCCAGCTCCAAAACTCAGTGGCCATAGATCATTTCACAAGTTTCGCCAAAGCTCGCTGATAATCTTACAACTAGACGAATTTTCAATGGTCTTTCATTCAAATTTAATTTTAAAGCGTCCTTCACTAAAACGCCAAGTCTTAATTCATTCATTTTTATTATGTGACAAGAAAAATAATGTTGGAAAAATTCCAAATATTCGATCGGGGTCTGCCTACACGGCTGCAACGAACTCAGACAATGCATAAATGCTGCGTGAATAAAATTAACAGCAGTAACGGCTCGTGCTATTTGGCAACCATGTTTTATGCCATTTGAACTACCGATGATTTCACGAGGGTTAAACCCTTTACTACCATTACTATCACATTGAGAGGACAAATTTTAATAAAACCAATGCTCGCTCACTTAATTTCGGAGGGTAGTTAAATATTCCTACATCGCGGAGCTGATTTTGCATACACAGTAAATTGAAGGAGCTTTCAGAAAATTGTTTTTCGAATTTTAATCATTTGGAGTCGTAATTATTGTGGATAAAAAACCGAAATTGTGTGACGCAGACGTAGTCATAGAAACTAGCATATTCTCAGCCGTGATATTGAAAAGGTGAAATGAAGAGAATTCGTTGTTGCCACATTGCACGAATCGTCACTGATCAACAGCTATGACGCAGTGGCGGAGCGTGAAACAGGGCAACGTTGTATTACGTCCATTAAAACTCGCACAGAATATCAAACTATCAAAGGACCAGTAATGACTATCAAATTTGACCTTTCGTTTGCGTTTAAAAGGACAAAATGCTACGTTGTCAGATAGCACGCTCCGCCACTGAGCTGTGACAACAATCCAAGGGCGGCTCGTGCATTGTGGCATACAATGTATTCTTTCCATTTAAACCTATGTAAAACAATCGATCCTCAGGAGGTGCGATTGCACGCCCAAGAAATCGATACTTTTGCATAGGTTTAAATGGAAACAAGCACGGTTGCCAAATTGCACGAGCCGCCACTGCAACAATCAACGTCTTTACCCGATTAAAATACTGGAAAAGGGAGATGAACATCAAAGCGGCAAAGCAAGCATGGTTATATATCCTTCTCGAACAAGGAATTTAGTGTCTAGGTCATGAACGGCTGCTAGGGGTAGATCATGACGAAAACAGAAGATTCACAACCCCGCGCTGCCGCGCCAGCACCTCCGACCTCCGCCGCAGCCCTCCTTGTTTACAAGAAGAGAGAATGGAGATGTTTTAGTTCACCACTTATTATTAAAGCGAGGAGGGGCCTGGTTTTCAGAACTTGCCTTCCCCACTCCGTCCCTATCCTCTCTCCCCTCCCCTCCACCAAGGACCTCGCGGCCTCCACCATCGCCGCCGCAGTTACGGCCAGTTACGGCCGCCTCGCCACTGCCACTGCACTACCCCCGTCTGTCATCCTCATAGCAATGAACTGCTCCTTCTTCACTTGATGTTGACTGTTTTCACTTTCTCTTCCTCATTGTTCTCGCCCGGTCCGGAATTTCTATAGCTTTCCCCCACTTTTCCGTCGCATTCAAAAACAAGGCCTTTAAAGAGCCGCAGTTTTTCAGAACAAGCACGAACGCGCCTCTCTGCCTGTTTCTTTAGAAATACTCGATTGACAAGTTATGATGGACCAAGCCACGGACTTGGTAACTGCCGATTGGAGAAAACTGAGGGCTCATATTTTCCTGTGGCAAAATATGGATTCGAGTGAGACAAGACTTTGATTAGCGTCAGTGGGGTCGCGTGCAATTTGGCAACGCTGCATTTCTGTCATTTAAGCAAAAAAAAAAAATCGACAAAATATTGCGAATTCGGTGTTTCGCATGTTTAAATGGACGAAATGATACGTTGCCAACTTGCACTGCACTCTACGCCGACTATAGAGCTGTCCGTCATATCGGTCTCGAATGATAATTTAATCAAAGTACGTGTAAATACATAAGTACACCTAAAATATGGCATAATATTGTAAGGAAAAATCAAATCGACTCATCATAAAAACAATAATTAGAAAAGAAGGAAAAAAAATAGAAAATATAGAGATGTGAGAGACAAATTCAATCCAACAGACCTCGCCACCCTAATGTGGAAGGGATTCCAGCCCTTATTACTAATGTATCTAACACTTCTTGAGCAAGATGTGTATTGTGCCATCAAGAAGGGAGCTTGAGCAGCTATTGGCATGTTATGAAGATGGCTATAAATGAAACGAATGAATCAGACAGAAGATATTTCGGGCAGTTTATGGCAAGTTCGATTTAAGAAATAATCACGGTGTCGATTCAACGAAAGAAAGCCCCGAAGTTGACACATGCGCGGTCGAGCCGCTTTCGCTCGGGCGCAGTGATGGGCAAAACTCATTTTTTGAATAACCATGAATAATTAACTAAAATTATTCGCATTATTTTCATGTTATTCCTACTAGCAGGTAAGTCAAAGTTTTAACACAACCAGTTATTCATCTCATGACAGATGAATATGCTGGTGGTAGTGTCAAAACTTCGATTTACTTATAAGAATAACATGAGAATAATGCGAATAATTTTAGTTAATTATTCATGGTTATTCAAAAAATGAGTTTTGCCCATCACTGCTCGGGCGAGCTAGGTGCTGATGCACAACACTTACGTCAGCCAATGAAGAACGTTTATTTCATCCTCGAACATTAAAAGTCACTCTTTCTTGTAGTTTGTTCAGTACCTTGGCGGGAAATGAATCCAAGCCACGATTGGTGACGATCCCCGACCTGTTATCATTTGAAGGCTACTTAGAAGAGATCCAATTTGATCGTCTGACGAGAGGCCTTTGGCTTCAGCTTAAAGTTAACTGACAGCGAGAAAAGAAAAAAAAAATGACTTCAAGTAGACACGAAACGAAACAAGGCCAAGAGCATGCAGCTATGGTAGGTTTATCTTCATCGTTTTACGCAGCTATCCCGACTTGAATGAAATAAATTGTTGAAAGCGCCTTCAATTTGACTTAATACCACCCGATATCTCACAAGTAGGAAAAAATATCTCATCTGGCTTTATGCAGCTATTTCGACTTGAATAGAAGAAAAATAAGTTCAAAAATATTCAAAGAGAACGTAAAAATTATAAATCTCAGAAACTCAAGGATTCATATGATGCAATCGATTCGTGATAATTGGAGTTGTTTAGTTTGCGCATTAATGTTGAATATTTGAACGACCTTTTTGGCGTGCGCATTCTTAAAGTAGAATTTAAACTATTAAGTAGGTTTTCAACGAAATGTAATAAGAAAAGAAAAACTAATTATTCTATGGTTCTTGGATTTTCGTTTTTTGTCCTTATACAAAATCCTCGTTTATGCGAGCATCTCAACCCGGGTTCTAGAACCCAGGTTCAGCTGAACTCGGGTTGAGATGCTCGCATAAACACTTCGGATCTCGCTGAACTCGGGTTCGACTCGACCCCGATTCAAACCCGAGTCGAGTCGGTGAACTCGGGTTGAGATTTCACGCATAAACACCTCGGAGTTCAGAGCCCGGGTTCACGCGGCACCGATGTCACCAATCCTAGCGAGGTTAAACACGTGTCTTATGCGGTCGCACTTGTCCGCACCGCACCAAGCACCGCCGCCATTTTCGTCAAAAATGTAAACAAACACAGAGAAGAAGAAGAAAGAAATCATTTGAACTCGAGTTCAATTATACGGGTGTTTATGCGCTAACCCGAGTTGGACCCAGGTTGAAACTCAACTCGGGTTGACTCAACCCAGGTTCAGATCTCTCGCATACACGAGGCTAAAGCATTCGAAGATGGCTTAAATCATCCAAATGAGCTATCGTACCCCTCGCGCTTGTGAGACACAGTGGAAAGCGTGTGTTTTTATCTTTCAGATTAAAAACATAACATTGAACACAAAATATGACGAGGGATTCATTTGAACCGTTCACTTATCGTCAGTTTAAAATTCGGATTTTAATGAGTTTTTCACAATTCATCAATGACATATGATGATGATAGGGGGAGGGACACGATGTAGGTGAGAAAAAATCTTTCTTTGAGATTCCACAAATCCACGCATCACCTGAAAAACGTGGACAAATTCCTTAATTTGTAATTTTTAACAGCTAGATTCGTTTAAATAGGCAAAGAGTCTAAACGACAAATTCATGGGCATACGCTCTGACGATGCCCTTGCTCAAAACTTCCAAAATTCACTTACATTAACTATAAAGGATACTTCTATTTATCCCTGCATTCGTCTTGTAGGAATAATAATATGGCAACGTTGAATTCTGTCCCATTAAACCTGTTTAGAAGATCGAAATATCGAGTGTTTGGCGACCCTTCTCTAATATATGACCATTTACATGGCTTTTAATGGCCAGAATGTAATGTTTGGCAACCCTGTGGTGGATCCAGAAAGCTTTTCTATGGGAGGGATGCTAATGAAATATGCAATTTGAAGCGTTGCGAGAAACATTTCTGTGCCATTTTCTATTGAAAAAGGCAAATTTTGTTGCTTCATGAGGCCCCCCCCCCCCGAGTCTACCACTGCAAATGTACCGATTTTTTGGAGGTTCCGTTGAACCCCCTGCTGGGGATCGATTAGTATGTCTAGGGCTCTAGGATTGAAACATCGCAACCCACGAGTCGCCGATGTCCGAGGCTAAATTTTCCGTCTTTACTTCACGTCCTAGAAACGGATGCAGGGTGAGCGAGAGAACCGATCTATCTGACATGCGATGATGGTGATGCCAAATGAGTGATTATGGTTGTGGATCAACCGGAGCGGGCGACCAAAACCTTAAAAAGTGCCTTCAAATACTCGTGTAGGCAAGTTCATAACTAACGTGCAGTAGAAATAGAGGCATCTGAGTTCTCAAGGAGCTATGTCTGAAATCATCCTGTTCAACAAACACGATTTTCACATTTTTGTCATCGCGTAACTCGCGTCACCGCGATAACAAAATGTCGACAGATTAATTTGACCTCTTTGCTACGGTGCTTATTAATTTCGATAAAATTGGTCTTATCGAGCTGGAATTAATTAATTAATTAATGAATTTATTAATTAACTGACTGACTGACTGATTAATGGACTGATTTTCAACTCCTTATTTCAAAGTATTGACAATGGGCTCTGTTCTCTGAATTGGAAAAAAATTGAACAAATTACCTGGCGGGGAATTTACATTAATTTTTCCAAGAGCATTTTGAGCAATTACATTTTTAAACTCCTCTATGTCTAGGTAGTAGCGAGGCGCAGCGAGGGATGGGTATCGATGGATATCTGACAACACGAACGATGGAATATGCAAACCGATAGAAAAAACAAAACAAAACAAAACAACAACTACAAAAAAGAAACTTGTTCATCGGTGTTTTGAAGAGTTTCCGGAATTATTTTTTATCTATACCATTATTCTAATTTTTCTGAGAATCTTCCAGAGAAAAAAAGAAAACAGCAACAAATGATTAAGGAGATTTAATAAGGAATGATTTTAATAGAATGAAAAACAATTAGACTCAATTTTAAGTACACTTTATTTTTAATCGATTAACCAACAAGAGTTTTGACATCAAAGGTAACCGCACGAAGAAAGGCTTCTGAGATTACCAGTGGCGGCTAGTGCGATTTGGCAACAGTGTTTTTATCCCATTTAAATACATGGAAAACAATCGAAACTCGAGGAGGCTGCCAGCCTCCGCTTGAATCGATTTTTTACCTAAATTTAAGTGGGGAAAATGCATGGTTGCCAAATCTCACGGGCCGCTATTGGAGATTACCTGTGCTTTCTCATATGATAGATAAGAACTGTCTTTTGGGCAGCCCTGTACGGGCAGTGAGGGCATGGAAACTGGGGTTCAACCCCACATTCAAGTCTTTGGTGTCTCCTCAGACTGTCTTTTAATTTGTACTTGCGGCCACATCGTGAACAGTGATGATATATAGGTGGGGGCAGTCCAAAATAACTATGGTGGTTATAATGCGATGAATTGTAGTAGCTGACTGAGTTGGCTGTAAAAAAGATAAAGTAAAGAGAAATAAAACGAAATATATAATAATTTATGCATGCTTCGTTAAAAATGTAGATAGCAATCGCCAAGGTCTAAAGTCTTCTAAGAGTAGGTATAATCAAAGAGGATAGCTATAAAAGTGTTTTTAAGCCCGGGACCCGGGGGGGGGGGACACAGCTTCTGAGTTAAATTGGCAGTCTTTCGGAGGATTTGCCATCTTATACTGATCACATTAAATTTATACGTCTAGCTTTATTGTAAGTATTTGATAACGTTTCGTAACCAAAGTAACAATTAAACCCAGAGTGATAATGGGGCAGTTGCAAGGGTCTGAAATGTTTTGTTTTTTATAAAGAAAATGAAAGTACTTGACGAGCTGAGAACAATGGTGCCTTTGGTTTTTTCCTAAGTGTCCCGGTTTTGGAGATACACACGTGTAAAGTTGTAAAAAATCGTGGGCGTAGTGACGTCACTACGCGGAATTCCCATTTAAAACAATGTATTTTGGGCCAAAATCCCATCTCCGGAACAATGGGACTTAATTAGAAACCAAAGGCATCTTTGTTCTCAGCTCATCAAGTACTTCCATTTTCTTTATAAAAAACACAACATTTCAGACCCTTGCAACTGCCCCATTGCCGGTTTTAACCACGTAAAATTCCTGAGTTTCAATGGGGGCAAAAGAACTGAACATTGGTGGATCCAGAAAGTTTTTGAGGGAGAGAGACAGTGATAAAATTTGAAGCGTTGCAGGAAACATTTTTACCCCATTTCCTGCTGAAAAAAGGCAACATTTGTTGCTTATTTTTTAAGGGGGGCACTGGTGCCCCCGTTTTTCGCCCCCTTTGGATCCGAGACTGTAAAAGTATCCAAAAAGGTTAGATTGAACCGCCTAATAACTATAATAAGGCTCGACTACTATCCAAAGAATGAAATGAAGAAGACATCGATACATCGCAATCCATGAGTTGCCGATGTCCGAGAATCATTAATTTTTCCATCTTTACTTTACGACCAAGAAACGGATAGAGGTTAAGAGAGAGAGAGAGAGAGAGAGAGAGAGAGAGAGAGAGAGAGAGAGAGAGAGAGAGAGAGAGAGAGAGAGAGAGAGAGAGAGAGAGAGAGAGAGAGAGAGAGAGAGAGAGAGAGAGAGAGAGAGAGAGAGAGAGAGAGAGAGAGAGAGAGAGAGAGAGAGCCGATCGGTCTTACAAAAGATGATATAGTGATGCTGAATGTGAATGAAACTGTTTGTGGTTATGGTCGGATCAACCGGCGACCGAAACATTAAAAAGTTCCTTCAAATACTCGTGTAGGCAAAGACATAACTAACATGCAGCAGAAATAGAGGCGCCTGAGTTCTCAATGAGCTATGCCTGAAATCATCCTTTTCGTTTTTCAACAAACACGATTTTAACATTTTTGCCATCGCGTAACTCGCTTGACAAACTGTCAAAAAACTAAATTGACCTGCAATTGGCTACAATACGTAAATATTTTGATGATTTTTATACTATCGAGCTAGAATTTCTTAATAAATTAATTAATTAAATGATTAATTTAGTGCTATTTAGCTTGATTTTCAACTACTTATTTCAATGTATTGATGCTGGTTGATGTTCTTTGAACTGGAAATATTTGAAAAAATTACCTGGCCGGGAGTTAGAAGAAATTTTTCTGGGAGCATTTTGAGCAATTACATTTTTTAACTCCTGTATGTTAAGGTGAAAGAGAGGCGCCGCGCCGCGTCGCTTTGTCCCACTTGAGTATCGAAAGATACATCTAACGACAATAACAATCTAATATGCACACTAATAGCAAAAAAACAACAACAACAAAAACAACACTTGTTCTTGGGAGTTTTGTTGGATTTCCGGATTTCTTTTTATTATTATCATTATAAGTATATTTCGGGTCTATACTCACATGCGTGAGGTTGGTGTTATTTATTAGTCTCACGGTGCGGCGGGAACCATCAATGGTCCTGAGCCGCAACGCTCTGGAGCGGCAGTTGACGGAGCGTTACATTTTTACACATCAATTTTTACATTTTAAATTAAATTGACTTCCCCGTACCTAAGAGTAAGAGTGTGCCCCCCCCCCCCCGGGTAGATTTGGTGCAATCAATGCTGCACTGTCTCTAAGGCGAGGCTCTCTTGAAATGTTGAGTGGAGCCGCGCAGGGCCCCAGCTTAATTCTAAGAAATACTTTACTTCAGTACTTCTTATCATTATCATTTTATTCTTACTATCATTATTATTAATATATTTTTCTTAATTTTATTTTTCTTGCAGAAGATTTATTAATGAATACGATGAAAATGTTACTTTAGGTTATTATTTTTCTGGGATGTCAGATCAGTAAATGATGGACGACATAAAAATTATACAGCAAACAAATAATTATTGAGAAAATGAGGAGTTATGGGAAAAAGAAAAGAAAGAGAATAAGAATTAATAAATGCAAAGAGAGGACTGAGATTAGAGAGACATAAAAATGAGACACAAAAATGGCTTTTGTTGGACTCAAAGACAATTTATTTTAATAGAATGAAAAACAATTCGATTCAATTTTAAGTACACTTTATGTTTGTTCAATTAACCTACAAGAAAGGTTTCGTTATAATAAGTCACCACCCTGAAGAAAGGCTTTTGAGATCACATGTGCTTTCTCATATGATAGAGAAGAACAGTCTTTTGGCGAGCCCTGTAAGGGCAGTGAGGGCATGGAAACTGGGGTTCAATTCCACATTCGAGTCTTTGATGTCTCCTCAAATTGTCTTTGTATTTGTATTTGCGGCCACATCGTGAACATGGGTGATGTATAGGTGGGGGGAGTTCAACGTAACGGAGTTGGTTATTTTGCGAGGAATTATAATAGTTGACTGAGTTGGCTACAAAAAAGATAAAGCAAAGAGAAAAAAAAGACAAATAAAATAATTCGCATGATTAAAAATGTCGAAAAAAATTACCAAGGTTTAAAGTCTTCTAAGAGTAGGAGTAGAGACACTCCGGAGTAGAGAAATCTCACGCGCTCCTATCTCGATTATCAAAGAGGATGACTATAGACTGTTTTAGTAGAGCGATATATCGTATCGATTGCCGTCCGAGGGCCTCTGGTTCCAAACAAACTCTGTGGTTCAATGTAATTTCCCCATAAGCGAACTTTTAAACGGAAATTTAGGGTATTAAATCAAACAATTAATGCGACCTTGTTGCGATTATGAATTCTACGTCCTCGAAAATGCTTAATTTTGCCTGGTTCCTTGACTAAAACTGCCGGAACCAATAAGATATTACAGATTAAATGTTGCATTTGTAGGTTAGAATCGCCCGAAATCCCGCCAATGTCTTTGCCAATTCCACAACAACAACAATAACGTTTGGATGATTCCAACCTCCAAACGCATCAATTAATCTGTAATATCTTCTTGATTCCGGCAGTTTTACGGGTGGAACAAGGCAAAATTAAGCATTTTCGAGGACGGAGAATTCATAATCGCAAAAAGGTCGCATAAATTGTTTGATTTAATACCCTGAATTTCCGTTCAAAAATCCGCTTATGGGGAATTTACATTGAACCAGAGTTTGTTTGGAACCAGAGGCCCTCGGACGGCAATCGATACGATATATCGCTCTACTAAAACAGTCTATAAAAGCTGTCTTCGGCAGGGCGGGGGGGGGGGGGGTGGGAGGCGGGGTAAGTACCTTCTGAATTAATCGGGAAGTCTTTTGGTGGAAGAGAAAAAATAGTTCAGAAAATACGGAACGCTGAAATTTATACGTTAAATGGAATGCACATGAGCACACCCAATGTCGAATCCAGGGGGAGAGTGGCAAACTGGGCGCGCGCACCCCCCCCCCTCCCCCAACCGGCCCAGAAGTCTCAAATGTTGCCCTTTTCCAACAGAAAATATCTCAAAATTTCTTACAGCAATGATTCAACTTTAAAAATTCATGAGCGTGCCCCCCCCCCCCCCCCCCAGAAAATTTTTCTGGATCCGCCACTGGGCACACAATAAAAGAGTTTTCACACGCAGTAAAAGTAATGAGTATGAAAACATGAGAGCAGAAACATGTAATAAATAAAACAAATGAATGAGAATCACTCGCAAGTGCGGATACATAAAACTTTATTCAAATAAGCGCACTTGATTGGACTTGATCAATTTTGGTTTCTTATCTTCAAATGGTTGTTGATGACAATGATCTATTTATTGTTCGAACAAGAACTCTGCAATTTTTCAGAAACAATAAAATTGCACAGCAATGTCACAAAGGAAATTTATGAAGCTAAAAAATTCAAACAAAAGCTTCGATCTCTCGGAAATTATGTTCTCTCGATATCTCCATCCGTCTGACATGTGATGATAGTGATGCTGAATGAATGAAACTGATTGTAGCTGTGGATCTATCGGCGCGCGGCGACAGAAACATCAAAAAGCGCCTTCAAATACTCGTGTAGGCAACTACGTCACTAACAGCAGATAAAAAGGCCTCTCGTATCGTGTATTCGTGTCAGCTCAGTTCTCAAGGAGTTACGTCTGAAACCCTCCTAATCAAAACGCATTTTCTAATTTTTGTCATGCCGTGTTGCCGTGACTCGCATCAGCGCGCTTGACAAAGTGTCGACAAAATAAATTGACCTCAAATTAGCTGCAGTGCCTACTTATTTCGATGAAATGGATCTAATCGAGCTAGAATTGATGTGTATGGACATGATGTATGTTATGTGTATGGTGTATGTTAATGGACAACAGTGATATTCTGAGGAGGCTGAGGCGGCGCAAGCCGTTTGAATTGTCTTCAGAATACTTTTATAATCTTTAGGGCTCAAGTCGTGGGGCTCTAAAGTTTCTTTCCTGTCATTTGTTCATCTTGTATGTATTTATTTATTTTTATTTTCTTTCATTTGTTCAATTCCCCCCCCCCATCTTAA
The DNA here is from genome assembly GCA_011764245.1 of Trialeurodes vaporariorum. Taxonomy (NCBI): domain Eukaryota; kingdom Metazoa; phylum Arthropoda; class Insecta; order Hemiptera; family Aleyrodidae; genus Trialeurodes; species Trialeurodes vaporariorum. The sequence continues at coordinate 46,462,269 of VMOF01000320.1, forward strand.
CCTAACTCCAATTCAAATATTTAATGTAAAAACAATCATACTTTTTCATTGTTGTATATACATGTCACTTATAAATGTAAATATCTTATTTCTGATGTACAGAACGATAATAAATAAACCTTTAAAAAAAAATTGTGATGAAGAGTGCAAAAAGAGTCGAACGAGTAAAGACAAATGTAACGTTTAATCACAAAGTTACAAGACAATTCCTGGCTCAAGCGTGTTAGTAAAATGACAAGGGAGTCAATTCACATCAGAGGAGACAATGAAAAACTTAAAAACGAGATAGGAGAGATAAAAAATAAAAATAACAGTGAATGATGAGAACGTAAACAATTAAAACTAACTTTAAAAAGTAAAACGAAATTGCTAACTTGAAGAGAAAAAACTCCTTTCCATCATACAAACAAATTAGGGATGAATTAGGGATGCCTTCATACACTTCAGTCTTGGGAAAGCATATTTCCATTCCTATCAACAAGAAGCGATTTGATGTCCACGGGCTGATCTTTTACTTTACTTAAACTGATAGCTAATACTGCCTATGAGAGACGCTACTGGTCCAGTATTGCAAGACTTGGCCGTAGCTGGTAACTATAGTTAGGTTTCCCGTAACTATGGTTATTACCATAACAACAGTCAAGTCTTACGATTCTATAGACTAATAGCGCTGCTCAGAGACAGTTTTACCTATTCAACGTAAAAGTAAATGAGCAGCCCACAGGTCTGCTTATTATTGATGAGTACTTCGGTAAAATGATAGATATTACAGAGGATGTGCTACTGTGTCCCGCTCAAAAATCCTGATTTTATAGTGTTATTGCGTGGGATTCTGATGAGGAAAACTATTGTTTATTTTATTTTGTTCTTTTTTAACTTCATCACAATCAGGAACTTCGGTAAAATGATAGATATTAAGTACGGAGGATGTGCTGCTGTGTCCCGCTCAAAAATCCTGCTTTTATAGTGTTATTGCGTGGGATTCTGATGAGGAAAACTATCGTTTATTTTATTTTGTTCTTTTTTAACTTCATCACAATCAGGAAGGACGAGTTTACTTCATATCGTTAAACCGATCGTTAGTACAGTCTACAAGTGGCGCTATTGGTTGAGAATTATATGTAAAACATGGATGTTGCTATGATAACCATCGTTAAAATGCTCGTTATTTAATGACTATTCCTGGATGGCTTAAAAAAATGGGCATTTTGACGATGGTTGCCATAGCAACATCCAAGTTTTACAATGCTCGACCAATAGCGTCACTTGTGGACTGTCTTCACGATCGCTTTGTAACGATGAAGTGAATAATCGGCACGAGGAGCAAATAGTCCAATCGTCAAAGGGGGAAAAACAATCAAACAATACGTACCTACTCACACCATAATCTTTTAAAATACGGGCTTTTGAGCACTAGCAAACCCTCTGTTTTATCCGTTCGGTTACCGAAGTAATCCTCAATTGCGACAAAAATTACTTTCACGAAAACGGTTTCAGTGCATACAAATACATTCATGGGATCTTGAAGTGCCCAGACACGGTAGCGGCTTGTGCAATTTGGCAACAGTATGTCCTTCCATCCAAGCGACTTTAAAACAATCGATTCTTCTGGAGTCTACCAAGCAATCCTCCGTTAAAATAGATTGTTTGCCTTAAGTTAAAATGGGAAAACACATTGTTGCCAAATCGCACGAACCGCCACTACTTAGACCAAATACACAATAGATATTACAATATGTATATTAAGTAAATGGTTGCTAGTTACTATACAATTTATTTAGAACTTTAGCTCAGTAACGAAAAGTCAACATTCAAATAAATAGAAAATTAAAGGTTCGATACACTTTTAAACACGGAACAGTAATAAGTAGCAGTTACCTAATAAGAATAGTGTCATTGATTGGTATGCGAATAAAGTAAAGATCAGTGCTTGGACTAAATGAAGAGTTTTTTGGGGCGCACCACGCAAAACCGGTGGAATGAAATCAAATGAGGAAGACCGATGAAAACAAGGCCCTAACAGCGGTGATAACAAAATAATAAAGGAACTTACTGAAGTTCAAAATGGAGGCAAGTGTATAGAAACCGCGGAATTCTCGATGCATTCTTGACTGATCCATAAAATAAGAAATATTTGAGGGTTAGCACAACATTTTAATTACAAGCACTTGCTATCTAGAGCATACACGTCTACACGATTATTATTCGCAATTTTAACGCGACCAGAGTTTTATAGGGTAAATTTTACACTTCTATTTTTTCAGACTAAAGAATGAAATAGGGTGCGTGGTATACACTATGCATGCAGTCTAGAGGGACGGTTTCAAGAAGCGTCCGCAGTAAATATTCCTAACGAGATTAAAACGGAATACGTTTCAGTGGTTATTTGCCTGGAAGTTCTGAATTTGGTTCCAAAAGCTTTCTTCGCTGCTTTGCTCGCGCAGGAGCATTTCGCAAAAAGTCGGCTATAACTTTCTTCATCTCCGCATCGGTGGCCATACCCGGGAGCCTCTCCTTGACTGCATCTAGAAAAAGAGAGCAAGACCAAAATTCACTTGACTTTACTTACTTCCACTTATCGAATGAAATCTGCTAAATATAAACTCTCAAGCGTTCATTTTAAGTTTTTCGACGAAACAAAAACAGTGAGGTGAATGTTTATAACTTTTCTACCACCGTAAGTTCCTTTTCTCAAAAACACAGTTCGGGTTTGGCCTCTAAATAATGATCCAGGAGATATTTGAACATTCTAATGCAGTTAGCAGCATTATAGTATATCAAAGGTAAAGTAAATAAATTGACCGATATGAAATTGATGATGGCACGAAATGCCTTAGGTATGTTTTATTAAGAGAAAGAGTTCTTTTTGAAATCCTTCAATTGGACGATCGTTGTTCTTCAACGTAGGCACTGCCAACCAGTAAAAAGCGAGCCGATGATTGCAACTTGTAGTCGTGATTAAGAACAAGAACGGACCGTACTAAACAATTTTTGAGCCCGCAGGTGTAAAAATCGCCTTCAACTTTACAGAGTACGACTCGTTCAACATATCCGATTGTGTTTTCCGATGTGTGTGACTTCTTAAAGCTAGATACCTGAAGTTTCGCTTAAAAGAAGTAGAACTGCTTCAACTATCTTTGCAATAAAACGAGTCCTGAGGCAAATTATGATTAATTAAGTTTTATTATCCTTTTATGTATTTCTTTCATAAACTTAAAAGTTGTTCTCAACCATTTTACCTTTGATTATTATTAGAAACAGCATTTGTCGAATTTTCAACAAACAACTCAAAACTTAGGCAGCTAAGACTCTTAGATTAAGTTAGTTAGGTTAGTCTTAGCCTAAGAAAGTTCTGCTCCTTTTCAGCCAAACCTGGATTCTCGGTTGCTTCTGAACTTCTGCTGTCACAAGAGTTGAAAAATTGTAAATTTTTAAAAGATCAGATAACATACAAAAAAAAGAGTGTTGAAAAACTTATCTCACCACATGGTGACGTTTTCACTCCCCCTTCTGAACTTATAAAACTATCAACGCGTAAAAATAATTCGGATCAATCTTTTTGAAAAATGATCTCATCATATTCTTGAGGAGCATATCTTTATCAAGAAAGAGGGGGGGGGGGGGGGTAGGGAAGACCACCCCCTGAAATTGCTTTGTCGATGTTTCATTGCACAATGTATTTGAATAACTCTTACCGATAATAGCTGAATGAATTTTGAGCGCCGTAAATTTTTTCTTGCCATTTCCGCCTTGAGGAGAGTAGATTGCCGCTAATTCTACATCTAGGAACTTCTTCAGACAGTTTTTCACAGCATCTTTCGTGAACGACCCCCCAAGGGATTTCATGTAGTTAACCTACAACAGAGATAATCGCGGTACAATAACTAAGTGCAGCTATAGTTGCAATTTAAAGAAAACAAAGTCGTAGAAGGATTTTATTTTTTTGCTCTCAGTAGAATTTCCTACTGTATTTAAAAAAAATGTCAAAAGTCAAGGTTGGGTGCTCGCCTCTTAGTGTCACGTTATTATGAAGAGTACAGTACCCTGTAAATTCATCTCATGTACTTCCTTGTTTTAGGATCACTTGTAAAGTCAAGAAATTTTAATTCCGCCATTTGGAAAAAATTCATAAAAATAGGTTAAGGTAAGGTAAGTGTACCCGGAATGTTACGGAATTTCAGACTTTGAGAGCTCAGTAAAAATTAGAAAATCCGCTGATTGATGGGAGGGACACATGTTTAGTTTCAAAATGTAAGCAAGTGTCAAATGACAAATACGTATAGTTTTTTTAAGATTACAGCATCATTAATTTAAAAGGAAAATAAATATAAGATAAGGTCCAAAAATCCGAAAATCTCACTCTTAACTTCCTAATTACAAAAATTTTACACCAGCATTCGGAAATGTAAATAAAACCGTCAGTGAATAGGTAAAAGTCAGCCAAATTGTGATAAAAACAGTCGAAAATTGCAAGAGGTCCGTATTTTGAGAAGCAAACTTTAAACTTATGTCCAAATTAAACTGACTCCCTTGATATCTTCGATGGAAACTAAACCTAATGCCAGAAAAGCAACAGTATCTGGAAATGTAAACAACGATACTCAGATTTTGTCATTGTCTAGTCAAACAAATCTGTTCCTTTATCAGAAACACCAATTAAAGACACTAAATTTGCTCAAAATCTATAATTTTGTGGGTGAAGTTTGTTCCTGAAGAAACACACAACATTACACCACAACAAGGACAATAGGCTTACTGAATTACCAGGTCACAAGATCTTATTTACGCTAGCCAATTTTTAAGCAAATTACCCAGTTATTTTCACCCAGTTTTCGTGCAGTTCTCTGGGGACGTCACTTTCAAAATGTATTCTAGATAATTGTTGGAATGGAAATAAAATGTTGGTGAGTCAACCTTAAAAAGTAGAAAGATAATCTGAATTGACCCTTCCACATTCTCGCTTCTAGATTTTGTTTTCCTCGAAAAACCAGCTTTCCGGCTACTGGTGCGTTACCGGACACTATGATACAGTGTACACTTACCTTATTAGAAAAAATACACCACTCCAGGGGTGGCTCGTGCCATTTCGCAACAACTTCTTTTCTCCATTGAATCTATGAAAAACAATCGATTTTTTGTGAGACACTGCTTCTATATCGAATCTTTCGTTTTTAAAAATATCAAATAGAGGAAAAAACATTGTTGCTACATTGCACGAGCCGCTACTTCATGGCTCGTGAGCCTGAAGTAAATAGCGGTTGTCAACTTGAACGATACCTGTTCGGTGAAGCCGAAAGCCGAAATAGGAATAATTTAAAAGTGACATCCATTACTTACATCGAGCTAACAAGGTTTGAATGTACCTCTTCTAACGACAAGTTACCCGATAAAGAAAACCACATCCGTAAAAATAGTTTATCGAAAAAAGAATCGACCCTTTCCATCACTGTAGCAAAAATTTGTAACAGAACGATCCAGCTGTGATTCTGACACCAGAGAGATAGTCTTAGCTCGAGTTTATCCACTTACCAAGTTATGATAATTCTCCTTTGTTTCGAGAGTTTCTTCAAACCGTTTGAGTTCCTCCTCGGACTCTAAAGGTAGGTTTTCATAGCGGGGAAGCGAGTTCAAATTGATGCAGTTTTGATTTGGAAATCCACGTTCTGACAGCATCGTTATAGTAGTTTTCAATACAGTGAGAATTTCGGACATAGATTTGTTGAGAGAATCTTGGTCTCTCTGTCTAGTTGTTTGAAGATTCCTTATGTCTTCCTGTATCTTTCCCAGAGCTGACAAAAGAGACAGAGAGAGAAAGAGAGAGAGAGAGAGAACAAAAAACAGAACATGAGTAAAGATCAAAATTAAAACAACCAGATGTGATGACAACATAGTTACGGATAGGGGCATTTGAAATTTGAAAGTGAATAACTTGAAAGTTTAACTTGAGTCGAAAACTAAAAAACCAAACTAAAAGGACAATGACCTAGTTATCGTATTTTGATACTTCGATCGATTCCCCAACCGGGAAGAATATTGTTTAGAGTAGTATAATAACAGGAACATATTTTTGGGCATTTTCTGAGAGAAAGAAGAACTGATTTTGATCTGATCTTTGCCCAAGGAACCATAAACAAATGGAAAACATATACAGGGTGTTTTTTTATCTGCCCCCCCCTGGTTTTTTTTCTTGTTAATTGAGATAAAATGTTGCGGTTTGGACTATTCTTCATCATTTTGGCTGAATTTCCTTTTTTTGGGGTCGAAAGCCCCCCTGCCCCCCTAGGGGGGCCCCCAGGGGGCTATCTCAAAAATTTCAAATGGCAACCCCTATCTTGTGGTACATCGTTCGAAAGGGCATAAAATTCTAAGACTTTTGGCGCAAACCGGAAGTTGATATCGTTTTTCGGTTTCGATATATCGAATTTCAAAGTTTGATTTGGACCCATTTTCAAAAAATCATTACTCCACTTTGGAAAGTCGGAATTGAAAAAACTATGGGTCCAAAATACTCTAAAAAGCAAGTACTTTTCAGATAACGAAATGGTTTTGCCATAAAATTAGTCCAAATTTGATTTTAGAGCCCCAAATTTTTTTTAAAAATTTTGCCCCTAAAAAGGGCTATCTTGAAAATTCCCTTACATGACCCTTATTGAATGATACGTCGATCAAAAAAGCATAAAAAACAGAACATTTTGGCGCAATCCGGATATCGATATCGTTTTTTGTATTCGAGATATCGAATATTAAAAGTTCAATTTTTGCCTATCTTCAAAATTCGATATCTCGAATACGAAAAACGATATCGATATCCGGATTGCGCCAAAATGTTCTGTTTTTTATGCTTTTTTGATCGACGTATCATTCAATAAGGGTCATGTAAGGGAATTTTCAAGATAGCCCTTTTTAGGGGCAAAATTTTTAAAAAAAAATTTGGGGCTCTAAAATCAAATTTGGACTAATTTTATGGCAAAACCATTTCGTTATCTGAAAAGTACTTGCTTTTTAGAGTATTTTGGACCCATAGTTTTTTCAATTCCGACTTTCCAAAGTGGAGTAATGATTTTTTGAAAATGGGTCCAAATCAAACTTTGAAATTCGATATATCGAAACCGAAAAACGATATCAACTTCCGGTTTGCGCCAAAAGTCTTAGAATTTTATGCCCTTTCGAACGATGTATCACAAGATAGGGGTTGCTATTTGAAATTTTTGAGATAGCCCCCCTGGGGGCCCCCCTAGGGGGGCAGGGGGGCTTTCGACCCCAAAAAAAGAAAATTCAGTCAAAATGATGAAGAATAGTCCAAACCGCAACATTTTATCTCAATTAACAAGAAAAAAAACCAGGGGGGGGAGATAAAAAAAACACCCTGTATACGCTGAGAGAACAGATTACTTGCGCCAACCGGAACTCAGGTTGTAATAATCAAAACTCCACAAGGAAATATTGACTCATAGAAAACTCATGTGGCCTGAGGAGGCCTTCATACTTGCACTTGTAGAATGCATGTTTGTTGCGCCAAAAGGAATTTTACCTTGCCCCAACAGGAGTTTTTCCTTGCCCCAACAGGAGTTTTTCCTTGTCCCAACAGAAATTTTCCTTGTGCCAAAAATATTTTTTGGGCCCGTTAGAATTTTCCTTACTCTGTTGTCGTAGATTCCCGCAATACTCGTTTTTAGCACAATATATTGCTGAGTTCCTCATGTATGACCGCCGCTAAGCCTGAAATCTGACTCTTGTAAATTGGACACTAGGTATGTTTGGCTGAAATTAGAGGGCAGAACAATAGGAAATTTTCCATGGAAAGAGGAAAATTCTTTTTGTCAGAAGGATATATTCAAGGCTTTTTTTTTTTTTTTTTTTTTTTTTTTTTTTTTTTTTTTTAACGAGTAGCCCTGCTCTCACGAGTGGGAAACTTGATGAATGAGAAAAAATTAAAAAAAGGAATGGCAAAATTCTATCCTTTAGTTCTGTTTGACTGAATTACAGATTTAACATTGCGTAGTTTCCTTGTAAATGACAGTAAACGCGCGAAAGAATAGAACGCTGTGATATGAGGACAGTAGACGACTTCATACATATGATAATCAGTAATTTGAAGTGTATCACGTCTGCATCCAAAACGATTTGTTTTTAAAAATCAATAACTACATGTAACTTTTTCAGTGGTTTTTTGTATTCATAATTGTTTTGAGAAAAATATAAAAAATTATATAAAAGTACTTGAAAAATGAACGACTATTATTTATTCAACGGAATTCAAACGAAAAATTCATAAAATAGAGAAACGAAACATTTCAAAACAAAAAAATCCAAAGAAGCTCTTAAAACAAAACAAAAAATCATCAATCAAAATAATGTATCAAAAATTATTCTTGCTTTAGAAACAAAGAGGTGTGTTTTTGTTTTTTCTTTTTTTAATTTATTTATTTACAGTACTATTACATTACCTAGTACTAAACTTACACCTACTATACATTTAAGTACATCTATGTGCTATTTATATGTTAACCTTAACTTTTTAACTTTTGCTGCTATTCCAGCAACAGAATATATCTTTGCTGGAATAGCAAGTAACATGGAAAATATAGTTCTACTCTGGACTGTGGGGGTTGACTGTGCTGCCGTGTTACCGAAAAGAGCATTAAGTCACAAATTTTCGAAATTGACATTTCTTCAAAATTCAATGTATTTAAGTCTGTAGCATCTATTGAACCTAAAGAAAGTTGGAAAATATGCCTTTTTTCACAATTAACGAGAGCTGTCGAAAAACAGTAAGTACGTGAAAATTGTTGTTAAGTTAAGCAAGAGAGCAGTAAGTCTACGTTATCACGCAAGACAGCAGTAAGTCCTGGTCAGCTTGCCCCTGCCGTGTATTTCGGCGTATTCCACTGTCACGGAAGAGAGCACGAACGTAGCGTCACCCACCTTGATTTTCCATTGATTTTATAGGACTTACTGCTGTCTTGCGTAACATAAAAAGAAAAAACGTATTTTTTTTATAGTTGAAGACAACATCTGTCGGTTTTTGATCATCTCAACGATTTCAAACACCCTGAGTGATGTTTCCTGAAAGTTTCATGAAAAAGGGAGGATTTTGAACTCATTAATTTTAGGTTTGAAACTTCATATTCAGTTTTCTCGAAATGTTGATTTTGCACTTACTGCTCTCTCCGTTAACACGGCAGTGTGTCTGAACCATAAATAAAAGAAACAAAAATAAAGATAAATAAATAATAATAAAAAACTGATAATAAGTAGAAAATTAAGACAAATAAATGAATAAAGAAACAAAAATAAATAAATAAATAAACAAACATACAAATCAACTATTAAGTGAATATAAATACAAATTAAGTAACTAAATGAAGACAAAACATATAAATCATTTCACAGTATACATGGTGTCCCTGGATTAACAAGCATAAATGAAGAAGGTGAATGTTCAAGGAAAAATAATACTTATTTTTCCACAAACAGGGGTCCGCAAATGCCCCCCCCCCTTCTGAGCTACAACCCCCAAAGTTTTTAAAAAATTTATGTTTTTTTTTGGAATAGTGAGCACCATTATGAAAATGTCTTGAAAATTGGAGTCTCGTGGTAATTATACGAGTAGAATCCATAAATGACCTCGAGAAAATCAGAAATTAAGTCTGATTGTACTTTTCAGGCAATCTTGTACCTTTAACGGCACACATTTTGTGTTACAGATTGGAAATTTAAAAAACAATTACTAAAATCAGACGGCAAAAACTTTTAGAAAGACTTGCATTGTTTCGATACGACGCGTTTTAAGCGAGATAATGGCTGCGCAACGTGAAAAAGTAAGCGCTTTTACCATGGCCGAGCGGCTCTAATTGTGAGAAACAGCGCAGTGGTGCAGTGTGGCGGATTGCATACTTACTGCCACTCACCATGATAAAAGCGCTGACGTTTCCACGTTGCGCAGCCATTTTCTCGCTTAAAACGCGTCACATCGAAAAAATGCAAGTCTTTCTAAAAGTTTTTGCCATCTGATTATAGTAATTATATATTACATTTCAAATCCGTTACATACAATTTATGCCTTTAAAGGTACAAGATTGCCTGAAAAGTACGGTTTAATTTCTGATTTTTTCGAGGTCATTAATTTTTTTTTTTTTTTTTTTTTTTTTTTTTTATTATTTGCACATGTTTACACGGGCTAAATATTGACACTAATGCTTACACACTATCTTACAATTTTTTTCCTATAATAATTTGAACTATTGCATACTGCTTTCGGCAGTTAATTTCTATTTGACTAGGTCCTAAATATTTACATCATATAGTACATTTATTTGGTATGAGATTAAAGGTCTCATCCTTTAAGAAAGCGACCTGAAGCCAATTCAAACGTCTTCCTTCGTTTGAGTCTTCTAGTCATTGTTTCATTGTCAAGCAAGTCATCAACTAGTGTATTAGGATGCATTTCAAGGGCCATTTCATGATTGCCCGCCATTTTCATGATAACTTGCTTGACAGTATCTATCTCCAGGTCCCTATGTATATCAGCGTTTCTAGTATACCTAGGGGCATCTGTTATGATTCTTAGTACTTTATTTTGGAACGTTTGAATTGGCCTCAGGTTGCTTTCAGCTGTGCACCCCCAGAGCTGGCATCCGTAGCTCCATACTGGCCGTAGTATTGCTTTGTATAATAGCATTTTATTACTTAAGGAAAGTTTGGACTTCCTGCCAAGGAGCCAATACATTTTATGCAATTTTAGATTTAATTCTTTTCTTTTCTTTTTTACGTGCTCTTTCCATTTGAGTTTACAGTCCAGAGTCATGCCGAGGTATTTGGCTGTACTCGAGTAGGGTACCGCCACACCTTCCAGGAAGATAGGCTCATGACCGTCTTTCTTATAAGTAAACACAGTGTGGATAGATTTGAGGGCATTGAATCTTATCCTCCATTTTTTTCTCCATTTCGACAAATCGTCTAGTTCTCGTTGGAGTTTACTATTGGCCTCTTGCAGTGTATTGCCTATTGTCATTTTTGCAGTGTCGTCTGCAAAAGTTGCTGTTAGTGTGTCATTACTTTCAGGGGTATCACTCGTAAATAGCAGGTACAGGATAGGTCCCAGCACGCTTCCTTGTGGGACGCCAGCTCTGATTGGTCTAAAGCTTGAGGGCTCACCCTCTATTCTTACTCTAAACGTCCTATCCTCTAGATAACTTTCTAACAATTTACAATGGTTTGAGGGCAAAAGACCCCTCAATTTAGCTAATAGTCCTTGGTGCCAGACTTTATCAAACGCTTGCGATACATCAAGAAATACTGCCGAGACAACTTTTTTGTCTTCTAACGATCGCTCTATTTGGTCTACTAGCCTATGGACTTGCTGTATTGTGGAGTGTTTTGCTCTAAAACCAAATTGATGATTTGGGATAATATTATTTTGGGAGATGATTTGCATCAGTCTTTTAAGATATATTCTCTCAAAAAGTTTAGAGATTACAGGGAGTAGTGAGATTGGCCTGTAGGACGATACTTCCTCAGGTTCTTTACCGGCTTTCAGAATCATAATTATTTCAGCTTTTTTCCAGCTTCTCGGGAAATATTTAAATTTAAGTACTGCATTAAAGATTTGAGTTAGTTTTTTAATAGCTAGTGCTGGCAATTCTTTTAGTATTTGGCCTGTGATTAAATCTAATCCCGGGGCTTTTTTTGTTTTAATTTTGTATCGAATCGTATCTCTCACTTCCAACTCCGTAATCATGTCAAATGATATTTCTTCAATAGAGCATGGAAGTGTCAAATCTACTTCTTCCGCGTCTGGTTCCAATTCTGAAGGGTATGGTTCAAAAACTTTTTCGAGATGGTCAGCAAAAGCCTCTGCTTTCTCTTGGTTAGATTTAGCCCAGCCTGACGCTAATGCGTTGTTTCTTATGGGATGAGATCTAATCACAGGTTTTTAATATATTTGGTTGCTTTCCACAGGGAATATTCGGTATCTTTAGTGTTTGAGAGGTTTTTCAAGAATTGTCCCGTTTTCTCATTTTTGTGCTCATTTAATTCATTTGTGACTTGCCTACTGAGGTTGTTATAATGGGTTCTATCCTCCGGAGACCTGCTAGTTATCCATTTTTTCCTCGCTTTCCTCTTATTTTTGATCATTTCGATTATACCTACCGGCACAGAATTTTTATATCTAACCATTTTACGTGGGGGTGTGCAATTTTTGACCGTTTGTGAGATTGCATCAGTAAGTTTAATGTACTCTTTATCTAACTCCTCGACTGAATTAATTAGCGTTGGTTCCAAAATCTCGCTTAAATCTTTTCTAAACTTTTTCCAATTCGTTTTACTGCTTGCTAACCCCGGTGGTTTATCAAGTATCACTGTTTTTGTCTCAATGCTTAGACGTATGGGGGTATGGTCCGAGGATAGCTCCAAATCCATTCCGGGGAGCATATTATCTCTTGAAATACCTTTCACTGCAAAAAAATCTATCACATCAGGTATAAATTCTTGGTTAGAGGGCCAGTGCGTAGGTTCACCGGAGGAAAGAAAATTACAATGAATAAGCCTACCTGCAGCCTCAAGTTCTCTCCCTCTTGCGGTCAGCGATCTAGAACCCCATTCTGTGTGCTTCGCGTTCCAGTCACCGCCAATGATGAATTTGTCACCAAGCTTTTGGAAAAAATCGATAAAGTCTCCTTTTTCTATTTTTGCATTTGGTGGGCAATATATCCCAGCAACGTTAATTGCTCCTAACTCGGTTTTTATCACAACACATACTGCTTGGATATTATAATCTGATTGAATGAATTCAATGTAATGCGTTATATCTTTTTTAATCAACAGTAGTACCCCACCCCTTGGTCTATCGGATGGGTGATTGCCAGTAATTGAAATATAACCCTGAATATTGATGTATCCTTCTCTATTAAGATGAGACTCAGATATTAAACATATGTCTACCTGGTGCTGAGCTAGGTACACTTTAAGTTCGTTCAGTTTTTTTTTATTGGCAATGCCATTTGCATTCCAGGCTGCTATAACGAGGCCTGACCTACGGTTACACGGTACGAGAATTTGCTTATTTAAAATGTTTATACTATTGTGTGAAGCGCCTGACTCAGCAATGTCTAGAGCCCTGTCTCTGCAATTGGCATCATCATCATTTCTTATTTGATTGCTGCAGGATTCAGCTTTGGTGTCGCATTTTTTGAAGTAATCAGTTATTAATCTGATATTAGCCATGTTTAACCGTTTTCTTTGTGGTCGACTCCAATTTGGAGATTCTTTGATCTACAGAGTCGAATTTTTCTAACAATTTTAACAAGAGAGATTCAACATTATTTGTTGCAACTTTTTGGTTGGCCCTGTTTTCAGTAATATTAATTTTCTTACCCAGAACATCTGCGTATGATTTACCTGGTTGTCCAGCCCCTTCCTGCTTGTGAGCGCGCTGTCCCTGCTGAGTGGGTCTTTGAAGGGGGGCCTTGGTTCCCTGTTCCTTCCTATTGATGACTGCTTTGTGTTCTTTTTTCCGTGTACTCGCGAATTTATCGTCATGGATTTTCTGCAGTTCAACAGCTACAGGGCATCCTCTATAAGTCGCAACGTGTTTTCCGCCGCAGTTCGAACATTTTGGTTCCGAGTTTCTTTCCTTGTCACAATCTATCGCGAGATGTTTCCCTGCACAACGTACGCACCTCGGGTCTTTGTGGCAAAAATATTTTGTATGGTTAAAAGTTTGGCATTTTTGGCATTGTGGAATCAATCTTGATGACCTTTTCCACGGCTCCATTTTTACGATAGTGTTGAGTATTGCTTTAATATTCATTATGTTGGCAATATTTTCATCTTTCTCGAAGGTGAGCATATGGGCAGGGATATCTACTCGCTCGAATTTCGCTGCTTCTTTGCTAGTTTCTTCTGTGGACTTAATTTGCCTTTTTTTAATCACACTTACTTGGGAAATTTTGAACCCTTTGCTTGATAGATCAGTGATTATTTCGTTCACATCTGTCGTTGGGTGTAATCCTTTTGCTACAACTCTGATAGGTCTATTTGCTTTATCTTCAAAGGTGTACCACTTGATTTCAGCATCCTGGTTCAGCTTTTCAGTCAGAATTTTATAGGAGTCTCCGTCCTTCACGTTGATTTTAAACACATTGTTATTTAGTGTTTTGGTCGTCCATTTATCTTGAGGCAAACCAGTTGCCTTGATTTTTTCCCGAAGCAAATTCGCATTTGACAGATTTGTGATTTTGACCGGAGGAGGGGGAGGCTCTTTCTTTTCCATCTGATTCTGTCTAGTCTTGGTTCTTGCCTCTTCAGCGTTTCTATTAGCATTGCTGCCCGTAGGAGTGCCTTCTCTTTCTATTTCAGGAGAATCCTCCGCTTTCCTTTTCTTGTTTTTCTTTTATTTTTCTTGACAATCCAAGATGTTTCGTTCTGGGTTTCGTCCTCATCTGTTTCATATTCCTTGCTCAAGGTCGCATATTTGTTGCCATTATGCGCATTGGCAGGTAGATTTGTGGAGCCGTTCGATGTATCAACGGTTTTTCCCGCGACCGTCTTAGTTAACTCTGTTATTTGGCTTGTGAGCTGCGATATATTCTCTTGCAGTCCTTTGATAGTTTCTTGCAGACCTTTGATAGTCATCTGCGCTTGATTCAAGGACGTCCATAAAACGACTTCGTTTTGCGTTTGGAGCTGTCCTTCTTCTATCGTGCACACCGAAAGAGGTGGGGACGAATGCTCGGCATCAACACTCATTCCATCCTCCGATGCTTTTGCGGTTTCATCTGGTCTCTTCGGAGTCCCTGGGGGGCTTCTTGTTAACAGGGAACTACGTAGAAAGGGGTCGTTGTTCTCTGCCATTTTTTTAGATATTGGCTTTCGCAGATTATTGAGATCACCTCTCACGAAGCACTCCTTGCAGCCTTGAAATTTATTGCTCAGAAAAAAGCATTGCTGCCCGTGTTTACAAATAACTACCGCGAGAGACATACGATTGTTTAGCGGTCGGCGCGTTGACGCACTACGGCCGGCCAATCGTAGGTCAAAGACCGCGTCACTTGCTCAAAGGAACCGCACGTTTAATCCGTATTTCCTATCATTCGCACCATTTCACGAAATTAATAATATTTTTCAAATATCTGCGAGAGAGCACCGAATCGTACGTCCGCACCGCACGAGTGCTCAGCCGAGAATTCGGTCATTAATGGGTTAAATTTAATTTCAAAAGATCCTTCAAATAAATTCACAGACAGAATAACCTTCAATAAGGTACATAATTAGGAAAAGCCAAAAAATAAATGGAGATCAGACGAACGAATTTTCAGTTTACATCGTCAATCTTTAAATCATCTGCTAACAACTGTAAAGTTGTGACAAGTCGTCCTTTCAGATTAGTCCTAATCTTATAAACACATTTTTGGATGAAAGAATAGGACGAATAAGATTCCGGGGGGAAATTTAAATTAAAAGCAAAAAATGCCTTAAAGCAGCAATCAATCGCATCTATTGGTGAGGTAAATTGATATTTTTGTTCATCAACATTTACATAGTACTTGGACCCCTCGTTTGATTTAGCGACCACTGTAATTGGATGGCTCCTTACTCCTAGACTGGAAAATTTTTCTTTTCGCGTCTGTATTGCGTTCTCTAAATCTCCTAAGGCTACTTCAAGGACTAGTGATGTTACTGCGTTGGCTCTAGACGGCTTCCATTTAGGTTTGCCGGGCCTGTTCACCATCGATGGCGGCGGCAATAAGCACGGTAACACTTTCAATGCGACCAATTGTTTCTCTTTGTCGTCTGAAAAAAAGATACACAGAATTGTAAAATACTGCATGGTTTTACAGCAGATGATGTGAGATGGAGGAACAACCCGTTATTCACATTATTTGCTTCTGTGACAGGCTTGCCAACCGACAATATGGAATCATCCACGCAACAGAGTTGGACATAGGAGTGCAGTATGAGGATTTTGGGAAAAAGAAAATGGCACTTCAAGGTCCTTGAAAAATAGGAGTTTCATTTGTTTTTAGCATTGATGAGGCCTTAAGTATGCTTTTCTAGAAATTCCAAAAAAGGAAGACACATCAACCCCCCCCCCCTTTCCTTCTGAACCCATCTGAACAGGATTTAACGGCCAAAAACTTGCGACCAGAAAGTAAAAATTCGATTTTATTGGCGGAGATGAAAAAGGGTGTAACTCAGAGAAAATCCATCTGAAAACTCATATTTGTGGTGAAAAAAAATCTTATTTCTGACGATATTGGGAGTCTAAAGTTTTATTCCATTGCCCGTGTGAAATCATTAGAATCACCTTATCCACAGCCTTTTCACACCAAGTAATTCTCTGTTATTTTTATACAAATATATAAAAAAAAAATAAATAAAAAAATAAATAAAATAAATTACCTTGAGTATTGTTCAAATCGATGCCGCATTTATTTAAAGTGTGCTTGAAAGAGGTATCCTCCGTAGTCTTAATGATAGCAAAATTAATTATTTTATCCGCAACGGTTGACCAATTTAGTATGAAATTGTTCTCAAAATGTGGGAACTTAGCCTTGAAATCTTCCAAGATCTAAAAAAGGAGATAGTTAGACGTTAGTTTCATTCTATAATTTAATGTCAGATCGATAGCGAGAAAAAATTGAGGCTTTCTCTACAAGAAGGGCCCATCAGATATGAAATTCCTTTGTTGATGAGCCCTACTTCCAGAGCTCATCTCCATTCAGGCAAGATGCAGGAAACAAAATTTAAGGACTTTCCCCCACTAACCTTATTTTATTAACAATTAACAATGGTTCTTTTTGGCACTTTTCTTGTACTAAATATTCATCTTATAACTATCAAAGCATAATCAGAGGATAGGCGACGCACAAATAAACACCTCGTATCAATTCCATCCTGATTTATTAATTATTATGAGAGTTAATATACCAACACGTAGGGAGCCAAGTGGGTGACCGCAAAATCCCTAAATTTTGTGATCGTTAGCTTACGTGGCTGCAGACAAAAAAAAAATCAATGCAAGTGCCCTAATGGGGGTGTGGCACCAATTTTTTTAAATTCAAATTCTGAAAGTAGAGGAAAAATTAAGGACCCCAGGTTTTTTTATTTTGAATTTGGATGCGGGAACACCGTGAGAAAATCATCCGAAGTTGCGAAAAAACGCGAACGTTTGAAACGACTATTTTGGCGCGAAAATGGCTACTGACGTAGACAAGAAGACATCTCATCCTCGTCGGTTTTTTTACATTAAATCACTCTGAGAGTGAATATGCCATACGCCGTGAACAATATTGATCGTTATTTGGAGTGGGCACTTGAAGAACAACAGGAAAAAAGGGTAATCAAATACCTCAAGTATTATACCGATCCCCACTTCTAACATGTACATACCTTGACTATCCGCAAAAATTGTCATTCAACAGGAAGGAAACGGACCTGAACCAAGCATGAACGGCCAAATTCTGCCGAATAATTCTGAATTAAGTTCTACGAAAAAGTTTAAAAAAACAACAACAAAAAATAAAATTAACTCTTACCAGTTCGTGGCCTTTTCCACTAGTAGCTAGTGCGGCAAATTTTGTAATATACTCTTGAGAATTGTTGAGTTCATGTAGATCATTAATTCGGGAATCTAGAAAAGAAACGAAGAAGATTTTGGATGATAGGAAACAGCGACATTCTTAGGAGTCAATAAATTGATGATTTTTTTTTTCATCGGCGGATCCAGCAATCTTGCAACAGTGAATTCTTTCCATTTGGTTACATGATTAACAATGGATTATTCACGGGGCTATAGCCTCTTCACGAATCGATTGTTAATCATACATTCAAATGGGAAGAATGCGCAGTTGCCAGATTACGGGATCCGCTGAAGCACGCAGTGTAGTGGTTTTGAAAGAATAGTTAGAAGCCTAACTGTTCTCAGGATGATATGCTGTATACTTCCTGAAAAATATAAACAAATGTGACTCTTCTGAATGCAATTGAAGAAACCTCAACATTGAAATAAGGCAAAAATAAAGCTATATTTTCTGGTTGGTTGGAGGGGGTAGAGTTTTACAACTTGATCATAAGTACCTGATACGACTTGAAGTGTTTGGGAACACCTTTTTTTGACTGGCGACAGCAAACCAATGGATCTCAAGGACGTCCTTCTATTGGAATATTTATCTACCAACTTTCCTTGAGCGTTTTGATGTCCATCTTCAAATTTGCGGTATGGAATGTAATAAACACCAACTTTTTCAGTAGGGAATACTTCAACTATGGCTTCACTGATGGTCTTGAATAAAGAGGATGAAATTTTATACTTGGATTCCTTTTTCAGTTCCTCTGCCAAAATAAAATCCACCAATTTTTTCCTGCAATTATCGGAGAGGGCATTGAACTTTTCATAATAGTGCAGAATTTCTAGTCCTTGTAGTGAAGACTGAAGGAGATTCTTGATTTTTTCTGCGTACAGAAAGACTGAATCTTCATGGTTGAGTGCTTGATCTGCAGAACGATTATCATCAAGGGAAGTAGCTTCGACTGAATCTTGAGAAAGGGACAGAAACTCGAACGGAAGATTATTTAATGGAAAAGCTCCAGCCCCAACAATGCTTGGTCTTTCGGTTACCGTAATACTTGTACCCTCTGTTTCTCCAGCTTCAGTTCTTTGGGTCTCAATAGTTTCAGAACTTTCACTCACAGCTTGACCAAAAGAACTTGTGCTTTGTTTCTCTGCTACCTGGGGATAAAAAGAGGACATTTTTTTTTTTTTTTTATCAACCATAGCTAAAATTACGATTTTGAGAAAATTATCTAAATGAAGGTCCTTAGTTACAGGGGTCAAAAATATTCTTCGGACGAAAAAAAGGCACAGTTTTCAATAGTACCACTCTCACCTACTTCCACAAAGTTTTCATTAGTAATGAATGCACCATTTTTAGGAGGTATTTTCACGTGGTAGGTGAGACTCAGACTTGTAAAACAGCATGCTTTCAAGAGTTCACCCCACCAGGAAGTTTTTTCCCCGCCTTATAGAGTGGCACTTGAGAATACGCCTGGGGCATCAAAACACCTCGGAATGGTCCTACTTCTAGCTTTGATGTTCTCTTACTGATAAAATGGATAAAAGGCGGTTCTTTTTTTCGATTTTTTAAAAATTGCAAAAACAAATTCTAGAATGATAAAAGATGTGAGAAAAAAAAAAGTCGCTAGCCTCATTGCGACATTTGTAAATTTTCTTTGACTGCGGAGTTTCTGCACAACCAGCATCCATGCGTAGAGACGATCATGCAATCAAAGGAGGGGGCT
Source organism: Trialeurodes vaporariorum (assembly GCA_011764245.1). Lineage (NCBI taxonomy): Eukaryota > Metazoa > Arthropoda > Insecta > Hemiptera > Aleyrodidae > Trialeurodes > Trialeurodes vaporariorum. Next base: position 46,481,571 of record VMOF01000320.1, read on the forward strand.
CTAAAAAACACCCTGTATGGTGGCTAATTTTGGCACTGCAAAGCGGGGGATCAATGATCATCTTCGAACACCTTTCTGCTCGTGCGATTTTTCACATAAAATGCCCAAAAAAACAAAATAATGCATGAACTCTCATCACTTATTACTTGATTACATTTAAAACAAATTCCAAATCCAGTGAGTGCTTACCAAAATTTACCTTTTACCAACAAAAATTAGTGGCCAGCTACGGTTTTGTGGTAAAGGGTAAGCAACACTTGTCATTTTTTTTTTAAAATTTGATCTTGTAAAATAGCTTTCCATAAAAAAACCATGTCTTGTCCACTGCCAGTGGCATCTTACCCAGGGCTTCATTATTGTGGGTTAAGCAATTGGAAAATATATTAGTCAGCAATTTTTCAACTTGTGAAAACCAATGAAACTAACCTTCAGGTCACTGATGATGCGCCCAATGCGAATTCTATCGCCGATAGGCATTACGATTTCTGCTAATGTTTCTTTATCTAAAAGCAAGAACTTGTTAAAATCCACTCGTTCGTCTGAAATAAATCAAGAGAGAGAAAAGAGAGAGCATTAGAATATTGATAAATTGATGACTAAGATTGATGAATAGTATCTCAAGCTTTTTCCAATCTTCGAATGCATTCATAGTTTCATAGTTTGAGGTTGCCCTACCTGAGGTTTCAAGCCGACGATTTCATGAAAGCCGTAGAACTGGCAAATCCAATCTTTCCAGGACAAGCTATAGCAAGAAGTCGAATCTTGCTTAATAATCGTGCGCCGAAAATTGAGTTCTCGTTTGTCAACTCAGATGAAACTACTCGTAGGGACTCCAGTCAACATCTCCTTTCACATACACCGACCTCAGGATGTATCAATGTTAACAATCGAGATTCAGAGGCTAGCATGGTTGTGAAATGAAATTGGTTATCATCTAAAAACAAACTAAGAGTACATTACCTATGTGATGCACGAAAATGTAATGTATCTGAGAACTCTGAAATATTCTCGTTCTACATTTTCATAAGTGATAGTACCGAAGAAAGATCTAAAGCTTACAGGGAAACATAGCCTTCATCCTGCCACCGACTAATTGGATTCCGTCATCTTAGGAGAAAACTTCACGTCTGTCATCAGCAATAACATCTGCGACAAGTTGTATACGACACTACAATATTTGCGACATAAACTTAAAATTCAGGGACAGTAAAAAGTTGTACAAGTACTGTTTGGGCTTGTAGAAGTGTCTTGATTTAGTGACGTTTGAGAAAGTGAGTACCTGAGCAATGCAAAGAGTCTGGTTGATGCAGTTGCTTAGTTAAAACCTGTGCCACGGTCACAAAAAATTAGCACTTGCGAAAATTTTGTCAAACTATCACCGATATCTAGGTTCTGCAACTTGATACCAATAACGTGCAAAGTATTCGATACATCGAAAATAGTTATTCTTATTCGATACATCGAAAATCGATTTGCGATTTCGACCATTTTTCGACCCTGTAAAACATAGATCCTACCGTGAGATACATTATTCGAAAGCACTTAAAAGACCAAGCATTTTAGCGCAAACCGGAAGTCAATACCTATTTTCGCGGGTCGAAATCGAATATCGATTTTCGATTTATCGAATAAGAATGACGATTACGAAATTTTAATTGCACCAAAATGTACAAATTTTCATGCCTTTTTGAATGTGGTATGACAAGATAGAGGTTACCATTCGATAATTTTGAGGAATGGTGGTTTTCCCGCCAAAAAAAGGTTAGGTGCAGGGTGTCCCTTATTTTTCGAATTTCGCGATCGCGCCTTTGCACCACCGCCAAAGGGTGCCAAATGGCATAAAACTAAACCCCCTTCAACCGTTTTTCATAAAAATGACCCTAACTATTGCCGCATCGCCTTTGAAGTTGCCGCGGTCAAGTCGAATTTTCGGCGATTTTGCGTTTTCACGCGATTTCGTGAATTTTTTAAGGCATGATAAAACACTCTGAAAATTCTGAAAAAAATGTTTTAAGTACTACTAATAGCATACTTTCAGCTGGTAATTTTACATTTACGATGAAAACCTTCCGCGTTTCAGTGTCGACCCTTCAAAATCGCGAAAAAAACGCGATATGCCACGGATCTCTGGCGATATCGTATTTTTCTGCGATTTCATGAATTTTTTCAGCTATGAAAAAAAAATTTTAAAAATCTGAAAAAAATGCATCATGTACTCTGGGTAGCATACTATTAGTTTATAAATTTACAATTTTGCTTGAAACCTTCTGAGTTTGTGTTTGAACCCTGCAAAGACGGAAAAAAACGCAAAATTGCGTCAGAATTCCGGCGAGGTGCAAATGATAAAACTAATTGTATATTAGAATAATAATAGAAAGTAAACAATCACTGATTCATTAATGTTCTTTTTATTTTAAAGCATGTGACAGGGAAAAGTAAAATAGCTTTTTTGCAGTAAACATGTAACTAAATATTTCATGTTAATTTTCCTTGAGAAAATGGAGAATATTCTTCTTACGAAAAGCGGGCAAGTTTTTTCTGGTGGCTTCAACAATTTGCAACAAATACTGTTTTTGCTCCTCGTCTTTTGTGCTGTCATTATAACGCTGAATTAGAGCAACTGCCCTCTCTGCATGGTCATTTGTGACCCTTAAATGTTTCTCAATTTTTAAGTTTGCAGCGTACACAGAATTGTTGGGCCATTTTGATGGGTCTTCGCTCGAAAAGCTAGTGTCTAATTCTAAACACTTAAAAAATGTCTCAAAGTTTTTAGTTATAAACTGATCTAAATCTGCCTTAAGAAGCTTTGGTAAGACTGTTAGATCAAGTTTTAGTTTTTTGAGATTGATATCGTTTCCATCTTTTTCTCTCAGTGCCTTGATCATTTTTCTTTTTATTTTGATAGGCACAGAGTCGTCAAAAAAAGCCAATGCGGCTAATTGCTCACTGATATACCACACATGCTTATTAAAAGTTTCAAGAGCTTTTTCTGACACTTTCCTATTATACTCCTTATAATACAATAATTGTTTTATTAAGTTTAGATCATTTGAGGGGGCTTAGAAGATTGTTGACTTACTATAATGACACGTGTTTTCGCACATTTTTACGCTGGCTGCAAAGGGATGATGCCTGAAGATGTGTGGTAGACGGAGGGGACCTAAGGGCATGCATTGCTGGCGGAAAGGAACGAAGAGTAGGACCAGAGGAGGGTAGAGGAGGAGTCGAGGAAACCGAGACAAGTCCGAGTCAAAACAACAATAGACAACCGATCATATACGCGAACCTTCCAGTGTCCCTCCCTGGTTGTCAAATCTCTTTTGCAGCGTTGTTGGATGCGAAAAGGGCTAATTTAGCCCGATTCTTTCATTAATGCGGCTATTTTCATGTTGATTATTATTGAAACGAACTTTGAGCTCGAACAATTCAACGCACGGAAAATTTGACAGTGTGTTCATATGTTCGCTTTTTGTTGTTTTTGGAGGGCTCAAACACAAACTCAGAAGGTTTCAAGCAAAATTGTAAATTTATAAACTAATAGTATGCTACCCAGAGTACATGATGCATTTTTTTCAGATTTTTAAAAATTTTTTTTCATAGCTGAAAAAATTCATGAAATCGCAGAAAAATACGATATCGCCAGAGATCCGTGGCATATCGCGTTTTTTTCGCGATTTTGAAGGGTCGACACTGAAACGCGGAAGGTTTTCATCGTAAATGTAAAATTACCAGCTGAAAGTATGCTATTAGTAGTACTTAAAACATTTTTTTTCAGAATTTTCAGAGTGTTTTATCATGCCTTAAAAAATTCACGAAATCGCGTGAAAACGCAAAATCGCCGAAAATTCGACTTGACCGCGGCAACTTCAAAGGCGATGCGGCAATAGTTAGGGTCATTTTTATGAAAAACGGTTGAAGGGGGTTTAGTTTTATGCCATTTGGCACCCTTTGGCGGTGGTGCAAAGGCGCGATCGCGAAATTCGAAAAATAAGGGACACCCTGCCTAGAAGTCAACTTCCGGTTTAATTGATTCTGAATTCGTATTTTTTTTCTTGAAAGTACTCATCAAGTAGATCATTTTACTTGTGCAGTTTATCGTTTTACGACTTGTTTTGTAGGAGTTATGAATTTTCGAAAAATGGTCCAACATCGAACTTCGACCTTCGGTATCTCGAACGCAAAAGAAGATATGGACTTCCGGTTTAAGCCAAAATGCTTAGAATTTTACGCCTTTTCAAATGAGGTATTACAAAGTAGGGGTTGCCATTTGAAAATTTCGAGGTTAAAGGGGTAACCTCCCCCCCATGAAACCCCTCAAAAACCAAATTTTGGGTCATGACAGTATTTTCAAATGAAACTTCAGGTTCATAGTATTAGAAACCGATTTTTCCCGATTTTTTCATGGTCACCAATTCAAGAAAACCATAGTGAGCAGGTTACGTGAAACACCCTGTATACTGGAAATAAATCGTCTCTTTAAATTCATGGAAAACCTGTAAACTTTCCAATAGAACCTAGTAAAATTCAGATTGGAGTAAGGGGGTGAAGTTGTCACACTGAGGGACTTTCTCAGTGAGGTCCATATCTGTTTTATATATCCTCCGATTTTATTGTTGTATCAGTAGGGAATGAATGAATTGGAAACACATGTCAACTGGATAGGGAAGTAGATTTAAAGAGAAAAACGAGCTGATTAGTTGTAATTTGACAACTTCTTTTATACAAATTTAATTTTGTACTTAAATACAGAAAATAAAGTTAGAAACAAATGTTAAATCGAATTGCTTCACAGCGAAATGACACAACAAGAAATACGCTATCTAGAATCAAAAATAAGGTGCTAGCGCTACGCGACAGCACCTAAAAAACAGAAGAGAATTAACAGAAATTATTTCGCCGAGTCAGCACTGGCGGAACCAGGAATTTGTTCTTCTCTCTCTTTACCCATTAGAACGCGTGCGTTAGGAAAAGGACCGATCAGGGACAGTCTCGTGATTTTCGCCCCCTCTTCTATCTATCTCTAACACATGCGTTTAAATGGCTAGAGGAGAGAGAGAATGAGAATGTCTAGGATCCGCCAGTGCGAGTCAGGTTTGCTTGTGAACGATGTTAAAGCACATCTTGCAAAAGAAAGCACGATCTGGACATTGGGGACAGAAAGTTCTGGTTTTGGCTGAGTTTTTTGCAGCTGTTCTCCCAAGAGTCGCATGTTTAATCTCGTAACACCTTTTACAGTATTTTCGCTTTTTTCTCGTTGAATTTCCCGCTTTCTCGGTCTCCTCTGTCTCTGTGAGTACATGATGTACACCTGGAGTTCTGCGGTTTACTCTGGGGGCATCAGAAATAGCCAACAGCTGTGTGGTGCCATCCTCCTTCCGCCTCGTTTTTTGCGTTTTCCTAAGGTTTTGCTGGTTCTTAGTTTGATTTTCAGTGAGGAATAACCAGGAATTAAAGATACCTGCAGGAAAAAATAGTTAATGATCATTGATCATCTCATTGGGAAACAGTTGAGTACATCTGTCAAAGAAGGAAGGAGGGTGGAAAGTGACAGCAGCAAATTTAGAAATCTTTCTAGGAAGGGGAAAAGTTAAGGTCCAAAGCGAGGGTGGGACGCTAACAAATACTTTGTCGAAAAAAGCCCAACATTTCCTTGAGAATTCCTTCGTAGAAAGTGTATAATTTTGCCTCGAGGGGGGGGGGGGGAGGGGGCTAAAGCACTCTAGGATCTACCGCCGGAGAGTGAGACGGGGAGGATCACCATGAATTAGTGAAGTGCATTTTATTGGTGACCAAATTTCGGGTTTGGTCACGGTTTAGCCACTTGGCGACTGCATGATTTCACTTATTTAGCGCAGGTGAACGTCATTTAAAATCATTTCACATCATGTTAATATTAGATAAATATAATAATATACGAATAAAAATTTTGTCAGTCACAGATTTTTGTAACAGGGTAACTTTTTTTTTACCTCGCGAGATAGGTTTCAATAAAAACCGTAACCTGGTCACTCAATTCGAAACCAAAGATGACGTACATAAATTTGATTGCATAGTAACAAAGTGACCGAACTTGGCCGTCACTAAATGAAATTTGCTTGTAATGGCGATGTAACGAAGAATTTCAGATGCCTTGAAGGTATTCTTATCTAATTTGTCACTTTCTAAATGCTGGTGAAGGAGATTCGTGGAGTAACTAGCTTCTAGAGCAGTTATTCACATCGACTTTCTTTGAGCAACGTTGAGTAAGAGAACAATTAGATAGAACTAACCACACGGTGCAGCTGCGTTACGTCGCCACTATCCCATATATTTTCAAAAGGTTTTATGAAGTCAATGAATGGGTCTAGTACTTTTTAGGACAGCCACCACAATCGCTTCCATTGTTAAAATCTATAATTGAGTTAGTGAATGGATTTAGTAGTTATTAGTGTCGCCAGTACCGCTGAAATTGTGGAAAGCAAGGCTTACATTAAGTTGGTCAATAGATTTAGCGATTTTTAGTGTCGCCATTATCGCTCCAATTTTTAAAAGTTCTTATTAAGTTGACGAATGCACGAATTCAGTATTTTTCAGTCACCAGCCCCCTCCCCCGATGATTTACAAAGGTTGATTACTTCATCAATCTGCCACAAAAATTTGCACTAGCTCCATTATGACACCAAGATTCAGAACGTTCGTTGCTCTCCTCATACTTTTTTATCTGCGAATGTAAAAATTTGATTTCAGCCAAAATTTTCGAGAACTGAATAATAAACGGGAATTCTGGTTTTGAACCAACACACAGCGCGCGTTGGCTTTTTAACAATTCCATTGGTGATGAGTACGGCCGATATTAAAATTCTCTATGCCCTTCCCTTTGACATCGTTTACCAAATTTACTCGCATTTGATGTCATTTTGACCATAAAATTTTACCGGATATTGCAGTAAGTACAGACCTATACATTTACCAGCAACGTTTGACATTTGACAATTGGCTTTTTTTTTTTTTTTTTTTTTTTTTTTTTTTTTTTTTTTTAAGCGAAAATAGGTCTGTAGGAAACTATTGTTACAGCGATATGGAGGGTTGATACCTGTGTAAAATCGCCTGAAAACCACACTGAAAGCATTAAAAAGTGTCAAAATTCACTCATGTACCCTCAAAGGGCATTTTAAGAGAAATACGAGAAAGCCGTCGAATGAGCTGGTCTAGAGTGGGTTTCATCTAATTGTAGCTTTCTTTTTATGATGGGTCACTTTGCTCATCAGCGTAGAAAAATGCGATTGTAGACGGGACTCTTCTATTGCAACCCGCTCATTTGACCGCCATCTTAGAGTTTTTTTAAACGCATTTATTCAGCTCGTTAGTCAATTTTGGAACTTTATAATGCTTCCAACGTTGTATTCAAGCCATTTTACATCAGAACAGACCCTCTCATTCTTCAGCAATAGAAAACGTTTGCAATAGACCCATTGACATACACATTACACCTTCTAATAGGCAAGTGATCATGATTCATTATCACAGTGGTTAAGGGTTAGCGACGCTGAGGACCCGAGTACGCCTCTTCTTTTCTTTTTTCGCGTCTATCACGACAGTAATGCCAGATTTACGGTTATATGCCAAATATTTCCTATGATAAAAACTGTAAAGTATTGTGTGTACCTACGCTTTTCACTCTGAAATCTGGCAAAGTAGCGCGAAGGGTCAATTTCGACTTTTCAGCATCAGGAAGGGTTGCTTCGAGCTCAATGCCATTGCGAGAGCGAACAAATTGTGAGTCAAGTTATCAAATCCAATCACCGAACGCGGAATTACCTGCGTGAAACACAATATGAACTTCTCAAGTCAACAGAAATTGCTCACTTGTAAGGCCTCCGTGTGAGTACAGTGCACACTCAAACAGGTTGGTCAAACAGGGCAACTATCGAGCAGAATTCACCAAACAAAACGCGGTGATCAACTGTTTTGCGTTGAAGCCGAAAATATTTCATTGGTGCTTGTCAAACAGAAGCTGTTGTTTGACGGCCCGTCAAACAAATCCTTCAGAAGACTTCACCGAACATCAGTTCGATCACAAACAGTCAGAAAACAACGACTTCCGTCGTGTTTATTTCATGAATTCTGAAAGTGTAATATTGCCTTCCCTGCGGAGCTACCAACTTGTCACTTCCACATTCTCATAAAGTCCCAGTTACCTACCCCTTTACTATCGGCTGCACCCATATTTTTCTACAAACAAAATACAAACCAGCCACCCCTTATTCCTCTATTTCACTTAGAGGCATCGTTTGCTCCCGTGAAGAAAGCTTACTAGCCCAACTATACTGGTAAAATTCATACATTTACACAATCATATTAATAATTAAAATAATACTAAAAAAAATTACAGTCAACTTTCGCGAAAACAGGTTGAGAAAGTTGTTAACTTTAGGAAAAAATGAGCACAAAGTGTGTACAAACATCCCTAAATTTTATTGTTACCTAGATTGTAAGAAAAAAAGTACAGTAAGGTTATTAAGCAGTAGGTGCTCAAGCAAAAATTGTAAGTCCCCTCTTTCCCACCCTATCCCTTTCATAACAAATTACGCAAGACAGACGTAGAGGTAAGAGTAGAAAAATGGAGAATTGTAACGAGTCATCAATCAATTTACTTCAAAAGCCTCTCTGAGCGCAAGACACTATAAGTCACTCTGAAAAGTTTCTCTTGGAAGACTCTCTGTGCTTGAAAAGGAAAGATCAATAGCTGCGAAGCGTTGCAGCAAATTTTTGTGAAAATTTCTATTGGATAACAGTAAAACTTTTTAAACTAGACCTTAACTGCAGGAAAATCCCATCACGTGAATAATAAATAGTGCGTTTTCAGAGGCATTCAAAGTTGACAGGAAGACTCAATTAAAATTATTAGGACAAACATCAGAAATCAAGCAAAGAAAGAATTTTATGACTTGGAAGGAAAAAAAGGTTCGTTTCTTACATGTTTTTTCTTGAACCATTAATATTCTATTTTCCGACATACTGCACAATGGAAATTCTCTGTAGAGAACTTCTTACACACACACTAAGGAGGTATTTATGTCTACACAAATAAGCTAAGAATTGTTTAAAGAATGTTCTTTCACCAAAAAAAGGAAAAGCAAAATAATTAAATTTATTGAGAGAAAAATCAAAATGATTGTTTATTGATAAATAAATGGGAATAAATCAAATAAAATATAAATATAAGTACAATAATAAAAATAAATGAAGTGCTCAAAAAAAGAGAGAAGCATATTTTTAGATAATGCGAAATGAAATACTCTTTCAAGAGAGCTCCTTGCATATTGACCAATAGACATTCATAACTACACAAATAAGTTCGGAATTGTTGAAAAAATGTTCTAGCTTCCACCAAAGAAAGACAACATATGATAATTACATTTTTTGAGAGAGAAATCAAAATTATTGTTTATTGTTGCAAAGTTGGAAAGAAAGTAACAGGAGTGTTTACAAAAGGCGAGAAGTATATTTTAAGAAGATGCGAAATGAAACACTGTTCAAAGAGAGCTCCTTACAAATTAACGAAATAGGCGTTGATGAATACACAAATAAGTTCGGAATTGTTTAAAGAATATTCTAGCTTTCACTAAAGAAAGGTAAAAAGAAAAAGCATTAATTTAAAGAGACAAAAATCAAACTTTTTGTTTATTGTTAAGTAAATGAAAATGAAGTAAATGAAATTTTACAAAAGGTAAGGGGCACATTTTTAGAGGATGCGAAATGAAACGCTCTGAGACACACAAAAAGAAGTTGGCAAGTAATAAAAACACAGCATACTACAGTCAGAACGAAAACTCCAATTCAGTTTGAAACACAATTTACACCGAGTATCTCAGGGTCAGCAATCTTGAAAAGTGAGTACTACCGCAAATCTGTTGCTACCGACTGGGTTCTGATTGATTTTGTACACCTAACATTAAAAAGATAACTTCGACAAACAAGTAAAACATCTTGAGAGATGAGTAATCACGGTTGAAAATTTGAGGTGGTAAAATACAAATCTTGTTTCCATTATCTCTCGTGGAAGTTTCCGTCCTGAAAGTAGTATTTTGCGATGAAAAATCATCTAGAAACAGCATAGAGTAATGATTAAATAAATAATGTAGTTTATTGAGACAGTTAAAAATTAAAAATGGAGATTAAGTAAAAAAAGCGATTCGAAAGGAAAATAATCGTAACTGTCATTTCATTGGACAATTTTTTTTTGGTTTTTTGCCAAAATCCAAGTAGAAATAGAAATAAAGCAGTATTTACAACCGCCAATTGCGATAAGAATAGGAATTAAACATATTTTGTATAGCAGATAAACTTTTCCTTGATTCGCAAGTCTGCCTATGGTATTCCATTTTAGTCTTTTTGCTTGTATAATTGAAACACCGTTTGCAAACATAATGTTCACCATAAGGTGGTGTCAACACATTCCTGACAAATTTTTCAAAGTCAAAAATCCAACAAAATCTACTTTTATCCCCGGAAGTCATGTACAAAAGATCAGTGTGGTCCTTTTTGATGGGCCGAGCAATTTTGATAGGAAAGGGATTTTTGTCAGCGTTCCATCCAAATACAGAGATACTGACGTTATTTGCAGCTTCGAACGCTGGTATGTCCGAAAGTTGAACTCCCGCAGAGAAATCCAAGCCCGAGAAATCGTACTTTCTCATGAAAGATGAATCGAATCGCCTGATAAAATGCTTCTCTTTATGCCACACATATCCTTTGGGTATAAATTTTCCCACCATTGCATATTTGAAAGAGCAGTAGTCGTCATTTTTCACGTTTAGAACGGATCTTATGTACCTTGACTTAGGCAAAGGAATGTAATCACCTCGAGACAGTGATGTTACAGATGCGATCTCCAGACTACAAAAATCAATGGGTTGCAACATCTCTGCAACATTCAAAAGGATAAAGAAATGATACGTGCTACAACTTGAACAATATTGAACGAAAATGAATAAGTTGAACAAAATAAAACAAACAAACTTACTGACGGGAGTTTGGTAATTCTAAGATGCAAATAAAGAATGCATCTCATTCTAATGACTGCATTCATACAGCCATTCCTCAAAATTTGTTCCAATTTATAAAAGATACACTGGGATTGAGAAGCGATAGAGAGAATGTTTAATACAAGGTTTAGGGAACCCAACTAATTTGCCGCCAATTTGAAAAAAAGTACTTCCAAAGATACCCGAAGCATTCCTCAAAAATTGATACATTTTTTCCTCCTTTAAAACTTTAATGATTAATTACGTCTATTGTCTAGCAATCAAATAACCGACTCGGAAACGAGTCCAGTCTGTAGAAGTGAAGTTCAAGTGTCTCATTAAGAGCGAGCCCAATTGGATCCAATCAGCATAATTTTTGTGGGTATTGGCGATTGTCTTTATCTTGGAGCTTTGCTCGCAAGCGTCTCCAAGCGGCCGATCCGTGCAATTTTTGAGTTTTGAGGAGACTTTATGAGAATGAAAAACTATAATTCGTAGAGACGAGTTCTGTGGTCGCCATGTCTAATCAGAATACAGAAATTATCTGTTTGGTTAGCAAATGCTCAAGACGGCCCGATAACCCTTAGCATTTAAACTCCTTATTTTAATTAGATGCGACAGCTACTTCACTCGTCTACACCAATCATTGTTTTCCGTTCTTATTCAGTCAACTTAAAAGTCAGGAATTTCAAGGATCAACCCGCAGGATAGTTTCTTGAGTATCTGCGCAAGTGTTCACGCAGTTGAACTATGAAACACCTCCAACTTTCAATACCATGTGGCTTGAGACTAGATTGCATAAACGGCTTTATATAATCCACGTACAAATCGCAACTGCGCTGTTTCAATTTACTTTTCAGGGGAGATGTTGACGATAGTGTCCTCACAATTCGTTCTCGACATTAGAATCTTTCGGATGGTATTTTGAGCAAAGAGGAAAGAGCCAGATATCCTAGATAGCAGTAGTTGGAGAAAAAAGCTGATAGTGATAGTTAACCAAGTACCGTGCTCAGTAACATAAATTTGGATGGTAGTTAAACAATGGCTATGATCTGTTCAGGATAAGAAGAAACTTGACAATTTAGGTAAAAACACACTACTTTGCAACGCCGAACCTTTGAATTCAAGCATTTGAGCTCACGGGGACTCTGTTCGATACTACATTCCACTGGGACGATGCAATACGGAGAATCGCCTGACTATGAATTTTATAGGTGCAAAATTCAAATTAGAAACGATTACATACACAACAAAATGGATGAAATGTCGGTCCAAATGATCGTTAGTCGACACAATTAGACGAGATAGATTCCTCATCGCCCTCGGATATTTATTTTTTAAAGAATCTAATGAAGTTACACCCACAAATGAATTCTTCAAAAAATAAATCTCCGAGGGCGGAGAGTAGTCTATTTTGACTAATTGTGTCGTCTAACGACCCTTTGGACCGACATTTCATCCATTTTGTCGTATCTGTAACCGTTTATAATTTAAATTTCGCACAGATAAAATTCATTTATGTTAGTCGCAGGCGATTCTCGGTATAGACGGTTTTAGTGCGAAGTCAACGGTTTAGCCAACAATCACAACAATCCACTAATCAGTCGGAATCGGCTGTGACCAAACTCGTGAAGCGTTCCAAACTATTGTATACCCATCTCTTTCTAGTTTCGAAATTCGTATACGAGGCCTTGTTTTACGAAATATTACTATCAAAATCGCATTAAAATGCTTCGAGAAATTCATTTCAGCCAAACAATTTTACGAAAGATGTCTCTATAAACGATTTTTGAAATTAGAATGAGATGGCAGTACATGGGGGTTACTTGAGAGCGAGAGAGACAAACTGTCTTTGTTTGGAACGCTCATCACCGGCAGTCGCCATTAGTAAAACCCTCTATTGCTTTGTCTTGGAGGAAGGTCGAGTCGGACTGAGCCCCCGTGAGCGCAGATGCTTGAAATCAAAGGTTCGGCGTTGAATAGAAGTGTGTTCCGACCTGAATCGTCAAGTTTCTTCTCATCCTGGATAGAGTATAGGTGCGTTATCATGGTGTGATCACGACCTTGGCGGTGCTCGCCAGTAATTTTTTTTCTTCAGTCTAGGATTAGGAAAGCCAGAAACAGTCTGGACTGTCTGGAGATAGGATCAGTTTTTTTGCCACGAGGGTGGCGAAGTTTCTCGTCGTCTGACAGAGACAGTTTCCCGAAAAAGCTATAATTTGCTGGCATTGTAGCACAGGTGTCATCACTACTATGCGCCGACACATTTTTTTTTTTTTTATTTTTTTCGCCGGCACTAGGTTGGCGAAGTTTCTCGTCGTCTGAGAGAGACAGTTTCCCGTAAAAGCTATAATTTGCTGGCGCTGTAGCACAGGTGTCATCACTACTTTGCGCCGGCACATTTATCGGCATTTTACAGGCATCATGTATTTTTATTTTCTCACATTTGACGGAGTTAGAAATTGATAATTGCGATGGCGCAGCTGTTTGTATCTCCGCATGACTTTTGAACCGATGTTCATATGCATCTAAATTTTGCAGAGAAGTGGTTTCCAACATTCCCCAGAGAGGATTTTTTTTTGGTTTTTAGACATTTTAAAATGCAAGCAAGTTATAGAGAGTAAAAGTTTTCCATTGAAATTAATAGGTAAAGGTTTCTGTATTTTCTCTTAAAGATTTCACATAAAATCATACAAAAATGGGGAGACGACTAAGGAATGAGGAAGACAAATGTCACTTACAATGGAAATAACAGGACTATTTTCTATCCTCAATTTAAGGATAGAAGGCTGCTTGAAATAGAAGCGGACACTTTTAAGTTCGTTCATAACTTTTTTCTCTCTCTTAACTCTCTTTTTGGCGACAGTGAGCTTAGAGGTGAACGGTGGTTCAAAAGTCGTGCATAATGAACAGTAATTTTTATGGATACATAGAGGAATGCTCAGAGATTAACTAGACACTATATTTCAGTTATAAAGACTTACTGAGCAGAGGATAAGAGTAATGGTAAGGAAGATTGTGGTTTGCAATAGCAATGAGAAGATTGAAAAGAATGAGACATGTTGCATAACATTGGACTTAGAACGTTAGTTCAGAAAAATTTCAGAATTACTCGTGAACATTCGTGGGAAGAAGAAGAGTGAAGGATAGAAGAGAAAAATAAGTACTTATATTATTTGAAAACGGAATTATTTTATTTTTGCTTCAGTATTATCAAGAAAAAGTAGGAACAAGACAAAACTTTTGTTGCAGTAAACTAAACTAAAAAAAATATCACAAAGAAAAGGTCGTAGTCACTTTGACAAATGACAGAAAAGACCAGTTTCATAAAAATTGAAAGAAAATATAAAAATAATAAAATAAAATGAGCGTACTGGTTTCATTTACCAGTCGTAACATCAAAAAAAGGGGGGGGGGGAATGGAAAATCAGATAGTAGCAGAAAATTTTACATAGATAAAAACAATTTGGAAAAATCGAAAGCAAGTAGTTTCAGAAAACAGGCGAGAGTAATGAATAATTATTTATAACAAAGGTAATGACTGATTTTTTTCACTATTTATAATTTATATCATAAAATATTATTTCATTTTGATTCAAGCAGTTAACACTCGCCAAATTTGTGGGCTTGTAGGTTTTAACAAACGGGCACTAACAATAAGTACTTGAGGCATCTTCCTGCATTGGTGTGAGTACAAAGCAAGAGCGCAAGCATATTTAGTCTATTTGGCTAAAAATCGGGACACTTTAGACTGGGAAATTCAATGGAGGATAAAGGTATTTTTTGACATCAAAGAGAGATTATTGGATTTGATTGATGACACGAAATTTTAACGATGACCATAAACGCTTTTCGTTAAGATAAAACTGGTCATAAAATACAGAAAGAATGCGGTAGTTGTGAAACCACGCCCGATGGCCCCTTGATTCAAAGAGGGCTATTCAAAATCAGAATTTATGCCCCCTTAAATTTTGCCCAGCAAGGTGCCCCCCACATCTTTACAAATTTTCAGGTACAAAAAATGTTGAGGGGCCGAGGTGGGAGGGGGGCAAAGTTCGAAAATCTACATACTTTCACTTTTACAATTGTCTAAACCGCACTTTGGCGTGATTCTTCGTTTGCGATTTATAACGGTTTTTGTGAGGGCACTTATCGTCGCCCGGCACGTTTTCAATATGCGGCCAGCGCGCAAATACGTATTGATTTGCGTCTGGATTGCACTAGAAACGTAAAAAATAATTTACTCTCACGTCACTAGCCGCAACTAACCATGTTTTACGTTTAAATGTGGTGTTTGCATTTTTCGTGTTTTTTAGTACCGCGACCAACTTACATTTTTTCGAATTCTCAGAATAAATACGCTCGTTTCGACTTATTTTAAAAACCAAATAAGTTATTCTACATACTTTCACCTTTAAAATCGTTCAAACCGCACCTTTAGGTGATTTTTTGTTTGAGATTCAAAGCGGTTTTTGTGAGGGCACTTCTCGCCGCCTGGTGATCGGTATGCGCGCTAACCGCATAGGGGAGCATTGAAAGCGTGCCGGGCGGCAAGAAGTGCCCTCACAAAAACTGGCATAACTCGCAAACGAAAAAACGCGCAAAGGCACGGTTTAGAAGATTTCAATTATGTACATTAATATTATGTACAATTATTACTATGTACATTAACATATGTGGTTTTAAAAAAATCGAAGGGTGTATATTTTGGGAATTGGCAAAATTGGTAATTTTTGGTCGTTGGTCGCGTTACGAAAAAGCACAACGAATGCGAAAACCTAATTTTAGTGTAAAATAGGTTCAATTGAGGTTCATAACGTGAAAGAAAATATATTTTGTTATTTTTAATCGCAAATCAGACCTCAATATCTTCATTGGTTTAAGAGATATGACGGATTAAAGGTTACAGGATTTTCGAACTTTGCCCCCCCTCCCCACTTCGGGCATTTTTAAACGTGCCATACGAAGTATATGGCAAGCTTCTTACTCTCATTTTGCTGTATAAAATGAATAATAAAATACAGTGTAGGAGGCTCCCTCTGGTGGCCGTGTGTGTTTTGGAGATTTGGTTTTCAGGATATGAATCAAAAATTAAATGCTCGGGTCGTATTGTGAATTTTCGAGAAATTTTTGAGTACGTACAATGTAGTACATAAGTTTCCCTTCCCCTCCTGTATTATATATTACAGGAGGGGAAGGAGCTACAGATTTTATCAAACCTATGATAGTAAACAGTTTGAGGGATACCGAATACATCCGAGAATCCAAAAAAACCGAAAGAGAGATGAAGGGTGAAATATAACTAGAAATAGGTCTTGGTTTCAGTTTAAGACGCTTTTTAAATTAACATTGGCTTCCCTCGGCACACGCCTGTAAGTAAAATTCGGACTTTTTATACTTTTTTTCGTGGCAGCAATTGAATTTTCAAGAGTTTCTGAGGTTTTCAGTTTGGTGAACATCCAGATAGACAAATATCATAGATTTTTGACCCGTGGACACAACAGCAATCCCTAATGCATCAACTCCTTGAATCCAGGTATTTTGGAACAAAACCGTGCAGTTCTACTTACAAAACATATTGAGGAAAATTAAAAAGCAAAACAAAAGAAAGCAGTAACACTGTACACATTTTGAGACTGGAAAAAAGGAGTACGCGCAATGCTAATAACTTTCTTCAAACTTTTTTGCCATAATTGTTATGATTTTAACTGCTTTTTACTGCAGGTGTGTAAGATAAGGCCCCATATTGACGCCTCCCTTTACTATTTTGATAGTCTCTTGTAAAACTATCAAATTAGTAACGATGACGGCATAGTTGCTAGGTTCGTAGGAACGGGGTTTAAATTTGCTTAGTGGTGCTACTGAAATGATACGTTAGATAACGTAAATTATCATCACTGATGAGAAGTTACTCGTTTGATAAGACGATTAACGTGACACGCTAAGGTAACTAATTATACACGGCATGTCTCAATCTTAAATGAGATGTGAGAGAGGATTTCTGTTTTGCTTTGTAAGGACAAAAAGAGCATGGAAATTTTGGCTCCACACCGCACTCAAGACGCAGATGCCGGTATAAATTTTCTCTGTATTTGTAATTGCGGCTACACTTGGGGCAGTCAAAACTCGGATAAAAAGTTGAACTAATTGTGCTCAGGCTGTCCAGCTCATAGAAACCTGCGTTGACACAAAGTAAACAACACCGTTAATAAAAGACAAATAATTATGAAAATACCGTTGTCACAATGCGAAAAACAAACCACAGATCCAGTCTCCATAAGATACTGTAAAAATTGCAGTTTAAACTTTCATGCCTAAATAAAGAAAATATTAAAATAATCAATTATGAAGAGAAGGATGAATATGAAATAAGACAGATCAAATCCTTATTTCTAAAAATATCACCTGTGAAAGCACGCGGCCTTGTTCCCTAAAAATTGACTGATAATAGTTGGAGAATAGTTCCTGAAAAGTGACGGATTTCGGGGGGGAGGGGGAGAAAATCAATAAATGGATAAATACATTCATCAGAAGAGGGTAAAATCTAGAAACGATCTATTTAATATTCCTCAAACATTTCTTCATTACGGAGTCAAGTATCTTGGTCTCCACAGTGACCCATACATACAAGCGGCCAACCCATAGCACCTAAACGCCCCTCCCTCTCAACGTAGAATTAAAGGACGTGGCACAATCCTTATGGGAAATGGCCTACGATCAAACTTAATAAATGTAGCATCATTTTTTTCGTCTCGTCGTCTTGATCAAAAAGTCTCACGGGCCCAAAAAATTATCATCGCCCGTTTTCGAGATAATCGAGCTTAAAGTTTGAGCAAATCTCGGCTCTCAGGGACGAATTCGCTCGGCAATTGAGCGTGGGTCTTACCCTGGAAGCGGCTTACCGCAAACTGGCGATGGCTGCCGCTCCTTTTGCTCACACTCCGTCCGGAGGTGATGCCTCCCCTTTCTCCCACTCCAAACGCTTCAACAAACCCTCCGGGCAGAGTGTGAGCAAAAGGGGCGGCAGCCATCGCCAGTTTACGGTAAGCCGCTTCCAGGGTAAGACCCACGCTCAATTGCCGAGCGAATTCGTCCCTGAGAGCCGAGATTTGCTCAAACTTTAAGCTCGATTATCTCGAAAACGGGCGATGATAATTTTTTGGGCCCGTGAGACTTTTTTATCAGGACGACGAGACGAAAAAAATGATGCCACATTTATTAAGTTTGACCGTGGGCCATTTCCCATAAGGATTGTGCCACGTCCTTTCAAACGTTGTATATTGCAGCTGGACAGTTAACTATGGACTGATTTTATGAATCACGATAAACTCCATGTCAGGTTGCTGACCCGGTGCCGGCATGGCACCAAGAAAAGCGGGTGTTGACACCGCCCCAGGGACCAAATATTGTTAGGTTCCGAGCGTAACTTACACACGGTCACATGACCGTGCGTAAGCTCTCTGATTGGTCTAAACCGCACGCAAGATGCACGCAATTCAATGCTCGGGACCTAACATTATTTGGTCCCAGCTCCTTGACACGAGGTTTACGCTGCTCTAATTTGCTGATATACCTATTTTTATGCTCGAGTCAAACACTGACTTATTCAAGTTAAAACAGACCGAAGAGATTTTCAGTTAGCCTTTGGCAGAGCATTCCTGATAATGCAGAAACATAGAAAGCTAACAATAGTTGTGGGGCGAAACTTCCCCCACCCCCGCCAAAGAAGTTCCAAATTTCAAAAAGAAGATGCAAACCCCTGGATGAATGAGGATCGCTGCTACAATTTGGTTGAGAAAATTTCATCGGGTCCAATTACGTATGAGAAGAAAAGTGTACTTCATGCCAGATGCACTAAAGAGAGGACTCTTTAGAGGAAAGTACCAGCAGGCCGGACATTGCAGAAAATAAAACTACTTTTATTACGCAAAATTAAGAATTTGATGCGCGAGTTTTTCTTCAAAACATGCTTTTATTATTCACTTTGTAATCACAAGGAACTAAAGAATCGGGCAAAACAGAGAGCACAAACACAAATAAATCAAGTGACAACAATACTACATTAATTTCTTATCCAAGACCAAACGAAGGTGCACAGAGGACTGCTATCACCAAAGAACAAAATTGAGAAGGAAAGGAAAACAAAAACTTTCCCATGTTAATTACCTACAGGTGCTAACAGGTTTGGATCTGAAAGGGGCCCTACACAGTACACAAGTCTCAAAAGGGATTTAAAAAAAAAAAAAAATTATTTGAAAATTGGAAAGAAAAAATCAAATTAATCACTAGCTAGAAAGGGGCCCTACACAGTACACAAGTCTCAAAAGGGATTTAAAAAAAAATATATATTTGAAAATTGGAAAGAAAAAATCAAATTAATCACTAGCTAAGGCGGATTTACTGCGTTCGTACCAAAAACTTTAAATTTTTACTTCAACTAATTTGGAAATTGAAATGACTGAAAAAATGTTCTTTTGGTACCGTAGAACATTTATAAATCTAATTTCAGAAAAATCGGAAAACCGATTGTGAACAAACACAGAAGAGAATTCACTTTAGACATTTTTTCATCTAGGGGTGGTACAATCTGAAAATTTCTCCATTTTCTTTGTAATCTAGATCCGGCTCTTAGTGGTTTGGAAAGACTTCAGGGTACGGAAAAAGTTTTTGAAATTGAAAAATATGTTACAATATCATTGACATTTTGAAAGCATTTACAATCGAAAAAAGTATCGCAGCAATAGGAATTTGAAAGGGCAATTTAAAACAAGACCTTGAGATGGATAAGCACTGCCCACGATGATTACTGAATCATGGCTTACTTTCATGCCATAATTACTTTCTTGTTTACTTAATTAATTGAATTTTTCGTTAAAAACTTGAAAGGAAGGGGGGGGGGAGGCTTCAGTTGACGAGGAAAAAGAAGGAACTTGTATCTTTTTTTTTACCATCCCCAAGCATGAAGCTTGGAGATGGTAAATTGTAAGCAGTAGTAATACATTTACCGCAAAGCAAGCAGTCTTGAAGTTTCAATACAGTGTTTCTCAAGTTCTTCGACCCGTACCTGATACAGATAAAGGATAAAAATTTTGCAGATTTCATTTATTATTCAAAAGTGTATGGAAAGATCTGTATTCCGGTTGGTCCTAAAACAGTCGCGCGACCAAACTCTGTGAAATACACGGAAAATGAACCGTATTTAAGAGGTCTTCGATTGCAAAGAATGTATTTTGAGGAATCGATCATGGCACAAACTCACAGTACTAGGTTCAACATTTCTCGTGATTAGATAAGGAAAATCATTTGACATTCCATTTTTTCTTTTTGACTAAATTGCTCACACGTTAGCAATAAGTACGTCGTTTGAGAACAACTAAAGATTTTTTTTTTTTCTGTTGTTGTTCTCTCTCTCCTCAGACACTGGTCGGTTGTAATACAAGTACACAACACAGCAGGGTGGCCGAGAGTAATATTAACCCACCATAACTGTTTCCAATTGAAAATAACAAATTTGTAATATTAATTAATAAAACGAGGCAACTCAAGCACCAAAAAAAAAAAAAAAATTAATAATAAAAGAGACTCTTCCGGTCGTTTGAAAAACTTCAGCACAGACTTTCAACCTTCGAGATCAGTTTCAGGAATAGGATCTGATACAACGATTTGTAAATTCATGATAATGCTTGCTGTTCATATGACTCAGCAACGTAGCTTTTTGTTTCGCTCGGTAGGGGCAAAACTTGCACTTAAACTGAGGCTCTATACCACACTCAAGACGTATATGTCTGACAAAACTTCTTTTATATTTGTACTGGTGACCACACTTGGGGCACGTAAAGGGTGCACCATGATAGGAATTTGGTCCACTTCCATTTGCATCGATGAAATCATCACTCGCATAATAACCTATACACAAAAACATTCGTTATGAAAAATAAGTAAATATAGAAATGCATCCATTTTAATGTATCCAACCAACAGGGATCAAGACCTTTTCGCATGGCCGTCATAAATATTTTTATCGAGCCCAATGCTCATTGTGTACATAGTTACAAGTTATTTGAGATGCTTTATGAGTCACTCGAAGCGCTGACAAGATTCAGGAGCACTTACCTTTGAAACTTTACCTATTCAAAGAATGGGACTGTGCGCAGATAAAAAATAAAGGTTGCCTCAGACCACCTGGCCAGCTTTTATTGTGGCCAAACTAAGGCAAATATGAACAATCAGTAAAACACTTGTAACGTCTTCAAAAAAATAAAACAATTACCAGTTCACCCTCCAACTCATTGGATTTCAAAAGAATAAAAAGTTTCTGAAAGGGCAGACCAAGG
Source organism: Trialeurodes vaporariorum (assembly GCA_011764245.1). Lineage (NCBI taxonomy): Eukaryota > Metazoa > Arthropoda > Insecta > Hemiptera > Aleyrodidae > Trialeurodes > Trialeurodes vaporariorum. The sequence continues at coordinate 46,502,911 of VMOF01000320.1, forward strand.
ACTTTCTTTGGATGTATCACGTGCCTATTTTGTGTGAAAAAGGGTACAAGGCCCCTTCACCCCAAAATTTTGGGGCTTCGGGGCCGGGGGCCTCGGTAAAAATTTTCAAAAGTAAACGTATGGCTTGTGATACATCATTTGAAAGGTCTTCAAGAGACGAAAAAAATGAGGCCCCCAAAAGTTGGAATAACAACCCCCTTTAAAGATGGCGGCCATTTTAAAATTTGGGGGGTCATGTGGGGGGCCTTCAGAAGAATGACCCAAAATTGAGCAATACATGGCTAAACGGGTCTTAAATAGAGAAAAAGAATGGTTCAAACCGCGAGTCAAACCGACAATTCAATCCAAAGTTACGGCTGATTGAAATTTAGGGGTAAAGTTGGGTTTCCCAGAAAGGCACCTCTTTTCAATCGGCCGTAACTTTGGATTGAAATGTCGGTTTGACTCACGGTCCTTCAGGATCGACATACGTTACACGTGCTTCACCAACTTTTCATACTTGCCTTACATTAGTTTGGCCTCAGTAAAAGCTAGCCAGTGGCCAGGTGGTCTGAAACACCCTGTATGTAATTCTTCTTTTTGTTTCCTTTTTATGGCCGAGAGAAGGTCTAAGTGCAAAATACGCAACCAGAAAAATAACTAGCGAGAAGCCAGTATATGCGGGAGCTTTTAGGATTACCGGATACTGTCATCATCACTGACAAACAAGCGCGCACCGCGCAGAGATATTACCCAAAATAGCACTAATTACTGACTGCAACATTAATTTGAAGTCAGTAATTTGCGTTTACTCAAGCTCGGTTACAGGAATTTGTCCTCCTCCCCCTGTGTAAACACATGTATCAGAAAAATAAGACGGACGGAGCCATCACGTGACTGGGTTCATATCTCAGTTCTTTTCAAACACGTGCGTTTAAGTAGGCGGAGAGTTAGAAATTCCTGAACCCGACTCTGCGTTTAATCGTACAGTGACTGGATAAACCGCAGTGCGGCCATTTGCCCTCCACCCCTCAATAGCGCACCCACTTTAGCATGGGCAGCATGGGGAGAATGATTGTTCTTGGGCCTTGGAATGAAATTTTCTCTACCCCCTGTCTGAAAAAAGTCATTAACGCTATGTATAAACCATTTTTAGGGCGGGGGGGTCACGATATTTTTGCGAGTAACTCAGGAACACACTTCCTCCCTATGTCGCCCGTGTTAAGTTGGGTGCGCATCCGCGGGGGGTCAGTTACGGGGAATCGTTAATTTCTCTTAATTTTGCGAGCCAATATGTTTCAAATTTGACAGAAGATCTTCTGTCGTGTCTAACTTGCGTACGAGAACCCTATAAAACCGTAAAAATACTTCTAATTGCTCAAATCCGCGATCTATAAAATCCGACCAATCAGGAAGACGACCGAAATTGCCGCACTGTGGTTTATTGAGTCACTGTAGTTAATCGAACCCTACAACGCGATCTGACGGAAAAAGCAAAAGACTTATTTTATCGTCACTGACATACTGAAAAATTGCGTTCACAAATCGCATTAATTTGAATTGGTATTCAGACTTGGAAAAAAATGTGTCTCTCGGTTTCAAGTTTGAGCAACTGTGAAATACTCGAGAAAAGCGGAGGTTACATTGAAGACTAGACAGGAGATAAATCCTAGACAACAACGTCAAATGAAAACAAAATTCCATGATACTTAAAATCAAAATGATTGTATATTTTTACAAAAAATAAATTAAAAATAACTCAGCTAGCTTAAAATTAAAAAATAAAGACACCGATTCGACGTACAAAAAAAAAAAAAAAAAAATTACATAAATTATAATAATACTGAAAAGTAAGTAGGAAAATTCACTCTCAAAATGTGATAGTTTAAATTCGATTGGCACAAAAAATAGAGCAATTGCAATATGCGCTTCACAGACAGGGCGCATCAGTCATAGGACTATAGGAGATTGACTTTTCTAGTGGCTCTCAGTGAGTCTCCATACATATACCTAAACTCAATGATCGAAGCAAAATTACCAGACTGCAGGTTAAAGTGAATGAACAAGCCTTCATACAGAGTGGCAGTCCAGAAGGTAAGTTGCGTAACCGTCGCGACATGGAGGATTCTTAAGGGTTAAGGTGTGATTTGTCTTATTCATTCCCATGTAGTGTGTTGCAACCAGAGACAAATAGAGACGGAGCACTAACTGGCTGCAGCAGAGGCACTCTGAATTCTCGCGGATTCAACAAAACAACAGTCAACGTCGCATGGTGTTGAATGGTGAGCACCCTCCTCTTCACTTCCCGCCCATCCCTCCCATGTTTTCCGAATGTCACCGTTCAACACCATGCTACATCAAAAGGTGTTGACTGTTGTTTTACATGTTATTTTGATGAATCCCCAAAAACTCAGTGTACCTCAAAACTTCCCTATGTATTTTAGCGTAGTGTTCCGTCTCTATTTGTCTCTGGTTGCAACGAATTGGAACTGGAAACACGCTTGAATCCACTGTGCGTTGTACGAAAAAAGCATGGGAGTGGATGGAGGAAAATTTATACCTTAAAGTCTACCTAAGAATTCTCCATGTCCGTTATACGAAATTACCCAACGAGCAATGACGGAGCCTTCTAGAACTAAATTTAAAGAGATAACGAGGAGGCAGACTTGATGGAAATCTATCGTGCGGATATTTTACACGGGCTCGGTTTGTTTATCTCTCATTTTTATACTTAAAACTCTTGCACTTCCATTAAAACCCAGTTTTAATTGCATTAATTACTATTTTTGATTTAAAAAATAAGAGGCAAAAAAAAAAGCGTCAATACTGCCTCACTTTAAGATACATAGGACTTACAACTAACGAGCTAAACATTTATCTGAAGTGACAGTATAACGGGTAACCTACGTAACCACCATGGAGAATTTTTAGGTTAGGTTTGAGGTAATATTTTTTCCCATGTATTTTAATGCAGGCGCACAGTGTATACAAGCATATTCAAGCGTCTGTTCATTGTACCAAAATAAATGGGCATAAATGGAAAAAAATTACTCCTAAAACCTAAACCTAACCTAAAAATTATCCGTGGAGGTTACGCAGGACCCGTTAAAATGCCACTTTAGATAAACGTACAGCTCAGTGCTTATAATATGGCGTCGCCTCTCTATGTTTATAGCTCGTCGTGCTTACAAATGAAATTGCCACTCTCAGACGCGTAGTATAGCTCGTTCATTAAAACACGTTTAATTTCCATTAATTCAATGGGTCTGTTGCTTTCCATTAATTCAATGGGTCTGCTGCATACTTTTGCTACAGCGTTATGGATTGTTGATTCTGGTGTAAAATTGCGTGAAAATCACATTGAGAGCACCGAACAGTCTCAAAATCCACTCATAAACCCACAAAAGGCTTTTAAAGGAAAGCCTAAGATGGCGGTCGAAAGGGCGAATCAACCCTGCAAGCATGCACCACGAGCAGCAAAGATGGCCGACGCCGGCATTCGACAAAGTAGGTATATACTTGTTCAGTGTTTTCTTTTCAGAATTCCAGCAAATCGACACAGAACGCAATTTATTCACTACAGTAATCACGAACAATAACGATTCAGTGAAATTCACCGGATAAAAACACGCAGAATGACCCCAAATGTAAGTACTAAGAGGAATTAAGACGTTTGTTTACATTCCAGCCAACATTATAAATTGCCGCCATCGGCCATCTTTTGGTGCTCCTGGTGAATGCATGCAGGGCTGATTCGCCCCTTCGACCGCCATCTTAGGCTTTCCTTTAAATGCCTGTAGTGGGTTTATGAGTGGATTTTTACACTATTTGATGCTTTTAACCCTTGTGAGCCTAAGGTATTCCGGTAACACAAAGGACTAAGGGGGGTGTTTTTGTACCCCAAGGATATTTTCATGCAGCACAGTCAGTATCAATAATTTTGAAACTTTAATGGATGGATTATGTACTTAGTACCCTAAGAGAGTAATTTATGTGAAATTTGAGTAAATTTTTGCTATGTTGCCAAATTTACACCTACTTTTAAAAAAATGTCAAAATAAAAAAAATGGGGAAAAATGAAATGAGGTACCATCTTATTTTTCCATTTTTGATAAATTTCCAATTTTTTTTCAATGATCTGACTTAATATTCTTAATTTACATAAAATTTCCGTAAAATTCACTGTAATAGATGGTTCCAAACTTAAAACTGGCAGGACGAAGGGGGGGGGGGTATATTTGTACCCCAACACTTTAAATTTCTATAATATCGACAACAATTCATAAAAATTAATGAAATTTGGTGGACGTGTTCTAAGTATCCTAACTTAAAATGTCATGAAGTCCCAAAAAATTTTGAGCAGTTTTGACAAAATGGCGTCAAAAAAACTGGCCTGGGGTACAAATCTACCCCCCCCCCCCTTAGGCTCACAAGGGTTAATGTGATTTTCACGCGATTTCACACCAGAATCAACCCTCCATATTGCGGTAGGTACAGTATGCAACAGACCCATTAGGTGCGGTCTGTGAAACCTTCTTTAAATCTGCTAGCACGACAAAATGTTTTAGTCAGCGTCATGTTGATGCCTCTTCATATGATACTGCAATCCAACTTTTTGCTTTGCTTTGTACGGACAGAATGGGCATTTGAATTTGGGTTCAACACCGCACTCTAGCACTAAATGCCTCTTGATGCTCCCTTTGTGCTTGTAGCTGCGATGGCATCTGGGGCAGACAAAAGGCTTATTATCCCTGAGACTCGCCAAGCTACTTAGGCTCACGCCATTGAATCCGTAATAACCTACAATTTGACAAAATAAATATTAACACGGCATTATTTTAAAAATGACTCAAAATATAAAATGCAACAGCGACTACTACTTAACTTAGAGAGGATTAGATACGAATAAAAGGAGGGAAAAAGTTCAAAGAAAGGAACAGAAGGGGGGGGGGAATTAAAAAAACCAAACAAATATTTTCATGACAGAGGGAGGGTTTATTCAAAAAGTACCCTCTATTCCGATCGATTTAACTTAATGTTTTTACCTAGATCCACAATGAATTTTAACGACCGAAGAATATTTCTTCCTAATTTTGAGGACATTTTAGTGATCAAAAGCGTAGTTAGTTTCATAAAGTTGAGACAAACCAAGGTTCCTACCGCAAATTTGCCTCTGACGTGATTAATTGAAGTTTTTAAATTGGAGTAAAATTACTGCTGCCGCATTTCCACGTTTTCTTGTAGAAAAAAGGCAGGTGTAAAGGAAAATGCTGAAAAACACGCAACAATTTTTGGTGAGGACGTTTCGGCTCAGATCGCCGCCATTTTTACTCCAAAAGTAAAAAAAAAAAAAAAAAGAAAAAAGAAAATAGAAAAAAAAACCGGAAATAATTTAAAAAATAATTTCCTGTAACAACAGGAAGACACAGTTTCTTGAGTTTATACAGTGTGTATGAGAATAGCTCTCTCAACATTTTATAAAATTATGTTTTTCTTTCTTACCTAATTTTTTTTTGTTTGTTTTTTTTTTTAATTTTTGAGTTGAACATAGCTGCGATTTGAGACGAAACGTCATCAACAAAACTATGGTTTGCGTGTCTTCCAGCAATTTTCCGTGCAGCTGTTTCTTTTACGTCAAGTTGTCGCTGGTTCGTTTCCTATCTTGTTTTTTTCATTTTCTTATACAGGGTAACCCTAAAATAACTGAAAAACGGCTACGACTTCAGAACGGATAAAGATAAAACGTTACAGTTTCCGCCATTATTTAAATGGTTTTGAGAGACTGCAACAATAACCAGAGTTGGTCAAAGAGGGGGGAGAGGGGGTGTAATGGATTACACGATTATTGAGTAATCATAAACGTCAGTTTTTCGGAGGGTGACTTTTCGGTAATCAGGGCTGATGTATGAAGAAGCACCCATCATGTTAGTAGTAGAAGGATTGGATCAAATCGAAATGATCCGTGAGTCTGGCTTAAATTCATAAAGATTACATTTAATTACCCTCCAAAAGTTTCACGATTACCGATTACTCTGTAATCGTGTAATCGATTACATTGCCCAACTTCGCTAATTTGTCGGGAGCATTTTTGGAATTGGCTGCAATCTGCGTGCAATCTGGAAACATCGTATCTAGCCCTTTTAAACCCGTGAAAAAGGTCGAACTATTGGGGGTGCACAGTGCACTCACTAGAATTGATATTTTCTATTGGTTTAAATGGACGAAATGCAGCGTTGCAAGATTTCATGTCACGCCCCTGATTAGTGGCTCCCCAAGGGAGCTGGCTCTAAAATTTTGAATGGAAACCCCATTCAAATCATGAATCGTTGAAGAAAGCATGAAAAAGAAAATGTTGGCGCAAAACGGAGGTTGCGGTCTACTCTTTGCTTCGCCGATTCATCAATTATCGGTCGAATAATTTGTGTAATTGCAGTGCTGTCTTAAAAATAGTGATCAGCTCTCTGCAGTATTGAATCTGAAAAAAAAAACCGCTCCATGGACCAATAGACCGTACAGAGAATATGCGTAAAGTAGTTTTGGTCTAGGGTGTACGTAAGAAACAGCCCCGATCATCAAGTGAGGGATTCGTATACCTTTTCCACGGAGTAGCGTATAATGAAATAACTGAACAAATACTTCACTGTATCTCTTGCTTTTTATTGCAGTTCAAAAAAGGCAAAATGGAAGCATACAACAAACAACCAAATATGGTTTGGGAACTCCAACAGCCGTACGATAAAATGTTACAAAATAACCACAAATTCTATTCAGAGTAGAATGATTTCAGTTGACAACAAAGGTTTTCACTTTAGAAACTTATAACCAAGCTTTTGCGTACGAGTTTTTGAAATGTTGCATGAATAGTACGAGTATAAATGAGCGTCATGTTTAATGACGAAAGGCACAGTTTAAGAAATTACAAAATAAAAAGTTTGCAAGGGACTTCTTACTAAACGAATAAGTGAGTTGAATTTTAAAGTTCGACAGAGCAGGCACGACAAAAACAGCAAGCAAGCTGAAAATATCTAAAATTACTCTTAAAATAAAATAAGTCGTCGAAGAGTCGTTGATGTTCAAACAACGGTTAGATGACGTCCTAGCTCATGAGTACTTTTAATACGTTCAGTTATCCCTCTATTTATTCATTTTTTCGATTTTTGATTTTTCTTTTTGGCGGTAATAGGTTCTCGTTGTCTTTGTTGTCTTTTTAATGCGATTCTCTAGCTGTATTAGAGCACAAAATCTCTCAGGGAAAAAAAAATTAATAGCACACCTTTCAAATTATTAACTTTTTTTCTTTCTTCTTCTTTTTCATCAGTATTTTAATGATACGAAGAGATAATAAAGCTGGAGGATAAAACGATAAAACAAGACTGTGGCAAATAATGGGGTTTCAGTAGGACTTGAGTTAGCAGAGGGCAAAATGAGGGCGGACATTTGAAAAAAAGGAGAGGAAAAGAAGAAGTAAAGCAACCGCGACCAAAGTTCTTCCAAAACACATTTGCAAGACAGAGACTTTCATCAACTTTGAAGCTTAGAGGTTTGCTTGGTAATCATTGTGAGTTTTGCTTATATGGTACTTGAGGGAGTACTTTCTGTACGCTTTGTAAGGACAACGGGGGCACGAAAAATTAGGCTCTTTGCCACACTCCAGTTTCAAATGAGCCTGGAGATTTTTACTCCATGTATATGTGCGCTCACAGTTGGGACATGGGAAAACTAGACGACCCCTGTCGGTATACGAAGGAGGCTGACAATGTGAAAGAAACGACGTTGATGTCACCGACGCAAATTTGTTTGCTCTTGATGGCGTTTGATTCTGAACGAAGTCGAGTGAGTTACGATCCCAGTCATTTCTCATTCTGAAACCTAGAACAACAGGGAAAGAAATTAACGGAGTTATTTAGAGGGACGAAGACTGGTGGCAAAATGCATTCCAATCCTGTCAAATACCAACGGGCAACACATTAATCTAAAACTTTCATCAAGAAGAATACTTGCGCAATCACTCAAAGGAATTTCGAAGTTAGATTTAGAGCAATTAAAGAAGAACATTCTACAATTTTTCTTGGTGTAACTTGATGATTTTTTTTCCATCAGGAACAATAATTTTTAACAAGGGTCAATTTTTCCTTCAAAACGGTTGGTATACCTATTTTATTTTCGACGTAGCCTTCTTCTAAGTGTTTTGCTCAAATATTTGAATTTCCAAAGTAAAGAATTAACCCACAATATCTCATTGAGGAAAATAAGGACACGTATTCTATAGGACGGCCCGAATGATGTTTGGTCCATTCCTCTCGATCAACCTGAAGGAAAAAAGTCTCGCTTCTAGTCAGCCGATTCTCGGTATTACTCCTTCCAAGTGGAGTGGAGGGTCCAGTCGGACAGAGGCCCAGCGAGCCCAGTGAGGCCCAGTGAGTTTTGTGGCTACAGACAATGAGCTATAACTTTAGAGTGGCACATCAAGGAACGTTCCGCTGGTTCATTGTTGTCACCTAGGGCGCCGCCATCTTGCCGTAAAAATCGATTTACAGGTTAAATTTCGTAGGCCGTTTCCGGTCGCTCCGTAAACAAACTCGGGCATCAACGGAAACTACCAAAAAAATTTAACCTCAAACCTTAGAATCTGCCGTCCAAATTCCGCTTTTTCTCGGGATTCCTTCTACCCTGTGTGGCACATGGTGGACCAGCCCACTACCACCCTAAAGTTATAGCTCATTGGCTACAGAACTCAAAGGTTCGGTGCGACCAGGCGTGCCACGTTGCAAAGAAGTGCGTTTCTACCTGACTCGCCAAGTTTCCTCTTATCCTGAACACAGTATAGCAATAGCACTATTCCCGCTAAACTGTATCACCCACACTATTTGACGATCATCGTCAAGTAAGCCCATTTTGAGACGTTTCTGGAAAAAAACTATGATTTTTAGAGAAAACGCATTAAAAGAAGGATATACAAAATGAATGAATACAATAGAAGTAAAACTTAACAATATGTATATATTTGTATTTTTTTAAAATGTTTTCACCCTTTCAAGTTTGGAAATAGCGTTCAAAACACAGGGAAAGTGAAAATTATCGTTTATACACATTATAAAATGAGACCATAGTTGGTTTATGTGACAAAGAAAATTATTTGAGAGGAAATATATTTGATAACGATATAGTGGAGCTTTCGTCCAAAAATTTGGAAATTCAACAGGTTTACAAGATTCTTATTTTCTTCCTGGAGAGAAAGTTTTTCAGTTGTACAGGGGTGGGCAACACTAACGCACACCTCCCTCTAACTGTTTTCCTGGTTGATATTTTGAGAATTGCGGTTCTCGCCGTTAATCCGTATGTCGCATCCAGGACCCCCTGATTTTTGGGGGGCCGTGGAGGGGGGACAGAGAGGATTAATCGAATATTTCAAATGAAGATCCCATTTTTTGGTTGCATATTCTAAATGACCGTAAAATTTTAAGCATTTTGGTGCGAACAAAAGTTCGATATAATTTTTCGTGTTCGATAAATCGAGGTTGCAAGTTCGATAGCCACCCGTTTTCAAAAATTCGTGGCTCCCCTTGAAATAGTGTTTTTCTAGACAAGCACTTTATGGCAAACAATACGTCAGTTGTCAAAAATGCGTCAAAAATTGTTTGATTTTTAAAAGCTTTCTAAATGGCTGATTTTTTCGAAAAACATTTGAAACATTGTGTATGGACTGCAAATCAAAAATTTGTAAACACTGATGAATATGTATGACTTAAAAACCCCAAAATTTGAATAAAACCCCAAAAAATAAGCCCAAGGTGATGATTAAAGTCTGAATCGTTAAAAATACAAATATCTCGGTTTACATAACAATTTTGGGGGTTTGCGAGCCGAATAATCGACGAATGGGTACACCCAAGTTTTTTCAATCTAGTCCATTTTAAGAGGAGTTATAAATTTTTGAAAATAAATGGATAGTCAAACATAAAACTTTCATTTATCGAACTTGAAAAAATAGGGAACTTTGGTTTTAATTTTAATTTCTTCTTTCTGTAAATGCAAAAGAAAAAAGAAAAAAAAATGGTGCCCATTAGAATTATTCGAATTGTTCCCTGACCCCTCGCCCCCTAAAATGAGAGGGCCCCTCGACATGGGGACTAATGGAGAGAATCGATTCTTAAAATATCAATTCAGAAAAAAGTTAGAGGGATGTGTGCTTTACTTCTCCCCACCCCTGAGGAACTAAAGTTCATAAAACGGTCGATGTTTCTCTCAATAATTTTATCTTGGGTGGAGCCAAGGAGAAAGTCCCACGCCCCACGTCAAGTCTTCTCCTTAGCGAAAAACGCCGAAATTTTTACACATCGGAGCGCAATAAGTATAATCCAATCTCAACGTTTTTCTGGATCTGAATCTCTGCTGAGATCTATTCCAACTGGACGGCTTTATGAAGAAAGCAATCAACCAACCCGCGTCTGCAGAAGGAAACCAAGTGCTACGAGTGCTCTGTGCAGTTGATTTCCTTCTACACAAACAGCAAAGTTGGTTCTGTCAGCAAAAAAGTCCAATTTTATAAGAGGAAAATACCCAGAATCATACAATTGGATAAATCAAATTTGAAACTTCAAGAAACAAAATTGAAAAACAATGAATTTCAAGAAAATACTTTACGCGAATGATTCACAAAAATACTTTGCAACTAGTTTGAAAAAAAAAAAAAAAAAATTGAAAGTACAAAAGGTTTATCAATATTCATTTTTACTTTTCCGTCTTTTCCCTCTTCTTATTAATTAAAAATTATTAAATTCGTTCCTTTAAACCTTTAAAATCTTTGAAATCTTCTTTGGATTCTTTTTCAATAAATTGCAATGATGGTATGGTCCCGTTAGCTGATGTGATGATAGTGGTCCGGGACGCAGAATTTAAAACTTTCAGAGCAACATTTGTATTTTCGCGGTACTCTTTAATTACAGAGACCTTATCAATCGAAAATATGCAAAATTAAATCAGCAATAACAGATATGAACCTGCCTACAATGTATAAATAAAGTTTCATGATTTGATCCACACGACAGTAACTTACTTCTTAAAAATTAAAATACATAAAAGGAGGACGTGGTCAGTTTAAAAACTGAAAAGTAAAGGTTTCCCCCTCGTCGAAAGATCAACAGTTGTGGGTAATCTTACGCCATACCCCTGATGATTCAATAAAATGAAGACCTGACTTGTTAAGTCTAGACTTACTGCAACGGCTCTAAACTGCCTATTATTGCCCAAAATTAAATCTAACAGTAATTTCTGGAAATAAACGGAATCAATTCAACTAATTATTTAAAAATATTAATAACAATGATAAAAAAGAAAATCATACTATTGTATAAAAATCTAATCATAACATGAAAAAAGTTGGCTCTACACATTCGTTTTGCACCGCATACGTAAGTTAACAACGGATTTTTAGCAAACAATTCTAGGAATTAAAAAATTGGAATGAAAAGTACCATGCGGTGAGAAGTCTAAAATGGAGAGTATTAATGATGACCAGTTTTAAAACTTAGAGTCATTCCTCTTTCGGGAAGAAGACTTTTGAATAACATGTGAGTTTATATCTTCGACAAGTTTTTCCTTTTTCAATGGTCCGTCTCTGCAAGAAACTCAAGAAAGTCGGACTACCCCTTTAAAACCGTTGTCCACTTGAACGCACTCTACAGCAATAGACTGTTTTAGTAGAGCGATATATCGTATCGATTGCCATCCGAGGGCCTCTGGTTCCAAACAAACTCTGGTTCAATGTAATTTCCCCATAAGCGAACTTTTGAACGGAAATTTAGGGTATTAAATCAAACAATTAATGCGACCTTTTTGCGATTATGAATTCTGCGTCCTCGAATATGCTTAATTATGCCTGGTTCCTTGACTAAAACTGCCGAAATCAATAAGATATTACAGATTAAACGATGCGTTTGGAGGTTGGAATCACCCAAATGTTATTGTTGTTGTTGTGGAATTGGCGGGATTTCGGGCGACTCTAACCTACAAATGAAACATTCTGTAATATCTTATTGATTTCGGCAGTTTTAGTCAAGGAACCAGGCATAACTAAGCATTTTCGAGGACGTAGAATTTATAATCGCAAAAAGGTCGCATTCATTGTTTGATTTAATACCCTAAATTTCCGTTCAAAAGTTCGCTTATGGGGAAATTACATTGAACCAGAGTTTGTTTGGAACCAGAGGCCCTCAGACGGCAATCGATACGATATATCGCTCTACTAAAACAGTCTATAGCACGTAACTGTTTCCGTGAGATGAGCAGAGCAATTAATAGAAACTGAAACATACTGCACGGCAGTGGCGTAGCGTGCGTTATGCAATGTTGCAAGGTTACAGTTCATCCATTTGAATTCATGAAAAAGATCAAACTGTTCCGTGTTCGGAGAACACCTTTTCATTCGACCTTTTGCATGGGTCTAAATGGACACAATACAACGTTGCTTAATTGAACGCTACGCCACTATTGCACAGACACCTTCAACACCTCCTAGAGGAGGAAGGTAAGAGCCTCTTGAGGATGACCAGTTCTTTGATTCGATGGAAAGGCATACTCATTACTCAACTCGATTTCATTGGCGACTTGTGACTAGCAGTGCATCGGTTTTTCCTCCATATAAACCTATGGGAACGAATCCATCTTCAGACGGTTTCATTGAAACGCCAATAAATGCTTTCAGATGATTTCAAATGGGGCCACCTTTGCTTGATTTAAGCTTCAAGTCGATTTAACCATTCGCGTGTCAAGTACCGCCCGAACCGATCGATGGGTCGGCATATAACTGGAGTGGATCCACCCACCTCCACCATGGTATCTCGATTAGATTTCTGGACTCGACTGCACTAGCGGGGACAAATATATCTACTGGTCAGGGCATGGAATACGCCACACACAAGCTACATTTCAATGCGAATGTTAAGTGAGTTGCGCACTATGTATTCTGGCCTGCAGACTGATCATTTACTTTTTCTGTACAGTGATCGTCATTATCTTACAATTAGAGTGACGCCATTGGTCGAGAATCTGGCCGTTGCTATGGTGACCACAGTTGAGTTGTCCGTTAGCTATATCATTATGAACACGACTCATGGGTAGCTGATAAAACGGCCTTTCAACGATGGTTACCATGGCAAAACTGAAGTCTTACAATCCTCGACCAATAGCGTCACTCCAACGGTCTTAACGATCGTTTTAAAGAAAAAGTAAATTATCAGCCAGCAGGTACCTTTCTTAACAATTATTATTCAGCTTGTATACAGGGTGTAGCAAAACTATACACATTAATTTTCAGGGCCTGTTTTAAAGGTAAAAATAAGAATCCCCCCCCCTAAAAACATGGGTCCAAAAAGCCTCCCTTTTGAGCTACAGCCACCCAAAGTTTTAAAAAAATTATGGTTATTTTGGAATAGCGACCGCTATTGCAAATCGAATGTCTTGGAAATTGGTGATGCAAGGTAATGTTACGTGTAGAATCTATTAACGACCTCGAAAAATTCAGAAATTAAGTCTGACTGTACTTTTCAAGCAATCTTGTACCATGTACCTTCAATAACACAAATTTTATGTCATGGATTAAAAATTTAAAAATTAATTACAGTAATCGGGTGGGGAAAAAAACTATTAATTTCGATACGACGCATTTTAAGCGAGATAATTGTTGCGCAGTGTGGAAAAATCAGCGCTTTAACCATGATGAGCGGCAGTAGTATGCACTGTGCAGTGTGCAACCCGCCTCCGCCATCGCCATCGCCACTCCGCTGCTTCTTCGGGCCACCCGCCATAGTAAAAGTGCCGACTTTTCCACATTGCGCAGCAATTATCTCGCTTAAAATGTGTCGTATCGAAAAAATGCAAAAGACTAAAAATCTTTTCAATAGTTTTTTTCCATCTGATCACAGTAATTAATTTTCAAATTTTTAATCCATGGCAAAAAATTGTGCTATTGAAGGTACAAGATTGCCTGAACAGTACAGTCAGACTTAATTTTTGAATTTTTCGAGCTCATTAATGGATTCTAAACGTAAAATTACCTCGAAACACAAATTTTCAAGACATTTGGTTCACAACAGTGGTCACTATTCTAAAAAAAACATATATTTTTTAAAACTTTGGGGGGCTGTAGCTCAAAAGGGGGGCATTTTCGGACAAATGTTTACAGGGGCAAACATTCTGATTTTTACCTCTAAAACACGCCCTGAAAATTGATGTATATAGTTTTGTTACACCCTATATTTGAGGCCAATAGAATACTTCCTCCTATTAACAAACATGGGTCCGAAAATGTCCCCCTTTTGAGCTGCAGCCCCCCCCCCCAAAGTTTTAAAAAATGTATGGTTTTTTTTTTCTTTTGGAATAGCGACCACCATTATGAACCGAATGTCCTGAAAATTGGTGTCCTGAGGTAATTTTACGTGTTGAATTCATTTCTGACCTCGATAAATTCAGAAATTAAGTCTGACTGTACTTTTCAGGAAATAATTCACCTTTAACGGCACGAACTTTATGTTAAGGATTAAACAATTGAAACATAATTACTAAACTCACATGGGAAATGCACATAGAAAAATATCTGGGCACTTGCATTTTTTCGATACGACACGTTTTAAGCGTGATAATTGCTGCACAATGTGGAAAAGTCAGCGCTTTTGCTATGGTGAGCGTCGCACGTATGCAACCCGCCTTTCTGCTGCTTCTTTGGGCCGCCCGCCATAGTAAAAGCGCTGACTTTTACACATTGTGGAGCAATTATCTCGCTTAACACGCGTCGCATTGAAAAAATGCAGGTGCCCAATTATTCTTCTAGGTGTTTTACCCATCTGCATATCGTAATTTTTTTTCAACATTTTAATTCGCAACATAAAATTTGTGCCGTTAAAGGTACAATATTGCCTGAAAAGTACAGTCAGGCTTCATTTCTGACTTTTTCGAGGCCACTTTTGGTTTCTATACGTAAAATTACTTCGAAACACCAATTTGCAGGACGTTCGGTTCATAGTGTGGTCGCTATTCCAGAAAAATCGTACATTTTTTAAAACATATTTCAAAAGCCTCAAAAGGGGGGCAGGCACATTTTCAAACCCATGTTCATAGGGGGAAAAGTCTAATTTTGGCCTTAAATGTATGCTCCAGAAGTTTGGCACATTAGATTTGTTACACCCTGTGTAATCAGCGTCCGGCATAGAACATGGTGAGGTGGTATAAGAAAAGTGTAAAATGAGTGCGATGAAGAAGTGGGATCTTGAATCCTCCTGAGCGAAAAACCTTGATGGACTAGACTCTCTTCTCACTTGCTGTTCCACTTTGTTGTAAATGCTAATCAGGGGTGTAGAACTGAGAAAAAGATTCCAATAGACATTCTACGATTTATGTTAGCGGTAATACCTTCTGGTTATATCATTGTCGCAGGCTTTGCGTCGCCCCTTAATCTTCTTCAACTACCTCTGCAAGTGTCGACGACTCTATTTGCTTTGAACGTTCAGCCAATATTTTTTGTTCCTTCAGATGTCTTCGCAGATGATGTTTCAGAGTGACTTTTTGTTTGGCCTTATACGGACAGTATTCGCACCAAAACCTTGGCTCAACACCGCACTCGAAGCGAACATGTTTACTTAAGCTATCCTTCCGTTTGTAATACCGGCCGCATTTGTAACATTGCAATCTCAAATCTGTCCTAGGTCTATAATCAGCAAATTCATAATAAAGTGGATCTGGAAACACGGCAAATCATTACAGTTAGATTAACAGAGTTAAACGGTGGAGAGAAAGAGGAAATCTGGCAAAAATTCAGATAGTAATCCCTACCTTCAGTGCAAGCAGATGCATAGGTCCTCCGTCGACGCAATTCGCTGCAACCCGCGATACATATGAAAATAACACACTCTTTCTTTCCTCCTCTTTTATTCGCTCAAATGCAGGAAAATGTTTGGATTACATATAATGAGGCGGGTTACATCAAAACTACTCTGACGCAGAGTTTATGAGAGTACTTGTACAGTTGTACACCACTAGAAAGTGTGCGAGAGTTAGGAGTTGAACACTTCGGAGTTTACCAAAGGTCAAGATCATTCTTTGTAAGCGATAAATCGAAGATCCGAGTTAGATTTATTATACTACCTTTCGAACTTTGCAGAGGATATCTCCTCTTGTGCGATGCATCGTCGCGGAAGACTAAAAAAGCAAAGAATAATGATCAAAACTGGAGGTTCACAGCGTTAAGTGTCTCCGAAATATCGCCGATAGAAGTTTGATATGCTTTTGAAATCTCTATCAAACTTTAAACAACGATATCTCGGATTCAAAAACTGATATCGACCTCCAGTTTAGACTGATTTGTTTCTCCGATTACGCCCTTTTCAACGATGTGCCGCACAAAAGAAGGTCTTGTCAGGAAGGGTTGAAACCGAGGAAAAATTGGAGATTAATTTCTAATAAGTTGCATGAAAAACAAACAAACAAAACAACAATCTTGAATTTTCGACCGATGGTTCGCGCTCAAATTCTCAATTATTTACGCCCTATCGAATGATGCAGTTTAACAAATCGGTATTATTAACGGCACCACTTGCTGTCGCAGTTGTAACTTGCAGTCAGTCTAATTAGGAACCGACTTTGTGGAATTCCTCACGATGGTCTAAGAAACCATCTCAGGAGAGATGGAGTCTTTCCATCGGGCGACAAGGTGACACCGATTTTACTCGGTGGTTATCTCCGATTTGGCACCAACTGGTGTTTTTTCGGGATAACCGCCCGTCGAACCGATGCTGATTCAGAAAGCCGCGAAAATCATTTCGATTTGAAATGGTAAATATTTACGTTACGCACTTTCCTCAATAATGATTTAATTTTATTCGAGCACCACTGGAAGGCTTTCTTAGGGCATAAATAACAACAAAATAATGGCGGAAACAATTTCTGTAGTATTTACTTAGTTTAGTTATTATTTTATTATTTATTTAGAGGTTCTTTTTGAGCAACCATTATAATCTATCAATAACCGAACCTTATCTAACCTAACCTCACAGGAGTATTGGTTAAGTAGGAGACACAAAATTGATGATAAATTCTGTTATTTTCACTATTTTACTCATTAAGTCGTTATTTATTACGTTTCCGCCGTTATTTTCTTAATATTTATGGCCGAAGGTAGCCCTTCAGTGGTGCTTGAATATAATTAAATCATAATGGAGAAAAGTGCGTAAAGTTCATAATTACGGAATTACAAGATATGCACCTAGAAATGTATATTCAGTCATTTAAAAATTGATTGAATTTGGGAAATAAGAATTTATTTCCAGGCATTGGTAGGGATCGAACGAGGGTCCTCAGCTCTCGTGAGCGAACGCTGTTCCACTGCGCCATCCAAATTCGATGCTTTAACGAACAAATCTTGACGTAAATAAGTATGCCGATGCCGTTCTGGCGTTGAGCAACGATAGCCACCGATTGGTGAAAAGTCGGATATAACCGCCGAATATAACCCAGTCTCACCTTGTCGCCCGATTGCAAAACTCGGAGAGATGTGTTGGCATAATATTTCTCAGTGCCGCGCTACCTTCTGGCGAGACCCGGAAACAGGACCCAACCTTACAAACAACTCTCACCATCATCGGGCCCAACAACACCCAAGCCTTAAGATGCGTATTTACGAGTATCATGGAATTAATACAAAGTTTTGTTTATTCTATGTATCTATACAGAAGCAAACCTCAATGTCAAATAGAAAAAAAAGGAAAAATAAAAAATGGCAGGTGGTGTAGCGACGGTGCCAATCCAAGCGGCCGGGAGGTCACAATGGGGCAGTCGCAAGGGTCTGAAATGTTGCGTTTTTATAAAGAATATCAAAGTACTTGATGAACTTTTTTTCTTCTAAAAAGTACTTGTTTTGTGGAGTATTTAAAAGTCATATTTTTTTAAATTTCGACTCTTTTAGTGGGAGTTATGAATTTTTGAAAAAGGGTTGAAATGGAACTTTGACTTTCCATATCTCAAGGACGAAAAACGATATCGACCTGCAGTTTGCGTCAAAATGCTTAGAATGTGATGCTCTTTAAAGGTTTGTGATAAAAATTAGCGGTTGCCATTTGAGAAATATGATTAAGGGGGGCATTGACCGCCGTTATCGCCTCCCTAGAGAGGCCCTGAATGTGGCAACCCCCCTGAAAGATGCCCCCTTTAAAAAATGGAACCCATGCTTCAGCGTTTTTCGAATTTCGAACCCAAACTCGAGCTATTCGGAGCTATGCTCCTTTTTTTAACCCCTGTATGCGTAGTTCGTCACATTAAGTCGGTATATTTTTTCAACAATTTGTAGCCTTCCAACCGCTAGTATCACCATCGTAAATATTTCTTCGTCACACAGTTTCGCAACTGTGTAGATTACATAAATTATGCCCAGCCTCATTTAACTCTTATCACTGAGAGAAATCACTTCTTTAAAACAAGGAAACACGCTTACTTGCGACAGTTTTCCTTGCGCGAAGTAAGTTCTGATTGCATGAAGGAGAATCACTGTAACAACAAGGAATCTTTTACGTGTAGCAGCAGACATTTTTCGTGGGTTCAAGGAATTTCCCCTTAATCAATATTTCACTGTGCAGTTTCTTTAGCACCAAAGAAATTTACACCTTGGATTAAAAAAAGAATTCTCTCAGTGATTCTTAGTGAATAAAGGCTGGAGTTTTTCTCGTATCTTTGTCTATTAATTTCATCAGCCAGTATATTCAACCATAGAATACAACAAAATCATAACATTAAGCTACACTTTATCACTCCTCTGAGAGGAAAGTTAGAGTGAGGTGAAAGAAGGCAAACGAAGGAATACTTTAAGGGTGGAAAACGATTTTATTCTCATTTTTTTACTTGTTAATTATTTTTTCTTTTCCATTTTCTTAACAGGTTTTAATTATTCCAACAAAAATGAAGTTTGAGGGTCGTCATTTATTCAAATTACTATTTATAAGACAGACATAAAAATGTATCATCATAGGGATAAAGAATAGCTCAAAATAAACATGGATAAAAAAACATAACAATCAATATAAGAGATGAAAAACTGAAAAACAAATTATAAATCATACAAGGTGAGCAAAAAACCCCGCCACAGGGGAGGGGGGGGGAGCTGTAGAAACTTTCACCGGCCATTGCTTTGTATAAACAGTGATGGATTTTTGGTCTGGGGTCAAAAGTTTTCTTTGTACGCCCTTTCAAATTATGTATCTTTCGATCATAGGCGGACCGTGGACAAAAAAAGTGGGTTTTTTTTTTTCCCCTTCTCAAGTCTCAAGTGATGACTTTTTCCCAATTTTTAGCCCCTCCGCCCAGAAAAAGTAGGGGGCTATAGCCCCCCCCCCCAGCCCCTGGTACGGTCCGCCTATGCTTTCGATACAGGTTGCCTTATGAAAACTTCGAGTGGACCTTCCTGCGGAGCCTGGCAGTGAGGCAAGTATGTCAGAAATCGCAAATGAACGTCTCTCATCATTCTTGCGATATTTAGCCGTTGTCGGACTTTCTGCTCACTCTCTATACGATAAAACTGGGTAATCGTAACGTTTCTAGTCGATAAAATATTGCCAGAATCGGCAATGTTTTAGATGAGACGGTAGAAAAACATCTACCATGGGTATTTGTCGTTTGGTAACCAAACGCCACGGAAAATAATGATCAACACAGGAGAAAAATATTACTATGCCTGGTAAAAATTACTAAAATAAAAATATACCTAAGAGAACGGGTCACGAAAAATATGAATGGGTTTGCTAAATGATAAAAACTTCGAGATGAATTCGAGCGTTACTGGTATGGGAAAATTCATCGCAAATAGCAGTATGGACTAACATGAGTGGCAAAAATTAGGATACTTCTCGAAAGAAAATTTATGTACCAATACGTAATTCTGCTGTGAAAAAAAAAAAAAAGTAATAAGTTGTCAAAGACGTCCGTTGATTTAACAATTGAGGAGCTAAATACGGAAAATTTTCGTTTGGGAAACATAATAATTCCAATTATACAAAGTTCAAACTTTCGTTGATTTTAACGATCTGAACGAATTCATTTTCGCTTTCTAAGATTTCAAAAACTTCTTCGCTTTTTAAAGTATTATTTGTTGAAAACCGAAAATTAATCATGATACTGTACTCGGTTTAAGATAACTTTGCACCTGTGCCAGAGGAATAAAGACGTAAATGGCAATATAGCGTCAAGAGCTGAGGATACCTCATCCACTAAGCTCGTCAGTTGCATTGTTACATCTTTTGTCTGATGCTACGTTCATGACCCTTTTCCTTCCCTATTACTAACACGATGCAGGAAATTTTCATCGATAATTACGAACTTTTTCCACTTTAAATTCGCATACTGCTTGACTTTTTGAGATACCTGATGCTACATTGTCGGGAGCAATAGAAGGCAAGGGCAAATCAGTATCGGTAAGGAGATGAATATTTTTTTTTTTTTTTTTTTTTTTTTTTTTTTTTTTAACAATTTGATATGATAAGTCCATCGAAATCCGAATTTCAAGTTGGAGATGTTTCCGTGAATACTGAAAATTTTTATTTACAGCTAAGCGTTACGCAATGGTATTGAGTCCAAAACTTAGCATCGGACAATAGACAGTGAAATTGGCGAGCTGAGTGGACGAGGCAGCCCCAGCCTCTAACGCGCCCACTGTTGTCTTTTACAGTTTTTATTCATTCGACTCGGGTGCCATATTATCTTGGGCAGCGTAGGTGAAGTTTACGTTAGTGCCCACTGAGTGACTACCGCGAAATTCTAGAAAATTTGGTTTCTCCTTCTTGATGTTTACGTCAAATTCGCTGAAGAGGAACCATGCAATTTGATTAAATGGCATCTCAGACTAACTTTCTGTCTTGCTTTATACGGACAGTGGGGGCAGATAAACCGAGGCTCTTGACCACACTCGAATTTTAGATGTCTGAGGAGGCTGTCTTTCCATTTGTATCTTTTTCCGCATTTGTTTGGGCATGAGTGAGACGTTGGAGAAACACGTCTGAAGGCTGGCTGCGGCAGCAAAGGATCTGATTCGGTTAATTTAATCAAATCTTCGGCTCTCATGAAATTTCGCCCATCATCTGGCACGCCAAGTTCTATTTTAACAGCTAAAACAACACGAGAAGAAAAAAAGTATTTCCGTTAGAAGAAAAAGAAGCCTTTGCCAGTAATTAATCCATTTTTCATTATATTTACGGGTACGCAGGGCACGAGAAGAAAACTCCAAAGATGCTTTGAAAGCTTAGAATTCAATTGAATGAGGCACAAAACCATTGATCGCAGTTTTCTTTCTTAATTTAATACTGATGGAAAAAACTTGGGGAGGAGGGATTGTTGGGGAGCTTGGGGAGCTGTTAGAGATCGTTTTAAAAGAGTTTGTCATTCACAATTCTTTGCGCACATGCTTGGATGGGTGTATTTTTGACTTCTGTGCAATGTGTTACTGTCAGCGCAACCAGCAGAAACATTGACTTCTTTTCGTAGATTATGGCAACGACAACCTCCGAATAATACGAAAATTAGCCCCTCCTCCGCCTGCTTGCATGTGTAGAAGATGCTGTGGACGGCAAGCTCTTTTGAAACGACCTCTGGCACATAGTTGATGAAATAAAAAAATTAAATTCAGCAGGAAAAATTCCGGAGGACGGTGGACTTAATGATCAAAATAGCTGAGTGTTTTTTAACCTTCCTTTCGAAAAATAGCTCTTATTTTCAGCTCCAGCTTGTTTTTTTAAGGGTGACTATGGCCCAACGAATGTTTGGGGTGGATGGTTCCTTGTTCTCGGCCCTATTTTGTAAGTCCTCGCTCAAGATTGGTAAAGACTTTGCATAATGTTATAGAACAAGAACCATCCGCCCCAAAAATTTGTCTAGTCCAAGCCCACGGAATGTTCGAGACGGATTGGGTTTCGGAATATTGGGAGCACTCTCAAGCTACGTTACTTAGGGGCGGTCTAAAGTCTACCCGTCTCGACTCCCATACAGTGCTACGATTTGTTGGTTGACATCTTGTGATACTTATTTTGAGGTCATCGTCGTGAAGTTTGAGTTGCCACCGTTTCGTGACGGTCCGATGTAGTTCGCCAATCTGTTGACTGAAGGCCGATGCTTGTTAAGGTCCTTCGGTGAACTTGAGCCAAAAAGGACACTTTTTGGGCCTAAAAAAGTGCTTCTGTATGGTTGTCAAAGTTAAAAGTCCTGCAAGACTGAGCTTTCACCCAGCCTGCTATTCCCTAACCAAGATCGGTCACATTCCGAACTAGATAGTATAAAAGTTCTTTGCATTTGAAATAATAGAATTAAAAACGCCGAATCTCTCGAGTCTAATTTATTTTCAAGAATTCGCAGACTCCAGTATTTTCTTGCATCGTCGTGTTTCCAGAAGAAAGCCAAGGGATTTGATAAAGTTAAATTCCTCGAAGAGCAAAAATGGACTAATATTCATAAGCATCGACACCGTGGCGTCTTAGCATATGATCTTTCAGGTTGAATTTTAGCTTGACTTTGTGCGGACATTGAGGGCACTTAAACTGAGGCTCTTTGCCACATTCGTATCTTAGATGTCTTTTGAGGCTATCCTTCGATGTATAATTTCGCCCACAATTATTGAGGCAAGGATAAGTTAAAGGCACTGAATGATCAAAATCCGTTGCAGCAAACTGTGGCATCGAGGTTGAAAGTGGTTCTGTCTTGATTAATTCAAACAGATTTTTGAATTTCAAAAAACCTTGATCCTTTTCCAGATTGGTGGGTACATTATTAGGGGCTAAAACAACAAGAAAAAAAAGAAATGGTTCCGTGAGAGGTTACAAATGACAATTTTATTATTATTTTAGTTACTATTACAGACAAATTTTTAATCAAATAAATACTTACACGTAAAGATACTGATGTTGTTGTGGATAAAGTTTTAATGTTATTTAAGGTAGCCGTAGAGTATGACACATACTTATTCATTATAATTGCTTCGGAACTTCAAAAAAACCAGGTAGTTTAGAATTACAGAGTAAATGAAAAAGCACTCTCACAGTAACATCGTTACTGCAACGATCGGAAAGGACACTCTTACGGAAAAACTCCTTAATTAGGAATTTTCTTACCATTAATGAGGGCGTGTAGCTAGTAAGTAAGCGTGACGGAGTATCAAACCGCCCTCTACATAAACAGGCACTTACTATCGAAAAAAACAAGGAAAACCAAATCCAACAATATTGAAAGGAAGATCTTAAGACTTTTGTAATATGTAACAAAATCACAATTGTCTGTTATACATATTATAACATACATCTACTATCCATTTACAGATGGTTTGAAAAGTGGACCTTGAACAGCTTTGAAATTTAAAAGGCCGAATTAAAGAATAAATTTACAGAAGCACAGCGTATTCACATTGTTATGCAATTTCTATAACCAGGTTTTAGGTGTTTTTTTAGCTGCCAAATATTTTCACAGTGATCGCAACATTTGCTTTCGGCGTAGTTTTAAGTCTCAACCCTCAACAAGTCAAATTTTACAACTTGTTGGTAACAATACCATGAGATTTGAATAAATGATACTTCAGGCTGACTTTATGTTTCCCTTTGTAACCACAGTGAGGACAGCCAAACTTAGGTTCTTGGCCACACTCAAATTTCAGATGTCTAAGGAGGCTGTATTTCCATTTATATCTTTTTCCACAGTTGTTTGGGCAAGGATAGGGCGTCGCAGCAGCATTCAAAAAAGTCGCCTGGGGGGCATTGGTCAGGAAAGGCTCAGAGTCGCTCAATTCAATCAAATCCTCGGGCCTCATAAAATGCCGCCCATTTCCGGACACAGCGGGCTCAATTACAGCTAAAACAACACAAGAAAAATAATATGTCTGTTAGGAGCAAGAAAGAGCACGCTTTCCTTGTCTCTAATCCATTAATTTTCATTCATAAACAATTTTTCGAATCTGGTTGGCACTGCAGGTAGAGTTAAGATAACCCCCTCTTTATTATTTATTCACCTTTTGAAGACGTAACAAAACTGCCTTTAAAGGTATTTTTTTATGATTTTAACAACACTGAAAAAACTGGTTCAATTTAGTGAGGTATAATCTTTCGAGTTTTTACTCAAATATATTTTTCTACTTAGAGAAATTTGGAAATGAAAAAGAAATCATCTTTCCACGAAAGGATGAGAATGGGGGTGGAGGTCACGAAAGTTGTTTAATTTTGATTTTCCTTGGGAAAACACGCACTCAAAGTTGCTGGAAAAAACCTTCATTCGGACCGAGAGTGTGAACTGTAGAGTGTAGGTGTATTGAACACAAGGAAATGAATTGGGTTTAAAAAAAAAGATAAACACAAAAAGGCTGTACCTTTTTTTAATTTGTAACTTTTTTTATATTTTGCTTTCATAGCCAGAGCTTTACCAATGGAATGAGCACTTTGAGAAATGAATACAGACACTTGTTTTCTTTTAGAAAAACAATTCAAATCAACTAAGGATAGAACATAATCTACACACTTCAATTATCATCTTCAGAAAATTAGATTGTTCAAAACTACTTCGAAAATATTGATTACAAACTTCTTCCGGACAAATTTACAAGACAATCGTCGACTTAAAAAGAGACATTAAAAAATTATTATTGTTAAAATACGGAATTAGATTCATTTTTTAGAATCACTAACTTCACGGTATCAGACATTCTGGTCTTGCAAATTTCAAATCTTTCGCCTATAAGTTATCAAGTATGTTATTCAAACTCCTTTTTTTATCAGCGCATTCTTGCGTCTCAAAAGGTCAAGTTATGCGATGAGTTAGTTAAGACACAGTGAAATTTGGCTAAATGGTATTTTAAGCTAACTTTATGTTTCCCTTTGTACGGACAGTGGGGACAGGTAAACTTAGGTTCTTGACCACATTCAAATTTCAAATGTCTGAGAAGGCTTTCTTTCCACTTATATCTTTTTCCACATTTGTTTGGGCAGGAATGAGGCGACGGAGAGACATGGGACATTGTTGGTTGAGGCATAGTAGTCAGTAAATGTTCTGAGTCGATCATTTCAATCAAATCTTCGGACCTCATGAGATTCCGTCTCGTCCTTGGTACACCATGTTCTATTCTTATTGCTATAAAAACACATAAGAGAAATATTATTTCCGTTGGGGGCAAAGTTGTCTTTAATCCATTCACGTTAATTTAATCATAGTTGATCGACCAGGAAAACACATCGACACAAAAAACGAGATTCAAGAAGTTTGGGCTCGTCTTAAATCCTCGTAAACTAATTGAATTACAAAGAAAACCCGAAACCATGAAAATTCCATGATTTGTAACACTTAATCATAAATTATTCTTTGCGATCAGTGACGCCATTTCAGATTTTCCTGGGGGGGGGCTTCCAAAGAATGTTTTTTTTTTTTTTTTTTTTTTTTTTTTTTTTTTTTTTCCGCGCATCTTTTCATTCCCTTTAATTTAATTAGATTTTATCGTACGCATGGAAACCACCTCCCTATTCAACCAAGTTTCAGCATTCTACCGCATACTTCCCCCTTTTTTCATCTACCACCATCTGACTTGATTATTTTGGCCACATTAAAAATCCTTGTCCCCCCCTCCAATTGCACTACTGTTTGTGCTAAGGTACCATCTTTCAGTTTTATACTCAAATTAATTCTAATTGTGGCACGATGGTACACTGAAAGAAACCAAACTTTCCACGCAATGACAACATGCTAGGCAAGAGAATGATCTACGCTTAAGCTTGAATTTTTCTTGCGAAAACAAAAACACACTACCGCAAGAAGAACTAAAGCTTTCCTCGACTGGCGGAGTAAAATGAACTGAAGGAGAGACGATTATTTCTTTTGGAGGAGATTTAAGAAAAAAAAAAAAGGAAAAAAAAGCTACTGTGTTTCTTATCTTCCTTTATTTCCTTTCACATCACTTTTACAGTTTTATTTATTTCTGAACCAAAGGAGCTTACTGCATACAAATACTGGTCTCAATTTATATTAGAATGTTTACACTATTTAGGGGTGGAATAAGTCATACATGCACAGGGAACAGTATCGTGTGGAGAATGTTAGAACGTTTGAAATTACTACAAATAGGTACACGTAAGAAACAAACGACCATCAGGCAGAATTACACAACTTTTATGACGAACTGCGCAAACCACACAAAAACTATAGTTTCCAATTTTATCAACCGAAACAGTCCAACAGATGAATGATACATGGTTTTTTAGGATCAGAGAAACATAAGATTCACGTCATAGTTTAGCGACTAGATTCTTGATCACCTAATAATTCTTTAATGATACCCACATTGGTTTTTTTCGTGTCCCATCACATCATTTTTTACGTCTGATTTGTTAAGACACCATGCACTTTGACTAAATGGTATCTCAGGCTAACTTTGTGCCTTCCTTTGTACGAACAATGAGGACAAACGAATTGTGGTTCTTGGCCGCACTCATATTTTAAATGTCTATGAACGTTACGACTTTGTCTATAACTTCGCCCACAGTTGTTGGGGCAAGAATAGAGCGCTGGATGAGAGGCACGAAATGGAACAGGCGGAATCACAGTCGTCGGAAAAGGATCTGACTCGCTTAAGTCAAACAAACGTTCGCCTTTTAAGAAGGTAGGCGCTTTTTCAAAGGCAGCTGTAACAATGTAACAAACAAGTATATACATTAGGGAACTATATATTATCAGTTTATGTCACTTTCGTTACTACAGTCTGTTTTAATTTATTCAGATAAAACAAATACCTCCGGGGAACGAGGAGACTTTTTCGCGAGGTACTTTTCGCTTGATTCTCTTATTCTTCATAAGAGAATCTACAGCCAGCTAAAGACAAACAGGGGGGTTTAGAGGGGTTTACGTTGATTTTCAGAAGACAGCAAAGACTTGTAAATAAAATCCATGCTCTTGATACTCAGATTTTCACTGTAATCTTTACCCTGGACCCGATTTGAAGGAGTCCGAGCGACCAGATCAGAGCAAAATTTGAAATCTCAACCAGGACCTATGGATTGGCAGTCAGGTGTCTTGACCACGAAGCCACCAAGGCCGGCACTGATGGGACTTACCGAATAATGATACATTTCTACTGAGAGTAAGAGGTTTATTCAATCAAAAACAAATGGAGCAGTAGTTTTAGACTTTTACTTTCAAATAAACAACACATTATGATAAAAGACTACACGTACTCGCAAATTATTTCTTTACTTTCCTTTACACAAACATAGGTGATGAGGAAAGTAGGGATCTTTGCCACATTCTAATTTTAAATAGCTTTGACGATTGAAGGTTCCATTTATACCTTCGTTACACTTACTAGGGTAAAGAATATAATGGTGGCAATCCTCGACATGTACATTGCACAAGGTGACAAAGGTTTAATGAATGGAAGTGTCTCTGTTTCGCAAGGTTCGACCAAACCATATACCAATGTGAAATTTTTAATCTCTTCTGCGACATGGGCTCTCAGTTAAGAACTACAAAAAGAAGAAGAAAAAAAACAGAAAAACAAAAAACTTTTTTCTTTCTTTCTTTCAATTTTTTGTTTTTTTTTTTGTTTTTTGTTTTTTGTTTTTTTTTTTACAGGAAAGGAGAACACGATTTTTTGATTCAGGTGGGTAGTAATTGTTTCACTTCATATCAGGATGGAAAAAATTTTCATCTTAATTGGAGGGGTCATTTTGGTGAATGTTGGAACTTGTCGGGCTACATCTAATTTTTTACAGAGTAAGTCATAACATAATCAATTTTTTTTTTCTTCAGCTAGTTGTAAGTATAACAACTAATCTCAATACCTCAAGTTTCCCGATGAAGACAAGGTATTTAGACGGACATGACACCGTGATTGCTGGCTAGATGGTATCTAAGATTGGCTTTATATTTTCCTTTGTACGGACATTGGCAGCTCTCTGCCACATTCAAATTTCAAGTGCCTTTGGAGATTACGACTCCATCAATACCTTTCGCCCACATTTATTGGGACAAGAAAAATTCGATGGAGGTAAACCTACGTCTTTTTAAGCTGACTGAGGTCTGATGGATGGATAAGTTTCTGGCTCGCAAAGCCCAACGAAATCGTCGACGAAGGTGAATTTTCGTTCCTTTTCCAGCAATACGGGTTCTAATTTACAAGCTACAGCAACAAGAATAAAAATAAGACTTTTGTTCATTAAGGGATAAATTAACATTTTTCATTTCATTTTTGAAAAGAGATAACATTTAATACCGTCAGAGGAGTGATTCTGGCGAACACTGGAACTTATCTTACAAGAGCAACCTTGAATGGAGTTAGTTGGAACAAATTAACAATTCGTGAACAACTATCAAACTGTACGTATCGCGATTAGAAGAGTAGCTGAAGTTTCTTGACGAAGACCAAAAATTTAGTCGGACATGACACCGTGATTGTTAGCTAGATGATACTTCAAATTGCCTTTATACTTTCCTTTATAGGGACAATGGGGGCACGGAAATTGGGGCTCTTTGCCACATTCAAAATTCAAATGTCTTTGAACATTATAACTCCATTTGTATTTTCGCCCGCAGTTATTTGGGCAAGAAAAAAGACCAGAAGATGTGGAGCATTCATTAGATGTCTGCGGCACACGAGGGAACGTCTCTGATTCGCTAAACTTAATCAAGTCTTCAACCATTAGATATTCATGTTCCTTTTTCTGCAAGGCTGATTCTTTTTTAGAGCCTAAACCAACAAAAGAAACAGTGATTCTGTTAGGGCCATGTACATATGTCTGCTATTTTTATTTTTTAACCTTAAAGATGAAATTTTAATTCGGGAAGTCTTATTCAACAATGTCGGCACTTATCACGAATATGATACATTTTGCGTCGAAAGTACTTGGTTACGTTTTATTGCCGTTGACCATGTTGTTCGTAATTTATCAAGATTACTTGAGGAAAAGAAGTTCATCAAATTTTACGACGAATCAGGCACCACACCATGTCGATTGGCCAGATGATATCTCAGAGAGTTTTTGTATTTTGCTTTATAGGGGCATTGAGGACAAATGAATTGGGGCTCTTTGCCACACTCAAATCTTAAATGTTTTAGTAGGCTGTCTCTCCATTTATACTTTCGCCCACAATTATTTGGGCAGAAATGAACGATGGGAGTGGTTCGCACAAGAGTTGGCTGGTGCGGAGAGGTCGGGCGAGGCTCCTGGTTGCTCAGTTCAATCAAATCTTCGACCATGAGATAGTCTTGTTCCAATTTTGGCAAGACGGGAGATTTTCCAAAGGCTATAACAACATGAGAGAAAAGTCATTTTTCATGTTAAGTACGTATAAAGAATAATTTAGAGTACAGGATAAAATGATGGGCAGGGCACACAGGGTAAAATGTTCTGAAAAAATCATAGTAGTTTGCTTGATTTTTTGCGCTCACAATATTTTACCGCGATCTGAAATCCTGGTGTTCAACGCTTTTTTTTTTTTTTTTTTTTTTTTTTTTTTAGAATTTATTTATTTTATAGGAACAATTTCCAAGTAAAACAATAAAATATCTAAGATCGGCAACTGAATGGAATATTTAAGATAGATGCATAGTACACGTTTTTCAAAACCAACCTTCCTCCTCAATTCTACAGGGAGAACCTAATACTGTTCACTGATTGTGGGACGAAGGCCTTTCACACGAACATTTCACGTTTCCAGAAGGTTTGTCAATAACGACAGCAAAAACTATTCCTACTCGGGGGATTACAAATCCTCATCTATGAACTCATGTACTTACTGACATACTTTTTAGCACTTAGGTCGACAGTGTGTAGCCATGTAATGGCGTTCTAGCGTAATTTTTTCCCGTGCCTTGAACGGACACAATGAGCAAGCTAACTTGGGCTTGACCCCACATCCAAGCCTTAAGTGTTGTTTCAAGGACCGATCATACTTGTAACAGCGGTCACACTTCGGGCAAGGGAAAAAAGAACTAGAGGTCGTGGACTGCATCACATTCTGAGCGTAAGTATCTTGATCAAGGCCTGAGAGCTCTGAAGCTTCTCCAGTTTCATAAGTAGCTTTGCCATCGAAGCTGAAAAATTTTGGCTGAGTTTTGGTTTCCTCGAACTGTGAAATTATGCTTCGATTTGGAACCAGAATCGCAGAAGCTTTATTTGTATAAGCTGCTGCACTTAACTCGGCGAAGGATGATCGTTTCCTTGTCATCTGACGGTCAAATTTTTGATCAGCATTTGCAAACTTCAAAGGCTTTCCACATTCATTTGCTGTGCAAGTTTCGATGAAGGGTGGTTGATGTTCACTATTCAATACTTTATAACTGCGATTGAGACCTGAATTAAATAAAAAAGAAGAGAAATACAAGTGAAGTTAGTGGGAAAGATCTGATTTTCAGCCTATTCAAAGATTCTCAAGAAATATGAATCGGGCTGATGAGCCCCCATTTCTTTGAGAGGATCGTTCCTGGAAGTTTATTAACGTCGTTTGAGGCTTAAGAACAACCACTTGTTTTTTTAGTGAGCTGCTGGTCTAATCAAACAAAGAAAAGAAAATTCTGGAGCAGAATTTTGAGAACGAAGTTGTTGTCATGATTCGAATCTTTTTAAATTTGAACTCTGCGATTCCCCCCTCACAATTTACAACAGAGCAATATGCTTCAAAAAATAATTATAAATTCGATCAATTATTCTGAAGCCTCTTTGACCTGCACCGATGCCATACAACTGTTTCTGAGTAATGCAAATGTTAAAACATTCGTCTTTCTAGTCTCTTTCTGGCGTAACAGGAATTTTTAAAAAAATCTCTGATTGTGATTAGAAACAATAAGAGATTTAGAGTTGGAGCAACTAAATTGCAAACATTGTAAACAGTTGTTTACTAACTTAAAAATGTAAGGGCGAGTGGAGTGACCTTCATCATGTTAATATGGAATAATTCCAGCTCGCCCAGGAGAAAATAGTAAAAACATGCAAAAGTTTCATGGAGGTGCCAATATTTCGACACCATCTGTTAACATCTACTTATAGCCATGGCTTTCCCACCTACCAAGAATACAAACCATTTGTACACGATTAAACTTGCCAGTGGTTTGATCTTGGATACAAGAAGTGTATTATAATGTGCAGTAGAGATAGGGATGAGAACCGAAATTAATTTTAGAACCTGTTCCGGTTCCGGTTCCTTGAGAGCACGAATTCCGGTTCCAGGTTCTGGTTCCGGTTCCTTGACAGGATGAATTTCGGTTCCGGTTCCGGTTCCATGGCATCCATGATTTTAGGTTCCGGTTCCGGTTTCGGTTCTGGAACCGGTTCTTTATCGGTTCTTTAATATTTTACAACATTAAAACATAGATTTTTTTAAAGTTGTTTGAACTTGCCCTTTTTGTTTTTTAGATGATGTCGCTTCTTCATCCAGTTCTTTTTTGCGTTTGAGGTTATTTTCTTTCTCAAATTCTTTGAATTGATTTGGGTGCTTCGTTTTTACATGCTTTGAAAGATTTGTCGCGTGATTTCCTTTTATTTTTGCTTTGCACAATATACACGTTGATGTATCGTTCAATTCATCATATTCATAGAATTTTCTTATATTATTTTCTTTTCTTCGACCCGCCATTTTCCAGAACTGAAGATTTTGCTTCAAAAGAAGTTTGCGGTTTATTCGCGGTTCTATGGAAACGAAGCGTCACTCCAAAATAGTACAGCAAAAGTTAGGAATAGAGAAGGAGAGAAAAAAATCTCAGCTGATAAGAACCGAAATGGAACCGCTGTACACTTTCGGTTCTTGGAACCTTACCTGGGGTTCCGGTTCCGGTTCCGGTTTTTTAATCAGATGAATTTCGGTTCCAGGTTCCGGTTCCGGTTCCTTGACAGGATGAATTTCGGTTCTAGGTTCCGATTCCGGTTCCTGGAATAATTTCGGTTCTACCGGTTCTAGGTTCCGGTTCGCATCCCTAAGTAGAGAAAATATGTTAGAATTTTGATTTTTATCACTCAGGCGTGATGCGTATAATCACAAAAATTTCATAAAGTCAGTTTCAATATAACAAATGTGGTTACAAGTATTAAAATACAGTTTTTTGTACAAGGTAATAAAATTATCACTAACATGTCAAACTATACAGCTGAAAACTACGCTTCAAGTTAAAACAACAAGAAAAAAACGAAAATGGCTTAAAACATATTAAGTAATAAACAATAATGAAAAAATAAATATCATCACCATACATGAAAGTGAAAGACAACAATTTCACAATAATCGTTAGGACTAAAAGAAAAAAACAAATAAATACAAAATAGTATAATACAAGAAAATAAAAACCCGTGATTTTTGCAGATACTCATTGAAAACAGACCCATTTTTGCTAATTGGGGGAGGGGATCGGGGAGGCTTTTGCCTGGAAACACAAAATAAAAATCTGACAATAATTAGAAAAATATTTGAAAATTAATAAAAAGAAATAGATTGACTATTTAACACATTACAGCTGGTTTCACAAGGTAAACGTAGTAACAGAGATTGGTCATAAAATGAAACAACAAACACCTTTGAGGTTTGAGAATGCAATCAATAAAAAGAGTTGCAAGGAATGAAAATTTCAAAATTAAGCAAGAGAATTACGTTAACCTAAGTATTGCGAATTTGAATATTTTCAAGAAAACAGAGATTTTTGGCCAAAAAGGTTGATACACACGACACAACATCTAAATAAGCAATTCCACTGCAAATACATCAGGAGTCTTGCCTAAAATCTTGGAGCTACGTTTCACCCTCTTCAAAATGCTCACTTTTAAAGCAACCCACGCGCTTTGAAATCAAAACACTTGCAAAATGTACACAACGGATTACTCTCAAAAATTATTAAAAACAGCAATGTTGCGTGTACAGCCAATGGTTCAGACTTTTCACGCCAAAACAGGGTCAATTCAGTACAAAGTTGAGAACGTGCTAATTCTTGACGCAAGTTGCTCCTAAAGGTCTCCCTATAGCCCATCAAGAAGTCCTAGAGAATCCGACTTCCAGAGAGTGCTTTAGGAGGGGGAGGGCAAAGGGCCCCAAATTCGGGGGTTGACTTTAACTCAAAAACGGAGGCAGATATCGGTGAATTTGTTTTAAAGTTTGATTCGTAGACAATTTCAAACATGAATGGTCTCGGGGATCTTTCACTTCAACCAC
Source organism: Trialeurodes vaporariorum (assembly GCA_011764245.1). NCBI lineage: Eukaryota > Metazoa > Arthropoda > Insecta > Hemiptera > Aleyrodidae > Trialeurodes > Trialeurodes vaporariorum. The sequence goes on from VMOF01000320.1 coordinate 46,536,064, forward strand.
TCTTGAGCCCTCAAAAATGCGATTTTCTTCTTCGGCAATTTTCAAAGAGCCGAGGACTCACAAGGTAATGCCATGGCGATGTTATTTGGAACTTTTTGATTTCCCGACCGAAGCTTCAAGGCTCAGATTTCCATACAATTTGGTAATCGGGTTCCTTCAAGTAGTTGGTTTCATTTTCTGGCTTTAAATGTACTTTCAACATCATTCAGACCTAGTTTTGGGGATTTAACGTGTATTTGAGCTCTTTCTGTCGTACAACTTCAAAAACTAGGTCTGCATATTATTAAAAGTAGATTTGAAGCCAAACAATAAAACCAGCTACCTGCAGGAGCCTTATTACTAACTTTCATAGAGATTTTAGCCTAAAGGCTTCCATTAAGAAATCGAACCGTTCCAAATAATGTGCCCACGTCACGGCACGGTATTAACACTAAGATAATCGTGTTTTTTAGGGCCAGAGGCAGCCACAGCAAAAGAACGCAAAGGACTAGTCTTGTTTGAAACTGTCTTATGTTAGAAACCGACAACGAAACATTTTTTTCGATACGTGCCATCGTTTTTGAGTTACGGCCAAAAACAGATTATGGGGCCTTTTGCCCCCTTTTTAGGATGTCCCTCGCAGGATTTATTCTATTTTAGCAACACTGTACACACCGTCCCGCAAGTTTTGAAAAATCTTTCTTACGCAATTAACATCCCATAAGGACCAAAGTTTTCACTTATTGCGCGGATTCATTTCAACGGTTTTGGACAATTCTTTTTCTCCTTTGAGCCTGTAGTTTCATTGAAAAATAAGTCAGCTAAACGACATACGGGTGTCTTTTTTTTATGTGACGAGTTAAACAGTGATTGTATCTGGTTCTGTAGCTGCAGTATGAGCATGAAAGGTGTGGTTCAACATCACATCCAACACGCATGTGTAAACGGCGGCTTTGCTCCCACTTGTACATACGGCCACATTTTAAACAAGGAAAGCCTTCAGGCTGAACGGCACTCATCTGATACAATTTGGCTGACACATGAAAATCTGTAGAAAAAAATACAAATGAAGTCAGTAATTATAAAAAAAAAAAAAAAAAAAAAAAAAAAAAAAAAAAAAAATTAGCTGAAAAGTATCCCTTGCTATTATATTCCGTGTTTATAAACTAAGAGAAAATAAGCAAGAATTGATGGACGATAGTATCTGCTAAATTCACGAGGGAGTGATACGAGCGAGCTGTATCATCGGAGCATTTTGCTCAGTGGAGCCAGATCTGATGAAAAAGATACGAAATTCCCATAAGATGTGATGTATTAAGTGTATTTTTTGTCAAATCTGGCAGCACAGGTATTAGTGGCAACGATACATTGACCCAATGTTACAATACTGAGGATGGATATGATGACTTAAGGAATTGCTCCCTCAAAAAAGTACCTCCAGGTTTAAGATAGGTAGTAGTTTTTTCAGAACTATTTAGATGAGGTATGGTTTCGAGTTAGATAAAGGAAAGGTTAGTAAAAAACCGAATCTATATGTATACTCATACAGCTTACTATTGATAGGGACACTCGCTTGTTCCTTCGAGAATGAATATACTTTTAGGGTGGCTTGGACTTTGTAAGTGTCTTACAATGAAACAAACTTGAGTAAACCTAATTCGAAATCAAGTCGTCGAAAACCAGCTAAATCGTCGAATTAGTCCAACAAGTAAGTAAATTAGTCGTTAGTTGCCCAGGTAGACAATGACTGAAGTTGTATCTGGCTAGTTGTCGTCCTAGGCGACTAACGACTAATTCAGTTGCTTGCGGGACTAATTCAACGATTCATTTGTTTTTCGATTACTTAGTTTCTCTTTAGGTTTGCCCTAGACTGCTATCAAGTGCAAAGGCTGAAATAGACAAACGGAACGTGTGCCTTTTCATTTAGTATTAATTGATAAAGAAGTGCCCTCACACCTGTATGAATACCAATTTGGTACCAGTTGATGAATTGATGGTGAGAAAGGTAAATTATTTAAGAAAAGACAGTATTAAAAATTTGAAAAAATCTACGTTAAAAGCAAGCAAGAGGGAAAGATTTTGCGGCTCGAAACCTTGAGGAGGAAATGAAATCTAAGATTTTAGAACCAAAAGACCCGGTCCTGTTGAGATTGCCAGAATCCTTTATGACACTGCGGAGAGAGACCGATACAGAGAAACTGATGATAACGCCTTGGTGGGGTGTGTTGCTCTGGTTAGATGAGAATTATAAACGCCAAAAGTAGGTTCAATGGGGGCAGTAGCAAGGGTCTGAATTCTGAAATTGTGTATTTTTAATAAAGAAAATGGTGGTACTTGATGAGCTGAGAACAATGGTACTTTTGGTTTCTTCTTAAGTGTTCCAGTTTTGGAATTACACATGTCTAAAGTTGTAAAAAATTGTGCGCGCAGTGACGTCACTACGCTGAATTCCCATTTAAAACAATTAATTTTGGGCCAAAATCTCATCAATGGAAACAATGGGACTTAATTAGAAACTAAAGACATCTTTGTTCTCAGCTCGTCCAGCCCTTTCATTTTCTTTATACAAAACACAACATTTCAGATCCTTGCAAATATGCTACATTCAAGCTTGGTTGTGCCTTAAGACGAGAGTTTTAGTGTTTCAGAAAATTGTTTTAGTTTCCCAGGTAGATGCCTAAACAAACCAGCGCATGTGTCAGGAGTAAGGCTTTCTGACTACTTACGGTAGTTATGGGTGGCTGCCTGTTTTCACCCACTTTGACTCTTATGGAGTATTAAAAACGGTCTGACAGAGCATGACCTGATGTTTCATTTGTACAAATAGGATAGCAAAACAAGCTATGACTGGAACGTAACCAGGGAGCTGATCGGGGACTTCATAGTTAACCATATCGATAAAACTGAAAACAAGTGACACGATTGGGTGAGAGATCAATTCAGGGTGGATCTTTTTCGAAAACCATTGTCCAGTCGCTCGGTACGAAAAGGTTGCTCGGAGACACCTTTACATAACGAGCGACTGAACAATGATTTTCAAAAGACTTCCACTCCTCATCGGTCTCCCACCCAATCCTGTCACTAGTATTCAGTTTTATTGATCAGTTTAACTATGAAGTCCCCGATCAGCTCGCAGACCCTTTCAGAGTCTGAGACTTTCTAGATATTCCGAAGATGTTAAATCCTGGCCACTCGTGCCGTCATTGATGACCCAATTTTACTCTTTTTGATTTTAAAAGTGTGTGAGAGTGGTCTTACGACACACGAACTATGTTTGTAATGTAACCTTATAAACCAGCTTTGAATCATTGATGGATAAGTTTTGACTTCAAAAGAGAAATTATCGATTTGAGAACCTCCAGCTCATAGGTTTCAACAAAACGGGAGATTATTATAAATTTCTGCTGAGATCACTTATGACAACCTTTGGACTTGAGGAAACTTGTGTTCGCCTGGCAGAAAATTTTCAGAAACACATTCTCATTAAAAGTGCAGCTTTTTGGAAAGATACCTAAAATCAACCTTTTGCATTGTGATTTAAGGGTGAATCAAAGACATCTTAAAAGGCAGCAGAGCAAGGGAAGTAAATACATATATAGACTGCAAAAGAGGAAAGAATGAAAAAAAAGTTCATTACTTAAAAGAATGACAGCCATCCCTCAATTTTGTGAATATGCGTACGGTGTTAAAAGTTGACCAATCATTTACACTCACAGAATCACAGAATAATACAATCAGAAGGGAAACTCCCATAAGAGCCAATGGAAACAAGATTTGGAATTTACTGGCACAAACTGGCAACTGTGCCTACTCACTTCTCAAGATGGCGGACATGCTTTTTCAGGCTATACAACCAATCACAACTCGGCCAGTTGCCGAAGATCTGCCGAAGATTGCCGAAGATACTCACTTTCGAACATGGCGGCCCGAAGTAAAGAATGTTTCAAAATGAATTAGAGTTTCCGTTCTGATTAGAGTATTCTGTGACAGAATGTTCCCATTTCACAAATCTTTTCAGCATCAAACTAAGCAAACCTGTAAAAATTTACGCTTACACACGTATACGTGTAATAATAAAAGAAGAAGAATTCCTGTAGTCCAGCGAGTTCTTCGCACAACTACAAATTATTTAATTTTTAATAATAGACACGTAAAGCAATCAATAGAAGTATTGCGCTCAGAAGTTTCTGAAATAAGCTTAACTATGAAAAAATACAGTATATCCCTTTAAAATAACCTAGTTCAAGTCCCTTTTGCGAGGAAAAAAAAAATTCAAACATACCTTGATATTGTCATATTAGTAAAGCTTTTCAAAGGAAGCTGACAAAACAAAGAAAATATTTTACAGGCGGTATTTTGAAGACAGCTTCATTTAATCCAGTGTGAACAGCTTCTAGAAAATGAAATCTTAATAATTTTCCAGCTTAGTCTTAAGTTCATCGACTTTTTAAACCTTTGTAGATTGTTATCATTTTGCCGGACGTTTTGTGTCACTTCATTTTCTACACAATATAAACAGGTTGAAATCGTGTACACAATAAACACGCAGAGGGCTCTAATAAAAAAGTGAGTGCTAAAATACCAAAAAACGAAAAAGTGAGAGTTAAGGGGTAGGTGGAAGAGAATAGAATGGGAATTCATAGACAACGGAAAGAAGAACGCAGGTATAATGTTTCATCTAATAATAATTTACGTACCTTGTGCTTTGAATTAAGTGTCTCTGAACATTATAGCAGGATCTATTCTGTAAACTTTGCTTTGGCGTCTTTTGAGTCTGTTATTAGCTTGAGCTAACCATTCTTTGATTACATAAATAATACTGGATCTTAATTTATGGCGAAACCCTTTCAAGATTACGACATCTGCAAACAGAACCAACAAAACTTAACTCATTGTAATAATGTATTGTTTCTACGAGCAGAGTCGGTGTTTTGACAGATCACTATTAATGTGAGTACTCCCGAGAGAAAAACGACGACTCAAATAAAATTAAAAAAAAAAAAACCATTGAACCATAACTCCGAGGGGTTTATTCCTTCTGCGACTATTTTGATGATTCATGAATCACGCAATCAATGTTTCACATCTCATATGATATGTTTTTTGGTTGATTTGATGCATGTTAATAAGAGAAACTTGAATATGAAACAAAGTGTGTAGGCTTATTGTACAGATTTTGGACATTTCATCACGTATATTTAAACATGACGACGCGACGGTCCTTCAATTTTTTAGGGGTATCCTGACATGTAAGAGGCTGCAGTACTTAAGGTAAGAAAAGCCTAGGACAAAAATAATGCCAGACAACTCCTGGAGAGAGCCTGCCTTCAATACTTATCTCAATGAATTTTCACAGACCATGTGCCCTACAAAAGCCAAAATCTAAGGAGTCACCTGACTTTCATTTTGTCCCTACCTGTACACACATTTCTGATACCGATTTTTTTTCTCTCGCGTAGTCGAGGGCGTAACAGTGCATCTTACATGTAATTTTTACAGAAAATTAAAAAAGTACTTGAATCTAATTTTTACAGAAAATTAAAAAATACTTGAATCCAACTGCGGCTCAAATGCTCATCTGCACTCACCTATTATCAGATCGACGATGAGGAGATTTTCCATCGGCATTTTATTGTTCCTTTGCCCTTTCCAACTAAAATCATGAGCCAAGTCGTCAGTGAACAGCTGACGACAGATTTCTGTAACGGTTTTGTTGAAATTCTTTTCACCAAGAAATGAAAGTTCCCTCGCCTAGTTAACAGCAAAATACACATCAAACAAACTTAAATGCCCATTTTGATTGAATCAGTTATTTGACATTAATCAGAACAAAATGAGACGAAAGAAACTGTACAACAAATAAGTAAAATTTTAAATTCTCAAAACGTTAAACATTAGACCTAAAATGTTGGCAGAGACCAGTAAAACTTCTCATAAGGCCATCAAGTAATGAGTTACCCTGTCTTAATTTTGAAAAAGATATTTTCGGAATTACATCCTTAAATTTTAATGAATAGAGTATGTTCACTGAGACCGGGCCACAAATCACGGAATATATATTTACGTGATGGTAGGTTTTGATGCGTGTCACTTTCACAATATCTTCCGTAACGCAGTTCAAAAGAAGTATCAAGATATTTGACTGTCTATTTCCATATTAGTAATAAGTATTTTCCTTTATTTCTTTGCGTAAAAATAATATAGAAAATGAAAGGGGGTTTTAAACCAGGAACCAAAGATAAACTTATTTGGATCAGATTAATTACAGGGGAATTGGGCTATGATAAACTACTAATAATGGAGGACATTTTTTGATGTTGTTTACTGTGGCAATTCTTTTCAATGCCTTTTTTAGCCATTCTACACGGAAAATTAGAGATTGAATGATGTTCACTTACTATTTTATCTCTGAAGCTGTAATCTGTCAGTTTACTTTCGAACTCTCTTAGACCCTCGTGAGTCGTTAATGGAAGGTATATCCTCATTAAACTGTGCCGATTTTCAGCTAAACTTTGTAGCGTTCCCACGTTTGATTCGGTCAAAGCAAGCGTACTTGGGCTCCGAATCATCAGAGACGTTGTTAGAGCTCTAACTGAAAAAAGGAAATAAAAGACGTTAAATTCGCTGACAAGAAGAAAGAAAAAAGATCTGTAACTAGAGGTAAAAATTGAGGAAGAAATTCAAGAAGAAGTTCTTTCTGGTTGAGTTAGTACTAGAAGAATAGGGTTTACAGGTTACATTGAAATTTCAATGAGGGGAAAGATACTGCGCATTCATGTTTTATCAGAATCCAACCAAACCTATTCGCTAAAGCCCAAAACATCTCCTAGACATTATTGATTCGACTGACATGGTTCTAAAGAGACCAATTCCACTTTTTTCTGGAACTTCTTGTTCTTTCGAGGACGCGAAACAAAAGGTCTTGTTCAAGAGAGATATACAGCTAGCTACTTACTATCCAGTCGAAAACAGAATGGCTCGTCCTTTAGGACACTTTTAAGAATCCATAGACGGAAGCGATCCCATCAAGGGAAGAGATATTTAGGCAAGCTGAAGAAAAATTCCGCTAACCCTTACCTATATGGTGCTTGGACGGAGAATCTATCCTTCAACATTGACCCTTGCGTAATTTACTGAAGTTGATTTGGGTGTTAAAATTGGTGGGGAAATTTTATTATTCTTATTTGCCCCTCCCCATTTTGTCAGATATCATCACAGTAAATGTTAAGAACTGATTCACGTTATAACATTAAATGTGCAAAATAGAAATCGACCTTTCTTCAAATTGCCGGAATTCAACAGAAATTACTGGGAAGCTTTTGCTGTTAAAGGGTTGTTATCGCCATTATTGACTTTTGAAGGAACAAACCCCTATTTGCACACCAGTCTATTTTAATTGAGGATAATAGTGAATAATTGACGAAGAAATGGAACACTTTTTAATCGGTACTACTGGTAAAGATGATAACGACAGACGTTTTCCGAATAGAATGATGAAGGTGAATTTCGAGGTTTCAATTTTGGTAAAATTACGACTGAATAATGACGAGATGGCTTAAATGTTGGATATCTTGGGATATGTATCCCGAAAAATATTTAAATGGTGCTGATCGTAACAGTTATGAGCCTCATACTTTGACACTTGATAAAAGAGCAGTGCAGATTCTAAGTTACACCCTTTTTGGAACATAGAAAAATTGCAACTATGAACGGAGATATCACAAAGCAAGGTGATGTTTCAAAATCGTTCCTTTTGTTTTTATTTGTATCTTTGGAATTTCACATTAAAAAATGAAGATAAAACGGGTGCATGACCATCAAAACGAGAAATTGAAACCGAACGTTTCAAAGCACTCTCAGCCTCATTCTCAAACGATGAAATAAAATAGTATCCGTTTCAATTTCACATTTGTTGGAATTGTCCCATTTTACCTTTGTTCTTCTCGTATTCATTTTCGGGTCATTTAATTTCTTCAAATTCTTCGTAACTAAAGTATAATTCACGAATGATTTACCGAAATAGATATTCAAACTATTATCTTAAGGAGGCTCCAGCAAAGAATATTCTTAATATGCAAAAAGGTGAGAAGTCGACGAGAAAATAGAGCGCCCAAAATTTAGGCAGACTCCACTTTTGCCAGTCTGTAAGAACTAAAAAAGTGACGAATCTCCTCGACGTTAAATCAGACATGGCACAAACAAAAATGATTACGCGACATTCGAAACTGATGGCCAGGATTTTACCTAGGATTCCACTACTTCGGTTTCAACTAAAACTATTGCGTTTCATCAAGGTAAAAATGTTTCCAGGAAATATCCTGTTGGATAAAACGCTTGTAAAAAAAAGGGGGGGGTTTACAATTGCGTTTCAGGACCTATGAGCGTATAAGGTAAGGGAACTCTTCCGCATTGATAAGGGTGACTAACGCATTCCATTCCAGAGAAAAACGGCAACTTCCGAAAATGCGGAATTTCTTGGAATTATTATTATAAATATGGTTTAAAAAAATTGAAACTAAGTCAGGGCCTTGTTCCATGATTCAATATAAATAAATTGAGTACGACCGATAAACTGTCAGTTTTCCAAGGTCTGATTTTCAAACGCTTCTAGGCTGAGCTATACAGGGTGTTACGAAATTTATGTGCCAAACTTCTGGAGCATATATTTGAGGTCAAAACAATACTTTTTCCCCGTATAAAGATGGGTCCGAGAACACTCCCCTTTTAAGCTACAGCCCCCGCCCCCCATTTAAAAAATTAATGGTTTTCTTGGTACAGTGACTACTATTATAAACCAAAAGTCACGAAAATTGGTGTCCCGAAGTCATTTTACGAAGAGAATCCATTAATGACCACGAGAAAATCAGAAATTAAGTCCGACTGTACTTTTCAGGCAATCTTGTGCCTTTAACGGCAAACATTTCATGTTACGGATTAAAATTTGCTAAAAAAAATGACTAAAATCAGATGGCAAAAACTCTTAGAAAGATTTTTGAACATTAGCATTTTTTCGATACGACACGTTTCAAGCGAGGTAACTGCGACGCAACGTGGGAAAGTCAGCGCTTTAACCATGGTGAGCGGCAGGAAGTATGCAATCCGCCTCACCGCTGCTTCTTGGAGCCGCCCGCCACAGTAAAAGCTCTGACTTTTCCACGTTGCGTCGCAATTACCTCGCTTGAAACACGTCGTATCGAAAAAATGCTAGTGACCAAAAATCTTTCGAAGAGGTTTTGCCAACTAATAAGTCAATTTAAAGAAAAAAAAAATTAACGCGCAAAATGAAATTTGTTCCGTTAAAGGCACAAGATTGCCTGGAAAGTACAGTCAAACTTAATTTCTGATTTTTTCAAGGTCATTAATGGATTCTACTCGTAAAATTACCTCGAGACACTAATTTTCATCAAAATATAAACGCTATTCCAAAAAAAAACCGAAACTTGTTTAAAATTTTAAGGGGCTGTAGCTCAAAAGGGGGGCATTTTCGGACCCTTTTTAATAAATAAAATAAAATCAAAACAAAAAATGGGAAAAAATCTTATTTTGCCCTCCAATATGTGCTCCAGAAGTTTGGCACAAGAGTTTTGTAACACCCTGTATGTAAAGCAATACATTGGGCAGATGGAAACTAAGAGGCATTTGAGAACGGTGAATATTATTCTCTGTTACTCAAGTGTCAGGATGTTCTGCAATATTTCCTCGACAAAATACGAATGACTGATCCCTCTACGTAATAAAATGAAAACTTTTCTGCGACAAATCTTTCTTCATAGCTCAGGTTTAGCAGAGTGGGAGAAAACAATTGATTGTTTAAAGGAAAAATAGAAGGTAGTTTACATTGATATAATTTTTAGTAAACAGCAAAAATAACATTTCTTTTCATAAAGATTACATTGAACGATAAAACATTTTAATAAAAACAAAACATCATGTATTTATAATAGAAAAATAAAAAATAATTATCAAAAATGAAGAGCTAAGACACTTACAAAACATCAGTTTCCCGCTAGTCAGGAACCCATATCAACTTTACAGAAATATTTACATTAAAAATAACCTCAATAAAAAAGGGCCTCGGCGCCTAAAACAAGCAGAACTAAAACTAATAAAAAACAAAATTGGATTGCCAAAAACAAGAATAATTCTGTGAGATCTAAATGAAAAATAAAAATCCATTTCGACAACACTGTTTACTTAAGGCACATTCACAAATATATTAATTTTAATTTGATGCTTTTAATTGCTATTATTAATTCTAGTGATTTAGTTTTGATATTTTTAAACTTAGAATTGATTTTCGACTTTCAAAATTTTTGGTTCAAAAGAATTGTGTCATACATTTCTCCTTCGCTGCGATTTATGAAATTTTCAAAGCTGTAGTATTAAATACCAACACTCTTGGGGCAATTACAAGTACAAAAGGCAGTGTAACAAATTTGAACAATTTTAAAGTTTGAAGAGTCTATGCAGAAACATCCTATGGACAAGTTTAAAAAATCGCTATAAAAATGTGAATACAATCTACAAAGTTTCATCTCAAATTATGATGCTATTAATGTTCATAGAAGCTACAAAGTTTGAATATTTGTATTCCACTATTAAATACTAAATTCGATACCAAAATACGTAGTAAAACCACGAGTTTCACTTGTATAATAACCATTCACTTAATGAGAAAAATAACATTGTCATTAAATCAAAAATGGGTTAGTATAAAAGGTTATTTAAGACCTCCCGCAGTTTTTGCTTAGCTGAGGATAAAATACGCAGCTTACGCCACTTTTAATTGTTTCAAAGGTGGTATGTGGGGGAAATAATTCGATCACCGCTAGTCCGAAAAGAAGGGGTAGAGGTGGACCTATCGGGATCCCTGCATTCTAAAAAAAATCGGAAAAAAAAGGACTGCAAGCGCGAGTCACAGGTCAATTATTTTGTATTTTTCTTTTTGTTTCTTAATCGAAAGTCAGCAGTCGATATTGACCCACTTTCAAAAATGCGTCACTTCGTGCCAATAAGTCGAGAACCAAGAAACTTTCGCGTCAAAAAAATTACACTGAGCTGAAACTTTCAGAGGAATATACGTCGATACATAAACTTGAAGAAAAGTTGAGGATTATGCCTCCACACATATTTTGATTGTTTTAAAACGTTTTTTCTCCCCACTCATTCACTTCACAAAAACGAACGAAATTCCAGATAATGGACTGAAAATTATTCATTCAGTTAAACAGAAAGCTTGTTAGCTTTCCAAAGCTACATAATTTCATTTAATCCTTCGAAAATACGTTCGTCCGTTAGTACTCACGTCAATCGTAGTACGAACTACGAGAAGAAATTTTGCGAGAGCAAAAAAAAAAAAAAAAACCCCGCAAGGACAGCTCGCGCTTATACTTGTCATTTGTCCTAAGATAAATTCTTATTCTCGTGAATTATTCTATGTTTAAAAGCGTTTTCAATAAACAATGCTTGCAAAGAGGCATTCAGGCCGAGGTTAAGGCTTTTGTTATCCTTCAAAAATATGTTCGAAACAAATCATGTTGAACTAGGAAACACAAGATACTTAGCTCTCTTTCCATTGAATTCTAGCTTAAATAAATTAAGTTTGAAATATTTGAATCCGACAAGATACTTTCCTTTCACAACATATACGGACACTTTCGCCTGATCAGTTTGATATACCTAGCTCATTATGAAAACTTGTGTTAGCCAAAATTTAAGCGGAGGTTAGAAAAGATGCTAACAAATTAACCCCCAAAAATGTTGGTTAATCACGCCAGTATGGGAGTGATTCGAGAGAGGTGAATATTTTCGATCAATATTTACTGAGTTTTACTCTTTCGGTCATACACATTTTCCTTAGCGGCAATTAACAGACTCCGCAAAATGTTACAAGAAACTACATCATTCGAATCTGAGTTTGCGCCTTCGTCTTCATTATAATCTTCTTCTTCTTCCTCCTCTTCTTTCACTTCGATCGCTTCAGTTTTTATAGTGGTGAACCCTAAAAACAGAGAAAACTATATTATATGTTATCCTTCATGCATTTCTAAAAAGATGAGAGTTTGGGCGATTAGCATAAATTATAAAAAGAGAGCGAGAAATGGAGTAAGGAGAGTTCGAAAATGTAAATGGCATGCAATTTACAAAATAAAATGAGCGCGACAGAAAAGATTAGTGAAAGGAAAATCGAGATATTTAATATTTACAAAACTTTAAAAATTATTCTCATCCACACTGAAGCGTCAAATGTTTCAGGAGGGGCCACAAAAAAGAAAGCGAATGCATTTACAACGCATACTTACTAAAATTTTAGGCAAAACTTCAAAAGTCCTACTTCGTTGAGCTTTGCATTTAAGAAACCAAAATTTGGAGACAAAAATAATTCCAATTGTATCGCAGGACTTCGGGATGAGAATTTGTGGATCTGAAGCAGAAATTAGGACAACAAATCGCCGAGTTTGAAATATTTAGAAAAAAAAGTATTATTTTGTGGTCTAAAAGGAAGTCCAAGGAAGAGATACCTACTTGATCAGGTAAAATTACTGCGGTGTAAACTGAGATAAGGTAAAAGGTTGGCTGCAGGTAAGCTTTATACAATTTTTGCTACTGTTTAAAACTTAATAATCGTTCTGATGGAGAACGATTCACGCGCTGAGTTTTGACAGCGCCAAACTCTTTGCGCGCAATGCTAGTGAATAGAAATCGTGAGGAAAGTATTGATCTGTACCTGTACACATACGAGGGCGACGGTCGTCTCAAAAGGAAGAATCATGTTTAAAAAAAAAAAAAAAAAAAAAAAAAAAAAAAAAAAAAAAAAAAAAAAAACCCGTAAAACGTGTTTGACGCGTCATATTATCAGCTTTAAGATCCTTCCGTTCGATTTTCAATACCTTAAAAACTAAGAAAATGGCCGTGACCATTTAACGTCTCAGGGGGCCCAAAATTTTACGCAATCGGAGCAATCGTAATTCAGACATAAGATGACATGGATATTCTTCAACAGAACATCAAAGAAGAGGTAGAAGAATTGTAAAAAAGTGATAAAACGGCATCTAACCTTATATTTTTTGACAATTTATCTTGCTTTGTCAAGGCATTTTTGATACTGTGACACCAGCTTCAGTATTCCATAAGAAAATTTGTCAATATTTGGATCAGAAACCGGGATATTGAGTTCTTTTCCGACGGAATAAGGAAACAGGTGCTAATAAATCAAAAATGTCTGAACAAAGCAGGTGAAATTGTCAAAAAATATAAGGTTAGACGCCATTTTAACATTTTTTTTTTTACTATTTGTCTACCTACCTCTTCTTTGTTCTATTAAAAACTGAATTACGATTGCTTCGATGGTGTAAAATTTTGGGCCCACAGTGACGGTAGATGTTCACGGTAAAATGGCAGCCATTTGTTTAATTTTTGAGGTATTGAAACTCGAAAAAAGGGTCTTACAGCTGAAAATAAGACGCGTTGAAAACTCCTTGTAGATTTTTTCTAGCGTCATGACTCTAGAAACTACTGCAGTAGTTTTTCTTAAAAAAAAAAAAAAAAAAAAAAAAAAAATTGAAACGACCCTCGTATTAAAAATACATATCATAATAAAAAGCTGACAGTCAAGGGTACAGCATGCTTTTGCTTTGAAAAACATGCTGTACCCTTGACGTGCGTTTCAGCATTACGATTGAAAAGGGAAAATTAAAGAAAAAGTAACGATTTTTTGCAACACCTTTTTATGGCGGGTGGATCCATGATAGGGTGTAACTGAACTCCAGGTACAAACTTCTACCACGTATTTATGAGGTCAAAACATTACTTTTTACAATGCCAAAATGGGTCCAAAAAAGCCCTCCGTTTGAGCTATAGCCCCACAAAGTTTTAAAACATACAGGGTGTCCCAAAATTGATAGTAAATATTTTTACCACGTATTTTTGGGGCCAAAATAAGACTTTTTTTTCCTAAGAACACGTGTCCGAAAATGCCCCCCCTCTGAGCTACAGCCCCCCAAAGTTTTAAAAAAAAACCCCGTTTTTCTTCGATTCTAGCAACGGATCTCCGTAAAAATGGATGAAAATTGGTTACCAAGGGTAATTTTAGGCGTTCTTTCCGATTCCGGGGTCAAAAATTTCCGAAAGGGTCAAGAAAGGGGGGTTTGAGGGGGGTTCAAGTTTTAAATTGAATAATTTTTTAGTGCTCCGTAAGAAAATGAGAAAAATAACAAAAGAATCTAATGGAACAAAACTAAAGAAACATTTTTGATCTCTTGTGTTTTTTTCATAAGGCACACGGGAAACGAGTAAAATCGATTTTTCGCCGGGAGCGCACAGCCCGATAGCGCTGTTTCAGTGCCGCGTTGCGTCGAGTCGATCGTTGAGTCAGTTGAGTGCACAGAGCAGCGCTATCGGGCTGTGCGCTCCCGGCGAAAAATCGATTTTACTCGTTTCCCGTGTGTCTTATGAAAAAAACACAAGAGATCAAAAATGTTTCTTTTGTTTTGTTTCATTAGATTCTGTTGTTATTTTTCTCATTTTCTTACGGAGCACTAAAAAATTATTCAATTTAAAACTTGAACCCCCCTCAAACCCCCCTTTCTTGACCCTTTCGGAAAGTTTTGACCCCGGAATCGGAAAGAACGCCTAAAATTACCCTTGGAAACCAATTTTCATCCATTTTTACGAAGATCCGTTGCTAGAATCGAAGAAAAACCGATTTTTTGTTTAAACTTTGGGGGGCTGCAGCTCCGAGGGGGGGCATTTTCGGACACGTGTTCAAAGGAAAAAAAAGTCTTATTTTGGCCCCAAAAATACGTGGTAAAAATATTTACTATCAATTTTGGGACACCCTGTATATGGTGTTTTTGGAATAATGATTACGATTACGAACTTTGGTTCAAATTTCATGAATATTGGTGTCACGGGGTATTTTTACCTGTAAAATTGATATCTGACCGATAAAAATTGAGAAATTATTAAGTCATTTAAGTCTGTCAGTACTTTTCCAGCCACCTGGTACCTTTGACGGCAAAAAGTTCAAGTTACGGATTAAAAAATTGAAAATTAATTACAAACATCAGATGATAAAAACTCTTAGAAATATTTTTGATAACTTGCATTTGTTCGATACGACAAGTTTTAAGCAAGATAGTTGCTTCACAATGTGGAAAAGTCAGCGCTTTTACCTTTGTGAGTGGTAATAAGTACGAGTACACAACCCGCCACTTCGCTGCTTCCTCGGGCATCCCGCCGCGCCGCGCCATAGTAAAATAATAGTAAAAGAGGACACTTTTCCACACTGTGCAGCAAGTAAGTCGCTTAAAACGCGTCGTTTCCAAGAATGCAAGGGACGAATAATCTTTCTAAGAGTTCTTCTGATCTGATTTAAGTAATGAATTGTCAAATTTTTAATCTGTAACCTAAAAGGGCGTGGCACAATCCTTGTGGGAAATGGCCGACGGTCAAAGGTAATAAATGTGGCATCATTTATTTTTTTCGTCTCGTCTTCCTGATCAAAAAGCTTCTGGGACTAAAAAATTAGTATCGGCTGATCGAGCTTAAAGTTTGAGCAAATCTCGCCGCTCTGGAACGAATTCGCTCGGCAATTGAGCGTGCGACGTGCGTCCTACCCTGGAAGCGGCTTGGGCTTACCGCAAACTGGCCAAAAACTGACGATGGTTGCCGCTCTTTTTGTTCACACTCCGTCCGGGGGTGATGCCCCCCTTTCTCCCACTCCAAACGCTCCCACACAAAGACTTCTAATACTATCTAGACTGGACAATTGGACATAACGCCTGCCCATTGAAGCCGATCGGTATGCAACCACGATTACAGTATGTGCTAAGATTTTCGGAAATACATTGAATTAAGTGGGAAAATGACTTTTTTTAAAAATGAATTAAAAATACTAAAAAAAATATTTTTTCATAAAACTTGGTACCATTCGAAAGCTCATGGTATGCAGATTCCGGTTCGGGCCGGTTTTTATACCGTTTTTCAATCGCAAACATTCTACAGAGGCTCAAAGTTGGGTCAATTTTCCTCAATTCTACGGGGTGTGCCACCGTTTCGGTGCCCCGCTGACACAACCTACATAGCTGTATATACTCCATTTTACGTAATCTATGATAAGATTAAAGTTACTTGTGTTGTGTAACTCTATAATTTATCCCATAAATTTTATTTTTTTGAGCTGTAACCATTCAAAAACAGTACGAAGAAAACAATTTTATGAAACACCCTGCAGAAAATCGGTACCCAGCTTTAAGCCCCTGTAGAATGTTTCTCGTTCAAAAATCATGTATAAAACCGGCCCGAACTGAAATTTGCAAATCATGAGCTTTCGAACGGTACCAAGCTTTACGGAAAAATATTTTTTTTTAGTATTTTTAATTTATTTAAAAAAAAAAAAAAAATCGTTTTCCCATTTAAATCAATGTATTTCTGAAAATCTTAGCACATACTGTAATCGTGGATGCGGCGAAGCCAGGCGCAACATGCGATTTTTGTCCCACTCTTCAGCTTCACTTTCCCCGCCCGAAAATCGGCCTTATGTCCAGTCTAGATAGAATTAGAAGTCTTTGCTCCCACACACTCTCCGGACAGTGTGTCAGCAAAAGGAGCGGCAGCTATCGCCAGTTTCGGTAAGCCGCTTCCAAGGTACACTCTGTTCGGGATAAGAAGTCCGATGGGAAATCAGGTAAAACGCACTATAAAGTATCGCAGCGGTTTCTCGGCCGTCGATTCTTCGCCACAGCGCCCTTTCAGCCTTGTAGACCCTTTTATTGAAACAGATAATACCGTGAACTGACCAATTATACCTATAGTCCTTTGAACGCCCACCCGAAAGTTAACCTTTTGCGGTATTCGCGAACTTTGAATAACTGACATTAAATTTAAATTCTGCTCGACATGCACAGAAAAATGATACCTAACGGCGGTTAAAATGTGTAATTTTTCAAAGAGTTTGGCATTCCTGATTGAATGATTCCAGAAAGCTGTAATCTTTGTAAAATTACTCTTTGAAGCGCCGACATGTATTATTTTTCTGCGCACGTCGAGCAGAATTTAAATTTACTGTTAGTTATTCAAAATTCGCAAATGCCGCAAAAGTTTAATTTTTGAGTGGGCGTCAGTGGCGTCGCGTGCTATCTGGCAACTTTGCAATTTGGCCGTTTAAATCGATATAAAAGGTCGAACTGTTGGAGGTGCACAGTGCACTCCCTCACATCGACATTTTACATGGTTTTAAAAGGTCAAATTGCAGCGTTGCCAGTTGGCACGCGACGCCACTGGTGGGCGTTCAAAGGACTATAGGTATAATTGGTCAGTTCACGGTATTGTCTGTTTAAATAAAAATGATCTCAAAGGCTGGTCTCCTGAACGGGCACAGCGGCGAAGAATGAACGGCCGAGGAACCGCTGCGTTGCAATATAGTGCGTTTTTACCTGACTTCCCTTCGGACTTCTTATCCCGAACACAGTATAGGGCTCATGCTCAATTACTGAGCGAATTCGTTCCTGAGTGGCGAAATTTACTCAAACTTTAAGCTCAATTATCTCGAAAACAGCCGATAGTAATTTTTTGTGCCCGTGAGCGTGAGACATTTTCATCCGAACGACGAGACGAAAAAAAATGATACCACATTTATTAAGTTTGACCGTAGGCCATTTCCCATAAGGATTGTGCCACGTCCTTTGTGCCGTTAAAGGTACAAGATTGCCTGAAAAGTACGCTCAGACTTAATCATAAGTGGCGGTAGCCACCAGGCCAAGTCCAAAACCCCCGAGCAAGAAGGTGGCGTCCGCGGACACTTATTATACACCGATCAGTTCGTTTTTGTCGATTTAAGCGTTATATGATCTGTTGCCTAGGATTCCAAGAAAACCGCTCATTAAAACCCCATAACACCTGGTACTGTTCGATTCGTCTTGAGGTGTACATGTGCCGCTCACTAATTAGATTTTCAATCGGATGAGTAACAACGGAGATATTTCCAAAAAACATCGATTTATTCGCGTTTTTTTTGCCTCTTGCCGATTCACTTTTGCGTTTCGCACCCTCGTTTTTGCGCACAGATAGCGGAATAACGGTAGATGAAACCCCCATATAACCTGGTATAGAAAGATTCGTTAGGCTTTTCTGAAGGTTTTAGGCCAGGTCTCGTTGAATTTTGAGCAATATCAAGGAAGATAGCTTTAATTGAAATTAGCGTAAATTCAGAATTTTTGCGTTTCGGCCGCTCGTTTTTTGCGCTCAGATTGCGGAATAACGGTAGATGAAACCCCCATATAACCTGGTATAGAAAGATTCGTTAGGCTTTTCTGAAGGTTTTAGGCCAGGTCTCGTTGAATTTTGAGCAATATCAAGGAAGATAGCTTTAATTGAAATTAGCGTAAATTCAGAATTTTTGCGTTTCGGCCGCTCGTTTTTTGCGCTCAGATTGCGGAATAACGGTAGATGAAACCCCCATATAACCTGGTATAGAAAGATTCGTTATGCTTTTCTGAAGGTTTTAGGCCAGGTCTCGTTGAATTTTGAGCAATATCAAGGAAGATAGCTTTAATTGAAATTAGCGTAAATTCAGAATTTTTGCGTTTCGGCCGCTCGTTTTTTGCGCTCAGATTGCGGAATAACGGTAGATGAAACCCCCATATAACCTGGTATAGAAAGATTCGTTATGCTTTTCTGAAGGTTTTAGGCCAGGTCTCATTGAATTTCGAACTGTATTAAGGGAGATATCAATGATTGAAATTAGCGTAAAATCGCCATTTCTCCACATACCGCTATGGTGGAACCAGGGTGGAACGGAGGAGCATCGTCGCGAGGACGAATGAAAGATTGGAAGAGAGCGAAGAATTGCGAGCTGCGCAGCAAATGTGCGCGTCGCGACTCGTGAAGTGAACCTGAACCAGCTGAACCGAGTGAGTGAACGCGTGATCTGTTTCGTTGTTGTTCGTTTTATTATGTGGTTTTCAATCAACATTATTATATTATATGGATTGTCTGTATATAAAATTCCTTCTATTTTGAATACTCTTCGATCGATTAGTTTATTCCTTAGTTCTTATTTTCTCGGCAAATCTTGGCAGATCAGAGGGCAACAGCACAATTTGACATTTGAGGTTATTCACGCAGTTCTGTTTCATAATTTAAAAATATTATTGTTCAATCGTGGTTCAATACTTTAATGAAAGTGCAGTGATGTTTGTTAAAAATCCGCTCTTTGTAAGCATGCCATCTCCGGGTAACTTTCTTGGAAGCCTCTGAAGTTTCCAAAGTGTATTTTCAAAGAATTGGTATTATTGTTGTCTTGTGCTGTGCTTGTGCGCTTGTTTAGCTTGTCCCAGAAAAGATTGGATTTGACACTTCTATGGTTTTCATGAAAACATCAGCTTCTTACGGCTCCTAACCAATCAGGTTGCTCTATCTGAGGATGGAAGCTGATGTTTTCATTTAAAGCTACAGTTGTCAAGTCCAATCATTCTTGGGGCAACCTATAGAAGTGTTGACAAATGCTGTCCATACGATTATATATGATTTTATCTGTCGCTTCTGTTAGCAATGTATATTCTGAGATCAGGCAACTCCAATGAGCTCCTAGTCTTAGAATCCCTATTATTAGCAGATTGCTGTTTCTACATTGATCATCAATTCCTTCAAAGAGATTGCAAGAAGTGCTAGTTTGCTCACTGTTACAAATCAATCAAGTGTTAAACAAGTAAGCCTCTTTTCCACCTCCAACCCTTCTCTAACTCTCTTAGTGTCAAATAAAGGATACTATATAGTTCTTACAGAAGAGCTCACATTATCTGAGTATATACCGGGTTCTGACAAGTAGCGTTGCTCGCTATACTGAAGAACACGGAGACAAACTTATTTGTTGACAACGGGTCAAAACCTGTTTCGACGCATTAGCGGATATAGGGGGGGAAGAGGGCGGTCGCCATTCCCCCCTTCGTTCGGCCCAAAAAATTAGGGGAAAAGGAAGGGGAAAACAATGAGGAAAAAAAGGAAAAGGAGGTCTCCAGGGGGTGAAAATCTCAGGTTAGCCCCCCCGTTCGCTACGGCTGGATCCACCAATGTGCTGACCAGCTGCAAAACAATGCCCGTTGAAGCAATTTTGCAGGCTACTTGCCACATTGCTACTTTCCAGAACACCTCTCTCATAATATGTGAGCTCTTGTGATGGTGTTAGTCAAGACCTGTGATAATTTTTTGTAGAAGATTAGAATTTTGGAAGCACTCTGATGGGAGATACTGTATATGTTAGGAACCAGAGCTGTTGCGTGCACTTTGGCAACAACGTAATACATCCATTTAAACCCTCGTAAAGGGTCAAACTTTTGAGGATGCACAGTGCACTCCCTCGAGTCAGTACTTTACATTAGTTGGAATGGATGGAATACAGTGTTGCCAGATTTTTACTGTTCTTGTTGCACAAACCAGTTCTTGTAAAACCTGATGAGCTGTACCGTCACAACTCAAACGTTATTTTGCAATTTTACTTGAGTGTGTCTTTAAAACTGGGAGACCCAAGAGGAAGACCGTATTGAAATCTTTGGTTTAAGCTCACCAATGACTTCCGAATAACAATTATAACCACTAGTAAAGAATGATTAAATACATAGACTCGAGCTCTATTCCTTGGCGTAAAGACATCCGTGTTCTCAGCTCGCTGAGTACTATGTAACTTACATTTTTTTAATTTTTAAAATCACGCATTACTGATCCTTGATCTTTTCAGGGTACCAAAAACAATTTAAACTTTAAGCTCTATACCTGCTGAATTTCAAATATTGTTGCTTTAATAATATTAATAGTGCAAAACTATTATTAGTAAAGTATCAGAAACAGTTTAGTATTTTGAAATTCTTAAAGGGAATTTTTTCCTCGTGTAGAATTGACTTAGCTTTTCATCAGTGACATTCAAATTAAAAGGTTAGGTAAAGCTTAAAGAAGAAAATCATTGCAACTTAGCTTTTTTTCCTACTATTGCTTGTAATAAGAAAAATAAAATGAAAAGAGGGGGGAGGGATTGCGCTTGCTATTTCATTCTGCTCTATTGATGTGCCTTATGATGGACTCAACTTTATTATAATCATTGCTTTAGAAACACATCTTTGTCAAAATATCTCTTTATGACTGACCCACCTAAACCTCAACCCCTTAACATAGGAATAAATCGCAAAACCGGCCTGATATCTTTGACCAAAACTATCAGTAAACCTCAAGTAAACTCGTGGCGGCCAAGGTCCAAAAATTTCTCCAAACCTCTCCCTTTTACTACCTTCCTCTTTCCTACCTCAATCTCCTCTCTTTAAAAACTTTTCTTTCAAAATCTGTTATTTTAACCTTACCTGAGAGATGCATGATTGTGCGTGAGGTCTCTCAGATTCAACTTACAAACTAGCTGATATCAAAGCGACCAAGTCCCCTCCCCTCCCCTCTTCCCACCCTTTCTACTCCTGTGTTTCTTCTAGCCCCCTACCCCTTCAGATTTCAGCCTGAGATTTTATCTCTGATCTTCATTATTCAGAATAATTATTACAGTCTGTTGGCTGCGCTCAACGCAAACCATTGCATAACTCATAAATTGCAGGTGCATGAAAGTGCAAAGGATTTAATGCCCAAAGGCGCTGATATCCGAAGAACCAAGTCTAATTTTTTGTACCTACCGCACCTTTCTTCTGCTTCCTCTTCTACTTCATCCTCTTGCTATAGTTCACCCACCAAAAAAAAAAAATGATAAAAAAAATAGAAAAAAACTTGGCGTTGACCTGCAAAAGCTGATATGCGGTGTTAGTACACTCTATGTTGGCAGGTAACGCCAAGTTTTTTTCTATTTTTTTTATCATTTTTTTTTTTTTTGGTGGGTGAACTATAGCAAGAGGATGAAGTAGAAGAGGAAGCAGAAGAAAGGTGCGGTAGGTACAAAAAATTAGACTTGGTTCTTCGGATATCAGCGCCTTTGGGCATTAAATCCTTTGCACTTTCATGCACCTGCAATTTATGAGTTATGCAATGGTTTGCGTTGAGCGCAGCCAACAGACTGTAATAATTATTCTGAATAATGAAGATCAGAGATAAAATCTCAGGCTGAAATCTGAAGGGGTAGGGGGCTAGAAGAAACACAGGAGTAGAAAGGGTGGGAAGAGGGGAGGGGAGGGGACTTGGTCGCTTTGATATCAGCTAGTTTGTAAGTTGAATCTGAGAGACCTCACGCACAATCATGCATCTCTCAGGTAAGGTTAAAATAACAGATTTTGAAAGAAAAGTTTTTAAAGAGAGGAGATTGAGGTAGGAAAGAGGAAGGTAGTAAAAGGGAGAGGTTTGGAGAAATTTTTGGACCTTGGCCGCCACGAGTTTACTTGAGGTTTACTGATAGTTTTGGTCAATTTCTGATTTTCACACGACCTAGACCAGGAGTGAAAATAGAAAAAAAAAGAATCAGGTGAAGAAAAATTATAATTTCCAAAAATAATGTCGAGCTATGTGGAATACAAAAAAAAATGATGAAAACTGAATACAAGCACAGGTAAGAAAATAACTATTGAAAGAAACTTGTACTAAATATAAACACACACGAACAGGATCAGACGTTGAAAATAGAAAAAAGGAATAAGGTGAAAAAAAAAATTACTGTCTCCAAAATAATAACATACTCGAAGATATCCGCCACTAAGCGGAATATTGACTACAGGAATCTAGAGTTAAGCCCTTTCCACATTTCTATAAGTGACCTCAAATCATGAGGAGCAATAAGAACAGTGCGAAATGCAAGAAAAAAAAAGAAAATAAAAAAAACAAACATGAAAACTGAATTAAAGCACAACTGAAACGTGAAAATGATCATTGATACAAAGCACTAAAGATGAACACACACACAAACAAACACAGACGGTGAAAGTAGACAAAAATTAAAAGGAATAAGGCGAAAAAATAATAATAGCAAGAAAGTAATATAATTGTATTTAGTATTAATATTATACAGGGTGTTTTTTTTTATCTCCCCCCCCCTGGTTTTTTTTCTTGCTAATTGAGATAAAATGTGGTGGTTTGGACTATTCTTCATCATTTTGGCTGAATTTTCTTTTTTTGGGGTCGAAACCCCCCCAGCCCCCCTAGGGGGGCCCCCAGGGGGGCTATCTCAAAAATTTCAAATGGCAACCCCTATCTTGTGATACATCGTTCAAAAGGGCATAAAATTCTAAGACTTTTGGCGCAAACCGAAAGTTGATATCGCTTTTCGTTTTCGATATATCGAATTTCGAAGTTCGATTTGGACCCATTTTCAAAAAATCATTACTCCACTTTGGAAAGTCGGAATTAAAAAAACTATGGGTCCAAAATACTCTTAAAAGCAAGTACTTTTCAGAAAACGAAATGGTTTTGACATAAAATTAGTCCAAATTTGATTTTAGAGCCCCAAATTTTTTTTAAAAATTTTGCCCCGAAAAGCGGCTATCTTGAAAATTCCCTTCCACGACCCTTATTGAATGATACGTCGATCAAAAAAGCATAAAAAACTGAACATTTTGGCGCAATTCGGATATCGATATCGTTTTTCGTATTCGAGATATCGAATTTTGAAGATAGGCGAAAATTGAACTTTTAATATTCGATATCTCGAATACGAAAAACGATATCGATATCCGGATTGCGCCAAAATGTTCAGTTTTTTATGCTTTTTTGATCGACGTATCATTCAATAAGGGTCGTGGAAGGGAATTTTCAAGATAGCCGCTTTTCGGGGCAAAATTTTTAAAAAAAATTTGGGGCTCTAAAATCAAATTTGGACTAATTTTATGTCAAAACCATTTCGTTTTCTGAAAAGTACTTGCTTTTAAGAGTATTTTGGACTCATAGTTTTTTTAATTCCGACTTTCCAAAGTGGAGTAATGATTTTTTGAAAATGGGTCCAAATCGAACTTCGAAATTCGATATATCGAAAACGAAAAGCGATATCAACTTTCGGTTTGCGCCAAAAGTCTTAGAATTTTATGCCCTTTTGAACGATGTATCACAAGATAGGGGTTGCCATTTGAAATTTTTGAGATAGCCCCCCTGGGGGCCCCCCTAGGGGGGCTGGGGGGGTTTCGACCCCAAAAAAAGAAAATTCAGCCAAAATGATGAAGAATAGTCCAAACCACCACATTTTATCTCAATTAGCAAGAAAAAAAACCAGGGGGGGGGAGATAAAAAAAACACCCTGTATAAGCAAATCATTATAAAAAAAAAAAAAAAAAAAAAAAAAAAAAAAAAAAAAAACTAAGGAGATAGAGCAACTGGATTAGCTCACAATCCAGTTGCCCCCCCTCTTCTCCGCAGGTAAGGCCTATTTGGGCTATAAACCTCAAAGCTGGTGACTTATCTCAAGTAGTTTGAAATGCCTGAAAAGGGGCCAAATTTGCAATTTAGTTAAATGGGGGACTTAAGAAAATAAAGTTATTGTTAAACTATATATTCAATTTAGCAATTTTAATATAAGTTAATTAGGTTTACTTTATTTAAAGCTCATTAGTTAAGGTGTTTTAATTTAAAAATTAATAAGCTTTTTTAAGAATAACTTAATTGCATTTTAATAAACTTACTATTTGTATAATAAAAATAACTGTAGTAGTAACTAATCTACGCTATATATAAAAATTTATATTTTAAATTATAAATATATAATATAAAAGATTTAAATAATCTTAAATAATTCATATATTAATAAATAAACATTATGATATTTAAATATTATACATAAAATGTAAAAATAATATTATAAATATTCTTAGTATTATGTATAATCAATTAATAATCTATAGAATGAATAATTGATTTAAAAAAAATAATGGCTGGCTCTAAGAATAGTATGAAATAAAATAAAAAACTATAAAAAATATAATGAAATGCAAACTGAAACAAATTAAATACATGCATAACTGTGCAAACAATCATCCAAACAAACTTACTCTGAAGATGAAACCCCTGCAAAAATTGTTTTGAGGTACTAAAAACATTTAGATCCAAGTCGTTGAAGTCCATTTCATTCAATAAATCATTGTCAATATTCACCGATCGTGAATAGTTATTGTTAAAAAGAAAGTAACCAAAATGTCTGTAACAACCTAAATACATGATGTAAGACAAGTTTCAGTGAAGACGTTTAGCAAGTTATTTTAGAGGGCAAAATGAAAATACTTTTCCAACCCTAGAAATATCGGTCCAAATATGAACCCCTTTTCAGCTCTTTCCAAAAATTTGACAGACATTACACTTTTGCTTCTGTCGCGTCAGTAATTTGTAAAAAAAAGTTAAAAAGATACTAGCTTTGTTAGGAAAATAAAATTCACTGTTTGCTGCGAAAACCCCCCAGACAAGATTGAGCAGGATTTACGGAGGACCCAAAAACTTTGACGGAAGATATTTTATGAGCCAATACAATTTTTAAGACCACAAATGAATTTTCAGCAGAAAGTCAAAGGGAAGTCCAAAGTAGGTCGCAAGTCGTCCAAAGTGGTTGGCTTTGTGGAAAAAAAATCCTGCAGTTTGTACAGTTGGAGACAAAACGAATGTCAGACAACTCCTTAGATTTTGGCTCAGGTAGGCTACCTGCAATGCTTGAATGGGGCTCTCGCAAACTTTTGCTATCAGCAAACAAACAGTCCAGTCTTGTGTAAAGACCAGCAAAAGTCACGAAAATCACACTAAGAAAGTCTACAATTCAGTAATAAACTCACGTAACTGCTATAACGGCAAGATGGTAACGGCAGTTCGACGCAGGTATCATGGGAGATTCCTGTCTATTATATCACTTTCTCTACGGAAACACAGAGATATGTCTCAATTTAGATAGGAATCTCCCATGATACCCACGTCTCTCCGCCAATAAGCCCCATTCTGAGAGTGAATTTTGTGATTTTATAGCGTACTCATCGTCATTTTTACAGGTATTTATGCAAGAATCAACTCTTCAATCCCCTACAGCAAAAGTTTGCAAGAGCCCCATTCATTACAATCAATATTGCGGGTGGCCTACTTCCAAGAGCCGTCTGACCGTGTTTTTGTCCCCGACAGAGCAAACTTTTGATAGATTAAACTCAGAGATGGTCCAGGTTTGAACATATGTTTAAGGGGAAAGTTTCATTTTTACCTCTTAAATCCAAAGAGGTAGAAACAATACAAACACAGCGCTAAATAGTGAGACTCTAATTTATTAGCTTCGCGTGCACTTTGGCAATGCTGAATTTTCTCCATTTAAACGCATGAAAAAGGCCGAATAATTGAAGGTGCACGTCCTCAAGTCGATATTTTACATGGGTTTAAACGGACGAAATGCAGCGTTTGCCAAATTACACGCGACGCGACGCCTCAGCTTAGATTACAAAATAAAATTTAATGCATATTGCGTATGTGCTGATGTAAAAAGAATTTGCGCCTTCCCTTAAATGGACAAATATGACAATTGAACGTAACTTTTTCAACGGTGTTTTGGCAGTCGAATAACTTGTGCCGCCTTAATTTCTTCCTGTCTTTGTAACTTTTCGAGCATGCGTCACATGCATAGGGAAAGACAGTAGACTTAAGTGGAGCTGTGGAAAAAGAGAGAAAAGTTGGTGATTATTAGTGAGAAAATTTTTGGGCGTAAAATTTGATCAAAAAGTAGTAAATACTTTGAAACTGCAAAGGGAATTTGACGCATCAAATTAATATTCTCGGAAGGAGTCTGATTATGATTTTACTACATCGCTCTTAAATTATCGGTCTGAAAAGTCAGATCGTCATAACATCACCAAAGGTGAGTATGGGACCAGAAAAAAACTTCAACAGAAAGTTATTTGACTGTCTTTTGCTTTCTTTACGGAGGCTAATGAAGACACATTTTGCTGCAAAACGTTTACAACATGATGTTGCTGAAAATAGGAAATAATAAATTTTCACTGTGTTGATTTATTTTAGAAATTAGGAACACAACTTGAAAACTCGCGGAAATTATTTAAGTGGATAGAGCAGCCGACTGTTCACGATTTTGGAGGGGAGACAGTCCAGCTTGTCAAACAATATTCTGAAAGCTTCAATAAGAGATGACGGAGACGTACATACCTACTTACGTGGTTATAATTATTTACGAGGGGCATCCAAAAAGTAAGTCTTGCTATCTTACAACTCCGAAACATACAATAAGAGCGATAGAAAAAATTCAAAGTAAGCAAGGGTATTTTATATTTTAATCTGTTAAGACTACATTTCATAACCATCCAAAGGTATGACGATTACCGATTACCAATTTCGTGTAATCGAAGTCACTCCTATTTGCCCAACTCTACTCCGTAGTTACAACGTTGTACTTGACGTACAACGTTGTAATTGACTGCAGTTTGATCCGTCTGGAAAGGACATTTTTCAAGAAAGGTAAAGGCCCCAGACGGAAAGGAACGTATTTCTGAGTGATAATAAAATTTGTCAACAGGGGTCAGAAAGACGAATCGCAGTTTTTTGGAACGGAATAAACTTGAAAACAGCAACCTCCAGATTTCAGTTTTTTCTTCAAGACGTGTTTTTTTTTTGTTAAACAACTAAGAAAAGACCAATGCAATTGCACATACGGTCAAATACAAAGGAAAATGCTACGTCAATGTTAGCACACTCGTCTAAATGCGCTGATTTTTAAATATGGAGGTTTTCGACGGAAACTTCGAAAATAAAGACACAACAAATTCAATAGAAAAGCAGAATATTTTCAAAAATAATCATTGAAACAAAGCTGTACAAAAGGTATAAAAATACAAGAAATAATGATCAAAACTTAATGCAAACACACAACTGCGAGAACAATTTATGGAGATCGGGATCTCAAAACTATGAGTCCTAATTCAAAGGTCTGGAAAAGTAATTATTGTCATTTCTTTACGTACTTGCCTATAATTTGAAATAAATGGGATCGAAAACAAATCAAATTTACCAGAAAATTGTCCCTCTTGTTAGATTTAAGAAACAATACAGTAATGTACGACCCCAATAAAAGAGATACAACAGATCGATAGCGATGATTCTTCTCGTAATATTAATTAAGTGTTCAGAATAGCTTTTATAATGAGGTTCTAGTTTTTATTTATCTATTTGTTGTTTATTTATTTTAGATAAGACAGCAATAAGCACGGAAACGGAATGAATAATTTCGCACAAAACAGAATTCTGCGTCAGTATTTTTACCACTCATTTATGCGATGATCTAAACAACATTTTCATTTATCTCATTTTAGTCACGGCTGCCTTTAACACTTTTCGGATAAAATTAAAAATCGCGAATGTAGTCTTCTGGCGTTGTAAAGTTGCACTAACTTTCGGAAAATTTACGAAAGCTAGAATTTGGGTATTTTAAGATGGATTCTAGGTTTTGTGTATCGAATAGAACACATCTTACAAATCAGTTGTTAACAGAGGAAGAGGCGTAGAAAATTTGAAGAAAATAATATGACTGAGCAGAATACAATGAATCTGATATCTAAAAATCATAGCAACAATTTTATAATCCGAAAACTGTCACTAGATTTAAAATATACATAACACTTAAAGGAAGGAAAACAGTTTAAGGATAAAACATTATCATGCTTACAAATCTAACTAAAATCGAGGCAATGTTAGGAATGGTTCAATTATTTTGGGTTTCAGAAGAAAATTAAATAAACAGCAAATTCAAGATATTTGGACCAATACTCCCTAAAAATTTGATGACCATGCTTGGTTATTTCAAGATTGCTCCCAGTCGGTTTCAGCTGAAGATGAAATTATGGCTCAATGCAATTTGTTGACAATTGCTGTATAGGGGTACAGCCGGTCACTAAATTCAATTTTGTCATCGGTTAATTTTTAAAAAGGCAAACAAAAGATAGCGGCTTAGTTCCATGCATGTGCACAACTCGGCAGCTGTCTCGAATTTTCGTAAATTAAAAACTGATGGAAAAATGAAATTTAGCAACCAAAGGTACCCAACAACCATAAATTTTCTTGAATTACATTAAACATCATGTCTTACTAACTTGAAAATGACAATGAACGATCATGAAACAAACATCCACGGTCGAGTTTGGAGCGGTTGATCGTATGATCGTCACTTTTTCAAGGTCTTCGATATAAACAAACATTAATTAAATTGTGGGCGGAAAATATTTACTTGTACAAAATTTGGGTTCAGTGGAACCGATGATGACCCACGGTTTGAGCTGGTTGAGACGCATTTTGCTTTTACTGGCACAACATGTTTTTATGATGAGAAGACTAAATTGCATCTAATTGTCAGAGCCAATATTCAAATTGAGGTAGAGGAATTGATCTTCGAAATGAAAAACTGATCTAGTAAGTTGGAATACCGGGCCTGCTGAAATTCACGTACCTTGGGTGCGGTGGCGAGGCGTGAAATTTGGCAACAAGGTAGTTTCTCCATTTAAATTCACCAAAAAGGTCAAACGCTTCAGTCATCGGCGATGACCAGGCATTTCGACCTTTCTAATGTGTTTGAATGGGGAGACAGGAACGTTGCCAAATCGCACGCCTCGCCACTGCTTGGATACAAAATCGAAAAAGAAATGTTACATGCTAATGAGAACACTTCTACCGTCTACGAGAGCAATCACAGGCAATTTTGAGACCATTTCCGATAATATTATGAAACAAAGTAGGTTCAGTTTACTTAAAAATTGCTTTTCATAATTAAAGGAAAATTTGAGATATAACACAGAAACAAAGTTAACAAAATAAACTTTACGTCTACGTGGTTTGTAAGGGTAGACACAAAAACTCACCGATGAATTAAAAATTATTTTTAGAGTTACGAAGAGCAGATGAGTCAAAACGTAATTTTTTATAAAATTAAAATATAAAAATGTAACCTATTGCGAACACAGTCATAAATATTTTGATTGAGCTCAAAAAATGGGAAGAGCAACTCTTATTAAAAACGATGGACTTCATAGTATTTACGGTAGCAAAGATAATAAAATACTAATGTTATACAAAAAATATAAAAATTATAATAATTTATTATCTGCAAAATAATAAGCATGTAAAAATGGAATAGTTTATTCATTGCAATAAAAAATGCTTCAGCATTGTTGAGCGCATGAAAAAGAGAGTGGAAAATTTCTTGGAAATGATCAACACTTGAGCAAATAATGAAGTTTACAGAAACCATGGAATGCATCTATCACATTTCTTACAAAAGAAGTATTCAATTAAACTTAAAAGTTTAACTTGGCCTAGTTATGTACAATAGGTAAAGGTCATTACTAATGACGAATAAGACTAAGACTTACAACTAATTAAAGGTAAATGTCACGGTAGAGGTAACTAAGTTACTTGAGAGAGGCATATCCGGGTCTCGGGTAATAAATTTGACCACACGCGATTATTACCAAAAAGAGAGCTATCCTTTTACATGTGTTCAAATAGAAGAGGCATCCGAAAAAAATGGATCATGCGGCGGCTTGTCAAAATGTTTTTTTGGCAGGGACATAATCGCGTGGATTATTTCTTAATAACACAGGACTTTGATTAAAAATGCTGCAAAAGCACATTCCATAACCTCTGAGAGGAGTAATATAATGGTTATTTTATATTTAATTCATCAAAATGGAGATGCGCGTGCAAAAAGATAAATTAATTAGTTCTGAGACAAAATGTAAGCGTCTGGACAATATTGGTCAAATTTGACGAATGATTGGCCAGAGCAGCTCTGGAACTGCTGCTCATTTAAATGTGATTGAGGTCAGCAGTTTTTCATTATTTTCTACATTACTTTTGGGTGTTTTTTGAGTCTCGTCGATTACACAAGAATAAGCGCTAGACAAAGAATTATATACTTTTATAACATTCGGGTGAGAGTTGTCAGAAACAATGACCTCCTTTGCCTACGAAAAGAAGACTTTAGAATTTCAAGCGAAACTTCGGGACTCACGGGCGATCTTTAGCTTGATATTGAGTAAAACATTCTGCAAAATTTAATAAAATAATAAAAAAATGTCAATGCTCTCTTTAACTTTCAGAGCCACGCACGCCCACGAGGTAATTTTTGCATTCTTTGTTTGTACCAAACTGCCTCAAAGATTCAATATGTATGACAAAAACACGGTAATTAAGTTCATTCGTCGATTGAGTTGAACGTTATAGTTATCATAGTTTGAATGAGGAAACGACATTTTACGATTTTATGGGAACACGGAAAAGTTATGCGAGCGCATGTGAAAAACAATGAACATTTTTGATTTAAAAGTCAAGGAGGACGTATAAATTAACTAAAAGCTAACACAGAGACTGCAAGTCACGTCAAGTAACACCACAATGGCACCATTCAGACAGAATATGACGTATTTAAAGAAAATTAAAAATACTAAACGTGTAGTACAGACAAAAATACCTCAAAATTGAGTGAAACCAAAACAATCAGTTAAAAAAAAAAAATATACACTTACTGAGAAAGAAGTAGGGGAATTTTCAACCAAATCGCGGATGAAAATAAGCGAATGACTTGTGCGACCTGATTTTTTACTGAGACCAATATGTATGAGTACCTACATAGAAGCCAGGTCCACGATTTTGAGTAAACTTCTACATTTAAGGTTTTCCAAAGCCGATGCTTTAAAAAGAACAAAAATATGGTGCTGATAGCAAGGATAGCTGAGTGAACTCTTCGAGATTTATCTACTAGAGCAACTTACAGTAACTTGAGTAACAGTGCTCCCGAGAATTCAATGAATAAAAAAAATTAATTTTAAAAAACAAAAATTGTATCACAATCTTACATTCTATAGTTAATTTTCAATTTAAGTAGACTTTTTTTACAGGAGAATGATGGCAACCTAGTGTAGAACGATTATAAATGAATCAAAAGACAGTTAAACTGTTTGAAATAATTGAGCTCTGAACATTTTATAAGACAAGGATGCTAAAGTGAAAAGAGAATAAACATGTAAAAAAACAGGTACTTATGTAATAATTGTTTCACAGCATCAATTTAAAATAGTTTTTGAGAGAAAAATTTAAAAATCATGATCTCAATGTAAACCTTAAACATAAGCTTTAAGGAGAGAAGCAGAAAACTCGAGAAGTCATGGCGCTGAAGACTTGAAGAGTGAGCGGCGAGCGGTATTATTGAAATCGAATGTGGCAAAATTCATAACTCTGTGGCACACAACAGTTCCAGTATTCGGAACGTGGCAAAATAATGATTGAGATAAAAGTTGAGAATATACAATATTTTACTAGTTATTCTCAAATTCTGACGAAACAGTTTAGCGGTCTTGTGGCAACCACAGAAAAATGCAAAATTATAAAAACTGCTGGCACTAAATAGTAAACTTTTCCTCGGTTATCAAGGCTAGTCATCGCACGAAGCGTGCCGAGAGATGATGCTTAAATTTGCCACCGCTAGACTAGGATCGGTGTGATAGATAGAAAAACAAGCAGGAGGATGAAGAGCAACTCCACAGGCCAAACATTTCCACTTGGTTTCACTCCTCCGGCCCAATTTAAAACATACTAAACATCTTCGGTACGGCTGTTTTTTCTTGCCTGTAGACTCCAAAAGCACGGGTCGATGCGTATGGTTGTTCAGTGCGTTTTCTTTATCTACACTCAGATGATTTAGTCTTAAGTCTTTGATTATTTTCCGCAGTAATGTAGACTCTGAAATTAGAAAAGTAAACATCAGTTAGGTATTATTTTGCCAAGAAAGTGGAAGGAAAATACACAACAGTCCGATCCACAAACACAACAAGCAAAGTCCGAAACATGAGTTTCTCAAGCTGTAATGTCACGATTTTGTTCAAAATTGAAACTTTGAAATTGAAACGCTACAAAGCTTGCAAGGAGCTTATGAATCTCAATCCTCCAAGCGAGAAATAATTTTTCGAACAGCCATAGTATTGCCTGCACACCATTCATTTGGCAGTTTGAATCTACATCCTGAGAAATACAAGAGTCTTCTAGTCTGATCAGCAAGAAGCCTTGCGACGGTCTACTACATCGAGTTGTCATCTTAAATTTTAATCAACATTTTTTCCGGCTTCCTAATGGCTCTCTCTGTGAGCACGCAGAAAATATCGGAAAAAAAAAAAAAAAAAAAAAAAAAGTGCTTCTCATCACTATTTATCATATCTTTTCGAAAATTTTAAGTTAAAAAATCAGTTGGGCGAGGAACCGTCCCTTAATAAACATACCCAAACCTATTTTATCTTAACAGTGGTTCAAACCTCACATTAACAACAGAAAAACACCACTGTTTAAACAATTACTTATGTCTATAACCTCTTACAAACAGAACCTGAAACTTGACAACGGTAACGGCGGGGGCAAGACTTTATTTAAATTCTCCTTTACAAAACAAAATAGTTTGTTCTCATTATTTTCGTCTTGATTTACTTTGAAAAGCTTGGATTTTGCTCGTCAAATCCAGCTCTGGTTAGGAGAGACAGAGCATGGACAAGGAAAGGGGATGGAAGAGGGAGTAAACCACCTTAAAAATATATTTTTAAAAAATGTGTTTTTAAACAGCGATATAACAGTTTATGTTTGACAAAGCGCGAAAACGGTTGAAACGTAATTACGAGGGGAGTTCGGAAAGTAACGATCCACGGCTTCTGAATAAAATATGGCGACAGGTATCAACCAACCAACGATGAAATATTATCTGATATACCCTAGAGATGAGCTGTGCGCAGTCGACGATTTATTGGATCATTACTCTTTGAGAAATCAGAACTTTTGTGTCATAGTGTTTGAATTTTCTCCCGCCGAAAAATGCCAAGTTCCGCGTGCGGAGCTCCATGCATTCGCAAGTTTTCAAAGTGCGGAGTGCGATCTGTAATCCGTTTTTTTTGGTTATCAGAAGTGATAATGTGGCGGTAATTTATCGGAAAAAGAGCACAAAAATACGGTGACAAAGTGCCGAACCAGTAAAATGTTGCCAAATGGTGCCGAGAACTCAACGCGGGTCGGCCGGCAGATGCCGCCGCCGCGGGCTTATGAAGTCAATGATGAAGCGCGAAGCAGGCAACCGTCTGATGAAATGTACGAATTTATCAAACTTGTTGATGAAAATATTCATAGTGTTAAACGATTTAAGCTGTACTAGCCTCGATAGTTCTTGTATTGTGTTTCGTGAACAGGTCTTTCGAAGATCATCTTTGAAAAGTTGGGTTGTCGGAAACTTCATGATTTCAATTTGGCCCGTTTCGATTTGTGCCCTTCCTAGCACCATTTGGCAACGTTTTACTGGTTCGTTGTGTTGTCACCAAACACTTGAGCTATTTCTGATCAATTTCAGCCGAATTTTTGCTTCTGAGAACCAAAAACAGGATAACAGGTCCATCTCTGTATTTTGAAAATTGAAGAATGCGCAGAGTACCGCACGCGGAACGTGGCATTTTCCGGCGGGAGAAAATTCAAACGCCATGCACTAAAATGCTGATTCCTCAAAATGTAATGATCCAATAGACCTCCGACTGTGCACAGCTCATCTCTAGGGTTTATTCGATACGATTCCATCGTTGGTTGGATGATACCTGTCGCCATATTTTATACACAGGCCGTGCATCTTTACTTTCCGAACTCCCCTCGTATATTCGGCATTTTTAATGGAATGCTCACACTAACAGGAAAAATTGATGTCCCAATACTTCGACCCGTCACAATTTTTTGCTTCCAGGGAAATATCTACAAATACATACAGGGTGTTTCACGTAACCTGCTCCCTATGGTTTTCTGGAACGCGGGACGATAAAAAAAATCGGGAAAAATCGGTTTTATGATAACTAGGACCTGAAGTTTCATTTAACAATACTGTAATAACACAAAGTTTGGTTTTTTGGGTGGTTTTCAGGGGAGACACCCCCCTAAACTCGAAAATTTCAAATAACAACCCCTATCTTGTGATACCTCATTTGCAAGGACGTAAAATTCTAAGCGTTTTGGCTTGACCGGAAGTCAACACCTTCTTTCGTGTTCGAGATATCGAAGGTCGGAGTTCGATTTTGCACCAATATTCGAAAATTCGTAACTCCTACAAAAAGAGTCGTAAAACAAAAATCTGCACATGCAAAATACTCTAATTGATTAGTACTTTCAAGAAAAAAATACCAATTTAGAATCAAACAAATCGGAAAGTTGACTTCTAGGCACCTTAAAAGTTTTGGCGGGAAAACCCTGATTCATCAAAATTTTCAAATGGCAACCCCTATCTTTGAATATATCATTCGAAAAGGCGTAAAAAATTGTGCATTTTGGCGCAATCCAAAAATCATTGTCGTTTTTCTTATTCGATAAATCGAAAATCGAAGTTCCATTAGGACCATTTTTCAACCTTGTAAAAAATGGACCCTATCGTGTGATACATCATTCGAAAGCGCCTAAAAAATCAAGAATTTCAGCGCAAACCGGAAGTCAATACCTTTTTCTGCGGTTGACATATCGCAAGTCAAAGTTTAGTTTCCGCTTAGGGCCTACCTTAAATCACAAATAGCTCTACAAAAACCCTCAAGAGCATATTCCCAAAATTTTGAGAAACAAAAATTAAAACTGTGGCCGTAGTAATTATTTATTCATCGCTACCCCTAGAATGCCTGACATGGGCCTCAGAGGCCCATGTCGGGCATTCATGTAAATACGAATGGTCAGGCAGACTAGGGTTCGAAGTCCGTGATAATTACGGCCCAGAAAAAAAAATCAGGATAGCTGATGAAAAGACCGAAGCAAAATATATTTCTTTGGTATTACTTGTACAGTATGACAAAAAAATACCCGCCTAGAATCTTATACAGGGTGGAAAAAAAATTACTATCCCAGAATTTCTCAAAATGAAATAAAAAATATTAAGAAAAAAAATACGCTTTCCGCGGCAAACATGGGTGAATGAATTATGACTGAGCTTTCTCGTAAGAACTACTTACGATTCGGCACTTTTAGGCGTAATGTAAAAGTCTTTAAACCGTCAGATTAAATCATTTTGAATTTTTCAAAATGGGTCAAACTCCTCATGGGAGTCCTTTTTATAGTCACCCTGCATATATTTTTTGATGGCTAATCTTTGGAAAGATTTTTATGGGAAATACTTCTGAAGACGTGCACCTAGAATATATGTTATATTCCCTAACATTTAAATCAAGAAAAAGGGGAAATTTCAGAAAGGTATGACGGATAATCGACTCGTCACTATATTAATAGTTCTGAATAGTTCTGAACTTAGCGAAAAAAATATCAATAAAGACATTGCATAACGTTTAGTGCATGATAACAAATTTTATTTACAAAAACGTTGACAAAATTTGTACAAAAATAAATTAATGTACTATGAATATTCATTTAGATTTTATTTTATTTAGATCAACATTTCAAGTCACTCAGCATGAAACAGAACTTCATTCAAGTCAGTACAATGAAAAATACAAAAACAGAAACTATGGTTAGGATTCGACAACTGGGCTGACGATTGCGTACGAAAAATAAAATTATGATGTACATAAGAGATCTGTGCTCCACAAAACTGGAGCGTTAGAGAGGTAGGTACTCACTTCATATCCGACCAACATTAGAAGTTATGATGCAATAACGTCTAGGGTTGCTCGACATTTTTTGGCATATTGATGAACTAAAATATCGGAGAAACAATCAAGTCTTTGGATCGAGAGGGTTTCTTTGGTATGTATTTCACCTAGTTAAAGAAAATAATCGTCATAACGTTCCTCCTTTTATGGCCTGGGGACCATTACTCTCAAAAATCGAGTTGTTCAGACACGTCCTTCAGTTTCTATACTCCAAAAATATCTTTATGTGTACCTTGAAAAAAATCTCACAAAAAAAAGAGAGAGATGAGAGAGAGCTTTTGACTTCCAATTCATGGCTTTAACGCACTATTTCATAAGACCAAGTTTCACAAGTAAAGAGGGGGAGGGAGGGAGGGAGGGAGAGAGAGAGAGAGAGAGAGAGAGAGAGAGAGAGAGAGAGAGAGAGAGAGAGAGAGAGAGAGAGAGAGAAATACACATAAATTTTCTGCCTTTGCGATCACCTAAGACAGCGACAACTATTCGGTTCACGCATGTTAGGGAAACAAAAGTTGTCGAAGATTCGAGAGCTCTGTGGACGAAACAATACCGACTTTTATTGATTGAATATTCAGCACTTATTTGGAGGTAGGAGACATTTAATGGTTCATGGTTAAAGAACATTTAAATTATTTCCGTGCTTACATTGAGTTTTCGGTTATAGGCAGTAAAATTAGAAAATTAGAGAATTTCTTGAATTTTTTTCATCAGTCGATAAAAAAGGCACATATTTTGAAGTGAAAAAAAAAAGGTTGCCATGTTGAGGGAACACGTTTTGGCTCTTTCGATTATACAGGGTGTAACAAAACTATATGCATTTACTATCAGGGCGAGTTTTTCAGGTAAAAATAGGACTTTTTCTTTCCGTAAACATGGGTCCGAAAATTTCCCCTTTGGAGCTACAGCCTCCTCCCCCCCCCAAAGTTTTAAAAAAATGTACGTTTTTTTGGAATAGTGACCACCGTTGTGCTTTAAATGCCATGAAAATTGGTGTCCTCTGGTAATTTTACAAGCAGAATCCAATAATGATCTCGAGAAATTCAGAAGTTAGGTCAGACTGTATTTTTCAAGCTATCATGTACCTTCAACGGCACAAATTTTATGTTATGGATTGGAAATTTGAAAAATAACACGGAAATCAGATGGGAAAAACTTATGGAACGAATTTCGGTCTCATGCATTTTTTTCGATACGACGTGTTTCAAACGAGATGATTGATCTATGGAAAAGTCAGCGCTTTTGGTATGGCGGGCAGCCCGAAGAGGCAATGGAGTGGCGGGTTGCATACTTACTGCCGCTCACCATGGTAAAAGCGCTGACTTTTAAGTATTAAACATTGAGGAGTAATTATCTCGCTTAAAACGCGTCAAATCGGACAAATGCACGAGATTAAAAATCTTTCTGAGTTTTTTTCATCAGATTACAGTTATTATTTTTCAAATTTCTAATCCGTAACATAAAATGTGTGACGTTGAAGGTACAAAATTGCCTGAAAAGTACAGGCAGACGTAATGTCTGAATTTCTTGAGATCAATAGTAAATTTTACACGTTAAATTACATCGGGATACCAATTTTCATGGCATTTAGTACGTAATGGTGGTCGCTTTTCCAAAAAACGTAACTTTTTTAAAACTTTGGGGGGCTTTTTCGGATCCATGTTAATGGGGGGGAAAAAATCATATTTTTACCTCAAAAACACGCCCTGAAAGTAAATGCATACAGTCTCGTTACACCATGTATTCTAGCAAATTTTGAAAAAAAAAAAACAAACCCTGCTAATAAAAGAAGAAAAATGTGAAAAATCGATTAAGGGTCCCTCAAAAACTCGATTCTTTAAAATCACGACTCCTTGGCCACAAAAACAAATAAAAATCATTATTACGGCAACTTTTTCGCTTTGTTTGGTAAAAAACATACGAAATAAAACCCGCTCGATCCAAGGAAAAATTAAAAGTAAAATTTGTTACATACGGAGAATCAGCATAAAACAGCGATTTTCAAAAACTTGGTAAGGACAACTTTGGCACTTAAATAAACACGGTGACTTAACATCTTTTTCATACGAGAAAATATACTCAGGGTACTTTTGATTATTGGAAATACTTGTACATAGGGTATACTCAAGAGTCGCTGAAAGACTAAATATCTTGGCTGGTTGAGAATATAGGTTGCAGATTGAATTATTCTTCATTGCGATTATTAAGAGTATTTTTGGGATACACCCCCCCCTCCCGGCCACCTGCCCTGCCCTCCAAAAATGAAACTTCAACAGGCACAGTGCGGGACGCGGACGGTACATACAGCAATTTTGTACATCAATGGGAGCCGAGATATCAAACCTTTCAGACTTTTAGTGCGCTCAGTATAGTAAGCATTTAATACTGTTAATGAATACTAGGAAGGTTTAAATAAAAACAATCAATTCTCCGACGTTGACATCATAGAGGGGCTAGTTAGGCCACTCTCTTCTTGGAAAGACCGAAGGGAAATATTACAGATGAGAGTATTATGTAGCTCATCCATCAGATGGCCTTACGACTGCGTGCTTGCATGAGGAGATAATGCCAAGATATACATATGTTTTAAAAAGCTGACAAGGGGGTAACAAGTCGCAAGAGACGTGATGGTACACTTTAGATTCTAGATTTTGAAATCATCGTCGGAGATATAAGCACTTGCAAAAAATACGTTCAAACGTCGAAAAATAAAAAAATGAAAAAAATTCATTAATGACTACAGAACGGGAGCAGTCTCTGGACTGTCCTAGAGCTACTGATTATCTTGAAAGCTAATGCGAATATCGAGCTGCAATTCGCGCTAACCTTCTTAATTTTTGAAAAATAAACATGGACAGGGGATGTGATTCTTCCTAGAGAAAGCAACATTGATGATCTTACAGACACACAAAAAAAAAAAAAAAAATCAATTAACTTTTAGAAAAAGCAAAAAAAGACATAATGAGGAAAACCAGATTGCGCTAAGTATTACATTCATGATTTCAAGAGGGTAAAAGTTCAAACAAGTCTTACTCTTATTTTTTTAAGACTACAAAATGTGTGAAAACCGGCACTGACATCCAACTAGGTGGATTTTGAGGGAAATAGGTCTTCACAAAGTCCGCAAGAAAATCACTGTGAAACCATGTTCAAAACTCACTGGTGTTAACATTTTCCATGAATTTGATTCGTTTTAATTGGATGCAAGTCATAGAAATAGATACATAAAACATTTCTCCTGATAGAAACTTCTGGTCTCAAACAGACGTTTGTGACCCCTCGTTGAGAGAAGTTTTTCGGACCAAGAGTTTTTTTTAAACATTTTGCGCACAAAATTTAATAAAGTGTGGGTTTTAGCGACCTCCAACTGGCGAAAATTAACGTATCCTAATGAAAACATTAACCGTAAAGGTCCGATGCTTCTATTCCAATGTTGACTATCATGAGTCTGCTTGGAGCCAGTCTCGGTCAAAGCGAGAACAGTCATCAAACTGGTAGCTATCTACCATCCGCCATCAAGCTTGTTTTTCAGTAACTTTTCTGACTCAAGAAACTGAGACGGGTGAGAGAGCCTTCTTTGAACTTCGACTAAAATAACAGAGGAATGCAAAAGACTCTCGGCAATTGTGAATATCATTAATTGTCAATGCTCTTGCTAAAAATTTATTCAGTGGCGTTTGGAATTGTGTTTATTTTACAAAAAATATTATTATTGTAAAAAAGTCCCCCAACCCTTAGTAAAATTGACGAAAGTTATAAAAACAGAATAGTGAATAAAGTAAGGTTAAACTGATGACTTACAATCTGTGCTAGGGATATTCTGCCGATCTGAATCTTGTTCCTCATTCTGTCCGAGGGAACAGATAAAATTATTCAAAATAAAACTTCATCACGACAAATACAAAGCTTAAGCAGAGATACATTGAGCTTAAATCAAACGTATCAATCAAATTGAGACCTCAAAGCTCATGCAGTTGAGAAATTACTGAACAACCTTAAGACGTTTTTTTTTTTCAACGTTGATAAAAGTTTTAATAAACTCTCTCGGTCCCCTGTCTCCCCCTCTATCTTAAGATTTAGCAGACCAAAGATTCAAAGATTAAATCTTGAACGACTGGATAGACTCCAAGGACTGTCTAAATTGCAGCATTTAAAACGCATTGTTTCAACCCTTAGATGCGCGAGCTAGGTCAAATGGACCCGCCCTACCGTCGTACGCTAACATCGGCTGCCAGCAGCTGTTCATTGGTCACATAAACTTGGGCTGCAATAAATGCTCTAAAAAAAACTCTCAAAAATAGGAATTCCATCATTCTGGAAAAAAAATTAATAAGAGGGGGGGGGGACAAGGCCAAATTTTTCATGACTACCCCGAGAGAGACCGAGCCGGAACCATTGGACCCGTCCATTATTTTGATGTGATATTGTTGGGATATTGTTTTTTTTTTCGGTGGAAATTTCCAGTACTTTGTGATGTTGACAGCTGGCTGCAGTGGCCGTCATGATTTTTACATCTTGACGTTATGTAAACAAACACAACATAGTGCTAAGGCTAATTTTGGACCTATGGAAATTAGTTTTCATTTATCTAGTGTTTCAGCAGTTTTAGTCCTTTTTTCTCCATTTTACTCAGAATCTTAGCTTCCTGGTTTTAGAAACAGGTTACAATACTTGAATGTTGATGAACAAATTGTCGCGCATGTTCACAGAACCCCCCCCCCTCTTCTTCCCCCAACTCATTCAACCCTCCCTGAATCCCGTTTGCTAAGCGTCCACATAAGATGAAGAATAAAATCTAAGAACTTACTCTATTATTCCTGATATGCTAAATTGGCATTTTTGCATTTACACCAAAGGATTAGAAAACAGAGGCATCATTTGGAGGGGCATAAATAGCAACTCCCCCCCCCCCTTTACAAGGAACAGAAAAATTCAACGTTTTTAGGACAATGTTCGGGACCTTTTAGTGCGGTTTCTTAAAAACTTCCTTTTAACAGTGCTAGCTTGTATAGTTAGCAGAAGGGTGGGGGTCTTTGCTCCGCCGCGGTGCGCCGCGGCCGTCCCCTTGTAAAAC
This sequence comes from Trialeurodes vaporariorum, assembly GCA_011764245.1. NCBI lineage: Eukaryota > Metazoa > Arthropoda > Insecta > Hemiptera > Aleyrodidae > Trialeurodes > Trialeurodes vaporariorum. Next base: position 46,577,680 of record VMOF01000320.1, read on the forward strand.
CCTGCAAATGATGCCTCTGTCTGAAAATATAGTGGCTTTTGGAGGCGATAAAAGATTTGGAGGAGGAATGTATTATTGTGAGAAAGTTCTGAGACTGAGTCAACGGATCATGACTTTCTTACAACAATACATTGTTTTCCCAAATCTAACATCCAGCAAACGGGGTTAGGGGTGATTGAATGGGTTGGGGGAGGAAGAGGGGAAGGAAAGGGTTTTATGAACATGCTTGACAGTTTATTCAACAACATTGAAGTATTGTAACTTGTTTCTAAAACCAGGAAGCTAAGATACTGAGTAAAATGGAGAAAAAAAAGACTAAAACTACAAAAAACCCATGTATTTTAAAAACGGGTCCAATGGACCAGGCATTAACGTAGAAAAAAAGATTCGGGCATCTAAGGGTTAATACAAGTATTTTTCAAATCTCAAAAAGTGAAGGAATTAAAATAGAAATAGTCTTCGGGCGCGGCGGCCCATATCAATGAAAATTTGGTTTGAAAGCGATTGAGGAATAGAAAAGCAAACCAACTATGAGGGTTGGGCCAAAAGTAAGTTTCCGTATCTGTAGCTCAGCAACAAAAAATGATGAAGCCATTCGGTAAAAAGCATGCTTTGGGAAGTTTGCTCGTGATTTTAACGCCGGTTTTAAAATTGAGATCGGACAAAAACTGACGAAATGACGACGATTTTTCTGTGGCCACCTCCAGTCACCGGCAGTTAAAAATGTTTCACTTGTGAACGATTGATGACGAGCACGTCAAGCATTCCGCGTTCAGTGGAGCTTTTTCGAGCAAGTTGGAATTTTGAAGGAAACAGGGAGGTGATTAAAAGTCTGATATTTTTTGCGGCAGAAAACCTTATAAATGATGGTATTCCACGACTTATTGATGTAGTCAATGGCAACTTCATGACTAAGCACACGCAATCGGCACTACTCGTTCACCAGTGAAACATTTTTGGCCTTCTGTGACGGGAGGGAGCCGCGGGAAAATCACCGTCATTTCATCACTATTTTTCCGATTTCAATTTCAGAAGGGGCGTTAGAATCGCAAGATAATTTTCCATCCCAATTGCTTTTCCATTTTTTGTTGCTAAGATATAACATAGGGAAACCAACTTTTGGCCCGACCTTCGTGCAGGCAAATTTCTATCTTCAAACGAATCCGAAGATCTATGGACCGAATAATTATTATTGTCATAAATAGTACAGTACAGAGCTCGCGCACACAAGCTTTTAACAAAATGGTACAAATAATTTTGAGCAAAGTAAGGCAGGAGAAAACACTAAACGTTACTGTTTGACCAAGGACCGTTTCCGCGACAATTCGATGTTAACTTTGTGAATTAGTCGAATATGCTTCGAAAGATTTGATCGTTGCTTAGTTATATAATCACAGAACATGCACTTTTCTTTGGGAGCCACTCCACATTCGTGTAGAAAATGAAATTTCATACTTCCTCTCCGTTTGTACCCCCGGCCGCACCTGGGACATTTATACAATTTACTGCCGTATTGGTTCCACGTGAGAACTGGAAATGCAAAAATAATCAAGTTAGAGAAATTATTAGATTTTCTAGAGGACACTCTTGCATTATCACTACTTATTCCTTTCTTTTAGGTGAAGAAAGACGTATTGGCTCATTTTTGTTTATACAAACTATTTTCTTCATTAAAATTAAAGATCAAAAGAGACGGAAGATAAGAGTGAAAAATAAAGCAAAGAATTGCAGTACTGCCAAGAAGATTGTTGCTGTCGTCGGGAGAAACGAGCTTACGGATGCAAACTTTATGCAATCAAAAATTTCAGTAATTCAGTAATACATACACTAAATACGTGGTATAAAAAGACGAGGTACACAACTTGATGAACTTTTGCACCACACTATTTTTTTCTTCTTGAAATACTACCATTTTTTTTTTTATAAAACTTGATAATCGGGAAGAATTTTTGACCCTCCAAAATTTTTTGGCATGGTAACTAAAATTGAACATCATATGTGGCATCTATTGATAGTGCAACTAGTTGATTCAAACATTTACATAGATTACAACAACAAAAATTATAATAATAATTAGCTTGCTTTTGGAGAGAGGAAAATCTTAAAATATTCAATGCATGTAAAACAAGAAGAAATGAAGGAAAGATTACGAAGTGATGAGCTGCTAAAGCACTCCGGCGTTTCCCAAGCAAACTGAATAGATAGGCTGAAAAGTTCAAATGATACTGATAAGAAAGGTAGTGAGGGTGAGATTGAGTGAAAGTTAGCAAAAACAACAATTTCAATTGTTTTACAGCCTATTTTAGAACTTTCCATAGGTCCAGGAATAAGCGAAAAAAATTTGCGGAGGAGGAGTGGTTCAAAATTTGTCACAGGACGTCAAGTTTTTCACGAGACAATACTGTTGCTGCATCAACTGAAGATATTGAAGAAAATTAATACAAAAATGCATTAGAATTCGATAGGTCTAAAATATCAATTAAATTAAATGAAAGAACTGAGAACAGGGACTGACTTGAGGATACCATGAACCAATTTGATATGTTTCGACAGGTTGGACTTCTGTTTTGTTCGGTACTGGCAAAATGAACACTTGTGTTTGGGTTCAACACCACATTCATTTAAAAGATGAAATCTCAAACTACTGAGCCATTTGTAGTTCCTTCCACACCTTGGACAAGTATTACAAATAGGGACGGAACTCTCACGAGTCTGGTGTAAATCTGAAATAATTGTTGACAGAAAACAGGCAATTAAGACTTAAAAAAATAAAAACTTACGCTTGAGCCAGTAAAATTATTTCTATTTCCAATAGACGGATGTTAAACTCAGCCTCAAACGTAAAACACCAAATTTACTTGTTGTTCACTCATATTTGTGAGAAACATTGATTCTGAACCGTTGGCATGATCTTAATCCAGTTTTCTCCCAAAAAACAATCTAGTTGAAACGTAACTACTTCCAACAAACAAAATAAACAATAAAAACCGGCTCCCCACTAATCGGTATTCGCCGAGTCCCGAGCCGAGTGACTCGCATATTCGCCGATTACCGTATTGTGTGGAAGGACATCCGCGACCGTTCTAGACTCGGAATTCGCCGTTCCCGTCCAGAGTCGGCAAAATTGACACGAGTCAAAGGACTTCGGCGAGCAAATGCGGAGGAGCGTAGTCATCATGGATACTACCAGTTTTCAGTTTTGCGAATGTGGCTCTTGACACTCGGTAAATGCCGAGAGTGTGGATAGTAGACTTGTGGAGGCCTGGTCATTCGGCGGACTCAGCTCGGGACTCGGCGGCGCGGCGAATGCCGAGTCGTGTGGAGCCGGCTTTAAGATATAGTCCGTTTCATTTAAATAGAAGCTTGAGCTCGACTCTTTCCCCTACGAGTTTTACCCTCACTCTCGTACCTGTGATGACTCGAGACCTGTCCCATCGGTCGGGGATTCCGTCCGTCACAATGGACAGTCAGAATCCAAAGGACAGTCTATTGTGACGGACGGAATCCCCGACCGATGGGACAGGTCTCGAGTCATCACAGGTACGAGAGAGAGGGTAAAATTCGTAGGGGAAAGAGTCGAGCTCAAGCTTCTATTTAAATGAAACGGACTATAGTTTAGTAGACGAATGGTGGAGCACCTGCGGACCGACCATTTACTTCATCGTTAAACATATCGATATGACTATCTATGAGTGATGCTATTGGTCGAAAATTGTAAATCTTGGCCGTTGCTATGGTAACCATCGTTATGAGTAACGTTATATAAAGGCTAGTCATGAGTAACCTTTAAATAGCGGACACTTTAACGATGGTCACCATAGCAACGATCAAGTTTTACAATTTTCAACCAATAAAATCACTCATAGACATACTTAACGATCGGTTTAACGATGAAGTAAATGATCGGCCTCCTGAAAAAAGGAATTGCTTGGAAGTACTTGAAAAGTTCAACATGATACCTTACTTCTTATTTTTATCGGGGGGGGGGGTGGGTGCAATAAATTTGCTTTCTACAAAATAATTCGTAAACTATGAGATTAAAGGTACCACTATTTCTACGCGAACTTAAGTCCCTTAAGTTAATCTATCGAATAAGAGGTCCGTTTCGCTCTTAACATCAGACCACTCTGATCTGAAGCTATGAATAGCTTCCCACGAGAAGCCTTTAGGTAACCAGACTTAACAACGGGTATAGCAGGTATGGCAAGGTGTTACAAAGCTCGACCAAAAGTATCACTCATCGTCAGTTTTAACGATCGATTTCACGAAAAGGAGCATGTTCGACCTGGAGGTGAGATAACTTCACTTATCGGGTTGCGTTAATCGACTCTATTCGCCCGCGGTTAAGCTGTGATTTTATGGTTTGTAATCCAGCCGCACCTTTCGACAGCTTCACAATATCATGTCCACGACCACAATGTCGTGTTGTTTAAACATTTTGTCGGCTTTGATTCCACCGCCTCTCATCGAAAGTGAACCAAAGGCTCAACTATTTTACTGCCAGCTTTTGCTTTCGCCTTGTTTTCTTGCGAGATCTGCTAAAGAAAAGCTTCTAGAAAATGTGTAACTTTATGATGATTTGTGTTTTCATTATTAGCCCTCATTTGAAGGCTCAGAACTGCTGAAAAAAAAGAAAAGTGAGCGAGGTAACAAAATCAACGTTTATATAAAAAAAATAGATGAATTCGAAGATTTCGAAGGCTTACAACTAGTCTGAGAAGCAAAGCTAGATATTTATAAGGGTACGCTGAAAAGCATGGCTGTCTTAAGTTAATAAAATAGATATTCAGTAGAAGTAAATGCAGACACTAACATTAAGTAAGATCTAACAAAAATTGCATTTTCTATGCTTTACATGAAATTCCTGATATTTTGGTGATAGTTTCGATCAAAATATTTGCCGTTTCTACTCGCTGCAAATACATCCAGTCATTGGATCGAATGCCCATGAACTCTGTTATGCATTCACTTCGATTGAATAGGTGAAAAGCCGTATAGACTTTTCAACGATATTTTCCGATTCGCTTGGTCAGTTTACGAGTTGTATTGCATATTTGAGAGTACTGCGCTGCTGTATGATTAATACTTAAATGTCAGCATCATAAAATTAGATTCTATATAAAACACTTAGGTCCACTTTTAAAGCAGAAGGAGCCGTGCCTACTTACTGACCATAAAAAACTAGAGGGAGAGTAGGTAAAAACACAAAATTCAGAGCAAAAAATAAACATTTATTCTCAACACGACGAAGAAAATAGCACTGAATTGCGAAAAAAAGATTATGAAAGTGAGAGATCCAAACAAGTCCAAATGAAATCACCCTTACTTGCTGAAGGAGTGCTTTTTTAAACAAGTTCCATGTGAACAATACATATGACAAGGTCATCTCGACGGTTGATTAGATAAATAAGGTACTATGTTTAATTTCACTGGATAAAGGAAAGGTAAAGGTACAAAAAGTTTTCAATACTTCTTTGTTAAAAGCGCATGGCACTTCAGGGATTAAATGACTAAAAAATGATGAAAAATTAAAGACGAAAACATCTGTTAATAAAATGCGAAGCTTGGCAAATCGAGTGGAATCTTGTAAGAAAGAGATCATATACTTCATCCGAAGTTATGGGAGAACAATAACTCGATGTTGTAAAGGAATTCAACTATGACTCCCAAGAGGTTAATGGAGTAAAAGGATATAAGACTGAACTGGGACTTGGCCTTCACCTTTAATTTCTGAAGGATAGCTTTTAAAAATATTCCTTGGGAGTTATAACGACAATAATATAAGTTGCCATTTACATTCGGTTGGCGAAAAATAGGTACATGTAAGAAGAAAAATAGATTGATAAAAATAAGTATACAAGTTATCGAATGGTATCATTGATCGATACGAGTAAGATCTAAGTTTCTCTTTCAAAGCCAGAGAGTAAAAATAATGTGCTAAAGGAGAAATGGGAGGATACAGTAGGTAGGTTTAGAGGAAATAACAATAGGTCAAAGTTAGTTCCTGTTATTTTTAGAGGATTGAACTATATTGAAATAAATATATGAAAATAACCAAGTGAATGAGCCCATTTAGACTTTTTGAATACACAAAAGCTCAAAACTCCCCCCATTGACTGACTAGAGATAAATTTGTCGATGAGATCAGAATGAATACTTAACTAACATAGAAAAAAGATCAGCAACTGGTTTCTATCACAATTTCATAAAAGTGATTACTTGACTAAAACTAAATTAAAAACTAACAGGCTGACGTGTGGATAGGTATGCCTTCTGTTGCTTCGATTGCTTCAAATCAGCAAATTGGCATTGAAAAGGTGAAGCGCTTAGTAAAAAAAGGAACATTGCGAATGAGAAAAAACAAATATAAATTAGAGGAACAAACCACATTTTCTGTCAGAGAAGAAAAAAATTATAAATCTTACGACTGGTTATGGCGTTTACAATAATGCTTTCATGAGAAAAAAAAATGGTTGTTTCAATGAGATCCCCTGGAATGCAAACAGAACTACAAGTCTACAAAGAAAACTAAGATGTTTGATGAGAAAACTATTCATATTATGGATATTATCACTGGTACTGCTTTCAACCTCATAGTTTCGTAGGTATTTTTCCAGATTCCCCTGTACTTTTAAGATTTTCCGGGCTTCCGTGAATGATTTATCTCTGGTCAAATCCTCAAAACTCTTAAAGGGTAGTAATATAAATGTTGGAAATTTATAAATACAAGAGGTGAGCATGCTCTTTCATGTGGAGGATATAAGAATCTTCGAAGTTTGGTTCCATTGAATGAAATACATAAAAATTTGGTCAACAAAAATGCAGAGATTTCTGGATTTGAAGGTTTTAACGGCACCAAAAACTGCACCTCACCTTACGAACTGCACCATAACGACGAATCAATCACAACAAATAGAATGACGCTAGAACATAAATGAACAGAGACAAGCTTTCCCTCTTCTCAGGTAATATTTGCAAACATTACATCGTTGAGTATAAGTCACAACTATTAGAGGAGTTGCTCCTGTAACTCCTTTATTGTCTAAGCGTGGGAATGAGGGTATAAAAAGAGCTGGTATGCAAATAATTTGCGATTCCACCGGAATGGTCATTGAAACTTCATTGGAGGCACACGCCAACTTCTGGGAAAAGAGAATGTCTCATTTTGACATGTCTAGTCAAGTTCGATTTAACCTTGCAACGATAGTCACAATATTCACAATGGTATTTTGGGTCAATTCCACACTCGTTACGTCTGTGCGCACTCAAACCAGATATGTACCTATATCGTCTGCCACACTGAGAGCACTCGTGGACATACTGTGCCATCCAACAACTTGAAACGCTTTCATCTGGAAAAAAATTCCAACAAAACGAAAATTGCGTTAAGGTTTTTGAATAGGAGAATATTGCGAAAATGTTCAGACTAAAGTCTAAAAAAAGGTCAAACAAAACAATAAAAAATCAACTCAATAAAGATTCACAAATCGTGGAACAGTAGTAAAAAAAGGTGCTGAAAAATAATACTCTTTGAAAATTTAGTTACAAAACAATACTAAAACAAACTCAAAATTTAAAAAAAAAAAAAAAAAAAAAAATACTGAAAGAGGAAAAAAAGAAAAAAAGAAGATAATTAGAAGCTATGACTGAGATTCAACTTTCTATGCCGTCTTTAAACCGTCGAAAATTTCACAGCTACATGCAGTCTGTATGATTACCACTAAAAAGAGGTTTTTAGTCAGGAATGAAAGAAAAAAAAATGCCTCTTACCTTGCATTCTTAAGCAAAATCTTTACTTCTTCCCAAATGAACTTACATTTTCTTAATAGAGCTAAGAAAAGCCATTCTTTCAGCAATAACAGCCGCTAAAACTAAAAAAAACTCGAGAATTGTTGGAACTCAATAATTTTGTGGACCTTTGAAACTCCACCAAACAAGCCGAGGACTCGGGTGTTAGGTGCGATTCAGATATGTAAGAGTCTTCATCGCCATCTGCAGAAGTTGAATAAGAGTATTGGCCAACGGAAACCCGAGATGAATTAGGAGGCTATTTAGGAGAAACTGAGAGGAAATGTTGAACTTTCTTTTTCTGAAATTGATCACCGACTGGAGTTCAATCGGGAGATGATGTGGCGCTCGCCTTATGGGAAATGGCTCCGGATGGATTTTTGATATTTTGGTCTCAAATTAAATCTTAAGTGATGCTGAGCAAACGTTTTTACGGCACCGATTCAATCGTATAAGTTTCGGAGATATTCGCAACTGTAGTGCAGTAAAAAAGGGCCACTTTTAGATCCCTATAACCTAATAACATCATAAAAAGTACGGGAAAACTGCCCAAATATCTGATTTTTACGCTTTAACGACATAAGTTTCCGGCCCCAATGAATACAAAACAAGGGTCCCTAGACACAAACATGGGCTTTTTTTCTTGTAATTAGACCTGCAATCGCGTGACTAGCGTGAAATCCGAAGTAAATTGACCTGCCAAGTTTGAATTTGGCATTAGTTTTGATCGAAATAATCTAGTTTTCCACAGTTTAAACTTTACCACGAACATTTTTTAATAGTATAATATGCGTAAAATCGGGACGAGTTAAGTAGAAAATTATATCATTTTTGAAATCAGCGTCCCAAATACTATTGATTAGCACACTATTAATGTATGTAACAAGAAAAGTCATTGAAATACATTGAAATATATTTTAAAAAAACACTGATGTTTGGTGCTTTCGCGGACAGTTAAGTCGTTAAAGAGGCCTACTTCAAATATCTGCCTTAAACCGTGCATGAATGAAGAAGCATGGTCGTAAACAATAATAATAATAATATAAAATAATAAATAAATAAATAAATAAATAGATAGATAAATGACTAAATAAATAAATAAATAACTAAATAGATAAATAGATGAGTAAATAAATAATCTAAATTTGATCAGAAAGGGGCATTAGTTAGAGCTGAAGAAAGAAAAGAATGAACAAATGTCAAAAGGGTCCGAGTCGCATCGGTGACCATAAGCGATCAACAAATGCACTGAGTTCCAAACATACTTACTTTTCCATAAAACATTCCACACAATTTCGTGGCAAACGGACGATTCGCCCAAAGCGTGTCAGACATTAAAACGAGGCTAGTTCGTACAACTTCGCTGAATGTTACCGGATACTGATGCGACTCGGCCCGTTTTGACAAATGTCAATTATTTTCTGTCCCCAACTCCACGCACGGAATGCGTGTTTGAATGTGTGATGAACCCGAGACGGTGCGAAATCAACAAAATAATATCGCAATGAGTGTGAAAGGAAGGTGAGGAAAGTCTACTGAAGGCAGGTCAACAGTCAGTTATCGAGTATTTTTCGCGATTCTGGAGGAAAATCAGGTTCTGAGAATGATCCTTTTAATCAACCGCGAATATCTCTAAACTGTATCAGACGATTAAAATGGTCCCGGGAGAAAACTTAAACTCAGCATCACCTGAGCTTGAATTTGAGATCGAAAAACCAAAAATCAATTGGAAATAATTTACCATAAGGTCAGTGCTAGGTTTTTTTTGAGGCTTGAATTACGAATGGTCTTATTCCGTACACTTACCCTTCAGGCGGGGAAGAAAAAAGCAGAATTGATAGCAAAATATAAGAATTTATTATTAATTGACAATGATGCAGAAATTCCAAGCGGGGACTATACTTTGAAAGAAAACCTTACGTTTTGACAAGTTCTGAGGGATTGAACTGCTGAAGCGGTTACTCAAACGGAGAGATGCCATAAAGTTCAAACAACCAGAGGATCTGCGCAGCATTCTTCAAAAATAAAGGTCAATGCATGGATTACTTTTCCTTCGACTGCGTCAAGAAAGTACTAATTGTCCTGTGGATTTTTTGCTTCCAAAAGAGGTCTTTAACGGCCCAACGGTCTTCAATTATTTCTGCAAAAAAAGCTGCATCTTCAACATCGTGTGGTGATGTATATTATTTAAAATGGGCGTTTGAAAAGAAGACAAAAACTGAATTCTGTCTTTCATAGCCCAATCTACGTTTGGTGAAAAAAAAAAAATCTAAGGAAGAAATCTGATGCTCAAACTTGGACCTACGAAAGGTAACCAACGAAAATGCTTTCAAACACAAAGGTTAACTAGAACACAGAAAAAACAGAAAAAACACTTTGGTAGCGCTGACAAAACCTTTGGTAGAAAAATGACCCAGCAAAATACTTTAGTTGGGCCAACCAAATTTTTTATTCACCCAGCAAAATTTCTTTAGTTCAGCGTAAAGAACCTTTGGTTGGCTCAACTAAAGTCTTTTGCTGGGTCATTTTTCTACCAAAGGTTTTGTCAGCGCTACCAAAGTGTTTTTTCCGTTTTTTCTGTGAAGGGCACCCTGACGTTTCAATCGGCCGTACCTTTTGATTGAAAAGTCCGTTTGACTTCCGGTTTGCATCTTTGCTTTTCCCTTCTTAAATAAAACTTTTTGACATGTCTTGCTCAATTTTGGGTCTTTTTTTTGAGCCCCCCGCCCCCCCCATAAGCCCCCCCGAAAGACCTTTCAAATGATGTGTTACAACAAGCTAAATCCTTTACTTTTGAATGTTTTTTCGAAGGACACCCTCCGAGCCCCAACATTTTGAGGTTGAAATGCCCTCACTCATTTTTGCAGAAAAATGGGCACGAGACAAAGCAAGAGAGGGAGAGCCATTGTTTGCACTTCCGGGAAAGTTTTAGTTTTTTGAAATCTAGGAATTTGGAGGGTCACGCCGGCCTATCAGAAATTGTCCCTAAAATATCCAAAAACCACCCCAATTTATAAAAGTTTGGTTTTTAGAAAAAAAAAAAAAAAAAGATTCTGAAGTCAAAACATACACATTTCATTTGATTTCTCCAAATTCATTGCGGTCAATAAACGTTACAAGTGTTTCACCGAATTTGCGTGTTTGCCTTATTTTCACCATTAAAAAAGCTTGCCAGGTAGTCTGGAACACCCTGCATATTTTTCAAAACTAAACAATCAGTAGCTACATTATTCTTCTATATCAAACGAGGCTACGATCTACTCTCCCTGAGAAAAACAAAAGAAACCATTTTCAGAAAGAGAAATTGGTCAGTAATTTTTCAGATTAATTAAATTGGATACTTTCCAAGATGGATTTAAAATATTAGAGTTAAGACGGAAGACTATTCCTGATCAATTGAGTGCATATCCAGGATAGTACAAAATTGTACTTACTTAACATTATTTTGCAAAGTCTCAGATCTTCAAGAGACATTTTTCCTCTACCCTTGCCATTCCAAGAGAAGCGTCCAAAGAGACACGGATACATAAACTGAAGCAATGTACTTCTCGCGGCTTTAACAGGGCTATTCAAATTCGCGTTCATTTTCAGTTTTTTAAGCTGTAACAGATAAATCAAAAACATACTAGTTGAACCGTCAACAAATTTACAGATAACGATGGTTTTTTAAAAACCTGCATAGTAACTATAAACTATAAAAATCAAATGGTAAACCAGTTTGGATCAAAAATTCCAAACGGATAATACACAAAGAAGTACAAGAATGTGGACGGTTTCCAAGCAAATGAGTGAAGTTTTCCGTTTCCATAAAATTTTAAGGAGAATATCAAGATGTAAGATGCTAACTTTGTAATACTTGTCGAATGTAAATTAATGGTCGAGCCGGCACATTGAGCAAAATTAAGAAAACACCATAGCTTAAAATAATTCAATGAAGACAGAAAAACAGGAGTTGAGTGCTATTCAAATTGTACAACTTCCAGGAAAATTGATGTGAGACTTTTTAAACTTTATTACTGAATACTCAATCAATGACTCAAGACTCCAGCACGATAAAACGGCAATAGCGAGTCGATCGGTTCTCACATGATACGAAGGTCGAAAGTTGATTTGGATCGTTTGTTTTCAGTTCAGGACACTTTCATTAAAAGAAAAGAGTGCATAAGCTAAATAAACTCATAATAAAAAGTATTATAATCAGTGCAAAATCCTTCATATTTCTATCAAATTAAGCCTTCAAAGGCATCTTCAGGCTTTTTATCAAATTAACCTTTCTTTGATTTTGAGGAGAAAAGTATGAGTTAAACTATTTACTAATGTAGAATAAAATATAGCTTTTTCAAAAAATTTTAAAATTTCAAGAATAATAAAAGGAATAAAAAGCGAAGGAAAAGGACTGGAGAAGCGTTTGTACACTCACAGTTTTACTGCGTAAACCAGCTTCATTTTTCAATTTCCTTTCAAAGTTGAGCAGTTTCGGAAGAGTGTTTAGGGGAAAATCGAGGAATTCTGAGTCTTCATCATCAGAAAATTGTATCGTTTCATGAGGGTCAACAGAACAATTCGATGAAAGCATCAGATCTTCAAGAAAGCTTCCGGAGTGATGTGAATCGGCCAATACTGAACCATTCTTCGACAAGGCCATAAAAGGTCTCAGTTTTAGATTAGATTGAATATCTTCGATAATACCTAAAAAAGGGGAATGGCTCATGAGGAGACATTTAAAAAAGAAAAAAGAGTGCTTAAGATAAATGAGGTTATAGTGAGAAAAAAAGGAAACAGCTCTAGAACATGCATACTATTTTTCTTAAACATTCGTTTCTTATTTTTTTCTTTTCGTTTCTAAACGGCCAAATGTATAGTGATTTTTGAAATCACTGAGTTGCTGGAGAAAAAGTAGAGTAAATGACGGAGCTCAGACATTTGAAGGATCCTGCATTTCAAAATAAACACCCTGATTATTTATTTTTTATCTATTTATGTACAAATGCATTGGTTGGTTGATTTATTTATCCTTTTATGAAGAACAAGAATAAATCAAATGAAAGGAAAGTAAATGATATAGAACTGTAAAATATTGGCGTTGATTCGGGTTAACTTTTAGGATCGGCGAGAGATCAACAACACTTTAAATATCTGCCTTAATTGTTCAAGGTGAGTTGAGAACAATCTCGTCGAAAAATTATGAAAAAAGTTTTCTTAAAATACTTGAAAATTCAAAGTTTTTCTTCCTCTACTATAGGTTTCCTATTTTTATAAGTAAATAGTCGCGTACGGATAAAAGATATTTTCAGAGTATTATAATCTAGCCGAAAAACTATCATTGTTTAAGAAACTCACAGGTCACAAATCAATGCCTCGTTCAATATATCTTAAATATACCTATATATGAGGGGAGTAAAAAAAAAAAAAATAATAAGTACAAGATTAAAAATCTTAAAGAAACTGATAAATCATGAAGAAACGTCAAACGTAAATTGAAAAGTAGAGGTGTGGAGTCTCAGATAGGTGAATCAATAATTTAAAACACTAAAAAATGTATTTCACGAAAATTCACAACTATTAAAACATCAAGAACAGCATAGTAATTGTTGAGAGTCATAAAAATTTACATGAATACAATTTCAAAAAGTTCAATTGTAAAATGTAAATCAACACGGGTTCCTGTCAAGGAAAACCTTGAAAATAATCAAAACATGAAAAAAACAACAAAACAAGAAATTTAGAAATAGAGCGCCTACAGTTTTAAGATTAGAAAAACACGAAGGAAACAGAATTAATAAAATGAAAAATTATACAAAAATCACAGCTGAAGATGATGCGTCGAAAATATAAATTTGTCATCGTAGCTTTTCATGAAAAAGCGGATGAATGCAAAAAGCATATGAAAACAAAGAAAGTCAGGAAAAAGCCAAAAAGATCGTATGACAAGGTGTATTTTCGTAGGGCAGTAAAAGAATAAATGGAAAAATTCCGAATCTACCTTCTGAATGAGATGGTTACCCCTTCAAATTATGAAGATTAGGCTGAAGTAATAGAATCCATCGTGAATGATGTATACGGACTAGTAGTTCAGAAACTACGGAAAACTAATTGAACCAATTTTCAGGAACTTTCTGTGTTCACGATTTGTGATTGTGTTCCCCAACAAGCATGCCAAACTTCCTATTTGAACCGGAGAAAAAATAAAATTGACAGTTTCTATTGACGCTTAAAGTAAGCATCAAATGAAATTACCGTTGGGTTCTCCCTTAAGTTCCAAGCGTGACGTTCATCCAGGGTGTTCCAGACCATCTGAGTAGGATTTCTTTTCTCGGGAAGGGCTGGTTATTAAAAATTGAAATTGAAATATTCGAGAGGAAACTAACACCAGCTTTTTTTTTTTAAATTCATTGTGTTTTCAAAAGCCACCGACTCCATCTTGTGGGAATTTTCGAGGTAGGAGGAGTCGAAGCATATTTTCGCAATTGTTTTGCCAAAACGCCTTGATAAGGTACCAAATAAGTCAATATTTGGAAAGCTGAAACATTTCACATTTTATTTATATGTATATTTTAAACGTCTATTTCTTAAAAATAGGTGTAAAGCCACATCGATCGATTATACGGCCATTTTGAGCCCCCTCCCTCCATCATTTCCAATTAAAAATAAAGAATTTGTGGAAAAAATGATGGAGGAAAAAAAGTTGGGCATTGTTTCTGTTTCCCCAATACTCACTTATACAGGGTGTTTTTTTATCTCCCCCCCCCCTGGTTTTTTTTCTTGGTAATTGAGATAAAATGTTGCGGTTTAGACTATTCTTCATCATTTTGGCTGAATTTTCTTTTTTTGGGGTCGAAACCCCCCCAGCCCCCCTAGGGGGGCCCCCAGGGGGGCTATCTCAAAAATTTCAAATGGCAACCCCTATCTTGTGATACATCGTTCGAAAGGACATACAATTCTAAGACTTTTGGCGCAAACCGGAAGTTGATATCGTTTTTCGTTTTCGATATATCGAATTTCAAAGTTCGATTTGGACCCATTTTCAAAAAATCGTTACTCCACTTTGGAAAGTCGGAATTAAAATAACTATGGGTCCAATCTACTCTAAAAAGCAAGAACTTTTCAGATAACGAAATGGTTTTGACATAAAATTTGATTTTAGAGCCCCAAATTTTTTTTAAAAATTTTGCCCCTAAAAGGGGCTATCTTGAAAATTCCCTTCCACGACCCTTATTGAATGATGCGTCGATCAAAAAAGCATAAAAAACTGAACATTTTGGCGCAATCCGGATATCGATATCGTTTTTCGTATTCGAGATATCGAATTTTGAAGATAGGCGAAAATTGAATTTTTAATATTCGATATCTCGAATACAAAAACGATATCGATATCCGGATTGCGCCAAAATGTTCAGTTTTTTATGCTTTTTTGATCGACGCATCATTCAATAAGGGTCGTGGAAGGGAATTTTCAAGATAGCCCCTTTTAGGGGCAAAATTTTTAAAAAAAATTTGGGGCTCTAAAATCAAATTTTATGTCAAAACCATTTCGTTACCTGAAAAGTGCTTGATTTTTAGAGTATTTTGGACCCATAGTTTTTTTATTTCCGACTTTCCAAAGTGGAGTAACGATTTTTTGAAAATGGGTCCAAATCGAACTTTGAAATTCGATATATCGAAAACGAAAAACGATATCAACTTCCGGTTTGCGCCAAAAGTCTTAGAATTGTATGCCCTTTCGAACGATGTATCACAAGATAGGGGTTGCCATTTGAAATTTTTGAGATAGCCCCCCTGGGGGCCCCCCTAGGGGGGCTGGGGGGGTTTCGACCCCCAAAAAAAGAAAATTCAGCCAAAATGATGAAGAATAGTCCAAACCGCAACATTTTATCTCAATTAGCAAGAAAAAAAAACCAGGGGGGGGAGATAAAAAAAACACCCTGTATGTATGGTACTTTCATTGGGCGTTTTGACGAGGAAACATGAGAAATACGCAACCTCCCACTCCTCCCCCTAAAGTCTCACAAAAGAGAGTTGTGGGACTTTCGAAAACATCAAAAATAAAAACAAAAACAAAAATGAAGTCAATTCTATGTCTATTTTTCTCATTTCAAACCTTAATAACCAGCCAGTTTTGAGGAAGAAATCCCTATTTTGGTGGTCTGGAACTTCCTGTATTAACTTCGCGCTTGGAATGTTGGGGATAGTTCTAACTTTGATTAAAATTGATGCTTACTTTAAGCGCTTTTCGAAAACATCAATTACATTTTTGCTTCGGCTAAAAGTGAAAGTTTGACAGGTATGTAGGGGAGCATAATCACATTTTCGCTGCAGGAGAAAATGCTTAAAAATTGGCTCAAAAATTGAATGATACCATTGAAGAAACGTTAGGGATAAGACCCAACACCGAAATTATCACTCGCAGAGTATTTTAAGGCTTATTCGTGTACTGTTTAATAACATGGACCAACGTTTGTCTATGAAATGTCAGTCAAACGTAGGTTTGCGAGCGAAAGGGTACCTTAGTAATCTTGGGACTGCCTGAAAGTATTCAGGAAAACCTAGGCAAACGTAGGATTGCCTAAGAAACTTCAGCCAAACGAGTTGATAAGTGATCCTAGGTTAGCCTTAAAAGGTAATTTTTTACTTTGAGGGATTTTCTTAATATTGCATGAATTTTTTCCAAACTAACCTCTACCCCCTATTTTTAGGTCGCAGATTCCGAATATGATGGCGCAATTTCGATTTTCTAACAATTAATCACAGTAATTACAGGTTGAAATGTCCATTTTCGCTGTTTACAACAATGACGTGAATTGTTGACTACGCGTGAATTTCTAAGCTACAGTGCAGCCAACTGTAAGAAATGAAAATGCTCTTGAACGCTTACCTGTGTATATTTGAATTGAAGCGCGGGACTGAATACTGCCGAATTACATTGTTGCCAAGTTGCTTACCTTATAAATAATGTGAAAACGAGAGACATGAAGATTTGTTTGTTTGTTTGTATTTTAGAATGAAAATGTTGAACAGAATAAAGATCTTGATAAATAAGAGAAACACTTTTAGAGCAAAATACATTTGTTTTTCCCCGTTTTTTTACTTTGATGGTTAAAATTAATTTTACATTTCTATTAATATCTAGGCAAAGAACTCAAGTTTTCCGCTAAAAATTGAGGTTCGGCGGGGTTAGCGAATCATCTGTGAGGCGGCGAGCGAAAAACTTGAGTTCTTTGTCCGTTTGGCCGTGGCCCCTACTTAACCAATACTCCTGTGAGGTTAGGTTAGGGAAGGTTCGGTTATTGATAGATTATAAGCAATCGTTATAATCTATCAATAACCGAACCTTCCCTAACCTAACCTCACAGGAGTATTGGTTAAGTAGGGGCCACGGCCAAACGGACAAAGAACTCAAGTTTTTCGCTAAAAATCGAGGTTCGGCGGGTTAGCGAATAATTGTGAGGCGGCGCCGCCTCACAGATGATTCGCTAACCCCGCCGAACCTCGATTTTTCGCGAAAAACTTGAATTCTTTGCCTAGATATTAATAGAGTTGTAGTTTATAGTGAGATAATTAAGTCAAAGATTTTTAGGGCAAAGGATAATTAAAAGTAAATTATCACGGGAAAAATCCTAAAAACCCTCTAATTAGGCACGATTTGGCAACAATGGCTTGCGTTTAGTTCTATTTCGGTATCAATGCACAAGCAACAAAATTAGTGCTAGCTTTGAGTAGGTTGGTCACACTGACACCTGACAGACCTCTTCAGTCTTAATCAGCATCATTGACGATTTCACGCAATGTAAACAGCGAAAATGGACATTTCAACCTGTAATTACTGTGATTAATTGTTAGAAAATCGAAATTGCGCCATCAAATTCGGAATCTGCGACCTAAAAATAGGGGGTAGAGGTTAGTTAGGAAAAAATTCATGCAATATTATGAAAAGCCCTCAAAGTAAATAATTACCCCTTAAAATTTCAGGCTGGCCCCGATTTATTCTTTAGCGATCCCTCGGGAATCCTACGTTTGCCTGGATATCGTGGTTTGCCGGTAAGAAAATCACGTTGGGCTGAAAAATTAGGTTTCACTAATGATACTGGTGGCCGTTCTTTTCCATTACGTTCAATATTTTGCTATACGAATTTTTGGAACAACGCATGTTTGTAAACTTGTACAGACCTTTTTCCTGAAATGATAGAAAGCTCCTTATTGACATTCGTTCTCTGACTTCGAGAGGATAAAGTTTCCGGAGAAGAAGAATTGAAAACTTTTCAAGCGAGAAATAGTGGAAAGTCGTCAAATTGAACGTTTAAATGAAAATAAACGTTAGAAAGGATTCGTTGATCACCAAATAAAAGTCCTATTTTTGTGCCCTCTTGCATCATGGTGGGCAATTTAGGGATTATTTTACCATTCATTCATATTCTATGGTCTCTCTCAGGAGCCAATGAAAAAATACGGAAGAATTCTATAGTTACAGGTGAGATTGGAAGGCTTTCAGGATAGAATTTCTTGATTCACAACATTAGATTGAATCGCATTCTGTTCTGTCAGTTTATGAGCTGTTTGTATGTGTTTCACTACATTCCCTTTCCACTTAGAACGATATGCGCAGATATTACAACTAAATTTAGGTTCGATGCCGCACAAGTATTTCACGTGCGTTACTAAATTTCCATACCATTTATATGAACGGCCACATTTGGAACAAGTAAATTTTTGACCTGAAAAAAATTATACAAAAAGATATTAATAAAAGAAGTTATTTGCGAATCACAAACTATTGAAATCTGAGCGTTCTTCCAAGAAAAAAATGCTTCACGAAACAGAGGGACAACTGTTTCTTAAATTCTTTCGAGCCTTCTGACATAATAATGTGACCATTTTCCGTCATCCACTCTTTAAAAGCGAACCAGCAGTTCCTTGGATTCTGGAGCCAAATTTTCACATCACATAATTTAGGGAGACTTTATTATGACAACTGCTTAGAAAAGTCTTGAATTCCTTTAAAAAAAAAAACAAAAACAAAACAAAACAAAAAACAAAAAAACAAACAAGACAAAACAAAGTAGAACAAAAATAAAAACAAAAACAAAACAAACTTGAAAAAGAAACAGTAATTGCGAAAAAGGATTGACTGCATATTAAATTACAAATCAAAGAACAGTGGAGGGGTTGAATCGAATTATGAAGTAGCCTGCCGAAAGAGACATGCGTTATCAACTTAGACCTACCTGTACTGAGTAAAGAAAAGTAACTATGTGACTAAAGCTGCCAAGTTTGTTTGCACATTCGTTCCACAGAGAGAAACATATTTTCAATCATGACTGAACGCACAGATTAATTGCGAAGCATGTGAAATGTGAATAACTACAATCCATACTGCAAAAAGTCGAGACAGAATACTTAAAGAAACATTTGGAGTATCTGCTTTTGAAGGCACGATTTGAAGAAAGCCGTCTGCTAGTGCAAACGAAAGCGACTGAATAAAATCAGCGCGTAATGTACCGTTTGTAAATCAAACACACTGGTTCAATAAAGCTGGATGTAGGATGTAGGTCACCCTATAAAAACGGACAGGCTCCAAGATCATTGAAGCGCTACAAACAGTTTTGGACTTCCGAAGAATCGAGGATCGAGTAAAGGGTTTTGTCTATTTCTTATCAACGGACTCTTTCCCAAGGGCAATTTCGTCCATCAAATGGTGTCCTCGCAAACATCGACTTCACAAACTGACCGATCTCAGCTAGGTTCGTGATGCAACTGATGCAAGTCGGTGCAGAACTTCTCTGTACATATCCATCATATTTTTATGTCCACCTGTATTATTAATATTAAAAACAATTACAAACTATTTTTAGTTTTATAATGTTTATTCGTGTCAGTGTAGTTCCCAATTTAATATTATAATTGTACTACATTATTCATCTATCATAATATATTCATAATATGTATCGGGAGAATTGGGAAGTTAGACGAACGATTTTTCAGAATTAGCGAGGGTTGCATTCTTCCTTATCTCTGACACAGTGGCATTTTTTCTTTGCTAAGCTGCTTGGTTGATGAGAAACTTAGTACCTTTCAGAGCGTGGAAGTATTTGATACTTTCCCTTTGATAACTGATAATAGGTTTTCTAATCAAGGAGATAGGGAAAGAGGAAGTAGAAGTAAAACAAAACAAGGTAGTAACTTAGCCAGGGTTGTATTTTCGATGGTGATTTTGACGATCATGGAGATCAAATTACACGCATAAAGATGGACAAAATCTATACGTATTAGGATTTTACAATGCATGTTTTTAAAGTCAATTTGCTACGAAGTTTCTTGGTTTCCACTTTATTAGGATTTTACAATGCATGTTTTTAAAGTCAATTTGCTACGAAGTTTCTTGGTTTCCACTTTAAAGCAAATTACTTAGCGTTTAATTCCAAGAGCGGGCTGGTGGCTATGAGCCCAAAGATTTACTGGAACCTTAAAAAGATACTAAACTTTCTGGTTCCGCTGGCGCAAATGGAGATATGCCCACTACACGTTGAATTTTTTGGTGGTACTTATCACCAATTTTGAGCTGACTTTATGTGTTTTTATTCATAATGACCTGTTACGCCATCTCAAAATTTGAACATTTGGCGGCGTTCGCGCATGGAATCACAAAATGATAACGTACACACACAACCATATTTTATAGACACAATGAAAAATTAAAATAAAGGAAAAAAGCGACGGCTTCGTAATATTTCGGTCCATTTTTCAGATCTGAGTGACAAATAAGAGTGATTGAACGGTTTTGCACTGGAATTGAAATTTAATTAAAATATTGAGAGGTAATTTAGGAAAAAGATAAAACTGTGGAAAGAGAAATGTATGCGGATTTTTCTGAACTGATCAAAATTAGCAAGAAAACTAAGGCAACGCGATTCCACTGATCAACTTTGAAACATTTCAATTTTTCTTTTCTTTAAGCTCCAGAAATTACGAAGTGTTATGCTATTTATTATGTTTTGGGTTATTCTTATTACCCAACAGTACTCCTGTTAAAACTACAGCTTTAGCAACATAAAATTGACAAGTTAGCTTGAAAATGACATTAGAGTGCTGTATTGCTATAACGTTGCCATTTTTTACTCATATGTGTAAGGGATAAGCATATTTACTTGGATAAAAACTTGAAGAGCTCACTAATTTGTTTCCTGAACTTCTGTCTCTAATACCAACGCAGCACCTAAAAATTAAAACACGTAACTTACTGACCTCAGATTCTTACTTCCTGACTGGTTTTTTCTACCAACAAATTCTCGCTTTTATCAAGTTTGTTAGCTTGTTCCTTTTTTCCTTCTATTCCTTTTTGGAGGTCAAAAATTGCTCAAATACATTTAAGGGGGCGTGTCGCAATTTGCCTGGACGACTCTAGCAAAAGGTTTTCATGGACATATTTCAAAAGGATCGTTTTCTGACCAAGACATGTTTTAAGAGATACATTCAGGGATGATAGAGGATCACTTGAGGGGTTTAATACGGTCCTTTTTTCCCTTTCATTTGCACCCAAGAAAAAGGAGGAGCGAAGGGTTCAAAATCAAGCTTCAACTGCCATTACCTTTTTGTGCTGTTAAAGATTTTGGGATGAACAGTGAACACTACGAGAAAAGCACTTAAAAATTTGAAAACACGGATGACTTTGACATGTTTCTAGGGTGTAAAGTTCCGGAGACGCATTTTTTGCCCAAAATATCGTTAGTTTTAAATGCATATTTTGCTTTGTGACGTCAGAGCCAGTACGATTTTGTGCAACTATACAAGAGTGTATGTCTAAAACAGTGATAATTAGGAAAAAGATAAAGGCACATTAGTTCTCAGAATATCAAATACTTTCATTTTTACTCAGAGTGTTTCAGGATTAACGCCAGAAAATTTTGGAGTCAAGATGATGATTTTTTCTGCGTGAACCAGGGAACTAAAAACGCTTGTCCTCAGAGCTACGATTTAAAAATTTAAATTTCGGGAATGAAATTCAGTTTTTCTTTTCAACTCTAGCTGTCCTTTTTAAATAAGACGCAAAGCACGTAAGATAGTAAATGCTGTCGAGGGTGGAAAAGTCAGCGCTGTAACTACGGCAGGCGTCACGGAAGGTGGGTACGTACTGCCGCGCCGTCTATGCGATAGGCATCTTGCGTGCTGCTGACGCCCGATGTGGTTAATGTGCTGACTTTTTCACCGTTCACACCAATTATTTGACTTAATTTGCGTCTTATCAATTAGAATGAAAGAGAGCAATAATCTTTATCAGAGTTTTTCTGACCGGATTCTTACATACAATTTTAAAAACTCTTATCGAAAACATAACATTTTTGCGGTCAAAAGCTCAAAAGTATCAGAAACGCACCCTCAGACTTTTTTCTATTATCAATTCAAAGACATTCATGATTTTTAAACCGAACAATGCCCCTAATGCCTTCAGAACAGATTCATCGATAACTTTAGCCACATTATTTTACAAACTAAATTTTTCCCAAAAGTTGAAAAATGTTAGCTCAGGAGGAAAGAATTTTAAAATCCATGTTTATGGGAGGTAAAGGTCTTATTTTAACTAAAAAAAATTGACTCTGAAAGGGGTTTTTCGAAAAGTCCTTTTTGTGACCCCCTCGCGAATGTATGAAAATTTCATGGCTGATGAAGCTCGTCATTGGGCATCTGAATATGGGCTTCGAATTTTGAAGCCCCCTGGGAAGCGGTGTTGCCAAGCTTCACAGTTGGCATCGTTTTTGGGTCATAACTCTTCAACAAATCGAGCTATCGACCTGCGATTTGTTTTAACCCATAGATATTTAAACGTACGTATCATACGTATTTATCATTTGCATGTATTAAGATTTCAAGCGGTTTTCGTCCAAGTTATGGCGATTTTTAAATTTTTGAGACATAAAAAATTATGTTTTTAACATTTAAAAAAAGCGCGCTCCTATGGATCAGCACAAACGTTAATTGTAAAAAACCAGATTTAATGCGCTTTCGAATGGCGGAAATTGCAATTGGGAAAAATCATTTGCCTCAGAGCTACAGCCGCTCAAAAATTGCCCCGACGAGCCCCGTACGTGGGGGCGGGGAATTTCTCAAATACATATAATTCAAGTCGCAATTCCTATCTTGTGATACATCGTTCGAAAGGGAATGGCGTTCTAAGACTTTCAGTGCCACCTGGAAGTTAATATCGTTTTTCGTTTTCGATCTATCGATGCTCAAAGTTCGATTTGGACCCGTTTCCAAAAAATCCTTACTCCTTCTTAAAAAGTCAGAATTAAAAAATTAGGGGTCCAAAATATTTCAAAAAGCAAGCACTTTTCATTTTTAAAAACGGGGTTGACAAAGATTATGTTAAAATTTGATTTTAGAGCCTCCAACAATTTTCAAAACTTTTGCCCCTCACAGAGGCTATCCCGAAAACAAATACCTAGTGTTTTGGCGCAATCCGGAGATCGATACAGTTTTTGGAATTCGAGATATCGAATATTAAAGTTCAATTTACTTCCATCTTCAAAATCGAACTACGACCAGCGATAAATCAAAAACGAAAAGCTATACTAACTTCCGGTTTGCACCAATGGTCTTAGAATTTCATGTCCTTTCGAACGAGAACTTTTTAACAAGATAGGAGTTGCGATTGGAATTCGTTGAGAAATTTCCCTGGGGGCCCCCACGGGGCTCGTCGGGGCTACTTTTGAGCGGCTGCAGCTCAGAGGCAAATTATTTCCTCAGATCACGATTGGCGCCATTTGAAAGAGCATAAAATTTAGTTTTTTTTTTTTTTTTAAATTTGACTAACGTTTGTTATGATCCATTGGAGCGCACTATTTTTAAATGTTAAAAACATCATTTTTTAAGAGTCTCAAAAATGAAAATATCGCCATAACTTGGAAAAAATCGATGTCGACCTTGTCAATAGGTATGAAAATGATATAATTTGTAATAACTATTGTTTAAAACAAATCGCAGGTCAATATCTTCATTTGTTGAAGAGTTATGACCCAAAAACGATGTCAACTTGGAAGCTTGGCAACACTGTTTCCCGGGGGGGGGCACAAAAGTTCCAAGGCCAGATTTGGGCGTCCCAAGACCCCCCTGAAATGTTCATACATTCACGAGGGGGTTGCAAGACCGACATTTTGAATAAACCTCTTTCCTGAAGTCAACCCTGAAGTTTTTGCCCACTCCTAGTAATTTTCAAAAAAAAATTAGAATCCAGGACCACGCACAATATACACGCCCAATTGTTTCCAAATTTATTGGTTTTCATCGTACAATACTAAAGCAGCGAGAATCGACAGTTTGAGGTCAGCTCAAAAATTGCAAGGGTACATGAAATAATGATGTTTGATGATAATACAAATAGTACGGTAGAGAATTTTTCAAAAAAAGTCCAAAAATAAATACATATGTATGCATATACATAATTCGTACAAACCGCTTTTTATTTTATGATAGACTTTTTGGGCATACTGTATTTCAGGTGGGGCGTCAGAGAAACTTCGCTCTCGGCGCTTACTATACCGTTCCAGTGAAAAACTGATTATCAGTAATAATACATTCGAGAAAATCAGCACCAATATTAAAAGCGAAATAGAATCACCACAACAGTGCAACCCAGAAAAAAATTTCCTGGAACTCAAACACTTAACATTTTCAGGAACAGAAAGTGACTAGAATCATCAGTAAGATCTATTGCACCATTTCTAGTAACATGTTACGCTTTAGTGTTTCACTGGGTGTAACATGAACTGACCTTCAAATAGAGGTACAGTCATACACCAATGAGACGATTACAACAGTCACAACGGAAGAGTTCATATGACAGAAATCGAATAGTTCAATCAAGTATTCTACTTTCTTAAGTCTAATTTATGAACTAAAAATAGATGGTTAGTTAAATGGTGCTTTAGCAGAGCTTTGTAGGAACATAAATGGCACAAAAATTTTCTTTCTTTCCCGCATTCTTTCCGAATATGCGCTCTAAGTGCTTGGATTCTTTTATATTGTCTCCCGCATCTTTGGCACTGGTGCATCACATCATTGATTCCAAACGAGGCTGTATCAAAAAATTGCGACATGGTAGAATTAGGAAGCTCAGTGTGATTTTGGAGATTGTGCGAGTTTGAGGCGATTGACTGAAATGAATTGGGTAGAAATTTGACTGTGGAACAAAGGTAAAAACAGAGTATGTTAGTTTGAAAACAGATTGGGCCAAAGCTTCAAGCAGCTCGGAATACAGCACCGCGGAAAAAGAAGGAGTCTCCGTTGTTAGAAATTATAAGGTTCAATTCACCAAAATTTTGTTTGAAACAAATTGGTTCCATTAATCTCAGAACTGAGGGAAAAAACGGTAATTTTCCAAAAAGATGAATTTTTTTGAGACCATCTCAAAATTAGCTGGGGAAAAAATTCGATTAATCGGGAGTGCGTTTGCTTTTGGTTGTAGCACTGCAGTGGCGGCTTGTGCAATTTGGCAACCACGTTCTTTGGTCATTTTAACCTATGCAAAAGTATCGATTGCTCAGGGATTCAATAAATACCTTGAGGATCAAAAATTTTTCCCGAGTTTAAATGGAGAGAATCCGTTGTTGCCACATTGCCTGAGCCGCCACTGTTGCATTGTTTTAAATTAATTAAAAAAGGTTGGGTACGCATACAGAATAGAACCAAATAAGGTACCACATTAGGATGCTAGGATGTATTTTTGATATAAAACCAACACATTTTTCTACTGAGACTGTGGGTTTGTATGTTCCATTAATTTGGAACTTAATGTAAGTTGGGCGATTGGAGGGGTGGAGAGGGAGGGGTTCCCTTTTGAAAAACAGTAGCGGCCAAAAAATCAAATTTGAACTCTTTTGATAAAAGAACCGTGTTATTTTCTTGAAACCGCTCGTTTTGGAATACATTTCCGTTTTTTCGTTGGCGACTTTCCAAATTTTTACAAGGGAGAGAGGAATTTTCGAAAATGGGCTGAAATCGAAGTTATCGCATTAAAAATCGATATCAACTTTCCGCTTTCACCAAATTGATCCGTATTTGCTCTAAAATTAAAGATATATTAGGAGTAGCGATTTGAAAATGTCAAGAAAGGGCTTGCATAAGGAGAGGGGTTTTTCAATATCATCACCATGGACTCCCTAACTTTACACAGATTTCCTGAATTTTTTTCAGATTATTATATGCCATGCCAAGGAGCCTTTGGAAAAGAAGAAACCCCTACTATTTGAACACCCTGTATATTATTAGGAACTTCTAACATAATGATAGAAGACCTTTTTGTCATCGAGGCGGAACGTAAAATTAAAAGAAAACAAAGAGAAAAAAAGCGAACAATTGTATTTTCGATGATGATTTATAAAGTGTATGAGATGGAGCTACAAGCATGAAAATAAAGAAA
This sequence comes from Trialeurodes vaporariorum, assembly GCA_011764245.1. Lineage (NCBI taxonomy): Eukaryota > Metazoa > Arthropoda > Insecta > Hemiptera > Aleyrodidae > Trialeurodes > Trialeurodes vaporariorum. Next base: position 46,603,874 of record VMOF01000320.1, read on the forward strand.
AACTTGAATGAGTCATGATGTTTCAAATTTGTATCGCTTATATGCAGTGACATTGCTGCGTTTTCGTTTAAAATTTAAAATGGGCCATCATAAAAATATGACCCTTGGACCCCATGGTGCTGTGATTTTTAACATTCTCCTGCGAGGAATGGGGTAGTGATATATTGATGATACTAAAAAATCAGCAACCAAACTTAATAGCAATAAGTTCACTGCAAATAAGCGAGATTCAGAAAGAAACCCAAGTAACCAAATTAGACTAATCATCATAAGTATCCAGAAGTGACTGAAATCACCAGTGAAACTATATACATTTCACCTTCCTTCGTTGAAACATGTATGACTTGACGTTGGCGGTTACCGCCTTTTAGAATGCTAGATAGGAATGAAACCCACTTCTTTCATCCTTCTTCAACGTGTATAATCAACGGAGAAAGAGAGGGAACAGGAGATTTAGCGCCGCTGGGTCTGCGACATTATTTCTAGTAACAAAACCTCACGGTGCCCCACCGAGGGTAACAAAAACTGACCTTTTCCGACAGTTTAGCATTAAAACATTGATCGCAATAGTGGAAAGGATAACTCGGAAAGGTTCATCCCGCTTCCATTGCTATGTCAAGTTTTTTTTCTTTCTCACGTCTAAATCGTGAACTGTGAGTAGATGGTGCGTTAAATGGTGTTTCAACAGAGCTTTGTAGGAACATAAATGGCAGAAAAATGTTCGTTCTTTCCCGCATTCTTTCCGAATATGCGCCCTAAGAGCTACGGCACTTTTGTATTGTCTCCTGCATCTTTCACACTGGTGTAACACGGAATTATCTCCAAACGATGCCGTATCAAAGAGTAGTGACGAAGTAAAATTGGGAGGATCGGTATGAATTTGGTGGATGTGAGAGTTAAAAGCGCTTAGTACGACGGACTGATATGAATTGGGCAGAAACTTGACTGTGGAACAAAAGTAAAATACAGCGTGTTAGTTTGAGGGACTGTTTCAGAGCTTCGAGCAGTTTGGTATGCAGCTCTACAACAGTGAAAAAATACGTAATACCTTGGCACCAAAAGATCAAGTTCAAAAAACGACAAAACAATTTATAAGACAGTTTCACTTATTGCAGTGCCTCTTTGCATGAAAAACCCGATGGATAAGGTTTGAGTTTGACTGATGATGTTTTACTTCCATACTTAAGAAAATGTGAATATTTATGCAGATTATGGCAAAACTGATACTGTTAAATTCTCGGCCTGGGCCTGTTTTTGAGTTCAAAAAACACATTTCTGCTAGGGGTGTGGGTCCGCAAGTGTCACTCTTTGAAGTACGTCATTTTCAATCCAAAGTTTTTTTTTTAAAAATTGTTGCTTTTTCAGTTTAAATAGCATAAGTAATTTTGAACCCTAGTACATAGAGTTTCTTCAATCATTTTTAAGAAGTTGCCCCCTCCTAATTTTTTGTTCATGCTTTTGAGAAAATAACATTGTTCATCAAAACATTGGGGGATCCAGCTAGGTGGAACTGCATTTGAGGAGACTGGTTCCAAAAGAGGAAAACCTTACTTGGAGCACGAATGCTGGGTGTCCGGAAGTCTCGGCGCCAAGCATCTCTGCGCACGAAAATCTCGGGGCCTGATTTTATTCAAACAGTAAAGTTAAGTAACGTCCAGCGTAGTTAGTACTTGGACCGATTATGGGGAGACCGTTTTTTTTCTTCAGTAAAATCATAATATTTTCAACTTTAATATTTTCAACGACAGGATAGAGAGGATTGCGGCGTTTGCCTCGCCTGTCTTGCCGTCTTAGTCACGTGTCTTCAAAATAACTGAGCACTTCATCGATGTCTTTTTCATTTTTTGTGTAAAATTCGCTTTCAATCAATTCTCCAAATGCTTCGTACGTAGACTCCGGTGGAACGAAAGCTAGGGCGGCTAGTTGGCGATTTTCCAACACAAATTTGGGATCGGTTGCATATAGGGCCGGACTGGCCGGGGTGCTGGGGGTGCGATCGCAGCCCGGGTCAACGGCCTCACGGGCCAAATTGCTACTCAGAAATGAAGAGAAAAAGGAGAAAAAATGGCAAAGTAGCTCATCGTTTAACTTGACCGCAAAAAATAGTTTCGTTAGTTAAATTAGTAAATACTAATTCAAATGAAGGCTCATAGCCTCAGCTTCAGCAAAAATAACCGAATAAATCTACCACAAATCAACCATAAATTTCAAAGGTGTAGCATTTCACCAGACTCCCCCCCCCCCACCGCTGCTCTTGTCTATTTGTATTGCGTTATTTGACAAATTATTTATGAAAAAAAAACCGGTAGAATAAGCATAGTTACTTCTACTGTGAAATGCACTAAATTTCGTTTTGAGAGGGAAAAATGTCGAAAAAATTTCTGGGGAGGACCCCCCCCCCACCCGCAGTAAGGGGTGTCCCCCCTTAAACCGCCCACTCGGGTACCCGGGCCATTTGGGATATCAATCAGCACCCCGGGCCAAATTTTCCCAGTCCGGCCCTGGTTGCATATCGCTGTTGGAGGCTAAGATACCTAGGTTCTCCTTCGTAGAAAAAAGTGTAAGTCTGTTAACATACTCTGACCGACTATCGTGTAGTAAAAACGGGTTTTCATCCCGTTGTCTCCATAAACTCTTGAGGAAACACTAACAATTCGAAGTTGGATTAGGAGGGGGGCTGTTGCATTTTCAGCTCTTTGTAAACACACATACCGCCCGCTTTAACTAGTCCAACTACCTACGCTACTAGTTGTACTAACTACGCTCGATGTTACTTAACTTTACTGCTTAAAAAAATCACGCACCGGGATCTCCGAGCGCCGAAAGTTTCTAGAATCTTCGCAACCAAATCTACTTAACTTATCATATCACCCTCAAAACTTACATTTTGTTTAAAACTTTTCTCAAAATATCCCCTATTATATTCATCATGGTTTGATACAGATATATTTCAAAAGCACTTTTCAAAAAAGCTTTGAAAATAATCGATTTTTTTGGTTCAAAATCTCAGCATTCGGATTCTAAGAAGTTTCGGCGCGGAGAGATTTTGGCGCTTGGAGATCTCGGCGCCTGATTTTGTTTTTTTACGTCCGCTTTTGAAATATGTCTGTGTGAAACCATGATGAATGATAGAGGATATTTTGAGGAAAGTTTTGGATGAAATGTAAGTTTTGAGAGTGATTTGATAAGTTAAGTAGATACCTATAGTTGCGAACAAGGCTGAGCAGTTCAGCCTCTTAAGAAGCTTCCTTAGCTGATAGGCGAGATGTTTTAATTTTATGTATTTGGTACGTACTTACAAGTATCAGGAACATCTTCCTTGGATAAATCTTTCTTAATAGTGCAGAATATCTAGAAGCCATTGGTAATTTTAGTGGAGATGACACTAAAAGCTGTCAAGCACTATGAATCTTCAAGTGCCCACAGTAGGCTGATCGTTTACTTTTACATTCGATAGTTGATACTGTCTATGAGTAACGCCATTGGTCTCGAATTGTAAGACGAGTGTTGCTACGGTAACCCCAGTTAAACAGCCCATTTTTAATAGGTACCCATGAATGGTCTTTGTAAAGCTTTGGCTAACGGAAAACCTAACTATCGCAACATAGGAACAACCAAGTCTACTGATGCACGCCCAATAGCGTCATTCGTCACTCATGGATATTCTTAACCATCAGTTTAGCGTAATAGTAAACGACCAGCCCGGGGTAGAGGTAATTAGTAAAAATTTACGCAGGCAGAGAAGAACTTCAAATTCCACAGTCTTGACTCACGACTTTTAAAAGTAATGACCGAAATCAAAGTCTTCTTGGGAAAAGAAAATTACAAATAATTTTAAAGAGTATTTCGATTCTCACCACGATTGAAGGTTTCATGCTTTTTGTTTATGTCTCTGAATCAGTACTGAAAATTGTGGATAACTTTTTGAAAGGTTGCATGGCGATCAAATTTTTTCTTTTCATTTCATTGTTAGGAAAATGAATTAAAATAACACAGGGTAAACAATGATAAATTAGGTTCATTAGGTATAAAAATTTTCATTTACAAACATTCATATTTTATGGCTAAGTTAAGTACGAAATAGAAGAATAACAGAAAAAACGATTTGTACACGAACGCAATATTTAGGCAGCAAAGTAGAGGGAAATAATCAGACTACCACGAGAAGAAACCTTAAAAGTGACATTTTTTGAAAGGTCATTGAGTTAAAAATAGTATTGTTCGGAGAATGCCAAGACAAAGAATTTCAGGAAACATGAACATTAACTGCCACTTTTACCGCGGCGAGGCTTTTAGGTTTACGGGAACAAGTGAAACAGTATCGTATCCTTCTTAGCACGTCATGTCATGAGCAACTCAGCAATGAAGGCGAGGTACTTTTTTCCCTCGGTTAGTTTAGGGTAATTTTTCCTGCACACGGGGATGAAAAACGTCACAGATAAGTTTCTGCAAGGGATGATTCGATTCTGAAATTTAATACTTTTCACAAAACAAAAGGACCACAATAAAATGAAGTGAACAAGTTCCAATTTTTTTTTTTTTTTAAATTTGTTAAGCTTTTCTCTTATTTTAGGAAAAATTGGTAAGCGAAATGGTCATATTGTCAGAGAATTTAATACATACATACAGTACACGTGGATTGTTGTACTAGAAAACTCTAAGTAAAAAAAAAAATAAAAAAAAAAAAAAAAAAAAAATCGTGAACCAAGCATATAGCACATATAATTCCGCGAATTCAAAATAATCGTACCTTCAATTGAGGTTCACTGAATTGCCAGGAATGTGTAGTAATAATAATAATAATGATACTAGAGAATAGGAATCACAGACTATCAATTTCTATAATACAATGAATGTACATAAATGAAGAAACACATCAAAGGCTAACTTTTCATGATTTTAAAAATAAATTCCAGAAAATTTTTGGAGCTTATCTTTAAACCAAACTTATTCACAAAACGATGAATCGGTAAACTTTTAGTGGTTTAACGAAGGAAACATTTAATCAACATTTCGCGCAACTATGTTAGCATTAAGATGTTGGTTTAAGCAACGTGTACAAACAAAACAACTTCGTCAGATCTGATAGTTTTGATTTATGGCAGCCGCAATGAAATACCAATGTTACATATTTTTCGGAGGAGATTATAATCGATCAATATCTGAAGGAGGCAAAACGATTCACACTGCGATTGTTTGATTCATTTACTCCTGTTCCATTCTATGAGAGTATTTTCCAAAATACCGAAATTCTTGCATCTTTCCAGTGAAAAATCAGAATTGAACATTTCCGATTCAGAATTATCTTTGATATATGAACTCGCTTTCAATTGTTTGAAAAATCTTCCAAAAGAGGCAGAATGTCAGGCTGGGACTGAGAAAAACTATATTACCAATAATGAATACATGGAGCGTCTGTTTATGAAAAATGACGAAAAATGTGTGTTTATGAAATAAACTAAGGGTTTTGAGGAGCTCCTTGAACGCTTAAAAAATTGATACCTGCCGACAGCTGACAATGATCAGAGCTAGAGGTCAAACTTTAGATCAATAAAAGTTTATTCGTCTGCTCCTTTTGTGTAATATCTTTCAACAAATTTTTCTTTCACTTGGACTTGGAACCTTGACCCTAGCACTTTTTATTTTGTCAGCGATTTGATGAGACCATCGAACGATCTTCCAGCAGTCGAAGATATGCGAAAATATTTTCATAAGACCGTCCATCTGAATTGTTCAAACAATTCGACAATGTTAAATGTTTTAGTTCACTGTTATTGACTGACGCATTCTGGAAGACCGCGTTCTTTAAGTTACAAAAATAAAAAAGTCACTTTTCACAATTGATTAGGAAAATTCCCGTGTTTTATAATAATATGTCTTTTTAAATTTCCCTTGATTTTTGTCGAGTATCGGCAATAAGGACAGTGCAGGTCTGCTTCTTTTTCACATTCATAAACTCTATGATTTCGCAAAGATGAGTACCTGACAAAGTTACGATTACAGACTGGGCATGTATACTGTTTATCGTCACCAGCTTTAACCTTGCTTTGGCGCGAATGGTGCTGTGATAAGGCTGAAATGGGTCCAGCGTTGGTTAGGTAGCAAAGCGAATCGAACTCGGCTAGACCTGGAACACAAAGCCCGCGGTGTCAATTAGGTATTCTCAAACATTAGAGCTAATTTTACATTTGCATATTGCAGAGAAATATGAGTGCTTATTGTTAGTATCAAATAGGAAGAAAATCAGAACAGAAGCCTCCGAAAGAGGCCGTTGAAGAAATAATTGAATCCCAAGAAGGCAAACTGGCGACTATGGAGTCCGAAGTGCCAACTCAATGACTATTCCGCTCTACAAATGAATCAGATTTGTACGAATCGAAAAATGAGACCAAATATATCATTCAAGAATATTTCCTAATTGTTGAAGTTTCCGTTTATATTTGTTGTCCTGTGCTCATTAAAGCTTCAAATAATAAATTTAGTGAATTGATGGCAATTTATGTTCCTAGTAAGATAGGGGTTTGAGTGTGAGCAGATATTAGTGCTAACCTCTAAGTTGCATCCATAACCACAAAGGCCACCATTATGAAGTTACGGAAATTACTGCCGTAACTGTATCACGAAAGGGGACAAACAAAGAAAAATAAAAAAACTAATTTTAAATAAGCTTTTGTCGCAACAACCTTTTTCATAAAAACAGAAAATAACTGTCGACATTATTTTCAAGAAAATGACTTAAAAAAAGTGGAACGGTAAATTACATCAAACAACATCGAGAAACTGATTGGTTTGATCCTACCATCAAAAAGTGCCAACATATCACTATTATAGAAAACTAGAAAATGAATTAATGAAAATGATACCATCAAAATGATCGAAAATATCATTAATATAGAACACTAGAAAATGAATTACTGAAAAAATAGGAAAAATTTGAAATTAGAAAAAAAAATATTAAATTCGAATCTTTCAAGAAACAAGTAAGGGTGAAATAATAACACATCCAGAGTTTTACAGTGCGAGGTGGAAAAACATCTTCGTTCAATACGTCTAATTCTATCAAAGAGGGTGGAAATCCATTGAAACAGCGTTCCTTAAAGTTCAACTGATGAATTTCAGATGTATCTATAAATGCGCGGTTACGGAATATAATAGCGATGGCTTTGAATAAGCGTCGCTGGTGGTCATTTGAACAAGGCAACGCAGACTGTCAGATCCAGGGCTGCCGTTTTGCGTATAATCAATGCTATTTTTCAATTCACCGATGATTCCACCGGTTGAGTAAAGATTACACGGATCACGGATCAGTTCAGTGCATGACTGTAATAAACTAAAATACTCGCATCTGTAATCTTTTCTTAACCGGTGGAGTCGTCGATGACTTTAAAAAACATGCGGATATTTTAATTAATCAACGGAGTTTCCACAGATGAAGGAAAGATTACAGATCAGAGTATTTTCATGCATTACAGTCATACACTGAACTGAACTGTGTAATCTTTCCTCAACCGCTGGAATCATCAGTGAATAGAATAATAGCATTGATTATACGCAAAACGGCAGCCCTGGTCAGATCACTCATGCGTGAGGTAGACGTTACGAAGTAGAATGCACTCGAACGCTTGAGACTACCCTAGAGTCAAAGGAAAATGTCCAGTTATTGACTTCCTCCGGCAGTCTTCCTCCATTTTTTTGCGGCAGTTCAAGAAAAACTTACAAAAGTGGCCAAGTGGGCAACAACTAAAGTAGCATTCAAGTGTTTTCTGACGCAGCCTAAAATAAAGTTAGATAAAGAGCAGAATTTAGATACTAGATACATCAAAACTAGATCAAAATACGAACCTACTTAGCTGCAATATTAAGATTGTCATGTTTATCAAGAGGGAATCAAATGGGATAAGGGCTCGCTGTGACTAACGAAAGTATTGTCCATTGTCCAGTGAGAGGAATGCAGCTTAAAACGATAATCTTCCTCTGTTTAAACAACAGCAACGTGATTCTATGCCACTCACTCTTCCATCAATCGCTTTTAATAATAATTATCAACTGAAATAGACATTCTTTGTTTTCCTAAATATGTATAGAATGAAAGCTTCCTTCGAAAACTCCAGTTCAAAGGGTAAATCACCTTTCTCTTTTCCTTAATCAGTTCATAATTGGTTTTAATTTTTGAAAAGTTTAATTTTAAACATTTTGTTGAAACAATTGTACCTACCGTGATTCCCGAAGTTTTCCGGGTTTCTCCCGAGAAGCAACCATAATAAAGGTGAATTAAAATACGTCATTTAAAAGTAAGAGTGCTTCACTGTTCAGTGTTAAAAGCGTTTGAAGAAAATAATTTATTTTCTTTGTGATGTGGTGTTCTTTTGATTTGAGTAGCTTGAAATGAAGCTTCTTAAATGAGCTGGAAGGTTTTGACTTCGATTAATTGCTAATTGATTCATTCTTTTGAGCGTTAGTTGAAAATAAACATGACATATTTGTTTTGAGCAAGTGGATCCACAGATGTGCTCCTGATATCGCGCTCAACGGCAGGGTCTGACATTTCAAGGAAATGGACCATACGTTTGAGGATAACAGCAGTAGAGCAATATACAGCGTTCATACCAGACGTAACCAGAACAGAATAACGCATTTTTAGAGATCACTTCCCCGATTGTTCATGAATTCTTGTGAGTTGAGCTTTCTACACTCCCTTCCTAACTTTAATCGAGGGAAACCAGATCAATCTGTCTTATTCTTGAAAATTAAATGATAAAGTTGATATGAAAAGTTGAAATGATAATGCTGTTGAATTATACGGAATTTTTCTAGCCGAGGCATGGACTTGATGAAATGATATTCAATTGAAGATACGCACAAACGAATATAAGGGAATATCTTTTTAACTTAGAAGCACCATATCATGTTTCATCAAGGCGTGTCTTTTTAAATTGCCTTTAATTTTGGTTACGTAAGGACACAAATGGCATTTATGTTGAGGAATTTTTTCGCATTCGTACGCCCTATGATTGTAAACAGACTTTCTTCTTGCGAAAGTTTTTTTACAGACTGGACATTCGTATTCCCTCGGTGCGTTGAAACAAAAATCAGTAATACTCGTTTCACAGCGTGAAATCTCGGAAAAAGGACGAAAATCTGAAACACACATAAAGAACAATTACTTTGCAGTTTTTATATCCAAATATATAAATTATAATTACTGATAAGACGTTTGCGAGATCTTTCTGAAAGAAAAAACAGTCTCTAAAATTTGATAGAAATTATAATTATAAGATAGTTAGTAATGTCAAAGATTGAACTCTGTATTTAGAAAAAGGTTAAAAAGAAAAGAGGAAGTATTGTAGACCCTGACCAAAAGAAGCACTTTTAAGTTAAAAATGCAAAGATCGTATTGAAATTTTCAGCTTCGAACCTTACTGAAGGGCCCTTGTTGGGGCACATCGCAACTATGTGCCTCGATCATGCATCACTTATACATATGTTCAGACGTCTTATATAGAAGATACACTTACAACGTAGTCCATTAGCAAAGTATGAAAAGCTTATTCCAATGATTGATAGTCCCCTCTTGAGGTATTCTTGCGGTTTAAAGTCGATTAAACAAAGTGATTCAGTAGCATGGCAATTATTATGATTGATACAAATGGAGAAGAAAGGATTAGGTTAAATACAGAAACAAGAAATAAGAGAAAATTCCAACATTACATTTTTAAACGATAGAGTGGACTTAGGCGGTTTAGCAAGTACATTGTTCAACGACAGGGTGTTTCCCGAGGATTCTAAACGAGTGGGATTTAAAGGGGGCGATTTCGCTGGTAAAAATGAAGTGAAAATCATTTGGTAACTTGGTCGAAAAGTCCATTCGTTTAAGAGATACAACCTTTTTAAGTTGGATGAAAATAATCGAAAACTTCGCACAACTTTTGATCAAATTGACACACAACAACAGGAGCGTCAGGACTCAATACTGCATTGTTGTTAATGGACTGATTTTAAGACTGAAAGGCACTATAAAGAAAGGAGGGTATTTACCCCACCCTCTTTTCCGAACGTCAAGAACTTTGTTAGACACTTATTTCTTAAAAATAATATAAAAAGTCAAATATTAGTCTTCAATATGAACGAGTTTTGTCACTTGTGAAATTACTGTCCAAATCATTTTTAACTAAGAGCACTGTTGTTTATTAATCCCTGGGCTAGGGCAGGTACAGAGCATTATTTGTTCAATGGATTGTATCAGCTAGTCTTGAAGGCGTTCGAGAAATTCTTTGAAAACAATCAGAAATAAAGCCTGATTATAATTTCTTAGTAGTCTAGTATGTACTTTCGAAGGCTTTAAAATTATGCCAAGAAAAAATAAATTTAAAATTAATTCTAATAATAAGATGGGAGTAACTTTGAGACAGATTTTCAGATCTTAGCATTTTTCTCGAGATTATTTTACACGTTTAAAGCGAGATTACTACCATGCAAGATAAAAAAAATTCAGCGTGCAAGCCATGGCAGGTATTTACAAGCATAAATGAGTTAGCTTCAACAATTTTTTGTTTGATGGGCGGTTTCGGCCAGTTTTAGAGGCGCATGATTCAATCAAGACCCGCGTACTTCTGTATCGCTGAAAGTATCCGTTTTTCTCAACAAAACTACGCGGTTCTCGATTGAATTTCCTGAATGTCCCTTCAAGACTAGTTGATACAATCCATTGAACAAATAATGCTCTGTACCTGCCCTAGCACAGAGATTAATCAACAAGAGTGTTCTTAGTTAAAAATGATTTGGACAGTAATTTCACAAGTGACAAAACTCGTTCATATCGAAGACTAATCTTTGACTTTTTATATTATTTTTAGGAAATAAGTGCCTGACAAAGTTCTTGCCGTTCGGAAAAGAGGGTGGGGTAAATACCCTCCTTTCTTTAGTGCCTTTCAGTCTTAAAATCAGTCCATTAACAACAATGTAGTAATGAATCCTGACGCTCCCATTGTTGTAGACAGATTCATTGTAGACGATAGTCCGACAAGACCACTAACTTTTCGTAACTTTAGCGGGCTCTGGCTCCGGAATGGGGGCATTTTCGGACCCATTTACAATTGGATAAAGCAATTTTGACTCTGTGAATACGATCTTGAGGTTTGGCACTTTAGATTTGAAACACTTTGTAACCGTAATTGTAAGTATTTGATACAAGGACATGAAGGTATAAAAACCCAAAAATTCGGACTCATGGTTCAAAAATGAAATAAATATATATTTAACAAACAACAACCACAGATTTAGGTAAACACATAAACTTCAGGCTTTTGAACATTATAATTTGGTTTGGAAAAATTGGGTTTTCCTTCACAAAAGATTTGTAAAAAAACTGGATGACTACAAGACTAAAACTCGACTAGCTTTGAATAAAGTTCTTTTCCAAACGAGGAATGAAGAAACGTTTTGCCTAGAATTTAAAAGACTAATTAAAAGTAGGGGTACCCAAAAGCAATCGCAAATTTTAAATTCGCACTAAAATTAAAGAGAAAGAAGGTAATCTTTTCTAAGCCGAGAAAATGATACAGAAAAAAAATTAAGGAACTATATCAGTCTTTGGTAGAGGATTTAAAAAAAATTAGCTAAACATTCATTTAAACAACTAACAAACACGGGGACGTAAAAGAAACTGGGAGAAGTAAATATTACAAGCTTTAGAACACATGTTAAAATACCCCGCACGCTTCTAATGGAATAGTAAACTTGCCAGAATTTTGATGAGAGTGGGATTGTTGAATTCATATTTTTATTCTGAACCAAAACTCTTGGGGCCCCTCAAAAATCAACCTGGCTTTTTCAAGTGAATCACGATTCTAAGTTGAACAGTTTAGACACAAGGTGTGCAGCGTGTCACACGGCTTGTTTGCAACAGTAAATTATAAAAGGCAAAGCGAATGAATAATAAACTGAAAAATTAGAAAATAGCAGGACAACAGTAAAACGGGCAGAAAGAGAGAAAGAAAGAAAAACTATTTACGCAGGTGTTTATATGTATATGAGAGAGGCGGGAGATAGAGATTACATGAGATTGTGGAGGGTGGTAGGAGGACTATTCTAACCATTCAGCACCGCAAAGGAGCGATGGTACCTGCTCTGACCCTATCGTCGACGATTTTCAACTTTCAATCAAGATCCACGGTGAACCAGATAGGCAGATTATTTGACGCAGTCAAAGCTGTCAGTGACAAATGACGCCACTCTTATCAAAACTTGATCCAGTCGAATTTTCCAAAATAATTGTGTAGGGTTCTTCGGCGCCAATTCTGAGTTATATTTCAGAACGGGTAGGGCAGAAAGGGGATAGAAGCTAAAATGATATTGAGTTTAAAACGAGTAAGGCTATACAGACACCTTCTCGGACTCAGTGAAAAAGAAGGTGAAAATGCGATGATCTCGATATGGCTGGATGCGAAGCAAACTGATACAGATTTGACAGTAAATTTGTCAAACATGGAACGTCTCAAAACGTTTAGAGAACGAGGGTGACAAAACTAAACAGTCGACTGACAGAGAAAATAAAAAAAGATAAAAAGGGAGAAAAACGGGGGAGACGTAAGGTTATTTTTTAGTTAAAATTTTTGAATATTTGTCCAACTGAATTGATTTAAAAGTTATTAATTTGAAAAAACGGTCTACAAATAGAGGTTTACGGTCTTGAAGATGGATGCTTCAGCACAAGATGAGTGGTAAGGGTATCTTTACGTTTGAAAATGGACGGACAGAGATGACAGTTGAACTGCGGTTCTACACCGCATTCATATTTTCGGTGCCTTCTCAAAGTGTTAGTGAAGGCGTAAGTTCTTCCACACTGACTGCAAGGATATTTTCCAGGAGGTCCTTTGGCACCAGGGTTTAAAAGTAACGTTTCCAATCCGGAAAAGTTGTTGATAAGACTTGTTTCATTTCGGAGTATTCGACGTTTTGCAGAATCCCAAGAATAACCTGCAAGGCAAAGAAATGTGGTGTTAGATCTAACAAAAGAGCATAGGGTTAAGAGCCAGTAATTCCATTTCCTTCAAGATGAGGCAACGATAGTGATGTATGAGCAACAGAAACTATGTTGCTGAATTTAATCACAAAAGTAATACGATTTTCTTTTAAATAAATTAAGACCTGAAAGAATAAACCTGCTAAGTTTCAATGTCGCGAAAAATAAGTTGGATGAGGAATAACGTAGTATATGCCAAGCTTCATGCGGGGCTAAGCGCAATGAGTCCCAGAGCCGTGAAAAGTAGCGTGAGCTGCTGTCAACAGAGCGCTTGGTAAATATGTTACACGTTAAGAAACATGCATGCATATAAAAAAGAAAAAAAATCTGGCCTGCCACATATAGCTCGATTTAAATACGCAAACTTGACTTTTTCAGTATGAGAAGACTGATTAAAATGACTGGAAACTTAAAACTACTCACTTTGAGTAGCTGAAGCTACAAGTTTCAGCCTCTACAAGTTGCGCCTGGCCAAAACGAAATAAAATATGCAAGTTAGTTATTCTAAGTTTTTAATTATTTTAATATTTCTTCCAGGCCTTCAAATGTGAATTGTACGTTTCTTCCTCCAACATGGAATTTTCTTTTTACAGGAGATGTAAAGCAATTTACAAAACCATATAATATTTCTTCTGATGAAGGACGACATAGTGTTGCGTCCTTGCGGTTCCCTTCATAAATGGTCGGTGAGAATTTACGGGGTGTAAAAACCTTAAGAAAACCCCACGAAAGTGCGCACTATTAAAAGTCTTTCGGGGTCTGCCATGTATTGCCGCAACATTGTTTTGAAACACGAGCTTCTTAGAGTTTCGGAATAACGGATAATTGAATTAAATAAATTTTTTTCTAAACTTTTACTAACAGATGGACAAAAAATCTGATTGGGAGTTTTTAAGTTTTCTTTCTTTGTTACATAAGTTCCTTAAACCGACGACTACTCTCACCAATATGTTGAGCTTCGCCTCTGTCTTTCCATGACGGTTCTTGAAAAAAATGAAATACAAGCTGTTTCATTGAGTATAGTCATAAAAAATGTAACAGAGCTTTTGATAATAAACTAAATGAGAACCTTACTTGTCGAAACCTTGCAATCATCAATCTCGCAAGATTATCTTCAAATGTTTAAGAGCCATCTAAAGGAACATCGGTAAAATCCTTTGCGAGGAAAACCTTTTTATAAACAGGCTTATAGTCTAACAATAGGTCTTATTTTTAGTTCATATCAGCGTTTTGTCTCAAAATATTTACGGAAAACTAAAGGGGGTTTGAGTTATTTGAAAACAACAGAATTACACAAATAGCCCAAAAATTTAAAATTTTCCTCATACTGTCATTTGAAAATGTTCACTTCGATCAAAGCCAAAAATTCTTATGTATGAGATACATTTACTAGGCTGCTACCGGGCTGAATTTGCCAAGTAGTGATATGATACAAAACTCAAATTCATCGAGAGGGACTGGTGACGGAAAAATTGAGCTAAAGTCGTGAGTAATAACGGCTGGAAAAACTGTAAAGCGGTGAGTCGACTTTTACTGTATATATGTGCAGGTTGCATTTTGACAAGATTCTATTTTTACTGAGAGAACTGCAGCTGCTGTCGAATTTGAGAAGCGACTGCAAACAATTGTATCACGACGAAGTCAATGATTAGAGGCGTTATAAAACTATATTCTAAGGTATTTTCGAAAAGGTTTGATTCCTTCGATCTTTACGAAATGCATCCATTACGATATGAGCCAGTAGGAGCTTTTGCACACTTTTCGCTTCAATTTCATAGAAACGAAACCGATCACCCATGGCGGCGTGGCAGTCTCGTTGGTGGTGAGATATTTGATATTTTTCAGTTATGAAACAAACGTCCTCTGCCATTTCGTTAATCAAAATACTGCTCATAAAACGGTGAAACATTTACATCACACTGGGTTCAGTAAGACCTAAACATCTTCAGTCAGGGCGGACTCTCACATCACCTCTACCCACCTTTTTAGTAAACTCTTTACAAACCAATGCATCAGCTATACGTATGTTATTTGTATTGAAAGTGTGCTACTTGGCTAGAATAGGTAGTTCACTCATTTTTCCCGTTCGTGATTGAAGAAAATAAGTTGGCTAGTTTAACAAGGTAAATGCAGCACATTTGAGAGACCCAAAAAAAGTATAAAAACATTTTTTTTTTTTTCAAAATGCTTGTGATGAGGCTAAGATTTCTGTGATGAGGCTTGTGATAAAGCTAAGATTTCCACATTTTTCTTCCCAAGTCTTGAACTTCTTCAGTTAAAATTTGGCAAATTCATGAACAACAGCTGGATTCATAGGATCTCATTCGTTACTAAACTGGTAAAATCAAAAGTTCAATCTTAGAGTTTCTGTTAAACCGTGAAAGAGGTAAATACAAAGAAGACAATCAAATGATGCAGAAGAAAAATGATTTTTTTATTTAGTAGCGGAATTTCGATCCAAAATTTTTCTTGACAACAGCTGGATGATAGAGATGAGGGTGCACTTTGCAAATGTGCTTCTTAAGATTGGAATTTAATTTCGTGCTGTGCGAACAGAACGGGCAATGAAACTGCGGAAGAAGACCGCACTCGTGTTTATTATGCCGGAGTAAAGATGTTTGGTGGCTATACGTTTTGTAACACTTAAGGCACTTAAATTTATCTCCAATGCTGCGCACCTTGTTTAGCTGAGGGGATGCTTGATTGAAAACGCTGGATCCTAAACATACAAATATGACGAATAAATGTGAGTTAACATGTAAATATGTTCACCCTCCTCTATGACATCCAATTTTCCTTGGTTAACAGGAATAGGAAGACAAAAATCCTGGTTAGGTTTTGACCGACAAGTTGTTAGTTGTACTGAGAACATAAGAGATTTGTTATGGAATCAAAGGTAAAAATTATAAATTAAAAGAGACACCATTGCAACGATCTACCCTTTACTTGCCAGCAATTAGAAAATTTAAACATATTGTACCCGCGCAGTACTTACCTTCGGCCAATGTCATACGCGTTCTTCTAGAATCATTCAGCTTTATTTTATTGGGTCCCCTCTCAATATACCTCCACCTTTTAAAGTTTTTTTTGTTGGTATTCATACAGATCTGTTTTTGTTTAACTATTCATTTCACCCTTGTTCTTTCTTTCTTAGAATTTTTGATTTTTTGAACGGAAAAATGCGACGCGATTTTCTTTCCTTGATTTGTTAGTTTTTCGGACTTTATATTTTAGCTTATGCTGATGGTGGGTGGTTTTTGTTTTGAAAAAGAATATTTAAAGTTTTTCTTTTTACATATAGTTACGTTTCTGTCTATTCAAGTAAAACTATGCAGCATGCAACCATGAGATTATCGTCATACGACTATTTCAAAGTATTCACGAGCAAGCAGTGCTTACAAAGTATGACGTATTACGTTAGACCAAGCCAGAAAATTGTCTCCTTTATAATCGTATAAAGCGTGCTATTGATCATAAGAAGTACGAATTCACAAATGAAAACAAATGGACGGAAACAAAATATAGATGCATTTGCTAGACATCAATGTAAACTTTGAAGCCCAAGGGTAGTGGGTAAAAACATGATGGAACAAGGACGTAGATGAAGAAGACCACCATGCGTTTGGCAAATCGGCGCTGCGCTGGCACTTGACCAATTTTCATAAGATTGATGTATTTCATTACGTCTTACGATAGAAAAGTTGTCACGGGGCAAATAAGCTCTAATGAAAGACGTCTATGATATTCGCGTATGAAGTTTGCAATTTCTTCCTCGATGAAAAATACCCATTGCTCTCAGGTGCACTAATTGAGATACTGGATTGGTTTGGCTCCACATGGACTGGTACACCTCTCGCCATTCCAGTCATTCATTCAATACTTTACTACGCCTTCTGTCCTCACCTTCACCATCTATGCTGTATTAGAAGTGGTAAACAAAGAAATGGATAAGGCGGGATAGGCAAGCGGGATGAATCGGATCTATTACTGAGCTTCTGAGCCTAGCTACTCGTATAACACATTTGAAGCGTTTGGAAGCATTGTGTACCGACAAAATAAAGCCAGCTACAGATGAGGTTACCTCGAAAAACTGTCATTAAAGCTTTTATCTCCATTTCAACTTTTCCTCAGGAGACACCTACACGAAATGTTTTTCCATTATTACATTAAAAATCATCGGGCAACATTAAATATATGCCGAGTATGGCGTCATTTAAAGCTGAAATGATACGTCTTTCGTCAAAAATACTGTATCGAAGGTCCGATGGATAGGAATAACGCAACGCAGGCTAAGATCTTCAATATCAACAATATTTGGCTCCTCGCGAATCCATCGAACCATTTGAAGCAAAAAACCGAAGTTAGGAAGGCTGAAACTAAAATAAATTCCCAACGATAGACATTTATGCGAAGTCAGAAAATCAAATTAGGAAAGATCCTTAAAGTAAAAACAAACGATAAAAGTTTATTAGGTAAAAAATACATAACAAGTGGGTAACGATGTTTGTATATGTTTATGAAGCTCACAAAAAACTGTAAAATTCATGGAATTGAAGATATTAATCAGTTTGAATTGCTTACGGGGTAGTTGCGTCTGAAGGGTACACAGATAAGCGGAGAAACCAAATGAAACAAAACATGAGAAATGAAGCTGTCGCCATTAAGTTAACTTAACGATGTAGAGGTGAAAACCCCGATATTCAATCCGATATAAACTGATAGCTATTGCTGCATCATGAGTAATGACGAATTGGGCGCATTTACACTAAAGAGACCTGCTAGCCTTCAGACGTTGCCATATAAAGAAGTATTTTTTACAATCAACGAAAGAATCTAATACGCACCCGCACCCTTGGTTGAGCCGTTCACTGGTAAATCTTGATAGTGAGATGGACTGAACCTGAAACTTTTCTGAGGCTCCATAAAAATCGAGCGATAGAGGCGACGTATGAACATTATACCGGGTGTCCCAGACCACCCGTCTGTATACTTTTTCTCGGAAACGGCTGAGTGTTGAGAGCTGAAACAAAAAAGCCGAGTTGGGAATTGACCCCAAGGAATTCAATGAAAATATTTTCAAAGCCCCTCAAGACTCCTCGATGGGGTTTTGGGGGGGAAGGGTTCGAAACTCATTTTTCCATTTATGTCGGAAAAAAGCCTATGAAAGATACCAAAATAAGTTCAGATCCTGAAAGAGCAACTCATTGCCGACATTTTAAGTCCCATTAATTTTTCCAGAAAACCCCGATTTTTGGGGTTATGGGCCTTTTTGGGGGGAAATTTTCAATCGGCCGCTGTAATCACAATATTCAATATTTTTCAAAAACCTGAAAACCATCTGAAAGAGGAGATCAAGACCTTTCGATTGATGTGCCACAAAATACCTGAAATTGAATTATTAAGGCCCCCACCAGCCCACCTAGAATCCAAAATTTGGGGGCCTTTGGGCCCCCCTAAGTAAAACAAGTCAAATAGCAAGGTATAGCTTGTGATACATCGACCGAAAGCCTTTGAAAAGTAGAATAAGATGGTGCAATTCAAAATCGTCTACAATCATTACTTTCAAAATGACAGCCATTTAAAATTATGGGTGATCAAAAGTAAGTCCTGGGAAGAGAGTCCAAGATTGAACGATACACGAATTTATAGACCTTAAAAAAAGCAAAAGAGTGGCGCAAACCACAAATCAATCCGCCTCTTCAATCAAAACTTATGACCGTTTTAAATTTAAGCAGCCTCAAATAGGCCTTATTGAGCCTTTTAAGGGGAGTCGGACGGCCGACGGCCTATCTCAGCCCATGTTAAACCATCAATGTTTAAGGAACATTTTCTCCGAAACTATTCAACCGATTTTCAAAAACTTTGGCTTGTTTGATTCGTCTTATTGTCCTGCACATTTTAACACGAGGTTTTTAAAAAAAATTGAATTTTGAAAATGTTATGATTTTTTAAAATTTAAAATGCACTTAACACTGTTTCTCTTTTTTTAATGAAATTATTCTTACAGAATAGACTACTCATCAAAAATAAGTGAACTTGGTCTTAAATTAAAGCTGATGATATATGGAACAACTTTAGCTGAAAAAAGGAATTTTTAAAATTTTGACCGAAATCCTTGTCCGACTCCCCTTAAGTTTCAATCGGTCATAACTTTTGATTGATGAGGCAAATTGATTTGTGGTTTGCGCCATTCGTTGCTTTTTTTAAGGCCTATAAATTCATGTATCGTTCAATCTTGAACTCTCTTCCCAGAACTTACTTTTGAGAACCCGTAATTTTAAATGGCTGCCATTTTGAAAGTAATGATTGTAGACGATTATGAATTGCACCATCTTATTCTACTTTTCAATGGCTTTCGATTGATGTATCACAAGCTATACCTTGCTATTTGACTTTTTTTTACGTAGGCGGGCCCAAAGGCCCTCAAATTTTGGATTCTAGGTGGGGGCCTTAATAATTCAATTTTAGGTATTATGTGGCACACCAATCGAAGGTCTTGATCTCTTCTTTCAGATGGTTTTAAGTTTTTTGAAAAATATTGAAAAATGTGGTCAGAATGGTCGATTGAAAATTTTCCCCCAAAAGGGCCCATAACCCAAAAAATTGGGGTTTTCTGAGAAAATTAATGGGGCCAAAAACGTCGGCAATGAGTTGCTCTTTCAGGATCTGAACTTATTTTGGTACCTTTCCTAGACTTTTTTCCAACTAAAATGGAAAAATGTGTTTCGAACCCCCCCCCCCCCCCCCAACCCACAGGGGGCCTTGAAAATATTTTCATTGAATTCCTAGGGGTCAATTCCCTCCTCGACTTTTTTGTTTCAGCTCTCAACTCCCAGCCGTTTTCGAGAAAAAGTAAATAGACGGGTGGTCTGGGAAACCCGGTATGTAGATAGGTCGTTCAGTGTGAATGCGTCCGATTAAAGATTGTAATTTAACTTTCTGAGTGGATAGATGATATCAGGTGATAACAATTTATCCAAAGTGATCTTTTACGTAAAAAAAGAAAAGTTCGGTTCAAATGACGTAAGGAGAATCAGTTTATCATCAATTCTAGAATATATTTGGGGCAGCTTCTGCTGGCGAGTTTAGCGATAGCGACAAAGAAGCTATTGAGTCAATCGGTTTAGGTTAAAGAGGTTCAGTGATGTCACATTAAAAGTGTGCAATCGGTATTTTCACTTTTTCCAAATACTGTTGCGTAATTGACACTATACTCTAAGTAGAATTCACAGGATACCATCAGTAATCTGAGGTGAATCAATCTGCAGCACTCGGTAAATCAAATTCAGAACCAGACGCTCAAACGTCTCCTTCAAAGATACAAAACGACTTAAGAGTAACAGCAATAATTAGAGGCAATAATATGTTATTGACGTGCTGTTTTCATCATGTGAACGACAGATTTGAGTCGAAATGCTTAACTATCCGTTTAAAATTTGAAATTTGAAAACTGCACACATAAGGGCGTCTCAAAAGTACCGGGATTGGTGCTGTAACTTTAAAATTAAACTAGGTAGCTACCTGATCGAAAGATCAACTAACTTGACTCCAATCAAGTTCCGAAGAAGCACATTTGGTCAAAATTTGACGAAACTATGATAAATTGAAACGAAAAAAAAAAAAGAAAAAAAATTGACCCCCTCAGGGTTTTTAACGAATGTTTCCTCGTAGTTAAAAACAAAGCACTAAATTGTCCGATGCAATCTTCTCCAGGAACGACTTAGCAACACCAAAACTACGACCTAATAACATTACTATCGTCGTCTAACTGACTGTGAGACTGATAAAGCTCGGAAGCTGATCACAATGACGCGACGACAACACCTTTTTCTATACGAGAAAATATTCCATAAAAATATTCCATAAAATATTCCATAGGGAATCATTTTTTCCCTTTTAAAACTGTCGTATCTTTGTAAATTTATAACTAAGTGGGTTCATCGTAAAATCAACTGGAAGAAAATGAGTTGATCTTCCAAGAAAACTCAAGATCAGGTCAATAGCTTGTTTAGTTTTGAAGTTACAGCAACAGTCTCGGTGCTTTTAGGATACCCTTTGTGTGAGTAAAAGTGGTTATGCATACTTACATCTACGATGTGAATGGATTTACAATGTATTCTTTTTTCAAAACCAATCGTCGAAAAATAGGACAGTAAATAGTGCATAATATTGAGTTTACATTAGTTAGCGTTTTTCGGTGGAAAAATGGTGGACGGAGAAAACTAGATCATTCAAATTATTGTTACGCATTAGTAGAAAGATCGTGAATAATTCGGATCCTCCAGCTGTTCTTCGGGGTCTCGATACACAGTGCTGAGTTTTTAGAAATTGCCTTCATGTTTAAGTAAATGAAAAATATTAAACATAAAAGGAGATGTCTACCTTAAATTCAAAACAAATATGGCTCGCTTAATTATACAGGGTGTATCAGCAACATAAGTCGACCTATAAACAATTAAGTTTTCCTATAAACATGTGTCCGAAAATGCTTACCTTTTGAGCTACAACCCCCTAAAGTTTTAAACAATTTATTGTTTTTTTGGAATAGCGACCACCATTAACAACCAAAGGTCATGAAAATTGGTATCCCAATGTAATTTTACGTGTAAAATCCACTAATGATCTAAAGAAATTCAGAAATTCCGTCTGCCAGTACTTTTCAGGCAATTTTGTACCTTCAACGGCGCCAATTTTATGCTACGGATTAGAGATTTGAAAAATAATTACTGAAAGTAGATGGGAAAAACTCTTAGAAAGATTTTTGGTCCTCGTTTTTTTTGTCCATACTGCGCGTTTTAAGCGAGATAATCGCTGCACACGGTGGAAAAGTCAGCGCTATTACCATAGCGGGTGGCCTGAAGAAGCAGCGGAGTGGCGGGTTGCATACTTACTGCCGCTCTTCATGGTAAAAGCGCTGACTTTTCCACCTTGAGCAGCGATTATCTCACTTAAACCGCGCCGTATTGACAAAAACAACAAAGACCAAAAATCTTTCTAAGATTTTTCCCATCTGCTTTCAGTAATAATTTTTAAAATTTCCAATCCGTAACATAAAATGTGTGCCGTTGAAGGTACATACATGATTGCCTGAAAAGTATAGGCGGACCTAATATCTGAATTTTTTGAAGTAATTAATGGATTTTACGCGGAAAATTACATCGAGACACCAATTTTCATGACCTTCGGTTTATAATGGTGGTCGCTATTCCAAAAAAAATCATCAATTTTTCAAAACGTTGGGGGGATGAAGCTCAAAAGGTGGGCATTTTTGGACGCACGTTTAAGGAAAAAAGTCTTATTTTGACTTCTAGAATATGTGGCTACAAGGACGACATGAGTTCATGATACACCTTGCATACATATAAAGAAAAAAAAAAGAAAAAAAAAACACCGACGATTTTGAACAATAAATACTAAACCGACCTTCTGTTACACTTATTAAAAGACAATGCTTATGGCAGGGATCGCGTGAAAAAGCAAGCAACCAGCTTTCTGAAAACAATTTTTTGACTTATGGAAAATGATACCGATACAAACGAACAAAGGAACAAAGGTTTCAAGAAAAATACGCTACAAACATAAATGGAGCTCCGCTAGCTATCCACAGAGGTTACTGAGACGTGTTTAATATCTGGTTGTATTGTCTTTTCCATTGCTTCATAGACGGCTAGTTGATCCATATGCATTCTTCGGACATGCGATTTAAGATTACTTTTGATTTTACATTTTCTAGGACAAAATGGGCAACTAAATGTGGGCTCTTTACCGCACTCGTACTTCATATGTGACGAGAGCCCACTTTTGTACCTGTAAACTGAATGGCATTTAGGACACTGGAATACAACTTTATACAATTCATCGTAAGATGCCTGCATATCTTCCTCGAGCTCCATCTCCCCGAGTCCATATGATGCCAGCTCTGCAAATGAAATTGATGATTTGATCAGCGAATGAGGTAATTTTTTCGAAAATGTATTGAAACAACAGTACAGTGTGTCTCGCGTTACACGAAAAAAATTGAAAACAAAAGAAAAAAAAACAATTGACTTTACTAGGGGTAAGTTAAATTTGATTTTGTGATGAGAGCTACTCAACAGTCCTGGATAAACGTAAGCATAATTTCAGAGGGTTGTCTGCTTACGGCTTTTGGAGTGTTGGTGAGTTCCAGAACAAACCAATAGCACTCATCTTGTAATTTCTATTTACCTTTTTTCTTTTCCGTAGGTCGGTTGAGGAAGATTTGAATGGTCGGAGGAAAAAAAAGTAATGAATTACTTCTTTTAATCAGGGTTAAAGAAGGAATTCCGAGGTTTAGTCCCTAGATTGTTTACATGTGAGCTTACAGCTCAGCTCACATTTACTAATATTCGAAAACCCGAATCATTGCTGTTTTCCAAAGGACATTGGCGGCTAGAGATTCCTCTTAAATGTACAACACGAAGTGGAAAAAGTAAAGAAAAAAAGCGGATCGAATTCACTGAATGTAAACCCAGATTTAGGACATCCCAACAGTCAAGTAAATCAAGTACAGATTACAGGGTTTTGTATCAAGCCTTAAGACGGTCTTCTACCTCTGAAACTAATCAAGATGGAAAAGCGCGGTTTGATCCATTCTTTAACCTTTCTATTAAAACAATTTTTTTGGGGGTTTCGAACATTCAGCCTTTCCCTGGAGGGGGGAAAGAAAAATAACTGGACCAATATTTCTGCAAATCAGATTTTAGTATAAATTGTTGGTAAGATCATTAAATTCTGAGAATGTTGGCGCGAATCGCAAGTCCATGCCGTTTTTTATACGTTATACATCAAAGATAAAAAATTTACATAGACGCATTGAAAAAGTAAATATTCCATAAATTCTCTTTGAAGGTACCAATGGAAGAGCCATTCGTCAAGATTATTTTACTAATACAGCAGTTTTTAGGGAAAACAAATCTGTCTCCAATAAAATGACCAAGTTAATTCATGGGCCCCAAGATTCTGATGACTTTTAATACAACAATTATTCTTCCTGGAAAGAGCCGATTTATCGAGAAATGGATTATGAACTGTCAATCAAGTCATAAGTACAGCTTTTTTAACCCTTAACAAGCCTCAATATCATCACATCAACACCTTAAGATATGATCCCTAGATGATGATGAAGAACTGGCAACTTAAAGTCTATTTATTGATATTAACAGGTTTTCATGAAAATCGACGATTTACGTTTCTAATAACAGGGCCAAAAAGTAACTTTGCAAGACTTTTCAGAGGACAAATCTAAATTTTGTCTCAAACTAATTCGTAGCCGAATGTATCTTCAGGATCCAAAGTCTTTAGAATTTGGACCTTTCAACGGGAAGAAACAATTTTTTGAAAATTTTAATGAAGGACGACTGAAATGTTTTATTTGGACAACGGTCAGTAAGGCGAGAGTCTAGACTTAAAATGAGGTCCACGGCTCTCTTGAGCAAAACTTTTTCTATAAAGAATATATTTTCTCTTTCGTCCATTTAATGACGGTTTTGAGTCCTCGTGGTTAGAAACCAACGCCTCTAGATTTTGTTAGGAATTATTATTACATGGCAAGTTGCTGCCACAACCATTATTGTTTTCGTTGAGCGACACTACAAACTACAAGAATTAAAATACCGTAGAAAAAATCAATTCGAATTTCAGCCTTTTCTTTTTCGACAATTCCTTGGACTTTTCGCCCTAAAACGTCAAAGTGTAATTTAAAAAGAGAACGTCAGCCAACATTTGAAGGCATAAAAAAACAAACATTAGGAATAAAAATAATTTAATAAAACAAAATAAAACACTACATGACTCAAAAATTACGTACAACTAGTTTTGGTTAGATACAATAAATAGATCAACTATAACCTACTTTTGAAACATACATGATAGTTAAATGACTCGATAAAAAATGAATGAATGAAAATGTTTTTAGAAGGAGGGGGAGCAGAAAGACCCCTCTTCAAACGAAACACTCATCTCTTCCTTGACCAAACGTTTAAATGACTCGTTTGAAGTTTTACACAGGAGAAGTTATATTCATTCTTAAGTGTTTCAGGAACTTCAACTTCCATTCAATTTTTTTTTCGAGTAAAAGGCCAGAGAATAGCTTGAGGAGGAGAAGGCTTATCGGACTGCTTGATTTGTGCACGAAGCATAGGTTTTAGATGTAGGGAAATAGACAGAATCTAATCGGGCAAATTAAAGAAGATTAGAGGTTACTTTCAGGAATGTTTGCTGGGCCGGAAGAAAAAAGGAAATGAGCAAAGGGGGTCACTTTAGAGGATTTACAGACTAATCGGTTAATCCACTTATTAATGTTAATGATTATTACGAAGTCTGGAATTTAAGTAGACTCGAAACTATTTGTTCATCAAAATCCGAGATTCATTTTACCCGAGATGGATTTAGGGGAATGATAATTGATGATGAGCCTAATCCTCCTTCAAACTGAACTTTCAGCTCAAAGCTTGAAACGGTGGCAATTTTGCTCTTTCCAGCATAGTAAAGCAATCGTTTCCACAAACTTGCTTTTCGCTCAAAGGGCCAGACAAATTCGTAAAAAATTACTTACAGGGCAACAACCTTAAACCAACTTGCCTGGCGTAATCGTAGGCTTCAATATTGTTTGGTTCGTTTGCTAATGTTTATTTTGGAAAGAGTACCAATTATGTTAAAAACGATAAATTCAATTATAATTGATTGGTACGAATGACAATTGTAAACGCAAATTCAACAAATACAGGAGAATTTATAAAAATAAATATAAATAAAATTATTTTTGGTAACAAATTTTGATTCCTTCCTAATATAATTAACTGATAAATTCATGACTAAAAGAAAGAACACGAGCTAGAATTAAAGGAGAAGGGTAAATTAAAATACAAACTAGTTTAAGGGGTGGTTTTGCAACAAAATGTTCTTAAGTTTAACAAAAAAAAAAAAAATGAATGAATAAAAATTAGGTGAAATAAAATAAAAATAAATTTGCTCTAAACTGGCACGTAATATGACTTGGATGTTTCAATGCGCTAATAATTTTACTAAACTTTCATCGAAGTTAAAAACAGAAAAAGAGAAAGTACGTACGTGAAGAAATACGTGAATGAAAAGTTTTGAGAAAAGCTTATGTGATGTAAATACTTGCGAAAAGAAGCTATTTTGAGAGATAAGGCAGATGGAAGTTTTCATTAATTGTAGGCGAAAATCCTTTACATGGACTTCCAGATCAATGAAGAAATTTGAAGCATCAATCAACCTATCAGAATCTTCTCGTTTGCTAACTCTCATAATAAATATTCTACTGTTTATAGAAGGTAAAAAGAAACTAACTGCAGTGAATATGAAGGCACTTAAATAAGTTATCGCTAGTTTTCAGGTGCTCGAGGCAAGTTTCACAAATTGAGCATGTTATGCTGCCATACATCGTCAAAAGTTGATTATGATACTTCGTGTCCTGGCGCACGGTCAGTCAAAATTAACTAAAGTAGGGAGAGGATACAGGAGAAAAAGTCAGTTTCGGAAGGATGAAAATAACACTAGTAAACCAAATTCAGCGTTAAATGTTGATTAAGATACGATGTAACAAGACCTCAGATTAGTTCAATAGTTAAAATTATTTTACATAATCAGTAATTATGAAATGGAGGAAGGAGAGAGAAATATTTTTGCTCGAGATTAATTTTTGACCACTGATTAATTATAATTTGATTGGATTTTGTAAACTGCTGATTTAACACAATTTCTTCCCAAAGACGAAAAGAGGCAATTTAGAACTTGCTGAAGACACGACAACGGTTAGACGGTGCTTCAAATGGTTTTTGGAGATTGTTTTCGTCAAAAAATAAGGAAACAGCATCGACAAAGTCATGTGGTAAGGGGACCACAATTCAGTGACTTGTCAGCGCCTTATAAAAGAAGCAGTAAAAGTGTAAGTTCCAACAAGGAGTAAAAATGTGTCACCGAGGAGTAATAGGTTTATTTTTTCAAAAACAAAGAAACAAAAAGCTCAGAGAGAGAGGGGGTGGTGGGTGTAGGGTGGGGGAGAAGGAAGGTAGGTTTCGCTGAGGGTAATTTGGAGGGGCTCTCAAAGGGTCATCAACTCTCATCAGTGGAAGTCGATGAGATGATTTTCAGAGTGACAGAGGGAAGAAAAGAAACGGAAAAAACAAAACAAAACAAACAAAACAAACTATTCTTGAGAAATAGAGGTACGACTAAACTAGTGTGATGCAAGAAATAATACGAAATAAAAATAAAAATGATTAAAAAAAATGATCCAACTGGAGATTAACGTTTAAAAACAAGTTGGTTTACCCTGGTTAAAAAAGACGATTGATCCCTATAATACATGACAAAATAGAGGTAGTAACAGTTTTCAGAGAAAAGAGACAAACTGCAAACGTAATAAAAATACAATCTCGGTACGGTTGCAAACAAAAAGGAAGCTGGTTACTAAGTCGAAACTTGTTCGTGCAACATTACAGCGAAGTGAAGGAAATTCATTATTCACCAAGGTAGTACGGAGACTATTGCTTCCAGACATAGGGTTTTGGTTTTAGATGAAATTACCCTTTCAAAGTCAGCGAAAGATGAAAAAAATTGAATTACTGAGAAAAAATGTATAAACATTCCATCGACAACCAAATACAAAAAAATGAATTGGCAGCACAAGCACATGTGACTGATGTATTCTACGTTTTCGTTTCATAGGTTTTGAATTTGGGCGAACATCAACGTTTGAGAAAACTTTAACGCTTTCTTACTTCCGAAAGCTATGATTCCAGTGATGATGATGGCCTCCAAATGTAATAGATCAATTTCTTACAAAAAAGATTTATGATTCAGCATTTAAATCAATAAGTGGTGAAGCATGGCTCATTTACACAAACTAGTTCAAAGAAAAGGTGATATTAAATAATAATGAATGAAAGTAATTATCTGACTAGCAATACCACAAATAATTCAAAGCCCCAACTTATCTCAAACTTAAAATGCATGAAAAATGACTATATTATAAGATTAATGTTTTTCTTTTTTCATTTTATCGCTTTCTTTTTGTAATAATATACTTTTTTATGTTTAGATTCTAAAATCTACACTTAAAAGGAAGATAATAAGTTCTCTAGGCAAGGCCATGAGCTATGCAACATTGTTAATTTAGTATCCAATAATAATAATAATAATAATAATAATAATAATAATTATAATAATAATAATCAAATGCCGCCCTAGGCCCACGGCTTAGGACCATTGTTTGGTCCCGCCGTGGGACCACCATCATTACCCGCATGTGCGGTGAAAAACAATACACCATAATAATAATAATAGTAATAATAAAAAAAAATAATGATAATAATAATAATAATCATGATGTATTAAAGAAATTTTCCTTTGCACACCTACTCCAATTTCGATTTTAGGGAAATCAAATAATGTTTCACAAAAACTATAAAGGACTGTTTTGGAGACTAGATACAAAAAATACCGAAATTGGAAAATAAAACAGTTTTTGACTAAAATCACAAAGTAACACTGAATAACTTCAATTAGATCGTAGGCTCAAGCCTCGAGCGTTCATATATTGGAGTATGTATTTAGGAAAAAAAATATGGTAAGGTGGGGTTTCAAATAACCTAACTTGTAAGCGTACTCTTAATCACAATATCTTACACTCATTAGGCACGTTACGCTTATACTTTGTGTCATTGTCATTTCCAGAGCCATGCGAAAAAAGGAAAAACTAACGGTGGTTGACGCAGGATTCTACGAACCATATAGATAAACATAAAATGAAAACATTATTCGTATGTTGTATGGTTAATAGTTTTAGTAAATGGTGAAGTAACTCCACATCTTGAGTGCTCATAGAGGATAATAAACAGCCATTATCCATGATTTTGAGGGAATATTACCAGAAATACAAATGCAATGGTATTTAAAAAGATTTTAAAGGTAGAGCTCACGGTGACGCTGTTCGGAATGTTTTCTTTCTGTCATCTATCTTTGCCTAAAGACAAGATTCTTCGTCACGAAACCCAATTGGTGCTAGTTTTTCTGTCTCTTCACGCGTAGATCTTAGCAGCTGGTCTATTCTGATCCAGCAAAAGTCAAAATTAAGTATTTGATACGCAGGGATCTTTAATTCAAGGGCGAGGGAGCATTTGAGGCACAGGAGGGGAGGGTTCTTCGTGGTAAACACTACTATGCTTTATTTTCAAGGCAATATTTTTGGTTCTCAGTCCTCAACATAAAGTTAATGACTCTTCCATATGATTCCTTCAGTGACGATGACACAACGCTGATAAGCTAAAGAGATCATGATTACATTGTTTTCCACCAACAGGAGATTAAAATAAAGGAGAAACTATCTTCAAAATTTACAATTCTGACTAACGTTTAAATAGGTACTGGCTAAGGACTGTTGTCCAAAAAACACTAAACTTATAGTAGTTAGACTTTTTGACAGCCTACAGTTGTGAGTTAATCAAAATTATTTACTCCTATTGAATTTAGTGTTTCTGGAGAAACCTCAAATATTTTGGAGATATTTGTGTCCCAAGATGCGAAATTTTTTAGAACTGAATAGTAGGATCGTCGCGTTTGCTCAGTTTTAATTTTGCACTTGAATTCGACATTTCTTTCTGAGGTAAGCGAGGGTAACATTGATATCATTAGATGCAATAGAGCATAATTTGATTCGATCAAAGCCGACTGCTCAGCAAAAAATAATAGAAGCAACATACAAACACTTAATATGGTAATTATACAAGGATTTTTGGTTTAAAACAGAAAACTTTTCTATTGCAATCGGATGAAATTGAAACAATTGCACCCAATGAAAACGACAGAGAGGTTTATGAAATTGTTTTAAGGTTTCCACAGAGCAAAAAATTGTTCCACATATGAACGGAAACAATAAACCGTAATAATTCTTCCATTCCTGGCATTTGACTACTGTCGTTCACACTGAAATTGAAAAGACAGCGCACTAACAACTGGTTACTATTCCGTGGCATTCGAATTCAATGTTGAAAGCAAACAGCGACCACGAACTTAAAATGCCAGGAATAGTACAGGGAAACAAGACCATTTTAAATGGAGAAAATATTGACTATGTGATGATCAAAGAGACCAGAATAGTTTAAAAGTAAGGCTAAACTTTGGGGCTTTTCATTGTAAGGAAATTGAATTTTGTAATTCAAATGTTTCTACATTGACTTCATGCTTATTTCTTACATGCCTAAGTAAATCTGCTTTGTGCTTGCACTTGTACATGCAGAATGGACAAAAATGGTTTGGTTCTTTGCCGCATTCAACACGTATGTGCCGCATTAGATTATTCTTATACGTATATGTTTTCAGGCACTTTGGACACGGAAAATTTCCGGGAGCTTTCGACGGAGATTTGTGGAGCAGGGTGATGTGTTGCACTATTCCAGAAGTCGATAGCTCCTCGTTCAACTCTTCAGCTAGTTCCACGGACAGCTCTTCGTCGACTTTACTTTTTGTTTTCTTTTTAAGACTTCCAACTCCCGAAAGATACTCTTCCAATGAATCTGCAAAATGTAATATATGTTAGACATCGGAAAACTCGAATGATATCGTGCATCATGACGGTGCTCTAAAGTTTTTAAGGCATACTTAGAACGAAGCTTCAACGTTAGAATTCATAAAATGAGCATCGACGCATGATACTTACCGGCTACTTCAAAATGGGTGCAGAGTTGGACAACAGCTAGAATGCTAAGCAGCTTTGGCTGGCTAGTTTAACTTCGTTAAAAAAAACATTTACATTTATAAAAGGTTCCTAATATTCAACAGCACCAAGCGGAAACAATCCGCTAAGTTCCAAAATAGGGACGGATAGACCGACTAATCCGATGTCACATCAGATCAGACACTCGCAACATCATAGGGTACGTTGATGTGGCCACTTTCGCAACGCGTTGAGGCGCCACTTGCGCGATTGATTGATTTAATTAGCAATATATCTATCCATATATCTATCTATCTATCTATCTATCTATCTAGTTATTTATCTATCCATCCATCCATTTATTTATCCACCTATTTAATTATTTATCTGTTTCTTAATTTATGTTACAGGAGAGGCTAAACAGGTGAGGATATACTCGCATTAGATGATTATAAACGCAGCATTATTCCATGATTTAATACGGAAATGGAGGAAGGGGAGGGGGTTAAAGTTCCAAAACCCCAAGAAAAATGCACAAAATAAGTCGCCGAGGAATTTTGCGTCTACTGCGCTATATCTGCATTTAATGTGAATTACTCTCATTGTAACATTCAGCCCGGATCTTCTTTGACGTTTAATGAGCTGCGTAAGTAGCGTATAGCTTTGGTGCGGTACAGGCTTAGTGATGCCGTAGATACTCACTGTAAATTCCTATTATTTGAAGACAGTCAAAAACTTGAGGGATGTTCAGGTCAATCAATGCACATTGAAACTCGATAGTCAGAAAACACCTGAGCGGATTAGACAATTTGATGCATTCTGTTAATTTTTATCAGCCTTGATGCAAATCGCAGTGATCTGAGGAAGGTACCTGAAACTCAGCACAGGTCTCAGAGCACATATATAAGCAGTTGCGCAAGTTCTATGTCGATTTGACACAACCCGCCTCACACAAGAAAGTTATGCACTCTTTTTTTTCTTTCGTTTTCTCAAAACCAGGAAAGGTTCGGGTTACGAGTGATGCGGATCGTGTCGAATCTACGACACGGGATTCACGAAACTACTTGTACACGAGTACCGGATTTGAGCATGAAAGCTTCTCTGCATTTACCAGGTCTTGATGTAAACGAAACTGATGATTCGAAACACGTCAAGCCATGTAAAAAATATTCAAAATTTGAACCACTCTTGATTTCTTGCTTCGACTCTCAGCTTTGAAAACTACTAAAAAAATGCGACTTTAATGGATAAAACTTTAATTTATAACTCAACTTTAATCAACTTTAATTTATAAAATAATCAGTATCAACTATTCAAAAAACTGTATACATCAGGCTTACAAAACCTTTCCGTTTCAGTCAAATTAAGATAGGTATCAGCGCATGTTTATTACTGAAGTAAAATTTTAACAATGAAATATTCTAAGGTCAGAATGTCTTCTAAAATTTCTTCCACCAGCGGCTCAAAAACACTAAAGTATGCCCAAAAGACATTTTTACCGAAAGCTTGCGAAGGTCGGAATGAGAAACAATGGCAAGGTATTAGTAAAGGAGAAAAATCAATTGCAATATGAAAGTCCTTCAGAAAAGACTCTAGATTTTTATTTACATGTATTTTACAGCATATGTTCAACAAGTAAATTACAATATTAAATGCAATCATTCACGGTCAGAAAAACGCTTATGAAGAACCAACTCTTTGTGTTTTGAGCCCATGTGTAACAGTAATTCAGTCTTGTACTTGGCTCTATACGAGCATTTGACACAAGGGAATTTAGGTGTTTGACCGCACTCATATTTGAGATGACGATTTAAAGATCCTTGATGTTTATAGGATCTTCCACATTGCTTGCACGTAAATGATGTGTCTGCGTTCAGGATTCCGTCATAAAGAGTTGGGATATCGATTGACTCGAGCTGCGAGTGTGGATCTGAAAATGAGAAAATTTTCCTTTAAGAAAACTGCTCAAAATTACTGTAATTAAATGGACCGAACGTCGCGATTTAGAAAACAAGTGACGTTTGAAATTTGGGATGTAAATAATGATGTAAATTTGGGATGTAAATAATGATGTAAGTTATGATTTTGAACTAAATTGGTAAAAATTACGAGGGGGGAAATCGATAGATGCTATTAAAAAACGAGGCTAAAGACTGTAAAGTAAAATTGCTGCTTTCCAGTGCGAATTTCATAACTGAAAGTAACTTATAAAATGAACGAGAGATTTCACAAGAGTACGTCTGAGAATTAAAAATATTCTTCCAAGTTTATTTAAAAAGGGTATTTAATATACGACAGTGAGTGAATAGAAGGCCCAATGAGCTTACCCATACAGACGAAATCTGTTGACTGAAAAATTAGCTTGAGTGATAAAAACTCAAGTTTTTCAAGTAGTCTAGAAAGTACTTTTCATCCTATAAAGAAAAAGAAGAAAATTTTTGCAAAGTGAGCTGGCGTATTGAAGTCTGTACAAAAAGCTAAGCTTTTGCTTTACAGTTTATCTATTGAATATTTAGGCTCTATTTGATACATTTCAGCAGCCAGGAAGATTTCAAGTTTTCCTCACAATGGTTGTGCTGACCAATCAGTGAGCCATTGTAACATTGTAAGACAAGCGCAGTTGCTTTCATGGGGGAAAAAAACAACATTATTCTACCTGAGAACCTGAGCTAATACCACAAGCGGCTTTTGGGGGGCTTCAAAGTTTTGATCTTTATTTTTGGGCAAGAGCTTAAAACTTACGTTCGTGAGGGCTTGCGCTCTGTATACGAATTTTTAAAATCAGTATCCGGCATTATAGCGTGAAAGGCATTTTGCTTCCTTGCTTTTTACAAAAATAAACAAAAGAATGTCAAGCCTCCTACTGAGATCTCCACTCCCTAAAAGCTGCTCATGCAAATCACTTGGTTAAAATAAATTCATGCTATCAGTTGGAATGGGAAAAAACTACTGACAACGATGATCATCTATGAGAGGTTAGGTTGCGAAGAGTAGATAGCTCTTATTTCTGTCGGCAGCTCCTTTAACATTGATTGATTGTAAATGCTTCAGATATTTGCCAAATTGCAGGTAAATGTTATCCTTAGAAATATATCAGAATTGATGTCGTGAGTTTATTCTAAACTCAAAAAATAAATTGTTGTTGATCACTTCAATGGTTCAGGACTATTCATGCACTGTTTTAATGTCCACTCTTCTTTCATCCACGAACCATTTATGTCCGCAAACAATCAAAGTCTACTGACATTACGTCCCTTGTCGTTTTCTCAACACTAAAGCTTGTGTCCACCGTTTTTATATCAGTCATTGCAAGTCCTCTCAGACTTACACTAGGCAGTCTGTAAGTTCGAGGTTCACCACACCGTCACGCAATTCCTCCCAGATATCCACCCGCTCTATGGAATGTGTGCGAGACAACTACTGCCGGAGGTATGAGAAAAACTAAAACGCTGGAAGGATTGCACTCAAAATTTAAGACGCAAGTCGTGTCTCACCATCCTAATAATGTTTGGAAGGTTTTAGAATCCATCCAAAAAGATGAAAATAACAATACACAGCTTATTTTTCAACTCCTATGTGGACCGCAATGCATTCGGTACCCGATCAAAAACATGTACTTACATCACCAACCAAAGGATCTTAAGGATCTTTTTAGGATATCAACAGATATCTTTAGAGAGCATCACGATTAAGAACTAGCTTTGCGTGGAATTTGCGAAAAGATTACTGTCTCCTCAAATGGACTTCAATACTCTTGACAAAAAGAATGTGGGAAAATTTTTCGTGGACAAATTCACTTATGGACATAAAAAAGCGGACAGATCATCCACGAACCTGTTCAATACCATGAGATGGTTTGATTGAAGATAGGGTTGAGAGGAGGGGAGTCGCACAGACGTTAGAAAAAATGAATTTATTTTTATAAACGGCTATTTTAAGAATACTTAATGAATAAGTAATACTTGAGAGAAAATATAATTTTCAATTACTTTGACAGAATCTTTAGCTTTTGTTCCGAGATAGTTTTCAAACAAAGATAGAAGTAAATGAAAAAATAAAAGACGGAGAGAAAGGAGAAATTCAATATAATCTTTAAAGCGACTACTTCTACACATGTACAAGGAGTGTCCCAAAAGTACTGCACACTTTTGTTTGCGGAGCGAACGAAAGCAGATATCACAAAACGGTTTATGAGGGGCGATTGTCCTAACAATTACCTACAAATAAATCAAGACCAAATCCAGCTCTGTAAGTTTATTATTCACTGAGTTACAGCGTTTTGGAAATGACACGTCGAGCTGACCCCTCCAGGATTTTTAGCATGTTTTTCAAGAAAAAAAAAGAGAGTTAAAAATCAAAAGTTCGCAAGAGAATAAAGGGAAGAAGTGAAGAGAACAAATTATCAACCTAACACACTGTCGCAAAAGGCGGCAAAATACAAGCATCAAATTTTTGTCAGATTTAGAGAGATTCTGCAAAATTTGTTTAAACAAAATAAACCACTTGATTTCAACTCTCTCTTTTTTCTTGAAAACCTTGTTAAACATCCTGGAGGGGTCAGCTCGGCATGTCATTTTCAAAACGCTGTACCTCAGTGAATATTGAATTCTTAGAGCTGAATTTGGTCTTGATTTGTAGGTAATTACTGAGACAATCGCCCCTCACAAACCGTTTTTTGATATCTGCTTTTGTTCACCCCGCAGAAAAAAGTATGCAGTACTTTTGGGACACCCCTTGTATTTAAAAACAAAAGACTTTGAATTATGCAGGAGATATTCAAAGAAACTCCTAGAAGCCTTCACGTCAACAACAATGAAAATAAAAACTACCAAGATTTTAAGGATAAGCCTCAATGAATCTCATTGAAAATAATTGAACAAACGCCAGAAAGAATAGCGAATGGTAATAAACTATATCACAGATCATGTAATTTGGGAGCAGAATTAAAGTTTAATACCATAATGATTTTACAAAAAGATCGCAAGTCAGAGAAGCTCCGCTTCGAGTTTTTTTTAAGGAAAATATGTTAAAAAGTGTAGAAAACTCATTGAAGTTATTTTAATATAAAGGAAAAGGTTAGCCTTTTAGCTTTACGCCATTACTTTTCCAACGATTTGGCGTTTTGTATACGTACTTTCTTTTTTTTTCGAAGAGCCCTGAAAGCATTGGAAAATACTTAGTGTTGAGCCCTCAAGTACACTGCCCCGCAAAAAAACCGGCGCACCTGGCGCGCTGGATCATTCCGCTCGAAAATGCGAAAAAATGACAAAACTTAAAATCGTCATAACTTTTGAACTAAGAGAGCTAAAAATATTTCAAGGCCAGTGTCGGATTCCTCATACTCTCTAGTTTTTTACACATGAGCTTTAATTTTCTTTTGGTCATTTTTCCGCCCGTATGAAGAGTTTTTTCAAACTCTCGCGAAAACTGTTTTTTTGGAGCACATCTGTAAAAAGTTACTCAAACTTCTCACACCTCTTTGGGATGAAGTAGCATAGATAGACAAAATCTGAGACATGCATCAGATTCCTCAAAGTCAGGACTATCGACCTGGTTACCTCAATTTTGTCTACAAAATTTTTTTAAGGTCGGAAAATGCACTTTTCCGAGACCATGTAAAAAACCGCTTCTGAACACACAGTTTACACATGCGAAAATATGTTAAAAGTTCAAATCTTTATAAATTTTGAACTAAAAAAGCTAAGAATATTTCAAGGCCAGAGTCGGATTCCTCATACTCTTTAGTTTTTTATGCATGAGCTCAAATTTTCTTTCCGTCATTTTTACGCCCGGATGAAGAGTTTTTCCAAACCCTCGCGAAAACTGTTTTTTTGGAGCACATCTCTAAAAAGTACTCAAACTTTCCACATCTCTTCGGGCAAAAGTAGCATAGATAGACAAAATCTGAGACAAGCATCAGATTTCTCAGAGTCAGGGCTATTGACCTGGTTACTTCAATTTTGTCTACAAAATTTTTTTAAGGTCTGAAAATGCACTTTTCCGAGACCACGTACAGACCGCTTCTGAACACACAGTTTACACATCCGCTCGAACATGCGAAAATATGATAAAAGTTTAAATCGTCATAACTTTTGAACTGAAAGAGTTAAAAATATTCCAGAGCCAGGGTCGGATTCCTCATACTCTCTGATTTTTTATTCAGTAGCTTTAATTTTTTTTCGGTCATTTTTACGCCCGTGCGAAGAGTTTTTCTACACGCTCGCCACATTTCTAATAATGTTCAGAAGCGGTCTTTACATCGTCTCGGAAAAGTGCATTTTCCGACCGTAAAAAATTTTTGAAGACAAAATTGAGGTAACCAGGTCAATAGCTCGGACTCTGAGGAATCTGATACAGTTTTCAGATTTAGTCTATCAATGCTATTTTTGCCCAAAGAGATGTGAGAAGTTTGAGTAACTTTTTAGAAATGTTCTCCAAAAAAATAGTTTTCGCGAGGGTTTGGAAAAATTGTTCATACGGGCGTAAAAATGACCGAAAGAAAATTTTAGCTTAAATTTAAAAAATTAGAGAGTATGAGAAATCCGACCCTGGCCTTGAAATATTCTTAGCTTTCTTAGTTCAAAAGTTATGATGATTTAAACTTTTAACATATTTTTGCATGTTTGAGCGGAATGTGTAAACTGTGTGTTCAGAAGCGGTTTTTACATGGTCTCGGAAAAGTGCATTTTCCGACCTTAAAAAAATTTTGTAGACAAAATTGAGGTAACCAAGTCGATAGCCCTGACTCTGAGAAATCTGATGCTTGTCTCAGATTTTGTCTATCTATGCTACTTTTGCCCGAAGAGATGTGGAAAGTTTGAGTACTTTTTAGAGATGTGCTCCAAAAAAACAGTTTTCGCGAGGGTTTGGAAAAACTCTTCATCCGGGCGTAAAAATGACGGAAAGAAAATTTGAGCTTATGCATAAAAAACTAAAGAGTATGAGGAATCCGACTCTGGCCTTGAAATATTCTTAGCTTTTTTAGTTCAAAATTTATAAAGATTTGAACTTTTAACATATTTTCGCATGTGTAAACTGTGTGTTCAGAAGCGGTTTTTACATGGTCTCGGAAAAGTGCATTTTCCGACCTTAAAAAAATTTTGTAGACAAAATTGAGGTAACCAGGTCGATAGTCCTGACTTTGAGGAATCTGATGCATGTCTCAGATTTTGTCTATCTATGCTACTTTATCCCAAAGAGGTGTGAGAAGTTTGAGTAACTTTTTACAGATGTGCTCCAAAAAAACAGTTTTCGCGAGAGTTTGAAAAAACTCTTCATACGGGCGGAAAAATGACCAAAAGA
Organism: Trialeurodes vaporariorum; assembly: GCA_011764245.1. Lineage (NCBI taxonomy): Eukaryota > Metazoa > Arthropoda > Insecta > Hemiptera > Aleyrodidae > Trialeurodes > Trialeurodes vaporariorum. The sequence continues at coordinate 46,641,895 of VMOF01000320.1, forward strand.
AAATTAAAGCTCATGTGTAAAAAACTAGAGAGTATGAGGAATCCGACACTGGCCTTGAAATATTTTTAGCTCTCTTAGTTCAAAAGTTATGACGATTTTAAGTTTTGTCATTTTTTCGCATTTTCGAGCGGAATGATCCAGCGCGCCAGGTGCGCCGGTTTTTTTGCGGGGCAGTGTAGTTGAATTTCCTACTAGAACGACCATCTAGGGACTCAATTCCTCAAAAAAAGTATTATAAAATAAACAATAATGAAGTCCATTACCTACGCCAAAACTTACTTCAGTTATCTTTTAATGTGAGCGGATGCAAGCGGGGCTACGAGCGTTTACGACACAGGGCCAGAAAACCAAACGGAAATTATTCTTACCGATTAGTCAGAAAAATAATTTAAGCGTCTAAAGTAAAAAGACTGAAAAGTTCGAAAGTTTAAATTAATTGAAGAAAATTTGCCCATTTCAAAGAAACATACTTGTTTAATTTAATAATCCAATATCTTTAATCCTTTTTAAACTTGGCATTCGCCGAGTATTTCCACACAATTAATGTTCGAGACAGTGGCTACGAAATATAAGCTCCGTCTTAGGTCTGTTTATTTCAGGATTTTTCTTCTGAGTATTAAAAAAAACTCGGTTGACAATGAGACATTAATGTTTTTTCCTCATAATTTCCTATTCAGCTTCCAGATAACCCCAATCATAGGATATCATATCTAAAGTCTCGGGTTGCTCAGAAGTTAGTGGAGGGTCTACACCCTCCCACACACACTGTTCCCACTGAGCAGATGAAAATTTTCGTCCTAGCTTTGCTTTAACAGTACAGTTGGTTTGATAGTATCTGCGAAGAGTTCGACGTGGAATTCCATATTCCTTAGATGCACGATGACTAGACATTTGTTTCGTTCTCATCATTTCCAAGGCCGCTTCTAAAGCTTCTTGGGTCCACGTGGCTCTATTGCTAACTCTTGGGTATCCTCCTGAAAATATAACGGGCTGATAAGAAAGAGGACTTAAATTTAACCTTCTCTACTTCAACAGGTTTCACAGGTTAAACGTGAAGTATAATTTTTTCTCATTCAAAACATCTGTTTTTCGATTTCTTTTGGTTTTGGCACAGTACTGGATATTTAATTCGGCCTTTAAAAAATCTTTCAATTGTGAAAACGGGTAAAAATTGACTGAAGTAAACAAAAAAAAAAAAAAAAAATCTTTTAGGGTAAAGGCAAGGTAACGATTACATGGATGCGTGCAAGCTCAGATATTTGCAACCTCTGGCATGTAATTATTGAAAAAAAACTCTGGTAATGAAGTTCATGCATATGTTGCGGGCATATAGCAATCCTAGGCAATGGGTCTGTTGCACACTTCGGCTACAGCGTTTCAAAGCATCAATTCATACGTAAAAAGCCGTAAAAATGACCATGGCAGCATCAGAAAGCACCAAAATTCATTAATAAACTCATAAACTGCAAAAAAACACTAGACACTATTCACCCCTGTATGTTTCCACTACGTGCACGATATTTCGTGAGATTAGCGCGGCGCATTCAAATAACCACGGCCGACTGTCATCACAGCTGCAGGCTGATTATGAACGATCGTATCGTAATGCTATCGAGTCGATGATCGAGTGCGTGTTATCTTATGGGTGGTACCATATGATAGGACGCACTCGATCATCGACGCGATAGCATTACGATACGATCGTTCATAATCAGCCTGCTGACTTCATAAACAAATCGACAGTAAACACTGACGGCGTCTGATCGAATTACTACATCTCAATATTCTCAATTCCTCACAAAAGGTTGTGAAAGGTACGGAAACCGACATTAGCGTCGAGAAATTATCAAAATGAAACAATATCACACAGGAGTTTCAAGAATAATGATGGAAGCTGGAATCATACTTGGAACTCCCATGTTTTATTGTTTCATTTTGATAAGAGTTCGACACAAGTATCGGTTTCCGTACCTTTCACAGCATTTTGTGAGGAATTGAGAATATTGAGATGTAGTAATTCGATTAGACGCCGTCAATGTTTACTGTTAATTTGTTTATGAAGTCAGCAGGCTGATTATGAACGATCGTATCGTAATGCTATCGCGTCGATGATCGAGTGCGTCCTATCATATGGTACCACCCATAAGATAACACGCACTCGATCATTGACTCGATAGCATTACGATACGATCGTTCATAATCAGCCTGCAGCTGTGATGACAGTCGGCCGTGGTTATTTGAATGCGCCGCGCTAATCTCGCGAAATATCGTGCATGTAGACTGAAGTGGAAAGATACAGGAGTGAAGAGTGTCCAGTGTTTTTCGCAGTTTGTCAGTTTATTAATGAATTTTTGTGTTTTCTGATGCTGCCGTTGTCATTTCTACGGCTTTATACATACGAATCGATACTTTAAAACGATCTAGTCGAATAGTGTAAGAAACCCCTTAGCATTCAGCCTACAAAGAGCACGCCGGCCGTTTATTTGAGATCAGAAAAAACTCAGATTAAGCGTAATGTTGACTTACATAATACTTGTATTGACGTTTACTTCAGCTCATTTGACAGCTAATAATCTGACGAAACTAATGATTTCATCAGATTATAAGTTCACTTAGATTTGTTTTTTACGTACGGTATCTTAGATGAAGTGCCTTTGGACACCTATATTCAATAGCTTTAAAAGTTCATAAAAAAGGACCAATTGAGATCATTTTAACAAGTGAATATTACTAGTTTTGTCATCAGCTTATTAGCTTTAACATGAGCTTAAATAAATCTCGACACAATCATTCTGTACGTCATCAACATTACACTTAATCTGAATTTTTTCTGATCATAAATAAACTGCATGCTCTTTGCCTAGGCAAGTCGCAAGCCGATTGCTAATTGCCAAGTATTGCTATTTGCCTGCGACAGTTTGCGGCAATTGCAACTATCAGTTATCAAAATAGGCACTTCAAGGGGGTCATGAGATTTGATGTCCCAGTCTATTCCAAAAATCATGTCGTGCCAATAACATGTTCAAAACACGCACAAAATTAGTAACTACCTAGCTGATAAAAACAAATCGATAAAATCTGGTAGTGTAAATTTATTCAACAACTGAATTATAATTTTTAAAAGCGGTTTCTTAGGGATTCAAAACCAAGCTGGTAATCAAACTGAACTTGTTCGGATGCCATCACATGAGATTATTTTAAGTTATTAACAGCGAATTAGAATTATAGAGCCTAATAATTCCTTGATTTGGGAAGGATATAAACTGATCTATCAAACAAAAACGGTGTCTCTAGCCCCATGGTTGGGCCTCAGATACCCAGCTTGACGGAAAGTTTATTAAACTTGCTATGGGGCTAAAATTGGTAAACTTAAGTGAGCAGGAATCTTAGAAACTTAAAATTCAAAATTGCAGATTACTTTTTTAAAACTTTCAAGTTCAAGATGGATGTCAAGCTATGTGTATTTACAATATTAATGAGTTCTTGATTTTTTTCGGAGGTTAAGTTTAAAAAAAAACAAAAAAACAAAAACAAAAACAAAACACTGCTACATAGCGAGAGGGTTCACAGTCATCAATCTAAATTTCGTCCCTGGCAAGCTGCAAATAGAACTGAAGAGGTGGTAAACAGTTTAGATGTAGCAAGTTGTTGTATCTAGAGAATTGGTCAAATAACCACAAAATAATCTTTCAGCGTCTAAAAAACCGGTGATAAACCACCATGGCTTGACAGACACTCCGGGCTCAAAGATTTAAATAGGACGAAACTATGAATCATTCCCTGTGATCGTTAAAAAGCTTTAAAAACTCCCTTAGAAAAGCAAACATTTCTACTCAAAAGAAGTTATTAAGCACGCGCATAAAATTACAAGTTTTTCACAGTCTATGGATTTATCTTGAAAAGAGAGGAAGATAGGGGAGTGAATTGATCTTGATAGAGAGGGAGTGCGGGAGAGAGAGAGAGAGAGGGGGGAGGAGAGGGGGAAGAGCTGGTGTTAGAAGGCGTAGAAAAAGAGCGGAAACAAATAAAACTAATTATTGAAAATATATTATAAAGTTTATTAAAATTTTGAGATGAAAAGTATAAACATCAAAATTGAAAACAAAAATAAACACAATTAATTAAAAATTGAATAACAACGATGACGAAATAAGAATATCTAAGATGTGATCATGTAAAATAATGGATAGTAATAAATAAACGAGAAGGTGAAAATCCACTGAATTGCATTTAATGAGAAGAGTGGACTCCCGCAAAATCAGACCTGTAAGTGCGAAACGTGTGTACGCGTATACAAGGTGTAACAGATGCACCCCCCGGTCCCCCCCCGTCTAACTTTTGAACGAGTTGAGATAAAAAGTTGCGGTTTGGACCATTCTTCATAACTTTAGATGAACTTTTTTTTTGGGGTCAAAACCCCCAAACCCCCTTTGGGGGGCTATCTCAAAAATTTCAAATGGTGACACCTATCTTGTGATACATCGTTTGGAAATGCATAAAATTCTAAGACTTTTGGCGCAGACTAGAGGTCGATATCGTTTTTCGTTTTCGATACATCGAAGTTCAAAGTTCGATTTCGACCCATTTTCAAAAAATCAGAACTCCCATTTAAAAAGTCGAAATTGGTAAAAATAGGAGTCTAAAATACTCTAAAAATCAAGCATTTTTCAGAAATAAATACGGGTTTGCCATACAATTAGTCCAAATTTGGTTTTAGAGCTCCCCAACAGTGTTCTAAAAAATTGCCCCTCAAGGGGACTATCTCAAAAATTCCGAGGCGCGACCCCTACCGAGTGTACATGGCATACTAAACTGAGTAGCGCAAACCGCAGGTCGATGTCGTTTTTAGTTTTCGATATATTGGAATTGGCAACGGATGAAAATCCAACTTTGCCATTCGACATATCAAAAACTAAAAACGATATCGACCTGCAGTTTGCACCAAATTGCTCAGTCCAGTGTGCCCTTTTGAGCGATGTATCACTCGATAGGGGTCTAGCCTCGGAATTTTTGATATAGTTCCCCTGAGGGGCAATTTTTTAGCACACTGTTGGGGGGCTCTAAAACCAAATTTGGACTTAATGTATGGCAAAATCGTATTTTTTTCTAAAAAGTACTCGCTTTTTAGAGTATTTTAGACTCATATCTGTAGCAATTTCGACTTTTTAAATGGGAGTTCTGTTTTTTTGAAAATGGGTCGAAATCGAACTTTTAACTTTGATACATCGAAAACGAAAAACGATATCGACCTTTAGTTTGCGCCAAAAGTCTTAGAATTGTATGCCTTTTCAAACGATGTATCACAAGATAGGTGTTGCTATTTGCAATTTTTGAGATTAAGGGGGTTGGGGGGTTTCGACCCCCAAAAACATAAAGTTTATCTAAAGTTACGAAGAATGGTCCAAACCGCAACTTTTTATCTCAACTCGTTCAAAAGTTAGACGGGGGAGGGATACATCTGTTACACCCTGTATGTACTACGCACTAGCAAATGGTAAAGTATTCATAGTCAAGAATGCATGAGAAGCGCAGAAGGTTGCTTTGATTACACGAAGATTTGCCACTTATCTCGAATTCTTGACTGCTAAAACTTTAGCGTTTTATAGTACTATTTTTTTCCTTAGAGGAGAAATTTAATGACTAAGTTTTATCTGAGTGACATTAAACGTGAAAATTATAGTCTCTGCTTGTACATTAAATTATGAATTGTTCAACAATTTTAACACCATTAGAATACGTTAATGTTCAAAATTATTACCAGGATATTGGGGGAAACCTAGTCACTTCAAAGTTACAGGACCGCCTTTGGAATAAAACACCTTCATACACAGGAATTAAAAGTTTTGGAACATCGGAGCCTCAATTCTAATTGAATTCACATACAGAAGAAAAGTATTGACTTTCACGGAAAATAGACGATGTAAAAGACATGAGTTATTTCATTGTAACAATGAAACAAGCGTGAAAATTTTGGAAACATTCCGCTTATCCTCAGAATTTCGCACACAAAAACTGGAAAGTTGTTTCTGGATGGAAAGTTAGGGGCGCTTTTGAAAATGATACTGGTTGTCCTAGGAATGCTTGGACTTGACAACTGCAGGTTTGACTGAAAACATCAGCTTCTTACTAGTCCTAACCAATCAGGTTGTCCTATCTGCAGATGGAAGCTGATGTTTTCATGAAAACCATAGAAGGGCCGAATCCATTTTTGTCTGGGACAAGATATAGCAACCATCATATAGGTAATTCTAAACTTCAATAACAAATTATGTACAAGTATTTTCATCAATTTTTTATACTTAAAAAACCAACAAAAATTAGTGATAAAATAAGCCTAAAAGCATTTCATTGCAGCTCGATTGTTTCAGTATAGTGTAACGATGACCAATGCTGCCATATTTAGAAAAAAAAATAATACTTTACATTGAATTGTGAGGAATAAGTGTGTATTTTCCGCCAAATATGGCAGTACTGATTAAAACTTATTCGGTACCTTTATTCATGTCAGTTCTATTCGATGAGTTTGGACTAGATAAATTGTAAGAGTAAAAGGGGAAAGCAAATTGTTTGAGAGGAAAAATATAAATGTGAACAGCTGCAATAAATTAAGGTCCACAAGTCAAAGGCGGATCCAGCAATCCTGCAAATATGGATTCTTCCCATTTGAATGTATGAGAAACAATCGATCAGTAAAAAGGAGCGCCCTCAAGGATCGATTGCTTCTCATACGTTCAAATGAGAAGAATGCGTGGTTGCCACATTGCTAGATCCGCCCATGCAACGAATTGAGAACGCAATGTAGAATACTAAAGGAAGGAGCTCTGCCATTGAAGTGACAAGACCAGAAAAAATTAATACTTGAAGCATACTCTAGGCAATGCATTGTAAAAAAGCTTAGGACTATTGCTACAGTCCTGGCGGATTTCATTTATTTGTGATTCAAGAGAAGGGTGCGGAAGATATCACATTACTTTGAGAGAGGATAACACGGAAATTCCAAAATTATACACAGATTGAAAACTAAATACAGATTTAAATGTTGAAATATGACACTAGAATACTTTAATTAATAATCTTCCTCACCAATAGATTTATTTTGCCCTGAGATTCCTGGGATCTTTTAGTGAATATGAAGCAAGTGGCGTAGCCTGCAGTGTGGCAACGTTATGCTTTCTCTATTTGAACCCATCAAAAATATCGAACTATGAAGGGTTTGATAAACACTCTTGAATTCGACCTTTTACCAGACGGAAAAAAACGTTGCCAAATTGCACGCTACGTCACACTGCATGAAACCTGGCTTATTACTGTTTATTTTAAATTATTCTAACTTTGAGCATTGGAAAAAACAGGAGGAAACCCTTTGATAGCGCTGACAGCACCTTTGGTAGAAAAATAACTCAGCAAAAGATTTTGGAAGTTTTAACTTAATCTTTGGTTCATCCAGCAAAATCTCTTTAGTTAGACGTAGAAAACCTTTGACTAGCTCTACTAAAGTCTTCGATTGGGTTATTTTTCTACCTAAGGTTTTGTCGGCGCTACCAAAGCGTTTTTTCTGGTTTTTCTGTGCGGTTACGTTATCTTGAGGGAAAGGGGGGGGGGATTAGGGGTTGCAACTTGCAAAACGTTATTCAGGAGCGGAGCAATTTCCCCATGTATACAGTCAAGGACAGAAAGAATGTCAGACGACTCCTGGAGGTAGATTACCCGCAATACCTTCCTCAAGGAATTTAAGCATTGCAGCTGGCCTACCTCAGTAATCTAAGGAGTCGTCCGACATTTCTTTGTTCCCGGCTATACATACTGTACGTATCTTAAGAACGTTACCCACCCAATTCATCTAGAGTCCCTTGATGGAAATACTGAACAGTGTACAGGGAGTACCGACACGAGCTCAACGAGTTGTGATTCGTCGTTGGTTTTGGGCTTTCACGGAGGCGAGCAGGCTGCAGAAGTCGACGACATCCCACATCCACTGTTGAACTTAACCTTCGAATGCGTTCACGCGGTCGAATCCTCTCAAATGAATAAAACGTCATGTCGGCGGGTACTCATCCCTACACAATAGTTCCATCAAGGGGCTGTAAATTCATCTTTCCCAACGGAATTTCGTCTTCATTCAACAACAAATGAAACGAAGCCACTTGGGTATTGTAATAAAATTATCATGGTTATGACTGTAAAATAATAGTGTATCCATCGCCAAGTCAATCGTCGAGAGTATGAGCTGTTTACATGGGCGGAAATTTGTCTTTCTCTCTCTCTCTCTCTCTTGTCATTTGAACACAACTGTTAGAAAAGGAAAGCGGAAGGGACCATCGCGTGACATTAGCCAGCACCGTCCTTTTCTAACGTAAACGTTCAAATAGAAGGAGAAAGAGGATTACCAATTCCCGTATCCGCCCACGGTCTATTCAACGCTATTGAACATTCAAAACACTACTTCAAAATACCCGAGTTCATTAGTTCTCAAAGTGCGATATTTTAAAGTAAGTACGTTAGTCTGGGTTGGACTACATAAACCTAATTAAATCTTGAACATTTATAATCTCCAGATTACTAAGCGCCCGAACTCGCCATATCTAGCGTAATGGCGTACATTGTAAAAAACATGCTGATACGCCTTTCACATAAATAATTAATCTAACCAGAAAATAAAGGTAGGTTCGCAAATTTACTGACAAACGGAACATTTATGACGAACACACGTTTATGAAAAGAACTGTCGCTTAGCGTGGTTACTGTTTCTAAGCTGCTGCAAACAAAGACCCTAAAAATTCTAAATTCTACTTCGGCAGTGTTTCAGTGGCTGGAAAAGCTCGTCACATTTTCAAAGAATTCGTATGAATTAGTAGATAACAATGATTCACAAATAAGAACTAAATGAGGCGTTCCGTTTACCAATACAATTAATCAATTAGTGAAAATGCGCAGTAAATACTATCGTTCAAATGGTCACAGACCTTTTTTTGACGACTTGTGCATTAGCAGAAGGTAAACGTCGTTTCACGAAAGATATGGCAGATGACGTATCGTATCACCCGATTTTCTGCGGCGCGTCGTACGCTCGTTTACAATGCTGCACCAATGAGCTATAACTTAGAGTGGCTCATCAAGGAAGTTCCGATGGTTCATTGTTTCACCTGAAGCGCCGCCATCTTGCCGTAAAAATCGATTTTGAGGTTAAATTTTGTAGGTCGTTTCCGGTCGTTCCGTAAACAAACTCGGGCACCGCCGGAAACGACCTACAAAATTTAACCTCAAACCTTGGAATCTGCCGTCCAAATTCCGCTTCTTTCCGGGATTCCTTCTACCCTGTGTGGCACAAGGTGGACCAGCCCGCTGCCACTCTAAAGTTATAGCTCATTGTTCTGCGCATCAAAGTCAGAGCGCAGAAACACAAATGCGCCCATTGCGCAGAAAGAACAGTCGATCTGTCATCTGCTAGCTATCGTGAAACAATGTCTAATTGGATTCAAGTATTAAAATGACGGTCTCGGGTTGTCTCCCACGTTCGGGCTCCGAAAACTATTCAAAGCCCGGTCTAAGGGTCCGTATTGGTTCTTGGAGGATCCAAGAAAAATGAACGTTTTAATGGATCCTCCACATAAGCTTTATAAACTTCGCTTACTATCTAAACATCTAATTTTTTATCACATGATGAAACTTTTCAAAAAGTTCTGAAAAAGATCCAGGGGGGTGATCACAAAGGATCGTATCGAAGTCGTAATCGTAATCGGCTCGAATAGATGATCGAAATCTGTTCGAGTTTGAAGAAGAAGAAATAAAACTGCTATACTTATAATTAATTCATTAATTATATTTCTTCTTCTTCAACACCCCGATCATCGATTCGATCCGATTCCAATCACGACTACGGTGCGATCCTCCGTGATCACCCAGAAGGCTCCGCCTTTATTCCCTTCGAATGAAAAGAGTTAAACACGATGATTTTCTACTCATTAATTACGCACAAATAAATACAGAGCTAGGTATATGAACACTTTAGAGAGGGCTGAATGAATCAAAAAATGCGCTATGTAGGTTGACTTCAATTCTATGCACTCCATTAATATGCGATTTCATGTGATCCTTTCTTTTGGATCGATATGGGCACTTGGGGCATTGGATACAGGGAGGAAGTCCGCACTCGTAGTTGATATGTCTGGCGAGCGTGTACTTCGACGAGTAGGATTTGTTGCACTTGAAACATTTGAAAAAAGGTCTGCCATCGACCATGACTCGGTGCTCGTTCAGTTTGTCCAGAAACGATTTCTCTTCGTTAAAGTAAAGAGCCAAAGCTAGAATCCCAGGGAAAAAAAATGAAAGTTAAATTAATAACCATGTTATTTTTTCGGTGACAGGGAAGAGAAGAGTGAAATTCTCCAGACTTCGAAAGTCTTTCAATCCCCTTTCAACTGCCGCGTATCTACACAGAAAAACACTTTAGTAGCGCTGACAAAACCTTTGGTAGAAAAGTGGCCCAGCAAAAGACTTTATTAGAGCAAACCACCAAAGGTTTTGTGGGCCTAACTAAAAGAGATTTCACTGGAAGAACCAAATACTTGCTTGGCTCCACCAACGACACCAATGTCCACCAAGTTTTTTGCTTAGTCATTTTTCTACCAAAGATTTTGACAGCGCTACCGAAGTGTTTTTTCTGTGAATACATATATCTCTTGAAATATCATGTAAGTAAACAAACAAGATAATACACACAAAAAAAAAAAAAAAAAAAAAAAAAAAATTGGTTGAATTAACTTGACTCTCAAGTTATCAGTAGTAAACGCAAAATCGTAAAGGTTCATTTTACGAGACGGAATGCTGAATCAACAAAACAGTACTGTTAGACTAACAACACGCATTTTTGAATCAATAAAATTGAAGTTAATTCCACATACTAAATCGACTGTTTTAGTAGAGCGATATATCGTATCGATTACCGTCCGAGTACCTCTGGTTTAAAACAAACTCTTATTCAATGTATTTTCCCCATAAGCGCACCTTTGAACGGAAATTTAGACAATTAAATCAAACAATTTTTGCGACCTTTTTACGATTATGAACTCTACGTTTTTAAAAATGCTTAATTATGCCTGGTTCCTTGACTAAAACTGCCGAAATCAAAAAGATATTATAGATTAAACGATGCATTTGGAGGTTAGAATCGCCCGAATTCTTGCCAGATTCCCGCTCATTCCACAACAACAACAACAATAACATTTGGGTGATTCCAACCTCTAAACTCATTGTTTAATCAGTAATAACTTGTGGATTTCGGCAGTTTTAGTCAAGGAACCAGGCATAGTTAAGCATTTTTAAGAAAGTATTCATAATCGTAAAAAGGTCGCAAAAATTATATGATTTATAATAGCCTTTCCCATTGAAAAGTGCGCTTATGGGGAAAATACATTGAACATGAGTTTGTTTGGAGCCAGAGGTACTCGAATGGTAATCGATACGATACATCGCTCTACTAAAACAGTCTATTGTTGAATTATAACAGCCTATTTTGTCACTTTACCAATAATATGTCAGTTATTTCATAATATTGTTAATTTAACATCCTGTTCTGTTAAATTAACTTTTATTACTTTGCAGCTACCACTTTTAACATTATATACTTGTTAAATCAACTAATGTTTATTTCAGTGCATGGTAAAATACTTAAGGGCAGCGAAAAGAAGTCGTATGCAGGTTACAAGACGGCGCGGACAAATATTATGGAAAGATGCTCGCTCCCGGTAAAGCTAATTCTTAGTAATTTTAGTGGACTGATATATTATAATGACCCAAACCAACTGACGAGCGGTCTCCAAAAGCACGATATCCTAGGTGTAATGGTTTTAGATTTTTGGTGGAGGGTTCAACATGTTTTCTGTATAAAAAGGACTCCTTACGGTTGGCGCCACAGCCAACGTTTCTATTCTACATATAAGCGCCCTAAGACCAAGTTTCTGTGATTGATCCCCACAAGAGGTATACACATCTTGGCAGGGGGATCAATTAACTGTTTCTCTTGAAATTGTGATTTCTTGCCAGTTTCTCTGCGGGATTGTCGCAAAAAAAGTGTCTGCACTTCAACATAAACCCGTAAGGGGGGGGGGGTTCGTCTTTCTTTGATTCGGAAGCTCTACACTCAAATATTGATCAATGAATTTAAAATGTTTAAACCAAATAGAGCTTGTTTCGGAAGTGTAGGCGGACCAAAACCATAATCTTTGGCGAATTTTCAACTTTAATTCCTTCAAATCAATACCAAATTTGCCCCTGACTTTATTCTTTTGCGTTTAAAGTTTTCCTCATTGGCAAAAGAACACTCAATTTCATTTTTATTCATTTTCGTCGAGTAATATCAGAAATAATGTTGACAAATTCCAAAGATTATCGGTCTAGGTCCGCCTAAACTTCTGAAACTACCTCTACAAGGCTATGATCAAGACCGATTTATTTGTATATTGGTAACGGTTTTTTCTGAGTTTTATTTGATCGTTTAAATTGTGGCGTCTTTTAAGACAAGATCAATCCAATAAAAATTAAGTAAAAAGTACCGAGCCGAAGTAAAGTTGAGACAAAAAGAGTATTTCCCTAACCAGAAGCGTCACTTTGAGTTCGGATGGGGGGGGGAGGCAAAAATTTGATGCCCCCCCACCTTTTTTTTCTTTTTCTCATCAATATAATTTTAGAGCACTAAAGCCCTACATACCCTGTATTTATGGCCCTAAATTCCAACTTTGTTTGTAACCACCAAATTTTAGTTACAAATTGTTTTCGTACCCTCAAAAAAAAGAGGTCAGCATTTTCCTACTTCTAGCCGATTCTTGGGGGAGGGGGCAGTTGCCCCCCTGCCCCCCGCAAATGACGCAACTGTCCTCAACTCATAGCAAATAATAGGACCACGTGATCCCGAGTTAAAAATGATGATTTATACGTCGAAAAAAGAAGGTTTAGTTAAAAGACCCCGTTTTGAGCAAGAGTATCTCAAAGTTCTGGAAAAAAAAGTTTGTCCATTTTCCCTTTTTGCATTAATTAATTTAACCTTCGAACCAATCCCCAAAATTGAAATACTCGCGAGACAGATTTTCATGTTATTACGTTCACAATCGTGAGAATTATAAACAAACACACAAAAAAAAGCAAAAACTAATACAAAAAAAAAAAACAAAAAAAAAAAACAAAAAAACTTTGGTAGCGCTGAAAAAACCTTTGGTGAAAAAATTACCCAGCAAAAGACTTAAGCAGAGCTAACCAAACGTTTTGCACGCGCAAGTCAAAACATCGCGCTCGGTGAACCAAAGATTTGGTTGGCTCAACTAAAGTCTTTTGATGGGTCATTTTTATACCAAAGGTTTCGTCAGCGCTATACTAATGCGTTTTTTTCTGTTTTCATCTGTGATGGCTCAAAATGACGGCATTCCCAGATCCATGCTCATACGAAGTAAAAGCCTTACTTTGACCCCAAAAATACGCTGCCGAAGATTGGCACGCTTGTTTTGATACAGCCTGTAAATATGAACAAGTGCTATTGTGGCGAGAAAAAATACGAATTAGAAAAGACAGAGGAGCGTGGGGGGGGGAGGGGTAAATGGAAAAAATAGAACAAGTTTCTGTGTGATAAAATATGTATTATGTTCAACAAAGATTGGTTAAAAAAAAATATATGTATGTATTTTACAAAGGAAAGGATAGAATGAGAATTGCTGGAAAGAGTAAAAAAAGCAAACCATGAAAATAAATCAATATAAAAATTTGAGACGAGAGAATATTATAAAAAATGGCGATTAGAATTTTTTTTCCTTCTCAGCAGAGGTGCTCGGTAGAAGAAACAAAACTGTTGGCTTAGGTACTGAAGGAAATTGTGAAATAATGGTAGTGATTATGAATATTATTCGTGACTGGACTTCAAACACGGAAGGAGGATACTGAAACTATTAAATCCTTAAAACTTAAGATGATAATTTTGAATTTGTAGTAATATGAATTTCCTTTAAAAAAGTTCTTAAATATTTGATTTATTGGAATTAAAAAGAGGATCATTGAGTGAGGCAGCCATACTCTAAATACACCTTGAGAAATAGAAGTCGTTCTAAGAACTTATGTCTCATCAAAAGCAAAACAAAAAAGAGCACTTCGGTTATTTGACCTTTAAACATTTCTTAAGAAATCAGAGCATAATAACATTTAGAACTACAGGGTGAGAACGTGAAAATCTAGTTTTGCTGGATAGTTGAAGAGAAGAATTTAACTTAAATGTGCCTGAGTTTTAGAATTAAAAAATGTATGTCAAAAATTAATAAAAATAACAAAAAAAAAAAGACGAATAATTTGAACTTTCAATAAAAATCAGAAAACTTTTCAAAGTACAAGAGTTTGATCGGAATGTTTCTTAGGGTAAAGGTTCTTTCAGTCAGGACTCGATCCGTTTTGGTTAATTGGCAAAGATGCAAAGTAAAGATTTGTGATGAGCCGTCCCAAAAGGAATTTTGAGTTCAAAGTTTCTGAGTTGAAAAGGAAAATAGGGCCCCACGTTTAAACGGGGGAAAAAATAAAAAATAAAGAATATTAGATATAGAGGCTTGATGAATCAGAGACACCTCACCAAGTTTTAAAAACCAAATTCATTGCTTTTTTTGTAATATCCATTTACCTATTTTAATGGGTTACCAGGATATTCTTTTTCTTATGATGAGTAGGGCATTAAAGTATTGAAAAGTTCCAACATCCAACTACTTCAAATCATAGTCTGTAACTGGCGGAGTGTCGGTGTAAATTAGGAGGGGAACACAGAGACTCCGAGGAATAAACAAAGGTGCAGAAGATAGTGAATAAAGTAGCGAAGAATGTTTTTAATGGAATTTATTTTGCTCAGTAGCAATCTTGTAAAAACCTCAAACTGCGCCATTTCCTCCTCTTTTTTCTATCATTCGGCTCTCCTCATTCCCAAATACTTCACTAGGACGCATCTTAAGTAGAGGAAACGCAACACTAAACAAATTTGAATACTGCTGTATGGGAGGCTCTTAAGCACTCTTTGAAAAGAAACTAAAGCTAATAACTACGAGCAAATATTGACGAAAGCACAACAAAATACGTTTGCTCTGATGAAAATTAGAACTGACGAGGACACGAAGGTAGGCTTAAAACTTCATAATTATAACTAAGGGGTGACTAGATACAGGCATTGTTCTTAAAATGAGCTGACGCGTCAAAATACTTCAAAAGCTAGAATTGAGTAATGTGCAAAGACAAGTGAGTCGAAATCGTCACAATAAGAGTTTTTACAAATAGATAGTTCTGAAAATAGAATTAATTCTTCTTCTCATTTACGTGAGATTATCAGAGTGAAAGCATTAAAAACTCGGTAAAAAATCAAGAAAGAGGTTTTGGAATGTGCTAACGGAACTGACAAAAGTCAAAAGGAGTTGAAATTAAGATTAAGTTGTCTACTATGGAAATGAAAAAGGCAAAAAGAAAACAACTCTTTAAACAAATTATGATAATATCAGAGAATTTAAAAATTAAGAAAGAAAGTAATGAGGCAATTGAAGAAAAAGGGGGAGGTTAGGATAAATAAACAAATAAAAAAACACGACTAATCTTGAAGAAAACATTTCATTAGTGTAGGCGAGAAGTGACAAAATAAAATACTTTCACTGCGAAAATTCAATGGACAATGCACCTTGAAAAAGTGTTGACGAATTGGTATTAAAAGACTCCAGGGTGAAATAAATAGCTATGGGGACGACGAGGTTTAGAAGATTTTTAAAAATCACCAGAATACGTTCAATTTACGATTTAAAAATATAAAATTCAAAATAGTGCTTGATCTATCTTCGAACAGATATATTACAAGCAAAGAAGAATTTAATTTTAGACATTTAATTTTCTACTAAAGGTCAAAGAGGAGAGAAACAGCCTCAATTTTGACACCTTCGATGAAAGCTTGAGTTATTCGAATGAGGTGACAAAAAATGCGTAGAATACATGACTCCTTTCCCAGGAGTTGTCTTCGAGTTTATAAATTTAGTAGCAATTGGACTCCAGAAACAAGAATCTATGCAAGGAATGAATGATTCAAAAGATTGAAGAAAAAAAATAGAGAAAAACTTCTGGAAGTCGAGGCTGGCATTCAGCGATGTCATTTAAAAAATAAAAACTAAAGAAAAATCTACTGAAATAAAGATAGTGCGAAAAAATACTAAAATGTAATCTTTAAAAAATAGGAGGAGAAAATAAGTCAATGATTATAAAATAAATAAGGAACGATAATTGGAAAAAATTAGAAAAGACAATAACGTTGCAAAGAAAGGGGTGAGACAGTAAAGATAGGCCCGGTGAGTTTTACAATGAAGACGGTCTATCCCGTTTTTATTGGCGATTTATGTTATTTATAGAAAACGTATTCACTGTCATCAAAAGAGTTTCTGCCATGCCTATCTGGCATTTTGCTGGTTTGTTTACAACGAACACAGATAAACTTTGGTTTGACATTCCTACCAAATCGATTCTTTGGATGTAAATTTTGATAGCTTTTAGATCTGATATTGCATTTGGGACATCGATACATTACTGAAACTAGACTTGAACTATCCCCTTGCAAGACTGAAAATTCAGGTTTAGCCCCGATTACATCTTCTACCCAACTTTTTTCTTCACTTCTTTCGGAGGAGACATTTTCTGGAATTCTTTCTTCTCCGTCCTCCTCTTCACTTCCATCTTCGACGGCTTCCTCGTCACTTTCTGCTTCAGCTTTCAATGCTTGATTTCCGATTATGATATCTGATCTTCTTATGGTCACAGTTACTCGAGGTAACTGCAAAGGAGGGTGCTTAACTAAAAAATAAGGAAAAGGAAAAAAAGAAGAAACAAATTTATTAGAAGAACAGCAGTGAAAAATACATTGTGGAAGTAATACCATTGAGTCAAAATCAATTTATGATAAAATATTACTGTATAACCTACCGTTTTAGGTTCATTTATCGTACTCTAATAGAAAAGAGAGAGAGAGAAAGAAAAATGTGAATAAATCAAAGCAAACGCACACTGCTTTGAATTCAAAACAAAATAAAACAGTTATAGACCCTACGTTCCAGGATCAGACGAAGCCCTACTGAGTTGGGACCGACAAAATTTTCTTGTGTTTTCTTTGAGTTTAAATTTGTAAACGACTGTTTCGAAATTTTAAAATTATTGAAAATATGGATGCAAAGGAATCAAGGCTATTTTTGGACCAACTTATTGGTCTTTTAAACCAGTAGCGCAACGAAAAATTCTCTATCAACAGGGGGATTCCTCTCGTTTTGCGAGTCACGTATGTCAGACAAAGATGGACAAGGGGATGGAACTCCTTCTTTCTATTCTTTTACAACTTGTACATTCAGGGGGGGGGATAGGAATAGAGGAGATCCTGGTTGCGCCATGGTTTACACTGATAAAGTCAAAACAAATAAATGAGACAATGTGAGAATCTTACACAGAATTTCCGCAAAGCAGATATCTATCTATTACAGCAATTTCAGACCGCAGTACACCGATGAGATCATGATCAAAGGAAGATATTAAAATGAAATAGTGCCAAATGGGAATGGATCAGAATGAAGAGAAAAAAATAGTAACGAATTGGTTTTATTTAAAAAGAGAGCTGCGACAGTTCTGACGCATTAAAAGTTCATAACAAATTCAACATAAAGCAAGAACCGAGAGAAGAAAAAAACAATATAGGATGCAAAACAAAAACCAAAAATAAAATAAGGAAATACAACCGAATCATGGACCATATTTTGAACTAAATGATAAAAAAAAGGAGACGATCTCAGCACAATTAATCGGAAGGTCCTCATTCCAATGAAACTATCACTTGCGACTAAAACGGAGCAACCAATGATCGTCCTTGCCATTCTTGGTCCACAAAGGAAAATTACAACTAAAACAGCGAGAATCTTGTGAAGGTAAGGAACCTTAAGAAAGCCCGCTACCGTTTCCTGCCTGTCAGTTTTAAAATAAATAATTTGGAATGCTCAGGTGCTGAGTACTTTATTCGTATTTGGTCAAGTTCGGAGAAGAAGATAAACTAAGACTTGGCTAGGAAGATTCAACGGGTCATAATTCATAACCAGTTTTCGTCAAGTAATAGACTAGCGGGGGATTTTTTTTAAAGACTAGCGTTAACTCCATACTACTACTTTACAAACGACTTTAAGACAAACCCTTCGTCGGTAAGGCTTAATTTCTCCTTGTATCGATAGTGGGTTAGACAACTTGGAATGCGGAGTTTTTTTTTACTGATAAGATGACAAAAGAAGAAGAAGAAAAAAAAAAATTACGTGCCGGGCATTCTTCTCTTGGCGACTAGAATAATGAGGAGAAAGTAAATGTACAACTTTATGTAGCACATAGCTTTAAACATGCAAAATATGAATGTTTTGAGGAACTTAAAATGCATGAAAGGAAACAATACAACAAAAACAAGAGGTTTGCATCAAACTTAAGATTAAGAAAAAATTCTTTCTTCAGGGTATGGATGAAAAAAGAAACAAAATTCAAGACCAATAAATTGGTGATAAAGAGAAGCGAACAGTTTTCAAGTTAGACTTTCAAAGAATGACTCACCAAAAGTTGAAAAATAGGGGGAAATTTTGAAAATTGCATTGCGCAATAGGAACTTTACCAATGCTTTTTAAAAGTCCTGACAATACCCGAATTTCGGTGGATAAAAGAAGATAAAACGCAAATTAGGCGATGTAGCAACCGGTTAACTTATGTAAGAGGAGCAATAAGTACGGCCACTCCTGCATACCTCGAGAACGAATCAAGAAATCGAGTTACGATTTGCAACACCCTTCATCATTTCAACTAATACATTTTCTGAGTCATCAGCAATCCCAATCCTTCCTGTGGGGCCCAAAAGATGACAAAATAATTTTTTCAAGCTGAAATAACCTGTATCAAACGAAACATTATCGTGAGAGCACAATAGATAAGTCTTGAGTGCTCAAGAATTAGCTTCTTCTAGCAACCGCCCCTTTCTGGGAAAAAAGTAGTTAATGGACGTTTTCGGGACCAGTGCGAACTTAATTATCGTCCAGCAAAAAAAAAAAAAAACAAAAATTGTAAAAGGTCAGTGCAAAAGTTGTTGTATATTTGCCGAATAAGTATCTCAAAACAAGATTTGGAGACCTGGCCAATGTGTCATCTCTTCCTGTATTTTGGGGTTTGCTCCATACTCCAGAATTTCAACTAACGTATTTTATTGAAGTGATCGCTGAGCCCAACCCTTTCTGCGAGGCCCCAAGAGGAACAGATATATTTTTCAAGTAAAAATCACCCACATCAAATGATTTACAATCGGAAAAAGCATAGAAAATAGATTTTAAACTTCTATTCGAGTACGGAGTGCTCAGAGAGCATTTTCAGATACTTTCAATCGACAGCAGTGGATATTTTTACTGCCGTTGAGTAAAAACCGAAAAACGTTCTGAAACGGCAGATCAAAGGTTCTTGTTTGATGTGTCACAAGCATATTTATTTTCATCCAAAGAAAATTCGGGGCCCAGGGCTTTGTCTTTCTAAACTAAGGGGTCATAGGGCTTCCAAGAACAACTTTTTTTAAATGGAATGGTGTGACTTATCGTACATCAATCAATAGGTCTTTAAAAGAAAAAGAAAAAGTCGTTTGAAAAAGGCACTATCCCCACCATCTAACATGACGGTCTTATAAAATCTAGGAGATTGAAGGGGGGATTCTTAGAAAAAAGTTCAAAAAACGATGATACGAGGAAGAAAGGTTTTAAAAAACGAAAGATAAATGAGGCAGATGGCCCGTCAAAGCAACCTTTCCATTAAATAAGGCAGATTGAAATTTTGGAGTAATTGGTTTACAATACACCTTGTGAAAAGCGTCTCCTCAAATTTTTAATCGGCCGTACCAATTGAGAAGAGTCGCTTTGACTTGGAGCTCAGGCCATTGCCTTCCTCTTCTCCAGCCACGTATCACTTACTTTTGAACCCTTTTTCTTGGAGATTCCTCTAAATTCTAACAGACTATCATTTTGAACGCTTGCAGCGCAAACATTTTGGCGCGGCGGCAATCTTTTTTCCCTTCAAAGAACTTTTCAAATAATGTATCATAAGTCATACTTTTGCACTTTTAAAAATTTACCTGAAACCGCAAAATTAAGGTAGGAAGGGGGGGGGGGTTAGCCGCCGCACCGAGGCCCTTCGTTTTCTTAGAATGAAATATACAAACAAGACGCAACAAACACCCCTCCCTCACCACGCCCTCTATTTGGGCTTTCAGAATGAGTTTCTTTCTTGACCCACAATAGTTAGCCGATCTCAGGAGTCGGTTGGAAATGGTTCCAAAGATGTCCAAAACCCATTTCTTACACGGTAAAGGGTGTTTTAAAACGGGTGGGGAGCTGGAGCAATGAGTTTAATGACTTTAGACCTATTCATTTCTATATCACTTAACAGGAGGTCCCTCTGGTGTGAAATCAGTTAATCCCCCCCCCCCCCCCCCCCCACGCCACACACCCAAGAAGCCGCTGGAAAGAGAGTGCATTGATTACAGTGATGAAGGATGGCGTAAAACGCAACTCAAAATCTATATCCGTTTTTGATCTATGCGAGGGCGACCGGACTTTTTGCGCACACTGTAATCGGAAAAAAATTATGTAGAAGTATCGTTGAAATCGATAGAGCCATATTTTCCGGATAAGAGAGAAGTACTACCACGAGATCAAGAAGAAGGCGGAGAAAATTTTAGAACCTAGGTTCGGGCCTTAGTATAGTCATGAAGCACACATGAGATACACGTTATCCAAAGATTTTTCTTTTAACAACTATTAGAAAATCAATTCAAGAACAAAAAGAACTTCAACATTTTAGGGCACATTTTAAGTCAGTTTAGAATGGAGGAGTAATGAGCGAAATATAACGGTGAATGGTTGCACTGTGGGAATAAATAAGAATAAAACTATAAAAGTATGAAACGTAACAGCCAGCTGTACTCTCTGCTTATGAAGAAAAAAGAAAACAAATTAATCAGAAAATTGAATTCTGGACGGTGAACCCAAAAATGACGAATATTAGTGCCTGATAAAAAATATTATAAAAGTAAAAAAAGTAAAAAAGACTCGAGCGTTAAAACTATTCATCAGAACCCATTGCTGATCTGACTTATAAAAATATTTCATTAATCGAAGACTTGTGAAACATAAAAATAGAATTTAAAAAGGGAATAACCAAAGTAATACGGCTTCACACGCATATTCATTTGGGGGCATTTTTTGATACATAATTATGTTTTCTATGGTAGTGCGCGATGAGGTGATCTTTTCGTTTTGCTGCGTATTCGCACTCACAACATTTGAATCTAGGTTCAATACCGCATTCGTATTTTAAATGCTTGGTGAGATTATAACGATGAATGTAGCTTTTGTTACACTTTGGACATGGGTAGCGGTGTTCTATTGAGCTCGCAAAAGAAGAGTCATCCATACAAACTAAATTCTTTAAAAAATGTTGACTAGATTCATCAGTGTCTTCATCTGAAAAATAAGAACGGTTATTTATTGTTTGAAACGAAATGACGAGGGCAGAAAGGTGACTGGGTCAAACAAAGTGTCAGATAGCATCCTTTGAAAGTATGAATTCATCCGCTCTTCTTATAATGTTTGGCCATTCGTTGCCTCTACGAGAAGGCAGCTGAGCGAAATCTTGAAAGAAAGTTAAAAGAAGGTGCTAAACAGAAAAAAAGATAACGCCCAAAAAATGGGGAGAAAAAAAATCCGTGTATTTTCTGTTTCCTTAGTAACTCCACTTTGAATCGACCAACGTTGAAAAAAAGGGCAAAAATCAGTCGGACTTTTTTTTTTTTTTTTTTTTTTTTTTTTTTTTTTTTCAATGAAATGAATTGTACTTTTTATGTGGGAGTGGTAGGATTTGAGAAAAATGATACAGAACTACGCCAGGAATTCAAAAATAATTTTAATTTTATTTTATATCTTATGGCCGGCTTAAAATAGATTTGAGGATGAATTTTTCCACGGATAAAAAGGAAAATTCACATTCTTTAGAAGGATCTTGCAATATTTTCTAAATGTTTTTATAGAAGCGGAGGAAAATGAAAGGCGATCGACGGCGTCTGATTGGGAACGACTCAAACCAGTTGGCTAATTTGGCCACACCGACCAAATTAGAGCTTACGCCCAACAGCAGTTGAAGGGACCATAAAGTTGGTGCGCCGACTCAATAAAATTATGGTACAACATTGACTTATTATTACGGATGTAGATATTATAAACCCAACATTTGTTGGGGTAAAGGCCCAAGTTTTTGGGACGACACCAGCACTTAAATTAGAGTATCATCACAACACTTGTTAGGGAACTAAAGCTTGACCGGTACCCCCTAAAAAATGTTTCGTTCATGATGTGGACGGCAGTACTAAGTTAGCGCACTACCATAATTTTACTAGAGTAACGTAGAAACTATGATTCCTTCGACTACCGATAGGGTTAAGCAAAAATGTTATTGCTGAAAAACAGCACGGAGCTTCATTTCAATACTAGAAGAAGGCGACAAGGATATCGAGGCTGGAACAGAACGTCATAATTATAAGAAAAAAAGCGTCGATGATGAATGTAATCATTTAAAGGTGAAACCTGGGCATGGAGTTACTCTACAGTTTAACTTGAGAATAATTTGACATTGTTTGGTACAAAAGAATACACTTGAATGAAACTGACGCAAATGATAATCAAAATGATCATCACGGAAAGATATAATTACGATGCATGGTAGCCATATGTGATTTTAAATTTCCCTTCCGTTTACACCGCTTGGGACAGAACTCGCAGAAATACTGACTTTTTTCATTACAATCAAGCTTTAAATGTTGAACTAGAGACTTTTGGCGCTTATACGTTTTGGTGCAACCTTCATTTGGGCATTTATATGTATAATCTTCAGATAAGATTAAATTTCTGTGCTTGATAGGACCAAACTTTGAGCCTAGAAAGAATCAAAGAACGATGATTAAGATAAATGACAGCAGTGAAAATGCATTATCAGAATTGAAATAAGGTGCAAATGGTCGCGAAGGGGTTATAGTGATAGCAACAAGTAATTGATCATTGTTTCGGGTGTACGAAAACGGACGATGTTGAAGTCGACACCGATTGACACACACCGTTTGGTTCCATCGCTTCACAGGAAATTGTGGATGCAGGGTGCCTTGAATCATCCAACCACCTCGAGAATTGCTTACAGGCCAAAAATGGTCAAAGAGCGGTTTCAGAGGATTCAGCTCATAAATACCCATAGTTTTTAAAAAATTGTCAAACATCGGATGTTTTATTATTTCATTAATAAAAAGAGGAAAATGTTATGACCGTATTTCCGAATTGAACGTACGTCGCAAAGCTTACTAAAAGAATTTTGAGGTATGGAGACTTCATATTTTTGTAGACATGTGTATCATCAATTAGTTATATTAATAATTATCAAAAGAACTAAAAATAAGCCTTTATTCAATCTCCAAGACTTTAATTTTGATCATTTGGACGATTATCTTTGAATGATTAGAGTGCGATTCCAGCGAATAACTGAAACCCAAAGATGTTTAAACTATCGTACATGGGTAAGAAAAGGGCAAATTTCGTAAAACAGCAACCACGTGGTTGCGTCATTCAACGACAAAAACTTCTGGAACCGTTGACCACAAGAAGGCCGGGAGTTTGTGAATTCTTCAAATTTTGAGACAAAAGGTTAAGCACAATCAACATTGAATCAAAACTTTCAGAGATTCCTTAATTTAGAGAGCTTTTCGCAATACAAAAGAAACTAGAGTAAACGGCTACACAACTTACAGTTTTACGGTTTAGATGACGAGTTGGGGGAAAGAATTATTATAAAAGGATTCCAAGGCTAGCTCCTTTCTGCAAAACTCGATCCTCCCAAGCCGGCAAAAAAGTTGAAAATAGATGATAGGGTGGTTTCTTGAAAGATATTTGTGAGTTAAAACTACCGGAATCCCACCAAGAGCAGGATATAGGCTTTTGAAGCAGAAAAAGTAAAGTTTTTAAAGATCTAACTTAAAAGTGTATTTTCATTCGACTTAATGACTGAATCACTCTCGAGAAAAACTAAAGGACAGGATAGTCTGGAACACCAAGTTGTCTTTTTCAAGAGATACAGGGTTGGGGGGGGAGGGGGGCCCAAACGGCCGTCATTTGGAAACAAGCAAGTGCATCCACATTTGAGAGGTAGTATTACTTTTCTCACTTCGAGACCTTCAGATCGATGTATCACTTTCACTCAAGTCATTCTTTGACGCCTAAAAATTTTTACTGAAGGTAAGTACATTCACACGCGTATCTTTTGGTGGGAGGGAATTTTTGATGAGAGATACACATGTGACACATCAATCGAAAGTCCTTGATCTGAACTTGCGAAATATTTTTACTTTTGGGCGAAATAATAATTTTTGAAGCAACATAGATCGATTTAACATTTTTATAAAAAAATTACCCACAGTTTGAAAAAAATATAAGGGGCATTGGAAAACAGTTGCTGCAGAAATAAAAGTAAAAACAGTATTTTCTTAAAATATTTTCTTATTTTGGTACTTTTAGCCGACTTTCCTACGTGAAAACTGGGACCCTACACTAAGATCCTCCTCCAGAATTCCCAGAAAAGAGTCGGGAGCTTCTGATAACACCAAAAATGAAAAATTCGGGGTCATTTCCCTCGCTAAAGTTTCAATTCCAAACAGTGGTGCACCGAGAACTTTAGTTTGGCGGGGGTTTCACCGCAAATTTTCTATTTTCTGAGGCCTTGGGGGGGGGGGGGGGGATTGAAAGCAATTTTGGCCGAAGATGACCTTTTTTTGGGGGCAAAATCTTGATGCTACGGGGGGGGTTGACCCTAAAACCACCCCCTTCGGTGCGCCACTGATTCCAAAACATAAAAACCAGCCATTCACTAGAAAAAATCCGTCTCTGGGTGGTCTGAGACAACCTGTACAGTGTACTGAACACGTGCGAGAAAGGGATCAGTTGAATTGGACGCATTTGTACATCCTTAAGAAACCACACGACTTTAGACGTTGCTATTTTTTCTTTTTGTACACATTGTTAGTTCCTTAGAAACAAATAAAGTTATGGGCTGCCGTTAGATTTTCAGAATTGTTTTTATTTTTCATCCAGACTTGAAGTAGCAACCAAGTGTGTGCATCGATTTGTTTCATGTGAACTAATAAAGACAAGAAAAATAGCTGAGTCCGATACATTTGGTAGCTCCTTTTATGTTGACGCCAACAAACCGTATAGTTGCAAAGTTGAAGAAGAATGCCTAAACCTTCTTATTTTAAACGAGCAGTTGTAATGGTTTGCCAAAACTTTGAAGGAAATGAAATTACAGATTTTAAAATACTAAGGTATGTATTATTCATTTACTAAAACAATAAAAATAATAGTTATAATCATGAGTTAATGCCAAAGAGGAAACAGACACACAAGAACTACGGTTTAAGCACCTCACAGGTACGGACTAAAAAAACTTCCTCCGATGTTCATTACATACAAATGTTTCTCTTACTGTTAGAAACAAATGTGGAAATGATTTTTTTGGAAAGCAGGGTTGGGAATTTCATGAATAAAGTAATTTAATATATGAGTACATTAATCCTCAAAAACACATATACGAATGAGACAAAAAACAAAAAAATATGCTAACAATCAGATAAGTGTTGTAAGGCTCAAAATATATTTACAGAGTCTAAAACTAGTTTTTGTGATGATAGAAAAGTTCATTAGTTTTCTAAAAAGAATAACGTAATAATTGGAAAGGTAGCAATTATATCCATAAAGTAGTGACTGGTGCTTAAGATTATACAGGATGTAACAAAAATACTTTAAGGAATTTTCTGGGCGAACTCTGCAAGTTAAAAAAATTCGTTTTTTTCCGGATATGTGTCCGGTAAAATTCCTCGTCCGTGCATGAGCTTCCCCCCCCCCCCCCGGGTTAAGAAAGAAACAAAGCTTTTGTGTTCTAGTGCAAACGGTTCTGAAGAAAGCGCCATGAAAGATTGTATCCACGGGATTTGTATGAGAATAGCTCATTCGTGGCTTTTATAAATCAGAAAATCAGTCTAAGTAAACATTTCTGCTGATCTTGGACATTTTTCGACAGTGACAATTTTTTCCCTTTAAAAAAATATTTTTGATTACATTCACACTATCAGGTGGGGGAAATTGGAATAATAGCTAAGCATTTTTCGCATCCAGCATTGTTTTTGATACGACGTATTTTGAGCGAGATTATTAACGTGCATAACAGGAAAGTACGCCACGAGTCTATTATCTCACAAAAAGCGCATCTAATTGATGAAATACTTCAGATTAAATATATCTGCATATATTTTTCACATCCGATTATGTTAAATAAATTTAAAACTGTAAACCGAAAACAAATTATTTATGGTGTTGAATGTACCAACAAGATCGAGTGCAAAGTAGACTTGGACTAAACTTTTGATGTTTCGAAGGTCATGCCACATGAGTAACTTCGCCACGTATGCGTACCCATGAAAAAAAAAAATTCAAAACGGTTGCTTCATAACTATGGACAGTGTGGGCGCTATCCATAAATAAAAAAAAAAAAAAAAAAAAAAAAAAAAAAAAAAAAAAAAAAAAAAAAAAAAAAAAACCACCACTTTTTATTTCCAAACTTGAGGAGGCTCCAGTTTTTAAGAGGGGACACTACCAGACACATCTCCTGAGGGAAAATTTCTCAATTTGACATCCAGAGTACGGCATTGAAATTCCTAAGATAAATCCAGTTGATAGCTAAAATCAGAAAATGTCCAAAAAAAATGGCTTCTTCATTTAATTTCTAGTATCGAAATAGCCTGGGATATTGATAACTTTTCAATATCATCGGTTACATAGAAATTCAAGCACTCATTCGGAAAATAATGAGCGGGCAAAAATAAATCCAAAAAATTTTCTTCAGAATCTTTAGCTTTTAATAATTTTACAGACATAAACTCCACCTTCATACATAAAACCCATTACATTCGTTTTACATAAAACATAGGCACTTCTTACTTGAAATAATTCTTTTCGAACATATTTACTCCGGCACCATTCATATGCATACTTGTTTATTTACATTTTTTTCTCAATACTAATAGTAATAAGATTGTAGTTACTAGTTTACGTACGCTATTAGAATTAAGAGGAATTGCTTAACTTAAAAACATTACAGTGAAACACAAACGCCAGAAGCATGGAGAGGGGAGGGGAGGAAAGAAACTAGGATGTTCAAGGCAAACGTTTTGACAGGGAAAGCTCGTTTAAGACGGCTTACAACCGAAATTCTTTGAAAGCTTTCGTCGTTTTCGACATTGTTTTTCATATTGAATGATGCAACAGAATAAAAGTGGAATCGAGAGCATTCGATTTTCATTAGACGGTACTTTAAAATAACAATGTCAAGTCTCAGGAAAGTTTTGTTGTGAGTTGAAGGAGTACAACTTGAAAATTCCCGAAAATTTATCGATTGAGCTATGTTTCCAATGCTGAAACGAGCTCTACTAGACAGCAAAGACAAATAGAGACCAAATAGTACGGAAGAATCCATCAGGCAGATTTAAGGCACACTTTTGTCTGGCGGATTCAACAATTCAACTTCCAAATTTTGCCAGGTGTTGCTTGACGGTGCTTAGTAAACGTAAGGGAGATAGGAAGGATAAGAAGATAAGCACATTCATCATTCAATACCAGTCGAAATCGGAGTTCTGGTGACTGTCAAGTACGGCAATTTGCGAGTAAGTCTCTGCAGAAGTACTTCAGTCCACAGTCTAAATGGCTCTCAATATAGACACTAAAAGTATTTAGAGTCAAGGCAAGCTATTGGTCTAGGATTTATTAACTGTCTTGTTGCAGAAAAAACTCAGGCTGATCAATTAGAAATGAAATCAAAACTCAGTCCTCGGGAACAGGTTGACTGTGCAATCCGAGCAAAACTTTATCTCAAAATGCATCAAAATAGAGAAACTTTTAAATTCTAAATGCTGATTCAACACAATGCCGTTGGAGTTCAAATTTTAAAACTCCAATCCCTATCAAAAGAGTGATTAGACACATTATCTTGACGAATTTTAAAGTCGACTTCATCTTCCTTAAAACTAGAAATGGAATGACAGGAGGAAACAAAAGGCGAGAGCTTGAAGATAGGGGTCTAGGGAAGGAATTTTTTGTTCGAATTTTTATTTCGATTTGCAAACGAATTAAATTTAGAGAAAGAAAATAATCATAAAAAATATACACATATACAAAGTCATACTGTCTCGCAATAAATTTATGAGAAAACAAAGGCTCCTTTAAATTGGATGATAGAAAAAACAACTTAGGAACGGAAAAAAGCAAGAATATTTCTAAAGATGAGATTCATGAATTGAAATACGGGAGAAACAGCCAACAATCGTTGGAGGCAATTATCTTTTTCTCATTTCAACTTTAACGCTTCATTCGGTAACAATTAAAAAAATCAGAACATTGTGAGCATTATTTTTTTTATCTGAAGAGTAGGGTTTACTTAATTAAATCTGGCCGAGCGCTTTTTAGCCAGTCTGCTGCAAGTTCAACCGGGGCAGCGGTTGGGTTTTTATCAGAAATTTCCCCAAAGATGATATTACATCCGGTTATGTATACGGTAGAAATAAGTAACCGGAAAAAAGGCTCAATAAAAGGTCAGTGCTTGGTAACTATGAAAAATAAGTTTCAATGAATGTATGACAAACATCATACTAATTAAAAGCGTTTTTCTCTTGTTGTCATGCACTGTGTTCTGATCATTTCTTATTCGCTAAGCAAAACCGAATACTCGTTGTTTTTACGTGTAACATTGGAAATTCTTAGCAGTCAGTATGAAACCACTTCATTCCAAAATGTAGCTCAGTTGCCTTTTGAATTATAAAGTTTCACGAATTCATTCATCTCGAATCCATTTATTTAACTGCTTCGCATCTGCAAACAAAAACACAAAAGCCAGTTTTATTTTTCTTCGTCGCCAAATTCATTAAAAACGTTTTGCGAAAATCACGACCTGACATTGTTTTCTATTACATTCTAATTTATAGTTCTGATTTACTTGGTCCTTCAAATCCCAACTTTGTCCTCAATTCATTTCTAACCATTGAGTCATTTATGCGAATTAATTAACGGTTGCGTCTATTTTAGTCAGAAGAATTGATCATCTTGAACCAGTTTGTATTTTTATTAGTTGGGCAGATTGCTCAGAGATTTTACATTCCTCCAGAAAACCTACAAAAACCTGCGAGTTAGATAATTTTGGCCACGTTTACCGCACGACTAGGCTTATTGTATTTCGGAAGGTTACCTATGTCATGAGCGGTTTGGGGGTCAAAGCTGAGGGGCTTGAATGAACTGACATTATATTTATTTTAAGTGGTCAAGGGCTTTGTTTCTTATTTTACCTCTCCATTAAAGCAAACTTTTTTCTGGCAGAACCAAGCGTAACAATTTTTTCGAGCAACTGCTCCGATCTTCTTTCTTCAGTAAGAGAACAGCTTCAGAACTTCTCTAATTTCACCTATGACCTTCGCAGGATTCAACAAATTTTTACAGTGGCAACGGCAAGCTTATACGCAATTGAATGTTTCATAGGGTATATTCAAACCAAAGATTTGGCCGTAATGCCGATGATTTTCGACTTGATTTTCATTTTTAATGTCCAGTTGGCAAAGTTGCCAGGTCCGAGCCTCGTAAAACTGTTCTCGCCATTGTCATCATATGGGGAGCGTAGCTAAAATTTGTCCACGCGAGGACTAATTTAGCTACGATTGGCAACACTACCAGTTGGGGCGGATAGTCTTTTTTAATATTTTTCATTTTATTTCCTTTTCTTTACTCCCCCCTCACCTTTTATTTCAAATACAAGTGTATGAAATTTCGAGAATTGATAACAAACAAACGAACAGGAAGTTCTTTCAGTGGGTGTGAATGTGAAATGAGGTCACACGACAGGTAAACATTCTTAACATTTGTGGTAAAAAAATATGATTCCGATGAACAAATTTCTGAATGGACTGTTTTGGACTTGGATCTGTGGCTAACGCCACTTATGATTTCTTTCATTTTAATTAAAAAAAACAAAAAAACAAAACAAAAAAAATACTTACGTGTCCATACTAAGTGCGGTTTCAAAAGACTCATAAAATGGAAGGTCTTATCGCAGAATGGACACTTCACTCTTTTATCTCCCTCCCAGTGTGTTAGGAGGTGCCTTTTTGCAACATCTCTGACCACAAAATTGTCTGTGCACAAATCGCAACTCCATTTCTTCTGAAACAAAACGTTAATTATTCTTTAATTTTGTCACTTTTATAGAAATACACACCATCAAAATAAGCGACGTGGGCGTAAAATGTTGACAAGGGTAGGTGAATGTTTTTTTTAAAAATGGCTACTGTTCGTTGAAAGATGGTGCTTGCTATTGAGACGAGTCTCCTTCTTACAAACTTCAACTACTTAGTTCATTTCTGTGTTCAATTTTCCATTCCTCGATTTTACGCCGATTCGAGATGGTATTAAGGAATTTTCAAAAGTTATTTTCGAATTCGACCTTTCTCTGCACCATCTCTAAGTATTTATAATGTATAATAATTTGATTCAGAATTTTGAATTAGGCCTCCTTTCAACTTTTTCATTTTGATAGTAATTAGATTGAATGATAAAATATGATCAGTGTGTTCTACTTATTTGGGATACTTACATGCTCCTTCCACGTTATACGCTTTGTCAGAGATCTATATTTTTTATCTGAAACACGAGGACATTTGAATTAATACGATTATTTGTGATTACTGTAGTAACTTTAGATTACTAAAGTCAGCATAAGTCATCTGATCAACAGGCTGCAGATAAGAAAGCTGCAATTTTACTTATTGGTATCGAAATATTTGCGAAAATGATTAAATACATTCTGGTGAAAAAAGAGGAAAAGGACCAACAACACTGTAGAAGGACGGCATTCTCAATTTCAGAAACTCGTTGATGTCCATCATCCAAGTATCTGGAAGTTTATCGACATATTTGAATTCATGAGTGCAGAAGTCAGCCTTAATCGAATGGTCACATAACTTTTGGCTAGAGAAAGAGCCAATACTCCCGTGAACAAGAGATATCAAAGGAGCCAACATGCAGTTCAAAGGATAACTCAAAAGTATGACGACTACAGGGGAAATAATTGCATCCATATTTATTTATTGCGAGAGACTAAACTTAGATTCGTCAGAGGCGGCATAGAACAAGTTTGTTTCAAATAAGCTAGGATTAATAATTTTTTATAATTACCCAAACTGTTATCCACGCTCAATGTTCTGATCAGCTGATCTGCAACTGAAAAATCAGAACAATATAATAGCGATACATTAAAACAAAATAAGAGTTGGCAGGCTTCATTCTAAATAAATTAATAATTCATTCTCACAAACTTTGAAGCCTGATTGTAGAAATTGATGTCCCATTTGGAAATTGATTTCTTCAGAATTAATTACAAATCATGCGATTTGCTTATTTTGATATACTTCTTCCTTTGGTGGAACAAAAATTGCATCATATCAGCTTCTACATGAATAATATCCTTAACTTTTAATGCCTTAAGCTTGAAGTAAAAAAATAGTCAAGGGAACTTGGTGGTAGATATTTAACAATTTTGAGTAATTTTACTTTCGTAGGTTACAATTGTCTACATACCATAAAGGCCATTTCAAGGCCAAGTTCTTGAAATCCTGATACGGAACCCTGAATTACAGCCACCTCACAAATATTGATTTTTAAAAGAATACAGATGCTTGAGGAATAGATTTTTTCCTCGTACTTTTTACGGGTTCTATTAAAAATACTTATGTTTTTAGATTATGTAATTCTTTCTCAAGAACTCTCTGCAGTTATTTGTTGAAAAACTAGGCGCAATAGAATCGCCTTGTTTTATTTTCAACAACAAAATGTAAGGTTTTCTGAAATTTCAGTTTTTTTCCTTGGGAATTTGTGCTGCTTTCTACGATGCCTTCATTACAGTGATTTTTCTATCAGTAAGGTATAATTTCACCAAAATTCAAAATTGAACTAAACCGCAAAAATGCAACAGTTAAGGTGAATCTATGCCGAGTTGTAGTAAGAATCCGCGATTAGAGATAGCGCCACCGGTGGCTTTCCCAGAAACCGCCTTAAAATGTCTATTTTACGAAAACTACGGCAAATATCGAAAAAAGGGCGACGATAACGTCTAGCTAATTTTTTGCGTGATTTTTTGAGACCAAAATATTGGAAATCGGTTCAGTTGGGAAGCCAAAACTACTAAAACGGATTTCTCCCCTTGTTAGGCATTGAGAATCGCCGCCATTGTTGTCAGCTCTGTGTTTACGTTTTAGCACCGAGCGCTGTTTCGGCTGTTTCTGCTGTTCGGTGTTCGCTCGATTTGTTTACTTTTCTCTCTCTTGTCGTTGCTTCGCGATTTCCACTTTCTCACGCATTTGAAATGTAAATTATTTTATTATTATTATTGTTGTATTATAATGGTGATCGTGCTCGTGCTTGTCTCGCCGCTGGATAATTACTGCAAACTGTTTGAGCTCATCTTCTCCGAATTTCTTCAGTAAAATCCGTGCTTTCAGATTTCTCCATCTTGTTATACTGATATTGAGATTGAGATGCTCAGATGCCCTGATTACTCTGATATGACAACTGAACCGACTGTCTTAGGATAGCCAGAAACCATTACCATGCCTCGACATTTCTCGGAAACCCTCAAACCAGCCAGACGATAAACCTCGATGTAAGTACTTTTCCTCCAGCTCTCATCGTTTGTTCCTACTCTTCAGATTTTTGACGCCAGTGCCATGGTTCTGAGTTGTTCTGAGGTCCTATCTGTGGGGGGAAATTTGATGGTTAGATGATAGGTAGATGTAGGGGGGTGTGAAAAGAGATATGCTCACGGAAGGAGAGTGATTGTGAAGGATCGTATTGTAATCCTTTCGTGTGAATGAATAGAGTGTGTTTTTTTTTTTGGGAGATGCTGTTATGATAAGTTCCGTACCGACGGAAACCCCTCCATCTCTGCGGAAATTTTTCGGCGATGCCGGAATGATCTTGCAATCATCGCAGAGATTGGAGGGTTTGTTTCGGAATGACACCACATATTCTTGATCATCAACTCGTCGATTAAGATACTACCATTCGTTTCACCCTCCTGGTATAAACGTCAGAAAATCATCTCAGATGTGGATGGTCTTACACGTTCCGTATTTGTTAGTGCTTTGTCAATATCCATTAGAGCTCCGTTCTTTCTCAACTAAAGTGTTTTGACGCTTGTGCCACGGGTCTTAAATCCTTGCGGTGCGGAGACTTGGAGACGCTTACACCTCTTCTTTAGGAGGCCCACCAAGATATGCCTCCGAAAGAAGAGGTGAAAGCGCTGAAAAATCATCTCACAGACTTGGATTGGACTCACAAGTACTGTGCGTGTCAGTGCCCTGTCACTTTAGGTTAGAGCTTGCTGTTTCTAAGCTGTAGTTTTTTGATGCAAGTGTCATGGGTCTTAGGTCCTCTCTATGGGAAGAGACTTTGTTGGTTAGATGCCGAATCGATGCGCAGATCCACTGAAAAAATTTCACCTGATAAAGCTCAGGTGTAAGGGCCAAAAAGTTATCTCTAATGTTGATCGTTTTCACATGTTCTGTGCCAGTTAGAGCTCGGTCAATGTCGATTAGACATGGAGGCGGAGGCCAGAGCACAATTGATAATCTTTGGGGAATTTTTCCATTCCTTCGAATTGAAAGAAGACTTGCCAGATGTGAAAAGCCGCAGCTTTCTAATTCATTTGTTTTCAGTTCTATCAAGTATCAAGTGCTATGAGAAATAACGTTGGAAAATTCCATGTATTGGAAGGTGAAAACAACCTTCGCCCCATTAAAGTTGGCTGATTATACTGTTTTAACGTATTATTTCATTTTTTTTCCAGCATTTATTGAATAGTCGTCCTTGCTTCATAATTTCAAGTGAACAGTGGTAACTTTCAGTTTTCTTATGGGGGCTTTTTTTTTAAATAAAAAAAAATTTGTAGCAGTAAAGAAAAAATTGTAGTCGGAGAGTGTACATCAAGCGCAGTAAGTATACAGATTTTAGTGTAGAGGTCGTTGGAAAGCTGGTGGATGAGGTGATCTTATCTTGCACAAAATGACGACTGCCATTTATAGTCTTGATGTCTTACATGAGCGCAAATGTTTTTTTTTTTTTTCACCTCTGACTGAAACAAGTTAAAATATGAATGAGAAATGATTTTCGTCAGTTTACTTAGAGAGCACCAAGTCAGTGGCGTAGCGTGCAATTTGGCAACGTTGCAGTTCGTCCATTTAAACTCATGAAAAATATCGACGTATTGGGTGTTGGGAAAAACACCTTTGAATTCAACCTTTTACATGGGTTTAATTGGATAGCTACAATGTTGCCAAATTGCACGCTACGCCACTGCACCAAGTGAATAATATCTGAAATTCATGCATAATTATGTACAGAGCAGTGGTATACTTTCGATACTACTGGGCCGCTGTACAGATCCACCGCCTGTCATTTGCGCAAAGGTTTAGCTTTGCAGTAGATGAATATGCAGTGCCTTTATATGACTGTCTATGCTGATATAGGGTTGTCCGACTCTAAAGTATCGATACTGGATACTCAGTACTCGGTACTCAATTGGTGGCCAACACCATCTCGTGTCAGCGTGATTATTACTGATACCATTTCATATACCTAAACTCTAAGTTTTCCTCAAATAATTCATCCATTATTCCTGTTTAAATCACCCTTTTTCATGTTAGTGGGCTGAATTTTTTAAAAATTTGATGTCGCGGTCACCTAGGTATCGTACCAGTATCGATACTGGTATCAGTACCAGTATTGACACTAAGGCCCAGTCTGGACAATCGTATGCTTGTAAGGACGCACATTCCCTGGCCCGTGGATCTTTCCGGTTTAAATTACTGGCAGTTCGTAGGCATATGCATTCCTGTTTCAGATCAAGTGCAACTTTGTCTAACTACTAGAGGCCCAGGTAATCATGCAAGAGAAAGTAACGCGTACGGCCACAATTTTTTCTC
Source organism: Trialeurodes vaporariorum (assembly GCA_011764245.1). Lineage (NCBI taxonomy): Eukaryota > Metazoa > Arthropoda > Insecta > Hemiptera > Aleyrodidae > Trialeurodes > Trialeurodes vaporariorum. The sequence goes on from VMOF01000320.1 coordinate 46,677,080, forward strand.
TCAGGTGTGTGTTAGTCACTTGCAATAAAATTTGTGAAAAAAAATGTCTAATTGGTTGAGGTCAATCTGATGCCTACAAGTCATATTGGTTCTCCACTGCGCCTCAACATCTGGTATTTTTGGATGCTAAAAATGAGCCAAAATTCCTAATTTTTTATCTCCTGGTCTTCTACAACAGTTTGTATCCTACTTTTTCTTTTTCCCTTGTTTTCAGAGGAACACAAGGCTGACCGTTCTTGTCCGATTAGCAGTGGAACTGAAAATCCCTCTCTAATTGGCTCAAGAAAATAGGGACCGTTGATTTCAGACCCCTCTATCTGAGATTGCACAGGGCATATTTATTACACAGTTGTGTGTCGTCAAATATGCGACTGGGAGCTGTCCTTTGTATCAGTGTACAGTGTGTAATTTCAGCAATCTAGCGCCTGAAAACCTCCAAAAATAAAGTTGGCGGACCGACAAACATTTATTAAGAATGATGAGAGGGACATGCAGAGAGCAAGGAAATTTCATAATTGACGACCTAAAAGCATCAAAAAGAGGGGGCGCTGGGTCTCAAAGTCATCAGTTTGGCTGAGACAGAACAAACATCAGCTAACGAATCGCAGAAATCCAAGAGAGCCAAGCAACTATGTCGTTCGTTCGAATTCGCATCGCAAATAATCGCTGTGTATCTTGAAAGATGAAGAAAGTCTCTGAAGAGTCTCTGCTTCCTTTTCTTATGGAGAAAAATCTAGTATCCTCAGATATATCATGCAAAGGCTTCAACTAAATTTATCAACGTTCAATGTTTTCTTTCTCTCGTTGCTGTGATTCGTAGAGTAACTATACCGTTCTTTACAACTTTCACCTTTTTTTAAACCGCAAATAATCACAGTCTATCTTGCAAGACAAGACAGAAAAACTACAGAGTCTCGGTTATTCTTTTATTTTTTCCACGGAAAATCTAGTGTATACCAAGCGAAAACTTCAATTGAATCCATCAATGTTCGCTGTTTTCACTCTTGTGTTTCAACGATTTGTTGCCTGATGTTTGTTCTGTTTCTGCTAAGGCTGAGGACTTTGAGACACTCCCTCCCCCCTTAAATGATGCTTTCAGGTCATCAATGGTGACAGTTTCTTGCTCCTTGCATGTACCACTTGACATTCTCACTGCGGTACCTATTTTTTGAACCAATTAGGTAGGGATTTTTAGTTCCACTGCTCATTTATCAGGAGCAGTCATTCTTTGGATTCATCATTAAACAGAAGAAAAATAAAAATGAGTGGCAGAATAGATGTTGGAACACATGAGGGGAACATTTCAAAACTTCAGCTCCCTGTTCCCAACAAAAAATACCAGATGTAGACGAGCAGGTACAAACATCGGATTGAACTCAATCATTTGGAAAAATGTCTTCAAAAATTTTCATTGCATCTGACTAGCACAAACCTGAGAGAAAAACTTAATCTTGCATGGTTTACCTGGGTCTCTAGCAGCTAGACATGGCGGCAGCTGCACTGAGACTTGTAATCAGCTACATACAGAATACTAATAATTAAAACCCAGAAAGAACTAAGGGCCAGGCGTAGGGTTGTCGGAAACAAGGCCTTGGTATCGATACTGGTCCCAATAACAGTATCATACCGGCATCGCTACTTAGGTATTGATACTCAGGCGACTGCAAAGTAAAATTTACAAAAAATTCAGAGCACGAATATTGAATAAGGTGGGTGCGGTACATAGATGCATTATTTAGGTAAAAATTAAAATTTATGTAGATACGAGAAAGCATCACTATTGCCAACTGACGTGCAGCAACAACTGATTAGAGACCGACTGGTACCGATACTGCCTAGTATGGAGTACCCAGGATCGATACTTTCAGGTCGATATAAAGTATAGAAGCAATTACTTCTTCTTCTTGTCATTACACGTGTAAGGGCACTGCATATTCTTCTGCTACATTGACAGGCGCATTCCTTTGCAAAAATAAAAGGCAGCGGATCTTTGTAAAGATTGCTGTGAACAGCAATCCAGTACTTAGTATCAAAAAAATTCCTTCGTTTTGTACATAATTATGCATGGACCTCAGGTATTATTCAAAAACTGCAAGACACTTTGGGGCTCTCTGACTTCAGGTATTATTCAAATATTGCAAGACACTTGGTGCTCTCTAAGTACGCTGATAAAAATCATTTCTCATTCATATTATTACTTGTTTCAGTCAGCGGTGGAAAAAAAAAAAAAGCAAAAATTTGCGCCCAAGAAAGACATCAAGACTATAAGTGGCAGTTGTCCCTTGATGTAAGAAAGGTTAGCCTTTTCCATTAGCTTTCAAACATCTACTAAACTAAAATCTGAATATTTAATGGGCTTAATTTAAGCTCTTAAATCACACATTTGCTTTACTAGAGCAGGACTATTTCGAGTTATCAGATTCTGACAAGTAGCAATGCCTGCTTCCGAACTGCATCGATGAGCAGTTGGTTAGTCCAGAGTTTTGACTCGTTGCTAATCAACCACTCACTGATGCAGTTCGGGAGCCGGCAATGCTATCTGTCCGGACCCGATACTTCAAATCCCACGAAAAATTATTTGACGGAAAAGCCTCCGTAAGAAAACTAAAATTTACCACAGTTCACTCGCAATCAGAAACAAGAACAACTGTTCAATCATTGCTAGAAAAAAAAATGAAATGTTCCGTCCAAACAATGTAATTGGTCAGCTTTGACTGAGCAGAGGGCGTTTTCGCCTTACATAGATACATCAATAGTTTTAAGGCCTGCTAGAGTCCTAGTGCATGCAGAGCTCATCCGCAAATCTTTAAAATTTTCCACCATTATCTCTCATAGCGCTCCATTGAACTAAATACGAATGAATTTGAGAGCTGCGGCTTTTCACATCAAGTCTCCGAAAAGTTTTGGTTTGATTTGCAGGTAAAGAACTGTGACTAGCACAGGATGTATCAGACCGATCGACATCCGAGAAATCATTTTCCAACAAGTAAACCTGTGCTTCAGGGGGTATAATTTTTTTAGGGGACCCATAGGTCTTATCATCATCTAACCAACAAAGTCTCCGCACCGCAAGGATTTAAGACCCGTGGCACAAGCGTCAAAACACTTTAGTTGAGAAAGAACGGAGCTCTAATGGATATTGACAAAGCACTAACAAATACGGAACGTGTAAGACCATCCACATCTGAGATGATTTTCTGACGTTTATACCAGGAGGGTGATAACGAATGGTAGTATCTTAATCGACGAGTTGATGATCAAGAATATGTGGTGTCATTCCGAAACAAAACCCCCCAATCTCTGCGATGATTGCAAGATCATTCCGGCATCGCCGAAAAATTTCCGCAGAGATGGAGGGGTTTCCGTCGGTACGGAACTTTTCATAACAGCATCTCCCAAAAAATAACACACTCTATTCATTCACACGAAAGGATTACAATACGATCCTTCACAATCACTCTCCCCGTGAGCATATCTCTTTTCACCCCCCGTACATCTACCTATCATCTAACCATCAAATTTCCCCACACAGATAGGACCTCAGAACAACTCAGAACCATGGCACTGGCGTCAAAAATCTGAAGAGTAGGAACAAACGATGAAGCTGGAGGAAAAGTACTTACATCGAGGTTTATCGTCTGGCTGGGTTTTAGGGTTTCCGAGAAATGTCGAGGCATGGTAATGGTTTCTGGCTATCCTAAGACAGTCGGTTCAGTTGTCATATCAGAGTAATCAGGGCATCTGAGCATCTCAATCTCAATATCAGTATAACAAGATGGAGAAATCTGAAAGCACGGATTTTACTGAAGAAATTCGGAGAAGATGAGCTCAAACAGTTTGTAGTAATTATCCAGAGGCGAGACAAGCACGAGCACGATCACCATTATAATACAAAATAAAAATAATAAAATAATTTACATTTCAAATGCGTGAGAAAGTGGAAATCGCGAAGCAACGACAAGAGAGAGAAAAATAAACAAATCGAGCGAACACCGAACAGCAGAAACAGCCGAAACAGCGCTCGGTGCTAAACGTAAACACAGGTGACAACAATGGGGGGGGATTCTCAATGCCTTAAGGGGGAAATCCGTTTTAGTATTTTGGTTCCCAACTGAACCGATTCCCAAAATTTTGGTCTCAAAAAATCACGCAAAAAATTAGCTAACGTTATCGTCGCCCTTTTTTTGATATTTGCCCTAGTTTTCGTAAAATAGACATTTTAAGGGGGGTTTCTGGGAAAGCCACTGGTGGCGCTATCTCTAATCGCGGATTCTTACTACAACTCGGCATAGATTCACCTTAAACATTTTCGAAAATAGTATCGTCTCTTTCCATATCATGCTAAGTTTTTTTTTCAAAAGAGCCGAAGTTGAGCAAACAGGCTCGATAAAATCCTTAAAAAAGGTAATACAGATCGGCATGTTTTTCAAAGTGGGTATAAGGGCCACCGACTGCCATTGATTTCTGCTACACTGCAACGCTCTAATTCGTCAGACTTTAAGTAATTCAGCTTTTTTTTTATTCTTTTTGAAATAAAATGAAACATTGGAAGTTTTGAAACTTGAAATTCTTTTTTTTTTTAAAGTTTTTTCGATTTTCTGAACGTGATCTACGATGTTTTTTTTTTTTTTTTTTTTTTTTTTTTTTTTTTTTTTTTTTTTTTTTTACGACACATGTGTTTTGGACGCTTGTTACAGTTGAAGAAATTCATCCATACAAAAGAAATCGTGAGTCAGTTTTTGGTGAGCAGTGAGCACACATATATTCTTTGTGATGTAGTTGCGGTTTTAGATAGCTTCGGTTCTGACAGCTATTTTTTACATGCGCGGAATCCAGGGTTACCATCCGCGTAACCATCGACCCCACTCACTGCGCGAATCATCAGAACTTTTTGCCGAGTTATAGACCCGGCTAGTTATCGCAATTAGTGAATAATGAAATATTTACCATTAACGATGATTAACCGAGTTTGTTCTGCGGCACAAAAATGAAGTTGTTTGCGTAGTGAGCAGGGTCAAAGTTTTCATGGTAACACTAAAACAAACCTACACGGAAGACGTAATATCGTCATTCCACGCATGTAAACAAAAAACGGTCAGAGCCGAAGTTATTTGAAACGGCCTCTCTTTGCACTACATTATTTTTCATATGAAAGAATGAGTTTCTTGCAATACTTACTCAATTTCAAATTTTCTTCTTCTTTATCGGTCTGAAACAAATAATTTCGGAAGTAATGATTATACAGTCAGTTTTCTTTACTATCTATTTATAAAAGTATTTGTTTGGTATTAGTCTTGTGCAGTAATTATAGCATACTTTATTGACTTTGTTTCAGGGGGAAAAAACATTTATATCGTTATATCATGTTACATCTGATTTTGTAAATAATCACATTTCCTTAAACCGTCCATATTTGATCCCCTAGTAAACAGTACGCTTAGAGACAAATTCAAACCTTTATACGGAATAGTTCTGAAGCGTGCAAACTGACAAAGTATTATTTTCTTCATCAAAACACCAGAAATGATACTCGTGTGTACTTTCACTTTGCATCTTTGTGAACAAGTATAGTAATTGATTTGCTTACTTATCATTTCTTTCATGAAAGAATGTCTCGATTTTTTCTGCATAATTTTGTTTATAATTTTTACAACTGATTTCATTCATATATACTTACATATTTCCTTTTCTTTCCTGGTTTCATCCTTTCTCGGTAGTAGACAATGATTCCTGCAATGCACAAAAAAACTATTAGATGATATCGAATTAAACATTTTCCCTGTAATCTTGGAGTAAATTTTTTTTTGAAATATCCTTTGCTCAAAAATTTATCACAGAGCTGTACAATATTATAAAGCTGTACAGAAGGTCAATAATTTTTTCTGAATATTTTTCGGCCAAAGGGGAGGTGCATGAAAACAAATGAAGTCCATGAACCACACTTCAAAAACTCTTCGTTTCCGAACTAAGGGGTCTGAAGGTTGCGATTATCATCGGACGCAAGTGGACATTGCGTTACTTTCCGCAGGGTTTGCAAGAAGGGCCACTTTATCATAAGTGTCCTAACCGCAACATTTTGAAACTATATTTTTCATACCAAAATTTAGAATTTCCAACTTTCCAGTGATGAGGTGGGTAAGAACCGTATAACAATTTTCCCGCGGCTAAAAAATTAAAAATCAAAATTTAATAAGAAAGCTGTAATTTTAAATCGTTGCGGATGGGACAGTTATGATGTAAAGACCCAGAACAAGTTTGAAATCAAAGGGGTTCGTTCTCTTTTATGAGAGCAACAAAGAAGGTGCCTTGACCTTTTTTTCTTCCAAAAACCACTTTCTCGGCTGATTTCGCAATGTAAAGAATTGTCATGAAAATTGCGTTTGCGTACTTGGGCGAAAAGTGAATTAAGATGAAAAATACAATGACAGATTCGGTATTCCCCATCTTATACAGAAGCCTTGTTAATACTAAAACCGACTCGATGGGATGATTGGGAGAGAAAGAAGAAGCGGAACACCCAACGACAATGGACCACTAGATTGGAGCCATTTTGATTCTATCTGCAATTCTACAGGTAAGTGACAATTGTGAATTGGTTTACTTTGATCTAGGCAGAAAAGGAAGAATATACTTAAAAGCACCAACCCACTAAGTTGCTGATGTATTTTATGGAAAAGGAGGCTGCGAAGAAAAATAACAAGAAAACAAAGATCAGAATAACTGTAAAATTTTTATTAAAAAATGACCAACGTCATAGTTTGAAGTGGTTATAAATATTAAAATAGTTTATAGGATTACTCTGAGACTAGAAAACACATTCTATCTTTGCAGGTGTATGTACAAAATAATTAAAGTATCTGACTAAAACCTATGAGTTACATAACAAAAATGTATAATGAAAAGGCCACCTCTGATGTAAGTCGGCATTCGAACACCAATGCGATACTTTAAAAACAATAATGGGATCGCCTGATTATTTATGAGAGTAGTTTTAATTGAAATTTTACGTTGGGGCGTGTTAAAAAAATATAGAACGAAGAGTAAACCATTTACTTTTAAACAAAACTGGGAAAAATATTTGATAAAATTGACTACTGACGCATTAAGTAGATCTTTGATGGAAGGTTATTGAATACACTAATTAAGTTTCTAACATAAATTAAAACTGAAACGTAGACAACTAGATTGACAAAGTGGTTTGAAATAATGGTTTTGCGTAGAAAAGTGAGATCCTAAGAAATCACGTAGCAAAAGCAGAACAAAAAAAAAAAAAAAAAAAAAAAAACAAACAAAAAACAAAAAACAAAAAATTATGGGATGAAGAAGTTAATTTAAGAAAAAATTTAGAGGAAATTTTTTTTGGAAGTTTACATTTTTCCAGAATGTTAGGAGGCCCGAAATTCCTTTAGCATAAGATAGAGGTTTCCATCAATAGTACAGTCAGGTTCACAATTGCACTCTTTTATCATTTATTTATTTGCACGGATTAGAAGCTCCAATGAGACTAATGGTACTCCGTAGTCCATAAAAGAGCCATAAACGCTCAGTTAAACCTGCGTGGGATTAAGTAACCTTCATTGTTATCTCTGACCGAAGTTGGCATTAGGACACAAGCCGAGAGAAAGAGGAAGAGAGCACTCGAGGAGTTAATACTCATGGCGGCGAATGGTAACCATCCTCTGAGGAAGTTGATTCATTCCCGAAAAAAACGGGAAAAAATTGCTTATGGCTTCAGTCATAAGACCCAAAATTTGCTATTGACTTGAATACGAAATAAGGTATACGTTCCAAGGCCTTTGTTACATTCGCATTCACAAGAGAAGAATCTTAAATGTAAAGGAGAGGAAACATTGGCAAAAAAGTTAAAAGAATTCGGACAATAGCAGAACTAGATGAGGAGAAGTAAAAAGTCACCGACATGCAGTGGCGTACACAGGATTTTTCTTGGGAGGGGCTCGCACTGATAAGCGTTTGACGGAAAATTGTTTCCCCTCTTCCCCTCCACCCCCAAAAATCAGAGGTCTGGAGGGGGGGGGGCTACAGCCCCCTTAGCCAACAGAAAGTCCAGTCTGCAAGTTGTTTGGCATACAACGAGGAAAATGCGAGGGTCTCAATTTTAGTGAGCAAATGAAAGTATTCGGTGCGCTGAAAACGAGGATGCCTTAGGTTTCCAACTAGATCCCATGCTTCCAGAGATGTTATTTCAGCACACAATACATTAATTTAACGAGGAATTTAAGGCTGTGACGTCACAACGCACGATTTTTCGTGGCTTTACTCATAGGTATCTTCAAAACCAGGACACTTAGAAAATAATCTAAAGGCACCTTTGTCTTTAGCTCTTTCAGTAATTTCATTAAAAAAAATTGGACTCTCATGACTGTGCCATTGGCTGAATGAATTGGACGTGAAAAAAATTGCACCTTGAATTAAAATGAGAAAGATCGGATATTTTTTAAATGGATGCTTTATTTTCATTTTTACTGCCGAATACGTGTACCAGACAAAAGCCTTTGATCAATCAAATTACCAACTGAAAAGTTGTCTCAAAAAGGGTAAGAACAAGTACTTGACACGTAAGTGATAATCAAAGTATTACCGAGACAAATAACGGAAACTGATAGAAATACGCAAAGAGGTGCAGTAAGGAGAGACAAATGAGGTAAAGGAGTAAAGTCTGATGCGCTAGGAGATTCAGGTATTGTGTTCGGTTCAGCTAAAATCGGAAGGAGATCCTAGAAACCGACGTTGAGCAAAAAGCTCTGATGCTAGGTGTTGAAAATTGCTTGCAATTATTAACGTTACAAGGCGACGGGACAGGGGAATGCTGTAACACGTTAAAAATTGGTTATCTCCGAAAAAAAAAAAAAAAAAAAAAAATGATTGGCTCGGCTTTCCTTGGCTAAAAAAGCATGGAGTGTTGCAGAGACATAATTTCCATACTTCGGAAGTCGCTTACGTGGAGACAGAAACTGCCACATCAAATAAAATCATACAAGTTTACTTAAAATAATAAAAACAAAATATTCATTTACAATTTTTCAACTCATGTAGATAAAAACAAAACACCGACTTTTCGCGGGAAAATGCTGACCCAAAGCTACCAAAGCAACCGTATAAATGAGCCGTTAAGTGACAATCAGGATCTAACTGCTTATAATGAAGAAAAATATGAGGAAAATAAGCATGGGATATTGAGTGAGCCTCCTGTGGAAGGAAGGGAAAATAGATAATTGATCGTAATTATGCAATCAAACAAACATTTGCACAATCTTTTGGGGGAGACGGATGCTTGATCAATGCTCATGTGTTGATGTTGATGACTTATTGAATCGTTATTACGATTAGGATTGAAAAAGTGGCAACATTTTTAAACAGACGTAGTTGTCTGAAAAATCGACTTCAAAAGTCAAAACAATCAAATATTTGGAGTGAATTGACTAGCAAAGATGAAGCAAAGTGAAAAACATATGTTTATGTAAAAATAGGAGAGATTAAACAATTAGTTGAAGAACACTAGGAAATAATGGAGATACAAGAGAATACAACAACAGGAAAAGAAAAAATATGCGGATCAGAATCCCAGTTAATTTGTGATTTTGCTAAAAAATGTGAGCCTTTCTTAGCGAGATAATTTCAAGTAAGACGATAAAAGCAATAAGCGTACGTACAATCTAACGGTCTAAAGCATTTCGTCGCTAACCGCAGGTTGAAGTTGGTTTTCGTGTTTCAGGTATCGAATGGGAAAGTTCGACCAAGACTAATTTGTCAACGTTCGTATATCCCCTTCCATTAATTAATACTCACTAATAAAAAAAATCATCGGTCTCAGATATTCTGCTAAACGAACACTCTTAAGGAAACCATTATTTGGTGCTAAAAATTGGGCGATGCTTCTTTCTGAGCTTCCAAAAATGTTTTAATTTTTCGACAATTTTGGAGCCACTGTTTTATCGGAAAATCTCACATCGAACAAATGGACGAAAAATGGTCATACATCACACTGATTGCTTTGAAATCCTTGACTCAATACTTTGATCTCATTTTAATAAAAAGGTCCTTGTAGATGATCAAGTTTAGATTCAGTAGTTGAGTTTAGTTTTGGTTTTAAAAAAATTAGAATTTAAAAGCTACCAGCGAGGTAAACGACGATAAGTAGTTCAATTGTTAATTATGATAATAACTTTCGTGAAAATTGGGCCATTCGGGAAAAAGGATCTTCAAGAGAGAATCTAAAATTTTGCTCATCTTTTCTAAAAGCGTTTAACCAATTTTAAAGCGGATTGTAATTAGTACTGAATAAAACGGGAGAGGGGTGAATCATTCATTTATCCGAAAAAAATTGATCGATTATTGGAGGCCCGAACATGAACTCTTATTATTTTTTATTCACACAATTTTTTCTTGTTAGTTTGCCTAGAAGTACTCAATTAGTAAACATTTTGGACCACTTGTTTTTTTTAAACAATTTGGAGCTTTGCAAGGGAGGTACAATTTTTCAAAAACAGATCTAATTCGAGCTTTGTTACGTGATATCCTAAACACGGAAAACGACAAGGACCTGCGGTTTGCGCAAAAACTTTTGAATCCCAGGGTTTTTCCAACAATGGGTCAAAATAAAGGAGTTGTTAATTTCAAATGTAAACGTAGCTGCCCGGGGGGCCACCGGCCACCCTCAGGTAAGTTGAAGGGCCAGGGCTTCAAAACAGATCCAGTGAAAAAAATAGTTAAGAATTGTCTGAACAGCAAAACTCTGTTTAAACTACAAAAAAGTTAGATAAAGGGGATATTCATTCAACAGAACCACTCTGTATGCATTGTCCAGGGAAAATGATAGAAACAAAGAAAACACAATGCAAGTGTTTTTTCTTCAAATTCTGATGAAAAAATTGAATATTCTCAAAATGATTGTCCGTAAAATGTATCTTTGTTAAAATAAGAAAAAATAAAAAAATAAAAAACACATCATTCTTCTTGGTGCCCCCCCTCCCCCGAAAACTTCATTATATTCTTTTTAAAGTTTACCGTGTTCTTCTACAGGATAGTGGATGAAGACAGCTAAAAAAAACCTAGAATTTTCATTACTTTGGTTTGTTTAAGCAGGAAGCGCATTAGCTGTAACATGTTGTTACGCCGAAAAGCGTAATATTTACGCGAATTTAAGGGTATGCTTTATCTATCGAGGTGTTAAAGTGGAAGAACGTTGAGAGAAATGACGGAATCGGTACAAGTTAAAAAAACGGGACTAAAAAGTTTAGAAACTACCTGTACGCATTAAAATGCTTTGATGTATTACTCGTAAGCATTTGTATACAAACAATACTCCCAATTTCGGAGGGAAAATAAAGTCGGTTTAAAAGAGAAAAAAAAGTGAATTGCAGAAAGACTAAACAGGAATAAAAAAATGAGAGGAAATGTTTCTCTATCTAGAGACGGAAGAGTACAATAGTATCTGCAGAAAAGCATTAGAAGACGATTCATAATAATGGCGTTTACACGAGTAAAAGGATTAAAATATAAAATCCACTACTTGTAAAAATAAAAAAATAAAAAAAAAAAAAAAAAAAAAAAAAAAAAAAAAAAAAAAAAAAAAAAAAAAAAAAACTATAAGAAAGAGAAAAGGAACTTGATCCATGATGTAAGAGGACTAAACAGCGATGAAATAATACGGGGAAGTTTTGAAACTTATTGCACGCTAAACAGATGCAATTTATATGTGTATATTGAAAAAAAATGCCAAGAATAGAAAAAATTATACATTTTCAAGGAGAAACTAGAATGAAACAAAAATTGATAAAATTCGACTAAAAAAATTCAAAGGGACTTCAGCTTTATAATGAGATCATTCGTCCGGTGGAAATAAGGGAAAACAAGATGATCAGTGTTGCATTCAGTTTGAGACAAGTAACGCCAATAAGACGGTTCGAATAATGAGGTTCTCATGAGTGTACGTTAACGTTGATGATTACATCTAAATAAGTTGCCAATCACTCATCAATAAAGCGTAGAGAATGAAAACAATATGTTTTTTACAACCGTCTCTATTGTATAGCAACTATGATATCGTCAAAATAAACGGCGTAAGACGCTATGATCAGAGATTTCTAATCAGACAATACTTACATCAACAAAACTAAATACTTTTAACAAGTGATCTTTAGTTTTGTCATTTTGCTTTTAAAAGGAATTTCCAAGCCAATGAAAAAAAACCTGGAGTATTATTACTTAAAAAATCAGTAGTAAGCAGAGCGAAATTTGCAAAGACAGTTAGCGATGTGTATCGAAATGCTTCGTGAATATTTTAGGACAAAGAAACTAAAAAATAAAATTGGGACAAGGCCACAATATGACTGAGCTTGAGAGTATGATACTTAGGATTTTAAAATTATCGAAGAGATAAAACTGTAAATACAAACAAGTTTTGTTCAAGGCCGCAGGTTATGAATCACCTTTACAGATTTTTAAAGACATTCTCAAAAGAGAAATACGAAAAAAACACTAATTTTTGGCTCTGGATACCGGATTCCGGCTTCAGGATGGTTCTTGTATACATGACTTAAACGAATTCTTTGCTCATCGAAACAATTTCACCAGAATTGATATTTGAGCCTTTCAGTACTTGAAAAAAAATGCGTGATGCAAATAAAGGCCGCTAAAACTATGAGGTGAGGGTAACAATTTAGGTGAAAACATGATTTTGAAGTCACAAGGATGAAGCGTTCAAAATGTAGATGTTAGAAAATGTTTCTGGAAATAAATGAACGAAGAGACATCTAGGCGGGTGGGTCAGCTTAAGCTGTTTCACGCTGAATAACTCTTGTTCTTGACTCAATATTTTCGGTGATAGGTGGAAAGAGCAAGATAAGAAAGCGAATGAAAAGAAGAGAATGACACGAAACGAAATATAGAAAAGCATCAACCTAAGAGACGGTTATCGATCACTAGATCATTCAAAACAAACAAGAAATACTTCTCTAATACTATCTCAAAATAGTAAAGTTACTCTTAAATTAATTTGGTAACATTTTTCCTGACTGTGATTTTTTTTAAAAAGAAAAAGTGCATATTTTGACTACATAATCAAGTAACTTAACTTCTAAGCAAATAAAAAGGAAATAAGCAATAACTGCGTACTGCAGGAACAATCAATCATAGGAATAAAAGTTTGGAGGAAAAAGTATGAAGTGAAAAAGGATATTTTGTGCATAAAAATAAAGACATGATACATATTTTTCAGGTTCCCAAAAAAGTTAAGTAGTTTAGGGAGAAGTTGTATCCCTATTGGAAATATATAAAGGCAACTGGTTTCCTAAAATTATTGGGACATTTTAAACCGATATTGATAAAAATATTGACATTTTAGGTCCTGTAAATGAAAAATAAAAGTGCTTCAAAGATTTGCTCTTTCAGTTTTAGTTATTGTTCTTTTTTTCATTTTGGGAACACGCATGAAGATATTACAGATAATCTGACTCAACAAACGTAAAAACAGTACAAAAGTAAGTGAACAAGCTTAAAAATACAATAACCGAATTTACAAGCTTTGGTCCAAATTTGAAGATTCTTGAAACAGCAATATTTTATGAGAATTGAAAATTTCAACAAACTAGAAAATAAAATTTAAGAGAAAAATCAGAGAAAAAGAAGTGGCACAAGCCCAGCCACGTTTGTGGAGGTAACTTAAAACAAAAGATTTAAGGGAACAAGTACTTTAAGATGGTGGAAATTAGGACAATGTGGGAAATAAGGTTGAATTTATTTGAGAAGAGATCAAATTTGTGGAAAAAAATTACGAGCCTATGTGCGACTGGATCACTTGGTAAATACGAGTCAAACTAAACTTTAAGCCTCTGCATGAAAGTCTATGTCCCGATTACAGAAGGTACAACAGTTAAAGGAAAAATCGAAAACTTCTACTTAAAAAAAAAAAAAAAAAAAAAAAAAAAAAATTAGAAACGTCGAAAAATCAAAACGCGGTCGACGCTTGCTTGCCTTGGTCATTTCGCTCATCAACATGAAGGCCGGAGAAAGAGTTTAGAACTACAGATATTCTAATTAAAGGAACAAAAAACAATAACCTAACTCGACATCTTTTTGAATACGCATGAAAATTGAACTGCTGATCCAGAATCAAGAGGTCCATGAGAGAGGTCCAAGAGATCCATGCTAAGATCATGTAATGCACACATTTCAGGTCAGAAATTTATGACTGGTTTTATGCAGCTTGATATTAGGGTGTCGTCTATGATCCAATGTATCTGAGACTTGCAACTGAATTTGGGTATGTGTGTATCTGTGTGTGTGTATAAGTTTGGATGATTGGTAGTCCTATGGCTAATAGCCGGTACAGTAGAATAAAGGATTCATTTGGAAACATGGTCATGCAGAATGGCCCAACAATCGAGCCACGGAATTAATCGGCGGAATCATTCACCCATATGTGCCCAGAATTAGTTGGAATTTTTAGGTGTTTTTCTCAGAAAACACAATTTGAGAACTGAAAACACGAAAAAAATTAAAACAAAGAAATTTTTTGGGGCAGCTAAATTTAACGAGCTAAAAACCCCCAAAATTGGTCTAAATTGACTGACGTTTGGTCGAAAATTGACACAAAAGGGCATGTATGGGTTAATCCAACATGAAAACCTAGGCCAAAATGCAACTTTTAAAGATTGATGTATCAACGATTAGGAGACTCCGACAAAGCACGGCTTTATAGTTTTTAAAGTATCGAAAAAAATTGGATTTTCATAATTGAGAGCACGTTTCAACCAACAATTTCTTGAAAGCATAAAAAAAAAAAAAAAACAAAAAAAAAAAAAGAAACTATAAAAAAATAAATAAAAAATAACAAACAAAAAACCAGTGATAAATCCCATTTCCCTTGATGAAAAGTTCTGATAATCACAACGTGAAAAGTATTTCCTGAAGAAAATTAATATTGTACCAAGCGTGGTGCGCTTACACGATGCTCTATTGAATGCAATACTGATAGTCGATTTAGAAAACAACTCGAAGCTCTTGTGGCGTATTGCATTTAGATTTCTGACTTTAACAAACAAAAATGTTAGTCATATAGGAGGCAACCATTTTTAACAGTGGAATAACGTGCATAAACAAGCGGAGAGGCCGCAATTTACCAGACCACGTGCACAAAAAATACTCTTACTCAAAAATAAATAAACTTCCTTAAAATTAACGCTACTCCATTCACGTCAGAATGTTTTGATGCAAGAATATTAGAGAGATAAAAATATGGTAGAGACATGTTCCTTCAGTAAGTCTGTCGTTTGGTATAAGAATTCAAGACACAATAAGAATAGAATTTCATGCAGTGACTTTTTAGCTAGTAAATATCAAGGGACTGATCTCAGAAAATTGTTCCACTTCTTTAAGATTGTATTTGCACTGAAAAGTGAATAGTTCCTCGACGCTTGTAATAATAATAGAATTTCATGCAGTGACTTTTAAGCTAGTAAATATTCAAGGGACTGATCTCAGAAAATTGTTCCACTTCTTTAAGATTGTCTTTGCACTGAAAAGTGAATAGTTCCTCGGCGTTTGTGAAATCAAAGGTACATCAACGTTTTATACTGCAACGGAGAAGAGTAACAGTTCCAAAAAGCCTTTTGGAGAAAGACTCCAAGTATGCCTACAGCATAAGAGCTCTTTGCATAAAATACATTCTTTATTAAAGCGGTTGACCAGGATGTTTCAATTTAAAGTGCCAGTTTAACTGTCCAAGAAGATAAAACCGCTTGGAGCAAGACTTGCACTGAAACTGTGGTTCTTTTCCGCAACCCCATTTAATGTGTTTTTGAAGGCTGGAGAAGTGAGTGTAGGACTTCGGGCACTTCGGACACTGAAAAAACGGTTGAAATCCACGCTTAATTCCAAGAAATGCTGATGGATTCTGTAAAAGCCTTGTTATTTCTCCTAGAAAGTGAATAAATATGAAAATTAACAAGAGTACTGAGATTAAAATGCAATTGAAATATCAGTGTAGGATCACACCACGCGTACACACACTACAGATTACAGATTCTAATATAATCTAAAAATTAGATGCTCTAAAAAAAAAGATCTCAAAAATATAGTTCAGTTTGATCCATGGTTGATCTGAAAAACAAATAGAATTTAAATATTGTGCTTTGATAAATTAAATACATACTTTGCAGAGCCACGAATATTATTTTGAGTTTTTTCAGCACATCGTCTTTGAGAAATTTGTTCCGAATTATTGAGAATAGGAGAACAAAAACCGTATTCGTAGCCTTGAAGGAGACAACATTGCTCCAATTTTATTCGTGACACATTAGTTTATTTTTCTTTAACATGGAGAGCACAGTTACAGCAAACGATGATGGAGGTGATGAATGATTAGACAAACTCATGTTTCCAAAAATTAATGTAAGCATTTAGACCGATCAAATAGGAAAATATGGGTTTATTGGTGTACATATTTTATGTATCGAGCCAGGGGCGTCATTTTGAGTTCGGCTTGGGGGTGAGAGGGGATCTGATGCCTTTTTTCCCTCATCAATATAATTTTAGAGAACTACAGCCCTACATTTCCTATTCAACGATGGCAGCGCGTAAGTCAAACCCCGTCGTCCGATCTTCGGTGATATTCCCGCCTTTTCGTTTCTCACGCCCCGCCGCGACCGGCGCCACCATCCGTTTTCGTTCCCGTTTTTGAGTCTGACTTAAAATCCTTGAGGGGGGGGGGAAATGCCCTCCCCCCTAAAATGACGCCACTGCATCAAACACATGCCACGAAGGAGCTAAAATTCCATAAAATAACTAAGAATTAGGTTCCAGCTTATTTAGTAGAATTAAAGGTCCACGCAATGGTTACTTTCCAAGCTCATAAATGAGATCATCACCATGTCAATGAAACGGCTTCATTTGGATCAGTGGTTTAGTTAGGTAATGTGATTAGTGTGAGGTACGCAAAAAAACCAGTACGATCCAACGAACTATTACACAGAGGCAAATAATGTAAAAACCAAACTTTGAAGATGTTAATACCTCTAAACAAAAAACTACAAAAATCCACAGAGGAATGGCGCGTAAAAGAGTAGAACTTCTTATTTCATTCATAAGTTTCAAATAACTCTATCCTGAGAGACATGGTCGGAAAGAACCTCAAAACTGAAGCTCTTTTGCAGTGAGCGGGAGTCAACATTGTCCTTTCTGATTGGTTTTGATCTTTAAGTTTAAAATTCATAGTGACCTTTAAAAAAACTTTCGAACCCAACAACCTAAAGCCCAGTAGAAAAAGTAAAATAATAAATGAGAGAATCAGGTCAAGTTAATGAAAAGAAGATACCTCAATTTTTAGGTGCTGTCGCATATTTTCAGATTGATTAGATTCAAATTCCGCGAGTTCCCTTCAAGCAGATGTTATTCTGTCAGTTTCAGCTCGGAGTTAAAGGTGTATTTTCGCGAGTGATTTGGCTGAAACTCTACACAGGGCGCGAGCCTTTGCATTTCTAACCAAAACTTGAGGTTGATATTTTTGGGGAAAGCAGTAGACATCAAATATGTCAGGCTCATCCAAACTCAAATTTACGCGATCCTTAGATGAACCTCATGTATTTGATGTTACTCATGCCCCGCAATCATTAATAAAGCAGAGGGCGAAGGTTTCCGCCCCAAGCATAATGCTTCCTAAATCATTCGCGAAAATGACTTCAATTCACATCGTTTCACGGCTCCTATACAAAATTAGCACAAAATGGGCCCAAAACACCGTTGCATTCCAGATTTTTTCAGTTGGCGTTCTGTCAGAAAGCAGACCAACCCTCATTTCTAGGTCCAGTTGAGCAGTTGAGGTGTTGATGTGTTTAAGTCTTTTGTGAACCTGTTCTGGAGCTTGAATTTTTTGCAAAGCGCTCAGAGTAACTCTCAAACTTTTAGAGTAGTTTGCATACAATCTTAACCTATGTCTATAATTGATGCGTATGCGATAAACATTGGCTTTATTTGTTTCAATGTTTCAGCAGTTTCTTTCAACATTTCTTTTTTAAAGAAACGAGCTCTAGTTTTATGGCAAAATTTGAATCTGTGGTCTTTAAAATCCAAGAATTATCACACTCAAGTTCGTGAGAACAAAAACGCTGTTATTTCTTTTAAAAAACAAATGTTAAAGGTAATTTCATTGCACCGATTTTTTGTAGCAGTTCAATCGAACTACCTAAAGATCGATACACTTTCCTCGTCTTCCACAGGGGGAAACTTAAACATCGTCATTTACGAGCTGCAACTGAGTACGCCTCAAATAGAGTATAAACAAAGCAAAAGGACACCGCACACATCTTATGGAAATAGGCTTTTGGTGATATTGCCTGAAATTGAAATATGTTGTGTAACAGGTCATTCTAAGTAACATCTCTCACGGGCCCAAAAAAAAATCGTGGGAGCTGTTTTCGGGATATCGAAGGTTAAAATTTTGGCGGGAAAATTGAATTTTCAAATATTAGATGCTTATTTACGATAGAACTCGGCAAAATTAAGTTGCAAGGGTTTCCTTAGGCGCCCTTTTTATTCCTAGCGCCAAAAAGATTCTTACACCTCTTCCAAAGAGGGTAGGAGGGGAGGGGGGTTAGGGGTTTTGTCAGGTTTCCGATGGTATTGATCGCAGAGGAGGTCCAAATTGAGCGAAAATTGGAGAGTGGGGGTTTCTATAGGTGGTTTTTTCATTCCTGGTGTCCTAAACAACCATAAATCTCACCCAAGGGGGGGGGGGGAGAAGAGGGTTTAGAGGTTTTTTCCAGGTTTTCGATAGAAACGATCGCAGAGAAGATCCGAATGAAGCGAAAATCGGATAGTGCCGATTATTTTAGACGGTCTTTCCATTTCTGGCGTCCAAAAGTTTCCTAAACATCATCATAAGGCAACAAAAAGTCAATGAGCCCTCCCATTCCCCTTGGATGAGTTATAGAGTTCTTTCAGATGCCAGAAATGTAAAGATACCACCTAAAAAAACCGGCACTATCCAATTTTCGCCCGATTCGGACCTCCTCTGTAATCGATTCTATCGAAAACCTGTAAAAAAAAACTTCTAAACCCTCCTGAACACCCCTGGATGAGATTTATGGTTGTTTTGGACACCATGAATGAAAAGACCGCCTAATGAAACCCTCACTCTCTAATTTTCGCTCTATTTGGACCTCCCCTGCGATCAATACCATAGGAAACCTGAAAAAAACCCTAACCCCCCCCCCACCCGCATTGGATGAGGTTTCGGAATCTTTTTGATGCTAGGAATGAAAAAAATTGCCTATAAAAACTCCCGCAACCCAATTTTCGCCGAGTTTTTATCGTAAATAGACTGTTTTAGTAGAGCGATATATCGTATCGATTGCCGTCCGAGGGCCTCTGGTTCCAAACAAACTCTGGTTCAATGTAATTTCCCCATAAGCGAACTTTTGAACGGAAATTTAGGGTAATAAATCAAACAATTAATGCGACCTTTTTGCGATTATGAATTCTACGTCCTCGAAAATGCTTGAGTATGCCTGGTTCCTTGACTAAAACTGCCGGAATCAATAATATATTACAGATTAAATGTTGCATTTGTAGGTTAGAATCGCCCGAAATCCCGCCAAATTCCACAACAACAACAATAACATTTGGGTGATTCCAACCTCCAAACGAATCGTTTAATCTGTAATATCTTGTTGATTCCGGCAGTTTTACGGGTGGAACCAGGCAATATTAAGCATTTTCGAGGATGTAGAATTTATAATCGCAAAAAGGTCGCATTAATTGTTTGATTTAATACCCTAAATTTCCGTTCAAAAGTTCGATTATGGGGAAATTACATTGAACCAAAGTTTGTTTGGAACCAGAGGCCCTCGGACGGCAATCGATACGATATATCGCTCTACTAAAACAGTCTATAAGCGTCAGATGTTTGAAAATTCAATTTTCCCGCCAAAACTTTAACCTTCGATGTCTCGAAAACGGCTCCTACAATTTTTGAGGGCCCGTGAGAGCTTTTGCTTAGAATGACCGGTAAAACAACATATTTCAATTTCAGGCAATTTCACCGAAGGCCCATTTCCATAAGACGTGCGAGGTTTTCTTTGCTGAGAAAATTGATGCAAAAAATATAAACGAAATTAGTCCCTGCAAGACAAGCATACTTGATAGTACAAAGCGTCCACACGAAATTCTACTGGTATAAAAGAGGGGTAAACAGCATTTGTTCAAAAAATATCGATGAAGAAGAGGAAAAACCCCCTGAGCCTGTGTCTGCTTTAAGATGAAATAAAGACATCTGGCTTGAATACGATCGGTATTATTCAACACACTTATAATATTATTAACTGGTGCGATGGTGATATTCCGACCAAACGAGCGGGTTGACCGAGATGTTAAAGAAATTAAAGAAGGCTGTTTACTAAGTAAAGAGTTTATTCCAATAAATACAAATGCCTATAAAAAGAGAGTAAAAAACGCGAAATGAGTGAATATTAAAGACAAGAACATATCGATAATAATAGACAAAAAAGATCAATATGATTATTTAATACGATAAAGGGAAGAAATTAAGGAAAACAATACTTCCACGATGTTCCTTTCGGAATTCAGTAATATCGACAATCCTCGATATAATATACTCAAAAGTAAAAGCCGAACGAAAAAAAATTAGAAGATAAAAGTCAGGAATGACTGAATTGGAGATGAAGGGGCAAAAAATTCGGAATTCTACATGATTTGAGAAGAGCTAGAGTTTATACGTAAATAATTCCCATTAGAAAATTCAAATTTACCAATGATTGCACATAAAATGTTTCAGATTTTGGCGTATTGACTTCTTTAAATGGATCATATGACCAATCACAAGACTTTATATAACAAAAAAATTGACATCAAACTTTTGAGTAGAGAATTCATTAGGGTTGTGTCAGCTAAAATGAATAAAATGAATGATACAAAAAGATGACCAAGAGTTACGCTGTGCAGGAGCAAAACAGAGAAAATTGTTTCCGTAAATAGTGAATCAAGGTTGATGAAACTTAAATAAAGTTGACCGGATACATAATTTGGAAGTGAATGTCTTTGGAAAAATTCTGGGTGGAGTAAAAAGTTTTAAAACATGAGGGGCAAGGGGATATTGGTAAAGATCAATATAAGATGGTACGACAGAAAAAAGGCCAACTCACAACAAATATCCCCTACACTACAACTCAAATGATTATTTTCTACATTTCATACATAATAAGAATTATAAAAAGTCAAGCTGCAGACATGGAAGATAAATTTTCAAGGACATATGATATAATAAAATATGAAAGGCTCCATTTGCTTGACCGAAAGAAAATAAATTTTGATGAGGTAGTGTTAAAGGTGAACTTAAAGTGTTCAGAAGAAAAAAAAAAAAACAAAAACAAAAAAACAAAAAAAAACACCAGCACATTTTCTGCGCGAGAAAGCTTCTAGCTAGAATGGAATGTGCGGAACTTAAATCGAAGTATTGAATTACCCAGAGAAAAAAGTTGGTGTGGAACTGAAATACCAATAAAGCTAGTTTTACGCGATTCAAATTTAGAGCGAGTTAAAAAGAACTGGGGCCACGAGACAGCAAATTTAATCGCAAACTTTAGAAGCATTCCGCCAATGTTGGCGTAAATTGGACAAAGACAGCTCGATTTTTTCGTTCAATTTTAGGTAGGTCGCGAAAAAGTACGGTCAGGATTACCTGATGAGTCTATTTAAAGATAATGAATGCAACTTTCAAGGAGGGCCATTTTTTAAAAATTGATAAATTTTTTGGTTCGTTTACTAAACATTTTAAAACTCTGATGGACAATTTTTAACGTAGGTTCAAAATGACTTGTCTAAAACGGGTATTATACGGTTTGAATAATAAAATACTGAAATTGCAGAAGCATTAAAATAAATACGACGACTTTACAGTTTCGCTACTGGAATTAAAAGTTGAAGGGCAACAAAACATTGGGGAAGAATAACGATTGATTGTCATATTTGCCAGAAAGGCCATTGAATAGAATGCTTTTTCTCTCACTCCATGTTAGTTAACTTATAAACCCTTACAATTATTGGAATAATAATGATTAGCCTAACTTTACCTCTATACTAGTAACGCTACGGGTGCTAAGTATGTGCTAGCGTAGTAAAATAATGAAAATACATAAAAAAGTGGATAGTTCGGTGCAGCTTAAGAATACATACCAAGGTACATTTTAATGTTGATCGATACCGATCAATTAGTTGAGAAAAAAAAAAAAGTTTGAGTAGAGAGAGAGAAAAAGAAATAATCGGCTCAAATTTGATTCTCCAAAACCATTTTCGAAAAGGACGGTCAAGAGTATTTTAAAAACTGTGATCTGATGTATTAAACTTTCGAAAAGGTTTCAAAACTAAAATTTGAAATCCACGAGACCACTACTTTTATTCTAAGGTTAAGGTTCAACGTTGCGATGTGAAAATTCTGGAAATTGTTAAAATTTACATAAAAACGTGGGTTCTACAGTTTTATACCTTTTAAGAAAAACAAGGTATCTTGTATAATCTATTACCGCATGCAAAATACAACCTTAGACTGCCATCGCAATTTCAATAAAAACAATTGAAGATGGTCTATCTATGGGGGATACATATGTTCGTATCTCAAACCTTGAAAGTCGCATCGCCGACGGTTAAACCTCAGACGATTAAAATACGGTTAAACCGAAATATAAAAGTAAATCGCCAATTAGTCAACAGGACAGTAACACATTTTAAAATGATATCAATACTCTGTTCTGTTTTGGCTGACACTTTAAATTATGTGATATCCATTATCTACAGGGCGTAACGAAACTGAGCGCAGGGTTTTTCGTTTGAAAGGAGACTTCGGTGAAACTTCTTTTTTTTCTAAAACTAGAATAGAAGAGTTAACCAATCATTTAAAACAACGTTGAGAAACTGATGTTTCACGTTAAAAAACAAAATGCTGAGGAGGGAATTACACTTGATCAGAGGCAACGATAATTAAAAAGATTAAAGTACAAACAAGGAAAAATCTAAGTAAGTATAAAACAATAATGCATGCAGAATGTAAGAAAATACACCAAGCTTACATTCTCAAAAGTAAACTAAGAGCCCACATAAAAGCTACATGACAAATTTATTTACAAAGTCCAGATATAAAAAAATTGTTCTCCGTAATTAGGGTTTTCTCTTTTTTCAAAGGACAGCTGAGATCACCACTAGAATGAATCCATGGTAATTTAAATACGTCCTGGATAGTGGATGGTTTATAAAGTAAGCGAGGGATTTTGATACATTGAGAAATAAACATTTTTAGCTACAGTATAAATGCCTACATTAGTTTCTTCACAGAGCACACTTTTTGGCCTTTAAAAGGCGCCATACGAGCCATGTATGGGTTACCCTAAGCTAAGACCTAAGCCCTTAAAACGTAAACAATTATTCAAAACAAAATTAGGAAAAATTCATTCGATTGACGAAAAGGTAAAAGTCTTAGGACTGATATCATTAAAGAAATTTGCACGGTAATGATGATCAGGAATTTAAAACAACTAAAAAGTTGAATGGAATTAAACAAATTGAAAACATGGATAAGAATACTTAAGAATGAAAATAAATACCAAGCACAAAATTGGGTCCAACATAATTTTCAACAATGCGAAGATTCAAAATCTAAACGAGTAAAATATTTATACGATCAACTTCACTTAAACATCTGAAAAAAATTACAACTAACGCTTGGCGTAATGCAATAAAAGAAAACTCAACCTGGAAAAAAATTGGAGTAAAATTGGTGAACGATGCTTCTATGTAAAAATATTCGCAAAAAAAAAAAAAACAGTGAAACAATTCGCAAAAACACTGAAAAAAAAAAAAAAAAAAAAAAAAAAAAATATAAGATAAATAAGGAAAAAGTTTAATTGTACCATTTTTCCTTGAGGAGGGACTAACTGTAACTACTGGATTGATGATGAGATGAAACATTTTCAACTTATCAAAATAACTCAAGGATTTAAAATAATATTAATAATAATGAAAAAAAAATAATAAAATAGAAACTAAAACGAATGATAATAAAGGGGGGGGGGGGAATACAGGGAGATTTAAGTTCAATACTAAATTTCAGAGCCGACTCTTTTTCAAGTTAAAGTAAGATGTTTCTTCAAAAACAAGGGCCTTAAATGCTTCATCTTTGAGCTACAATTATTCATTGGAATATCCCATGTCATTTTTTTTTCTTTTTATTTTTCATAGTGGCTAAATTTATCAATAAAAATTGCACTCTTCGGTGTTACAGGAATATTTCTGTGCCAAATTTGTGAAATTCCTTAAGATATCGTGAAATAATGTATAAAAGATATCGTGAAATAAAGTATAGCACATTTTTTGATAATCTTACGCATTTCTTGGAAGAAATTTTAAGCTGCTGATAAGTTTTTACAAGATTTACTGTATGAGGTTTGAAATCCTGACTTAAGCTTTTAGCCCCTTCAATTTGTTTTCAGTATGAAAAATTTGAAGTGAGAAGATCAAAACCGGAAAAAGAAAAGTCGTCCCTTTGACCATACCGGGTGTTACGAAAGGTGCCTGAGCGCAATTTACGTGGTGCCTGTGGCAGTCATTCGTCAATGCGCCGACTATTCCACCTTAGATGTTGTCGATCGCCGTGCTTGAAAAGCGTTCACAGAAAAACTTAAAGGAACCAGGGATCCTTGTTAGGATTTCTTCTATCTCATTTATTCATAACTTTTGAACATACTCACCGGCAATATGACTTTTTGGCCGTCGCATGCGAAGGAGTAGCAGGAATTCAGGAAAGTAAACGTGGATAATATTCATGATTTTTGAAGACCACAATAAATTAACACCAAAAACTTCCTTCAGTACCGAAATTACTTGCATCTTTTTTACTAAATTTTACAACAGTTAAAAAAAAAAAAAAAAAAAAAAAAAAAAAAAAAAACATTGAAAAATTGCAAATCAGAGAGGAAGGAGTTTAAGATCCATGGTAATGGGGAAAAAATCATTTTGACTTGGTAAAACGGTTTAGAAACGTACGGACATTTAACCCAAAACACCCTGTAAGTTTTGAGTGTGCAAGTAAGTCCATTTTTCTTCAATAAAGGTGTTCTCAGAACAACGATGAAATTAGAAGTGAAAGCTTTCGCGTTGGCAGAGGACCGTTTGTTTTGTACAAGCAAAAATTCCGTGTTTGCGGCCACTGCGAAGCGAAAAGACGTTTTCACCAATAGCAGCGATGGACAGTTGTCAATTATGACCAAGGCTTGAAGAAAACACCTGCGGCATTATTGAATTAGGGTTACAAGAGGGAGCAATTCTTAAAAATAAAGCAGTCTGTCTTTTCAGGGAATATTTGTCCCAAACTCAATATCTTATGGACAAACGATTATTCAAACATATTTAATAACATAGATTCAAAATGTTCAAAGATTCTTAATGTTGGATATTTTTTTTAAGAAGAATTTCTTGCTTACGTAGAGACATTGGAAACTTGACATACAAAATCATACATTACTCCTTAAATTAGTCTAAGTGGTTATCAAAATGTAATACAGCGAAGTATTCCTGAAGGGCAAAAATTGGAACAGTTTAGGGTGAGGTAGAGATGGTTTCGCGATACATATATCACAAAAAAGTAGACTCGGGAATACCATCCTGGTTTAACAGAGATGGGAGATTATTTAGTAGTTCAGAATGGGTTAATCAGAATGCTGAGATAGAAAGCTTTAGCACATATTAAAGTACAATAACAATACAAAATAGAAACAAAACTTTAAAGCAGTTCAAAGGCACTTAATTTTCTCTCGCAGAGAATCCAAACATTCCGAAAATGTATTCTAACAACAAGAATGGAGAAATATATAAATACAATAATATAGGAAAAAATCCTAACGCCGGAATCTCATTTAACAATTTTTAAAACTTTTTATTCACACTTTCGTGCTAGGTTAGAGCACCATTTAAGCTTATTGCTTCTGGAGCACATCGTCGAAAAAGGTAAAACTTCAACATTTCACTTTTTTATGATGATAATACTTTCTGTATTCTAGGGGGAAAGAAAAATTAAAAATCTATGGATGAGATCCAAGGCAGAGCACGAGAAAATGATGGGGAGAAAAAATGAGGATTGTCAAACAAAAAACAAGTAAAATGTTGACTGGAAGGAACAAAAGACAGAAAGGAGTGAAAAACG
Source organism: Trialeurodes vaporariorum (assembly GCA_011764245.1). Classification (NCBI taxonomy): domain Eukaryota; kingdom Metazoa; phylum Arthropoda; class Insecta; order Hemiptera; family Aleyrodidae; genus Trialeurodes; species Trialeurodes vaporariorum. Next base: position 46,703,301 of record VMOF01000320.1, read on the forward strand.
GAAAAAAGGAAGGAAAGGAGTAAAGAAATGTAAGTAGCGTTTTGAAAAAATAAGAAAGTAAAGCGGAGGTTTTTTTAAAGTGTGAGGGGATTGACGCTGGGCCTAAACATTTCAAAGAATTGCCAGGTTCTTGCAGGCAACATTGGAAATGAAATAAATAGAGCCCAATATTTCTCACTATAAGTTAGAGGTAGAGTTGTTCCCTAAATCTTGATACATATAAATATTTATAAATATAAAAAAATAACGATAAAAACAAAAAAATGTTCAGTAAAAAGTCTATGCAGAAAGAGAGGAGCTTATCAAAATGTAGGGCATAAAATTAAATTTAAAAAAATAAGTGAAAATAAAATAGAAAATAAAAGGTCATAAAGTAATAATTGAGGTAGAGGTTTCAAGAAAATTCTAGAGTATAAAAAGTAACTTGGTACAGGTAAAATAAAATCCCTAATGATCAACCAGGTTATTAAGTTTGTAACCACAGGACAGATTTGTAAAGTCATCAATTCTTAAATAATGTCATTTAGTAAACTTAATTAGTTTAAACGGTAGACAAATTAATTAAAGCTGAACAACGAGGGATTTTCAGGCAAATAAATAGAGTTTAGAATTTTTCAGAACTCGTTGATAAATTACTATAACCCGCAGAGTAAACTTGTGCGATTGCCTTTGTGCAGTGAATGGGTGCAAAAGTCGTTGAACTAGAAGTTGGTTGATAGCGTGGGAATTTCACGTTAGATTAAGTGTCTTAAGTTACTTCATTAGAATTTTAAGATAATTTTCCTTTCAGCTCATAAGATCTTACAAATGTTCACAGCAACGACTGGGAGAGAGGCGGATACTTTCTCGACAAGAGCATCCAGTCGAAAACAAGATATGCACCGATCACCAACTAAAGATTTTTCAGAATATTTGACACCCTTTCACTCAGGCGTCATAGTAGGTTTTATCTAAAACTCAGAAACAAAAGGTAAAAGTGTAACCTTAAGTACAAAATATTACAAATTATGATCTTATTGAATATAAGAAAGTAACTAAGCTTCCGTAAAAATGAATGATGTTTCTACATCATCAAAACATATTTAAAATGCATCGAAACATATTGCGGCGAAGAACATATGATGCTTCAATAAAAGCAATAAAACATGCTGCTGAAGAAGTAATTCGCCTCGCCGTCGTCGGCGTGAAAGTCATTTAATGCAAGTTTTTGGTGATGAGCGAGGACATGATGCATGCCTTGAAGTCAAACTATTAGATCGAAAGTAAAGAGGAATATGTGAGATTCTGAATCCACTTAAACTGCTCTTAATATTCCAATAATGTAACAGTTCAACTTTGTTTAGAATTAATTTGAAGAGGCTTCAAGTATTAGATGACCACAGAAAGTCATCTGTATTTAAAAAAAAGAAAAAGAAAAAAAAAAACCTTACTTGAGACAACATGAGCAATGACTTTGCCTCTTAGTACCTAACAATTTTGGAGAACTCATCTTTACTTGTTCGATCAGTAGAGAGAAAAAAATTCAAAATAAATCATAAGCCAATTAAAAAAATATACAAGAAATCTTTTACAAAGAAACTTTCGTGAAATCTTAAAAATAATGGATGAAAGAAAAGTTCGAAAATATAGGTAAAAAATAGAGATGTGGAAAGAAAATAGCGTACAGTATATTATTTGCAGTCCAATTAAGGTGGTATCGAAAACTAACCGAGATAATTTTAGTTTAAATTTAAAACTTTGAAAAATAAGATTGTAAGAGGAAACGATAAGCTCCAATGATAAAACTTGAGTGCGTATGATACATCCATTTTTTCAAAGGTTGTTTTTTATTGATGTTATTCAGAGTTTAAAAAATGCGCTTGTTTTGAAAACATGAATTTTTGGGTATGCAAAAAGAGAAAAAATAGTCGTTTGAGCTTTGTTCCGATGAGCGGGGGGGGGGGGGGGGCTGGTTACGGCGATATCCTTTTGATACTTGAAGCTTCTTAAGAACAGACCGTTACGCAAAGAAATTTTAAACCCTCGAAAAAATGTAATTCAATACGTTCATTGTCAATAAGAATAAAAATTTGATCCCGAGATTTGATCCAAAACGTTTCGTTTCGAAAATAAACATCAGGGACGGGCAACGGGGGTTCAAGTGCACCGTTCTATGCAAGCATGGCTTACGTTTCGTTTCTAAGAAATTGAGTTACTCAAGATAACACTATGGGAATACTTGATGATTCGAAAAAACTTGTTCCTGTTCGATTAGGTGAGGGATTAATGACAGCTGTCATGCGTGGACAAGAAGCAACCTCTGAATAGATTTTTTCGAAATTAGATTTTAGACTTGAACCAGTCAGGTAAGGAACAGCTCAGATGATTTGAAGGTACGTACAGTACCTTAAAAATAAATTTTTATTTCATCGATTTGAGATTACAAAAGGAGCGGGATTGCCGCGTTGCAAGTCACTGGTTGTGAGTGACGTCAGAGCAGTACCAAGCTGCGCTAGATAATGCGTTTCAGCTTAACATTAAATAATAGGATTGACAAGCTGATATTTTTTTCTTGATACAACCATGTTTGTCAAAACAATATTTGAAAGCCTGGTTAATTAGAGAAAAGGATATTGGCGCGCTTATTTACTACTAAATTTCAAAGAAAGCAAGTATGTTGCACTGTTTGTTGTCTCCGCTCAGTCAGGTAATGATACGATTTATTCGGCTTCAAAACTTAAATATTTTTTATCGAATTGCATATTACTTGAGAATTGAAGAAATTCCCGGCGAGGTTTGATTGGCCCAAAGTGAGCTTGTAAGTGTTCCATACATAAATAGGAAATTTTCTTGATGAAAGCCACTTCGTGTAAAGCTCATTATGTATACCTCAGTTTGGACCTAACTTCCTGCAAGATATTTGTACAACTTTCGCAAGCGTAAGTCGTCAACTTAGAATAATATAAAGCTTCAGAGGCAATATACAAGCACTTGCTATGTGATGTGACAAGCCTGGTGCTTTAACAGAAAACACGCTAAGTAGGTACTTATTTTTGATTCTCTCCATTTTAGTAATTCGGTTCTTCGTTCGCTTATTTTTCTTGAGATGACTGCTGGTTGCATCAAAAATTAGTAGGTCACATTGAAACATGAGATACAAATTTTTTGTGAATTTGAGTAAGATCTAATAATTATAGAGACGTATACACTTCTTTAGGAACTTTCAAAAAAATATTGGTATTTATAAATACATACAGCAGAGTCAGATACAATTGAAAAGGGATACAGGAAAGAATGAAATTCTCAAGCAGAAAATAAAGATATGAAACCTTTGTTTAAGTACCGGTAAGGTTGAGACTGTTGAGATTTTGTTAAATTGAAAGAATCTATGCGCGGAAGGTGGGATAAAATACAAAAAAAGTTAAATACGCGAGTGGCAATGTGCCGCGGTGAGATAAGTAATTGTAGAAAACGTAAGACACGAGAAATTATACATTACTGAGATAGAAAAATTGAAGAGGAACATCCTCTTGTGACATTACCCGTAATAAACATCACAAACAGATCCGAAGAGACAAAATAATAAAATCACGAAAGTAAAATAAATAAATAAATAATAAAAAAAAAATCCAAGAACTGCAAATAATATTAAGTTTAAAAATAAGTGAAAAATTTTGAAAGACAAGAGAGTGCAAAATATCAAAAGTAATTCTAAAAAAATAGAATGCGAAGTCATGGATATTGCTGCAATATTCCTGAGAGATTTATCGTGTGCAGTCAGGATGGAGTTTGAATGTAAAAGGCAGAGAAAAAACCATCAAATATTACTTGAGAAAGAGCTAGCAGCCAAGGAGTCTCGTTTGATGATTTGCAATCCTCTGCCCAACAATGCTGGTATTCCATTGTTCGGTGTGACTCCTCCTCCGTGAACGTTTCTGATATGACTTTCCAAATTTCCGCGCTGATAACACTTCTTTGGACAGTGAGGACACTGGAATCTTGGTTCTTTTCCACAGTGCAAGCGTTTATGAGTGTTTAGACCTTGTTTCCACTGATAAGATTTTCCGCAAGTGTTACAGATATATTGCGGCCGCTCGCCACCACCAAATTCGCGCATCAACTCTGATTCTGGATGATAACCCCACGACTTATACCCAGCAACCAAAGAATCTACATCAGCTTTCATACGATCCTTACTCTCATATTCCTCGGCATTCATTTCCAAATGATGTCGAAAATTTAAGAAGTCGAGAGCTAATTTTTTGTGTGATTTTTGGATCTTTTTTTGGTCTGAAAGAAAAAAATTACCAACGTTAGTCGCATAATTAGGATCCTAGGCCGTTTTCACAATATAATACAGGATTGATGGTCAGCCCTTTAAAATTGGCAACGGTAAGAATATCAAAAGAAACGTTGTAACTTTGAAAGCAATTGTAAATCGTTGTCTCTTTACAATCCATAAATAATCTTCAAATAATTCTACTTTCATCTTTCCTGTCACGAAGGTACAAGGGTTCTTAGAGAGCAAGAAAAAGTAGTTCTCTTTGCAACTTTTGTTGAGCTTCTGACAGGAAGAATAGGAAGAATTGCAATGATCATTATTTATTTTTTTTAAGACGAGATTGAATAAATGATCAGTAATAGTTCACACTGTTGCTTAGGATGAATGAAAGAGGAAACAGTAAAGTTACAAGGATTATTTTAGCGGCGGAAGAGTCGAAAAATTTGTTTTTTAAGGGTGAGCACAGAGGCAATATGTAAAGTAAGTTCATCAGGTATATGCAGGACTACATCGGACCGAGGGCTTGGTGGTTTTCTCGCTTGAGAATCAAAGGGATAGTTTATTGTAGTGCAGTAAGCGAATAGATTGAGAAATAAGAATAGAAAACAAAAGAAGGGGGGATGTGAGTTTGGGCGAGATTTACTCTAGAAGAATGACACAAAGATTGTTTCTTGCCGTTCGTGCAAATCACTTTCAACACAATGTGATATTTTGTAAACAATACCACGGTAATGGAAGATTCACAAATTTTCGGGATGCACAGATTAAAAAAGCAATAGTACTTCAGGAAGTATAACGATATTGATTCTGTTATTTCATTTTTTTAAACATCGTCTTTATCTCCTCCTGCTTCTCATATTACCCAAATATGCACTCGCAGTCTTCACTATCCAACGTTCTCCTATACATTTAAAAATTTTATTTTTTATCCAGCGACCAATTTTGATCTGATGTGAGAACTCATTCGTTACTAATACTGATTATGTCCACTTGTTGGAACGATTCAATCGAATTTGAAAATGTATCATTCTTCCCACCTTTACCAGCACACTTATTTCAGCTTCTAGGTAACGATACGTCAGCACCTACAAATACCGCAACTATAACGACATGCATCGGTCTCCCGAATTGATGACCTTGCTAGGAGAAGTGCGTAAAGGAAAATGTATACTTTGGAGAAAAACTTATGGAAGTTTTAAAGCGGTTTTTAGATACTCCAAAGTAGGAAGTGCATGAAACTAATTTTTAGTTTTATTTATTTTCTACTTAAAAGTAACGAAAAACCACTTTGAAACATTCAATCGTATTTTTCTTAAAAGTATGACTTTTTTCATACGCTCTTCTCTCAGAAAGATTTTCTCTTGCCGTCCGTTATGAGACCAGCCATGGAAGGAGATAGATCGCCAGTAGGTATTTCAAACGCCATTTAGCCAACCCTTTTCCAACCAAACATTTTGCAAGCATTCAGATTTTCAATACATTTAGGTCTAATGTTCCTGCTTTCACTCCTCGTGGACATTGGACAGTGGACACTTCTTTTGAAAAAATGTGTCACCACTACAGGGATTTTGTTCTACAACAGACCTATGGGTGAGCTCGCCTGATGTTCAAAACATCGGACCATACTTTTCTATTGTTCTGAAATTTCAGATTGTGGTTCACACATACTTACCTCTTTTGAATTAATTTTTATGTGCCACGGTAATTTTTTGAGTCTGAACTTTACCTGCTGATTGCGTAAAATAAATTAAAATGGCAAAAAAGGAAAAATACAGGACCCAGATGAATTATTGGAGACTGTAACGGAGATTGAATTTTAACAAAATGAGGTGCAATTTAATTGAGCATTGAGGATTTTTCAGTAATTCTAATCGGGTAAAACCATTGCAGCTGTTGTTGCCTGTCTTTTCCGAGAAGTTTCAATTGATTTACCTAGTGAACTTTAAGCTCTTCACGTAAGGTTTCAGGTACATAAAACGATTTTTTTCTTCTTCGTTCAGTTGAGGTCATAGTTAGGATATTAACACAAGCTTAGCTCTAAAAGGTCAAAAAACCGTACTTCAGAGTAAAATAAAAAATAAATTTAGGGGTGAACAAATAAAATATATTTACGGAAATACAATTTTCTTAAAATCGGTTTTGATGTTTCGAAACAAAAAAAAAAAATGAATGACAAAATTAACATAACTTAGATCACTACGCGAGTAGCATTAACAGATAATTATTTGTACCATTGACTTTATAAGAGCTAATAGTGCCATAAGTTTTGAGACCAAGACAAAAAAGTGAGACGAAGGCCCATAGAAGCTTATTTCGTAATGCTTTTTCGTCCATGCTTTGCACTAGTTTTCATACTTTCGCCACCGCCATTGCATCGAGAAATAAAATAAAATTAATTTTATCACACTTGGTTACAAAAGTTACGAGTATGATAAAATAACAGCCAATCAAAAGTACAAGCAATGGCGAGCAAAACAGAAGAAAAAAAATAACAATGAACAAAGATCAAAGATTAAAAAATTGCCTTTTTACAGAAAAGCAAGCCTCCGTTACGAGTTTCAAAAAACAAAAAAAAACAAAAACAAAAAAAAGAATATGGAATATAAGTAAATTATTGTAATGCAAAAATGTTTCTCGAAGCTAGTTTAATAATTTATGACTGGATCAAAGATCAATTGAATTTTAATGGGACGGCTTTGAAACATGTAACACGTGAAATTAATGGATGAGATACACAACCCTTTGTTTTCAACGATAATCCCATAAATGAATGGTCCAAGGAAAAAAAAACCAGTAAGTTTTGCTTGTGTGGCATATTTAACCTTGTTTTATGATAAGACTGGATAAACACGCAAGCTCTCGGTTTTTTACCCATGAAGAGGACTGACTTTTAGCAAGAAATTTCAAGAGAGTGTGTGCAATTAGTTTGTTTGAAAAGGAGATCAAACCTGTTAAATCAGTGTAACATGGCAAATAGGAATTCATCGTGTTTTTCCTGGACCCACCACTTAACTAAGAATCAATGGGAAACTATTTTCAAATGAAAATAAGATGTCCGTAATGGCAATACGTTAAGCGTAGAATAGAAACAGAATAAAATGACTACTACAAAACATCATAATTAATAAATACAGCATCACTAAAACAAACAAGATTAGCGACACTCTGGATACTCTGAAGGACAGAGGAAATTATCCAACAAAATTATAAAAATATAAAAAATTAAAAAAATTGAATGAATTTCAAATGAAAAAAAAAACTTGAATTACAAAAATATGATGGATTCTACTACACCTTATTAGCTTCGATAAAGGATACCCAAGAACAGTAATTCAGGGGCAATTTGCACCAAGCAAACGAAGAAATACATTTTAAATTAATCTCGGGGTTAAGTTTGACAACTGTTATGTATAAAGTTACAGAAAGCAATAACTAGGGAGGAAGATTTCCCTCAACGTCCAAAACGTGAGATCACAGGAGGTTAACGCTTTAGGATAAATCAGCTTAAATAGAGGTACACACTACACAAGCTAGGTATTTTTAGGATTTTGAAAGAAACAAAAAATAAATCAAAACTTTTATTTCGAAATTCCACAATTGAACCAGTGGGTTAGAGAGACGACATAATTAATTAAACATACGTCCCTGGTCGAGACAAAGTTTGAGACACTGTTAACATACTTACTGTTCTTAGTTCATTTATTCTTGATGGAGGCACTTTATAACACCAGAAAAAACAAAAACAACAAAACAACAAACCAGCCAAAGTCTAATTGACAACGTGTGGCTAAAATTAATAACACACAAACGAAATACAAATGGAAAAAAGTGGTTGCATATTTGGAATCACGGGTTAAAATGCAAATAAATTCTTGGATTCATCGGTGAAAACAACAATAACACGAGATGAGAAAAGATTAAAATGATAAATGAGTAAACAAATAAGGGGATAAAAACGGCTTTTAAAAGTACAAAGTTGAACAAGATAAAAAAAAGGCAAAATAAACCAATGAATTACCTTGGATTAATGATGCAAGCTTCCCATTAAAAGGCTAAATACTTGAATGCAATGAGCGTCGCATCTCATATTACGTACAATTCACAAAAAATATTTGTCAGTCACATCACGAGAATTTCGATGTTTCAGTTCCGAGACACTCAAGAAATGATTTCCGATTGACGACAAAACTAGCCTGAAAGAGGCAAATGGCCATAGTGTGCACTGATAAGCATCTATTTTTACCAACTCAATTTTCACTTAATTTTTCTGCATAAGTACAGGAAATTTTTACGACAGAAATTATCAATAGAAACAACTATCGACAGCGAAAGCAAGATGTGTCGGGCGTCGGCGGAGGCGGAGGGTGACATTTTCGTGAAAGATAATTGAAACGGAGGACGATTTCAGTAGCGGCCCGTGAGATTTGGCAACCATGCATTCTTTCCACTTAAACTTAGGTAAAGAATCGATTCAAGCGGAGGCTGGCAGCCTCCTCGAGTTTCGATTGTTTTCTATGTATTTAAATGGGATAAAAACGCTGTTGCCAAATTGCACGAGCCGCCACTGGACGATTTGATCGTTTCCAAAAGCGTTCCTCAACAACTTCTATCAGTTGAAGAGCTTCAATTTCGTTTACGCTGCATTGGAATACACTTTGCGGGAATGTTGGAGGAAAAAAGGGAAAGTACAACTATCAGTTCTTTTGAGCTGTCAGTGGATGAAGAGACTCATGAATCGTTAAATTGGTTTAAAATAAATAGTAAATTCATGAACTGATTGAAAATTAAAAAGCGGCTCACGCGGTTTCAAAGTTTGTTGGTAGCTCGGGCGGGCTCTAATATGAAAAATATCTTCAAAATTACAGCGTAGGCTTCATTCAACTGTAGAGGCTCTTTCAGTTTTTGTGCTTTTTTGTTCAATTACTGTATACATCACATGCGTGTGTATATATAGGCTAGCTTTCCAACAAGAGAAGTTATTGAGGAACGTCCAAGCATGATGTAAGTACAAAGAAGGATGCATGTATTCGTACCTTGACTTTGTCACGACGCATGACACAAATAGGTAAACAACTAATCTACTGCTCTTATTCCGGCCAAAAGTTTTCAAGATTTCAGTCCGATGGATAGCGCCACTAGTCGCTTTCGGGAAAAGTCGTGTTTTTGGCATTTTAAATTGGAAGCAAAGAAAAAACGCAAAATCCAGGAACGTCAGCACCTGATGCGCAAATTTTTTTATGGGTTTTTTGAGATCGAAACGAGCAAAATTGGTTGAGAATTAAAGTCGTCAATTATAAAATTCATTGCGCCTAAGTTTAGTGAGTGCGAGTGTCTATATCATATGGTGTCATACGTCTATCTGCCTCACTCGCACACATTGAGGCTTATGGGAATTTCAGTATTTCATAATTTCCGGCTTTCTTTAGGAGTGTTTTAGCTAGAACTTTCAGGGTATCTTCCTGAGGTATGATCGCTAGAGCTGACGTTCCTTAAATTTGTATTTTTAGCGTAGATTCGTGAATTTTGGCCAAAAACTAATGAATTTTTGAGCAGCGCGACGTGGTGTCCACGGTTTGAACTAATCGACCCTGGAATTATCTTAAATGAATTTTCTTTTTGCTCGCGTCTGATTGAACTCAGGTTTCGGTTAGAAAGTGATTGTTGGATTACGTACCAAACATTCTTTTATTGCTGTTAAAATCAATGATTCACTCGATTTGTTAAAAGTACGGAGAAATTGCTGAGAAAAAGCACAGTGAAAAAAGCTGTGGGCGTTGTACGACACCGTCAAAGTACAAATGCTTCCATACCTGATCTCAGTGAATCAAAAGTCTTACAATCAGAACGGCTCAATATCTTGAGCTCAAATAAAGATAAGCAAGTGCGGTTGATGACATTCTTTATTCTTAATGGTAAACCATTTGGGGGGGAAAGACGAAGGGAGCTAACTCGAACTTTTAAAATGGCACCCCCTTTCTTGTGAAAGCTCATCCGAAAGAACTCGACAAAAGAAGAGAATGGCGCAACCCGCGACTCATTATCTCGAACCGCTCTAAAATTATAGTCGCTGAGGCAGTGGCGTCGCGTGCAATTTGGCAACAACGTATTCTATCCATTTAAACGCATGTAAAATATCGAATTCAGGGGGTGCACAGTGCACAAGGAAAATTCGATATAAATAATGAGTTTAAATGGAGCAGTTGCATTGTTGCCAGATGACACGCGACGCCACTGCGCTGAGGCTGTCTACTGCTCCGACTGCAGCCACCATTTTGCAACGGTTTTAAACAAAGAGCTGAGGTTTGCGCCATTTTCTTCCTCTTGACAAGTTCTTTTGAATAACCTATCACAAAGTATCGGAAGTGCCAGAAGACAAAGTTGAACACCCAAACACCTCTTTTTTGAGAGGCTGGAGATCTCAAACCTCCCCAAAAGAATTCTTTAGTGAAAATTATGAAGGATGACGCAAACCGCTCTTGCTCATCTTGATTAGAGCTTCAAACATCGAGCCGTACTAAGATTTTCGATACGCCCTATGAATACGCAGTCAACGAATTAAATAATGTTAATCGACTCCATAAATTTTAGATGAGGTAGGGCCACTCGCAATATGCTTTTCATTGTGATAAGAGTTACAGGTTGCCTATACCCGAACCAAAACATTAAGCGCCAACTGACATGATTTAGTCCGATGAATGTGCGTACGCATCATTACGTCTCAAAATACGGTCAGACTTGGAAATAATTCTGGGTAACGCCTGCATTTGAAACGGAGGTGAAGTGTGCGTGAAACAAATGAAAACAAGAACAAAAGTAAATTTTAAGAGGAATAAATGAAAAACAAATACAAACCTGATAGTACCTTGAGGAATAACAAAGGGTTGAGGAATTAAGAACATATACAGAGGAGTATTGTAGCACGATTTTTTAAAGGTGTTGAATAATAATCGAGATAAAACTGGATTAACTGGAGATATGAAGTGACAAATGTATACATAATCCGTGAATTGCAGGGTGACAAAAACTGATCGATGGACAGTTGCTCGTAAGTTCTGACAAAACAAAACAAAAAAACGAACAACAATGCCAAAGTAAATCTTATAGGGCAAAAAGCAAACCAGGAGCATGCAAGATGTTGCCAGTGCGAATGAATGACGTGTAGATTTGGGGGTAAAAGGATATGATTATAAGAAACTTAAACGCGGGATAATTAATTGCCACAAAAAAAAAGAAGAAGAAAAAAAAATTACATCTTTCTTCGCGACAGTTACTTATATTTTCAATTTTTCTTGCTTTTTTTGAGCTTTCTAGATGTTGGGGTGGTTTTTTTTCGATTACTGAATGATTTTTCTATAAAAAAAAATGGGGGGGGGGGCGTGTTTAAGGTTTAGCTAAAAAAAAAAAAAAAAAAAAAAAAAAAAAAAAAAATACTACAGCTGGAAATCCAGATTTTGCTCAAAAAGAAAGAAAGAGAGAAAAAAGAATAAGAAAATAATGTGGTAGCGCCCCTTTCATAAAATGACTATTTTAAATAAGGCGTATTTGAGATGTTTCTTGACCAGTGCGCAGTTGGTTGAGTCAGAAATCAGACAATCAGATTGGGTTGTGGAGGTTCAGTGGTGCTGTATTGAAACTATAAACATGAAAAAATAGGTGCATGCAAAACAATAGTGAAAATCAGCTGACACAGTATCTGTCTGAATTTTGAGAAATGGGGAGCATATTCCTGAAAACAGCAAGATATGAGTAAAAGGACACAGGTATACCTCCAAATCATTTCATTCATGCCCGATCGCCTGTTCATTGTCCACAGATTAAATTGTAACTGTCAGTAGAATGTGAAGGGTGCTTCCTATACTCTGCCACCACCTCGGCGACCATGCAAATAAATGAAAGCAACAAAGCCCGATGCGAATATACTTACACATGCATTGGCGGATCCAGCAATCTGGCAACAGTGTATTCTTCTCATTTGATTGCATGAGAAAAAATCGAATAGTCTCGGGGCTGTAGCCCCTTCAAGAATCGATTGTTTATCATACAATCAAATGGGAAGAATCCGCAGTTGCCAGATTGCTAGATCCGCCCATGTACACATGAGTACCTGGCCCTAATCAAATCGTTATTAATTAGTGCGCCTTGTCAGTTAAAAAGGTTCAGCTTACTTAAGTAGTTCTGCATGGATATTGGATATCCAGGTAAGAAATAAGCATTACGTTTTCTCATTCAACGTACATGATTTAAGTAACGAAAGGTTTCAACTGAACTAAAGTTGTAGTTTTTGCATTCAATCACATTAAACATCAGGTGACTTCCCTAATTTTTTGAAACTTTACGGTTCTCTGTACTAAAGAAGATGAGCTCAGATTTCAGGTAATGGGGGCAGTTGCACGAGTCTGTTGTGTGTTTTTTAAAAAGAAAATGAAAGTACTTGGTGAATTGAGAACAAAGATGCTTTTTTGGTTTTGAATTAAGTTCTATTTTTCCGGAGATAAGATTTTGGCCCTAAATACATTGTTAAAAATGGGAATTCCGCGTCACTACGCACACGTTATTTTAAAACTTCACACGCGTGTATCTCCAAAACCAGGGCATTTATGGAGAAACCAAAAACATCATTATTCTCAGCTCATCCAGTACTGTCATTTTCTTAGTAAAAAACACAAAACTTTAGACCCTAGCGACTGCCCCATTGCATTATTTCTCTCCCCCCCCCCATGAAAATTTTGTTTTTGGGGGTACTTTACCTTTACTTGCGTTCTAATGTAACACATTTACTTACTCAACTATTTTTGGCTCGCTATTTTCAAGCCTTTACTCATCTACTAAGAGAATCAAAAGAATACAGTTCAGCGAGCATGGAAAAAAGTAGAAACGAAAGTATTACATCCTTCAAAACTAACAGAGACCCCATTTGTACGACAAAATTGAAAGACGCCGGATTGAGAGATTAACTATATTTAACCAGGACTACATCGACGTTTCCGGAGAACGGGGCAGGATTACAATTTTGCGACCCTCCCTTCGCAAATTAATTTAAAAATCTGACAACTCTTTCTATTATGATCTGGATCATGCCGGGAGGAGGGGTGTGGATACCTTTTGCCCGTGCACCACTTTCCCGGTGGTGGCGAAATCGGGGAGAGCAAGCTAAAAGCCGAGGAATTAGACGACTTTCAGGTCAGGATGTAGCTTTATGGACTACGGACAAAATGTTTACTTTTTGCTGTCCAAAAATATCTACAAAAGTATGTTTACGAAAAAAAAAACCAACTTTGAAAAGTGACCACATTCTACAGACATTTATACATATTTTATGCCCACAAAATAAATGTCTCCTGTACATTAATGATTTTTTTTTTCACAATAATAGACGCCCACATTTTTTGACTAAATCGTCTACTAATTCACAAAAAACACACAGATAAGTAGTAACAGAAATGGAGACGTAGAATGAATCGAAGAATAAAAATTGATTTTCTTTCCTAGCGAGGTTGTGGTGTTCATACTGAAAACGTCAAAGTTTCCAAAGCATTTTCATTTTCATCATTTTGTTGTTGTTTAGACATCACTTCAAATAAATATAAATACATATAGGTACACGGTTGATATTTTATTCCAAATTTGTAAACATTGTTGACAAATTGGTAGACGATTTTGTAAGGGGGGGGGAGGGGATGTATATTTTGAAAAGAGGTATTGATATACCGCCGGGGACATTTATTTTGTGGACACAAAATATGTGAACATTTTTAGAATAAAGTCACTTTTCAAGGTAGAGATATTTTTTCTTCGTTGACAATTTGCCAGTGGACCAAAAAAAGTAGGTATTTTGTCCGTAGTCCATATTACTGCAAACATACTGACTGGAAATTAGATATTTTGAATGACAATCTGGTTGCATAAAAATGGGCATACACTGAAATTGTAAATTAACAAGAGAGACAGCCGGGTGAAGTTCTCATTCAGCGGCGAAGTTTATGACAAATGAACAGATACATATAAAGCGCAGAATAGGAGTGATAGGGGGATGAGACAGATACTTTTTCATTGCAGGAAATAAAAAGTCTCGTTTGATCAGGTTTAAAAAAAAAAAAAAAAAAACACATAAATACACTAACGCACACAGACAGATAAATTCCAAGTCTTTAACGTAGCCAACATGCTGTGGGCCTGTAGGGCATGGATCTATACTGCAGAGGAAGGGAACTTCTGGGGTCCTGGCCCTCTTTTCTACAAATAGAGTGCTTTATATACTTACAGCCATCAAAACTTTACGTCACAATAAACTGATTTGTCAATTTGAGAACAATGTTGGATTACAACATTTTGCTTCGGCGTTATGGAGGGCCAATTTCCACGTAAAATCATATTGAAAGCGCGCGCGCGCGCGCGCAAAAAAAAAAAAAAAAAACCGTTTCAAGATAAATCCAACATGACGGTTAAATAAGCGGGTCACAAAAGGGGAATTTTTTTAAACGATTGAAAGATGAATTTTGAAACTTAAGGATGTTTATCCCTTGATAAAGCGTTTTTTTTGACGAGCTCAACATGTCTGGGGTGGAGCTCCAAACTCCAAAGTTTCAATGGGCAACCTCTAACTATGTAATACATCGTTCACAGAGAAAACTTTTCCTGTTAATTTAACTGGAATTCGGTCCAGGTTTATTAAACGGAATTCTTGTTACAGTAACTGGAATGCCGGTTACATTTACTTTAAGGGACCTACGTGGAATCTAATGGCGTAATAAAATGTGAGAAAACTGGTCGTTTGCTGCGCGGCATGAATGTGCATTCGAAAAATTGGATCTGATTTCTTATGGGTTAAATCCACAAGAGTGAGCGAGATAGAGCATTTGTTTGGATCCAATTTTGATCGCATCATCACTAAACAGCTCTATACCTATACTTGGAAATTGTAGAAGAGCGTTAAAGTGAGAATAACCTTGAAGACCGTTTGAACGAGTTCAGTGCACTCTTTCGCCGGCTGCTCACGGAATAACGAACCTTTCGGAAAAATAGTCAGGATGTCTGCTACGATTGCGATCGTTCGTCCGTGCTAACGCAAAAAGTAGACGAAAGTCCCAAAGAGATGATAAAACAATGTGGCAAAAATCGAATGTCGAAATCGATTTTATGCAAATTTGACGGCTTCTGATTGGCTGCTATAAAATTGCTCTTTTGCGCAGCTTTCACACGGGGTTTGCAAATGTCTCATTCAAAGTTGAACATCAAAAAAATTGTTGCTACTTCCCTTCCCGGCAAAAAATGAATGTCCCGGTTTGGTCCTAAAAACGTCCAGGGTGTTTTTAGGACCAAATTGGGCGATTAATTTTTTGCCGGGTTCGTGAAATTCAAATTATACATTTTCGAAGATATTACGAAGAGATTGCTGGGTCATGCATCAGTAGCGTGGCTTGCTGAGCAAGCGCCCCCCTTTTTGAAGGAAAAAATTGGCCGCTGCGCTGGAGCCCCCCCCCCCCCCCCCCCCATCGCACCCGTAGGTCCAAGTCGGAGCCTTAGTCGGAAAAATTCCTTCCTTTAAAAATTATTGTAAATTAATGTAGAAAAAATGATGTTTATTTATTCGCAATGAAGTAAAACTAAAAGAATATATCACGATATCATGAGTTTGAAAAAGCTCCGATCTTTGCGAACGTAAATTTCGGCAGAAGCACTTGCACTTGCAGAAGCACTGCTTTCTCCCTATTGTTTTACTTTCTATTTTTCTCAATCTGTTCTATTCTCTTTCCTTATCCCCTTTTTCTTTCCTTTTTCCCTTTCATTTTCTTCTTTTTGCTCTTCCTCTTCCGCTTCTCAAAATGTTTGCGCTCCCCGATGCGTTGCGCCCCCCCCTCCCGCCCGGAGGGGTCAGCAGGGCCTATAGCTACGCCACTGTCATGCATAGTTTACTGATTGTGAGTAGAAAAATATGAATTAGAAAATAAAATTACGAGTGATTTTTTGTTGTCTTTTTTTTACATCAGGTTCGATGGAATGCTTCGTGAAACAACCGGTTTTTCCACTTTTCTTGTTTCAGATAGCTGGTGGTAGTTTGAAATGTATATAAAATTCATTGACTGAACATAAAACACCGATTTCATAAAGAAAACCGAAGATTTAACCACGACTACGTAAGACGATGCGAAGCTTAGCGGCTAACCATCGGATTTAAAGGTGGTAAAAATTGCTCGTAATTTTATTTTCAAATTTCAATGAGCAGCATTCTTTAAAGATAGTTGCCTGATTTTCCCATTTTTTACTTTACTTTAACTTGAAATCTCTCAGGAAAATTTTAATTTTTTTTTTTTTTTTAAACTTTTCTAAAACCTCTTTTTATTTATTTATTTTTTTTTTCCTTTCTTTCTTTCTTTCTTTCTTTCTTTCTTTCTTTCTTTATATCAAACCAAAGATTAAAAAGTATAATTATAACTAAATCCATCCTCTTCTAATTGTAATTTTTAATTTTTAATATTTATTAATTTTTCTTTTTATTTTTTTGTTTTTTACGATTAGTTAATTATTTATATTTTAAATTGTACACTACCGCTGCCACACAAGTTTTCTTTAGGCAGGGTAGTTTTTGTTTTTCATTTTGTCAAAATATTTTCGGAATAAAATTATCTATCTATCTATCTATCTAAATTTATATTTTTCGTTTAAGTTTTTGATGAAGTTATTTTCAAATTTATATTTAACGTTTAAGTTTTTGATGAAGTAATGTGTAAGAACCACCAATCTTTTCGTGATATCTATCCTTGAAAAGATATAATTTGAATTCCCCAAAAATAATAAGCAACAATTTACTTGCAATTTAACTTTAAGTGAGGGAAGGTTGTAAAAAGCAGATTTAGAGGAAGAGCTCTTAAAAGAGCGATTCCTCTAGTCCCAGGCTTGTGCCAGCCAATCAGGATCCGACTTTTAGATTACGTATACCAATCCAAACCACCATAATAATGCCACGCTGCGCTGTTCTTTCATTTCGGTGGGACTCACGTTTACTCTTTGTGCTAACGCAACCGTGTGCAAATGGCACACGGTCGGACCTTAAAAAGCCTTCAACTGATGGTATAGGCAATATCATGACCTCTCCACGTCCGAGAGGAACAAAATAAACGGTAGACCTGTGCGATCGACCGATACTACGATCGATAAGAATGAAATTTCTTTAAAAATTCAAAATGTTAATGCTTCGAAAATGTTGTACTTAAGTACGATCGATCCATCGAAACTTCGTCAACTTCTTTAAAGTTTGATTCTATGCTCAGTAATGCAATACGAAATTTTTAAGTTTTCGATCGATTGATCGAAAGTTCAAAATAATCGAAACGGTATTTTAGGAACTCAGTTTCTTTACTTTGACTTGTTGAAAGGAAGCTTCGCATTATTGAGCATGAGCATGAATCGAATTTTGACCTTTGATATTGTTAATACATCGTAAACGAAAAAGGCTATCGATGTCCGGTTTGCGCTAAAATGCTCCATTGTTCACACTCATTGCAACGATGCACCACAAAATAAGGATTACCTTTGAACAATTTCGAGTCTATGCTGTTTTTCCCTTTTTCCTCCTTCTACCAAGGTCCCCTTCTGGAAGACTGAAACGTCAATAAATAGCTCCTATTAAGGTATGAACATCCCCGTAGTTTCAAACGTTAACTTTGAACCAGTCAGAAGTTCGACAAGGGAGGGGGAGACATTCTGTTACACCCTATATGCTCACCGTTCAATTGTAAGTGTATACTTACAGGAGTTCCCTAATAGTCCATAAAAGAAGACTTTACTTTTGGAAATTAATTGCCAGAAAATGTTTTCTGTAGAATGAAAAATCAGGATGGTCCAAAATTCCATCTATTTGGGCCCGTGTGGACTTTCGAGTAAAACAATGAAGAGACCCAAAAAAAAGGGGATTTCACTGCAAGGACTTTTCCATAAGCTACGTGCAGTGTCCTTTCATTAAAAGAGGAGGATTTACGTTGAGTGGCAGTGGGAATAAGTTTTCAAGAGTATGCCACGAGGGACATTACATAATTAAGTTGAATTTTACGTGCAGGTTGTAAAATGCCAAGGAAAATAGCAAGCTGCTTATTTGATGGCCACAAAAAAAAAAAAAAAAAAAAAAAAAAAAGGGTAGACTTGGATAGTTAGATACTTTGACCTAAAATATTAATCACATTGAGGTTTACACCAGCTCAATCAAAACCTAATAAGCAGGCAAATCTAATGTTTTTACAAATTAGGGTTTTCTTCACAAGCTTTCTTGCTACAGTGTTTTGAGACGAGAGTCAGGTGTTGGAAAACACTACGTTTACGACAAAATTGTGAAAGAACCTCGATGAAGAGAAACCCATTCCAGGAAAAACGTTAATTTTGTCAGTTTTAGTAGCTCTTGAATGAGCAGGGGAAAATTTTCATACAGTTATTTTTTAAGGCACAAATTTGCAAGGTGTCATTTTTTCATGATCATATAATCAGCAGCAAGCTATTTGCCAAAGCATTTTACTGGCTGCAGCTTGTTCATTTACATGCCTGCTTTGCGGGGCGGTGGGGGGGGGACTGAAGAACTCAAATGATGATTAAGTATGGATAGCATGTTGGAACTGCAAGACTCAAAATCAGACGAAACATTTAGTTCCTGCAAATAGTGTCAACTGATTTTTAAGAAACCCATGCTTCCTACCTGTACCGCAAACTGCAACCTGTAACAAAGAAACAGAGATGTTTATTAGACAAATGAAGAAATAAATACTAATTTGGAAAAACAAAATTATGGCCGGAAGAATGTTTCTCATAAAATGGAAAATCAAATTTTATTGACCTGTAGATAAATTAAAAAAAAAAAAAAAAAAAAAAAATGATTGTTACCAACCTCGCAGATTACTTAAGGAAAGGTGTTTCCAAAACTAAGGGTTACTACTTGGTGGAGCATAGGCATTCTCAACTCTCACATGAAGTTTAGCGTCAATCTACTATCAAAAATTCTATTTATTTTCACTACAATAGATTGAAAGAAAAAAAAAAAAAAATACTTTGCGTATAGATGTTCTACTATAAGCAAGGTCTACTAGAAAAACCTTGGGCCAATCCGCCGAATTTGCCTAAAATTGATTTTGAGTATGTAACCCTCAATTTTTTTAAGTTTTAAATGATCAATTTTTAGGACAAATGGCACTTCTAGAAAACAGGCTGGAAATGTTTATGCAATATACTGAAAGCTCATCAAGTTTTCAGAGGCCTCAAAGTTACCACCTAGCCCAGAAGAGCATATTAGACAGCTGGGTCATTCCATGTCAAATCAGGACAACCATGGCACTGCCCTTCTCCGTTTTCGCCAGGAACTTTTTTTTTTCTTTGCAATTTGAGAACTTGCACAAATTTTTAACCTCTAAGACTGAAAAGTTTTAAGAGAACATTTTTCCAAGGTAACTCTTTAAGTTGGATCCAAAGCTCAAAGCTTACTTAATAACACATTTTTTTTCCAAGAGCTACCCGTCTCCACGTCAATGCCTTGCTCAGAAAATCTGCACGGAGTAATTTTAAAGACTCTTTCTCTCCTTAGGGTCATTGCCGGTTAAATATCCTAGTCCCACACGTCATATTTTAAAACAATTTTTTTCACTCTAAAACTCAACATTTTTAACTTCTCAGTGATTGACAGGATGATAAAAGTCCGATCTATTTCTTTTTCTATCCGTATGAAAATAAAAAAGTTCAAGTTTGAGAATGAAAATATAAATTTAAAATTGGACAGTTGACCTGGATTGACCCTTTCCTTCAAGTTAAATATAAAGCAGATAAGGAGGCGAAAAACCGAGAATTTTAATTCACAATTTCTTTGGCCAAACTACAAGAGTCATCCTTGCAACAAGAACTCTCAATTTGGTGCACGTCCGCTGGGACATCTTTGAAGGGAAGAAAAGTGGTTTTTTGAGGATAAATGTGCGTCTAAGCAATCTAGGATGCAACTAAAGCTATCTCAGAGGTAAATTTGTGCACACTTTTTTTTAAATCTGTATACTTTAATTGACTGATCCTGAAACTGTCACGTCAACAATTTTGACGCTCATTGAACAGCAATTTTTCAAGTTAAAACAGCTGCTCTTTCTTCCGATGACCTCAGAACAGCAATTTGCTAAAACTTTTAAAAAAATTACTTTTTCAAACTATTAGGTTTCGGAGGTTGAAAATTTGTGAAAGCTCTTAACTTGGTGAATGGACAACCATAGAAAAATTTCCAACCGAATCAGAGATAGCTGATTTTCAAGTGGGCCAAGAAAGGTGGGTAATTTTATGGCTTCAAACTTTGAGATTTCCATTAAGACTGAAAAAACAACTTCCATTCTGTAGATGGATATTTCCTATGGGATCGTTCTCTAAAAGTTCAATAATTTGCCACGATAATGGAATGAAGAAATTTTTAGGAACAGCTGAAAATCAATTTTCTACGAGCTTTCAGGGATCAAGGTAGAGTAACATGCTGGAAAAAGTAGCTTAGTACAACAGTTTTGTCCACAGGGTCTTCACTTTGGACCTTTTACCAAAAAGACCCAAGTTCTTGAAAAAGGATTGGAGACGGGGTCAGAGCAGGTCCACTGTGTTGAGTTTTACCAGGGGTGCAGAATTTTTTTCGCCTCCACAATTTTCACACACGCAGACAACAATGTTTACAAATTTGTATGTCTTCTTTTTGTTTGTTTTTGCGTATTTTAACGCGCTGAAAAAATATTTGGCTCAAAACAGCGCACTCACTCAAATTTCAGCTTGAAGTAGCGCGTAGGAACACGATTAGGTAACATTATTTGGTTGGTCCAAAAAAAGAAAAAAAAAGAAGGAAAAAAACTCATGTTCTTCCAGGCAGTGCCCACAATTTTCTCGCAGTCATACCTCATACGATCGCGTGATCGAGGATTTTCTGAACCCCTAAGTTTTACAACGGTTTGTAGTCGCACTGGCACAGCACCACCAAAGCAATAAAATTATGAATCTTTCATATGATCTGCATTTTTTCTCAAACTTTTAGATATCGCTACCCTTACTTCTATTATGCTGCATTACTTTTGTGCCAACTCCAGTCTTTTCCTGGTCAGGCTGCACAGCACATGCACCTACTGCTAACGTTGCAGTCAGGTATGTAGGTTCTTGTTAGAGTAGTTCCACATTTATATTGCTCACACATTATCAAAATTTATTCATGATACAGGTATAAAAAATAAATATCAAGTACAGTAACTTGAAAGAGCTCATGTATTTAGAGTATCAGTTTCTGACAAGAGGCATTACCTACTCCCGAAATACATTAAAACGACTCGTTCCTAACAAACCGCTTACTGATGCGTTTTGATGTATTTTGGAAGCAGGCAACACTACTTGTCAGAACATAATACCCAAAACACAAGCGTTCCAGGTACCGCAATTGGAGTTTTATGATTTGAAAAGTAGCATTGATCAGCTGAAGGAAATTCAAAACAAATCATACTGTGCCCATTGTACAACAGCTCATCTAGAAGAGGTTTATTTCCAAGTAATACTTAGCAAATCCATCCCAATAAATGGCTCCTTCCATACTGCTGGACCAGACACAAATAATAAAGTTTTTTATGGCGATATACTAAATTCTCCTCAAAAGTCCATCTTAATAAGCCATCAATTTATGGAGTAAACACCTTAACAATTATTGGCTAACTTCAATCAAATATCATTTCTTTTTACTGTTTTCATGAGGATATTTCCTCAGAAATCATGTTAAGATTATAAAGTTAAAACTACGGTAAAGAACTCTGGAATTTTCATTGAAACTCTAGGTTGACAAGTTGGCGTTATTACGCTGATACTTTACAAAAGTTTCTAAGCTGATCAAAGTTATAGAGGCCAGGTTAACTTGTAAATTTCCGTTAAAATCAAATCTGTCTATCACACTCAAACATGAGACAAAACTGGCTTAAAAACGACCGCTTAACATTTTCAAAAAATTTCAATTTTGATAGATTTTTTTGCTACAGATCCTTAACTTCCGGATTCATAGAATATATTCACTTGATATTCATGGTGGAAAAGATTACAGATTCACCTGATGTAAGAGTTGAATTCAAGAGACAAAGGAAGTCATGTAAGAGCATTGAGTAGTTTACAATGATTTCCACTACTGGACAAAATTCACATCTTTCTTTCTACGGTCTACAGCCTTCCGGGTTTGAAATCTCACTTTCTCATAAAAGTGAAGAATTTACAAGCATGCATAAAACAAGCATGAAAGTTCCTTCATTAGTTTTCAAACAAATCAGAACTAATTCGGCCTTACAAATACTATTTCTATTCGGAACAACATTTATTCGGACCGAGGAAAGAGGTTGAAGGCTTTGTTGTCCTGAAAAGTGAGGTTAGGTTATAACCTCAAAGTTTCATTATTGAGTCCAGGAAACAATGGATAATTGGAACAAAAGGAATGTTCAAAATAATTGATGAAATCAGAGATCATGAAACCACTAGATAAATTCATGGGGGACTCATGACAGTTGAAAGGAGTCGCTTTTCGCCACATAAATAGTGCGTAATGATGTAAGCAGTGAAACTGATTCGTACCTGAACATGTTACAGCTGAGGTGGTGGATGTGGAAGCTTGGTGATGATGGGAAAAATTTAGAAAAAATTCACTGACACTAGCCCGTAAAATGAAACAAAGGAATCATGATCAAATAATCAGGGGTAAAATAGATTTTGGGTAGGTAAGCATTAACACTGAACACTATCACTTTCACAACACCGAAACATGAACCATGAATAGAAACAAATGCATTTCGAAAATGATACAACGCGCACTTGGTAATTTTAGAAAAATTAAGGTGTTTGGTCGAGTAGTTAAACAATTACACAGTAAAATAGAGAAACAAAGAATCATAAAAAACAAAACACAGTTGCATCGCAACACTGATCTGATGGTATCACGATTATTATCACCACACCATAACGAAATTCAAACTTTGACGGATAATTTGAATGATTATTTGTATGAAAATGAAGATGACAACGAGCCGAGAGAATTGATTAGCACAAATCAACGAGCATTTGTCCGCGAAAAATTAAAGCTACGACAAATTCGCATTAATTATCACTACAAATGCGAAAGTACTTCTACAAACAAATACAAACAAGATGGCGTCTACAATTCATTCGTAAACTCACCGGTAAAAACAATTCACTTTTTACACGTTCAGCAACTGTATTTTTTAACACCATCATTTAATTCATAATAACACGAACTCCCTTTACAGTTTTGTTTCATTTAAAACTCGTTATTTTAGTAAAAAAGTTTCATGTAAAGGCTGAAGTTTGCTTTGACCGATGAAATGTCTAGTAAAGCATTTAATACAAAATGCCTCTTAATTTTTTTTTAGCTTCAGCAGTTGCAGCATTGAAGAACATAACCTCAATTAAAAGCGGTATTTTTGTCATGTTGTTCAATTGTTCAAAAAGTCAAAAAAGTTCGAATGATCAAATCTCAAAACAAGACTTCCACAGGGTTTGATGTTCATTTGCACACGTATTATCTTCTTCGGATTTTCTCTTCAGGCCATGAAAAATGACTATAATCGTTCGAACGTGAGTTAACTCTATATTTAGCTTGAAATTTTGTGTTATTCCAAGGTTTCCAATCCTTGAGGGGTTGCTTTTTAGGAATTAGAAAAGATACCCAAAAACCTTCTTTATCTGTGCCGATGGTGTGTAATTTAGTCTGTGTTTTTAGTGGCACAAGCTGAACCATGATAGAACAATGCACTCTTTACAGCGGTCTAGGTTTGTCGATTCTGAACCTTGGTTTCGATACTGCTACTGGTACCAGTATTGATACTACCATGGAAACCTGTATTGATATTAGCTTCGATACTTCAGTACCAATACTTGAGTATCTGTCAAGTGATATTAACAAAAAAAGCAGGCTGTAATTATGAGAAAGGGTGTGTTTAAGTAGTGATAAGGGAAATTCTTTTAGCAAGACTTGAAATTCATGTTGGAACCAGTTCGTGTATCACTTTCGCCAACTGACGTGTAGCGTAGCTGCTCATAGGAACTCTGGACCCCCTTACAAGCTAATGTGTCAGCTTTTCCTTGGGAATGTGGGATTTCCCACTCAAGGAAGGTGGTTTGGGGGTCTTCTCTTTGAATAATGTCTTTCATCTTTCTGATCTGCTATTCGAAACTATTTCTTGTGCATTTTTGAGGAAAAAATAGAATGGGAAAATCCCAAAATTATGATCGCATAAAAGTGACGACATTTTTGGGAAAGTGAGGAAGATTGTCAATTTTTTTTCTCTCTCTCTTTTAATAGTGGCATTGAGATTTTTTTCAAGAAAATGGCCTCACAATTTCGGTGTTGAAATGATAACTAAGGGAGGGGGAAAAAAAAAAAAAAAAAAAAAAAAAATTAATCACGCAAATTTTTATGAGAAAATTTTCGAAAATCCTGTGAAGAAATAAATCATGAATCTTGTGAAACTACCAAAGTTTTGGAACATTTTGAACCCCTGTTCACTTGCCTTACTTCACTCGTTCTTCGGGCGGCACCACACGCAGGTAAGTACGGGGTTATGAATAGAGTGCCAAAATACGATGAAAGTGGAGAAAGGCCCGACGCCGGCAACTGTTGGCTGGCGAGTTCACTTGATCTGTTGTGGTGTAGGAATGCAGCCAAGGAGCATCAAGCCGCAGTTGATTTGGGTTTGACTATAATGGGTTTTGCTTAGTACAAAAAAAAGATTATGCAGAAAAAAAGCTAGAGAGCTATATACTTTCGTAAATTTGACTGGTGTCCGCTGCAATGGGGCAGTTGCAAGGGCCTGAAATGTTGCGTTTTTTACATAGAAAATGAAAGTACTTGGTGAGCTGAGAACAAAAATGCCTTTGGTTTCTAATTAAGTCCCATTGTTCCGGAGATGAGATTCTGGCCCTATATATATTGTTTTAAATGGGAATTCCACATGGTGATGTCACTACGCCCACGATTTTCTACAATTTTGAACGTGAGTATCTCCAAAACCGGGGCACTTACAAAAAAACCAAAGGCACCATTGTTCTCAGCTCATCAAGTACTATCATTTTCTTTTTAAAAAACACAACATTTCAGACCCTTGCAACTGCCCCTTTGATGATACAATTTAAAATACCACTTTCCTATTCCGGTTTTCTTTCTTTTTTTTTTAGGAGTGATGGAGAGTTGGAAGATTTTGCCATTATAGAAGTTCAAGGAGAACTGGAATCCAGATCACATGGACCTATGTTCAATCAGTTTGTTGGCGACCTCCATTTTTGCAAGGATGTGAGTAAAGTTTATTTGATGGAAATACCAACTGTCCAGTTGGACTTTACAGGCAGGGGTCGAGAGCAGTGTGGAGGGGAGGGGGCACATGGGTACCTGCAAAATCAGGGTGAGCAAGTAAAAAAAGAGAAAAAAGTCATCAAAGTTCAAAAGTTTTCTTCGAAAGAGGCGAAATCAGAGTGGATAACCAAATAAAGTTATTTCATTTATAAAGATTGGCAGCTATTTGCGGAGGATGGCAAAATAGCAATCTTGCCCCCCCTCTTCGGAAATGTTTGCATCTTGGTGTAAGTATTAATGGTAGGAGCACTTCTAAATCAGATAGGCAGATAGTACTTTGCCTTTCATTCATTCTTTCTGAATTTGGGACTCTCTCTCTTGCTGGGCTGTTTTGTAGTTGATGTGGCAACGTGTCCTACTGTTAAAGAGTGGTATTTTGCTTGACTGGATGGATGCAAACTCCGCGAGAGCAAAGTAGTGGCGCAATAATTGAGGAGCTAGTTGGAAAAACGGCCTTAGCCGGCTAAGGCCGTTTTTCCGGAGAACAACTTTTCTGAGAGAACATAGGCTCAATAATATCTCCACAAAATTTCATGACCGTACGTCAAAAACTGAGTGAGATATGGGAGTTTATATGAGAAGAGGTTGCCACTTCTGCTGGCGACTATAATGACCATAATGGGGAAAATTGAAGATGGTGAAGAGGACTCGGGCAACAGTGAAAGCGAGAGTGAATACGAGGACGAGTAATTTTATATTTTTTATTTTCTAATAAATTCGCCTCTTTTTTTGCAGATTTTTGTTTTTTTTTTTACATCTATCATGTAGTACATATGTTCCATACAGAAAGTCGTTCTCTGGAAAAACGGAGTTAATACTCAGCGTTTAGTGAGGACTTGTCTCTGTGCAACAGGTCGTTCTATGGAAAAACGACCTTAGTAGACCTTTCGTATTTATCCAATTTCTTCTTTCCTATACAGCCAAAGCATATTTCAGTTGTATCAACTTCAACCTGAGGGTATGGATCAACTTTTTTGATCCAACCAAAGCCTGATTCTTCATCTATCTTAGATTGGCACTAAAATAAAAACTTTAACAGCCGTTTTCTCAGAACGCGATTTTGCTACTTAGGCCGTTTTTCCAGCTAGCTCCTCAATTTGCCTGCTCTCTTCTAAGCTTTCAAAGAGCGTCTTTTGCATTGTCTCTTGGTCTGTTGACAGCTCAGTTACCTCTTTTCTCAACCGTTCTTCGCTTTAATTGAGAAAAAAAAATAATCTACCTTCCCTCCTATTGCTCCTCGTATCATATAAGTTGTCAGATCAAAAGCTTGGCAAACTTTATGTGGTTTCTAACCGATTACCGAGTTGATTTTACTTGCAACATAGTTGTTTAGCTAAGATTTGATTCCTACTGTAACTTGCAAAGAGTGCGCCTAATTTCCAAACATTCTTGTGATATTGTTGAGTTTCCAAGCAAAATTGATCAATTTATCAAGCACTAAAAAATGCAACAGGCTGCTTCAAGATTTTGTGGTGAATAGTGTAAATGACAGGATTTACTGTGTTTACTTCTGTCCAAATGATAAGTAGTATTCAATTTTTTATGCAGGAAGACTATTTGCTAATTTGCCTATTTATTCTTTTGCCTTTGCTTTTTTAGAGGTAGAGTTTTGTCTAAATAATTAACAACGGCTTATACTTGATTTGATTTCAGGCAAAAAATACACCAATATTAATAATCGGTCATCACATTCTGCATGGAAAGATTGTCAAGCTAGAGAAACCCTTTGCTGTCATGAAAAAGGTTCGGAAGGTGAAAGAAGGCACAGATAATCGTTATGACACAGAATATTTAGTTCAAGCAATTGTGAAAAAGAAGATTCTGTTCAGTGACCGACCAAAGCCTATAATAGCTAATGTGCCTAAAATGGTGTAGTAATCTGTTGAAGAGTAGATTTTAAGATTCACTTTCTATGAAAGCTTTTCAACAAAGTATGCATTGAATTCTGTTAATTTTGTTTAGAGGTACTTAATTCAATGAGAACCATTTTATTCCCTTAGTTTTTAAGTCCTTTAACATTATGAGATTTTTTGAAATGTTCCTGTTCTGTTAAACTGTAAATAAAACTGTTGTACTGAAGTTTTGTCGAGAAATATTTTTAAAATTGTGAAGTAAATGTGCTTCACCCCTAAAAAATCTTAAAGGTTTCTTTGGGAACGAAGCTGTTTAGTTTGATGAATTATTGGAAACAACCCAACCTTCTATTCTGATTATGATTTCAAAGTATACACTGCTTTTCCTTAGCGCATTCCCAACTTAACCTCAGTTACTGATAGTCCCTTCAAGACAGGGATGCAAGATGTTCCACACGATGTAAACGAAATCAACCCTTTTGCTTCGTATTAATTTTTGAAACATTCACAGCATAAATTCTAGCAATTAACTATTGGTAAAGTTCAGTGGCGGCTCGTGCAATTTGGCAACCATGCTTATTTGGCAACCATGCTTATTTGTCATTTAAACCTACGCCAACGTATCAATATCTTCGGGGTGCAATTGCACCTCGTTATGATCAATCATTTTATATAAGTTTAAATAGAGGAGATACGTTGTTGCCACATTGCACGAGCTGCCGCTGGTAAGGTTGCCATAATAAAACCAACAACTACCTTCTTACTTGGCAAAATGTCACTTAACTTCATTATGAGGAAGGCTAGAATTGTTCCCAGTTCCACGGATTAGAATCATCACAAAATTACTAAAGTCAAATCAGTATTACAATTTTGTTTCTATAATTTTTATTAATAGAAATTAATTCATTAACATAATGAAGAGAGGAAAGGGGCAGCGTGGATAGATCAAGACTAAAACTACGGATTTTGTAAAGATACAAAAGAAACATCTGACAACGCTGGGAGGAGGGAGACAAGCAAACAAACAAACCTATTATAAAAACTATACACATGATGTACAAAATTATCAGTTATCACAGTTCAAAACGCAATTTTTAGCTAACCATCAACAATGTTTCTAAATTAAAATTTAACAAACAAGACAATCATCTTTGAGGGGGGGGGGGATTGGTTTCAATTTCATTTTCAATGAGTTTTTATTGTTCATTGTTCAATCTTTGGAGCCATATCAATAGCTTTACTTTAATTAACATGTGTGCAGCCTTATGGAGCACATCTACAACCGACCTACGCTCAACGAGCATCTTTTGGTGGACGACTTATTGCTGTGGCGGCTCGTGATATTTGGCAACCATGCAAGTTTTCCATTTAAACGTAGGTAAAATAATCGATTCTTGCGGAGGCTGGCAGCCTCCGAGAGAATCGATTGTTTTACATTGGTTAAATAGGAGGAGGACACGGTTGCCAAATTTCACGAGCCGCCACTGATTTATTGTTGATGAAATCAACTCAAGATCAAGGAGCATCGTAATAACCAGTGAGGTTAAAAAAGTTTAAAATATTTAATCTTTTTCATAGATTTGCAATCAAAAATAATAAAATAATTTGAGCTCTGATGAGTAAGTAGGTAAGTACTTGCATTACAAATTTTCATTAGAGCTTCTAGGATGCTTGAGCGATACTTTTTCTTGGAGGCAAGGATTCACCTCATAAATAATCTTTCTCCTACTCAACGCTTCTTCAAAATAATTGGTTTTTAAGATACAAATTTTTGATGGAGAAACTTGAAATCACAGATATTACTAGAACTTGAAAAAATAAACAATATAATGTTCACATTCTCAAAAATAGATTACAAATTATTCCATTAAGAGTCATTGAGATATTTTAAAAATGATTGATACCTAAAAACATTCTAATTCACTATGCTGGTCATTTTCCAACAGCACATCAATTTTAAGCTTTCAAAGTTTCAAACTAAAAAGTTTGAAGCCAAAATGGAAGAAAAAAAAAAGGTAGACAGAAAATTTCGACAAACATTTTTTTTGCAGTATATCAGCATTTGAATTTTTCACAAAATAGAATTTTTTTCAAAGACACGTATAAGATAGCACTTAAAACCACAAAGAGATAAAAAAAAGTTACCCTTAAAAACTTGAGAGACTTTAAGATTGCTGAACAAAATAGGGAGAGCAACAAAACTAAAGGGTATGCTATCTTTGGTGACGTATTCTTGAGGTCAAAGTCATACCTCTCTTTTCCTAAAATCAAGTGCACAGACATATTCCTGCTTCTGGATCAGAGTTTTCTAAGTTTTGAAACTAGTTTCATTTATTCAAACCACGTCCATACTTAAGAGCAAACTGCGATGAAATTGGCATTCCCAGAAAATTTTACAGGTATGGTTCATTATTAGGTACCCTAAAAACAAATTGAATCGGTGTCTACAAAGTGGATGTAATTCCATTATTTGCTCTTACACATTTATATCATTAATGAAATTACTATTCATTGAAGTAATTACTCTGGAATAGTTGCCAGTTTGTTTTCTTGTTTCGTGTTTCTTGTGCGCCATAGGGCCTGGCAAGCCATGTTTGACTTGCATGCTTACCTCAAGCATTCATTTCCAAAAATTGAAAGGAATTTTCTTCAGAAGAGCATTTGCAGGCACAGTTATGGTTTTTTTTTTTTTTTTTAAAGAAGAAATAAAATCTGATTTTGACCTCCAATGATTAATATCCTCTACACCACCAGGCAGGTACATATTAACACATTAGGTTTAATACACCCAGTATAATCCATAATCTTGAGACAGCAACTGTATGCAAATGGAGAAACTAGTAAAGGAGAACTAAAATTTATAAAAAGAACAAAATCAATGACAAGACCTGCCGAAAAAGTAATTTCAATGTATGTATTTGTTTGAAAAAGCGGATTAGAGGGCTCCAAAATCTTTCAAATAGTCATGCATTTAAGAATATTAAGTATTTGAGGTGCTTACATAATAAACTGAAGACTGCTAATTTGGAATTTAGATTCAACTTCAAAATTTTATGACAAAAAGAAAGAAGAAAAAAAAAGGCAATAGCCTTAAATTAAATGCATGCAAAATATTGCAGACTGCAGGAAACCAAAGCATTGCAATTGATTTGTTGAAGAAAACAGAATGACGAGACCATAGAAAAAATGCCATTGTGAATAAATTTTGTGAATGTATTCACTTTAATGCACTACTTTATCACAGATAAAAAATTAAAAATAGAATGAAACCCATTAGCTTGTTTGGATTTTCAATCAAAACACTGAATTTCAAATTCTGGATTACGATGTGATGGTATGAAGATAAGGGGTTCTTGGTTGGGATGGGCAGGAATTGTGATGCCCCCAGTTATGATTCCTTCATCTGTTGGAAAACAGTTGATTGTATCTTCATCATCCGTGGTAAGGGTAATACAGGGTGGCTGTTCAACTAAAGTTGTCTGAGTATCATCGGCTGAAAAAAAAAAAAATTGGTCAATTGGTAACAGCGTATGTAGACTTTAAAGGAGGAGTAATGATTGAAAAATTGACAGCAACTAAATAACAGAGCTGACAGAGAGGGAGAGAGCTTAGTACAGGCTTTATGGAGACTAGCGCACATGAAATACAACATGGAAACCAGTGGCGGTCTGTGGAGGGGGGACCTTGGGGGCTAAAGCTCCCCCACTTTTTTGGAAGGAGGGCCTAAAGAAAGCAAGAAAAAAAAAAATGCTTTATTCATCTTCTTTCCCCATTGCCTTTTTGCCTAAGCCATAAAGATGTAAAAATTGTAAAGTATTCGACTAACTTTCAATAATGCATCCACATTCACCCTTCAGACAAATTTGCCGCAAAAAAAGACAATGACTTCCATTACATAAAAAACAACCATGTAACAACCCTCCTCCTACAGTTTTCTCATGCACTCCTTCAAAAAGCCAAAAATAAGCAAAGAGCAAAAAAAAAAAAATTGTCGACTTTTCAAGCCCCCCCCCCCCCCCCCCCACTTTTTGACCCACGACCCGCCACTGACGGAAACATAACATTCTTAAGGATATTTGGGACCCAAGTTCACAGGGGCTAAGACATTTTTACGGCTAGTTGTCAGCTTGCAAGCTTTGAGAGTTTGCGGCAAATGAGTCTACTAGGGATAATGATCCACCGAAACATATTACGAGTAACAAAATGTCTCAAGAGTGACTTCCAGCAAAAAAAATTACAGGGCCGAGCTTGATGAGATAACCCAATCTAATGCCCATAATGGTGGCCACATCCTGAACTTATCATAGATAGATAGAAATGAAACCAACAAGGTCTACCATAAGAACTCACTGATTGCTCCTCTGTGGATCTCTTGTTTTTCCGATAGTTGACTCAACTACAGGAAATTATATGCCAGAGGATTGAAAAATATGGCTCGAATTGGACAAAGCCCTAGGCCCAAAAAATGTTCGGGACTGGTGGGCTTTGGGCTTTACCAAAACATGGCAGATTTAACCTTACATTTCTTTAACGGAGCATCGGAATGTTGGGAGCGCTCTCAATGCTACGTTGATTAGGGTCAGTCCAGAGTCTACCTGATTCTCTCTCAATGACAATTTGTTGGTCTAACTCTCGTGATACTGATTTCGAGGTTAATTTGTGGTGTCCTCTTTTTGTGACAGTCTGACGCGGTCTCTTGACAGGTGACCGATGCTACAGTCTGTTCGTTCTAACTTGAGTCCTGAGCGGGCAATAAATAAATTTCGGAAAATAGAGAATGGAAACAATTCAATGGGTTGTCATAGCCCGAGAGTCGGGCAGCAGCCCTGTTGAGTTGGCTGACTGACTAGGGTTAGCACTCCTACGTTGCCACAGAAGGCAAATCTACCTGAATCTCCAGGTCTCAAGTTAGAACGAACATACTGTAGTTGAGGTTCTTGGGGCAAATTTGGGTCGAGGACCATCAGTCCAGAACATATTTTAGGCCTAAGATTCTTTTCCAAATCAATAGAAAATGTTGGAATGAATAAAGGA
Organism: Trialeurodes vaporariorum; assembly: GCA_011764245.1. Taxonomy (NCBI): domain Eukaryota; kingdom Metazoa; phylum Arthropoda; class Insecta; order Hemiptera; family Aleyrodidae; genus Trialeurodes; species Trialeurodes vaporariorum. The sequence goes on from VMOF01000320.1 coordinate 46,735,819, forward strand.
ATAAATGAAACACTTACCTGCAAGTAAACCTTTTTTGTGGTCATTCCTGTGGTTTTCGAACAAAGTTGGGTTTACAGTTGAGAACGGACAGAGAGAACACACATGAGCACCTCCTTTTTCGCTATGCTTTGTAGTGAGGTGTTTCTTAAAATTAATTGACTGAATACAGGAAAAGGAACAGTAAGAACATTGATATGGGCGCTTTCCCGAGTGAGTCCATAGATGCCTCCTTAAGGAATTGTGATCACCTGTGAAAGAAATATTTTTTAATTAGGCACCCAGAGTGCAAAATATGGGTTGACATTTTCCTAAAAGAATAGAACAAAAAAAAAAACTGTACGTCAATGTGCTTCAGATTGCAGAAGCAAGATTTGAGAGTAAATTGCAGAGGAAAAGAGCATTCTGCACCCTTGCGACCAGCGTGCAACATGTTTGCTGAGTCTAATTTCTGATTTTTCAAAGCTGGTGCACTGTGAGTTTCATTTCATTTTATTTGACTGTCTACAATAAAGGAATGAAGCTAAAAGATAGTGGGGATGTCGTATAATTTTTTTAAATTCGCTGTTGAGAGAAGTTCGTCAGTTAAGTTCAAAGTAATTTTGCTGGTCACCCCAGTAAATTCACTCACAATAAAAACTAAATTCTTTTCAAAAAGAAAATAATACACGAAATGTAGCTCAGAAGAATTACCTGTTCTATAGGAACATCCTTCAAATGTACATGAATACGGTTTTTCTCCCGTGTGAGATCGGATGTGAACTTGCATCATAGATTTCTTAGCCGATTGATGACCACAAATGTTGCAGATGTACGGTTTCATCTTTCGATGGACAGCTTGAACATGTTGCTTCAAACATTTAGAATCAGCATACGTTTTGGAGCAAATTTTGCATACTTTTTCTGTGTACCTACAACACAAAAAACAAAGAGCATTACATCAAAATGGAAAATTTTAATGAGAAAGATTTCAGAGATTCTTAGAAAATTTGACTCCTGGATTCTCGAGTGTTTAGTGCTTGAAAGTAAGGTCTTGGAACTTTTCTGCTTGAGAACATTACTAGGAAAGTAAAATAAACAAAATGCAGGATTGGAAAAATTTCCATTCCTAAAGAGTTTTCATTTTATTTTTCCTAATTTTCTTAGAAATTGCTACCTACTTCCCATATAATTTTATGACAAATTACAGCCTTTGAAGGTGTGAAACCCTAGAATGCTTATTATGGACAGGTTTGGCAAGATGAACGTCATCAATTCTTGTCAAGCTCCAGTTCCTAACTTTAGAACAAAAAATTGTTATTACCTTTGAAGTTGGTATTTTGTTTAAAACCCTTTGAGATACGCATTATGAAAAAGTAGTCACATCAATCTTGGATCCACGTCATTGAACTGGTTGAATTCTTCTCATCTAAATCGATGTGCATCCCTATTTTTTCAAAATCCCATAAGACTCCATGTTAAACCCTGTACACATGTGTGTACACTGTGACGGAAAGGGTTAAAAAAATAAGTGCATAATCACTAATCAGCATCCTTCATTAAAAGCACAACATCTTGTTATTATTAAAACATCAATATGGGTTTAGAAAGGACACAACTAACCACGCCAGGAATAAGGTCAATAATTTAATCAACAGATAAATCCCTTGATAATAGGTAGTGCTGGGAGCAGGTTAAAAGACTTTGTTCGAACATTGGAAGCAGTTCCATCAAAATGGTAGACAAAGTATTTAGAGATCAGTAATAATTTTTCAAAGAGTCTTTGTTTTCCGATTACCTGCAACTGATTAACACACCAACGCTTACCATTTTTCACTTGATTTGTCATTTGAGTCTGCAGGTTTTGGCTTCTCTTTATGGATTTTTTTGGCATGAACACCATTTATGTGATTCCATAACTGAGGTTTTTGCTTGAACTTCTTGCCGCATTCACTACAAGTATAACGTTTTTCAGCAAAATGTATTTTCACATGAGTTTTTAAACAGTATTTAGACCATGTCTTGTATTCTAGGCATACCTGAAATTAAATTAAAAGACAAAAGGTTGAAGACTTAAGACAGTTTAAAACTAAATTAACCTGGATATCAAACCAGAGATATTGTAGAATAAAAATAGGAAACAGGTTTTGGCATGAAATGGACTTCTGAGGACAAAGATACCAGGCCATAGTATGCAATATGCAACGTACTTAAGGTACTATCAATCGCAGAAGTTTTGGCAATCGAGAATTCGAGATAGGGGGCAATTCCTCGTGTAATCAAAGCAACCTTCTGCGCTCTGCATGCATTCTTGACTGTCAAAATTTTTGCGTTTGCTAGTACAGTTCAACACATGTGTTTGGTGCATTGTGTATTGCATATCCAGGCCAAATGTCTTTCGTCCCTGCATGGACATACAATTCAGTCGTTTTCAGCATTTAACTTTCAATAGATTTTTTCAAAAAAGTGAAGATTTTAAGCTAGGTATATTTTTAAATAGAATATCATTAGATTTCTTTCATTCATTTTTCAGCCACTTTTCATTAATCTTGAAAATTTAATCCTTTCCGGTCGGAATTTTTGTCACTATTTTTTTTTTTTTGTATTTTTTTCATGCAGTGGAATATTACTGATGCGAGAACTAGTTCCTCGGAACTCCAACAGAGAGTGCCACATGATAGGAAAGTCGGATCAGGCCCGACAAAACAACTCCGGAGCAAGAATTAAAATGTCGGGTGGGACCCACCACCCGACTTGTTCCACGGCTTTTTGCTCCTGTTTCCCTTGTCTTGTCTGTTTGCCCCCCCCCCCCATTTTTTTTCTCTTTTTTTTTATATCTGTCAATAAAAAATATTCTGATTGTCGGACGTTTTTACAAGAGCCGGTTCAATCAGCATGGACCCAAGAGACAGTATTGCCAGATAAACAGCATTTGCCTATATATTTCCCCTAAGACTCAATGTAAAATATACGGCAATTAACCTCAAATTTTGCAACATTGCCAAAGGAGAAAGTAGATCATCACTTCTTATTCTGAGAAATAACGAAAGAGAAATGAATTGAAACACATTCTTATCATATTATTTTACTCTTGCCTTTTTTCCAACGTTTTGCTAGGATATTCAAAAGAATAAATAAATGAATGAATCAAACTAGGATATAAATAATTACCGGACATGTGAAGAGATCAATATCAATTGCGTGTGCTTTCCAAAGATGAAGACTGCATTGCTTCCAGTTCACAAATTTTTTACAACAATTTTCTTGAGAACACACGTAAGCTTTACTGCTGACTTCATGACAGTCTTGGTGCATTACACATCCTTTGTGGGTCACAAATCTTATGCAACAGCCCAGGAAGTCGCATCTAAAATTTACAACACATGAAAAAAAGAATAATCTTGAGAGAGAGAGAGAGAGAAAAAAAAAAACCATTTGAAATGCTCCAAGTGTTATGTAGATACTTTTATGGAATTTATATCTTTCATAATAGTCTACAGAGCGCCTTACACATTTCAAACTCAAAGTCTTCAAGTGTCAATTTACATTTCTTAACCCCTTAACAACCACGCCCGAGTCAACTCGAGCTACAAATGTTGCATCTGTTGCCTCTGTTTGTATTTCACGCTCTAACGCACATTAGGCTGCACCTCAGCACAGGCAACCAAGCACTCAATCAGTTTAGGAGAGAATGAATTACAGCTTCTGCTAACCTCCAATGGAGTGTGCACATGTCGGTCTGTGCTCTGCAATAAGAAAGATAACTACCTCCGTATTTCCTCAGTTTTTTAAGTAAATTTTTGTCATTTGTTATTTGCTTATTTCATTTTTTTCCAAATACATCAGCCCAAGGTCAGTTAATGTTTTTCCCCATATTTGTTGTTTATAAGTAATCATTATTTCAGTTTAAAGTAGATATTTTATTAGAAAAGCAAAATATAAGAGGCCCTGAAAAAATGTAAAGAACACCAAATTTCTGACCCTTGCAACTGACCCATTGATCTGTTGGCTGACTCTGTACAATGGTTAAAGCTATCATTCAATTATTTTTGAAAGACACCATTTTGATTGTCAGCAATCATTGATTATTTAAAGGTTTCAAAAGGATCTTCTAGGGACTATTTTAAAAAAAAAAGGTCAAAATGATTAAATTTGGATATTGGATAATGCTGAATCAAAGCCAAAGAAACTTCTAAATTAGCAACAAGTATTTTAGTATTATTACAGGAACTTAAAGCGCAACATTCTTAGGTTGTAAGTTTTTCAAGAACCAATTGTTCAACAGTGTCTTGACCATCCATGACTGCTTCAGAGTAAAAAAATTAATCCTCTGGTTATGTTTATTAAAGTCACTTGCAACTTTGAAGATACTTTTCTGGACAGATTCAGATTAGAATAATTTAATTACTTAATAAACTCACTTGAAAGGCTTTGCCACAAAATCAGGGTCCTTGAAGAGAGATTCTGCAAGTCCAGGACTTTTTGGTTCAGAATCGACCTCAGGTTCATCTAGAGGCTCTGACTCGTTGATTTCAGCTTCTGAAATTTGCGCCGGAGCTTCCGATCCATGCACGGGTCCTTCATTTTGAACTTGATCTACAGGTTCTTGAACTGTGGATGTATTTTCTATCGGCAAAACGGGTTCATTACTATGGACAGCACTGGTTGCAGCTAAGGATGATTCTATCTCTGTGCTACTTGATTCGACTCTATCGTTAGGATCTTCAAGCTGTGAGATCAAAGGAAGTGTCGAATCTGACATTGCAGAATCGCTTTCAGGTACAGAATCCAACAAAAGTTCCAGTTTGTGATCCTACAAAGAGAGATAAATCTGGATTAAAGAGTAGAACATTTCTTGCTTTCCATATTTTTACAGTGACCGGAAAAAATACTTCCACAAAAGGCAAAGATACACAAAGACACAGCGGTAGGCCAAACTAGGAATTTGGGGGGGGGGCGGCTGAGCAGAGGCGTCATTTCTGGTTTTGCCCGGGGGGCAAAAAACCGATGACTTTTTTTCCCTCTATTTTTTTTTTTTGATTCCTCATGGGTTTGATCCCTGATAACTCTGACCAGCTCCTTAATCTTAATGCCCCTCTCTAATTTACAATCTAGGCAAATTTTGGGGAAAAACACATTTTGTACTTCACAAGCTTTGTTTTTGCTCCTTGAATTCTCCATATGACCTGAAATTCTGGGATGTGCCAAATCACATAGCTACACGTTTTTTGTTTCCACAATTTGTTTTTGCAGAGGGGGAGGGCTTGGTGGACCTCTGGAGGGGCTAAGCCCCACCTCCCCATCCACCCCGATTTCCACCTATCAACCCAGAGCAAAACTTATGACAGACAGATGACAGACGAGGGGAAAAAAAACTAAAAGTAATAGATAATAGGAACAAAGAGACGGCATGAAAATTCAGCCCTTCTAGAAAACTTGTGAATATATAAAAGCTGCTGCCATGAGTTCATACCTTGATCATATGTTCTTTGCACTCATCAATACTTCCAAATGGAAGCGAGCACTGGCTGCATAGGTAGATGGTTCTTTCAGATTCGACAGGCTTTGTTGCTTCATCTTCTGAAACACCTGGAACAAAGTAGATTTTAAAGGTGTAAAAACCAAACAAGAAAAAGATAGAGAGTTCACAAGGAAACTCATAGGATAAAGCTAAAATAGGAGTACACTAAAAGATATAATGGGTCTGTTGCAAGCTTTTGTTGCAGCTATAGAAACAGTCACTCCTGCAGTAAAATCACTTGAAAATAATGTTGGGGGCATCAGAAAGTTTCAAAATTGACCCTCAAACTCAATAAATACGTTAACAAAATTCTACTAGGGCGGTCAAACGAATGGGGTCAGGGGTGCAAAATGTGCCTGATCTGGCAAATTGCGAGAAAATTAGGACATTTTTGGAATTTTGAGTAAATCGCCCATTTTTTTCTTGATATAATGGCGATAAGATATTGGTGAAAATGACCTCAAAATTTTGAAAATATTGGTCATTTTGCATGCATACAGTGTTAAAATATACCAGTAAATAAAACTACATCCGCGGCTGACTCACAGGAATAACAAGAGAATAACAAATGAATAGTTTAGGGAAAAGTTATTTTGAGAGTTTTTTACATTCTATTCAAGAATAATACTTGCACAACATTGTACTCCATCATGGTGGTACTGACTTTAGAAACAACTTTCTAGAGCTCGCAGTTTGAAAAATATATAAAAAAATAAAGTTTATTTGGTGCATCAAATGACTGAAGCAGGCAATGAATAAAGGCTGAAATCTAATGGTTTATGCTAATTTAATTCCTGTTCAGTAAAATATTTTAATTTTAATGGGCAGGTAAGAGCAGACAAGTCTAAGCTAGACATCAATGGATCAAAAGACAAAAAATAGAGCGCACTCTGGTTACCTTCAATGTCAACATCACTATTGTTAGAGTCTTCTTTCTGTCCTCTTATGATATCTCCCATATCATCATCAATATTTATCTACAAAAGTAAAACAAACAAAAAATTAAGAGAAGATACTGTAGTGTGGTAGTAGTAAAATCAAAATCCAGCAGCCAAAACATGGAGGTTCGTTATGCTGGTGTTTCTCAGCAAACGACTAGACTGAATAGATAAAAACTAAAGAGTACTATATTCAGTGTATGAATATATATTACCAAAATAAAATTTGGCAAGTAAGGAAAAAATAGATGCAAAATCCTTGGGATAAGGTAATTGAGGCGTTTTTCAATAAAAAGGCGTACAGCATAAAACTCACTTTCGAGAAAAAAAAACTTGAAAGTTAAAAACTCTGTAATACCAAAGCCAAGGTGCAACCATAGGCTAATTTTTTCAAACAAATAACAAGATGAAACAGGACTCTTGGTTCAGTGTGGTTCGTTTAGTATTTCAAATTGAAAAAGAGGTTTCATACAACGTTTACTTTTTAGACCTGCACTATTTATTTGTTTTTTGTAAAGAGGCCCTTTTATTTGTTTTCCAAAAAGGAACTTCTTTCAGCTTGAAAATACATTATGATGAATCGATTTTTTTTTATGAAGACCTTTCCACGAATTGAGTGCCTACATCAAAACTTAAAATCATAACTATCCACCAGAAAAATTCTCAGTTTTCTTACTAGCAGCTTTACTAATGTTTCAAATACCCGACAGTATATTTCTACATTGTAAAAAATACCAAGACTTTGTTAGGTTTTCAAAATTTTCAAGGTTCTCAGCTAGCAACTAATTCAGTCACCTCAAGAAAATAAAAATTTACAGTTACGTAGGTTGGCATACTGAGAGATAAAATACAAAATAGTCAGAAAATAGAGAAGAGCTTGGAATAAAACAGACGAAAACTATTTACCAAATTACTGAAGCTTCTGTCCTTATCAAAACGGAGCAGTTCATTACCCAAATCGTCAGAGGCAAAAAATGCATCGACATCTTCTTCAAAATTGTTGGAGCAAAAGAAATTATTGACTAGAGAAGAAAACAAAAATCAAACAATTTTCAGAATAAATACATTCATTAACTTATTTACAAATTTACATATTTTTCATTGATAAATACTTACACAAGTATTTGAAGCTGTTCGTGTTCTACATCAAATTTTGATATAGTTACGCTGGTTATACATGACCCAATCGGAAAGTTTCTAGTGGAAATATTTCCTCGCTCACATCACTGGTTGTGTATTCTATTGATCAGGCATAGATGAATTTTCGTTCTCCTATTAAATTTTTGATAGGACGATGGTTCTTTCAGAGTCAAGAAAATAAGTGAAACCAAATTTGAAGGAAAAAATGTGTTCGAAGAATGATGAAAAAGAACATTCAACGAAACTATAAGAATAAGGATGACTAAAAACAACAATACAAAAGACAAAGAAATAATTCTTACCAAGTCCAGTCTGATTTTCATCTAAAAATAAAACTGGAACTGAGGAATCTACATCTATCTGTTTGGAAAGATTCTGAACGACAAAATATTGGTTAGAGCTGGGCAGTGTGAAAACACTGTCCATATCAGGAAACTCATTCATGGTAACCGGCTGAAACAGACGATTCTTCAAAATTATTGAATGAAAACAGTGACATATTGTGGTAAGGATGGTAAGACAGTCTTTCCTGAGAAATACACTGGACCAGGAATCCTCTTCTAGAAGCACTATCAGGTGACGATACTTGCGGGCTATTCCTGAGGTTCAGAAATTCCCAGATAAATCTATCAATAGGGTAAGAAACATTAAATGCACCAATGTCTTCCAAGGTTTTTAACCAATTGCTCTAGGAACATAAATTCCCAAGAAACGAAGAAACTGAGAAAGTGCAACCTGATTCCTGGCTTCAGAGCTTCACATAAAAGCGCAAACATAGGATTTCAAAGCATTGTTTCTGACAGGCTAAATATATTCTGTCAGCACTAAATCCAAGTCTACGAAGAAATGAACTTGGTTCAAACATTAGTTACTACTGTGATGATGTTAACCTCAATCAAACCGCTAATACCGCAAAAATTAGCTTCCTCACGCATCAATTGACAGAATTTGGGAAATTGAAAGCGAACTTATTTCAACTATTTTTGATGCAGTTTCATCGGAGGACTGCACAATTTAGTTCTTTGGCCTGGGAAATTTTACTCAGTCATGAGAGGACTTGGCAGCTGTGACTAACTTTCAATCCGTAGGTTTTTCAAGAGTGATGAATCTTTTTATTTTCTTCATATCAAGGCATGAATAATGCAGCTGCACACTTGAGAAAACAAGCTCTTAAAAAGGGCACTGCATCACTGACCCATTCAGTTAAATAAACAAGTTAGACTCATCATAACTTAGAAAAACGTGTAATAAATTGATTTCCCCGCAGCTCACGAATCAAACAATGAGTTCAAAGGCTTGCAGTATTTTCTGATAGATAGCATCACTCCCAGGGCCGGATTTAGGTTGCAGGGGGCCCCGAACCTGTGGTGGGGGCCTCTCTCCCGGTAAATCTTAAGAATAATAACTTATAAATTCCCTACTTTTAAAGGCATATCTAGTAACAGAAGTAAATTATTGCCCTGATAAAAAAGTCGTTAATAATGTTTCAAGTTTCGATAGTATTTTTTAATGTTTCTTTATTTTTTTAACCTTAAAAAAATATAACCCAATAATAATAACCCAAGGGTTATTTTACCAATAGCTTCACTTTCAACATTGCCGGACAGTTACAATATTGTAATGATAGAAAAAAGGAAGTTCATTGCAACCATCAATACCGAAAAAAAAAAGGATCTGCTTTGTGGTGGGGGCCCCGGGGCGCGCGCCCCGGTCACCCTGCATTAAATCCGGCCCTGATCACTCCTTCACTCCCTTACCTCTACTTTCACAGCTAGCAGTGTCATACTTGTAGAACGTACAAATCAGGACTGTTGCCAAGTAGCTTTGAGGGGAAAGAACTCAGCAATTTTCACCCAATTCCAAGAAAAGTAAGATTGAGCTTTGTCAATAGACTGGCTGTGAAAGCCAGCAGAACTAGAACAGAAGCATTTCAACTATCGGGTCTAGAAAAGTGGAGGCCGTTCCAGATAGCTTCGGTTCTGACAGTTCTTTGTTTTCATGAGCAGAAGGACAGTATTACTTTTGCGCAGGTTTGCTCCAGTACTACCATAGCCATGAAAATATTGACCTTGCTCACTGCGCCATTCACTGGAGCTTTGTGCCGTGTTACAGTCTCGGTTAAATATGGAGATTAGTGAATAATAATAGATTGACTATTTACAATGACTGACCACGTCTTTTACATGGTGCAAAGGTCTAGTAAATTGTGCAGTAAGCAAGGTAAAAGTCCTCACGCAGATGGTAATACTGGAGCAAACGTATATTTAAATAAAGAACTGTAAGAGCCGAAGCTATCAGGAATGGCCTCTCGCATTAAGCTACCAAACACACATCAAAACACATCAGTCAGCAGTAGGTTAGCAAAGATTTTCAGCTTGTTGTAAACCAACTACTCAACGATTGATTTTCATGCATTTTAGTAGCAGGCAGCACTACTTCTTAGGGTGCAACACTCAAAATGCTTTCATTCCAGCAAATGGGTTGAATACGCGCACGGCCTCCATATTTCTATGTGAACACCTTCTGTATTCCCCAAAGATTACTTATACTCCAGATATGGCACTAGCTATCTTGCTAATGTTAAATTTTGTTAAGCGCCTTCATTTCTAAAATCGAGCTAAAACACATACACTGGCCCACGGTTTGTTTACGTTTCGGCGAGCGAGAGATGTGCGGGCGGGGTGGGGGTCGTGGGCCAGCCGACTGGCCTCGCCCGCCCGCACGTCTCTCGCTCGCCGAAACGTAAACAAACCGTGGGCCAGTGTATGTGTTTTAGCAATGAAGGCGCTCAACAAGATTTTAGCTAGTGCCATATCTGGAGTATAAGTAATCTTTGGTATTCCCATTGCTCTTGGTTTTAAGTCATATGATAAGGTAGAATGGGAGGGAATACATTATCATAAATCATTTAGAGGATTGTTGTGAAAGAAGATTGGTTTTCTAAAATGATTCTTTGATGAGACACGTTCTTACTTCAAACAACGACTTTCCAACTTTCCGTTACAAAAAATGCAGAACATAGAGAGACGTTTATGTAATTGATGCGGGACTGCTTTTTGAGCACTGTCATGATTTTTCGACGGAATTTTTCTCTGGATGGGACTAACTTCAAATGGAAAGTGATCCTCATGGAAGATGAATCATGGCCATAGAAATTCGAGTTCAGATTCTAACCTATCAACATAATTGCACAACCCAACAATAGAGCGAAAATTATAGAGGGTTGATTACCTTTATTTTGGAGTCTCCTAGTCACAGTGAATAGAAACAACTCTGATAGCAAGAGCTTGCTACCAATTCATTGGAAAAAATATTTGAATTAGAATGAAATACAATTGATTTGATTAGAAAGAATAAATAAGGTACGCGAGGCGAGGGAACAGCCGCGTTATTTACATCCGAAGGTCAACCATCATCTATCATCACTCAGCGATAAAGATGTATGCGGAGTGTTTGTACAATAATCGCGGGAATTTCAAACAGCCGCGCACAAAAGCAACTTGCGGAAAGAGGTTCCTTTATTACGATTTTGTGAACACAATTGTATTGCAATTTTGTATGTGTGGGGCTTATGAGTTTACTCACGGCAACGGCATAGCCAGACATTTTTCAAAGTGGAGGCTGGAAAATCGTCGAGAGGACGCACCGGCGAATCCAGAAATCTGTCCAAAATTTTGTTCAAAAATTTGGTGCTCCCCTTTATGGGGAGTCAAGGGACTCCAACTCAAAATTTTCAGATTGGACCCCTATATCTTGTGATACATTGTTTGAAAGGACATGAAATTCCAAGACTTTCTGCGCAAATCGTTGGTCGACGTAGTTTTTCATATTCGAGATATCGAATGTCGAAGTTCGATATCTCGAATTTGAAAAACGATATCGACCTCCGGCTCCGGTTTGCACCAAATTGCTCAGTTTTGTGTGTCTTTTCGATCCATGATCCGAAGGAATTTTTGAGACAGCCCCCGTGAGGATTAAAAATGTTAAACATTTTGGGGGCTCTTAAACCAAACTTTGACTGAACTTGTGTCACAGTCGCATTTTTTTCTGAAAATTCCTTGCTTTGTAGAGTGTTTTAAACAAGTAATTTTTTAAATTCCGACTTTTCAAATTGGAGTAATGAGTTTTTTAAAATGGGCCCAAATTGAACTTTGACCTTCGGTACCTCGAAAACAAAAAACGATATTAAACTTTGGTTTACATCAGTTTTTCTTGTCCGTTCCAACGAAGTATCACAAAAGAGGGGTCATGATCTAAACATTTTGAGCTGGGAGCCAATCCCCCCCACCAAATTTGGGGGGTGGGTTACAGAAAATTGAACCTCCGCGCGGGAGAGTTCACCCCCGTCAACCCTCAGTTTGGTTTTTGCAGAATCCAAAAATTCTGAACCGTTCTCGAGATACACGGGGAAGGCCAGGATTTTTGAAATAAACTGTTAACAGTTAGCGGTGGGTCCGAGTCCGGGGCCCTCTCCTAGTCCCCTGGAAAATTCAGAAAAAAACTTCCCCTGGACGAAATTTTGACTTAACTCGATTTAAATTTCAAGCCATCACAGCCTCTCCCCCCTCCCCCAACGTGACGCCTTGACAGCAGACTCGCGTCTAGGTCGAGTAAACAAATAAAAGGAAAAATGTTGCATTGTGCTTAATCTTTGGGAAAAATAAGAACAAAACCATCGCATATCGGCAGGAAAAATGTGATCAACGGCTCTATTGCGGCGCCCTGATGGATTTTGTCTCAAATCTGTATAGGGACTCTGATGATAAATTGCCAGCAAGTTTTTATCTCATTCATTTCGTTTTTTTTTTTTTTTTTTTTTTTTTTTTTTTTTTTTTTTTAATGTGATTTGCCTTTTTATGCCATTTTGAAACGATTCCAGCTACATTGTAAGCACATTTACATAAACTACGGATGAAGCTACGTCGGACATACGGGCTCAAAAGCTCAAAATGGCAGTGCACCGGATTGCTCCTGAAAAAGGGCGGTGGGCCCGGATCGATTCAAAGGTGCCCACTCACGATGCAAATCGGCATGGCCACACTCACTTTCTTCCGAAGGGACTTTGCCGGACAGACAAACGAGACCCCGTACGGAAAAAGAGGAGCTTATTATGTGTGCTTCGATTTTCGACCGGCACGGCGCGTGGCGGGGCGATCCGCGATGGCGTGTCGTGGCAGGCGCGATGTTCGTCCCGGAATGGGCGAATATAACCGAATAGCTGCGGCGCGATGTACCAATGGGTCTGAAAGGGTGAGAGGGTGGGAGAGAAGTGCTCTCTCCTGAAGAAATAAAAATCGACTCCCACTTATTGCACCGCAAAGAGAAGATCTGCCGGCCCGATATAAGAGGAGCTCTCCGGGGTTTCTAGAAACCATTTGTTATTCCGAAGGGTCGAGGAAGACCCAGGACCGAAGGAACTTCTTGTCGTTGGTTTTCGCTTTTTTTTCTCTCCCCCCCCTTTCTCCCTCTCACTCTCTCCTCCAACTCTCCTGTTCTAAGTTCTAACTGATCTTATATCTTCCTGCTTAAGTATTCTCACTCAAGCGCACGCGCTCTCTCATAGCACAATCATCGCGCCCGACATCTCTCCCCCCGCGCTGTAGCGTTATCATACATTAATTTTTATCTGTTCTCTCTCTCGCACTCTTTTCCCGCGTATTTTCTCTCTTCGTCCCTCCTCCTCCATCTGGTATAGCTACGGAGTAAACAAACAAACGCGGAAGCCGCGGCATCAAAACAGTGTCACATTTCATAACCCCTTTGAGAATTTCATTTTTTTTTCCCTCCTTCGCTTTTATCATTAACCTCTCTTTCTCTTTCTTTCTCTCTTTCTCCGCACGCCCGGATCCCATCGCAAAGATCGCGTCGTGGATTCCACGGTCGGCACAAGAAAACCAATGCTGCTGGTTTTATAGCCGTCGTCATCAAGTCGCTGTTTCTCCGTTCGTTTTGTTTGTTGTTTTTGTTGTATCTCACCTTCCCTTTTTTTTTTTCGGGAAGTTCAACACGAGGTTTGGCTACTCCTTTCTCGATCGGCGTGGATCCAAAAGTGTAGAGTTCGTAGCTCCTTTTTTAATTTTTTTGAAATTTTCGTTATTTTCAATGTGTCTTTTCTCACGAGGTAAATGTGTGTATTAGTGGAATCCAACACTAAGTGCGCTTCGTTTCTCTTCGTATGGTAATGGCTTCAAGCGATTGATGACCTCTGATTGCGGACAAAACTATATTAAAGTCGATCGCGTGGCAATACATTGGAGTACACCATGAAGACACATCTATCAGGTGAGTCAATGAACATTGTGTGGTTTCGGATGGAATGAAGGTGTGAACTGATTCGATGATGGTGTCACAATCGCATGTAAAGTTTTGATAAATAGCTTGGATTTTCAAATGAAAAAATCGGTCATATATAATTAATACAGTGTCGTCAAATATCACTGACGGAAAATTTCGCAAACAAAAATTGGCCACAGAATTATAATTGGGAGGTCAAACGAAAGAAAAAAAATCTGGCTTGTTTGATGAGAATTTTCGGCCAAAACTATCGGTATTTTTGACTTGAGTATTCTGGTCGTGAAAGCCAGAATTTCTTTTCGGGAACTTTTTAATCAGAATTCTTGCAATTTTTAAAATAAATTTTCTCTGAGTGAAGTGCATTCATTTTACAGCAAAAGAAATTCAACCGAGAAATGTACTCAACAACTGTCACAGATTATCTCCACGAATTAAAACCAATTACCAGAGCATAATTTGATTAAAAAGTTTCCCCTGCTTGAAGTCTGACTATCAATTTTGATAGGTATCAAGGTTTTTTTTCTTTTGAAACAAACTATGTTCAAAGCTTTATAAAATGATGCTATGACGTCCTTACTGTACCAATCATACTCCACTATTGAAGTTTGATGATAATATGTAGTGATTTTTTTTTTGTCTTGAGTGTAAGGAAGAACAAAATACTTTTGCGGAACCACGTGCAAACGGTTTCATCCTAGATTCAGCAACTTTGTTTCTGTAAAAAATTATCGTTGATTTTGTCATTTTTAGGTTTTGTATGCATCCCCGCTTTCACGTGTTTACCCTTTTTTATGCTATAAATGAGAGGCAAAACATAATCTATACGTAAAATCATCAATTAGTTGTCGTCAATATTTTTACTTATAAATATTAGATCAGAGGTATCGATCCTTTTCGATTCATAATTTTAATCATGATGAGCATCGGTAGGTACTCAGAATTTATGTGTTCTCCAAAAATTGACACATCAGGACAAAAAGTATCGATACAAACTATTAAACGGGTATAAATTCTCCAAAATAATGTTTCATTTCTCTTTTACAATCGATTGGAAAAAAAAAAAAAAAAAAAATGTACCTTAGTATACATTTCTCTGGATAACCCACGTTTTCAAGGCAAGGTATTCCTTACTTCAAGTATCAATATTCTCGACATTTTAACGTGTGCTATCATTACTGCGGATTTTATTGAATTGATCAAAAACAAGATCTGTAAAGTATCTTATCTCATTTTTTTTGCTCAGAGGGAGAGATGACTAGAGGAGAGGAGGGAAGAAACTATGATAGTTTCCTCAAACTCAACCTCGGGGGCCCCCACAGCTGAAAGCCCAATCATGATGATAAACAAGTTAAAGAAAGAAAAAAAAAAAAAAAAAAAGGGCCCAAAAACCCAACTTTTGTCCTGGGACCCCAACTTTCTTTGGGTGGCACGGCCGTTCGGTTTCCTGAAGCTTTCTTAAGAGAATCAGCTTAATATTTATAATTCAATCAAAAGTGGTCCTATATATCTTATAACTTTTTACTGACGGGCCCTATGGTATAAGCGCTTCCTCGGTGATTTTAAGTAGCCAAATAATTTTTACCGTTTATAAGTCCACCTACACCTACACGTGTGCACCCTGAGCCTGTAAATACGTTGGATAGCTTTGTAAAGTTTTCTTTAACAGGCAGTTGAAACATTGAAAAGTTGAAATATTCGGGCCAAACATCATTTTAATATCGGAAACATTCCCTCTGTTAAAATTATTTTCGCCTCAGTTTCTATCTCAGCGTTGAAGTCTCTGGCCAATGCGACGGACGGGCCCGGGCGGCCGACGCGACGCGACGAAGCCGGGGCCGCGGCCGCCTCACGTTGATGCTAACTCATTAGATGAACTATTCCGATTCGATCAGTGTCACGGGAGTACTAGCGACGAACTAAAGATTGTCGCGAGATTTTCACACATTTTCAGTTATGAATATGACTGGTTTGAGTTGGGGACTGATCTGCATCGGCTTCCCGCCCCCACCCGCACTGGCCTCTCACCTTCAAGGTGTGAAGAGTATGAAGAGTGGCCGAACCAGAACCTTGAAGGCGAAACTTAACTCGTGAAAATCTCGCGACGATCTTTAATTCGTCGATAGTACAATAAAAAAGAAGCTGACAATCTTTGACCAATAGACTCAATCTTACCAAGCTATAAGACTTTCGATCGGAATTTTACGGTATCGTGATGACGTCCCCCACTTCTCATAAGGTTAATGTAGGTATTGTTCTCATCATCGACTCGATCATGATTACAAATATTGATCCATCACTCGATCTAGGAAATTTAGTAGTACACCAAGATTAACCCACACACATGGGCGCCGGCGCCGGTTGGGGGGGGGATCCCCCTTCCTAAGCAGCTGGAAAATACCACTTTTTTTACAAATCTTTCCCAAAAATGAACTCAAATAAAGTAAAATCGTTGAAAATTTGAGGTTGTCCTTCCCTCCCCGGAAATTAGTTTTGAGGTCTCTTCTCCATTCTATAGACGATTTTCTGCCGGTGGTCAATGTTCCACACCTACTAACTTATGTCCCTCGGATGCTAGACATGGGTGCCTGGAATGACTAGTAAGCAGGCTAATTAGACTATGCTGGGACTTTGTTTTTATAAAATTGAAACTCCTGTTTTATAAAATTGTTAAATTTGAGTTGTGTACACCGAAAAAATAGTTGGCCAGACTTACCATCATGATAGCTGATTTTGTCACCTGCCAAAAATATGGTAAATTATACCAGGTATTGGGTTAGGTATACCTGAACTTAAGTTAATTAATTTACATATTGTCTAGTTCATTCAACCCAATAGCTCGTATAGTTTACCATCTTTTTCACAGCTGCCAAAATCAGTCATCATGATATATGGTAAGTCTGTCCAACTATTTTTTTCCGTGATACCAAAGAGTCAAATTCGTGCATATTTTACTTGCGCAGTTTCTCAACACATTACTTACTACCGGTGCGTTAATATTTTGGTAGCGTTTACGCATTCTCTTAAATTTTCGCATACCATTTCGAGCATTTCAGCATTTCATTTTCGAGTACCTAAACTATACATAAGTACTATGAGGTGCGCGTTATGGTCTGAGATTGAAAACAATTGGCCAAGAATCAATGAAATATAAATGAATCAAAATTCATCGTTTTCGACCTTTCAATCTTCATTTAAAACTTGCTAGGGACATGTCTAGGTTTGAATTTACTTGATAAAAGTCTTATTTTCTATGATTAAAATTGGCCTTAAAAGTATATGAATGATGAATTGGTAAGACAATTACTTCCTAAATTTTTGGCCATTTTTTGATGATCTCTGACTATAGTGCGTTAGAGACAGACGAAGGAAGATTTTGACGGGCGGCTCTTTCTCTGACATTGGGATAGAGAAAAGATGATAATTGCGGGCGCGCACTCTGAACGCACATGCATCCAGGAGCTAGAGCCAGCGCCATACACTGGATCGAATCATGGATTTTCCGGGACATAATTTTAAAAATTAAAATCAAGATTATGAACTACAGATATAAATAGCATATCAAACTACAACTGAATAAATAAAGCATTTATTTTTTACCATAAAATGAGTGAAAAACCATGGTTTTTGCAAGAACATACAAACCCGTTAATGCTTTTAAAGCAAAAAAACCAACTCTTTTGTCCAGAAAAATGTATGATTCGATCCAGTGTGCGCCAGGCGGCTCCAGCACGAGTCCAAGATACTATCAGACGGTGAGTAAGGGCGTACCTCGAAATTTCTACTCAGTTTTATTAAAAATTCCGCCCACGTTACCCGCCCCATAACAGCACCGTTGCCAAATATTTGACTATGAAATGTCTGACTTTTTTGGCAGATCAATGAAAATGATTAAATAAGTATTCGTTTTCCAGTGATTACATTGTATTCAATTCATCCATTTGAACATGTGCGAAAGTATCAATTTATCGGGGCTTAATTGAATCCTCAGAAGATCAATACTTTTCCATAGATCGATATGGAGGACTGGAGGAGATATCGATGCAATGGCGGACCCGGACAATTTTTCTGGGGGGGGGGGCACGGCCACGCCCATGAATTTTTAATTTGAAGCATCATGGCAAGACATTTTTGGCCATTTTCTGTTGTCAAAAGGCAAAAATTGAGGCTTCGAAGGGGGGGGGGGGCACAAACCCTTAATCTGCCCCCTCCAACTTTAACCCTTTCAATATCACGCCGGAGTATATATTCGTTTTCTAAATTCGGTCTACTACTATACAGTCTATACACTATTCTGCTTTCTTATTCACAGTTAAATAAGCTATCCATCAAGCGCCTTCAATTATAAGAATCGGCAAAATCAACACTGCGAAGTAGGAATATTTAACTACCCTTTAAATTTCAGCGAGCTAGCCTTGATTCTTTTAGTAACGTTCGCCTGCGCCTGCGGGCCGGTCGTTTACTTTTTACGTTAGACCGATAGTTGGCCAACTTGGAACATGAGACTTGGCCGTTGTTATGGTAACCATATAGTTAACACTACCGTTAGTTCCCACTCTCGGTAGTATTATAATGAAGACACCTCATGGGTAGCCCTCACTATACTACCGGGAACGACTTTTAACCATGGTCACCATATATCAACGGTCAAGTCTTACAAAAGCTCGACCAATAGCGTCACTCATAGACAGTCTTAACTTTATCGGTTTCACGTTTCGGTTTCACGCTGGTTGCACTATCGACGAATTAAAGATTGTCGCTAGATTTTCACACATTTTCAGTTTTGGGTGTGCGTGTGGGACTGATCTGCAACGGCTTCCCCGTCCCACCCGCACTGGCCTCTCACCTGCAAGGTGTATGGAGTATGAAGAGTGGCCGAACCAGAACCTTGAAGGCGAAACTTAAATCATGAAAATCTCGCGAAAATCTTTAATTCGTCGATAGTACAGGGTTAACTCTCTAAGGGCTAGGTCAGTTCAAAAGAATGCCGTTCTTACTTTTTTTTATAGGGAAGGTAGTTAACTATTCGTGCCCGGGGGAGTTGGACTTGCCTACACGATGAATTGCAGGCGCCAGAAGGAACCTTATCTTGTAAGTGCTTTCATCGATAGTCACGTTTATCCGGAATGAAGACTGGATCAACGTGCAGTAGACTGTAAGAGAAAAACGAGTATACTCGAGCTTGGCCCATAAAGGGTTAAAGCCTCAACCACGTGGTCTGCAACACGGCCTAGACGATTTCATAACTAAAACCATTTATATATACATAGGAGCCGATATCCACAAACATAAAATAAGGCTGAATAATTTAGTTTTATCTACAAAATACGAATGTACAAGAGCTCGGACTTTTTTTTAATGGCCCATAAATAAATCGCGCGTTGGCAACAATGAATGGCGGGTGCATCAATGGTGCATCGCTTAATCAACCAAGCTTTTATTCATAAACCACAAATCTTCATAGACGCGGCGCGGGTGTATTTCCATTCCTCGTACGGAGTAGACATCATGTAGTATCACTTCCTCGCAGTCGCAGTGCGGGCGGCCGTGGAGCGGCGCAGTGCATCTTCGTCGAAAACGTTACTACAAGTAGGTGCGTAATTGCGAGCTTTTTGCTTTTTTTTTTTTTATCCTCCTCAGTCTCCCCGCGAAAATTAAAGTCACGTTTAGAGTGAGTTAGGAGCTGATTTCCCCCCCCCCCCCTTTTTGGTGTGAGTGCGTGTGACTCATCTCTCCTGCTTCCTCCGCTCTTTACCACTTCTTCCGCTCATATTTTCGTCTTGCGGTCCGATGTTGTCAAATCGAAGGGCGTAAAAAGGGTGTAGCCACCAGGGGGGTGATAACGGAGGATCGGTTCGTTTCGGTATCGTTATCGTTATGCTTTACATGTAACCTTATGGGTGGCTTAACTGATCGAATCGTTTTGAGCTCCTCGTAACGATTGAAACGGACGAAAGGAAGTGATGAGTCGCAGGCTGTCGTAATCTCGATCGTTTGAAGTAAGAAGAGGTGTGGAGGGGATCATCTGCGCGATCGAGTTGCGCAGAAGCAAGCCCATTTGATTCAATGCAAACGATAACGATAACGATAACGATAACGAAACGATCCGATCCTCCGTGATCACCCCCCCTGGGCTGCCGTTTTGCGTACAATCAATGCTATTTTTCTATTCACCGATGATTCCACCGGTTGAGAAAAGATTACACAGTTCAGTTCAGTGCATGACTGTAATAAACTAAAATACTCGCATCTGTAATCTTTTCTCAACCGGTGGAGTCGTCGATGACTTTAAAAAACTTGCGGATATTTAAATTAATCAGCGGAGTTTCTATAGATTACGGAAAGATTACAGATCAGAGTATTTTCGTTCATTGCAGTCATACACTGAACTGAACTGTGTAATCTTTTCTCAACCGGTGGAATCATCGGTGAATTAAAAAATAGCATTGATTATACGCAAAACGGCAGCCCTGGCAGCAACATGCAGAAACAAACTGTTTTTAAATGTGGACTAAAAATGAAATTCTCTCAGAATTACTGGAATTTTCAACAATTCTCACGAGTGGAGAAAAAAAAAGTCCATTTAGAATATGGGTCTATTTCAAACTTTTGCTACAGCGTTATGGAGGGATGATTCCTTTGTGAAATAACTTGAAAATAACGTCAAGAGCGTCAGGGAGGTTGATTCTGCTTATCTGGCGACGAGACGGGACGAGATAGCAGGAATCGTTCATTCTCATTGGTTTAAACAGCGTCACGTGACAATTTTGAAGTCGTTCGAGTCGTTCATCTAAGACCGAATGACTCCCGGTCCCTCGAATGACTCGAAAGCTGTCACGTGACGCCTAAACCAATGAGATTGGTCGATTCCCGCTATCTTATCTCGTCTCGTCTAAAAGAGCAGAATCAGCTTTCAGAAAGTTCCGAAATCCACTCTTAACCCCTTATGAACCAAACCCGAGTTTACTCGTTCAGTCTATTTAACATTGTTCCAGTCTCATGATTCCAAATAAACGCGATTCTGGATGTAGGTAGACCTATACTTACAAGAAGAGGCTCCACCTGGCGCCTTCAATTTATCGTATAGGCAATTCCAACTCTCCCGAGTACGAACAGTTAACTACTTTTCCTACGGCGGACTTTTGAACTAACTTGGTCTTTAAAGGGTTAGACTTGCCACTGCATATAACGTAGGATTTTTGGAATACGTTATAATTTGGTAGCTGCAATTGGGGCAGAAATTTTGTTTTTTTTTACGAAAAAAATTGAAATTGCCCGACGAGCATGAGAATAAAGGTGCCTTTGGTTTTTTCCCCCTATAGAGTTCCAGTTGCGGAGATACACTTGAGAGAAGAAGTCGTTAAAAAAATCGTTTGTTTTGTGACGTCATCAACAATATTATTAATGGGTATTAATGGGTACTCCCATTCAAACCAATGCATTATTTTGGGTCAAATTGCATGTACAGAACCACGAAACCTAGTTAGAAACCAAACGCTTTCATGTTTTTAGCTCATTGAGTACTTTTATTTGCTTACTAAAAAACACCAAGACCCAGGCCCTCGCAACTGCTCCATTACTTTTGACAAGGGCGACATTTTCTTCTGACAGGTCTGGCAACGCTTTCTGGCTTTAAGTTATGGATCAGTGGTAAATGTTGGGGGGCATTAGGGCCTTTTTTTTAAAAAAGGGCTCAAATAAAGGGAAAAACGAAGGTTGCAACACATTAAGCCCCCTCCCCCCCACTTTTATTTGGAGAAGGGCTCAAGGAAAGTGAGAATCAAAGTAAAAAAGTCCATCATATTTTTTCAAGCCCCCCCCCCTCCTAGTTTTGAACCCACGGACGGCATCTGCGAAAGACGTTCGTAATTAGTCGTATGGTCAAAGCTCTTGCGTAATAGTTTTCGGGGGTCGGGTGTGAGTTTTGGAGTACACTCAGTACTCATTGATGCGCGCGTAATGACTGGGAGGCGGTGATGATGAGATTCCGTTGGCCAACCTCTGCTCCCACGAGTCTGAAGACGCGTCGCGTCGCTCAATGGACCGAATAATGGACTTTTTCAGACCAAATTTCATGGACAAAAATCAAGATCAAAGAACACAAAAAGGCAAAGCAATAAAAAATTGAGTTCATTTGTTATTTAGCACAGCTAAATTAGATTCAGATGACACGTTTGCTGCCAAAAAATATCGACACAGAAACGCTTTTGAAGCAAAAACAAAAAATTATGTTTGTCCAAAAAAAACCACAATTTTTTGTTCATTGTGCGTCGGATCGTCTCAGTCGCGGCTCATTTGCATTTGACTTTATCTAGCTAAATTCAACCTTCGCGCTGCCGCGCCGCTCCGCGCACAGCTATATATAGCTCTATATATGTATTGCAAGGTGGCAGATGCATTACGTGCGATCAATTCACACTTTCGCTAATTGCTGTTTTTGGAAGTCAAAGTTGAAGATTACTTTCAAAAATTAGAACCGATGATTACGCAATGAAAATGAGGCTTGAAATGGCGGTCGGTCATCGCTTAGCTACTCTTGATGCATCGTTAAGAACTAACGGTTGCTCTTAATTATACATCAAAAAAGTAATCAATGCGTTCTGTTTGAACTTTATTTTGATTGTGTAATCGCAGCGTTGCACTTTATAGTCTGGGATCGTCAAAAAGTGGAAACAAATCAGGAAGTCTTATCAATTTATATCATTCATAAACTTTCAAGACCAATTTTAATTAACTGGAGAACGCGTTTAACAAGTAATTAAAATGTAGAAATGTCACTAGAAAGTTTTGAATTAAACTCGAAAGGTTGAATACGATTATTTTTGATGACTTTTTTTTTCTTCTTTTCGGCCACTTTTTTCGATCTCAAAATCAGACAATAGTGCGGTGGATTCGAGAATTTTTAATTTCGCATGGATTTTCAAACGAGCCATATTCTATAGATAGACTCATAAAGGTGGACTGCCCCATGGAGGGGATTCACCCCCTTTCAATTTTTTGGGAGCTTCCAAGGGGGCACTAAACAGTTGCCGATCGTGCAATTTGGCATCCATGCTTTTCCCCCATTTAAACCTTTGAGAAAGTATCGATTTCTGAAGGGTTCGACGAACCTCCCGAATATCGATTATTTTACAGAGGTTCAAATGAAGATGATCTGTAGTTTCCAAATTGCACGAGCCACCACTGGCACTGAAGGAACTCAAGTCTCCTTGAGTAACGTGGATCCCACTTTGTCTCCACCCCTCAAAGATGTGGGAGCCAGACTGCCCTTGAGAGAGGCTCGGAAAGGAAAGGCTCTATCCTTGGTTTGAGCGAATTTGGATTTTTTTTCTCTTTTACAGGTAAACTTACGTTTTGAGGATGTGATATGAAGGGCATTGAAATTAGTATCAAATGCAAGAATAATTGCTATTTTATGATAATCGAACAGAATTAGTTTTGATTTTGGTGTCTGAAGTTGTTATCTGGAAGGATCTTGTGTTTCTAGTCGAAGTTAAAAACTCTTTTTGAGACTTCACTATTCAGTCTTTCAATACAAACAATTTTTCTAAAAAAAAAAACAAAAAAAAAACAAAAAAAAAAACAACAACAACAACTGACCAAAATTAAATTATGTTCGGCATTATCATGAGTGAATAAACGTATTCTTGCAGTTTCAAGCCAATTTTGAAGTAAATCCGTCAATTTTTTTACCGTTCGAGAGAGCAAAGAAAGAGGTGAATGGATCGCTTCGAATGTGGACATTGAAAAGGCTGTCGATAATCCCCTCGATAACACCGCTCCATATTATGCAGCTTTCGAACCAATCTCAGGATGCATTTAATCTAAGGTTCACGGAATAAATTAAACAAGTCTAGAGAATGCATGTGTTAGCCGCAAACTCCATACCTGAAAGATGCTCTCTATAAAGCATAGCTTATGTAACCTTTTTCCCTGGCAACGTCATCAAAGATAACCAATGGACTAAACAATGAAGAGTAACAATTTAATGAACAGCCTGTACATGTTAACGCAATTAAGGACCAAGTTGAAAGGACAACCTCCAATTGGCGGGAGAGAGACGCGTTGAAACTTTATCCAGCATTATGGAAATGAATATTGAGTAATTATTATTCCGGACCTTTTCCCTCAAAAACAGAGCAAAATGATAACGCCTGCTCAGACCATCAAATGGGATCCTCAAAGCAGCCTCCAAGTGAACAGCCATTGATTGATGCTCGTTAGGTCAAATACCTGCTATTTTTCAGGGACCAAAAAATGTATGGTCCCGGCAGTGTGCACAAATTGAATTGCGTGCGGTTTCGACCAATCAGAGAGCCTAATGACCCATGCGAAAAGTCCAAATTTGCATAGAAAATCATCAGTTCCCACGAGAAATTCATGTGAACGCATGGGAAATCATGACTTTCTATGGGCTCCTCATGGGACCCCATGTGAAAGCCATGATTTCCCATGGGCTCTCATGATTTTCTATGGGGTCCCATGATTTTCCCATGATTATTTCATGAGAAAATCATGAGAATTTTCCTAGATTTACCGTGAAATAACGAAATTTCTCATGGGTTCACATGAGAAACTCATGATTTCCCATGCAAATTTGGTCATTGAGTCATTTCTACCATCAGGGCGGGCCCGCGTGCGTAAGTTAAGCTCGGGACCTAACATTTTTGGTCCCTGATATTTGAAAATGAAAATGTTGCGCACCGATCATCACTAAATGTTTACTTGAACCATATTTACGGTTCAGTGTGGGTGAAATTTTAAGGGAAGCAGAACACCAAAGTCAACAAAACCATTTCCAGCTAATCAGGAGCGTTGTTTATTCTTGTTTTTCACTTTTCGCCCCCGTCTCGAGGAACGGGTATACAATAAAATTCCGAGGTTCGGGCTCTGCATTGGTGTCATCCGTCTTTTTCGAACAAGCACTTCGGGTAGGATAATGGAATGCTCAACAGTTGGTACGGATGGAAATCTTCACCTAAATTACATAATAAAATACATTTTTAATAAAGCTACTTTGAGGATCCAATTTGATTATGTCAAGGGCCTCTATCCTTAAACCGATTCGCCAGAATGTGATAGCAAAAATTGGTGTTATTCGTACGCGCGAGTTATTACCTTACATTTGTGAAATTATCGGAAACGCAAAAGTGCCCACACCTCACAAGTCATATTTTCGGTCGGGTATTTTAGTGCTCATGATACAACGATTATTCAATCAATTTAAGAAATAACTAGCATCTGCAAGCCATCAAATCCCTCTTAAAATGTTACTGAATCAATTTAAGTAGTTTCTTTATACCGAATTATAGTATTGCATGCACTAGTTTAGAGTGAAATGACCCAAAAATATAACACCTCATTAGTTGCCGCTTGGCCCGAAAAAAAATAAAAATTGACAAGACCTCTCTCCAAAAGATCAGAGGTCAACTTGCAATTTGGTTCTCATTAGCGATGCGGTGGCCAATTGGCCACGCAGATTGTCCACGAGTGGTTTAATTTCGGCTCTTCTTTACTCCTCCATGGTCAGAACTGTGCGTTATTTGTTGTGCTGGAGCAAATAGTTGTGGGCTCTCGCAGGCATTAAATATTCATTTGACTTCTCGTGGACAACCAAAATCAGTTTTTAGGAAATAAAAAAATTGCCTTTTAAGAGAGGTCTAATTATAAATGTTGTCCTTCGTTTAATTAAACAGTTGTGGGCATTCGTCTCAAGAGCATTTGTTTGAAATGACCTCCAGGTCAATGTGAGCCCACTGCTTACTGTACTATTTGTTCGTACCAACTTTGGAAAGTAGGTCGGAATACAGAATTTTCTCACCACCCGATCAATTATCAAGACCCCCTCTTATTTTTGAAAACATGCGTAAACAAGATGACGCGGCCAAGACCAGAGTGCTCTGCAGAAATAAATTGGGTTATACAGCTATAGAGCTATGGGCAGTGGCGGATCTACGGGCGGGGGGCACGGGGGCACGTGCCCCCCAGAAGCTTCAAATTTTGCCTTTTTTCTATAGAAAATAGCCCGAAATTGCCTCCATCAACGCTTCAAATTTCAAAATTTCACAGGCGTGCCCCCCCCCCCCCCGAACAATTTTCTGGATCCGCCACTGGCTATGGGAGCTTGCAAATATGTTTGTTACAAACTTTTTCTCTACAGCGTTATGGAGAGTTATTGCTTATGTAAAATCACACGATAATCACATTGATTGCATCAAAGCGTCTCAAAATCAACCCATAAACTCACGATGGGCGTTTCAAGATAAGATCGAAAACGACAGTCAAATGAGCGGGTCAAAATGGGGGAGTCCTATCTAATTCTAGCTTTCTCTATGGTGAATCACTTTTCTTAGAGCATCGAAATCTGTAATTAGATGGGACTCTCCCTTTTGTGACCCGCTTATTCGACCGCCATCTTGTAATTTTGCCGCTCGCATTCATTGAGTTTGTTAGACAATTTTGATTTCGGAATTTTTGATACTTTCAACGCTATTTTCATGTAACTATAGACATCAGAATATCATAATCCTCTCTATAGCTGTAGCAACAGCTCGCAACAGACCCATCTTAACGTCCGTAAAATGGCACCGTTGCCGCGCCGGTTTATCTATTTGGTGCCACATAATTATGGGCCTAAGATGCGCCGCGCCGTATGCCCATGAGGACTTTATTGTTTCAAAGCAGCCACAAATAAAATGAAAAGTCAAAGTGTGATCGTTTAAGAACTTTAAAGGGAAGCAAAGCAAGCTATATACTTGAATCGATCATATCTTAAAGTACCGATTTGTGGTCACGTTGCGGCCGGCCGGCCGCAGATCCGCAGACCTCTAAAGCTTTTGCTTCAATTTTTTTCTGATCCACACTTGAACTTCCAGGCACTCACACTCGCACCACCTGTTTTTATACCTATATCTTGACCCTTTTATATGCGTCGTTTCGCGTCGTTTTAGCCGATAGTATAATTTTCGATGGACTTAAATGGAATACAAGAAGGGCTTGCGTGGAGGTCATTTATTTACCTATGATGTTAGGTACTTATGTCAGCTTAGCGTGGGCGCGTGAATTCCCATTCTGATCTTTAGTTCCTATTTCTGGCGAGGCTTTTTTTGTTTGGAAGTCGTGAAATTTTAACGGCGTGAGTAGTAATAGGGGCGGTTGGGCCCGGTGACCATTAATGACCTAATTTCCAGGAATTTTTCGCGCGTATTTTCGGTGGACTAATTACCCTAATTAATTACTGCCACTTGATCACACCTGACCTAACATCATCTTCTTGGACGACACATTGTCGCTACCCCTCGCCCCTTCCCAAGCGACCGATACACCGTTGCATCCCCGCACCCCCGCAACCTACTCGCTACACCGTTGCACCCCCGCATCCCCCTTTCTCCCCTCAACCTGCAACCTATACATTGTGGCGCGTGCTAAGACATTCTTCTAACCCTTCACCCCCCGCTCCATTCTGGTGCCTGATACACCGTTGCATTTGCATCCCTTCACTTCACCCCCACGACCGAAAAAGTGTTGCATCCCCTGCTCCTCCCCCCCCCCCCACATACAGCGAGTTGTATAACCATTGATGACCACTGTTGAATCATCGATAGTTTCCCTCCCGCATCCTTTCACATCCTCATTATTCACTACACGCGGAAAGCATC